>CATQJA010002657.1:0-1371250 GCA_958295435.1 Mesorhabditis spiculigera
TGGCGCTTGCCAGCTTGTCGAACTCGTGCTCAAAGTCCTTTTGTGTGGTGGCGATGGTGGTGGGGTCCGACCTCTTTCAGGGCAGCCTGGAAATAGACAATCATATTTCTTTGATTTGTTTTTTAATTTTTATGGCTGTTGAAAACTTTTTTGAAGATTTTGAAGCTGAAAATTCGTACCTTGGCCTCATCCTTGGAGATACGGCCGCTGCTGTTGCTGTCGTGGTTAGCGAAGAGTTTCTCTGAAAATGGGAAGCTTAGGAAAGCCGTTTTGTATGATTCTGGACTATCAAAAAGTATAAAACATTCCAGAGTCACCGAAATGTATTTCAAGGCTTTAAAGGAACCGGCATGGTATCACTGTAATTTTGTGGAACTTTTGCTCCTAGTTTTCCTAGCTTTCCTACGCACTAGTTTTTATTTCCATGGACTAGAATACCTTAACAACCGCGTTAAAATGCCTTTATTTTTTAATTTTTTTACGTTTCAAAAATAAGCAAATTCAAGAAAAAAATTCAGGAGGGCTGGCCTATTTTAGAGTTTAGGTTAGAGAAGAATTCGGGTTTAGCTTTGTCTTGCTAGCTTGGGCTTAGCTTAGCTTTGTTTCACTTAGGCTTAAGCTTACAAGTAGATTTCTTTGGTGATAATCGATTTTCGACGCCTGACCGAGGCTACTTTGTGCAGGAATTTGCGCTGATTCGGAAACTTTGGAAACTGTCAAACCCCCGCGACACGGCCAGATTCAAAAGGTCAGGGAGCCGCTCAGCGCGAAAAAATTTGTCGAAATTGGGCCATTTTTGGCCTTTTTACGCGCTTAGAAGCTGCTTAATGTGTTTATCTGATCATATCGCAGATTTTAAGGCTAAATTCGGGATGAACGCAAAATGGTGCAGTCACGAAAACCGACTTGCCGGCTAGCTTAGCCTAGCTTGGGTCAAGCTTAGGTTTTGGCATTGCGTAGCTTACTGTAGGCTCTTAACAAATCACCAAAAATCAGAATATGCATAGCATTGCCCCCGATTCAAAAACTGACTGATCTGCTTGACGGTCAGATGATGGCCATGGTGGTGGTGCCGGTGGTGGCGTACGGTCATGGCGGTGTGGCTTCAGCTGTGACGACGACTGGAGTACCTGAGCCCCAGCCACGGGCCCTATTTATGCGCGCGGCTTATCAGTAGTACGCCTCTCTTTTTCTTGGGGGGGAGTTGAGGATACGGTGCGTAAGCGAGCGAGGCAGCCGGGCCGAGCAAGCACGCTCGGTCATGTGATCCCGCCCCCTTTGCTCGGCTGCGGTGCTCCTGATTCTGATGCTGCTGCGTAAAATTTTAACGGCGGCTCGATTAATGGGCCATTGGGGAGGGGAATCCGGGAGTCGTTATAGGGGGGTGTCATCGGACCATTGGTCGGGCCAAAGATTTGGTGACTGGGTAGTGGATGTTTGGGTTAGAGAGCGAGAGAGAGAGAGAGAGAGAGAGAGAGAGAGAGAGAGACGTCGGGCAATCGGGCCATGCGTCGCGTATTCGCCGCCAAAAAAATTCATGCCCGTGCCTTGCTTGTCCCTTTAACCCGCGTATACGGCTCCAGCCCGACGGCGCAGCTGTGGATGATCATCAACGTCCGCGGGTGGGGCAATGAATTCCTCTGGTAGATGAAAGAGAGCGAGAGAGACAACGTCAGCGAGAGAGGAAGGGAGAGAAAGAGAGCTAGATGAGATTACTTGAGCGAGAGAGAGGGAGAGAGAGAGTGAGTCAGCGAGAGAGTGAGTGAGCGAAAGAGAGAGAGGGAGAGGGAAAGAGCGAGTGAGCGAGAGCGAGCCAGCTAGAGAAAGTGGGTGAGCGAGAGAGAGTGAGCGAGTTAGAGAGAGTGAGTGACAGAGAGAGAGTGAGTGAGAGAGAGTGAATGAGCGAGAGAGGGTGAGCGATCGAGAAGAGAGAGAGAGAGAGAGAGAGAGAGAGATAATCGCAACCCAGCCGCTGCGTTTCAAATACCTACGGTTCAGCTTCATCTCATACACCGGACTGCACCTCCTTCATATCCATCAAAATCTGATGCCTTAATCCAGCCCTCGACCAGCTGGCTCCTCCTCAAAATTTCTCTTCAAGCAGTTCTCCTTCTCCTATCCATTTTTGGGGTTAAAGTCCTGTGAGATTCCCGGGAAAACAGAGATGCTGCCGGGGATTCCACCTGGGATGTTCAACATTCCGGCATCCTTATCTCTTCATCCGATCAGGGGGAAACATTCGAGTTATCTGGGATGGCTTTACGGCCACGAGCAACCGGGGGGCTCCACGTGGGACAACCCCCCTTCGGTTGTAGGCAAAGATCGCCTGCTGTCACATCGCCCTCCCCAGAATCACAGAAGCCAACACAAACACGGCGTGATTCCGGAAAGTTCGCGTGAAGGGGAGAGGCTGGAGATTAAGGGCGTTTGAAGCTGCGTTATCCCGAAGTATCGTTGAGCAGGCTTGGGCCTAAGCTCACTAGGCTTATCGTTAGCCTATGCATCAGACTAAGCGTCGGCTCAGGCTTCGGCTTAAGTCAGGCTCAACTTAGATTTTCAACTTTGGATTAGACTGTAGCCGCTACTTATGGTGCATCAAACCATCGCCTATGGCGCGCTAGAAACTTAGAACCAAAAGCGAGTTTTCACGTTATCGCTTCTGACGCGGATTGCGTAAGCTACGCCATCTTCAACGAGTTCGAGAAACTTTTAGGTTTTTCATCAAGCTCACTACTTAATCTTCACCGCCAGCTGTGTCTCAAAAGCGCGTCATTAAGCCCGCAATCCAACTTCTTTAAATACGCCTCGAAGACGTCATCACGTTCGTGACGTCATCCGAGTTCGGTCGGCTATTTTCCGACTTCTGCCTCAACTTGTACATTTCAGGCATGACTTGAAGTGCATCAAAACGGACATAATGATCGTCTGGTGGCCTCATGATCTGGTCAAGAACGCGCGGACGTCACAATCCTAGCAGCGGCGTCGCCTCACGTCTTCGTCTAAACAGCTAGTGAGTACGTCCCGAATCTCAGGACACGTGGTCACCTCGTGCGCTGCGTACCGCGTCTCGTACGCCTTCTCTTTTTGTTTTTACACTACTTTTTCCATTTTTAAGATACGTAAATCTTCAAAACTTTATAAAACCTGCATCAAAGTGCTGCGCAGGACCATATCGTGAGGAAAATGGATTTTTTTTTAGTTTGAAAAACTAAATCATTCGAAAGAGCATTTTTTTGCACAAGATGCGCTCTTCGGTTCCGGCAAGAGAAATTAGTTTGGGCAAAATATTTTCTCCCGAATTTTTGCGCGAGTCTAAAATTTGCGATTTTGCGCATTTTCGCTCTAAACTGAGCGGTAGTGTCGTCAAAATGCCGATTAAACAAATTTGGAAAAACCGTTTCAGGATGAGCGCAAAATTCTGCACAAGGGGAGGGTTGGTCGTGCTCGGAACTGGGCTGTCACTCAAAAGCGGCTCCTTGTTAGCAGTTTCTGAAACCAGATTTCGAATCCAGGCAAAATTCTATACAAAATGTGTGCCGAGTCAAAACTCACGAACTCACGCTCAAAAAACGCCCACTTGTGAGTTCTGACGTAAAAAGCATGGTCACGGAAACCTTTTTCAAAGAACTTCTGGGTGTCATCAGCCAGATCCAGATCACTTTTCCGTGACCCGGATCCGGTCTTGTTTACAATCGTCGGCTGTTCTCCTCCGTTCTCCCACTGTTATTTTTATCAGCTTACACACATACGGGCTGACGGCCGGTTGTAAGAATGGCGGATCAGCCTTTTCCTTTTTTGTGCTTATCAGCGCCCTTCCCCGCGGGCCCTCAGCGTGTAATTTCCGCGAGCACACGCATATCGCTGTGTTTTTGTGGCTGGGGTAAAAGACGTGGATCCTTTCAGGACCCCGGGGTTTATACCAATTTGAGAGCCGGGGAGTGAGATTCGGCTTTTGATGGGGGGCTGAGTGCGACCCGGGGGGTTAGAGGGTGAAATTAGAATGGAGGCAAAGTTTCCGGGGGACCAGAAGAGAAGAGCCTGACCTATGCAATAAGCGACCTCGATATCGGAAATTGCATTGAACAAAATTTCGAATAAATTTAAATTGAATAAATCAGCGGAAAATTGAATTTTTAAATCCGGAGCTTTCGCATTATCGGCGGGGGGGGGCATTATCAAGAACCGCGAATTAGTCCTATAATTCTAGAAAAGCCTAGTAATTAAATAGTATTTTTTTAGCAATGTAAAGTATTTTTATATTGTTTTTCTCTGAAATTAGACCATTTTGAACACTGCAAAACTATCTAAAAATATTAAAAACCATTAAAAAATCCAAAATTTTGGTCGAAAAATCTTTAAATTTGTATTTTTTAACCAGGAAAGTTTTGCCTTTAGTAATAGTAAAAATACTTGCTCCATTTGTATCAAAAAAATTAGATATTAAAATAAATAATACAAAAGAATCCTGAGAACTGTCTGATTACATGATTCCGGTGCCAACAGCGAACGCGTTACCGTATCTCTCTCTCGCTCTCCCTCCCTCTCTCTCACTCTCTCGCCCTCCCTCACACTCTCTCTTCCTCTTCTCCTCTCTCCCCTCCCTCTCTCCCTCTCTCTCCCTCTCTCTCTCTCTCTGTCTCGCCGGCCGGAATCTTTAAAATATCGGCATTTACGAAGCAACGCGAAGCTGATTTTTTATATGGTCTATCTGCCAGATGCTTGTTTTGATAAATGTTTGGTGCTTGTGCAAAAGCGGGGTCAAAGGGAAGGGTTTTGCAAAAGAGCTACGACAAGAGATAAAGCAACCAAGAACCACCAAAAAATATCGGTACGTGAACGGGACAGAGCAGATACCGAAAAGGGGTCGATACCGAGCAGTGGGTCAAGATGCAAAAAAATTGGGACAAAACCAGCAGGGAAAACCCAATTTCAAAGCTTTGCTCGAAATTAATTTAAAAATTTACCAGAAAGAGAGCGAGGTAGATCGATAGAGAGAGGGAGAGAGAGCCAGAGAGAGAGAGAGAGAGAGAGAGAGAGAGAGAGAGAGAAAGAGAAAGAGAGAGGGGCGAGAGATATGCAGAATGCTATCCTGGAGCTAGATTGGACGAGTGAAGTTTCGGGTTAAATAATTTTACAAACTAGTTTGCTTATTTTTCACACTTGTAAACCCTCAGAAGACTTAACCCAAATATTTAGCTTTTTTAAAATGAACTACAACCCGTCTCTTCCGGCAACATTCGGCGTCTCCCCATCGAGCCCATATTTGCACAAAGAAATGGCATAAAATCGTCTGGCCGAGCGCCAGTGCTTTTCTAAGTTTAATCACAACCCGGAAATCGCATTGATCTGGACAGAGACCTCAAATTTCTGATTTTTTTATTATTTTTTCTATTAAAAAGTTCCATAATGAAGAAGCAACGAAAGAGGGGTGAGTGATTATGGTTTTTTGAGAATTAAATTCCGCAAAAATCACCTGAAAAACGGAGGTATGAATAATTCGATGCAGCATGGTCCAGTCAGCCGATGAGACGATTTTTCGATATTTGCCCAAATATTGGCGAGGCTTTAGATAAGGACCGGCTTAGGGTGTGAGGGTGGACCGGGGAAAATCTGGAAATGGGCTGTCCCGTTTTTAAATTATTTTACTGCAATTTTTAAGTGAAAAACCGTGTCTTACTTTACAACAATTAAAGGACGCTTTGCGCGCAGCTTCATGGCACTAGCTGGAAAAGCTTATTAGTACCGCCTGGTACGCTGCAGATACACTGAAAAACTTGAATTTAACCTACTAGCAAACTAGGGCAACGATGAGATAACATTTTATTCTGAACAGGCTGGCGTTTTCCAAATTTGCCTAACTCAGGTCCTCGGGTCCACCCAAAATCCGGTTGGAATGTATTCTACCTTTATTTGTGGGTGCATGTAGGTTGGTTTGCTTGGTGACGCGCAGGAAATCGAATGGAAACGCGACGCAACGCGTACCGCACGACGCGGCAAGTGGAAATCGAGTGGAAACCGGGCGGATCCGGTCGATTTCCAACTGATTTACCGTACATCCACCCGCAATCCGGTCGATTTCCACGTGGAATCCGGTCGCGTCCGCTACTGGAATTCCGATCGATTTCGCGAGCAGATGCCGACCGGATTTCGGGTGGACCCGAGGACCTGAGAATACGTTACGATACGTTCGAGAACAATCGATTTCAAAATGACCTAATTTGGTGTTATGTTCCGTCTGGTCCGCCATTTCGGCTTGGTTAGGGAGTGGCCATATAGCCTCCCTCGGGCCCGGATGGGCAAGCGGGCGTGGCATATTGGTAGTGCGCTTGCCTACCGAACTTTTGGATTGTTTACGCGTGGGTTCGATTCCCGATTGGAAATGAACTTTTTGCGTTTTGCTTTCTTACCCAATTGGCTATGATTTCGGGTAAAAATAAAAACAAAAAACTAGGAACACCAGGTATTTCTGAAACTTTGAGAATAGTTTTGCAATAGTGCCACGGGAATCTTCTTACTCGCCGAAATTTTCAACGTGATTGCCGTTCTTTTTACGTTTTGAATACTGTCGAAACCGATCCGGGTATAATCGATCAAAAAGTACTATTTAGGTCTTGCAAATATTGTTCCATGGCGTTTTAAAAGGCCTTCCATTAAAAACCACCTCTAAAGCCGGACTGTCAGGGATTTTGCCTCAAAAATGCACTGCGGCTTCCCAATATCGCGATTTTGAAAAATCTAAAAACTGATTAAAATCAACGCAGGATTCGTCAGAAAGTGCGGTCCCATTATGAAAAACCACCCTCATCTCTTCCTTTTCCCTTGTTAGTGTTCGATGATTTTTCGGGGGTGTTGCTGCATTAAGGAGACGCTTGGTATTCTCAGTATCGGACCTAAATTCTCACGAGGTCTTATACAAGGTTAAACGACTTTCTTAGGGGTTTTTTTTAGTTTAATGCAGAAGCCATAGCCCCCAAAATTTCAGGCATTTCTTCCCGTCAATCCAGAGGCTATTACGAGCGTCGTTTTGTTTGAATTAATAGCATTCGAAAATGCATAATTTTTAAAGATATGTAAAGATACGTTGCTTGCTCCTTTAATGAGGTAGAGGTATTTTCTAGCTTGCAGGAAATGTACGTGTTTTAAAGGTCAGTCGAACGCTTTGGTCATTTCCATATGTTGCTCTCACTCCCCTCTCTTCCTCTCTCTCTCTCTCTCTCTCTCTCTCTCTCTCTCTCTCTCCCTCCCTCCCTCCCTCTCTCTTTCTCTTTCTCGCTCTCTCGCCTGTTTTGCCAAAAGTCTATGACCCCCTGACCGCCACCGTAATATTTTCCAGCTTCCGGGCTCTCTGCTAATCACTTCAGCTCACCCCCTAGCTAATCCAATAAGCCCCCGGGAGCAGCTCATTGGCTGCGGGGCTGTAGATGAGTGATGGCGGCTTCCATTCAAAATCACTCCCACAGAACCCGGGCCAAAAGAAGGCCCGTTATCTGCTGGCGCTTGTATCGATGCGTAGTCCTCGCCCGTCTCTTCCCCCTTCCCGTCTTTGACGAATAAATGCCCCCTATAAATTTTTTCCAGAGTGCCATTGATGTTATTTGCGATTCGGCGCTGATTCTGGGCCTTTTTTGAAGTTTTTTTCTTGGGAATTTGCATGGCTTTTGACCATGAGAAATCCGAGCGCCAATTAGTTTGAGAAAAATTTTTGTCGCTAGCTTTGCTTCTCTTAAATTACATTATTTTGAGCTGTGCAAAACTCTTAGTACAGGGTGTCCCAATAAAAAAGGTCACGCTGGCATTTTGCTATTTCAAATCCGACCGACTTGAAATTTTGCACAGAGGTGCGGAAAGGAATTTAAAATGTTCACAGAAACTTTCAGCCCGATCGATACAATAGTTTTCGAGTTATTGTAAAAATACTGTTTTTCCCACACTTTAGCTTCATTTTTTCGGCTATCTTTTTGGACTTTGCATCAATTAACATAAATTTCCGGCTCTAAATCCCTTATTCTTCTTAACATCGGGGTCGTTAGCCCTTGTTAAAAAATACTTAAATAGCCTATTTTCGGCCCGAATTTTGCTAAATAAAAAATTCCTAGGATAAAAAAGGGTCGGCGCTTCATTTTCTCCATACCTTCCAGGGCTCAATTCCGGCGGAATCCAGGTGAAAAACGTAAAATAAAGTTTATTTTTGCTATAACTCGAAAACTACTGTACCGATAGAGCTGAAAGTTTCTGTGAACATTTTGAATTTCCTTCCACACCTCTGTGCAAAATCTCAAGTCGATCGGATTCGAAATAGCAAAATGCCAGCGTGACCTTTTTTATTGGGACACCCTGTATATTCTTAATTCGCTCTCCAATAGCCTTAACAGAATTTCGAAAAATAAAGGAAATCCCGAAAAATAGCCGGCCCACCCCATTTTCAGGGTTTTTTTTTTGATTTGTTATATATTTCTTAAAAATTCTGCTTCGGTTTGGAATTAAAATTCGTAGGATATTTCTTGATGCCCTACCGGGGCGCGACGTTGCAGCCCGAAAAAAATAATGAAATAGAAAAATCCCCGACATTAAACTCCCCCGCTAACGAACCGGTACCATTACATGAATTGTCATTACATGAGCAGAACCTGAATTCCAGCCATAATCCCGACAGCCATAATGTGATATTTTCGGCCATTTTACCCATAAATGGTTTTAAAATCGGGGCTTTCTGGGTGTCGGTATTTTGGCTGTCCGGATTATGTATGTCGGGATTTTGGAGGTTCCCCCTTCCTACTAATACCGATTGTCGCGCATCCTCGAGGGAGGAGTTAATATTTCACTTACTGTCGTTTTGCTTATTCGTCTAACAATTATTATTTCCATATTAAGCGTCAAAAAAAATTTTCCAACCGTTCTGAGTGGTTTAGGGCATGCATGTGGTACAGCCTATACCTCACCCAGACTGAGCCAGCCGCCAACCAGCGCACACTGCTCTATTTTCTGAGTAATTTTTGGCTATACAAAAATCAAGATGGGCATTCCAAAGAAGATGTTACAAGGAAGCCACAAAAATCGAAAAATTTTTTTTGTAAATTTGTGCATATCTAATTGCTAACGCAATTAATGCAAAAATATTCATAAAAATCCGTCCCCAAATTTCGCTAATCATTCTGAACCGCTAGGCTTTAATCGAATTGAAGCACGCCGGAAAGGGGCTTTGCCGTTAAATCAAACTAATCGGTTTGTCTTGATGCGTGTATGTCTCGCGCTCTCTCTCTCTCTCTCTATCTCTCTCTCTCGTTTTCAGCAGTTATCAGATGACGCCCGCCATGTAGATGTTTCAGCCCGAAACATTCGATGTTATAACTTTGCACATTTTTTTTACGCCTTTTTGTAGATGATCGGACAGTTTCCAACCTAATTAAATTAGCGGAAAAAAGCGGTAGCACGGGATTCCAGATTTTTGGGATGTCGAGCGGAGCCTCATGTACTCTCGGTGGTGCTGCGGAGTCCGGATAAAATTTCAATTGAATCCATAACCGTACCTTACTTTCCGATCTAAAAATCTCAATTTTTATGAGGTCTTGAAAAATGACATTTCATCGCTTTTTTGGTAATTCTAGAATTTTACAATAATATCCTCTTATCTAGGGGTTTTTCCACAAGGACGATCAGCTAGGCAAGAGAATTTTACGACTAGCGCAGGGGTGTTTCCAGGCGTCTAGAGGAGCATTCCGTAGTAAAGTGGCACCAATAGCCCTGAAATCCACAGCAAAACGTAGACTTCTAGCAGTTCGGACCCCGGCCAAACCTCCGCTTTAGGTATGACAACAGATGTGTGGGCGCTGGTACGTGGAGACAACGAGCGAGCACTTGAGGAATATTTGGAGGGCTGCGAGGGCGAGGGGCACGTAAGCGCTTTATTAACATTTAAGAATATCTACCTCTCTCTCTCTCTCTCTCTCTCTCTCTCTCTCTCTCTCTCTTTCTCTCTTTCTCTTTATCTCTCTCTCACTTTCTCTCGCTCTCTAAAACTCGCCATTTTGTAGAAGCTAGAAGAAGTCTCCCGGCAACTTGACAAGGCCACTGCCGAATCGAAGAGGCGTTGCACCGAGCTGGAGAAGGCCATTTTGCTGGAGGCCCAAAACGTAAGTAGGGGTTGCTCGGAAATTGGAGACTTTAGCCTAAATGTTTAGTTCAAAGTCGAGATCCTCGCACGGCAGCTGAGCGTCGAGCGTCATATACACGCTTTGGTGATCACGAGAAACGCGAAGTACTTTAATAAGGTAAGGGAGAGAGAGAGAGCACGAGAGATAGAGAGAGCGAGAGAGAGAGCTAAAGAGAGATAGGGCGCGAGAGAACAACAAGAGAGAGAGAGCACGAGGAAGAGAGATCGCGATAGTGAGCTAGTGTTAGATATTGAGGATGAGACAGAGAGACAGATTGAACCCGAGGGAAAGAGAGAGCACGAGGAAGAGCACGAGAGGTAGTGAGGGCGAGAGATCGAGAGAGAGAGCGTGAGCAAGAGAGTGAGAGAGCGATACAAGGATAGATAGCCAGTATTTCTTTCTGATCCCTTGACTCATTCCCACCCACCTCCACTCACCCCAAAATCTCCATAAAAACCGCGGCGTTTAATGCGGCTTACCCGGGGAATTCTCGACCTTATTAGGGGGGTCTGGCTGCTATCTGGGTTGGGCTTTCGCCGAGTTGAGTGTATGTGTGCCCATTCTTTGGCGATAAGGCCGCATCTTCTGAATTCGGCCTGCTGCCCGCATTCCCCCGGCCCCAGGCTCCACTCCCCTTGATTGGCTTATCGATTTGCGTATTTTTAAACGGACTCGGAAGGGTTGGCTGCGGATTTGGCTGGTTATGGTTTTGGCCTACTGATTTACCGCGTCGCGACACGCAACACGTGACCAGCCTTTCCCATGCGTAATTGATTACGGTGTTCGAAGTGGCTAACGCGTTGCGTGTCGCGGGTGCCAGAGACTTACTCTCTCTTTCTCGCTCTCTCGCTCTCTCTCCCTCTCGCTCTCTCTCCCTTTCGCTCTTCTTCTCGTTCTCGCTATCTCTCGTGGTCTTGTCTAATGCTCTTCCTCCTTATCGCCATCCCTTGTCCTCTTTCGCTCTCTCTCTCTCTCTCTCTCGCTCTCCCGTGGTCTCGTGCTCTCTTCTGCCCTCGGGTTCTCTCTATCTCACTGTCTCATACCAATATCCATCTCTCTCTCTCTCTCTCTCTCTCTCTCTCTCTCTCTCTCTCTCTCTCTCTCTCTCTCTCCTCTGGCTTTCTCTCTCACCTTCTCTCTTGCTCTTGTTCACTCTCTGTCTTTTTCTCTTGCTCTGTCGCTCTCTCGCTCCCCCTTGGTGGGCTTTTTAAATAATAGGTTTTTTGGAAAGTTATTCTTGCCCTTTTTTCCTCGGTATCAAATCCAATGTTGTTTTTCACAGTCTGTTTGCTTTTAACTCCCCGCATTTATTGGCTTCACCGCGGACAAGCTTTCATTTCCGGCCACTCAGCCAAAAATTCCCAGCTTTTGCAGCTGCAGCGCACTACTAGCTTTTCCTACACCCCGTTAAAGACCCGGCTTGACCTTTATCACTGGAAAGGCTGTGGGCGGCTGTAAAAATTATTATCTGAAACGGGCGAGGAGCCTCAAAGTGAGTGCCTCACCCAGCAATCAATGTTTGTTTACGATTCCAGGGCGATGCCTTGAAAATGCTTTTTGCCTTTGAAAAAATGTTTTTAGGATGCTTTCGATAGCTGCCTCACTCTCTGTACCTCTCCCTGTCTCGCTCTCTCTCTATCTCGCTTTCTCTATCTTTCTCTCTCTCTCGCTGACTCTCTCACCAGCTCTCTCTCGCTCGCTCACTCTCTCTCCGTCTCTCTCTTGATTTCTCCCTCGATCTCCCTACCTCTCTCGCTGACTCTCTCACTAGCTCTCCCGCTCTCTCTCGCTCTCTCTCTCGCTCTCTCTCCCGCTCTCTATCTCTCACTCTCTAGCGTTTCCCAACGAACCGCAACGCCCTCCCACCCGCGTTGTGCTTCGCTATCTCCGATTTTCAGCGATTTCCGACCAGCTCCAGTGGACGCTCCCTTCGCGCCGACTATTTTGAACAGAAGCGGCTGCGAGAGGCAAGATTTTTGAGCTCTACGAAAACTTGCGTGGTTCCAGAAGGAACGCCAGGCGCTCACGTCAAATAGGACGCCGAAGGTCGAAGAAAAGCCGGAAAGGTAGGCGCATGCAGGTTTTTTAGAGTTTCTAAACTTCGGCTCTAAATTGGATTAATTAGACTTGAAGTACCTATTAGGGAGACTTTTACAGACCTCAATCCTTGGAGAAGCTTGGCCCCGTCAAGGAGCCGCCACCGCTGACCCTTTTGCAAAGGATCAAAAAGGCAAAAATGTCAGGTGAGTAGCAAGGGCTTATTTAGATATTACACATATATAATATCAATAATTATCACATATTTATTTTATTGCATACTTAGCTTAAGTTTCCTAAGGTTTAAATTATAAAACATCGATAAACTAGATTTTTTAGGTCAACTCCCAGCTCATGATCCACCACCTGTACCTGCTGGAGACGCGGTATGTCAGCGAGGGAGAGGGAGAGGGAGAGAGAGAGAGAGAGAGAGAGAGAGAGAGAGAGAGAAGAGAGATGGATTTCCGGCCTTTAAGAGTCCAACCACAATTCAACCGCCCTCCCTGGCCTACCATGAATTTCGGGAGCAAGTCGAGGTCGGGAAAATGGTGGACCGTGTCAATTCTGGAGCTTATCGGTCCGTTTTACCATTGCGACGGTTTTGCCGTGACGCGACACGCAGCGCGAGCTTGTCTTGGTGCTTTCGGGCTCAATCCATTACGCAGGCTAGGGCGAGAATGTGCGCTGCGTTTCGTCTTGCGTGTAGCGTTGCGTGCCACGTTGCTTGACACGCTGCGCCTTGCGTTGTGCGTCGCGTTGCGAGCGACGTCACCTGTCGCGTTTCGTGTCGCGTTGCGTACTACGTTCCGTGTCGCGTTGCGGTTCAGGCCGCGTGGCAGGTTGTGTGTCGCGTTGCGTGCCACGTTTCTTGTCGCGTATTTACAGCACGTCGATTTTCAGAGAACAACGCGTACCCTCAATACTACAAGAGGACACTGTTGGCGAGCAGACTGAGGTGAGCACGAGCTTTTTAAACCTCTTAAGCACCGTTCAGCACGACCAGCCCGTCAGCCACATCCGCCAAATCCATCACGAGGCCACAAAGTCGCCCTCAATCCAGTCCACCGACACCTCGTCCTCCCACGAGAAGCCAAAGACCAAGATCACCTCCAAAGTGCGCTCCGCCATCCTGTCCACAGCCAAGAAACTGACCCGGGGTCGTAGCGGGAGCTCTGGGTCTGGGGGGAGTCGCAGGTCCACGCAGGAGATCCACATCATTTCTCAGGCCGATGCGCATCCCGGTGATCCGGATAATATCGAAAATCGGCTCCAAGAGACTTTGGTCCTTGACGTTCCACCTCCCGTAGAACTTCATCGCAGTAGAGAACTAGAAGAAACGCATTCAAGCAGTTCGACCGGATTGATTTTGCAAACCGAGGTCTCGGCCACCGTCCATGTTCATCGACAAAGCGATCAGATCCACCTTGAGCACCACCAGGGGGTGGATCATCTTCAAGGAGTCGAGCTGAGACGTGAGCATGATCATTATGATCCTTATAAGGATTCTGATGAGATGTACGAGCAGTATACGGCTCCGAAGGGTGTTCTTGGGACTGGACAGGGTGCGTCCGTATCATTTGGGAAAGACGAGAAGTTCGAGCAGTACAACGCTCATAAGACCATCGTTGGGGTTGGCGCTTCACCGACTTCAGGTGGGATCGGGCATGGTGCGTCCATAACAGTTGGAAAGACCGAGGTCCTCGAGCACCACAGCGGGCAGAAGAACATCATTGGGATTGGAGCTTCGCCGGCTACTGAGAGGATTTTAGTTGGACATGGTGCATCTGTCACTCTGTCCGCAACACCTGAGAAACCCCACGTTTTCGAGCAGTACAGCCCTCCGACAAACATTGTTGGGCTCGGAGCCTCACCTACCGGAACTTTGCCGATAATAGGCCAAGGCGCGACACGAACAGGTTCAAGCCCAAAGCCCTATGACCGCTACACCCCAACAAGCTACTCCCCGTCCACAAAATCGCCAACCTTTAAAGTGCCACCCATCCCCACCGAGGCCACCGAGCCGTACAACCCCTATGCGGATGTTGTCCTAAAGAAGGGAGATGATCAAAAGTCGCCTCACTACAACGCCTACGGTGCTGACGCCGAGATCGCTGCCGCTTCACAACGTCACCTCATCTCCCCGGAACCACAACTCGACGAATCCGGATATGCAATTCCCGAAAGGGCATTATCACCGCCCCCTGATGCCCCGCCCACAGAGAAGAAGTGGACCTGGAGGGGCACAACAACTTCGGCCAGTTCAAGGAGCAGAACCCCCACAGACTACGAGGTTGCTGATTACATGATGGAGACGGCGAGGTTGGATGATGCTCGTATCGAGTACAGAGCCGTCGATGACACCCCCAGGATCAGTGAGCGTGTCCTCAGCCCAGTCGAAATGGAGCGCGTACTCAGCCCCGTGCTAAGCCGGGAGCACGAGCTGCAGACGAAACTCCACTATGATGACGACCTCTCCGAAAAGCTCAGAAAATCACTGCAAGAGGCCGAGAGATCGCTGGTCCAACCAAAGGAGAGGGCAGTCGATGTACAACACCGCAAGTTTGAGGCATCATCAAGCGTTTCGTCCACGGATTTTGTGCAGGAGGTGATGTCGAGGAGGAGCTTCAACTTGGATGGAGCACCACATAGAGCTGTGCCGAGTACGGTGACTCCCCCCTCGACGCCGTTGACCGCGTAGGTTGAAGGTGTTCAAGTTAAGTCGATCTTTTAGGACCATTACATCGACGGTGAATCCCTTGGCTGCGTACGCACGTCAGGAGAGTCATCTGGAGACGCACGATGAACATGCTGAATATGATGAAGTGACGGTGGAAAGGGTGCAGCAACAGAAGGTGGGTGAGAGAGAGGAGAGAAAGAGAATATGTTCCAGATGGAGCCCATCTACTCCGAAGTCGCCAATACCCACAGCCCCGCCAAGCCGAAGCCCATCTTCAAGCCAAAAACCGAACCCACCGAGCAGGGCAGATCCCAGCTTCTCGAAGAGATCCGCAATCGGAAATGGAAACCCGAACCGGTGGTCCTCACCAACTACACGGTACACACCGAACCATCACGACCCACCAAGCCGGTACCCGCGCCACGCAATCATGAATATGACGAGGTGGCCAGGGAGGAGCCAGTGCGACAGGCGTCGCATCGAGAGGTATGTGTTTTAAAGGTGTTAGGAAGCGCCAGATTCGACGTATTTGGTAGACTAAGTCTCGTCAGTGACTGCAGCTCATCCGACGAAACCCCTCTTTTAGGTATTCGGCCATTCCCAACTCTCCGGAACCTACACCTCCACCGTCGAGACACACCTCGGCGAGGAGAACATCTACGAGGAGATTGATCACTATCAAATCGTGCCCGCCCAACAGAACTCTGCGACCTCCCAGAAGACGTCGGCAGCGCCTCCCCCTCCCCCCACCTCGGCCCCACCTCCTCGTGATATGCACCGGGCTCGCGAGGAGTTTGCCCAGCGTCACGATTCGAGTGCTGAGCGGAAGTTTAAGGTAAGTAGGCTTAGTGGACTTCGTTTCGGCTCAGGCTTAGGCCTAGCTTAGCTTTCGCTTAACTTTGGCTTAGCTTGGTCATAAACCTAAATTTCAACCTCTTTTCAGGGCAACAAGTACGAAGACGAACCAGCCCCCGAACCCACCGAAGATGAACACCTTGACTGGGAGCTAATCTACACGACGAACGCCATCCGCCAGATGAGCCGCAACAACAAGTGGAGGGAGAGCATGCTCAACAAGGACAAAATCCCGCCCGTCCCCAAGAAGACGAAGGAACTCCCCGCCGATGTGCTGCCCAAGAATTCGCCATTTACAAGACCGGCGGAGAGCCCGAGCTCGGGGAGGAAGACGCCGACTTCGTGGACCAAGAATGAGGGCTTCACGTTTTCGGTGCCGGGGATACAGAGAATCGCCGTGGAGGATGAGATGGAAGAGGAGAGGAGCAAGAGAGCAGCGCCAGAAGCCTGGGAGCATGAGCGTGTCGGGGTCAAGCAGGTGCCAACGAATATTGCACGAGGTGAGGGTTTGCTAGAAGCTTGTTCATCTACCGAAAAAGCGGAAATAAATCCATTTAGGTCATCAAATCACGGTGCCGCGAGTGGCCCAACCCAAGGAGGTGGTGGAACCCCAGCCGGTAGATCGTCAACCCACTCACCAAGCCCCTGTTGCTCCTCGACGTGCCACTACGGAAGAATCCTACCACTTCCAAGGTGTCAAGAATTTGCGCCAGCAGTTCTCGTGAGTTTCGAAAAATCCCGACATGTTCAAAACCCCTATTCGAAACGTCGAAATTTCAAAATTTCGAGAAGTAACCAATTTTGGCATTATTAGTTTTAACGTGGTGAATTTCGACATTTAGCAGTTTCAAAATTACGGAAATTTCTACTTTTTGAAATTAATTGTAAGCGAGCTTGACCAGCTCCATTCCAGCTCCCCAGAACCAACGCCATGGCGTCGTACCCAGTCCGTTGGAAACGTGTACGAGGTGCCCAGGGCCAGGCTGGAGAAAACCGATGATGTGAGGACAAGACCTGGGCCTCTGAGTGAGGTTCCGAAGGGGAGACCCAGCTCGACCTCATCGCTGTTGGATAAGGCAACGCCATCGACACCGATTAAGCAACCAGCACGGACCCATCAGGATACTCCGAGGGTCGTCAGGAAGGAGGTCACCTCGCCGCTTCCTCGGATTCAGAGTCCAAGGCCTCGGCCCGTTGATTTGAGCCCGTTGACGGCTGATGCTCAGCAGAGGTATTGAGTTCCTTTCGCTCTCTCTCCCTCGCTCTCTCTCTCTCTCTCTTTCTCTCGCTCTCGCTCCACCACCGATTTTTTTAGATTCTACACCCTACGCTCACCAAGCCCACGAGCCCAAACGACACCAAGCCCACTCGCTAGGTGAGTCTGACTCAAGCTTATAAAACCAAATTATTCAGGTCCGAGGCAGAGCTTCGAATTGGTGACGGCGCACAACCAGACCAGCATTTCCACTCCAAGCCCTCAGAAAGAGACGAGCACGAGGTTCGACACCAGGAGCACCACCCCGAAAAAGGTGAGTGCACGAGTAAAGGAACCAAAGTGGCTTTTCGAAACTATGAGATTCGCAAAAAATTATTACCCGTAATTTAGAAAATCACTACGAGGAGATCGAACACCGTGAAGTTGTCGGGAAGCCTGAAGTGCAGCACCAAAAACCGGTGGAGCATCACTATGATGAGCCTGCCAAGGAAAATGGCCATCACCCGCATGGGCCCGACTACTCACCGTACCCACATCACTACGAACACACCTATGAACCTCATGTACCGTATGGACTGCCGCATCATGGACATCACTACATACAACATCATCATGAAGACGGACGGAGACGTCATGGGGAAAATCGAGAGGATAGAAGATATGTACACTACGGACATCATCATATACAATATCATCATCGGGAACAGGTTCAAGGTAGGGAGAGAGAGAGAAAGAGAGAGAGAGAGAGAGAGTGAGAGTAGAGATCAAACTTACGCTACTTTACAGATCATCACCATGAAAAGCCTCAACCCCACTACGACCCCTACCATACGAAAACCCGTGACGGAGACCGTTTCGTACTCCTTGAAGCCTCTAATCTCCCTTCCGTATCACCAGCCCCTCCCACAAATCCACCTTCCGACACGAAGCGGAAGCCCAAACAGCCCCCCATCCTCCCCGCCGAGGAGCCCGAGCCAGAATTTGTGAGGACCCAACGCGAACTTTACCGAAAAATAGAGGAAAACCGAAAGACGGCTGAGCAACTAACGAAACAAGAAGCCGAACAACGAAAGGCCGATCGAGCCCTAGCCGAACAGGAGGATAGACGAAGAGAAGAAGAGAGAAGGAGAGCAGATATAGAGAGGAGAATGAGAGAAGAAGCTGAAGAGGAGGAGAGGGTCAGGAGAAAGCGAGAAATGGAGAGGGAGAGGCTGGAGGAAGAGGATAGAGAACGGAGACGAAGAGATGAGGAGAGGAGGAAGAGGGAGGAGGAAGAGGCCAGAGAGGAGGAGGAGAGGAAGAGGAGGCAGATGGAGATCAAGGAGAAGGAGCAGGAGGTGCGACGGCTGGAGTTGGAGCGGCTAAGGGCTATTGAGGTAGGCGAGGAGAGGTCAGAGACCATTGAGGAGAGCTAGCAGAGACCATTGAGGAACGAATCTTATCCTCCAAAATTTTAGACCGAAAAAGAGAATCGTCGGCGGGCGGAGGAGCGTGAGAAGAGGAGAAGGGCCGAGGAAGAGGAGGAGGAGCAGAGACGCCAAGATGTAGAGCGACGAGAGGAGGATGATCGCCTCTGGCAGCTTGAGCAGGAGAGGAAGTATGAAGAGGAGATGAGGAGGAAGCGGGAGGGCAGACTGCATTCACCGACTTACCGTGATGCCGACATTTCAAGAACCGAGGAGCACATCTACGATCAGGTGTATGAGCCGTTGGAGAGACCGGAGAGAATGGAGAGAATCGAGGAGACAAGAACGCAGCAACGGGTAGGTAGCATTGAAGGGACTGGGAAGGTAGAGCGATGGATTTCATAAGCAGAATTTTGCCATTCCAGCAACATGGCGGGTATCACTTGGAGCACTACGAGGACGAGGAGATTGAGAAGACGGTGATACCGGTGTATGGAGGGCATTTGGTACATGATGGCCGAGATGTGGGTTTGAGAGGGAGCAATGACGGCAAGAATCTTGTAGATGACCGTGTTCCCGATCGCTACAGCGCATCATTACGATGAGGTTCACTACCAGTTGGCTCCTGAGCAACGACCGCCCGGAATTCCGGAGCATATCGACTTGACGTGGGTTTTAGGTGTTGCTCTAACACACGATCTCTCTCTCTCTCTCTCTCTCTCTCTCTCTCTTTCGTCTATTCAATCACTCTTTAGTAATGCCGCAGAGGCAACCGAACACCATCTAAAGTCAGTTTTGCTTCCGCTTTGCATGCGCTGCCTCTCACTCCCCGACCTCCTCGACCTCCCCCAGATTGCTGAAAATCCCCGATTTTAGGAATGCCGAAGAGGTGACGGTAGAGACGAAGACCAAGGTGGTCACCATCGTCAAGCGCCGGAACGTCACGTAAGAAAAATCGGAAGTCGGTTGAGCAGCAAAATTTAGGGGCGAAATCTTCGAGGAGGAGTATCTGACTGAAAACTCGACGTTTCCGACATCCGTTCATCTGACGACGCCTATTCATCGGCTATATGAGTGGGTTTGGTGAGAAAGAGAGAGGGAGAGTGAGAGAGAGTGAGAGAGAGAGAGGGAGAGAGAGTGAGAAAACGCTTCCAACACTGTTTTCAGCTCCAACACCCCAACGTCACACTACCATACACCCGCCGGGGACCAGGTTCATCTACAAAGAGCTGGTGCTACACTTGGCCGAGGCGCCAGCCCGATCTACGACACCGTATACGAAGGAACGAAGGGCATCGGGTAGGTAGATGGTACCGTAAACGCAACTTGAAAGTCAAAAAAGACCACTAAAAATCGCAACTTTGGACATAGCTACGCGACGATACGCGGCGCGTCCGCTGCGCGTCGAGTTACGCGTAATAAAGGTATCGCAGGAAAATTTTGCATTTTCAAACCCGCCCCTCCTGTCACCATCCCTTTAAGCCATCACCTAAAATCCATTTTTCGACTCCCTTCTGCTACTCGCATTACCATGAATGGGGCGAGGTTCATATTTCGAATGAGCCCTCGGGGGGGGCACAGAAGCCTCGTCCACCCCCCCCCTCCACCCGGGGCCCAGTGAATGTCCCATTTGGGGCCCACGGCCTGGCAGACAACCCTTCTCGCAAATCTGGGTCTTGTCCGGCTATTGATCCCTGGATGTGTGTGGACAAAACCTGCATCCAGTGTCAGCCTTCGATTGCTAAAAATTGTTATTTTCCAAGTGGATGCTTTTTAGCTTTTTTTGGAATTTGCATCAGTCGATTGATGGCTTCCTGGTTCCTTTAAAGACAGCGGAGAGATATGGTTACGGATTTTGTTGAATCTGTCTGCTCGAGGTTCTTTTTTGCCGCAACCGCGACACGTGAAGCGCAAACTTTCCTGCTTCTTTCCGGTCGTCCCCTTAAAAAGCGATAGAATTATGAGAGAGAGCGAGAGAGAGCGAGAGAGACAGAGAGGGGGAGAGCGAAAGAGAGAGAGAGAGAGAGAGAGGGGAGAGAACAGAGAGAGAGAGAGAGAAAAGGAGAGAGAGAGAAAGAGCGAGGGAGAGAGAGAGAGTACAAACTTTTTTTTCATAAATTTTGCAAATATTGATCTACATAAGGAGAAGTAGTATTCCGTGGCGAAACGACATTCCGAAATTTGAGATTCCGCCCTCAGTCGTTTCATTGAAATTTTTCCGCGCCCGTCGGACTCAAGTTTCACCAACTAAAAAAATGACTTTTTCGCAAATTGTCTCTGCGAAGCCAAGTTGGACGTTGAGCTTCAGTCGAAGCCTAAGCGCAGCTATGGCTTAAGCTAAGTAAAGCTAAGCCGGGCGTTGAGCCTCAGCCTCAACCTAAGCAAAGCTTGGCTTAGGCTTCTATGGCTACGCGTAAGCCAATTTCTAAGCCTACGATCATTTTCAGGTTTTGCCCGATTTCCAAGCCTAATCCCAAGCCTAATGCGCTTCAAAAACGCCCCAATTCCGTATTTCCCCCTCTTCCAGCTAGCTTTGCGGGTATGCGGGATCGATCGTTTGTGTGTGTGAGTGTATGGGTCTGTTGGTTGGGGGAATGGCTGGAAGTGAGTCCCTGCCCACTCTCTATCTCTAGCCCCTCCTCCACTCTCTCGCTCTCTCGCCCCCCGCACCCTCCCGAAACATCCTCACTTGTTTACTGCCCCCCTTTTACGCATCCGGCCACCCGGTCGCCTTGGGGCCAACCGGCTAATTTGGGTGTTAGTCGGGTTTTTGGCATGTTTTGGGGCTTACTTTGGCTTACGCTTAAGCTTAGCTTAATGTTAAGCTTTAACCGGTAGCTTTTTGATACCTTTAACGGGCCAGGAGCTTCAGGTTATGGATTTTCCTGTTTTCTAAAGTTTTCCTCGATTTGCTATTTGTTTTAATACCTTAGCTAAAACTAGGATTTTGGTTTAAGTTAGAGCTTCACATATTCGCTTTTTTATACCTTTAGACCGTCGAAAAACGTCAAGATACAGATTTTTGAAGCCTTGACCCGAGTTTTTTTGTTATTTTCCAATTTTCTATCTTGAATTTTGTAGCTTTTTTAGCTCGTTTAACTTTAATTAACCTTAACGAAAGGACGGATGTGACTCGTAGGTGTTTTTTCTAGCTGCATGTCCCTCGAAAAATCTAGATTTTTTTCAGCGAGCTCACTCTAGTTTTCCCGTTTTCTAAATATTGCTCTACTTGGTAAACCCGAAACCTTGTGCTCAAGAAAAATCCAACGAAACCGGTCGATTGTCCGCGATTGGCTTCTTTACGACCTCCCAAAAAAACCGCGACCCCGCAGTGCTCGATTACGGATTCATCGAGTCAGAGCCCGCGAACTGCCCCAGCAGCTGTGCCAGTTTTTCTGGCGATCTCTGCTTCCCTAGCTCTCTCTCGCTTTCTCCCTATCTCGCTCTCTCTCGCTCTCTCTAGCATTCCAAATTTTCCATAACTTGTGATGCGCGTTCTGTTTATTCACCCGTGTGTTCCCGGGGCACGGGTTTTTTTGGCGGATTATTCCGGGCGCTGGTCTCCTAGGTAGAGAGAGAGAGAGAGAGAGAGAGAGAGAGAGAGAGTGAAAGAGAGAGAGTGAGTGAGCTACATTAAGAGAGAGAGTTTTTCGAACGTTTCTCGCTTTACGTTGTCGCCCTCCCTTAAACCCACCAAAGCCCTAGTCCAACCCATTTTTCTGCCCTTTAACCCGAGGGCATGTTCTCGGCTGCTTCTCCTCTAGCTCTTCCTCCCCAAAAAAGGAGGTCCATCCATCGTGGCGACGCCCCGTCGAGGGCAGCCCGACCCTCGAATGCCCCCCGGGCAGGGAGGGCCAGCCGTTTTCCGGGCGTTTTTTATCCGATTCTCTCTAAATCTCTTTCCTCTCTCTCTCTCTCTCTCGCTCTCCCGCTTCCTCTTAAGGCCATCCCCACAACAATGCGCTGCCCCCGAAAAAGCTGGTCACCCGTTTTTCAAATTTTTAGGCCATTCTAAACGAACTAGAAACTAGTCTAGGAATTATACACGGCATGTAATTATTTCCTTAACCATGCGCCCCATGTCACCATCCCTTTAAAACCCGGAGACGCGTGTTCAGGGGGGAAGAATGTCGATACCAATGTTTATTCTCTGCCTTCCTCTTCCTTCCCTTTTCTTCCCTTCGACCCACGACCACACGATTCTTGTCTCCCCCCACGCAACCGAACGACTCCGAATTTTTCAGGGGGTGTTTATCTCTTCTTACTTGATGCTTGGCTTGTAAAGCTTAAATTTTTCGTTTCGCTTAAAAGCTAATTTCTGAAACCTAACTTCCTTAACTCCGAAAATTCGTTTTTGGAAGTGCTTCTCCAAGCACCTTTGCAAATTCAGGTTCAATATTCCTCAAAAAATCCTGCTAGCTTGCCAGATAGTTCGTAAATCCACCAGTCCTCTCTCCCTCTCCCTCTCTCTCGCTCTCACTCTCGCTATCTCTCGCTCTTTGTCTCAAAATTTTTACACGCACTTTCTTTGCTTGGTAGATTCATAAAAATCTTTCCAGCTCCGGCGCCCTCCCGAACGCTTCCAACTCGGCGCCGCCGCCCCCAGAAGAGCTGGTAGAAAAGAGGTATGTTGGAGAGTGAGAGAGAGAGAGAGAGAGAGAGTTAGAGTGAGAGACAGATACAGTCAGATTGAGAAACCGAAATCCAAACTTCAGGGACCAACCGCAGTACCGCTCAGTTGGGACCAGCCACAGCCCACCACACCAAGACGCTCCGGTAGGTCTTGGAACGGAATTCTACCAAGATTTCTAGCAAAGAGGTCATATCAATCACTTTCAAGGGATCCCCCACCGGCACATACTTTGACCGTAACGGTGAGCTGCGACGGTCGTGGCCGGTGAAGACGTACGACGGCAGTCATCTAGAGCTTGGCTCACATAAGTATCGGCTGAAGACGATGCCAGATCACGATTCTGGTGAGTGAAAGAGAGAAAGAGAGAGAGAGAGGGAGAGAGAGAGAGTGAGAGAGGGAGAGAGAGCGAGCGAGAGAGATAATTCAATTCATGCTATTATAGGTCTTGGCAGCGGTGAGCGCCCGAGTCCCGAACGGAATGGCGACGAGACGGCAGCGTTGCGAGATTGGGACCCGAAAGCTATGCTTGACGCCCTTTACGAGGTTGGTTTTTCTGGCTTTCGTTCTCTATTTCTATCGCTCATTTTATTCTATCGATCTCACTCGCTCGCTCTCTCTCCTTAACACTCGATGCCGCTCTTTCTCTCTAGCTCCCTCTCTCTATCTCTCGCTTTGTCCCCTCTTTCTCTCTCTTCCTTCTCTCTCTCTCTCTCGCTCTCCCCCCCGCTCTCTACCCTCTTAATCCGAAAAACCTATTTTTTTCCAGATTTCTTACGAGCGTCGCGCCGAAACAAAACGGGACCGTTTCGTGAATATGCAGGGTCACGTCGAGGTCCCTTCAGATGAGACAGCCACCGTCGCCGAGCTGGAACGGAATTGGAAGGAGGAATACATGAGGACGAAGGACGGACGGTTGCAGACATTTGTGGTAAGCAATCGTCTCATTCCTAAGAATCCCGAATCAGACTCACTACGCGGGTGAGGCTCCGGTGCAGGATGTCTCCCTACACGGTGTCGAGATCGAGGCGAACAGAGAGGAGCGAACTTTGCACATCCACGGCGGCAAGGAGCATATTAAGATCTTGTTGAGGTCGGTTTGGGAAGAAGCTTTAAAATTCTGTATCAAGGCCGAGAAGAGTCGAAAATTAAAATTTTTTATCGCGTTTTGAAAGGCCAGAAAAAGGCGAGTTTTTGTATATTTTGAACGTTATTTTAGTTACTAAGCGCTCCATATTCCAGCAATTTTCATAAATTATGTTTTACGCATCGAATTAAAAAATTTTGGAATTGCTATTTAGAGCAAATTATCCCAAAAATTCGCGTTTTTTTCACGCTTTATATAACCACGCATTTTGACAAACATATTAGTTTTTGTTTACGGAAATACTCGCCTATTCTTGAGCTTTCGAATGGTGTAAAAATTACTTTGATCGGACGATTCTGACCCGAGATATGGAGTAGTATTTGGAAGGCCTCTGTGCGCACGTCATATGCGTGTTCAGAGGAGCCCTATGTAGTCTTCCCCAATACGCAGCGCTCCTCTAGCCAACTTACCTGGATGTGTTTACCATCTAGATTCTAGAATCAAAAAGTGCGACACGGCCGAGACGTTCGACAAGTGGCGCCAGGCGCTGCTCTCCCACGCCGCCGCCTCGAACCTCGACCAGTTCGTGACGCCGGTCAGGCGGGCGTTGCCCCATATCTCGAAGGTATCGGCTTGGCGGGGTTGAGCATGATCATCTACCATTTTCAGAGGATAGTCATCCTGGAGCTGGGCTCGACGTCGATCCGAGCCGGAGTTCTGTATCAGAAACCCCTCCTTCCACAGGTCTTCTTCCCGGCGATTGGATGTATACTCGACAACGGGCAGATCGTTGTCGGAAATCAAGCTTATGAGCCGGAGGTTCGTCACAGGGTGTACTGCTTGAACTTGATGGATCCAATCCTATCTCTAACTAACAACTATTTTTCAGAATCGACAACGTGGTGAGCTGGTGCGACCTATTCAGTGCGATCCGTCGGTGGAAAGGTATGGAGTTTATCAAACCTGGTGCTCTGCTAGCTCTCCTCAATGGTCCCTGCTAGCTCTCTCCTTCCTAGGACTTTGCGCTAAAACTCGTCTTTCAGGTACTCGATGGATAAAGAAGTCACGAAGGCCTGCATCGAGCGGGCAATCCGTGATCTCGGTGTTGATCCAAGGGAGCACCACGTCCTTCTCTCACTCCCCCAGAACATCCCGACGTCGGTGATTGGAGATCTTCTGCATACGCTTCTACAACAGTTCCACTTCAAGGTAAGAGAGCGAGAGAGAGAGAGAGAGAGAGAGAGAAGAGAGAAATTATTGCCTTCATTCCTATGCCTTCATTTCCAGGCCGCCGGTATCACCCGCCAACCCTCCTTAATCCTCTACGCCTACGACGTAACGACAGGAGTAGTCGTCGACATTGGCGACCGCTTGAACATTGTCCCTGTCATCGACGGCTACATGGTCGAATCAGCCGTCGTCTCGATCCCAATGGGTGCCCAACAGATTCGAGACTCGCTGAGGACGTCGCTGGCCTCGCACAACAACGTGGGTCCCAAAAAACAACCTCGGAATCTCGGATTTCAGGGTCTCTTCTCGTTCCAAACGCCGTGCGAGCGGTTGATTCTGCGATACGTGATGGAGCATGTAAGTGGAGATCTTGGCTTCAGAGAAGTTTGGCGTTTAGTCCGCGTACGTGCCGGAGAACTACGAGACGGAGAGCGGGGAGAAGAAGAGCATCTCGCTGACGCCGTTCAAGCCAACGTCGAGTATGCCGAGGGAATTTGAGGTGGAGGAGAGAGACAGAAAGAGGAAGAGAGAGAGAGCGAGAGAGAGCGAGAGAGCGACAGAGCGAGAGAGAGACAGAGATAAACTTCACAACCGATTTCCAGATCGACAGCTCTCGCTTCACATGCACCGAGGGTCTGTTCCGCCCCAAAAAGTGGCAGCTCGAGTCGAAGGGCATCCACCACCTCATCCACGACGCCGTCACCCAATCACCCATCGACAGCCGCCGTAACTTGTACAAGTACGGAACCAAAACCATTGCAATCTCAATCTTTTTCTCAGGAACATCTACCTGGCCGGTGGCGCCTCCCTGTTGCCCGGGTTGGCGGAGAAGGTGGAGACCGAACTGGAGACGGTGCTGCCGAACACAATCAACGCCCAGGTGCACATCTCACCGTGGCGGTATCACGCGGCGTTCCTCGGGGCACAGGTGAGCGCGAATTGTTTATTTTTTGGCTGGATAGGTCCTTGAAAATTGGGTACAGGCGTTCCTGCGTTGCAGGCGCGTAGCGTGTATCAGCCATGACACTGCAAGGTCATCCTAGCGCGTCCGCACCGCGCAAGCGACGCTTTTATCTAGCTAGCTGGTCGTGTCGTTTTTGAAGTGATGGACAAAGCCGAAGCGCCCGCGCCGCGACAGAACCTGCACTTGACGCTCCCGCTAGGATTTTCCTGATCATTCCTGAATCTGCTGCAATTGCCCGCATTGCGGGCGCGTCGCGTCAATTTTAACCGCGACGTATTCGCTAAGCATTTTGCCGTACGCGGGTGCTCTCTACGCGTTAGTAGAAGCTTCTTCTTCCCCTTTAAAACGTAGAGGACGCGTTTCGGACGCGGCGCGGCTTTCTGCGTTGCGGATGCGCCATGACTTTCGGCGTTGCGGATGCGTCACGGGTTTCGGCGTTGCGGACGCGTCGCGGCTGGTATAGATTAAGCGACGCGACCGTTGCGCCTTTCGCTAGAATATTCTTACCCGCGATGCACCCGCCGTTTTGGATAGGTGAATTCTGCTGTAAATGTCGCTCTCCTCGGAGCGTAACGGACGCGTCGCGTCGGGCTAGGATAGAACACGCGACGCTTTGCTCCAGCAAATTGCGCTAGCCTCTTTTTAAACCAATTTTTGCAGGTAGTCGCCGCGGCAGCCTCGTTCGAAGATTCCTGCATCGGCCCCCAGCAGCTTCAACAGTTCCTCACCCAGCTCCAAGCCACCGGATTCTAAAAGTCACCTTCTTTTTCTCTGTACCCTCTTCTATCTCTCCCTGCTTTGCTACCCATTCAAAATTCCGAAATCCCCATTCGAAATTCCCCCAAGTGCAATTTGTTGTGGCCCGTAGTCGCCCCCTGCTATCCACCTAGTCCGTATGGGTCGCCCATATCTTTATAAAGGGAGCGTGCCAGCATTTTGGACACGCCCCTTTTAACGTCTAAACTATCCAAATCAACTGCCCGAATTCAAAAATTCCACTTTTCAAGTAGCTTTAAAAATTTCTGAATTTTATGCCCCCAGCCGCTTGCGCCTTATTTTTGATACCGTATACTAGCGTACTACCGTTCCCCAAGAAGCGTACCCACCCCACTATGATGATCCTCTCCAGCAGCCCTTGGAACGAGGCTTAGGCTTGGCTTAGGCTTTAGGCTTAGCTTAGCCGCCTCCTTCCCCCTCCCCCACTACCGACGCAATGTGATATCCGTCCTGAAAAGCTTGTTCTTCTACTACTCCATGATTTCAAATTTCCCTAAAAAAGGGGCCTGGTTTTTGAGCGGAATTTGGTGCATAGCGGAACATCGTTCAGAATTTGCCGGATACCCGCTCGAAAATCGTGCCCCAATTTCCCTTTGGTCCTCACTTCAACTAGGGCCAGTTAAAGGTTTTGGCTAATTTCCTATCTAATTCTCTGTCGTTTGATTTTTTGGATAAATTGTATCTATTACCGTAAGGTACTTTTATACCGAAGCAGAAAAAATTATACTGACAACCAAAAAAATATTCTGGAAGTTTAGCCGATTGGTTGT
Organism: Mesorhabditis spiculigera; assembly: GCA_958295435.1. Taxonomy (NCBI): domain Eukaryota; kingdom Metazoa; phylum Nematoda; class Chromadorea; order Rhabditida; family Rhabditidae; genus Mesorhabditis; species Mesorhabditis spiculigera. The sequence goes on from CATQJA010002657.1 coordinate 27,801, forward strand.
GCGCTAGCTTTTCGCTCGCATGACCCGAGTTCGGCCCTCGTCCGGTACCGAATTTTTTGCTTTTTGACAAAAACTTTGAAAACTATCTATTTTAAAGGAACCGGGAAGCCTGGGTCAATTCTTGCATCGTTTGGGTCCTTGGCCGATTGGTTGTGTGCCAACTTACCAGGCATACGCCCCGGGTTCGACCCCCGTCCGGAACAGAGCTCTGACTTTTTGTTTCAAAAGTAAAAACTGGGTCTGAAACCTTCGCAAAGTCATTCCCAGAAAAAGTACAATGGGTGGTTGAGTCATGACAAGTCAAAGTCCACACTCGGATGGGGGATGGTCCTGAGTGGAAACAGATGTGAAGCTATGGGGTTTCCGCCTTCGCCCCAGCTACCACAGCTACCAATTGACGTCGATAATCTTCTATTTTAATTAAATTCCTGTATTTTATTGAGATTTTTCAGCTATTGGTAGATTTCGATACCTACCGTATCCTGAATTACCATCACTTCATGGGGATCGTACCTATTGATCCTATGGTAAGCTAGCAGAGATCATTGAGGAGAGCTAGCAGAGGCCATTGAGGACAGCTAGCAGAGGCCATTGAGGAGAGCTAGCAGAAACCATTGAGGAGAGCTAGCAGAGGCCATTGAGGAGAACTAGCAGAGGCCATTGAGGAGAGCTGCAGAGGCCATTGAGGACAGCTAGCAGAGGCCATTGAGGACAGCTAGCAGAGGCCATTGAGGAGAGCTAGCAGAAACCATTGGGGAGAGCTAGCAGAGGCCATTGAGGAGAACTAGCAGAGGCCATTGAGGACAGCTAGCAGAGGCCATTGAGGAGAACTAGCAGAGGCCATTGAGGACAGCTAGCAGAGGCCATTGAGGAGAGCTAGCAGAGGCCATTGAGGACAGCTAGCAGAGACCATTGAGGAGAGCTAGCAGAGACCATTGAGGACAGCTAGCAGAGGCCATTGAGGAGAACTGCAGAGGCCATTGAGGACAGCTAGCAGAGGCCATTGAGGAGAGCTAGCAGAGACCATTGAGGAGAGCTAGCAGAGGCCATTGAGGAGAGCTAGCAGAGGCCATTGAGGACAGCTAGCAGAGGCCATTGAGGAGAGCTAGCAGAGGCCATTGAGGAGAGCTAGCAGAGACCATTGAGGAGAGCTAAGAGGCCATTGAGGAGAGCTAGCAGAGACCATTGAGGACAGCTAGCAGAGGCCATTGAGGAGAGCTAGCAGAGACCATTTAAGGACCCGTGCTTTCCAAACCCTTTAAAACGCCCTTCTTTTCTGGAGGTTTCGTCCCCAGGTTGGCTCCCAGGCAGGGCATTTCAATGGGAGGTTTCGATGTATCGTCCCAAAGGGGTGGATAGGTGTGTCGTGTAGCCAAAGGTGAGTGGGGGGTGTTTGGAGGGCGGAAAGAAGGTCCCGAGGCCGTGTCTTCGCAGGCGGCTGCCTTCTCGGATCGCCGCTTTTATTGCCCATAAATGTAAATGGAAGCGAGGCAGAGAGAGAGAGAGAGATAGAGAGAGAGAGAGAGAGAGAGAGAGAGAGATACAGAATGAGGACGACGACCACCACCCGTTGAGGGCACATCGATCTCTCGTCGTCCCTCACCACAACCATCAGCCCCTCTGAAATACCGTAGCCGGGTGGTGGCTGGCCGGTGTGTGTTCCTTCCAACATTTCGACATCTTAACGGCCTTGTTTTCATGTTTCTGTTGGATTTCTAACCATTTTCAGGTGTTTTTGCCATTTTGAAGAGACCCGCATTCCGGAACATTATTTTTTGACTTTGGTGGATATGCATTCCTTACGCCTTTTCCCCGGTACCCGAGCTACGCGACACGCACGCCGATTGGCTTACCAAAATGGATCGTGATTTCTTACGTTAGGTATAGGGTTGTTATACGAGTTGATTCGTTGACGAATTGATTCGTCAAAAATTCAAATGAGTTGATTCGGCAGCGAGTTGATTCGAATAAGCCCCGATTCGCAACCGGCGAATGGAAATTTCAACGATTCAATTCGCCAGCGAGTTGATTCGAATCGCGATTTGATTCGCGGCTAATTTGATTCGTTGCTAATGAATCCGCAGCCAAACGAATCAATTCGCTGACGAGTCGATTCGTCAGACGAGTTGATTCGTTGGCGAATCGATTCGTTGCCCACGAATCAGAATCGAAACGAATCGATTCGTCAACGAGTTGATTCGTTTGCCGTTCTGACTCGTCGGAAGTTGTTATATATTAATGAAAAACGCTATGTAAATCAGAAATCACCCCGTGGTGGCTTTTGGGGTGTCTTTCGGGGCGCTGTCTGGGGTGCTTTTCGGCAGTATATGACTAGGCTTTCTTGACCAAATCAGAAGATGAACATGATCTTCGAGCAGTTCGAACAACTCGACGCCAAAACCGCTCGCAACTCATTTGGGGGTCGTTTGGTAGCATTCCTTCGAGGTTGTTGAAGGCGGCGGACAATTTCGAGAAGTTTTATTCTAACCGCCCTAGTAGCCTAAAAAAAGCTTGCGAGAATCGCTTCAAGCCGGTGAGAAGGTAGCATTTTGAACGCTCTTGCCAACGGTATACTTGTCGCAGGCCTGGGAATGGGCCGGCCCGCCAGCCCATTTTTCTCGGCCCGCAGCTAATTTTTCGGCCCGCGGCCCGACATTTTGGGTACATTTTACCAAACCAGTATATGCCAACATTTAATTTTTCCGGAGTCACAAAAACGTGTTAGATCAAGTCCGTTAATCGTCTATAGGCTTCACAACTGACTTACTAGGGAGGTATCTGAACTCGGCATCGAACTTTGAGAAGTCAGATACACCATTTGACGCGCCTTGTCAAGGGCATTCCAAATATGTAATAAAATCAACCAAGAGCGTATAACCGTAAAAAAGTTATGAGCATTTTAAGTTTTGCAGCGAATATCGCCGCTGCGATATGAGCCCTTCCCAGCGCACCCTGTTCATCGGTTCTGTGGCCTAGTGGTGTGCGCATGGGTCTCTGGGGTGTATGTCCAGGGTTCGGATCCACTCACGACTTTTATTTTTTGCTTTTTTGACCAGTTTCTACTTTTTGCATTTCCAAGTTCGGGAATAAGTTTTTCTTGACTGTGTGACCCCGAAAAAGCACTAGCGATGATAAAATAACCTCGGACAAGAAATCCAGGATTGGACGCTCTCTATATCCAAGTTGGCAAAATCGTCAAAAAACGCCCTTTTAAGACTCTGTACGAATTCGAAAAATGTAATTTGTCAAAAATAGAACAGTACATCTTGATCAGCAGAAAATTCCCTTTCGAATGAGCTATCTTACCTGCGCTTTACGCCAAATTCTCGAAAAGTCTTTGGCTAGCTGGGCATACCCTACCCTTACACTGCATTCCAAAAATCTTTTTTTGCGGAAGTTTTTGGCAGCCGTATGTAATATAGCTCATTTGAAAGAGCTTTCTTTGTTGAACAAAGAGCACCAATCAGTTTAGGCTAAATTCTATTCCGCGGGATGAGAAAGGGTCTCAAAGATACTGTTTTCACCATTTTGTCGATTTAAAATGCTCATAACTTTTTATCGTTATAGGCTCTGGTTGATTTTATTACATATTTGGAATCCCCTCGACAAGGCGCGTCGAATGGTGTATCTGACTTTTCAAAGTTCGATGCCGAGTTCAGATACCTCCCTAGTTAGGTATAGTATGTAACGAGAATTTATTCATAAAACAGCATACAACCAGTAAAAAGTTTAGTTCAATAGAAAAAGTCTGTTTTACTTAGTGGAGTTCAATTTCTTCGACGCATACGTGTAGTTTGAACACTAATACACTTAAATAAGGCTAACAAGGCATATTCCCAGCATTTCTGAACATTTCCGGCCAAAAAAAGCAAAAAGCAAAAGATTGACCTCGGCCGGGATCGAACCCGGGTCGTTTTCCTGATAAATCAAATTTAAGCCAAACCTCGGATTTTTTTACTTTTAACTGTTTAAACAGATGATTTAAGTTGAATATCAATAAGGAAAACCTATAATGTAATTAAATTACCCCATTTAAGCTCAATATAACTTATTGGCAAGGTGGCGGGCCGGCCCGGGCCGGCCCGGGCCGGCCCTCCATATCTGACGGGCCGGCCCGGGCCGCCCGCCAGCCTAAAATCCGGAAAATCTCGGCCCTGGCCCGGGCCGGCCCGCCAAATTCCCAGGCCTGTACTTGCCGTTCTCCAAAGCCGTCGGGGGACAGAGAACGGAGCGTTTTAGTGCCGAAAGGCGTACCTGTCGAAGTTGTCGCCGCACTAAAACCATCATATCTCGACCTGCACGGCGAATCCTGGATCGCGAAGGGCACAATTCGAAAGAGCGCGAAAAGTTCTATCTGCCCAACGAGTTACAGCTCTCGAGCAGCTTTGCCCAGCCTGCTAGCACGGTTAGAAAAAAACGTCTCGAAATGATCGGCCGTGTTCAACAACCTCGAAGGAATGCTACCAAACGACCCCCAAATGAGTTGCGAGCGGTTTGGCGTCGAGTTGTTCGAACTGCTCGAAGATCATGTTCATCTTCTGATTTGGTCAAGAAAGCCTAGTCATATACTGCCGAAAAGCACCCCAGACAGCGCCCCGAAAGACACCCCAAAAGCCACCACGGGGTGATTTCTGATTTACATAGCGTTTTTCATTAATATATAACAACTTCCGACGAGTCAGAACGGCAAACGAATCAACTCGTTGACGAATCGATTCGTTTCGATTCTGATTCGTGGGCAACGAATCGATTCGCCAACGAATCAACTCGTCTGACGAATCGACTCGTCAGCGAATTGATTCGTTTGGCTGCGGATTCATTAGCAACGAATCAAATTAGCCGCGAATCAAATCGCGATTCGAATCAACTCGCTGGCGAATTGAATCGTTGAAATTTCCATTCGCCGGTTGCAAATCGGGGCTTATTCGAATCAACTCGCTGCCGAATCAACTCGTATAACAACCCTAGTTAGGTAACATCCCGCGGTCGCGTTGTGTCTTTCGGGTCGCGTCAAATCCGTCGAAAATCCGCAGCTATAACTTGCAGGTCCCTTTGATGCCGGCCAAAAACTTTAAGAAGTCTTTCCATTACATAACGGATTTCTAGTTCTTTGCTGATTTTGTTTGTTTAATTTCGCCCATTTTGTTCCAATCGAACATTTTTAAGGGATCTGCAAAGCATCCCCAGACTTGGTAGCCATGGATATACTACCAATTTTTCGAAGGCCTTTCCGATTTTCCTATTGGTCTGATTTTTTTGATTGATCGGCTTTTAAATTAACGATAATCGATTACGCGGCGAAGGTCAGGGCTTGCTCGTTCCGGTCGATGCAGAATCCGTAGCCATCCCTTCCACGTATCTTTAATGTCAAATTCTTCGCGTTTTTGGCCAATTCCCAATCGCTTTAGTCTTTTAAAGTCTTTCCCTATCAATAATCCCCATCCCCGACAGTTTTTCCGTTTCCGGCAGCCGATTCTAATTTATTGCGCAGCTCGCCGGGCAACGGAGGTGAGGGGCTACCCGTAATTTATGTGCACGCGTAGTCAATCGGATATGGAACGCTGCCTTTTTGGTGTCTTTTTGGGGGTTAGCTGTATCTTTTGTCGATAAACTCAATAATAGCCGTGATTCAGACGGCGCGTCAGCTATTTTTCGAGTTTTCTCCCATTTCCGGCTGATGTCGAAAATGCAATTTATGCATTTCCTGTTGCTGTTTTGCATTTTTAAGTTTTTTTAAGACAAAGCGCTAAATACAAGCTGCACCCCAGCCTAAGCCTAAGCTCAACCTAAGCCTGAACCCAGCCCCAGCCTAAATCAACCTCAAGCCTAAGCCTAGCCCAAGCTAAAGCCTAACCCAAGCCTAGGCCAAGCCTAAGCGGAGCCTAAGCCAAGCCTGAGCCTAGCAACAAGCCTAATTCTTCAAAATGTGAGGTTCTTCTAAGGTTTGTTGATCGTTTCTGCCAAACTTTGCGTGAAAAACCGGCTTGACGTGAAAGGCTTGACCCTACGCATCTATACGCTTCCGAACGCTTCTTTTTACGCTCGAAATATGGACAAACTCTTTCCAAAGCACATAAATTTAACCGATTTTTCCATCCGTCATTCTGTGATTTCCGTTTTTTTCAATTTCAAGACTACAATATCTACGCAGTACCAATTCCCAAACTTCTAAAACCCGTTTCAGCCGCCGCTATCGTGAACCACGGCCCGTTCCGCGACGCTCCACGTTCCGGGGCCCCCGAAAGCAGTAGCCAAGTGTGCCATGTGGTGGCTGCTGGCCCTGCTCGGCGCGCCCCTTCTGCTCGCCCAGCCGCCCGATATACCGTATAATTGGCTGTACGTCTTCAAGTCGTCGATCAAATGTTTTATTATACATTTCCAGGTCTCTAGCCGCGCTTTCCTCTCCAGAAAGTCTCCCATCGACGCGTGCCGTCGATTTGTCCGGCCATTCGGCGGCACTTTGCCAACGGCTACTCGGGTTGAACCCCGTGCAAAAGCAGCTATGTACGGAGGTGAGGCTTATGTTCAGGCTGAGGCTTAGGCTTAGCATAGATTAGGCTTATACTCAGGATTAAGCATAGTCCTGGCTTTAACATCTTTGGTGCCTTTTAGAACCCACTCATCATCCAGTACGTGGCACGCGGCATCCGGGAAGCCCTCTACCATTGTCAGGATCAGTTTAAGAACGAGAGGTTGAGCTTGTTGGCTTAAGTTTGAACTTCGCTGCTTCAGGTGGAACTGCTCGGATCGCCATGAGGTCATCACGACTCCGCATGGGGAATTCAGGGATATTTTGGGGAAGACGTTGAGATCAGGTTCGTCGATTGTCCTTAATGGTCTCTGCTAGCTCTCCTAAATGGTCTCTGCTAGCTCTCCTCAGTGGTCTCTGCTAGCTCTCCTCAATGGTCTCTGCCAGCTCTGCTCAATGATCTCTGCTAGCTCTCCTCAATGGTCTCTGCCAGCTCTCCTCAATGATCTCTGCTAGCTCTTCCCGGCTCAAAATCCTTGGCTCAAAAACCTGTAGTAAATGATCATTTCCAGCAAGCCGCGAGGGTGCCTTTTTGACCGCTATCGCGACGGCCGGCATCGTCTACGAGGTGACGAAGGGCTGCAGTACGGGCAATCTCTCGCAATGTGGATGCGACAGTCAGCCAGACATCCAAAAATACATCGACACGGTACGAATAAACCTCAATCGATTGTGAGCGTGGTACAGGAGAAAACGGAGCCTTATTTAGGACGTGCACAACGAACCGAGAAGCCATCCGGCCGCCGGCCACCATCGCCTGAACCAACGATCCCTGAACACTTTTTCGTGGGGAGGATGCTCGGATAATGTGCCGTACGGGGTGAAATTTACGAGGGAGTGAGTTGATTTCTTAACGAATCTTGGTTGGTTACCTTAACTGCTATGTCTCTGCGGTTTTTCATGCACATTTTTGAAATCGCTCATATGAAAGTTTATTCTTCAAAAGTTAGATTTAATTTCGGGAAACAGGGATTTCGTAAGAATTTACAATGCGTTTTCTTTTTCATCTTGTTCTGGTTGTGGCTGCAAATTTTCGATGTCTGATTTCCGCAATCGTTTTCGAAAACGTGTTTTTATTTCGAAAAATCTTAAAAACTCGAAACAAACTTTCTGCTAGCTCTCCTCAATGGTCCCTGCTAGCTCTCCTCAATGGTCTCTGCTAGCTCTCCTCAATGGTCTCTGCTAGCTCTCCTCAATGGGCTCTGCTAGCTCTCCTTAATGGTCTCTGCTAGCTCTCCTCAATGGTCTCTGCTAGCTCTCCCCAATGGTCTCTGCTAGCTCTCCTCAATGGTCTCTGCTAGCTCTCCTTAATGGTCTCTGCTAGCTCTCCCCAATGGTCTCTGCTAGCTCTCCTCAATGGTCTCTGCTAGCTCTCCTTAATGGTCTCTGCTAGCTCTCCCCAATGGTCTCTGCTAGCTCTCCCCAATGGTCTCTGCTAGCTCGCCTAAATTTCGTCCTTTTCCAGATTCCTCGACAAATTCGAAACACAACAATTCGAGAACCTTGACCAAGACGTTCGCCGTCTCGTGCACAAACACAACTTCTTTGTGGGCCGAGAGGTAGATTACCAATTACGCCTTGGCCTTTATCCCGCAATTTCCAGCAAATCGCGCAAAACATCAAGCGCACTTGCCGGTGCCACGGCGTTTCCGGCAGCTGTGAATTCAAGACGTGCTGGCTGTCGATGCCGAAATTCGGCGAGGTGGCGGAGATGCTGAAGAAGCGCTACCAGCACTTTGCCGTCCAGGTGGCCGATGAACCCTCAGCACCTCCACCACCACTACCACCACCACATTCACCACTCGCCCCCACCGCCGCAAACAATACTGTACGCGACGCACCTAACAACGAAAGCACCTCAAGGGGTTTTCAAGTCTGATATCCTGGCAAATAGTCAGATGTGTCCGCAATGCGACCGCGTTTTAGCTGGGTTTAGAGGTGAAAAATCGTTAATTTCCAAAATCTCACCTAATTTCTGGGATCAGCAAATTTTAATGATCTTAGCTGCTGTAGTTATTTTAATTCATCGGGGCATGAATTGGGTACCGTCATGACCATTACGACATTTAAAAGGTCCTCACGAAAAATGTTATTTCGCCCCGAAAACATCTAGTCTTTCTCAGATATTTTACGTTTTTTCGCAAAGAAATCATTTTGGTATATTCTTCGACCCTAACCCTTGGTTTTTGATCGGTTAGTTCGATCCGGCACACCTGTATTTTCGCTTCCTAGTCCGTTAAGGCCAAGTTGTACCTTCCGTATGGTCCTGCCCTATCTTTTGCAGAACTATTCGCTGAAAAATTTTTCCAAATAGTCTGGTTTAAAAAGCTACAGTGCTTTTTCAGGACACTTTCAGAAATTTCGGCTTAAATTCCCAACTTCGGATTATCGCGGTTCCGACTGGTTACTTTGGTACTAGCACGGTTTTGATTTCCGGGGACGGGCAATGAGGAACTATGGATTCCCTGTGGTTTTGTCCGAATCCGCGACCCGCAACGCGCATGCCGCTTGGTCGCCTTCAAGTTGATGTAGCATGTAACGTAAGCAGAGCTATGTGTGTTGAGAGTCGCTGAGGCAAAATTGGCAGGGAATCCATATCCCGGAAAAACCCGTTGGATTTCATCCTATCCAGTCCCTTTAAACTCCTGATTTAGGTGGCAAAACGCGTGAAGAAGCGTCTCAGAAGAAAGGAACGGGGCGAGCGAGCGGTGAGTCGTTTGTTATAATGCGGAAAAAATTCTAGCAGATGCCGATTCGGGGCAACGAGCTGGCTTTTCTTCAGAAATCGCCCTCATACTGTGAACGGAATGATACGCTCGGTGGGTGTTTATTAATGCTGGAAACTGGCCTGAAAGAAGCATGCTAGCTCTCCCCAATGGTGTTTGCTAGCTCTCCTCAATGGTCTTTGCTAGCTCTCCTCAATAGTCTCTGCTAGCTCTCCTCAATAGTCTCTGTTAGCTCTCCTCAATGGTCTCTGCTAGCTCTCCTCAATAGTCTCTGCTAGCTCTCCTCAATAGTCTCTGTTAGCTCTCCTCAATGGTCTCTGCTAGCTCTCCTCAATAGTCTCTGCTAGCTCTCCTCAATAGTCTCTGTTAGCTCTCCTCAATGGTCTCTGCTAGCTCTCCTCAATGGTCTTTGCTAGCTTTCCTCAATGGTCTTTGCTAGCCTCCGCAATGGCCTTTGCTAGCCTCCGCAATGGCCTTTGCTAGCTCGCCTCTCGTCGAATTTCATACTTCCAGGTATCCTCGGCACTCTCGGCCGAGAATGTGTCCATCGCTCCCACAACGCTGACGACTGCGATCTGCTGTGCTGTGGGAGAGGGTACGGAAGCCCGAGTCACCTTGAAGATCAGAATTTTTCAGCTACAACACCCGCAGCGAGCGCAAGAAGACGCAATGCCAGTGTAAATTCGTCTGGTGTTGTCAGGTGTGTGGAAAATCAGGCAAAACAGCGTTTTAATTGCGTTTTGAATTTTATTTAGCTAAATCCAGAGGTTAGTATTGTTGGATTTGAAAATCCTAGTTTACAATAAAGTCATTTTGCTCTAAAAGTCGAATTTTGCAGGTGAAATGCAAAGAGTGCATCGACGACGTCACCGTCCACACGTGCAAGTGATTCGAAAACCACGGAAAAATTTTTGTTTTAGTTATCTATCGCTTTTCCGCTTTCTCTCTCGCTTTCTGGCTCTCTCTCTCGCTTTCTCTCGTTTTCGCTCTCTCACTCTCTCTATCTCACTTACTCTCGCTCTGACTGATTGTTTCTCGCTTTTCTCTCGCGTTCTCTCTCTCTCTCTCGCTCTCTCTCTATCTCTCTCTCGCTCTCTCGCCTCCCAAAAAGCATGAATCTCACCCAGACAGCTTTAGCCTTCCTTCCCGCTCCCTCCTTCTCCCCCCATTACATTGACCTCACCAGCCCCCAAAATTTGCATAATAATGGATACCGCAGATTCTTCGCTCCCCCTTCCTTTTTTCAGCCTTCAAAAAGTGCCTGTTCTCCGCCCCGAATAAAGTGAAACGAGTTTTCGCGTGTATTTCGTGCTTAGCTTTCAATAATACTTTATTAAATACACATAAAATACAACCCGACGCGGAATTGGGATTAAAAAGAGTAGAAAATGAGATTTTGTATAATCAACAGGTTTCAAGGGACTGGCAACTTTGGAAAAAGAATTTCTAGCCTTGAATTTGATCGCGTAACGCGTGTTATTATATTTTTTCATAGAATTTTATCGTGCCCCAAAAAGAGCTCCAATCCCGAATGCAACCCGCGCAGGGTGTAATAGTGTGCGGAATAGCATCTCGTACTAATTTTCGCAAACGCGTCACTACAATTCACGCCTCACGCGCCTTTTCATAGCGTAACTGACCAAAAAATCCAATGTTTCCCCCTCAAAAGTCAACAGTCCCTTTCAATAATACGCTTAAACCGTAGAAAACACAGTCAAATGCAAGAACGGAATGGTGAGAGTGGGAAGAGAGATCAGGGAAGATGGAGAGACACAGAGACGTCAAGACCCGTCGAGGAGACCCGCGAAGCGGGGCGCTGTAGCAGCACAGCGGCCCCTAGCAGTACAGCACCCTCTAGCACGTCTTGGCCGTCCGGACCCACACCGTGCGGTAGGGCAGGAATTGCGAGTTGTCGCGATTCAGCGGCCGGGCCAGCAGGTCGAATCTTAAATTGGGCGTGTTCTTAAACGATATTTTAAATGAAAAATACAATCAATATAAAAAATATAGATAGTTCTGGTGCTGGTGAGTTAGCGGGGGTGCCCTTCTCCACCGTACCTGTACGTGTTGTTGGGCGTCAAGTGATCAACGCGGGTCTCGATGAGGCCGGTCAGCTCGTCCTCGCTCGAGTCGCCGAGGCGGATGTGGCGGCTTTTGCGCGGGCCGCGCGGCGAGTAGCACCCGACCAGCTCGGAGCTGAGCCCGCCCGAGCACAGGTCGTCGGCCTAAAAGGTGGATGTTTTTGAGTTAATTTGCTAATTTAAAATTATTTTAAATTCAATTTAAAGAAATTCCCAAAAATCAAATTTTTAAATTTTTTAGAAAAATTTGTAAGGTTTTGCGTTTATAATAGCATAAAACAGTGTGGAAACACGGCTTTTATTATAGTTTAGGATTTATATATTGTATTACTCAAAATACTCACCTTACTAACGAGATGCTCCAAGAACTTGGCGGATTCGAGTCGGCGATACAAGCAGTATTCCACCGCCTCATCCGGTGCCCGCACCCATTGCAGCGTTGCGGACGAGCAGGCACGACGCGTCACGCGCACCCTAAAAATTGCATAAAAATCCGAGGCCCTACTCCTTACGAGGTGTCGTCAGGGAGAAGCGGATAGGGCGATTGGGCCGGGCGGCTGGAGGCCCAGAGACGGACACTTTTCACGGTGCCCTCCTCGTTGACCACCTCGAAGCGCAGCTTTCCACCGCTCACGTTCAGCACCAGGAATCTGGAATTGGGGGTATACAAGTCAAAGGAAGTCCAGACGTTTTGCCAGTTCAGTTTTAGTCTTCCTAACTTTTCGAAGTTTCCGGAAAACACACCTGCGGAAACCGGAGAACGCCTCGCTCTTCTTCAGCAGCCGCCCATTCCGGTAGATGTTGACGCGGATGAAGCCGCTGCACGAGTGCACGACAAGCAGCACCTGAAATCGGATCGGTTGCCCGAACAGTTTCTGGAGCGCGTCCGGCGTAATTTTTGGGCTTTTCGGACTGGGTGGCGTCATCGTTTTGCAAGTCGAGGGTGGCTAGGGTTACTCGGTGCGGGGGTCTTTCCGGGTTGTCGATGTTTTTTGGTCAGGTCGGTTTTGGTCATACTTTTTCCTAAGGGCCCGCTTTTTGTAATGTAAATTTCAAAAGCTATTAGAAAAAATACTGAAACATCAATTCTCGATCAAAACTAGCTGATTTTCGACGAAAATCTTTTAGTTTAAACAAAATTTCAATGTTTTTGTAAATAGTTTGTTGTAAATTCCTCGATTTTGCGAAAACAGTTCCATGACTTTCACAATCCCCCTATGACCCACCAACTACCAAACAATATCTGGCTCAAGCAACCCATCTCGGCCTGGGCAGAACGTTGTGCAGCTTCCGCCCTGCATTCCTCTACCCGTCAGCTGCCCCCCAAAAAAACAAGTAGCCCCTGCCCCGCCGGCCTGGCCCAGGAATTCGTTTGCGTCACCGGCATGGACAGTTGCCGGCCATTGGCACCCCAGAAATAGCCGCAGGATATTTTCGGCGGGGCTGCACTGGGAAGTACGTCAAAATGTGGGCACCGATTTGTCGCGCCTGCCTCGGCCGGGAGGGCCTATTTGTCGGCGGTCAGAATGGTCGAAACGCCAAGATAATGATTGCAAAAGATCAGTATGATCGCGTGATGCTAAAAGTACATACCCTTTTCGCGGCTCGCTCCTCCGAAACGCTCATATCATAGCCGAGAATCGAGCCCCGACCCGCCGGCACCTCCCCGTTGACGAGCTGCCCGTCGTGCAGGATGACATTCTGCAAAAATTTTAAAAAATAACATTTTCTGCCTTTTAAAGCTTACCTCAGCGTTGGCGCGCTCCAAAGACCCGGTAGTTTTTTCGACGGATGAGGCTGGGATGGTCAGCTGCAGGCTTGAATATGGCGACGCGGCCCCGGTGGTTGAATCGCGAACGAAAAGGCTCACGTAGTACTGATGGCCGGGCCTGAATCGATCGGTAAAATTTTTTACTGCTATTTTAAATAGCTTTTTCAATGGGTTTTTCTATCTAGTAAGGTGTCTTTTTCACTCACCTCAACTTGTCGATTTTCACCTGGTTCTTCGAGCTCTCCACGCAATGAATGCTCTGAAAAACGGCGATTCCTTCTCATATTTTCTTGTTTCATTTTCCAATTCCCATGCGCCGTGATTTGACCACCAACCTCAAGTCCCTCGTGCAGATGATCACAGACAGCGTACTCGTTCTCGTTCCTCGACACCACCGCGCAGAAACGGTACTTCCCCACCGGAGCCCGCCGAACTTTTCCCGACGCCTTCCATGAGATCAGCGCGCTGGCAGTGTCTTTTTGTAGCGCCACGGCGTGGCCGAGGCGTTTGTCCTCCGGCAGGGCTGGATACTAAAAAGATCGCGTTTGGTTTTAGCTTCAAAAACGCTAGTTACCTGCTCATCGAGCGCTCGCTGCGAAGTGGCGATAAAAATTCGGGCTGTGGCGGCGCTTGGCGCGCTCAGCGTGATCAGGAGACGATCTAGAAGAATTTCGGCTGAATTTCTACTCATTTAAGTACCAGCTAAGATACTGCGCGTGTAGAAGTTCATGCGAGAGGAGCGCTGTTGCCCGGAGATCAGGCTCAACGAGGGGTTCGTCGACAGATCGCCGTACGCCGGGATGACGCCTAAAACTGCCTGTTTATTTTGGAAAATAGCGGTACCTGCTCTCATATTGTATATCTGATAGTGGACGGGGGCGCCACAAGGGCTGATCACCATAAATAGTGGGGCCATGGGGTCACGGACTCGATAGTAGAACCTGAAAATGAAAGGCTGATGCTCTAAATGTTGAAAGCGGCATTAGGCTATTTTTTGAGAAAATGTTCTTGACGCCTGCTATTTTCGAAACGGTATTCATTTTATGAATAGCAAAATATGATACCTCAACTCTCCGCCGCTCGGGATGTCCACGCTCAGCTCCTCGTGCTCCCGAATTCGTTGCGCTGATCGAACAAAGCCATAGCTGATGTGGCACATCAATAATAACAAGGATAGGGCCCGCATTTCTGAAAATTTGAAGTTGGTTCTGGTCACCAGAAAAGATAGATAGAAGGAGAATGACCACAAAAATTCGAGCAGTTCGCAAAGTGTTCCTCGAAAAGCCAAGACTCGAGTGCATGCCGAAAAACGAAACTTGTTGGGGTGGTTTTTTGCAGGCCCTTGGCTGGCGAGCCTCCTAACGACCCGGCCACAAGAATTATGGCGGGCACTTGCGGCCAGTGGGGGGCCCCAAGGAGGCAAAGGCGCAGGGGAACAAAAAGTAACAAATGGACCCTGATTCGGGCCATTCCGCAGAGCCAAAGTTGCCCAGCAAACGCGGCCCGGTAAAGGAACCCTAGGGGCGGGATCAATGGACCCCTAAATTCCAAAGACCCCAGCACAGGAAGGTGGCCCAAAGTTCGGGGCGCGCGCATCGAAAACTGATGGCCCCTGGGGAGACGCGTGGCAAAAAGCAAGCAAGGAAGCCGAGAAAGCGCAACCATCACAACAAGCTTCTCGCCTTGGTTGGGGCCTCAGGATAATGGAGGGCTTGTTTGGGGGTTGGTGTCCGGGGGAGTGGGAGCATCTGATAGGAAAACGAAGACCTGAAGGAGCTATTTTTGGAGGGTGAAAAATGTGTTAATCTTCTGCGAGTTACCGAAAGATCTCATGATCAAGTCGGCGAAAAGTTTATTCTAGTGTTTTATTAGTGTTCGATTTCTAAAAGCATTTTTTAAAAATTATGCCGAAATTTTGACCCGTTTTTACTGACAAGTCGAAATTTTCGAAAACTGTAATAACTTTTTAGTACCGTTTTGTTAATTTTAATGATTTATAGGATCTTTTTAGTAAATGTAATAATTTTTAGTAACGTTTTACATAAAAAGGGCTCAATATCCTATCAAAATGGCTTATATCTTGCAAGATATGGACGAGGATAAAGGAAGGTCGGGTCCCCCCCCGTTAACGCACCAGCACGCTAAAATAGGAAGGAGAAGCCGGTAAATAAGGTAGGAACACTGCCAGAGTACCGGAACGCCGCCTTAAGTACATCCCAAGAAGTTTACGAGTCCCCTCAAAACCACTTTGAAAGGAATCCGGAAGTCGAGCCACCTCGCCCACCGGCTGCAAATCACGGTGTCTTAGAGCGCGCACGGGGGGTGGGGACGGGCATGGCCTAGTGGTCTAAGGCGGCGGCAGGCGCGGGGTGCTGGTTCGATTCCTCCCCTCGCCAAAAGACGCGACACCGTTTTGCTTTTTATGCAAAACGTTTCCGCAATGCACCGTCAATAAATCTTTAGCGAAGTCCAGGTAGAAAATTGGGCAGATGGGACGGTCCCGAGGCCGTAACCAGAAAAAATCTTGATTTTTGCTTTAAAACGTTTCAAGTCCTTATTTTTCCCGGCGATCACCCAAATTCTTTGACCAAAATGTTCCCTAGAGTCATCTCTATCGATCGCCAGGTGGAACATTTGTAATTCTTTCTCGAAAAAAAGTTATAGCCTTTAGAAAGCTTTTCTAATACATTTTCGGGGCCAAAAAGGGGCGTGGCCTAGCCCAGTCCCTCCATTCCCCTCGTGCGCGCTCCAAGTAAGGCCTAAGACGCCGTGAAATGAACCTCCAGGACATCCGGCAAAAGTTTTATACCTCCCCTTGGGAGGAAACGATGTTTTGGCAACTCATGGCTGGCACGCCAGGAATTTGCCCCCGGGCAACTCCGCCCCAAACAACCCGCTCTAACAGGGCCCCACGGGTCCCGGAATGCGATGAGGTCATTTCGGCCCTGTCCGGCCCGGGATTTTGATGCCCCGGCACGAATGGAATTCGGGCAGCTGACCCCGGGCCTCCTCTCGAGCTCGAGCTCAATTAATCTGTGACTAGTTGATTGGGCGGCTTGACCCACCCGGTGGATCGAGATCGGCGTGTCGATTTATGGGCGATCCGGGGGGTGCAGAACGGGCCCTGCCTGGGCCATTCTGCTGGTCATTGGCCCTTTGTAATTGACTAGACCGTGTTGCTGGGGTGTTTGGTCAAGGGAATGTGACAACAGTTTTCGGAGGGGCAAACATACAAAATGATAGGGTGTTCCTGAAGTGCCTATAAAATTGTTCTGGATTGTTAGCGGTGGGGGGCTAGCGCAAAGCCACATCGCAAAACTGAAATACACACCATTTTTATGGCTCATCAATAACATATCGCTAAACTTTAAACCTTTTTAAATATAAAAATGAGAAAATCATCAAGATTTTCGAAGAGATTGTTTTTGTTTCGTACAAAAATCTATAAAAATAGTAAATTCCAAATTTTCCATTGTTTTGTATGATTGTTTAATATTTAAAAAAATACTCAAAGCATCGTGAAACATCAAAAAAAGTCGCTAGATATGGGCCAAAATGCCTCCCCCTCCCGCTAACGTTCCAGAACCTTACAAAATGTCCAAATAAAGCAATTGGCGTCATTAGAATACGATAAGCGTTAAAACCCTCTTTACGTGCTTCAAAATGGCTCCACAATCAAGAACCCATCGTCTGCATAAAAAATTATAAATTTTCAAACATCCCAACCGCTTTTTTGAGTCAAGGGCCCAAAATCAGGCAAGCGAAGCGAATTCGATTTGGCCAGAGGTGGCAAGTAGAGCTCCGGCAGACGTCGCCCATAATTTACTTTCAAGCACCTCACCGCCTGCGAAGCCCTCGTCAACTCGAGCACCCGGGATACAAACTGGTGGCCGGTCAACAAAAAACTAGGCGGCGGCCAAAATCTGAACCCGGTAACGGATTCCGCGAACGCCGGCGGGCCCCTGGAGGCTCATTTTTTTTGAAGTCAAGGTAGCCGCTGCATGGGCAGATTTCCCTCATTCATCACGCAGCCATGAAAGGAAAGGGCTAAACAAAGGGGCGGCATAAAACCCGCTGCAATTTTTTTTTGATGCGCATAAAAATTAAATTTATGGCTTTATTTCAGAGAGTTCCACACTTTGAGATCACAATCTCCTTGGTCGTTCGCCCCTTCTGGCGGCCGTAGCCCCCCAATGACGCCTGTAAAGTGCGGTAGAAACCCAGAAAAGCCTTACCCAGATTCTCGACAGCATCCAGTGTGTCCCACCCAGAGACCAGCTCCCCAAATGCCACGTGGTAACCATCCATCCTAAATAACTCAAAGGCTTATCATCCTCCAAATTGACACCCACCATCTACATTCGTCAAATGTCACGAAGAAACGTGAAGAATTGGTGTTGGGCCACCCGAAATTGTCCATTGAGAAGGACACCGCGTTTGTCGTGCTCAAAATGTAATACTTTTAATTCTTTAAACTGTTGTTGTTATACACTTTTCAATGGGAACGGGGATGCAAATATTGCTTCCTTACCGACTTGTCGAAATTCTCATCATCGAACCATTTTCCATAAATGGAGCGCCCACCCTTCCTGTCCTTGTTTTGTGTCTCGAAATCGCCGCTCTAAAAGCGTTGACAGAAAAGGATGTGTGTTTTTTTATTTTTTTTGTAAACAAAAAACATACGCAGGCACAGAATCCGGGGACGACACGGTAGAAGATACTGCCTTCATAGCCGAAACCCTGTGTTCCACGACAAAGAGACGCAAAGTTCTCGCAGGTTTTTGGACATAATTCGGTGTCCAGCTGAAAGATAAAAACCGACTTTGGCATTCAATTACCTCAAAAACCAATCTCCCGAGATTCGCGCCATCAGCTGTCAAATCAAAGAAGCATCGGGTCAAAGTGTTCGACGGCATTGTAGCGAGAGCGATGTTAGGTAGTTCGAGAAGGACCAGGGGACCACACCACCCAAAATTGCCCTAATTTTCTGTCGCCGTAGCCTATCCAAGACGACCGTATCATTTCAAAGAAATTTATCAAGTCGTCCAACAGAGAATACGCGTGAGAAACAATACATTGGTTAAAACATGCGAAAAAATGATACAATTGATCGGTTAGCGCTTCTTTTTATTTTTCTTCCCACCCGCTGCGACAGTGGCTTGAGGCGCGGCGACGACCGGCTTTTGCTGTCTGGTCTTGAGCATCGGAATCAGCTTTGCCACGTGTTTGTAGAGCGCTTGTCGGGTCGTAATTTCGGGAACGAGCGGAGTCCCATCTTCACTGAATAGCTGCACGCGCACTCTACCCTAAAAACTCGTATTAGCAGATTTACTGAGCAGCATAACGCAGAACATAGAAGAGAGACTAATCAATCGCTCACCTGGCATAAGGTGCTTCGAAGTTGATCCCTCGGGTACATCTTTGTTTCCACCAGATTTGGCAGCGGGATTGAATTCAGGACGTCGACGATTTCGGGTACATTGGGCGCGTCGACGGCTTCGGCAAGAGGGATCCTCCGGCCCTCCACGAGCGTCTTCTTGGAAATGTAGGCCGGGTAGATCACCACCCATCTCAGCTGGTCAGATTTGGGCTTTTTCTTGACGTCCATAACCTGGAAAATCAATGTTAAAGGCAATAAATTTTTTTGATACTATTTTCAGATCGAGTAGAAAAAAGTATAAAGTAGTAGAAGAAATAAATCTCTGTATGAAAAATATAAATTCCAAAACGAACTTTCAAAAATTTTGGTTTTGTTTTCCTTACGCAGAACATGATGACTTTCAACCGTTCATAGATGTAAAACGTACGCCTTCCCGGTGATTTTTTGGCTTTTACGATTTTCGTTTTTCTCTTACTTTTCGTCGATTTTAAATTAATTTTATGCGAAATTTGAGAAGAACTCTAATAATAAATAGTTTGTTATAATTGTCCCACATTTCGCTTCGGATTCAATTCTTTGTTTCTCAAAATTGTAAGCCGACACCGCGATTTATAGCATCTTTTTCTGACATCTTCGATTCCCGTTTATTTATCTTTTTTTTCTCACAAATTTCATCAGGTTCCCCCCTCGATATCACGTGGATTGCTTCTTTGTTCTTTTTTTACAGCGCGTGCCTATTCGGGATCGGTTACGTGACCCAACACCCAACCCCTCTGCACGTCTATTTAGTGGGCCAGTTCGTCTTGACTTTTCTACCTAAAACGGTCTCATCCTATTGCCGTCTTCAATTTACGTAAATACCATTTTCCGGTGCAATAAACAGAAAATACAGTTTTTTTTTCAGCAATGGAGTTCCCCGAAAGCTTCGTGCTGGGGTCGGAACCGCCCCTGAACCCACCGAAACTTCGAAGTAGCGCATCATCAGGATTTGTTAATAAACTAGGTAGATTACCAATATAAGTCTAAGTAGTTTCCTTTAGCATCCAATGATCCGGCTCAGCTACAAGCCCTTCTCACCGTTTGGAACCAGCAGCACGACCAACCTGGTTTCGACGCAGTGGATCTCCTTGAAAAGTAGTGCAAAAGAGCTCTTGAAAAAAATTCCGTTCAGGATGGCGGTCGTGTTGGAGAATTCACTGAACGAATTTCTCAGTCTGGACCCGGATCCGCTAGACGATCGGCACCCAGTTCGAACTCATCCTGACGCCAGCTATGGCAAAGCGCTCAACATGCTTTTTCGCAATGCTGACTTTATGCACGCCGTGAGTCCGACAGTTTTTTATCAAATGTGCTTGTAGATTACGATCTCCTATATCGTTGCTCGCGACAACATAAAGCTGAATGTGACGGCCGCTCGTTTGCTGTTGAGCTGCGTTCCCGGTGTGGATAGTCGAGCAATTTTCACGGTAACGGCATTGTAACGGAAAGTTATAGGGCTAATTCCAGGAGCATGACAATGTTGTTTATCAACTCTTCGCCAATGTCGAAAACAGCGAATCCGAAGAGCTGCGGGCATATTCGTTCGGGCTTTTGGCTTGCGCATTGGAGTCGCAAGAGATGGCTGAAAAGTATCAGGACCAGAATTTACGGCTAATTCCACTCGCCTTGAAGACGCTTGCCGAGTTAAAGGTTGTTTTTGATCCGATCTAATTCTGAATTGACAATTTTTAGGCCGAAATGCATCCGGAAAAGCCGGAGCATCATGAAGCCCCGTCTACTTCAGCCGGCGTCAATGGTTCTGCCCCAAATGGTGATGATGGACCATTTGCCAATAT
Source organism: Mesorhabditis spiculigera (assembly GCA_958295435.1). Taxonomy (NCBI): domain Eukaryota; kingdom Metazoa; phylum Nematoda; class Chromadorea; order Rhabditida; family Rhabditidae; genus Mesorhabditis; species Mesorhabditis spiculigera. The sequence continues at coordinate 48,123 of CATQJA010002657.1, forward strand.
TGACATTGCCGGAAACCATACGGACGCGGCGGAGCCTAGTTCTACGAGAAGCGATCTCGGTCTACATGGGTATGTATGTTTGTTTCCTTTCTAGAATTATTTTCCAGCTGCCCTGTTCGTGTCAAGAATTCTCATCCAATCGCCACACAACCTTCGACCATTCTGAGCCCGCCAAGGAAACGTCGAAAGATTGAGGTTATTTTATTTCAAAGTTAAAAATTAAAATTCTTCAGGATCTCACGACCGAGTCGTTTGACTTCAACGAAGATAGTGCGCAGAGCACGTCAAACTGGTGTAATCAGATGCCACTGCTTTTGGGAAAACATCAAGTACGGTTTCAAGACGTAGGAAATTAATCAAACTTTCGTTAAAAAATCAAAACATCACTTTTTAGGTGTACCCATTGACGACAGCCATGCATCAACGTCTCATCCTTCAATACCTCACCCAAACCGGGGAATACCAAGATGTAACTTTTTCCGGAAACGAACACTAAAGTTTTTAGCTCCTCGTCAGAGTCTTTGAAGGCAATGCACTACCGCTTCTTATGGATTATACAGATCTGCGGAAGACGAAGGATGTCCGGTTGACGCTGGATGCCATTAGAGTTTGTAAATTTTACTAGTCTGATCTTGATTTTAGTACATTTCTTCCCTGCTCGTCCACCGTCGTTTCGCGACAGTTTTTGTGCAAAAAGGAGGTGTCGAGGCCCTGCTGAAGGTGCCTTGCGGAAGCCTCGCAGCCGTCGCAGTCTCTACCTGCCTTTACTATATCGCTTACACCGAAGACGTCATGGAAACTTGCCTTTCTCATTGCCCGGAAAGCACGCTCGACAAATTGGTCAGTAAGTTGTTTTTTATGTAAAAAGACACCGGGCTTAGGTACGCGTTGTGGTGTGTTGAGCACTCCCACGAGAATGGTATGGCCAGCGCCTGTATGTTCTTCACGCACTGTATCAAGTTCCGGCCTATTCTGGAGCGATTCGATCGCATGGACGGCCCGAGGATCGTGTTGAACTACGTAAGTGTCTATCCAAAAATATAATATTATTATAGCTCTCAACTCTTTCACTGTTCGTGCAATTCGAAGGCGGAACTGCGGTGACGCTCACGGATCGAGCAGATGCAAACTTCGATGCATTCGATTCGAAACGTGTCGGCTTGCTTCCGAAGGTATTTTTGTTTCTTCGGTGCATTATTCTTTTCAGTTACTTAACTGCCCACATCTACTTGAAGCTCGAGCAGCTTCGTCGCCACGCCCGCACGTCTCTTCCACTGGGCTATTCATGCCAAATACCAGCTGTAATCCCTACGAAATTCGTCTTCTTTGAAGGTACTAGAAGGCACCAATTTGCGTAAAAGCTTTTTTAGCCGATGGTGAGAAAGAAGTGTCTGCGTTGTAATGGATGACTTCTCTCAGTGTACTGTGAAGTGATAGTGTATTATATATGTTTAACCCCCTTATAAATCTCTGTGGCAGACCTTAATTTGTGTGTCTTTTTTCTGTATTTTATAATATACTTTGCATTCCTGATATAAAAACTGAAAAACACTTTCTTCTGCCCCTTTATATGGTCAAATCCCTCCTTCCAGGTCTATGCTAATTTGTTCTAACAAAGAGGTTTTCACAAAAACCTAAATTTAATGTTGAAAACCGCCGATTTTGTAACATTTTCGATATTGTGCAGTCATCCCCAGAACGAATGCGCACCTAATGATCATACGTACTTTAAAATTCATCCCCTAGCGAGATATCCTCCGGACAGCCAAACGGAAGTGGATGCAAAGTGGCACACACAGACACACCACGCACAGACACTATTTTTTTATATATGAAGCAGAGTTTGGCTTGCAAGGGCCGGAGGTTTGCAAATGCTGTCCAAACTGCCTTTATTCGCGACAATGTTCTACAATGAAACCCTGTTTTAATCAATTTTCGCTGCTTTAGCTCATTACCGCGGACTACCGCTTCCCTCGGGCGCCGCGGTGCCCTAGCTCGTTTCTTCAGGAAGCGCGAAAGCTGATCGAGGTTGTCACCAAGCGCCGCCTCAGAGATGTGAAGGACATGTCACATGTAAGCCGTCGGAGATTCATCATTATCGGTGTTTAAGACGCATTGAGAAACAAGGCATCGTCGCCTCGACCAACATCATACAGTGACCAAAGAGGTCTACCATTTGCTCCATTCCTGTTCCTGACAAAGGTATTTAACGACCCTTTACGTATCTTTTGAAATTAGGGCCACAGGCAAAACAGCTTCACAACTGTTCGCGAGGCTGGGCTCCCTGCGGGTCCCGCAGGATCTGCGCCCCACCACGTAATTCAAAGCAATCCCTGGCTTGATAAACTGTTTTTATCTGTTAAACTTGGTAAACTTGTTGGCTTTTATCGACGACACCTTAGCCCTCCAAAATCGGGATGTTTGTCCAGCACGCCAAATAAGCCGGCCCTCTGCATGGAATCGGGTGCGAGGCAGCCATTTTGGAAGTGCCGTTGCCCGCCAAAGCATCCCAGACGGCCACGCCTTCTGCCTCGAAGGATGCCTTCTTTGCGGCCTTATGAAACAAACGCCGAGCAGAAGAGGCCGACCCGCTCGTGCTCCTGAGCCCGCTAAAACTGATATTACGCTTGATCAAGTTTTGACGGGTGCTTCAGGTGAACATCTTTGCATTCGCAAACCTGAGCTTTAGGTTGCAACACGCGGAATGCCGCAACCCGATCGCGACATGCCCTCCATTTTGAACTCTTCCGTCCTCACAGTTGCCCGGAGCCGCTGAGAAGACACACTCTCCCCGCATATCACGACGCGCCTCTGGAATCGGCCGTTGACGTTGGCAAATGATCGGTAAGTCCTGCTAGTAGCTGCCAATAAGTAAATTTTTTTAGGACACGGCACATCCGGGCATACGAGCGTTCCAGCACTCTCGCTTCCGCCCACTGAAAACTTTTTTGTTAATGAAGAAATGTGTACAGCCGCGGCATTTTCGGTCTGTTTGAATTTTAGAACGCCGAAATGATCTCCAATGAACTGCGCCTTATCACGGATTTTATGCAAAATTTAGATTGACGATGAACACGTCGTCGTCGGTTGCTTCCTGGAGAGCTGCAGTGGCTAAACGCGGAGACAGGAAACCCAAAGGAGAGTAACACCCACTGTCACCTCTGCGCTATCACTCCACATCGTGTGCAGCCGGGTAAGCCCGTATATTACGTGATCCTCGCCCGTCTCTTCAGGACAGCAGCAGCCCTGCTCACCTCATCCGCCCTTTGTCCGCCCGCACTCTTCCGTGTGGCGCCCAGGGAAACAGGTATAGAAACTCACCTAGCCTTCTCTCTCTGAATGAAACCATTTAGGAGCACATGTACGACCTCTCGGAGTCGATATCCGGGGCCCTGGGAGTCACGGCCTCGACGCAGTTCTGATAAATCCTCAGGACAAAGCTCCGCGTACGAGACGAATGAGGGGAATCGCGACAGTTAGCCGAAGCTTCGCTTTCGGCTTAGGATTGCTTCTAGATGACTTTTTCACTTAACGATAGGTTTGGGTACGACACAAGAGAGTGGCGCCGATCGTCGTCAAGATGATGTGTAGAAGCTCAGGGCGAACCACCGGCGCTACCGCCGGAATCTTGCCCACTTCAGCTCCGGATGATCGCATGGTTTTGCATGATGGTACGTGCATTCTTACGGCTACGATTATCTTGTCTCTAGGACAACTCTGGGATCCACGCTGCGCTACAGAGCCCCTGCACACCTTCGGACCTGTTCGGCTGCGTGGCCTCCGGCATTCCATCCCCACGGCAATGAGGTCATCATCAACGCACAAGTGGTGGGTTTTGTAGTCGGCGAGCTAGAAATTTTTTTCTAAGTGGGACCTTCGTGCCTACAAACTACTGCGCTCCATCCCCGCCCTCGACCAGTGCAAGGTAGTTTATCATCCCGTGGATATCTATTTTTTTAACTACTTTCTCTTCAACCGGCAACATCTTCTACGCGATCAAGCGGGAAGAGGATCGCGAGGATAAGCTCGTTTCGCGACACATACACCAGCAAATTTTGGTCCTACGACTCCATCTTATACGAGGTTTTTGAATTTTAGGTTTCCATAATATGAGAGTTTTCAGCAAATTGCTGAGGTGGATGTGCGAAAGCCGTTGCTCGGATTCTGTCTCGACCACACTGATCAAAGGGTTGCGGTTGTGGAGCGGACGTCGCGTGATGAGGAGGGGTATAGAAGCCTCGAATCTTCAGCCGTCAAATTTTTTGAGGTTTTGTGAATATCTTTTTAAATTATATAAGTGTTATAATAGACTATATATTTTGAGGAAAGGCAGTACAGGTCACGGAAATAATTGGATATCCATTTTTCCTAGCCCTCCAACTTTCCCGCAATATCTCCTTTTAGATCAAGCAAACTGCGGATCCCCGAAGAAGATGGCGAGGAAGAGGTTGATCCGGAAGCTGTTGGAGTGAATACTCCGTCGTCTGCTGTAAGTTTTTATATACCCCGAGTTGGCTTTTTTGTGTTCGTGCGAATTTACTTCATTTTTAGGAGGAATCATCTGACTTTGACGATGAGGACGAAGAGGAAGATGAAGACGAGGACGAGGATGACGCAAACGATGATGCTGACGGCAGTGAAAGCGGATCGGGGGAAGGTGGCGATCTCTCTAGTGGCTGGGAACTCGACGAAAACGCAGATGCCCCCATGAATTCTGAAGGTATTAGTTTCTTCCGCTTTCGACTATCCATATCTTATTAGCTGGAAGCGGAGCTTCCGATGACAGTGACGAGGACGAGGACGATGATGTTGACGATGATATGGAAGATGGCCAGGATTTCTTCGACCTAGATGATTCCGACGAGGAATATGAGGAAGAGCCGGATTCGCGGGGGCAAGGTCGGTTTCTTGGCTCGGCCTCTAATATTTTTTTGATTTAGGCAGTTCGAGCATCGTCCTCAACCCACACCTTCGCCGAGCCCGCCGCCGGGACATCGCTAGCGAACGCGACGGTTAAAACGCTGATCAATTGAATGCACCGTTTCTTTTTGTTGTTTGTTTTTCTTTTGTTGGATACTTAGTCCGTTGTTAGGCTTTGAAATTGGGTCTCTTGTTACCGGTGATTTCGCCTCGCCCTCTCCCGCCTTCTCACTGGCGGAAGCCTTTGTGCTGTGAGGTGTAGGCTATTTTCATGTTGTCCCTTGTTGTTCCTTATGTTCTGATAAATTTTTCTATTCTGTTTGCCTTTTTTCAAGTGCAGTATGATACTTTATACCGATTATATTAAAAATGTATATCCGTTAGAGCCAAAGCCACTTTGGGAGTTCGGCGAGTCGATTGGCCCGGTGCTAGCCACCTAAAGCTTTTGTTTGAATATTTGAGGCGGTAAGTACCTGGTACACATCAGTCTATTCCGGGAAATAATCCCATTTGCTCGGCTAGTTTCTCCAATATGTTGTAGGTTCCTTTGCTTCCCTCGGGCACAAATGCGTGCAAGTCGCGCCTATTTCTCGTTCAAACCTTTCCGTCCCCTTACCGATAGATTGCAGCCATATCCGGATTGAAATCGAAGTCGTCCTCGGGGTTCTAAACAATTTTTTTTCAGACCGATATTGCGCCTACTTACGTAGTAATTCAGAACCAGCTCGCGTAGTAGCCCTTCCCCAATTTCTTCGCTTTCTGCCAAAAGTGGCCCCCGGGAGCAAGAATTCCCAATGGATCCCCCACGGCTTCGCGTATCATCCCAAAGCCGACAAGTTTCCCCCTACGAGGATTCAGGCCTTACATCAATTGTCCAAACCTGACCATCAATCGTTATGATGGCATGGTTACCCTTGAGTGAAGAAAAAGCTTTCCAGAATGCCCCGCTAAAATTTTGTTAGGTTTATTCCTTGGCGACATACCCTTTACTGTAGCCGGTGATTGCGGCCTCGAAATTTGCGACCTCGCCCATAGTTCTCCATCCGCTTGGTCTCCTGCTATGACTTTGTAAGCGCTTGGCATTATCTAAATGGCCTTTTCAAAACACGGAGTCTGAATACCGTCAACTTTGTAAAGCCATCCCCATTAGTGACCGTAAGACGTTGGCTACGTGGTTGGTTCGCCAGCTTTAGGCCGAAGCGAGGTAGTGAATGGTGAAGCGGGTGCACTAGTTACAAACATTTATTATTTTTGTCCGACCGACCTGCATGGAATACTACCTTGCTTCGCGGCGGGTAGTGGTCCAATATCTCCCTAAGGAGCTTTTCCCCGATACCAGAATGTCTGAATTATCTGTTAGCGCGAGACAAACGCTCACACCTATTTTCCTCGACGACAAAGTGACATCCTAGCACGCAAACTTGGTCGTAGTTGACCAGTAATATACCACCAATAAAATCCCCATCTAAATGTGCCTTTAGTTTACTGTTGCTTAGGCGGGTCGTTGATTTATAGACCCTTTAAGCTTATACTTTGTGCCTTTGCAACCAAGAGTTTCACAGTAGCAGTCTTCTCCAATGTCTCCATCAGCTCGTACTGCAACAAGAAATGGCTCTGCATTTCCGCCAAAGCGACAAGCTAAAGAGGGTTTTACGAATAGTGCTAGTCCTATACTTTTTGGAAGTCTTCTGATCCACCCCAGTGGAACTTGTACCAGAAGCCGTGCCGCGAATAAGCACCCTTCCAGGGGTCGCCGACCCATCTCGGGAGTTCAATGTCATAAGCCTGTGCCTGGGTTCCCTGTATCTTACTCGCCTTACCTCCATCGAGATTGGCTCCCCAATAACCTGCGGTTCTTGCTGGGCGAGCACCACATCAAATTTTTGTAGAGGATTTGTAGAAAGTTTTAGTGGATCCAGGACAACCATCTTTGCGTGTAAAGGGCCGCGGAAATTTTGCGACTGGAATACGAGATCGTGCATCGCAGCCAAATTAGCTGCGTTTTGCCGGGGTTCACATGGCCAGTGTCGCGGTGATTTGCATGAATCGATCCGAAACATCTAAAATGGTCATAGCTTTTTTCATTCTCCAGCACTTTTGTCGTTTTTTTGTTTGCAAAAAAAAACAATTTTCACTCATTTGCTCGAAAGTTTGGGGGGTGACCCGAGCAACGGCGCGCTACAAATTACGTCTGGGCTGCATTTCCCCTCCTGCGATCGGTGATCTCGAACAGATTTTCTTTCGTCAAATTTATCTTTGCCCCTTTCCTTTTGGCTATTAACTTTGTTAGTGTTTTTGCTCGTTATAGCCTCGAAATTTTTTTTTTTTGTTGGCCTAATTTTTTCTGCCCGTCCGAGCGTTGTTCCTTCCAATTCTCTTGTTTTTACGTTGTGGCTAAAGAAAATAAAACTTTTGTTCAGATGGTCCGTCGTCGCACCGCTTCCCCGACGCCTTCGGCCCCGGTCCGCAGAGCTGCGCCGAGCCCGCCGCCCTCAGCTCGTGCAGCCCTCCTATGGCGTCCCCGATGTCGGCTCGCCCTGCTGCCGCCCCGATGCACGCCGCGCCTCCGATGGCCGGTGCCGCCCCTTCTCAGGTACGAAAATTTCCAACGCCTAGAAAAATTACATTCATTTAGGGCCCCGGTTTGATGGCTCAAATGGCCGCGACCGCTGGTGGCGTCGCCATCGGCTCGGCCGTCGGCCACACCGTTGGGCATATGTTGACCGGTGGCGGCGGCTCGTCGAATGACCACGCGCCCGCGGCTGCCCCTGCCGCCGCCGCTCCGGCCGGCCAGCAGTATGCCAATCCTTGCGAGTTCGAGTGGAAGCAGTTCATGGAATGGTACGAGTTTCAGTGCGTTTTTATTCAGCTTCTTCTAGCTCGCAATCCCAGTCGGACGTCTCGCTGTGCCAGGGCTTCAACGACGCTTTCAAGCAGTGCCGCACTCGCTACAATTAGACACCATTTTGCCTTACTTCATAGATGTTGATTGATTTTACGTGATTGTCATGACCTGGTCACTCCATTTCCATTTCGTGTGCTAGGATTTTTATGAGAATAAACTAGAGATTACAGATATGGGCGTCCGGGAGAAGCTAGGCAAGAATCTCAAGAATAAATTTAAACAGCAAAATCTGTTGCAGGTATGATTACGGGCACATTCACTAATTCTTGGATTCAGGGAAAAGAAGAGGTCGACGAGGAAAAATTGGCGAAGTTACTTCATCAGGAGGTCATCAGCGATTCTGATGATTCGAGCGTTGATGGTGATGAGAAACCTGATCAGGTTGCTTTTTAGTCCACCTCTTAATTGGATTTTCAGGACGCACAAGTAGTTCGAAGCAAATGGACGAATAGGACCCGCGTACTATTATTCTGCTCCCGGGGGACTGACTTCCGCACAAGACATTTGCTGAAAGATTTGCACGTAAGCGTTAGACATATTCGCCTTATACAGATATTTTAGACACTGATGCCACACTCGAAATCAGAGCCGAAATTTGACAAGACAGCCACTCTCTCGGTCATCAACGAGATTGCGGAAATGAAGAATTGCCAGAAGGTTCTTTATTTCGAGAACAGGAAAAGAAAGGTAGTTTGTTAGCGCTTAGTTTGCTAATTTTTCTTAGGATCGGTATCTCTGGATGTCGAACATTGAAAACGGGCCGTCCATGAAGTTTCTCGTGCACAACATCCACACAATGGACGAGCTAAAGGTAACCATATTGCATCACAAGCTCAAAAAAATTTCTTCAGTTGACCGGCAATTGCTTGAAAGCCTCTCGGCCGATCCTGTCGTTTGATTCAACGTTTGAAGGCAAGCCGCATTTGGAGTTGATCAAGCAGACGCTTACACAGGTGCGCTTTTTGCTTCGTCCCAAAATCCCGGCGTTTTTAGGTATTTAGCACACCCGAGCACCACCCACGATCTCAACCGTTTGTCGACCACGTTTTCACTTTCTCGATTTCCCCAGATGAGAAGATCTGGTTCCGAAATTTCCAAATCGTCGATGAAACCTTGCAATTGCAAGAGATCGGTATGTTTGAGAAAACCTTGAGAATTGATTATTCTTTCTTAGGGCCTCGATTTGTGCTCGAATTGATCCGGATCTTCAACGGATCCTTCGAAGGGGCTGTTCTATACGATAATCCAAACTATGAGGTAACTTCGCTTGGTGATAATGGATAAGATTGAATCTATAGGCTCCGAACGATAAGCGACGCATGCTGAAGATTGTCAACCAAAACAAATATGTCAACAAGAAACTACACGAAAAGGTGATTTCATTTTCTGGCTATAAGCAATCTCTTTCAGGTTCAAGTTGAGAAGGACATCTCGACGAAGGCCGTGCTCAAGGAGAAAGTGGAAGATCCTGCTGGCGAGGTTAACTCGTTCCCATCGCTCTAAACTAGCCCTTTCCTAGATTTTCAACGCGGTTCCTTCCGACGAAGCCGCAAAGTTGGTGGCCGCCAAGATGGACAAGAATTTGAAGAAGAGGAAGGCGACCAGCAACGGCAAGCAAAAACTGAAAAAGAAGAAGGCCGTCCCGGAATGCTAGTTCAATCGTTTTGTTTGTTATTCGAACGTTGTTGTTTGTTATTGTTGCTACAGTTTTTGTTGATGATAAACTGGGTTTTGCCGCGCTTGCTTTCGGGGTTTGGGTCGTCATGGCAACCGAGTCACGCAACAGCAGCCCGATGCATCGAATCACTTTGCCTTATACTAAAAATGGATGCAACGGGGTCGTCTTTCTGGTCCAATTCGTTGTATTCTGCGGTATGTTCACCTCGCACGGCAGAGGTTTCTCCTCTCAATTTCCTAGAGGAAATGGATGCATGCCTATACGAGGGGGTTCCGTGCACAGGTAGTCCCTACTTCGAAACAACGAGCTTGCGAATAGATACCTCACTAACAGATGAGTGCGAGCTTTGGCGAAGCAGATTTCCACATTTCCGACTCAAAGGCTCTAGGATCCGTAAGAGCTGTAAATGTCCGTACACAAAATCAAAAATCAGATCCGCCGCCTCGCGAAACCGGAGAAAACGAGTTCAGAAAGATGATCGTAGATGTCCTCATCCAGGAACATGCCATCCCAAAAGTATTCAAAACTTTTTTATCTGTCAACAACCAACTTTAGATACAAACGGCAATTGTCTCTAAAAAACGATTGCTCAACAGACCACAAATGAAGAATGTATCAAAGTGAGACTCGAAGAAGACTTGAATAAATGATTAATGTGTGGCTATAACAAAACAACGTAACAACGGGGGGATAACAATGTAAGGAACCCAACAAGGAGCAATGGGGAAGGGGGCATGCACCAGCTCTAATCTTCGAACTTGGTCTTCTTATTTTGAGCGCCGGCTGCTGGAGAGTCGAAGTTGCGCTTGAAGCCTCCGCCGCGATCTGAAAACAGCTGTTATGAACGCCGCCCGCGATGATAGAAACTGAACATGGAACACAAAAAGGCAAAAAATAAATACCTCCACGGAATCCGCCCCTGTCGCCACCGCGGAAGCCGCCTCGGTCACCACCTCGGAAGCCGCCACGATCGCCGCCACGGAAGCCACCTCGATCGCCGCCGCGGAATCCTCCACGATCGCCGCCACGGAAGCCACCTCGGTCTCCTCCTCGGAAGCCACCCCGATCACCGCCACGGAAACCACCTAAACAAAAATACTGAATGAAGGTAATTACAAACCTCCACGGCCACCTCGATCTCCTCCACGGAATCCACCGCCTCGGCCACCACGTCCACGGTCACCGCCACGACCACGGCCTCCACGCTGTTGCTGGAACGCGAACAGTTAGACAAGGATTGTAGTCAATCAGAAACGCGGACCACATTTCCATGGGTCCCTGTAGCACAGGAAATGAAAATGAAACTCACCTGTCCAGTAAACCGCTCCACAGGTAGGAGTTTTGCAGGATCGATGTATACTTGTTGACCACTTTCGAATGACGCCGACTTGACACCACCGCTCAATTTGACCGTAAATCCCTGGAAAAACAATACGTAAAATATGCACGCAGAAAACCCACGCTGTCCTGAGGTCCTCCAAAGATCTCGTCGATTTTGCCGACCTCCTCTTTGTTCTCGAAGTAGATGGGCGCGTTGAAGTAAGGGATCTTGCCGGATGTGTTCGAGCAAACTATGTCGTCTTCGCAGGAGTGGGTGAACTGGCCGACGATGATGACCTGAAAAAAGGTATAAGTAACCGGCAAGGCAGGAATCTGAAAATTTCGTTACGAATCTGGAATAGAAGGAAGATCCTTACTTCTTCTGGGGGTCCATAGTTATCGCGATTGCCGAAGCCACCGCGTCCACCTCCACGGCCACCGCCGAAACCGCGTCCTCCGCCTCGGCCACCGCCAAAACCGCGTCCTCCGCCTCGATCGCCACCGAATCCGCGTCCTCCGCCTCTATCACCGCCGAAACCCATTCTAAAAAAAGGTGTAACGGTGGAAAATGTGCACAAGGAAAACGTGAAAAGCTTTGGCAAAACAGCAAAAAAATAATATATAGCATTGATCACGTATAGAAGGACTGTAACACAAGATAAACATAAAAAAGTTGCTTGGAAAGTTTTGGGTTTGAGGATCGCGCCCGAGGAAAAACGAGGCTGGCAAAATGCCAGTCGCCCCAGGACCGCCCCTGCCCGACACACCTTTCCGATTTTTCGGTGACCGCTGCTGAACTCGCCGCCAGCGATGCGAAATTCGCAAAACTTTGCATTGCAAAAATTGTGGGATATAAAACTTAGAAAAGTAGTAGACTTCAATGGATAGTATAGTAATGGCCTACCCTCACGCATGTATTTCCCACAATTTCAACGCTCGGTTTGCCCTTGCTGCACTCATCCTGGGGCAGAACCACGTGCTTCTACCCGATTCCTTGAAATTTTAGCGACTTCCAGGGTCCACTTATGGCCTTTAGATCCAGGACCTTCTCCTGGGCTCTGAAATCACCGCAGCATTTCCATCAGTGGAGTGACCGTAATCGGCGCCCACGCTTGTCTGCCCCTTTACGGGCTTGCGCTTTTCACTTCCCTTGTTCGTAAAGTTACCCCTATTATTTCCGTCTCTTTTGCGTTTTTAGAAGTTGTGGGAAAGGAGGTGGAGATAGTAAGAATGAATAGCACCCTTGTTTTTGCTTTTTGTTAATGCATTCCCAAATATCAGTAAGTAGTGTTTATGGCAGCTTGGTTTTTTTATCATTGGAGCAGAATTTTGTCTAACCCCGGCCTTATCGCCTCGATCTGCGCACAGTCGCGTGCTCTTGGCCGCCGCCGCGCTCTTTTTTGTGTGTGTGCCCCAAGAGGCTCGCTGTGTCATCTTTCGACATTCATTGGCCGGTAAGGTTCTTTTGCTCATACAACCCCCCCCCCCCCGGTTCTTAATCATGGTCGAAGGAACGAGAAATTTTATATTTTTTTTCCTTCAATGCGTTGGCCACGACAAAGCCCCAGCCTGATATTGATCCCAGCTAGAGTCCCTAGTCTCGCCAAAATTTCCTATGAACCATGATTGGAGGAAAAAGGCGAAGCCGTGACGCCGTCTTCCTAATCCCTGGCGCCACGATCAATACGGCGCACATCTACCTACGCAAATTCGGCGCGATTTCACGGTTCAATACCACTGGGGACGGGCTCCTCGGCTCCCCTTCCCTAATCCACTTCTTTATGAGCTTCGTGGATTAGCGTTTATACCCTGGAACTCTCTTTCTTTCACGGCATCTCTCCGCTGATCCGGAGGCCCCGGATGAGTTCATTGTCAGCCCGGATCGGGCAGCAGCGCTCCCCCCGCCCAGCCCGATTGAATATGGCTTCTCCGCCTCGCTCTCAGGCCCGGCTGTCCCGTTGATCGGTGAAATGTTTGTTGTCAATTCTAATGGATTTGTCGAAAGGGATGTGCCCCTCTGGGCTATTATTAACAAGCATTAATTATAGGCTCATTTTTGAAAGATATTGTCCCCACGATTAGCTCGTCTTTTGGCGCCTTTAGGTCTTGGCGTGGGTTTTTTTATGTTTCGGCTCGAGGGCATTGCCCGTATGCGTTGAAATATGCCGAATCAATGATTTCTGGACGCTTCTTATCACTTCGAGCAATGGGGGGCTTCGTGTGTGGTTCAGCCGACAGTGATGATCAAGTAGTCTATCAAGTTAGCGCAATTCTGGTCAATTAGCCTATCAATATGTACTTGCCTTCCAACTCGCTGGTCTTCTAATGTTATCTGTCCGATGATTTACGACAGTTTTGAACTTCCTGTTTGCTCGTAGCCAATTGCTAGAATGATCCGCATGTATTCGCTCTGGGGTGGTCAAGCGGTAGCCCGATTCTGCGGGCCTGTGGTGTTCGATTGTGAAGGGGAGCAGGGGGGATGGGTGGCCAGTGGCCCTGGCTGGCTTCTCTGGCCATCGCCGGCCTGCCCTCCCCGTCTGCCCCCCTCTCGATCCCCCCACCCGTGCCCGGCGCCATTTTCTCACGCTCGGACCCGCCTGCCCCCACTTTCCCATCGCGTGTTCGGGGGGGCTCGACCCCCGGCCAGCATCGGCCCGTTTTTTGCTGCGCCCGGCTGAAAAATGGCCGACACCGCAACGATTCCCCTCGCGTTTATTCCGGGATCCAACGCGCCGCGACCGGCATAAAATTAGCCTCGGCTTCATCCGGTTCTCACGTGCCTTTTTCCTCATTTTAGTCGGGGGGTGAAATGTGACACGGCGTTTAATTGAAATCATGTTTCTGTTTGGCGCTTGTCTTTTGTAAATTTAGCTATTGCCGACTAACGTCACAATACCGTACTCCCTGCCATATACCTGATTACCGGATATTGGTCAAATTGTCGACGAAAAATCTCGGTTTCCCCTGTGCTGGCCACACGACACTTCCGCCCCTTTTCTTTAGCTTTGTCCTCGTGCGATCGATACCATGTCAGGGCTCAAATCCAAGGAATTACACTTCTGATTCTGGCCAGCTAACTGTAAAACAAATTCGCCCTTTCGGTCACACTGCTATGTTGTTGCACGGCCCTTAGACGCTGCAGCCCTAGACAATACATTCATATCCTTAGTCACCACTGAATTACGTGGCATTCCTCTCAACATTGAAACCCTACCCTGAATTCGAATTCCAGTCATTTTTCCTAAAAATCATTTTTCCTAAATTCATTTTTCCTAAATTCATTTTTCCTAAATTCATTTTTCCTAAAAATCATTTTTCCCTAAAGTCATTTTTCCTAAAAATCATTTTTCCTAAAAATCATTTTTCCTAAAAGTCATTTTTCCTAAAAATCATTTTTCCTAAAGTTCATTTTTCCTAAAACCGGTTAGATACCGTAAAGGCCTAGTTCTTTAGTACTATGCATGAGAAAATAGAAAAATTTTTAGAATAAGGTCAGATCTGCCTAGAGTGATCATAGGAAGTATTTTAGTTGCGCGTTTAGCCTAGATTTGGGTGATTGGAAGTGAAAAGGATCAATTATAATAAGAAAGATTTTCGATAAAAGCCTACTAATAACCAAACCAAACAAATACTGCTAAAAAATTATAGCATTTGGAATTTCTTGATATTTTTACGCATCCCTATTGAATGAAAAATTTTAGGAAAAATGTACTTTAGGAAAAATGATTTTTAGGAAAAATGACTTTTAGGAAAAATGATTTTTAGGAAAAATGAATTTAGGAAAAATGAACATAACCCCCTGAATTCAGCTATGCGCATTCCACTCTTCGTCACTTTCTTGTTTTTCTGTTCAGAGTCAAAGTATCTTTCAGGTAGAAGCGGTACGGCCGTTATGATACGCAGACAAACTGGGCGTAGGCGGTTCATCTAGACGCACGAAATCGGAGAGCAGGGTAGGATTTTGGATAAATTGTGTTACCACTGAATTGTTCCGCTTAGGGATCAATGCACAAGAAGTCCGGGAACTTGGAGGGGAACTCAGCCAGCCAGCCGGGGTCCTCCCGCACTGACACTTCGTCTTCTATCGGAACAGCTCCCCTGGCTGTTGGGGAAAGTTCTGTGACTCAGCGCGCGAGCGGGTGGGCAAATTTTGTGATTTTGAAAACATTTTTCTGTTTAGTGGGAGCACTTCGTCCGCCTTGTCGGATAATCAGGATCCATCATCTCCTCGTACCAAAGTCAGCACCACGACGGCGACTTCTGCAGCCACGTCTGGCCGCAGCTCTGGCAATGCGGGCCAATTGGAGGAACGGAAACGCTCCCAGCAGGTAAAGCCAATTCCGATCGCTCAACTGTGCTTTAGCTGCTGGGGCCAGACGTCTTCTTCCGAAAATTCCGGCAGATTGTCAGCCAGAATGGGCGCCGCTACCAAAATGACGGATATGATTTGGACCTGACTTGTGAGTGGAATGCCATACTTTTTAAAGTTTCTTTAGATATCACTGACCGAATCATTGCTATGGGCTATCCAGCGTCCGATCGTGAATCGGTTTATCGGAGCAGCATGGAACAGACGGTCATTTCTCGAGCGTCGCCATCGCGGCCACTACAAAGTCTTCAACCTGTAGGTATTTTGCTGAGTATCGGATCAGAGCCTTGCTGGGCTTTGGCGGTTTTCACGTCGTTAATGCTGATTTTTTAGTCGTGGATCTTACGTCTACGACCCGGCCCTCTTTGAACATCGTGTGGTCTGCTTTGAAATGACTGACCATCACCCGCCGCGTCTCGAGGCTCATGGCTCCATTCTGTCGCGAAGTAATTCGTATATTACGTTCCGAATGCGTTTGTTTAGGTGCACAACTATCTGCAAGAGGACAAGCGCAATATTGTGGCCGTTCATTGCAAGGCAGGCAAGGGCCGGACTGGTGTTATGATCTGTGCCTATCTGGTCTACATCGGCTTTTACTTGTCGCCGCGCCAGAACATGGACTATTATTCAGTGGTCCGGACGATGAACAATAAGGTTAATCGGGTTGTTCTTTTATAGGATGTTTCAGGGTGTGTACCACCCCTCGCAGCGTCGTTACGTCTACTACTTTGCGCACCTGCGAAAATTCCATCTGAACTACATCCCGTTGCGCGTCGAGCTGGTCGGCGTCTACGTCGAGCGTCCGCCGCGTATCAGTGGTAGCCTGTCGCCGAACTGTTCTGATTTATAAATTTAGGGTCGTTAACAAAGGGTGATTTCTCGCTGCGGGTGTTAACGGTGACGTTGATGTGTATCACGGGGATTGGTATACGTACACTAAAGAGGTGTGTTGCCCTTACCTTTTTTGGGCGGGCCCCGTTTGTGGATTTTAAAGTCCTTGCCTCTATTTCTCTACCTTTTTGAGCTGGGAGGAAGAGGGACAAGAAATGGGGCAATCCGACTCGATGCTCTCGTGGCCCGGATTCTTATGATCCCTGCAACCCGGTCCGTGGCAATGATGTGATTTCTAGGTATGATTTATCTTGGGGGGTTTTAACGCGGAATTCAGGAGAGCTTACGGCTGGACCGTACCTTCCAACAAACGGGTATTCCTGGAAGGTGATGTGCGCATGGATCTCTACCACAGCAAGAAAGTCAAGCTGCTCAACGTTGGAAGCAAGGATCGGTCAAAAGTATCATATTTCTCTTTATTTCTAACGAATTTGTTTAGTTGGACACGTCTGGTGGAACACGATGTTTGCTTGTCCGCAGTTTTGCGGTGGCTTCTATAAACATGGCGAGTGAAGCGTTCCCATATCCACCCGGTAAGACCTATTTGTTTTCTTGAAACAAACGAAATTTAGGTGAGACTACAATTGCCTCTCGGGTTCTTGCCACAAATCCACCTCCGCCTCCCCCACAGCAAGGCGTTCGCCCGAAGAGTGGAAGCGCTTCTGTCCCGAATAGTCCACCGTTGTCACCTAAAACGGTACGTTGTTTTGGGATGCGCACGAGGTCTCGTGTTCCAGGAACGTTCTTCTACCGCAACTCGTGCCCCATCTTTCGATGCACGCAAAAACAAAGCATCGAGTGCCAATCGGCTTCACAACGCCGTCAAGAAACGTTGGGACATAACTTTTTCATTCAGCTTATTTTAGTGGCCGAAGGTGTCGTCTCGCGGAATAGCGAGCCTAACATCGATCGACCATCGTCATCGGGAAAGCGCGACGGCTCGGGCAGCGATCCGACGAGGAGGGGAGATGGCTCCAGCTTTGACATTCACTTGATCTCACCACCGGGACAAGACCTCCATTGTCCGACCGACTCCTTGAGGCGATTTACGGGGACAAGGGGGGGTTTCAATGTATGTCGTTGTCGCTTTTTAACTTTGCATACGTGTTTGTCTTCACTTGTGCGGTTTTCATTATTTTCCTTAGACCACCACGAATCGAGATCGAGCGCATTCTCCGGGAAGCTCACCTTCGCGAACTCGTGGCCGATCAGTACAACGAACGCCGTTCTCTGTTCCTCAAGGTGAATTTCAGCTGTCATTTCGTCGATTTTGTTTTTATTTATTATTCTTTTGTTGCGCTTGATATGTTGAGTTTCAGATGGAACGCCAGTGGAGAAGGCCCCAGACGGTCGCCCGGGCACGAGCACCGGCTTTGGTCCGTTCTGCATTACGCGGAAGCGGAGGAACACGTGCAAATCTACAACGTGTTGGAAGTCGACCGTGCTTATAAAGAAGAAGGATATCGACCCAGGCTTCCGTTTGATCGTCGTCACTCGGTGTGTTCCCGTTGGCGGATCCGATGCCGAACTGGCGGAGAGTTATACGCGTCACACATGAAACCGAACAGGACGAGAAGAAGTTTGCACCGGGTAATCTTGTATCCTTCCGCTCATTGTGTGATTCAGATTGCTGCACGCCAAAAAAAGCTTTCCGAGAAAATGGGCGAGTCCGAGGAGGCTGTGAAACGTTCGATGTCAATCAGGACAACTTATGTATGCTACTTTTCATGTCTTATTTTTTTTTTCTCTTTAGTGACGAAGAGCAGTGGCGACGACGATCGCTTCAGGACCCGTTGCAAAAGAAATATTTCTATCGTCAGCGCATCGACTCTTTCAGTCGTTATCTCTCAGCAACTACTGGAGTTACCTAGCCCTAATTTTCTACCGTCATCTTTAGATGCCCTCTGTTGACTCAATTCTCAACGTCTCCGCCTCGTATGGCTCCCCAGCTGCCTTCACCGGTAGATTTTTTCGCCATGGCGTTTTATCATTTCCCGAACTTTGCGGCGATCGCTAAACGCGATTACGCCGGCGCGAACTTTCTGGCGCAGGCTGCGGCGCGAACATTCAACCAATTTTGCTGCGGCGCACGCTTTTTGCAGCGCGAATTTTGCGACAATTACGCAGCTTTGTGATGTGTGGAAATCATTTAAATTCAGAATTTGTTTTGAGTTCAGATTGGATTTGAGAAATTTCAGAAATTCAGAATCAGAATCACCACCAGAAGTTTTGTTTGTTATGAACATATATGTAATTCCATACAAAATTAACAACTTACGCAATGCCGTGACAAGAGACCTCTTGAGGGCGTCAGGCAAGGTGGGCGAAATATAACTGGATGGGCTGCGCTCTCTTTACTGAAATCGAGGCGCCTGGGCGCTTTTAACGCTCCTCAGGCGCCCGTTTTAAGAAACCCTGTCTGACTCGCACCATCAGAAGCGACTGGGCTGGGTGGCACGGCCTTTTTCTAGTCGCAGAGCGAAAATAAATTAATTTCCCCCAAATCGAGTGACTCCTGTCGCGAAGCGGTCTTCTAACGTTTCTGAGCGAAATTCCGGATGCAGTGCAAAAACCAAAATTTCTTGCGCACTAAACATCGCGCCATAAATTCGACCTTCGTGTTCGCGCCTGCCGTTCGCGCCGCAATCTTCGGCCACGGGTTCGCACCAAGGAATTAACGCAAGGTTCGCAGCCACCAAGATTGCTCACTGGTTAACGCCGCAAAGTACGCGCCGCAAGTTCGCGGCTGCTATATGCGGTACCCTCGACGAAATTGTTGAGATTGAGCAGCTGTGTTGCCTCAATGAATCTTGCACACCAGCTCTCGGCCAACAATCCCCGCGCATGACAGGACATGGACGTCCGCAGCTATCGTCAGGACGACGGTCAGTGGCGTGAAAAATCCGACATTTCAACGTCAGAGTGACGAGGTGATTTTGACAAACCTTCCACTTCAAACAGTCTCTTTTAGGAAGTGACCACGACGCCTCTACAAGCCACTGTTCGCCCTCCCAAGCGGCATTCAGTGAATTTAAGAATATTTGACTTCCACTCTCGCGGGACATCTCCTGATCCTCCCGCTTTGATGCGCCGATCCGTGAACACCGACATTTACCTAACGACGATTATTTGTTGGAGCTGTCGGTTGGCTATGTTCTGAATGGTCTCTGGTTGGTAGTTAGTTTCAAAATTACCTGAACGTTTGCCCTGCAGCCCAATCTTTCCGATTTATAATCCCTATCCACTTGGTAGACGTTTTGCCATCTCAAGTTCGCAAAGATAATAATTTGTGCTGATCCCCAGGGCTAAACCCAGACATTTCCATTCTATGAGTTTTTGACGCCCCCTTCCTGAATATCAATTCCCCCTCTTTCGTTTGACCCATCGGCCGCCAGTATTTACCGACTTCCCAAAGTCCTCCAACATTCTTTGTGTTTGAAGTTGTGTGTTTGTTAAGATTCTGATTCGTCATTTCCGCGTTTTGTACCTAGCACAATCGTTTTGCAATGCTCATTTGCCAGACTGCCATTTTAACTTTGGAATCATGGTCTGGGCCTTCCCTTTCCCTGGTTTTCAATGTTTATGAACTGTCCCTCCCGAACTCAAAGAAGTAACTAGGTTGGATTTGACTGCTCTGGGGTTGTTGCTTTTTTAAATATCATTATTACTGGTTTTGGGATTAACTTGTATGTTGACCAAAAAAAATTCATTCTACACTACAGCACTGTCCTTTTCAGCTCATCCTAACCTTTTTTTATACTTTTTACCGTTTGCTTTTCATCCTCCCTACCCCATCATTTTGAATATCATGTGTATGTTTTCCCCCGTTGCTGTGTTAGCATATATCAAATTGTTATACCTTCCCGTTTTACTGCTATACCTTTACGGTTTCCCTCTTCCTGTGTATCTTTGATAGATTCCTGCATTCTGTGCTCTCTCGTTCAAGTCGACCGTTTTAAGCGGCAGCCACTGGACACCTGGGTATCGTTTGATAAAGATAAATGGTGCGTTCCTTTGTTGGTAATGATAACAGAATATCTGCAACGACAAATTACATCCCGTGTGATTCAGATTCGAGCGCGATGCTTTGGCGGTCATCCGGATAAGTTCAAACGTGGTCTTAAGTTCCGCAGCCCCCAATCAACCACCAGACATGCCCGGAAGTTGGCGATCGCGTGAGGTGCGAAGAAACCCCCGCATCCCCTCAATCCGTGCCATTTGCAAGGCTTGCGGTGAGCAGCTCAGCCAGTGGTTTTACTGCCGTCTATGTGGAAACCACCGGCTCGGCTCTCGACATGATTAGATTGATGCTCGTGTGTGCGGATGGCAGGAGGAGGGAGAGGTTCGCCGAGGGGAGGTAGTACCCCTCTGGGGACCCCATTATAATATTGACATTTCCGGACGGTGCCTACCAACTCATTGTGCCGCACTTTTTTTGTACTTCACAACAACGTGGCCAGGCTGGCTGTATCTTACAGGTCATTCACGGGGTTCTTTGGGGTTTCCGGGGGACATTCTACTTATTTTAGGATGAGTTTCTGCCTCTTGTTTTGTACCTCCAGAACATAAACAGGGTGAATTAATGTACGTGGGGTTCATTGGCCTTGAGAGTAGACTTCGGAGTAGGGGGCGTCTGTTCCCATACGCCTGTTATCTAGGCTTTCACCTGGTTTTTTTTCCATCTTGAGTATGTAACTATTACGGCTTGAAGCCCCAGCATATCCAAGGTCCTTGGCACAATCAACAAATCAGGACACGCATCTTTATTTGCGTTTGACAGTTACACAGGCCACATGAGGACGAGGTATAAAAGCGATGGGGTGGGGATTGGATGGGGTTGTGGCCCGTCCCTCAGTCAGACTTTGTGTTGAGCTTGCACTTGCAGCACAGCGATTGGTCGATGATATGCTGCAGCTCGACCCTGGATCAACTATTCGCGACCGGCGTACAGAGGCGCGTCGTTCTTGATGTCGACCACTGAAGGACCGTGGGTCTAGTTTTAGCGATGTTTTGAAGTTTGGGAAAGCCATGGTCAGTATTTTAATAATATTTTTTGCTGAAATTTTGTTAGATTGCATCCAATTACTTATTAGAAAACTTTAAAATTGTTTAGCCATTTTTGGTCGGTTTTGAAGCTTTTGCAGTTGAAAATATAAATTTGAAGTAGATTTTTTTCTCCATTTGAAGGCTGGGATACTGAAAATATCCTGTTTCTGACCTGCCGAGGATCTGCTTGCCGCCGACGGTGATCACACCAGCCAGGATATTGCCTGTGTGGTTGACGTGCACCATGGGTTGCATCGTGTGGTGGCCACCCCCGCCTCCGGATACGGGATCCAGCCGTAGTCGAAACCGCCACGATGCTCCAAACCAGCTCATTACCGGGATCTAGAACCCGGATGTCTAGAAAAGTAGACGCTCTTCTCACCTGGGGTCAACGATCAGGCCCGTTTTTCTTTGTACTCGTTGCCGCCCCACCCGAAGTTGGCGCAATCTTGCCGCCCTGGATTCAGACGCGGCCACATCACCGGCTCGCCCTGCCTGAGCGCAGAGCGCCACGTACTGGTCGGCGTTCTCGCGCCGGGCAGCGTGTCCGGGGCTCTTACCAGGGCACAAGATGAACATTGTTGGGGTGATGGTCAGCTGCGTGGATGCTCACCTCGCCGGGCGCCCGGCCGGCCACGGGTCCCCGGCCCGCAGATCCGGCCTCATTTTTTGAGCATGACGCGGATGGTAGACGGCATCGGCTTCGGCGGCTCCATGGCGCAGACCTTGCACTCACGCAACCGGGCAGGGCACCACGCTATTCGGGTTACCGACCACGAGGCAGCTGTCGCTCAGCTCGCCGCCGACCTTCTTGAAGTAGCCTGGAAGGCTGACTGATTGGTACCAGCAGAGTTTGAAAGGCTTGTAAAGCCGTGAGCACGAGCAAAAACCCCACCTTCTTGTTGATGGAGAACCAATGATCTCGGTGCTTGTTGTCGATGTAGCCGAGAAGGCGCCTTCCATGAGAGGTTGGGCCAGTAGATGGGGATCAGTTGCCACTGCCCATGAGCAGCTCGGCGTCTGACCTTGTCGACCCCGGTGCTGTGCGCTTCGTCCAGCTGTACCAGTAGCCGAGGTCGATGGCGTGAGATCGCCCTTGTATTGAACACCTAGAAAAATGTAAGTTATTTAACTTATTGTGATTGATTTTATGCTAAAAATTCTGGGTATAACTATTAATTTTGTATTTTACCCAGCAATAAGCGGTTATAAACACTAAAGATACACAAGAAATTAGTAAAGGAAGAAGCAAAGACTAACTCCCCATTTAACAATCCATTACCTTAAATAGGTTTAAAATGGATATAAACGTATTCAAATGTGCCTGAATCACCCTCCCAGGTCGGCGGCGCCCAGTGAGCTCGGCATCACTTGGCAGGCGAACGAGCATGTTTCGACGCCACCATTGTTTTCCACGAGCGACTTCATGGATGGGCTTGCCAGTGTATTTACCTTGGGGCCAGGTACATGTTCTGCTCGCCTTCACCTTCACCGGTTGTCGGGAACGGCAGAGCCGATCAGCTGGAACGCCCAGGTGTCTTCCTTCGCGGCCGGCATCTTGTCTTGGTTGAAGTCGGCGGGGACTCGTTGAAGATGATTGGGGTTGGGAGGTGCCCGCTTTTTATATGAAAAGCCCGAGGGTAATCACGGGTTTTGTCGGAGCAATTGGATGTAGATCTGGTCTTGGTACCAAAGTAAGTTTCTATAATTTTGGAAAGGTTTTTCAGCCAAATTTTTGTATTTTTTTTTGTTCGCCAACTAGTAAAGTAGGTAAATCGGCAGTTGTCTATTAGTTTTAAACCGAATTATCAAGGGGGTTTTAACGTTTTGCTTGGTTAGTTGTAGAACGTCAGACCTTAACTTTTATTGAGCTTTCTTATTGAATTCCTGGGCTGTTTCCTTTATCGAGTTCTATATAAAAGCACACTTTAATCGAAAAGTAATTTCTACACTTTGTAAAAATAATTAAATATAAACCTTGATTTTATCCTGTTTTCCATCTATAATTTTAGTTTTTTGTCGTCACTGGAGCATTTCCTGATCTCACTTCCGCCTGAATCTCATTCACCGGCTCATCCCTAGGGCTCTCAAGGGCCCAGACGGCGACCAATCCGCGAAAATATGATTTCACCGGACAACTTCCTCGATCCAATCCAAAGCCCTAGCGATCTCTGCCAGCCTGCCCACCTCTTCCCTTGAATCCTGCTTCCCGGATTGCCGCCGCGGAGTGGCTAGTACTTTTGTTTTTAAGGTCGAGTGGTTCAAGCGCCTCGCGCGGCAATTCGATTTCTGCGGCTCGCCAAAACAGGCCACGGCCCATAAATGCAGAAGCCTTGATATTCTCCTGCCATTATATGGATTATATTAGGGTTTGCACGCGTGGATTGACTATAGATTAAGGGGCTTGTGCGGAAGCCGTTGAAACGGACTGGGTGGGTGGGTTCGGATTTTTTTTGTCCTAATTGCGCTTCCTAGATTCCGCTCTAAAAATCCCGGCTCTCCGCGCACAATGCGGCCTTGATGGCGTCGAGTCAAATTTCAACGTCCGACCACCCGTAATTGATTCTGGTTCGTTAGCGGGGGGGGGGGCTTTTTGGCAGAGGAAAAAGCCCAACACGAAAACTTGTAAAAATTGTTACTTTTTGAAAGTTTCTATCAATTTTTAGTAATCAGGAACTACTGTAACCAAGTCCATTGTGAAAATGTATGCAAAATTGTCAAAAATTGTTACTTTTTAAAATTTTTTAGCACTTTTTAGCACACAAAAACTGCTATTGTCAAAAAAAAATTTTTAGAAATGTTTTATTCCTTTATAGTAATCGGAAACCGCTTAAAGCACTATAAAAATATATATTTCGTTTATATGTTATTGCTACGGAGGTTAGGCTCAATAAAGGAATCGAGTCCCCCCGCTAACGAACCAGTACCCTCCAAGAAAACCCGGTTCCAACTCACAATAGGCGCCAGATGGCGTCGACTCGAATTTTCAGCGTCCCCCACCAGTAATTCACTTTTCCCGATATTTCGCTGGATCTGCGCGGGGAGCCTTGGCCAAAAGGCGGAACTCATATTAGGAGCATCATCCGCCGCAGATGCGCATGGCAAACAGTGGCCACACCCGGGTGAAGTCGAGCAGATGAGAAGGAACGGGACTGGGCGGATGGATCATGATGCTATTGTCAGCTCCCCCGGCCGCCAGATGAAAAACAAGAAGAACGCTGCCTGATTGAGGCGATGTGCCCGCTGCATCCATTCAAGATGTCATGGATATCCTGACAACATACACTACAAGTTTTCGGGTTTTGGCGTTTTGGAATCGGGAGTGAATCAAATGGCTGTAAATGACAGAACACTTTACTTGGAAGAGCACCACAGCAAGGAAGTTTTGCAGGCGAGATTTTCGGAAAATCCGTTTCCCAAGATTTTTAGCTCTTTTTAGGTGATAATAATCGAATTTTGCAATGTTAAATAACTCATTTGATAAAGCTTCAAATTCTTAACAGGGGCAATCTTTCAAAATTTTAGCGGTCTTCAAGAAACAGTGGTACTGAAATGTTAGCGGGAGGAACCAAACTATTCCAAGTAATCCCCGTACGGCCCTATGATCAACTAATGACCATTTTCATCTAGTTTTTAGATATAAAAACTCATAAAAATATTAGAAAATGTTATTTTTGTGCAAAAATGTATGAAAAGTAAAAATTTTCGAATTCTCAATGTTTCTCAAATTTGTTTATAACGTGTATCCCCGTCCCTCCGCTAACAGTCCAGTACCGCAACAATTTCCCAACATGCCCATTTTTCGAAGCGCCGCCCAAATCTCGAAGAACTCGACGCTTCCAATCCAGGTTTTCTCCAAACCCGTGGTCGTTCAGTAGCTTTTGAAAGCGGAAACTGGTTCAAAGTTTCAAGCTCTATCGAATAAGATATATGACATCGCAAAACTTGGGCCTGGTAACGGCGTAAGTTTCGTTTGCTTCTCTAACGCAAGCTATTCTATGTTTCTAGGCTCTAGGTTTCTCCCCCTCTACTTCCCTATCAATAACCGATGCACGGAAACCCGGGCCCACGCATCAAATAATCATCGAAAGTGGCGTGAGAAGTGCTGGGGCCGTTCTCCACGCGCGCCAGAACCGCAAAAACGATACTCCCGCATACGTAGGATAGGGAATTTCTCAGATTTCTTGCTTTCCAATTTTTTTGCTGGAATTTCCGGGGGTTAATAGATGACCTATAAACTCTTAGCTTTTCGTTTTCCGCCGAAAGGCGCGCCGTATTTTATGCGCGGCACTTTATGCACTTAGTTTTAGGCTTGAAAGTGCCATGGCGATAAATATAAATCCCATTTTTCGACGCATTAGATTCCGCGTGTTTTGCGCGTGTATGCCCCTGCCTTACTGGATTTTAATGGCGTTGCTATGAAGCGTAGCCGCGATTCCCATAGAGCCGATGTGTTTAGGCATTCTGTTTTCAGAGACGATGATGATGATACACCGTAGTTTGGCGCCGCGATTCAGATTTTCCGACACTGGACTAGTAGCATGGGGAAAAACAATTTTTTGTTCTCCGCCTATGTTTAGCTGTTAATCATAAATAGCGTATTTTTATAATGGTTTGCGGAGCTTTTAATTGCTAGGAAGTTACAAAAAATATTTTAAACAGTTTTGAAAATTCGAACATCTGACCTTTTTGGTCATTTCCATCCATTTTTTGACCAAAAAGTGACTTTTTTTAGAATCTTTCTGAAGTTTTTCTATCTAAAAACTGTGTAAATTGTTTAAAATGCTATAATAATGGTTGAAATTTTGTTATAGGACCGTAGAGGATTACTGGGAAAAATTCCCATTTTCTTTCAAGCATGCCCATCCAAAAATCACCCAAAAACGCCCCACCCCAAAAAGCCATTTTCCGGACCCCTCGGCTTTCCATTAATACCAGCTCTTGTAGGCCCTAATGGGCCCTCATTCATTAGTATTATTGGGCCGGCCGGGTGACTAGCATTGAGGGCTTCCTCCCTGATTCGGGACTAGGGGATCAGCCCCGTTTTGACCGATAAATCCGGGTCTAATCCGGCGCGAAAATGGCAAGCCTTGACCCCCCACGCACCGTATGCCGCCATT
Organism: Mesorhabditis spiculigera; assembly: GCA_958295435.1. Classification (NCBI taxonomy): domain Eukaryota; kingdom Metazoa; phylum Nematoda; class Chromadorea; order Rhabditida; family Rhabditidae; genus Mesorhabditis; species Mesorhabditis spiculigera. The sequence goes on from CATQJA010002657.1 coordinate 74,372, forward strand.
CATCGCCGGAAACGGGCGAAAAACATGCATGTTGCCATCAGGGTTCTTTTACGGTAGCTGTTACGCCGGATCCCGCCCCCAGATGGGCGTTTTTTGGAGTATTTAGGCAGCGAAAAATGCCGCACGGCTCGCGCAGCTTCAGTAATGAATGTAAATGTAGGTATCTAGACCCTAAAATGGCCCGCTTTTCATAAAGTTTATTAAATTACTTTTTCATAAAAGCTTACGGTACTGGGATCACTTCAAGGAGGAAAAACCAATATTTGCTTTTCCGTTTATAGATACTCTGTTAATAATCACAGTGTTCTCTTTTTGATTGCTAGAAAGTTACATTGGTGAAAATTCGAAATTTTTGATCTTTGGTCATTTTCATACATTTTTGACCGAAAAGTGTAAAAATTTTTGGCAAAAAATTTGTTAGTATTTTAATGTAGCTGTTTATATCTCAAAAATATGTAAAATGGTACAAAAGCGGTTGATGTAAAGTTACGTACAGGATTACTCTTAAAAATTAGTTTTCTCCTCTGCTGAAACCACCATCCCCTGCTAATAGCCCAGTAGTACCAACCTTACTTTTAGAGTTTCCTTTTAGTGAGTTTACATTCCTGTTCAATATAACCTTCTAAGACAGCCTTATTAATTTTGTTGTCTGTTAAAAGCAAAACAAACACGCCTCCACACCGTCCATTACGTTTCCGCTTACGTAACGCCGGCGCCGTATTTTGCACCGAGTTTAGGTGACTGAAAACTTCTACAATGTCGCCGCCGTCCAGGGGCTTCTGCCTGGTATCTCCAAGCGCATGAAACTCCTTGAAAAACATTGCCGCTTGGGGCGTCGCCTCATTCAGACCGTCTTCTGCGCACCACGCACGGATTAGACGCCTCGGCCTGACGGTTGCGTCTCTTGAAAGCTTAAGAAAAAAACACTGTTGTTTATCCCAACTTGGCCAGATATAAGATGCACCACCGGGGCTGCTCTTCAGCAGTTTTTGGGCCCGTAAGGTCTCTGACTTTGCAAACCTGGACTTAAAAACGTATTAATCTTTGCCGACCGCCGCAAAATTGGATCCTGGGCGACCAACATTTGGACGGGTTCAGTAAACATCGCTGGAATTGTTGCCATTTTCCCCAATTTTATCAGTTTTTTTACTGCTTCGACCGCAAGCTTTTTCCTTGGCCTTACTTTTCAATTTCGATCTCTTTATTTTATTTTGTAGTTTTAATAATAATTTCTTTGTATTTCCGACAATGCTTGGTAAGCTGTGGCTTCTCCTCTGCGCTCTCCTTGTGGCCATCATCACAGCCGCCCCTACAGCATGGAGATGGACAAGCGCAGTAGGTGTTATTTACTGGGCAGAATTTACTGCGGGTTACAACCCAACGGCGGGCTCAAGACGCTGAATCTCACATTCAAAGGCCCTGAAATTACTCTAGATCTGGGGCTGAGAAGCTTTCTCTATTTGATAAATCGCCTGGCCGGCGCGGGGTCGATCAGCCCCAGAACACGCATCGAGGACGTCAAAACGTTGTTAGCGAGACAAATCAACGGCACTGGGATAAACCCCACAGGCTATACTGGAGAATCTCTAGCGCTTTTTGCTGACTCATAGCTTCTCTTTAGAAAACTAAATCAAATACAAGAGGGGGAGATTTATAAAAACAAACTCAACCGTTTTTTAGAATGTTGGGCGGCGCTGCTTTAAAAGGTTTGGACCAGTTCAACGGAATTTCTGGAGTGTGAGGACGTAAAAAGCAGAAATTTTTTCTTGTTAAAACCCATGAAAAACTACGAACCACGTTTTCTAGACAACAAAACGTACAGCCGGTGAAGAGGAGTCTGCCCATTCATGGATCTGGTAAGCCAAAAGCGTAAAATGAAGCTGGTCTTTAGGAAACCCTGCCCGACAATGGCAATGCAAGGCTAACCGTTCCACGCTCCAACATAATGCACCCTTTGCACCAACGAAATCCCCGGAAGACAACGATGAAAGAATCCAACAGTTTCCAATCCCCGATAGTCGCTATAAATATTTGTTGGTGATATTTTTGGGCAACGAAGAAGAATTTGTTTAGCGTGTAGCAAACTTGGCGATATATGGAAAACGCTGTGATCTTATCGAAAGAAAGTAATCGATACCGCTTTTTTCAATTCTGGCGCATAGAAAACATTAACAAACGGGCATTATACTATTAATAAAACGCATTTTAACAAAGCATCGCGAATAGTGCAATATTGTGGGAATTTTTTTTTACTGGACTGCGCGCGCCCTCTTCCAATTTTCGGCTCCTCGAGCATCTCTTTTACGTTTTGCAATTAGAAATTGTTGGAAGCCCGCATATAACTCTGCCAAAAAGGATATTTCAAGTCTTCTAGCCTATTTAAAACTCCGCGCAAACGCAAAAACTAAACAAAATTGACTTTTCCAAACTTTTTCCTTTTTTTTCCATCACGTTCTCTTGATATTCAGTCCTTGATTCACCTAATTTTTCCATTCCAGATGGGAGACCTCGGGATTGCCGTAGACTCCCAGTGATGATGGCGCTGAATCCAACTACGAATCGGTCAAACGACGGTGAAACTGGTGGATGCTGATCAAGACGCCGAGACGTTGCGCAGAAATCAAGAATACTGGCGAAATCCTCTTGACCCGTAAATGCTTCGGGGACATTGGCATCGAGGACGCTGACAAACTGATCGCACTGACCACTGAGATGCAAACGCACGGCCTGCGCATGTTTCCGCACAATTATGGAGCATTGCCGGCGAAGAAGCTCGAGTTTGTCGCCGAGTCGTTGAAGCTGCTTCACGAGGGAAATACTTACTTCCAACCGGATGTGCGATATCGTCTCCTGATGGGCATCAAGAAGGAGGAGGAAGGTGATGTAGACGCGAACGAAAACGTCAAGAAAGAAGTCGATAGGGAACGAGGTGAGCAAGATCGGAGAAGACGAGATGACGCGGCAGAGGAGCCGCCAAAGAAGAAACCCCGCTGGCGGCAAAAATGACGTGGAGCGGCCAAAAAGCGGCGCGGAAGAGCAAAGAAACTGTAAGCAATCTGTTTTCGCTTTTTTGCACACTTTATTATGATATTTTGGAATGGTAAGGATAGGATTGTGATAAATTTGTTGTTGAAACTGGCTTCATTTCCAAAGCAATAACAGCGTAGATACGATAGTTAACTTTATTAAGCACGAATAAGCAAGCATTAGCAAAGTGGGGGCTGGTTTCTCATTTGGTCTTCCGCGCCGACCTGACGGCGTCCTTGCTGTCGTTGTTGTTGCCGGGCTAGGATCGGTAGATATGGCTTAGGACCGCCAACCGATCTTCACACAATACGCCGAAGCCATTTCTCGTCAACCATCAACGCGGTCAGCGTCACGTATTCTTTGCCCGCCTCCTGAAATTTGTTATAGGAAACGCACCAAAGCTCTTACTTCAATATCCGTCAGCTCGCGTTGGATGAGATTCTTTATGGGCTCTATTTCGTTGTAGATGACCTCGTAGTTGGCGAGGTTCTGAGAATAGGGTCTTCGATTTTGTTGCGGTGGCTTATAATTGGGGAGGAGGCGCAAGGTGTCTTGTCCGACTCGTCCGTCTTGTCGGGCGGGTGGCTGACCGAGCCCTAAATTGGCTATTTTAGGCAAAAAGTGGTGCCAGCATGCCTGCGTCGCTTCGGTGCACCCTTTCGTCTTGTGCGCTCGCTTGGGCTCTTTCTAAATGTTATAAATGCGTGAATGCATCGATGGCAAGACGAAACGAAGAAATGCAAAAGGTACAATTTTACAAACCACCGGAGGTTTCTTCCTCTCTTCATCCGGAGCTGTTCGGCTGTGTGGGCTGACTGCTCGGGAGGGGCGAGCTGGAGAGTTTAGGGTGTGACTGCGCCGATGGTCGCGGCTTTTTGGGGGCTGCTCGGGGTGGTGGTGTTGCCAATGGGACCAGCTCTTCTTGGGACCTTTGCACATCTTTCGACCTGGAATTTGAAACGAAAATGCAGATTCATGAGTTTTTGGACTTACCGAAGTTAGTTTAGACTGGATAAATTTTAAGAAAAAGTATGAAATGGATTAGAGAGTTGATTTTTAGGGATTTATACTGCATCCGCGATGCTTATCGTGTTTCCGACCATTTTATGTAGATTTTAAGGAAGTAAATTTGCTTTCCAGGAAAGTTGCAATTTTTCGTTGTTTGACGATACTGTAGGCGGTTTCAGGTTGCCATCCTGACGGCGCTTTTGACTGGTGGCCGAAAAGCAAACACCCAAAAAAAGGCGTGAAACGGCAGTCGGCCGTCGACGCTTTCGTCCTTATCAACTGGTCGAAGCTCGGGGAGAACTGATCCTCGGTCATAAGTAGGGAGTTCGAGATCGCTGGGTATTTTTGGGGATTTTTTGGCGCATAAATCATAGCGTTTTTTCTTGGAGTTTTGTACGACTTGGAGGCTGGGTTTTTAAGAATTGGTTGAAAAACGTGAAGACTACGTCGAACCTCGAGGGGGAAGTTAATTTTTCTAGTTTACCGCCTATAACCACCGATTAAAATTGTATTCTTCCCCCACATTTTTTACCAAAATTCGGATTTTTCGACGATTTTTTTTGTTTTTATGAGCTTTTTATCTCTAAAAAACGTTGTCCATGCCATAATGGTTTCTGTTTATGTTACAGGGCGGAATTAGTCGGAAAAACGCCTTTCCCGGTAAACGGGACGCACCATAATTTCTAGAATTATCATATCGTAAACCATCCCTTCATAGATACTTTTAAATTGCATTAAATTTTGTTATTCTAGTTTAAGTTGTCTAGACATGCATTTTTAGTCCTTTCCCATTTCCATTGAACGGCTGGAGCAATACGTAGGTCGTAAAGTGACACCTAACGGCCACCTGTAACCGCTCGATGGCTCGATGCTCATCCCCAAGGTTAAACCGTATTTTTTCGCTTTTCTATTTCTAAAAATCACTGGTTTTGGGATACCCTGCTCAAAAAATAAATTAATACAGTCGATTCAGCTTTCGCCGCCATTTTCACAGCACCCATTCCACCCTGAGCCGCCTATCAGTTTGCTGTTTATTTGTGAGGTGCTCACGCTGGTGCTCTAAAAATTGATCTCGCATCAGCCGGCACAAAAAAATGGGCGAATACAAACATCATTGAGACGCGCTCTGTGGGGGGCCCTTCTTTTCTGCCGGACTCATTCCATTTTTTGCCGGCTTTGGAAGGAAAAGCCGTCGGGTAAAGTTGGTGAAATTTTGTGTCCGGGCATTTCGGAAATCGTGGGGGTCGTCTTGGTTTCTGATGCCGCTAATTCGCAGGGCTAGCGGAAGCTCGGGTTCAATTCTTGGTTATTGTGAGATCGGATGTCGTAACTGGATCGTGGATAAGTTCTTGCCTTCCAGGCACAAGGCCCGGGTTCGAACCCTGACTGGTGAGCAGAGTTTTGCTTTTTGGCCATATTTGAGGGCGACGAGATTCCGGTGCTGACATGTTAGCGAGGGGGGGGGGGACTGAGGTGGCTTTCACCAATCTTTCCGCTATACATACCTCGTAATAACAATGATGTATTTTTATACCGTTTTTAAACGTCTTGGATCGCTAGACAGTTAGGAAAATATTTTGCAAATTCGAAAATTCGCACTTCAGGCCTTTTAGTGAAAACAATGAAAAACATTATTAAAATAGTTGGTGATTTGAATGAAAAAAAAGGAAATAGATGATTTATGGCTGTATGAGTTTCTATACTAAAAATCTTTAGAAAATACTATAAAACAGATTTATATAACGTTTTGGGCCATATGATATTATTAGGGAAAAATTTGGATTCCCCCTGCCAATCCCCTCCGCTAACAGACCAGCACCCTGAAATCTCTCGGATTTTTTGAAAATAAAAACTGCAAAATCCGGGTTTAATCTTCAAATTGAGCAACGCGAGTCTTCGTGCAAAAACCGCCCCCCCGTTAACAGTCCAGTACCCAAAATTGTATAGTCAGGTTTTGCGCGATACCTGAAAAGTATTGCCTTTACCATACCGGAAATCGCCTTTGACTTTGTATCTTGAACTCCCCGGTTCCCAAAGGTCCTGCTCCTGCTCCTCCCCTACGCGCGACATGTCACAAATTTCTTGAGGGTAATTTTGAAGAATGGGCCATGGGTAGGCTCCCCGGAGGCTTCATCTCACTCCGTGATAGGCTCCGTCTTTTGTAGCCGTCCCCGAACGGTCCTGACCAACTCAGCCAGACAATCACAAGAACCCACGACGGAGGAGTAGAGGGTCCTCAAGCTCCTTCCATCATCCACCTCCCCCTGCACATGCTCCTCATCCCACAGCCTACATCTGGTATCCTCCTCCTCCGATCGAGGCGCGCTGTACAGGGGCAGTGGGCTGATCGGCTTTGACATGTTGTTCGGAGACGCTTTTCACGAGAGACGCTGGCACCCAGCCACGCAGACTTACCCAAAAACATTTAACTTATTACTTCGACACCCTCGTTCCCTTCGACCCGCCGAGGGCGCATCGCGTCATTTTGAGGGCGTTCTGAAATGACAAGTAGTTTCTATAGATTTCATCTAGTATTTTTGCGGGTTGCTTTCTAAAATGTCGAAATCATACCTTTGAGACTTCCTAATTTCAAAATTTGTAAAGTCGAAAGTCATAATTTAAAAACTTATTACTGTCGAAACTCATAATTTCAAAGTGCGTACGCTCGAAATTTCATAATGCAAATTTACATAGGCAGATTTCAGCAAAAACCTCCCAAATCTTACAAAAAATTAAAAATATTGGAATTTGCGAATTTATCAATTTCGACATCATGATAGCAAATCCCCTTTTACTGATATATACTTTTATCCAGACGTCATTTTTGAGGCATTGCTTCCGGGACTGGACTGTTAGCAGGGGGGGAAACCAATTTTTTTCCGCAGTAATCTCGTAAGGCCCTATAATATAAAGTCCCTGATTTTTATGGACATTATTATGCACAGTTTTTAACGGCAACAAGATTCATCAAAATATGAAAATTTTGTGGTTTTTGCTCAAAAATAATTTATTTCTTTTTTGCTCATATTACTTTTTCTCTGAATCCAATTTTATGCCGCATTTTTCCTTCTTTTTCACAAACGCTTAAATTTTTACTATTTTAATCTATGAACTTTTCCAGTAAAACACAAAAATGGTGCTGGCTGACGTGATAGCGCTGGCGATGGTGCTGATCAATTTGGTGTGGAAGATCAGTCCGGGCCGTCTGGTTCAACGTGTTCGATGGGCGTTTCATGCCGGTCAAGGACCTTCGTGAAAGGTGGGTTCTCAAGTTTTTTTATTAAGCTACGCGAGGAGTCATTGTACGCTGTTTCTTTTCGTGCGCTTGACGGAGATTCTCATTTTTACTCCTTGAAGACGCTGAATACAGCGTTTTTGGCCCAAATAAAGCGTCATTTATTCATAACGGAATTGGTCGGTTTAAAAGAGGTTGACTAATTTCTCAGCCTTAAACTGCAAAAAAATATGATTTATTTAGCAAATCATTTCCAGAAAGTTCTACTAACGGGCGGGGCGATGGGGTTGGGGCGTGAGATGTGCCTGGCGCTGGCGACGTGAAGGGCGTCGAGCTGATCATCTGGGACATTGACTATGAAGGGTGCCGAGGAGACGGCACGGATGGCACGCACTAATGGCACAAGGGACAGCTGGTTATCGCCATCTCTCCAAGTTTTCAAGGGCTTTCGTTTCCAAAATCTCTCCGGGACCCAACTTAGCCGAAATTCGTGGTTTTGGGGTCTTTTGAGCTGTTTCTGTCAATATTTCAGGTATCTAGATCAGATAAAAGCTCACAGTATTCAGACGTACATAAACACCCTCATCACCCCATGGGTACACTGTTCCAAAATAGGTGCGCCCGCCACCTCACTTTTGTGAAGTCAATGTGGGGTGATGACAGGACATCTCGGGCTCAATCTCAACCAGGAATTTTTGGACTCACCCGCCCTCTTATGTGCTGATTTCCAGGCACATCATGAGACGCGTGGATCCGGCCAGCCGAACAGACATCCGAGGCCGCCGCCAAGGAGCTCAAGGAGAAGCACGCCGAGCCGGACATTAGTGCGTGAATAGTATACATATAGGGTTGGGTTATTAGAAGAATAGTGGTGATATGCAAGCAATTTTGAGCTCTTTTTAGTCATTAACAACGCTGGGATCGTTCAGCAAAAGTACTTCGCCTAGAAGAAGGACCACTTGATCGAGGCGACGATTCGGGTCAATTTGTTGGCGCATTTCTGGGTAAGAACCCTGTTGGTAAACTGTTTTATTCGGCTGTATTTGACCTTAACTTTAATTATGACTGTATTTAACTTAACTTTCATCGTTAAAATTTATTTAGGTAATGGACTGTGTGCGAGGGGGGGAGGGGGCAGGGAAAAACAAAATTTTTCGAATTAATCCCGTACGACCCTATAACGAAAATCGACCATTTTTATAGGATTTTCTACACTTTTAGATATAAAAAACTCTAGAAAATTTTATGTTAAAAAATTTGAATTGTCCGGAATTATAAAAGCCCTTTTTATAACGGTTTAGCAATGAAACACCACTAAAACAACTTTTAAAAAGTTCTATATTAGCAACAGTTTATTGGCAAAGACAAAAATTATTTTCGAATCCTAAAAGCCACCCCCCCCGCTAACAAACCAGTACCTTGATTTCAAAATTCTCAACTTTTCAGGTGGCCAAGGCGTTCCTCCCCGGCCTGCTCCGCCGCGACTCCGGCCACATCGTTTGTATCGCATCAGCCGCCGGGCTTTTCGGCTGCTCAGGTGGGTTTTTAGAGCCAGGGAACTAGCAGAGATTTGGCGATTTTTTGCGCTTCCACTGCCCAATTTTGTCGTAATTTCATTTTCAAAATTTCAAGGTCTTTTTCGAAATTTCGAAAAACTAAATTTCGACAAAATGAAATTTCGACACGATGAATTTCGACAAAATGAAAGACATGCCCATTTTCAGGCATGTCCGACTACAGCGCTCCCAAATCGGGCGCCATCTCCCTGCAAGAGGCCCTAGAAGTGGAGTGCAAGGTGTTGGGCAAGGAAGGCGTCCGCTTCACGACTGTCTGCCCAGGCTACGTCGCTACTCGGCTCACCTCGGCTGATAATCTACCGTAACCAGGCCTACTGTATTTTCACCATTTTTTTTAGGGCCGCCCAGACGAAGGAGCTGATGAACCCAACTTTTGTTGCACAGCGGATAGTCCGGGCTGTGGAGCAAGAGCAGGGGCTGTTGTGTCTGCCGGCGACGTTCTACTTCTTGATCGCGATTAAGGGGTAGGTAGGGGTGGAAAGTGGAGCTAGTCGTAGCTGAGAGCCAAAAACCGGTTTTTCAACTTTCACCATTTGCTTACACTACGCTACGATGCTAACGTCTCAGCGGTATCCGTCTATAGGAGCTGCGCGTAGCTGAGGGCTCGAAAAAAAGTGTTTTTTTCACAATGTCAATGGCCGCTACACTACGATATGCTAGGCTACGCCACACTACGCTATCTACGCAACGCTACGATATTAACCTTTAACAGGCATCCGTCTATAGGTGCCGCGCGTAGCCCGGTGCCAAAAATAATTTTTCGAATCGTAAATTTTCAACCGTCACTACGTTACGCTACGTTACACTACGCTGCATACCAACCACTATAAAAGCATCCCAGACCCGGTGCCCCGAAAACTTGGATTTCCATGGAAGCGGATATATCGGGAAATGGGATCCCATTTCAGCGTGCTGCCCCGCAGCCTATACCAACGACTTCTCGTGGCGCTGCTGTGGAAGGAGCAGCAGGAGGAGAACACTTTATACGGGTATGTGAAGGGGATACAAAGGTCTCTCTCACGCTCTCTCTCGCTCGCACTCTCTCTCTCATTCAAACTTTAAAAACTGCAAATTTTCAGCTACAACCGTACCCCTCACCCCTCGCAGACGCCACCCGTCAATCCGTTGAACAACAATGTCTTTAAGGGCGAATAAAATTTGTGTGTATTTAGTGCAAATAGCCAAATAAAGTAATTTTCTAATTTTTGGATTATTGTATGCTGGACACATTTTAGGGGCGTCACCACAGGGAAAGCTTAAGAATAGGCTTGACTTGCGCTTGGGCATAGACATAGGCTTGGGCTTTGCTTAGGCTTAGGCCTAGCTCAGGCTTAGACTTAGCTTAGGCTTGACTTTGGCTTAGCGTAGGCCTAGCTTCGGAATATCAAATTTTAGGTTAGGCTTACTTAGCGTAGACTTAGTTTTGGTTTAGCTCAGGCTTAGCTTAGGCTTAGCTTAGGCTTAGCTCTTAGGCTTAGCTTAGGCTTGGCCTAGACTTCATGGAAGTATTCATTCCTCATTACGGCATAAATCCTCGGGGGCCCAGATCTGCTGTTGGCTGTTCCCCGTGGGAGTAGTAGGGAGAGGGCCCATATTCATTAGAGCGTGGCGGGGCCCAGAGGGGCGCTGAAGAGCCGCGAGAGGACCCATTAGGGCCCCTGGACAGGTGGGCGAGAGAGTGGAAGGGAGAGAGAGAGAGAGAGAGAGAGAGAGATGCCGCTAGACGAGACGCGCGAAATCAAGGGACCCAACGGGCCCTGGAGGGCTCAGCCCCAGAAGAGGACAGCGAGACAGCGCGAGAAGCGAGAGAACCTAGGGCCCAGCCCGTTAAGCCCCCACCCAAGGCCCTGGGGCCCAGCAAGAGGGCCCAGACGCCCCAGGCAACTTGTAGAACCCCGCGCTGAAAAATTCGAGAAATGAGGCGGAGGCGGGGCGAGACTTCGCTGGGGTAGACAAGTTTGGGCCCACGCGGCGAGAGCGAGAGAGAGAGAGAGAGGAGAGAGAGAGAGAGAAGAGAGAGAGAAAGGAAAGAGAGAGCACCAGCTAGAGAAAGCGGAAAGGGGAGAAGCGTTGGCTGGTGTGGCCGGCGGGGTGGCTGCACCTCGTCGCCTCGAGCCATCTCCGCTTCGCGTAAATCTTCGGGGAGCCCACGACGGCGAGCAGTACGACGACGTCAGGACGATGGCCAGCAAGTAAGTAATAAATTTAATATTATTAATGTGAAATAAGGTATTATATGATTTTTAAAGCTGGAGGAAGTTTTCAAGGACCAAACGGCCAAAATAAACAAAATCGCAGCCCTTTTTATCCCCTCGAAGGGCTATTGATAGGGTTGTTATACGAGTTGATTCGTTGACGAATTGATTCGTCAAAATTCAAATGAGTTGATTCGGCAGCGAGTTGATTCGAATAAGCCCCGATTCGCAACCGGCGAATGGAAATTTCAACGATTCAATTCGCCAGCGAGTTGATTCGAATCGCGATTTGATTCGCGGCTAATTTGATTCGTTGCTAATGAATCCGCAGCCAAACGAATCAATTCGCTGACGAGTCGATTCGTCAGACGAGTTGATTCGTTGGCGAATCGATTCGTTGCCCACGAATCAGAATCGAAACGAATCGATTCGTCAACGAGTTGATTCGTTTGCCGTTCTGACTCGTCGGAAGTTGTTATATATTAATGAAAAACGCTATGTAAATCAGAAATCACCCCGTGGTGGCTTTGGGGTGTCTTTCGGGGCGCTGTCTGGGGTGCTTTTCGGCAGTATATGACTAGGCTTTCTTGACCAAATCAGAAGATGAACATGATCTTCGAGCAGTTCGAACAACTCGACGCCAAACCGCTCGCAACTCATTTGGGGGTCGTTTGGTAGCATTCCTTCGAGGTTGTTGAAGGCGGCGGACAATTTCGAGAAGTTTTATTCTAACCGCCCTAGTAGCCTAAAAAAGCTTGCGAGAATCGCTTCAAGCCGGTGAGAAGGTAGCATTTTGAACGCTCTTGCCAACGGTATACTTGTCGCAGGCCTGGGAATGGGCCGGCCCGCCAGCCCATTTTTCTCGGCCCGCAGCTAATTTTTCGGCCCGCGGCCCGACATTTTGGGTACATTTTTACCAAACCAGTATATGCCAACATTTAATTTTTCCGGAGTCACAAAAACGTGTTAGATCAAGTCCGTTAATCGTCTATAGGCTTGCACAACTGACTTACTAGGGAGGTATCTGAACTCGGCATCGAACTTTGAGAAGTCAGATACACCATTTGACGCGCCTTGTCAAGGGCATTCCAAATATGTAATAAAATCAACCAGAGCGTATAACCGTAAAAAGTTATGAGCATTTTAAGTTTTGCAGCGAATATCGCCGCTGCGATATGAGCCCTTCCCAGCGCACCCTGTTCATCGGTTCTGTGGCCTAGTGGTGTGCGCATGGGTCTCTGGGGTGTATGTCCAGGGTTCGGATCCACTCACGACTTTTATTTTTTGCTTTTTGACCAGTTTCTACTTTTTGCATTTCCAAGTTCGGGAATAAGTTTTTCTTGACTGTGTGACCCCGAAAAAGCACTAGCGATGATAAATAACCTCGGACAAGAAATCCAGGATTGGACGCTCTCTATATCCAAGTTGGCAAAATCGTCAAAAAACGCCCTTTTAAGACTCTGTACGAATTCGAAAAATGTAATTTGTCAAAAATAGAACAGTACATCTTGATCAGCAGAAAATTCCCTTTCGAATGAGCTATCTTACCTGCGCTTTACGCCAAATTCTCGAAAAGTCTTTGGCTAGCTGGGCATAACCCTACCCTTACACTGCATTCCAAAAATCTTTTTTGCGGAAGTTTTGGCAGCCGTATGTAATATAGCTCATTTGGAAAGAGCTTTCTTTGTTGAACAAAGAGCACCAATCAGTTTAGGCTAAATTCTATTCCGCGGGATGAGAAAGGGTCTCAAAGATACTGTTTTCACCATTTTGTCGATTTAAAATGCTCATAACTTTTTATCGTTATAGGCTCTGGTTGATTTTATTACATATTTGGAATCCCCTCGACAAGGCGCGTCGAATGGTGTATCTGACTTTTCAAAGTTCGATGCCGAGTTCAGATACCTCCCTAGTTAGGTATAGTATGTAACGAGAATTTATTCATAAAACAGCATACAACCAGTAAAAAGTTTAGTTCAATAGAAAAAAGTCTGTTTTACTTAGTGGAGTTCAATTTCTTCGACGCATACGTGTAGTTTGAACACTAATACACTTAAATAAGGCTAACAAGGCATATTCCCAGCATTTCTGAACATTTCCGGCCAAAAAAAGCAAAAAGCAAAAGATTGACCTCGGCCGGGATCGAACCCGGGTCGTTTTCCTGATAAATCAAATTTAAGCCAAACCCCGGATTTTTTACTTTTAACTGTTTAAACAGATGATTTAAGTTGAATATCAATAAGGAAAACCCTATAATGTATATTAAATTACCCCATTTAAGCTCAATATAACTTATTGGCAAGGTGGCGGGCGGCCCCGGCCGGCCTGGGCCGGCCCTCCATATCCTGACGGGCCGGCCCGGGCCGGCCCGCCAGCCTAAAATCCGGAAAATCTCGGCCCTGGCCCGGGCCGGCCCGCCAAATTCCCAGGCCTGTACTTGCCGTTCTCCAAAGCCGTCGGGGGACAGAGAACGGAGCGTTTTAGTGCCGAAAGGCGTACCTGTCGAAGTTGTCGCCGCACTAAAACCATCATATCTCGACCTGCACGGCGAATCCTGGATCGCGAAGGGCACAATTCGAAAGAGCGCGAAAAGTTCTATCTGCCCAACGAGTTACAGCTCTCGAGCAGCTTTGCCCAGCCTGCTAGCACGGTTAGAAAAAAACGTCTCGAAATGATCGGCCGTGTTCAACAACCTCGAAGGAATGCTACCAAACGACCCCCAAATGAGTTGCGAGCGGTTTGGCGTCGAGTTGTTCGAACTGCTCGAAGATCATGTTCATCTTCTGATTTGGTCAAGAAAGCCTAGTCATATACTGCCGAAAAGCACCCCAGACAGCGCCCCGAAAGACACCCCAAAAGCCACCACGGGGTGATTTCTGATTTACATAGCGTTTTTCATTAATATATAACAACTTCCGACGAGTCAGAACGGCAAACGAATCAACTCGTTGACGAATCGATTCGTTTCGATTCTGATTCGTGGGCAACGAATCGATTCGCCAACGAATCAACTCGTCTGACGAAATCGACTCGTCAGCGAATTGATTCGTTTGGCTGCGGATTCATTAGCAACGAATCAAATTAGCCGCGAATCAAATCGCGATTCGAATCAACTCGCTGGCGAATTGAATCGTTGAAATTTCCATTCGCCGGTTGCAAACCGGGCTTATTCGAATCAACTCGCTGCCGAATCAACTCGTATAACAACCCTAGCTATTGAATACCAAATCGGGGGCTCCTCGTCGGATATGCGGCCCCTATAGGGCCACCCCATAAAGGTGAAAAATTAATGAGTGGAGGTGGGAACACGCGCGCGCGGGTCCCGCAGGGATTCATTGCAACAAAACGGATCGACTCGGGATTTTTTGGTGCTTACGCTGGAATATTGATTTTTTACGGATTACTACGCCTCTGTTTCTTCTGCGTGCCGCCCCGAACGATGTAGTTCCGGACTTTTGACTCTTAATTTCATGGCATAATCGATGAAACCTCGAGCCAAAAACCGCTTAATTTTCTCCCAGGCGCAAAATCTAAGGTTCTTTGGCATTATCGGGGGGATCCAAGTTGTAACTCTTTTTAATTATTTTCTGCTTGAAACATAGTTAAATTTTACTTAAAACACCATTGAAACGTTATTATTTGTCACTTATAGAGAATAAAAGTAAATTCTGGAGAAAAATCGCCTTCATACAGCCTTAAGTAGTTTGTTATTTCGCATAGCGTAATAGGTTAAACCGGGGTAGCTCGGTAGCTGATTCATTCTAATAACTTTGATGAAGCTCCTGATCCAAAGCTCATGCTCATTAACCTCAAGCTCCCCGTTTCGCTTTAATTTTTGTCGAAAAATTCACACAGCGCAGCGAGCGAACACCCGGACCCCAAACTGAAAAAAGCCATGCATTTTCGGGTGGATGCGGGGAAGTGTTGACTAATTGTGTTAGTGAGCGGGCGTCGTCGCCCTCAATGTGTGTGGGCCCCAAGAAAAATGGGCCCCCAGGGACCGGGACCCAGGGCCCAGCGCGATGACCACACGCTGCGGCACTAACACAACACACTTCTTTCGGCACAAATTGGCCCCGGAAAATGGGCTTTTCTTGGGTTAGATCCAATTTTTAACCTTTTTTGATACAATTTACTATTCAAAAATATAATAATAAAATTTTGAAGATTTTTCTAAGTTAAGCCAAAAGTCTAAGACCAACCTAAGCCTTAGCGTCATTCGAAGCCTCCAGCCTAAAACTAAGGCTAAGGCTAAGCCCAAGCCTAAGCCTAAGCCAAGTCGAAGCCTAAGCTAAACCCAAGCCGAATCCAAGCCTAAGCCCAAGCTCCGGCCAAAATTATAGGTTCTGTTGGAGTCGTATGGCTGCGGAATGAAATGGGGGGAGAAATGGGCAGGTGTGAGGCCCAGGGGCCCCCCAGCATCGTTGCGCCGGACCGGGAGCGCCATGGATCCCCGGGCCCTCATACTTTCTCTTCACACCTTGATCAACCACTGCCACTTCTTCCAACCTCCAATATTTCTCCAAATCCGGCGGGTCCTCGGCTCCGAATTGATCCAGTTGGGATTACTGTTCCAGGGAATCTGGTCCAACCAATTTTAATTGTTCTAGGACGGCCTTTTTGGCGTTATCCCGAAATTTCCATGGGCTTTGGGAGCCAGTTTTCCCCAATAACCTCTGCTATTGTGCCCCGGGACCATTTCTGATTCTTCCTGGGCTGAATTCTAAGTCCCACAGCGCGCCTTGTTTCTATTGTGTGGCACTTGAGAGAGCCGCGGGCTGTTCGGATTTTGGCGCGTCACCTAGGTGCCGAACGGACTTTAGGTTAGCTATTTCTGGACCCGTTTGTCTTTAAAAGCCATTTAAATAGATTAAATTAATAAGTTAAATCTCTATTCAATTACCAACTGAAAACATAAATCTCGGGAAATCCTCGCCGAAAGCCCGGTAGCCAAAATGCTGACAACAGCCAAAATGCCGATTATATTGTAAAACTCGATGTAGAAAGAACCAGCCAGGCCTTGCTCTGCAATCAACAACAACAACAACGTGGAACAATGGGGGGGGTAACACCGTGTGGTAATTGCAAAAGAGCACTTTGGCTGTCGGGATTTGGCTGTCGGTAATATCACTGTGATCTGACGCAATTATCGATTTCGTGGATAACCTTTCTCGCGTGAATTCTGTACCAACCTTCCATCCCAGCACCTTTAAAGCAATATCTACTTGATTTCAATATGATAGCTTTTCTGAATTCCCTAAATGGAATTCCCTTGGCGAAATGCTCAAGCCTTCTCGCGTCCCTTTAAAACCCTCATCATCCTATTGAATTTCACCTGATTTTTTTTCTCGACGCCCGGAACGCCTGTCGCCCCATCTCGAATCATATTTCAAATTTTTTTTCTCTTGTTTTCATGGCCTAAAACGTGGAGCCAAAAATCCCTTCCTGAAAAGCCGATAATTTGAATAGGCTGGACGGGGGGAGAGGCTGAAATTCGATTCGGCGCTCCTCCTCCTATCCCCCAACGAAGAGATGGGGGAGGCACTTTTGCTACCTCCCGAGAAATAGGGGAAGCTTTAGGGGTCATTTAGGGTAGACCTGGCAAGCCAGCAGAGGTCATTGAGGAATTTTTCTAGCGCTAGACGATTTTAAAAACGATTTGGCGGTACTTTGCGCCAATGGAGAGGGAGCAACTATCCTATATTTCAACGAAAAAACTTTGTGGAAAGCTGAAAAAATCGATTTTCATTCAAAAATACCGATTCTCGACCCCAAAATTTCGAATTTTGTAGGTTTTTCCAAGTTTTTATATAGTTTTCCCCACTAAATAAGTTAAATTGTGCTCAAAAACCATGAACACAAAATTTCTGAACTTTTTTTTTTTATGAAAAACAAGCCTTTTTTCCCGGTAACAATAAAAAGAACTGGTTCTGTTTAAGTATGAGCAAATGCCATTTGGGAACTTTGAAAATCCTAGCCGATTTTCAGAAACGACCTAGCAGGTTAGCAGAATCATTTCGGGAATTTTAGCGAATTTTTGAGTTCTTAATTTTTTGAAATGTCTTTTATCGAGAGCATTTTAAGCCCGTTCAACATAGAGCATGAGCAGCTTCAGGAATTTCCATACTCTGGAAAATACCTGGGATGCTTTAAGTGAAAGATCATTTTGCCATTTTTTCATGCCTCCAATAAAACCATCCAAACCACCCTTCAAGCGCCACAATCCTGAAAGTGCCCCCATAAAACAATGTGCACCAATAAAGCTGGCCACTACGCGGCACTCCACCCTTTACGTACGCCACGCTCCGGGGCGACAGATTGACCAGGCGCGCGCGCGTGTGGGGGACCATGGGGCCAATTGGGGGAACACGGCCGGGGGCACCTCTTAGAATTCGACCCTCATGCATCGAGAAGCAGCAATAAGCTGCCGGGAGGGTAGAACGGGGGCACGCGAGTGAGAAAATTAGTGCCTTGGGGAGTGTAAATAGACTGGACGTGTAGGGGTGGGGTGAAATCTGGTAGGAAGAAGCCGAGAATCAAGATTTCCGGTGGGGTGGAGAGATCGAAAAGTCGAGGACAAGTTAGGGGGAGATTTTTTTGAGAATTAGCTGATAGTTAAAGGCGGAGAGAGAGAGAGTTAGAGAGAGAGAGTTAGAGAGAGAGAGAGAGAGAGAGAGAGAGAGAGAAAGGGGAAAGGAAAAGAGCGAGCAAGAGAGAGCTAGAGCGCGAGCGAAAGAGCGCGGATGAGAGTAGATAGATAGAGAGAGGAAGATAGGATATGGCATGCTAGGCAATCTTGCAATAGATCCTTTCAGAATTCCCGAATTTTTTATTGAATATGATGTGAACATGGCCCGGCGCCCCGGATCGGATTGGACACCCCCCTGACGGCATCACATGGATGGCTATATGGACTCCATGTCGCCACTAATTTCAGAATTTCCATTGTATCTTTAAAAAATACTTTTTATGTTTTGCTAATTTCTATTTCTTATTACTACTTTTTCTAATTTTTCACACTTTTCAATTCGCTCATCTAAGTTTCTGTAATTTTCAAATATTTTTTGGTAGTGTTTTTGGATGCAGAATGGGGCCCTAGATATCTCCTAGCAAACATCATTTTCGAATTTTTATGACAGCCAAGGGTCTCAGCTCGTCATCCCTAACCAGAAAATGCCTTGGTAAGCCAGCAAACATCATTTAGGAGTTTTTGGCCTCTATCCAAAGGTTCTCGCATTTTTGCCGGTTCAAAAAAGCCAGCAGGAGACGGTTTGGGAATTTTTTTATGTTTTTAAATTAGTCCCTTTAAAATTCCCATTAGAGGTCGGGCGAGGCTTAGCAGAGGCCCTTGAGAAATTTTCTTCTTTAGTTGACCCTAAAACCCGCCTTGCTTTCCTAGTCCCTTTAAGCCCATCGACTACGCCTCAAAACTCACTCCGCCTGGTCAAACAATAGCTCTATCGGCTCCCAGCACTTTATAAGTAGTCAGCTGAGAGGGGCCATTGCATGAATGCGATTTCTGGTGTAGGGTCCCTTGGCCACCCGGGTCCCTGAATCGACGCCTAATTGCGCCCGGGTGCCAGCTAGGTGGGCGGGTGCTAGTGAAAATGTGATTGAGGCCGGGGGGAGGGGCAAAAGCCATCCTTGGGATCACGGAACTTAGATTGGGCAAATTTTATGTTTGAATTTGGGCCTTGTAAATGGACCTATTGAACTGAAAGGCTGTGGTTTCTTGAATGGTTTTAGGTCAGATCCCTGGGTGTCACAGGGCGGAAGACTTTGACATAAGAATTGTTGAATTACTCTCTGTCATCATTGTATTATAGTGGCTCACAAAGTAGAATCAAAAAAGGCCTGGGATAATGTAAGGATACTGAATTCATGTGGAATGGGACTTTGGGAGTGCCAAATAAAATGGAGTTTGAGAATGATGTATAAGAATCCTCAGCATGATCTCTATAAAAGAACAAACAGAGAGAAATGGGGAGAGGCTGGCAGGAATCATATAGAGTTAGATATATCTATATGAGATATGATCACTGGGATGGAGACAGCGTAGTGAGAGCGATAAGGAAAGAGAAGGAGGGCAGGTGCGTAGAACTGGAGCGATGGTGGGTTGTGGCATGTTGTTTTTATGGTTTATGGCGAACACCAGAGCTGATATAGGGATAGTGAAAATGGAGGATTGTTCACGCTGGAAACTAGACCAAAGTCCTTCCCCTGATACGCTGTACCTTGAAATGTACACAACAGATACACAACCCAAAAACACACCCTCTCTAATCCCCTCGAGTTAATGGAAGCCCCAGAAGCCGAATTTCCGGGCGAAAATTCTGAAAATTCAAGCCCTGATGAGCCCAAAAGGCCCCCCATTCAACCGAAAGACATACCGGCCGGGCTCCCAGGGGCCTCTCTTTGCCAGTACTCTCGGGCCCTCTGTGGTCCGCTCTTTCACTCTCCACCAAAACCAAACCGAAAAAGAATTCTGAGGCGTTTGAGGGAAAGGGGGAAAGACAAAAAGTGGGCAGCCCTTCACTCTCCACCTCTACTGCCACTCACTCGGGTGTGTGCATCTCCGGGGTGGTGGGCCTCAGAGCATTCCGCCTCACCTGTGCTGACGGATTCAACTGGGTTTTGGATAAAAACTTCTGAATTCCAGTTCGATGGAGTTTATTTTGTATAAAATTATTTATTTTTGGGGGAAATCGGCTTTCCTCAATGATCACTGCTAGCCTACCTCTTTTTCTCATGTTGATTTGGGTCTCCCAAACTACAAAATATAGCGCCAAAATCCTTAAAATTTCAAGAAAAAGTCAATCGAAATTTCCAAAATTCCCAAAAATCTCTGCTTGTTTGCCTCTCTACCTTCTTTTTTGCTGAAAAATAAAATTCCTAAATGATCGCTGCGAGCCTGCCGTCAATTTTGTCAAATTCCCGGTAGTTTTCGAGCTCCTTTGGTGATTTTATAGGGATTCCAACGCCAGTTTTGACATATTCACCTCGCCAAAAACTTTCCAATAAAGATCTCTGCTAGCTTGCCAGTCCACACCCCGGGATATTACCTCCAAAGTTCTTTTTTACGAGCCGCCATAACTTTCCATATGGCAACCAAAGCGGAGCCTGACGTGCCCGTTCTCGCGTAAATAAGCCTCTGCGGGGGCTATTTTGAGCAATATCCCTTTACTCAAAGCCGCCCTCTCTCTCTCTCTCACTTTTCTTTTCATTCTCTGGGGTTTGCTATGCATTAAATGAGGCGCGAGGATGCCCTCATCCGCTCCCGTTCCTCATTTCTCTCTTCAAATTCCAAAAATGCGCTCTTCACTCGATACCCTCGATTCCGTAACACCCTTTGACACGATGCGCAGTAGATGCCGAGCGGACGGGTCACCGGAAACACGGGATAATGACGCAGCTCCTTCGGTTTTTTACGCGGAAAAAGTCGAAAGAAGTCGGCGTCGCCGTTGCCCGGAGCTACAAACCGCGCCGGACAGGTAGTAGAACGGGGCGTATTTCGTGGCATTTATGCTAATTTCGGGTGTATTTGTACCTGGGCGTGGACATACGCAACGCTCCTATCCACACAGGACTATAATAAAAAGACTAGGTTGGATACAGTATGCCGGACGGAGCCACAGTTCCCGAGAAACCCTAGAATATTTCCCTGGCCTTTTTAGAAGCCTAATACGATCGTCACCGGGCAGCTACCCGTACCCGCGGCCGTATACCACCGTTATGGTTCTTCCATCACTGCGTCCTGATCGAACCGGAACAACCGGAGACGACTCGATCGATTGGTCGGTTATTCTCCATTTTGTTATTGTTATTTTTGTAATTCCTCATCTTAAAGCAAAGGCAATTCGGTAATGGGTGCGGCAAAATCCATAGAAGATCCACTCAAAATGTCTTTTGCCTTTACCTTGTGGGTCCTACAGGTAACCCCAAAATTATCCGGACAAAGTTGCAAAGCGGTTTTTTCCTATTTTTCCCTGTTTTTGCAGACCATAATTTAATTTCTATGAATCGTTGAAGTGTATTTAATAAGCTTAAAAAGAAAACTGCGCGTGAATCCGTCATATCTCTTCGGAATAAATTGGAGAAGTTCGAACCAAATTTTCTCCTGTGTGTTTCGCTGAAAACGCGCATGTTCCCCGATCCCAGAAGAAACTTGAAAATGACCGGACGAACAAAGAAACCACAGGAAGAGTTCGGAAATGACCGAGCAACACTTTAGCCGGCCTTAAAAACGCTAGGTTTGTACACCCGAAGAAAAAAATAGCCAGTTTCAAAAAAAGTTGAAATCGAGGTACGCGCTGCCCTGGTTGCCAAAAAGGTCAGGTCCCGGAGGAACCCTAAAAACGCGATATGATTATTGTCATGACTAGAGGCATAAATTTTGGGCAGAAACCATTTGATGTACAAGGGATTTTGAAATTGGGCCAACTTTGATTTTTGATTAGCTGGTTATTGAGCAAGCATAGCAACAGCTTTCAACAGTGAATGGGATGGAAATCAGTAATAAACGTAAAAAGGATCATTAATGTATGTCTTAATCAGGAAGGAGTTAGGTCCGTCCTGGCTACAAACTTCATTATTTGCCTGCTAAAATTATCTTGAACATATTTTCTAAAAGTTTACCGTAATTTTTATGTTATTTAAGAAGCGAAAATTTTTAACATGCTCTTCGCTCGATTGTGCAGCTATTTTGCGTTCTCCTGAAATTTTTTTGTACTCGGCTCATCGGAAATGCTTCGTACAAAAGGCTGAAATACAATGTGGATGCTGAAAACAGTGAAAAATTTCAGAAAAGCCAGTTTTGGGGTTTGTCCTGATGATTTTAATCTCTGTATTCAAGATACCGATAGCGCCAATCTTTTTTCAGCGTCTCGTCTGTTGACCTCCACTCAAACCCAAACATCCTCACAATTCCGGATAGCACACAGGGATAACAGAATAACGACAGATCGGAGTGAACAGCAGAGAGAGAGTAGCGCGGGAAAGGGAGTTTGAGATTATGAGAAAGTCAGAGGGGAGAGAGAGAGAGAGAGAGAGTGTGTGAAAGAGAGAGCAGCGTTTCTACCTTACTCCCCCGCATTTCAGCACGACTTGATCGTGGCCCCACCTGAGGACCAATGCGGGATAATCGAGAATCGGATGGTCGAGACGATCCTCGGTATACTGCGCCAAAAGCTGGTTTTGGCTTTGACCTAATGCCTGGAAACCAGGGGGTAGACCAGTTAAAAATGTCAATTTCCGGTTGGTCCTGAACGAACCGCGAACGCTCAGTTCAAAAGCTTTTTTGGTGCACTTCTCCAAAAGGCCGACTCTTTTTACTGCGCCTTGGGGGGGCATCGGTAAACTGTTGGCATGGTCTTAGGGGTTTTTGCATTATCGGGGGGGGGAAAGGCTTATCGGAATTTCACAGCTGGTTTCAAGCGCTAAACAAATATAGTTTTTGTATTGGAAGTAGAATTAATGTCGATTGACTGGTCCGAAATGCCGATTTTGGATTACATTTTAACGCCTGTGTGGGGTAGATAGATTGGTTTTTTCCTTTTCTATGAATTAATATTATGAACAACAATTCAAAAATGTATTATTATTCAAAAAAATCGGCCCCGGTGATGATGCAAAAGCACCATAACCAATCAGTCCGATCATGTCCTTTTTTTGGACTGGATTTCTCGCAGATCAAATTGAATTCCTGTCCCTGAATATCCAATTCCAAAATGTTTTTCTTCTTCATTGACTTTATGAGCTGCCCGGGGGAAACGGAACTGCTTTCTGGGTTTGGCTCCCCCAGGGCTTCTTTTATCCCTTCAAACAGTGGACCTGGGGGCCATGTCCGCCATCCATTTAATCGCCTTTGGTGGTTTTTTTTCCTGTGGGGGCTCTTGATATCCCTGTGAGATCATCACCAATACTTGAATGAGGGTGCCTTTTAATACAGACGGATTTGTACAAAATATAGGGGCTTCTACAGCTGGCTTTTAAAACTTACGGGTTCAAATTGATTCTAAGCGTTTTTTAAACGTTTAGAGACGAGACGGGTCCTGCGGGTTTTTGGAGCTTCGTTTTTAGGTTTTCGAAACCTGCAATAGTACCTGTATTTTTTTTAAACAATGGTGGTGAAAGCAGGGAATTTCGAAATTTAATAGCCTTGTCGGAGCTCGAACTTGCTCCCAAATAATTCTGCTTGTTTGCCGAGTTCGAACTTGTCCCAAGAGATCCCTGCCGGCTTACTAAGTTCGGGCTGGTCTCAACACCCTGCTAGTTGATGCATGGTTACGAGAGTTGGCCTAAAGAATCCTGTGGCAGCCTACTGAGCTCGAGCTCTGCTTAAATGACCTTTGGCTTGCCAGCTAGATCAACTTTCTCCCTCCTGAAAAATCTCTGACAGCTGAACAACGCCAGGTGCTTCCTAAAGGGCCTCTGCCAGCTTCTGCCCAGCTAATTTTATCTTTCGAAGCCACACATTGTTCAGCCTGCCAAGCTAGCATATTTCCTTAAAAGAATCTCTGTTCCCTGGCCGAGCTCAAATTTCTTCCCAAAGGATCACTTCTTGCCAATGCCAAGCTCCCTCAAAAGGAATTCCCATTCCGGTTCTCACCCAATTACGGGTTTCATTTAGGTATGCAATGGGTTGTCAACAGTTTTCCTCTCTTCTCTCCCTGCACTTGATGAGAGGTCCATTGGCCAACCTCCCTAGGACAAGGAGCACCAATGGATGGGGAATGCCCTCCTGGAATTGGCGAATTCATCGCCGGGACTCTCGCAATGGCAGCTCACTCAACCTTCTTTGCTTTTCTCTTTCGGTGGACCTTTCCTCATCCATCTGGTTCTCTCCTATGGGATTACAACGCCCCGAACCAGGCGCCAAAATTGATTGCTTTCAAAGTGTCGCCACTGCCCCTCCGAGTCTTTAATAGGATTACAACCAGTTTCCTGGCGATTTTTGGCCTTTATTCGGTACTTCTCGAGTTGATGGTCATCAACCGCCTTCGTAAAAATCAACTGAGCTCTTAAGCTGTCTTACCGAATTATTTTCGACGAACTCCTTGGGGTTGTAGTGAAGCTAAAATTGCTATAAATGAATGCTACTAAAAACCTTGGATTTACCCAGACAATGGGCAACGGCCGGGCCGCCGGCTTTTTCAGCCGGAAATTGAGCATGCGGCCGAGCCGCAGCATTGGGGCTATTTCCGTAGTCCATCCCCTGGTCTTTATTCAAAGCCGGATCCCCAGCCAAGCCGCCGGCTTTTGAAAAGCCGGAAAGCCGGACTTAAATGGATTTTCGCGTTTCCGGTACGCAAATTACGGATCAATCAATAATTGGCTTTATGGCAAGGGCTAAAACTGACCAAACCATCGACAGTTTGTCCATTTCCATTCACAATTTTGCATAAGATACACAGATTCTATAAGGTAAATAAACAACTTCCGTTTTCCCGGCTCAACAGACCGGCAACCGGGCCAACAACTAGTTACCAGCTGGGCCGGTAGCCGGGTTCCGGAAGTAAGTCAATAACTGCGGCTCGTAAATGGGGCCGTTTTTTTATGGAATTAGGCCGGCATGCTCAAGGCAAGGCGGCTGGGCCGGCCGGGATTGCCATGTCTGGATGGCATTCCTATGAACTGCTTGAAGTCGCTGGTCATCAACTGATTGCTAGATCGCCTACAATTTAGAGAATTTAATGGCTCGTCCCGTACCTCTTGAACTCGTTGATCTTTGGAATTTTACTGTCTAAGACTTTCGTAGATACTTTTCAAATTATACTTCTTGAACTCGTTGGAGGATCAGGAAATAGTTACATTCCCCGGAATTTTTTGGGCTTTTTCTTGAACTCGTATTGGTAATAGAACAAAAAATTTAGGATTCGGTTAGGCACTTGTTGAACTTGGTCGTCCTTGGCTGTTCAGCTACATCTACAGCTTAAAATCAATTAGCGTAAATCATACGATTTCCCCCGAATATAATCCCATTATTTATTCTTTCCGCATGGTTGGCCAGGCGAGATTCTTGGTTGTTTGGCCTCCCGGAAAATCCTAGACGTTCATTTCTCATCGGGCCTTTTGGAGCTAGGGGCCCGAGGAGGACCCATTCCCGATGCAAATGGCAACCCATCCCCCAAAAAACCCGCTACACAACGCTCCGCTCCCTTCCGTTTTCTGTAGCATTCCGTAGCCTTGATTTTCTGAAAACTGGGCTGACGCAATCCGGGTCCAAACCCCTATTACCCCCCCCCGCCCCTTCCCCCATTTGGCGCTTGGTCTAGTGGTTAGCATCCTCGACTGTCGATCCCAGGGTCGCGGGTTCAAACCGCGGCCGTGGCAGATATTTTGCTTTTTGCTCAAAACTTACCGAGGGCCATTTCGCCCAATTTTTGCCCAGAAAACTGTATCCACCTTTTTTCAGACGATGCTGCCCCGGTTTAGCGGCTCCCGAAATACAGCTTCGAACTTCAACGGGTGGAGGTTTGTATGAGGGACCGGATTTACAAAAATTAATAGTTACCGTAGCACATTCCTATCGTAATTTTTAAACTTATCGACTGCTAATCTACACCCAATTTCCAGAAGCAAAAACCCGAAACACCCCGCTCGCCGCTGATGAGCGTCGCCCATTCGGTGAGGAGCAAGCTGAGGTTGGTACTAACTTTAGCGCCCCAAAACATGCCTTTTTTCAGTAAGGCGACTGGGGCGAAGCCACGACAGCGCCACGTCGTCTTCGATCAAGGGAAGCCGGAGTATGAGCAGGTGTGGAGCTTCAGCTGATTCATTGCAAGTCAAGTTGAGCCGCCGGAATTTTCGAAGCTTTAGGCAGGCTAGCAGGGATTCTGGTAGATTTTGGGAGTCAAATTTTTTCGTTAGTATGTGTTTTAGTAAAGTTGGTATAAACCTGGCTTTTCAAGGGATTGGCTTTGCTTAGGTTTAGGCTTTTGAATAGGCTTAGGGCTTAATGCAACTGGCTTAGCCTTAGGCAATGAGTCCCAGCTTAGACGAGCTTAAGCTGGCACTTTGGGCATCATTCTTTTCGGAAAAGCCACTGGCTAATCTCACGAACGGCCACCCCCACCTCCCTCTCCCCCATAGTTTTATCGAGTTCTTCTGTGTTTACCCTATTGACTCAAATATCAGAGGGAAGCAAGAGCATGGGCAACGCGCACATTGCCCCTCCCTCCGACCGAATACAACAAAATTCGGCTATTCTCGAAAACGAACGCATTCCTCGAATATTCCCGCTTGGATCCATTCTGACGATGGGTTTCTGGGGTTGCTTTTGGTTAGTTTTACAAGGCTAAAAAAGGGATTTCGGTAGTAAACAGGTTCAGAAATTGGTAACAAACTCTCTTTCTCTGTCTTAATCTCTCGCTCTCTCTCACTCTCGCTCTCTACCTCTCTATCTCACTCTCTCTCGCTCTCCCTCCTCCTCTCTCCCTCCCTCTCTCCCTCTCTCCCTCTCTCATTCTCGCTCTCTCCCCCCCTCTCTCTTTCTCTCTCTTCTCACCTCCCTCCCTCTCTCTCGCATATCTGTCTCTCTAACTGCCTCTTACTTGCGCCCCCTCTCTCTCTGCTCTCTCTCTCTCTCTCTCGCTCCTCTCACACATTCTCTCTCTGTTACAGGCGCAAAGCAATTATAGTGTGCATTGTATCTATGTGGAGTCCGAGTCTCGCAACGCTACACTCCAAAGAACACCCTAGCGTTCTGCCTTTTCTGCCTGAATTTGCCGTTTCTGGTGTGTGTCCCTGCCCTTTCACGCGCCGTTCCCCAAAGCCCTCCCCCTCCTTTCCCCATAACTTTTCATTCCAAAAATATAGCTGTACATGGGTGCCGCTCGTTCTCAAACGCACCCATCCAGCGGGTAATCCCTTCCCAATCCAGGGGAGCACATTTTAGGGAACTCACCCCTCCCCCTTTTAGTCGCCTGGTATCTGTTGGCGTGTTGGTGTGCATAGCAGCATAACGGAGTGTCCCCCAGGGACCTCATCTTCCTCCCGTCTTTTCAAGGAGGAAGAGAGAAAGAGAGAGAGAGAACGAGCGAGAGACCCGGATGAGAAATGACTGCCGGGGATTTGTCAACCCCGGGCCCGGCGCCACGATTTGGGCCCTAGGCCCCGGGCCCCTTGACATCTTCCATTCCGTGGCAATACACTAAACACCGCCCATACGTCTTTTTTCGGCTTGATTCCCGGGAAACGGAGCGTTTTGTTTAGAGGTGTACGTTCGAAATCTGGCTGGAAATTTATGGGCTTACGGGGGAACTGGAAAATGGGCCTATTTTGCGTTAAAATGCAGCTTCTAACCCTTAGCTGACAGCGCGCGTGATGTTTGCGTCGTGAAATTCAGCCCTAGCTTCTATTTGGAGAGGCCTGGAGTTGGGAGCTGGGAGCGAAGCTGGCAGGAGCTGGGAGCAGGAGCTAGGAGCCGTCTGCTTAGCTTAGCCTGGCTTATTTGGGCTCGGTTAGGCTCAAGCTAGGCTTACCAAGCTTAGTTTAGGTTTAGCTTATGCTTAGGTCGGGCTTAGCTTGGGCTTAGCGGGCTTTTCGGCGTCGCGTTCACCTAACGTACGTTATCCTACGACTTTACTTCCAGCTCCCAGCTGCTAAACCTGGGGCGCGTGTTGCGGTTCGCGTTTTAATCGAATCCTAAGAGTCCAACTCCCAACTCCCAGCTTCTACCTCTTCTGAAGCCAAAAACCTAGTGCCCATTTTTCAGCATGCGGCCAGCCGCGCCGCGCCGCGCCGACAGCGACACCAGCTACAAAATGGCGAAAAGCCACTCGATGGAGGCGGGCAGTTCGAAGGAATCCAAGGTATCAACCTTCCGCTTTTCCTCCTTGCATCCCTTCCGCTTTTCCAAGTCGCTCCTGCAAAAACGCTACATTCCCCCTGCCATCCCCGCCCATAAATAAGCCCCTCCCTTTAATCCAGGACTCTGTTTCCAGCTGCGACCGCCACAAAAGATAACGCTACTCCGGGGAAGTCCCTCGAGGGAAGAGGTGACCCTAGAAGAGGTGGAGAAGCAGCGGGAGGAGCACGAGAATGTAGAGGAGCCCCCAATGCTTGAGGAGAACATCAAGAAACAGATCGCCATCACACAACCCACCTTCCGCCACGCGCACACATCCATTGTTCTACGGGACCCCACCTCGACCACGTCGACGATATTGGCTGTTGAGGTGGGCTTGGCTTAACTTAGCGGTGCTTTTGCATTATCGGGGGGGGGGTCAAAAGACTTGCCTTACCTAGTACCATTTTTTTCAGGAGACCATCATCCTCCCCTTACCGGAAATGACGAAACCTACCGATCTTGCTGTCGAGCCGCAACCGATTCGGCGAGAATTTAGCGGGCTCGCCGGCTCCCCGGACGATAGAGCCGAGGCTGAGGCTGACATTGCACAAGCACGGGATAACGATGAGCTCCAGAGGGATCTGTTGGATGAGCAGGAGGATGAGGTCAGTAAAAAATAGTATTTGACTGCCGCTAATGTCAACTACGTACCACTTCCAAATGACGCTACGCCACGCCCTCAAGTGTGATTTTTCCAGATCCCGATGGACATCGGAATGAGCCCAGGGGGCCCGTTGACCCCCGACGTCGCCCAGACGCCGATGAGCGAAACCTCCACCCTGTACCTACAACCTATCGGACAACCGGAAGTCGAGCCGCTACGACTGAAGCGAGTACGAGAAGAAACTCCGATATGCACAACTGAAGTGTTCACGGTAAGTGGCAGGTACGCAGAGAGAGAGAGAGAGAGAGAGAGAGAGAGAAAGAGCGATAGAACGAGAGAGATAAACTTTCCAGATCCGCGCCGAAAAAGAGCCCGAACCAGTGTTCCTCAGCGAGGTGTCGACCATTGTACTCCATCCTGATGACGACGACGCGCCGGAGTTGCGCTTGAAAAAGATACGGGAAACGGACACGCGGCCACGACGCCCCGAACTTGATGACGTCATCGATTTTTGTATCGTAAGCATTTTATCGTTTTTTCGGTAGTTTTTTACAAATTTTTGGTACCATTTTTCATGAATCCAATTTTCAGGGCCAACCACGCACCGAATCGATCGCCTCCAGCGGCCCATCCGTCCTTGACCTTGTTGCCGTCGACGGGAAACCAGAAGGACCGCTTCACCTCCAGAAAATTCGCCCCACGACGGCCGTGGAAAAGGCGCGCGACGATGATATTGCCAAGATCTTCAAGCAGGTCGCTGCGTTTTGTATGGTAGGTGGCTTGGAAAAATTTTTTATTCGTCGTAAAATTCGTTCTCAATACCAGAAAAACACTTTCCTTACAGTCCCAACCCAAAACCCAGTCGATCGTCGGCTCCGAGGCTTCAACGCTGTACCTACTCCCCTTGGCGATGACGAGGGCACGGAACCGCTTCGGCTGAAGAAGCTGCACCCCGACGGCACCGAGACGCTTGCCGATACGCCTGGGGATGTGCAGAAGATGTTGAAGGACGTGGCGCTGTTTTGCAGGGTGTGTACGATACGCTCCTTCTGACACATCCAGCTTTAGGCCTATTCACTTTTTTATGCTTTGAAAAGCCTATTTTTTAATCCGTTAAATTCCAGAACCAACCTCGCACCGGGTCAATCTGCCTCTCAGATGCCTCCTCCATCCATCTCCTTCCAATCGGAGCCCCAGCTGATGAGGCGATCACGATCAAAAAGATTCGCGACCCATCGGCACCAAAAGCTCTGCCACCAGCACCGGAAGTTTTGAAAGAGGAAGAGGAGCGTGATGTACTCAAGGAAATTGCCGTGTTTTGTTGGGTGAGTTTTGAAATTGACGAAAATATTTTATTAAGTTCAAGTACTTTTTAAGTAACATAAAAATACTTTTAAAAATGTTTTAAATTATTATAAATGCCCTAAAAAATTCTACCAAATTGCAGGCCCAGCCCCGCCGCGATTCGATTGGCGGAAGTTCGGTCTCCTCACTGTGCCTAATGCCAATCGGTGGCGGCGACAAAGTACATCTGAAAAAGCTGCACCCAGAGGAGGTAGTTTTCAGATTTTTAGCATACTTTTAAGGCATTGTGCTCTTACCGGGGGCTGGCAGGTTTATAGCAGGGAAAACTAATTTTTCGCAGTAATTCTGTAAGGCCCGATAAAAAAAAATTTTTTTATAGCATTTTACGCAGTTTTTATAAGTCTTATAAGTTTCAGTTATAAAACGCCCCATCAAAATTTACTTTCTTGGGCAAAAATGATAAAAAATTACCAAAAATCATCCAAATTTTGAATTTTTGAAAAACTGTGAATTTTGAATTTTGTAGCTTTCTAGCAATCAAAAACTGCTAAAACATTGTAAAATACAGTATTTATTATTAAAAGCCAGGTAGGGGCGGTAAAACAAAAATGGTTCGCCCTGCTAACAGACCAGTACCCGTTTAAGCCATGATTTTGTTAAATTACAGTACTTCAGAGTCCAATGCGCGAGCTGGCCAGCCCTGACGACGTTGGACGAATCTTCCAGGGTATTGCCGCCTGTTGCCTGGTAAAAGTATCCATATTTTTTTATAAACCTTCGATTTAGGATGCACCCCGTACCGATTCGATAGCTGTCAGTGAGGTTTCGTCGCTCTACCTGGCCCCGCTGAGTCAGTTTTCGTTTTATCCCAATTTTTATCCCTTTATAGTTTATACAAAAATATTTAAATTTACTTACCACATTTTTCTAGACGGTGAATCAACGGAAGCGCTCCATCTGAAGAAGCTGACCTCAGAACAGCTCGAAGAGTTGCAGCGACGTGCTGTGGAAAGTCCCGTAGTCGCAAAAAGGCTTCAAGAGCTGACCCGGGGTCCTGAGAGCGAGAAAAAGCGCAGCGAGTTTATGAGAATGTGCTTGGTAAGTTGGCCAATAAAAGTGCAAAACAATTAGGTATAAAAGTATTAAATAGAAACGTAGAAATTAGCAATGCATCAAACAGCAACGCTATAAAATCATATAAATTCATTCAGGATCAACCGGAAGTGGAGTCGCTGCTCCTCAGCGAAACCTCGACACTCCTCCTCCAACCGCTGGAAGATCCTGAGGGCGAGGTTCTGCGTCTCAAAAAAATCCATTCCAAGCTCGCTCCCCGACGTCCGGATATCAGACCATTTCAGATGGACGATAGTGTGGTATGTTTTTGGTTCCTTTCGCGTTATCGGGGGGGGGCATTTTTCCCTATAGGCCCAGAAATGCTAGTAACTTGGTCTCACGTGTTTTTATAGTTTTTATCCAAACTTAAAGATATTTGATGTGGAAAAACCAATACAAAAATTTTCGAAAAATTTTTAGGTGGAATTTTGGTCGAAAATCGGTTATTTTCGGTCAAAAAAACGATAATTTGGAATTTTTTAAATGAAATCGATAGAAGTTACTTTGAGAAATAATCAAACCCCCCGATAATGCAAAAGTACCGGGTTTTTTTGCGCTGCCTTCCGGTTCTTTACCCCCAATTTTTAGCTAACCATCGACACGACCCCAATGAGTGAGGCCTCAACGCTCCTCTACACGAACGTCGGCCGTGAGCACGAAGAGGCCAACATGCTCCGGCTGCGAAAAGTGCGGGATGCTCTCGAAAAGCACATCGAAGAGAAACGAAAAGCTAGCGATAAAAAGACCCAGGACCCGATGCTCCACAGCGAGACCTCCACGCTGATGTTGGTGCCGATTGATGATGAACAGGCAGAGCCGTTGAGGTATGGAATTCTAGATTTCATAGCTCAAATCGGACCTTACTTTAGGCTGAAGAAAATCCGGAATCTGAAATCGGAACCGGCGTTGAGGCAGCAGGCTGAGGAGGCGATGGACGAGGCCCAGGTCATCTCACCCTGCAGCAGCAATGGCCCGTTGAGCACCGACAGCAATCGGGAGAACGTCGAGCCGCTTGAGAAAAGGGTCGGTTTTTGGGTAGGTTTAGGTAAACTTCAGACTACGAAAAAAATATTTCGAAAAAACTTCAGACTACGAAAATCTTCGCGAGATTTTAGAAAAAATTGGGAGAAAAAAATGTTTTCCCTAACCTCTAAACTTAGTTTTGCGGCCTGCTTCTTTTCCCGACCCTTCGTTCCCATCTCAAGTTACCCGATTTTCGCCCTTACACCTTCCCCCGCCCAGCCCTGTTTGCCCGTTTAAGAAGTCACCACCATCGCCATTATTATCAAAAAAAGTGCGCCGGCAACCATCAATCATCCTGTAGCCCACGCCCTGTTGCTGCTGCATTATTGGGCTTTTCTAGGCCAATATATCTCGGCTGGGGGGTCCGGTCCCCATTCAACGCGCAACAACCTTCCCGCGTCCCCTCCATGCCAATACTTTTGCCACACAGTACAGACGACTGGATTGAATTCTAATATATAATATTCAAAGTTTACTATGTTTTGCTTGCGCGGGCAATGCGGTAATTTTTTATACCTATGGGGGGTCTTTTTAGGGGTCACTTTCAAGATGTCGAAATCAATATCTCGAAAATGTCAAAAAGTCGAAACTCGTGAAAATTTCAGAATTCCTACGGTCGAAATTTGCGGAATTTCTTATTGCCGAAAATTCAGAATTTCCGCATTTACACAATAGCCAAATCTCACCAAGAAGCCCCAATAAATTTGGTTCATTAAAAATATGACATATTGAACTTTCGCAACTATGGCGAAATTTTTTTAGAAATCTAGAAATGCCTAGAAAAGGCAATAAAAAGTATTTTAATAGATTTATTTTGTAAAATATAACTAGGTTTCAATTAAAAAAACCATCTGAAACGCCGAAACTTTGAAAAAGCCTATAATTCCGAAATTTTTGCGAAGAATCGGCTGATTTGGTGGAAACATCTGATATTTTGTTCACATTTTATTTTTGTAAGGTTTTTAGGTTTAGGAATAGTAACGAAAGGTTAGAAACACTTCCGGTATTGATAATTGTAAAATTCGGTCATACAAAAAGTGGTCCCTTCGATAATGCAATAGAACCGCGATTTTTAATGGGTTTTATTGAAGTCACTAGGTAGGCGTGATAGGTCGAAAAATTTGTATAAAAACCACATTAAAAACGTTTTATCGATCTAATAACTTTTAAGGGAATGCCGTAGAAAAAACTGGGTAAAAAAGACCAATTTTCCGACGTCATCACCCCAAAAAACCCGTACTTCATTCCAGAATCGCAACCGCCAGTGTTCCACGTGCCGGCCCCTCCAAAGGAACGGATTATGGTAGAGCACCGTGGGACCTCACCCCTCAAGAAACGAACCGAGACCCAGCAACAACCCATCCCTGTTGAACAACCCCGAAAATCAACCGGGAAGCTCCACCAAAGTGCCTCGATGCGAGAGCCGCCCGTCGCCAAGCAGGTACACCTCAATTTGGTCTTCTCCATTTCTCTCCCATCTCCAAGAAATGGGCAGCTAATCAGATTCTGGTTCTCCTCTAACTCAATCTTCTCAGGAAGCCCCGAAGAAGGCCCCGCGAACGCCCCTCACCGCCCGCTCGCTGAAGAACTTCCTGCTCAAGAAGGACAAGCACAAGGTCAACAAGGTTCGTATTACTAGATATTTTTCAATAATCTACCATATTTTTCAATAAATATTTATGCTAATTAGAATTAGGAAATAGCTTATTCGGTGCTTCTCGTTTACGCGGGGGGGGGGGCATATACCCCAGTAATTCCGTACGGCCCTATAACAAATGTTTATAGACTTTCACGCGGATTTTTAGATGTAAAAAATTTATAAAAATTATGAAACGCTTCGAAATTTAGCTTTTATGGTCAAAATGTATGAAAATCAGAAGAAAAAGTAGAAATTTCGATTTTTCGAAATTTTCTACAATTGGTTTTTTTATAATTTTCTAGAAACGAAAAAACTACTAAAACCTTATAAAAATACAGTGTTTATTAACCACAAATATGGGCCGAAACATTAAAATCAGCCCCCCGTTAAACGGTAAGCACCGCATCTTTTAGCCCTGCCCACCTCCGTGACGATGCCACTATCCCCACGCCAAAACCTGCACCTACGTCTTCGCCAAGACGCGCCGTTGGCCGAAAGTGAAAGTAGGAGATTTCGTATCTTTCTGAAGCCGATTTCTGTTTTCAGGCACCGTCATCGAAAATTCGCCGCACGTCGAGCTGCCCCCGCTCGGCTTCAAGCAGTGGAGCCAGAGCCCACGGGGGAGGAGAAGGTTTGCTTTTCGCTCTACTCACTTATACTTTGAATTTTAGGGCCAGCGACCGTCCGCCGAGCCGCTTGGCGCTGCTCGACAAAAATGGGAATATGCGAGGGCAGGCGAGGGACGTGTCGAACACTTCCGGTAAGTCGGGATTTTGCGTGTACGGTAGCGCGGTGACGATTAGCCTGACGATGTCAAAATTGATAATTTTGCACGCTGTTTTGGTCATCTTTTAGCGTCAAATTAGCGTGTTTTAGCATTTATCCGCGTTCCTCCGTTTTTCAAAGCTTTTATTTATCGAAATCAAAGATTTTGCGAGTTTTTGGCGCTTGATCTATCAAAAATTGGATTTTAAAGCATTTTAAGCTTGGTGTTACGCAATTTGGCACTGGTCTATTAGCGGGGGGAGCGTTAGAATCGGGAAAATAATTTTTCAGGAATCCCTTCCGCAGTTTTTAGGTATAAAAACTAAAAAATCTCAAAAATTATGGCAAACTCACGAAAAAAAAATTTCCAAAAATTCAAATTTTTGAAAACATTTTTAAGGGCAAGGAGCCCCCCTGCTAACCGTATAGTACCCGAATTTTGGCTTTTTTTGTGTATTATTTGAAGCGTTGAAGCTTTTTACAGCACAAAATAACCCGAAACTTTTTTGCAAGGTACACACATCATGCACCAACCGTTTTTCGAGTGCCATATCTGTTTCAGGGGTGAAGCGCTTGTTTGAGCAGTTATTTCGGACCTGGCCAAAAGCGCCATTCCTCACAAAACGACCCCAATTCCCAAGCGGGCCACCAGTGTCTATGGGATGGGCCCTAATTGGGGCTCTCCCGGAATCCAATTCATTTGGGTCCCGCACAGGGCCCGGCAAGTCGAAGGTTTTGTCCTTCCCTCAACCCCACCCAGCCTCCCGGCTGGCAAATTCGTTTTGTGAAGTATTGATTAGGTTTGGTTGTTTTTTCGAAAAACTGAAAAATTTTAGGTACTATGTTGTTAGCGGGGGGTAACCATTTTTCCGCGTAAACCTACCTGTTGATAATACATAACGTTTTTATACTGTTTTTGGTAGCCTTGGATTGCTAAAAGCCTACAAAAACTAGGTTTAAATTAGAAAATTCGAACTATTGGTAATTTTTATACATTTTTGACGAAAATCCAACAATTGCCGACATTTTTCATTGTTGTACGGGTGTTTCTAAAACCTGTATAAAATTCGAGTTAGATTTCGTTTCGTTGTAGGTGTAGCTGTCGAGACCTTGGCGGCAGAAGATACGATTTTGCGCTTCACGGTCCCTTTAATCATTTAAAAAATGTTGCCAAAAACCCAATCCATTCTCGAATTGTTTATCCTGACTCACGCCTCGCGCACCCCTATTCCACGGCCCAAAGTCGCTTTGCCCTTGACCAAAGCGGGGCCGCGTTCCGATTCCAAAAGACTCCACATTACGCCTTTTAACTCTGCCATTTCAGTGCGCTCCACGCAAGAACCCGGGCTGATCGACGACGAGATTCGGTGAGTCAAATTTTCCAAGCGGTAGCGTTTTCGAACCTTTACAAATCCTTTATCGACAACCACTACTTTCTCAATAGTTTTCCTATTGTATAAATTTCTAATTTCTTTTTTATTTTTCCCATCCTCTTGATTCGCCTCGCCAAATCGGCCGGCCATCAGAAACCGCCACCGGGGGGTTGGGGTGCTCCCGTGAAGATCGGATTTCACCCCGTGCCTCTTACTCCCGGCGCTTGGGCCCGAGGGTCATTTCCCTTCCCGATTTCCGTTCGTGCTCCCCGGGGCTTCGTCTAGAATCCGGCTCTTTTTCATGTGAAGCATTTGCTAGAATTCTCCTATATCCGTAAATCGGTCTGTTCACGGAAATTCGCAATTGGCCAAAAACACTAGACTTTTTGACTTGCACGCCCATTTAATCACGAAATTTCAGTGATCAGCCTATGCTCGTAGGCGACTCGTTCTCCACGTCGACCAGCTTGGACCAGATCGCCGGGCTGGCGATGGTCAGGTGAGTAAGAAAAATGCATTTCTCGCTCTCGCGCTCTCTATCTCTCTCTCTCTCTCTCTCTCTCTTTCTCTCTCTCGCTCTTTCTTTCTCTCTCTCGCTCTCTCTTTCTCTCTCAGTATCCCTCTTTCTCTCTCACCCTCTCTCACGTTCTCTCTCTCGCTGTATCTCTGTCATCTATCCCTCTCTGAACTCGCAGAAGACGCGTTCCAGTACACAGATGAAACAAAAGAAAGGAAATCCTAAATTCTAGATCTTCCTTCGAACCCGACGTCAGCACCATCATGTCCATCGACCGCAGCACTATCGATGATCAAAACAACGAGTTAGTTTTACTGTGGAATTTTTCTAAACTTTCTTCTGGATTTTTCCTTGATTTCCGGACCCCTTAAGACCCTTGCAACCCCCTTATAAGCCGAGGGATTGGAACAGGTCGCGCTGGGTGGACGCGCGGGCGCGCTGGAGGTGTTTGCACGTAGCGCGCGGCGCCGACAAACGGCTTCTTGCTGCTGCTTTCCGCCCCCGATGAAAGGAGAGCCGAATTACACGGCACTCCACACGCACGCGCCCCGCAAAACCTCCCCCGGAGATGACCGCAAAGATTTATGGGCCGTGCGTTTTAAGGCATTAAAGTGGCTAGGAAGCCAGGGGAATATGCCTCTAATTTTTACTAGGTGGTACGCCAGATGACGCTTGATCAATGAATCCTAGCGAAAAGGGTAAATTCTACGCGCAATTGGGTGTACTGCGTAGTTAACGACACCTAGTGGAGGTGAGGGGTCGATTTTGGCACTCTTTGATCCCTTTAAAAGGACCATGACAGCTAGAAAGTCGGAATTTTCGGATTTCTGCTTTCGTAAAGGGAAAATGCAGGAATACATGAGCTTTTTTTATCTACGGGTTTTTCGACGATACGCAACGCGGTTAAGGTGTCGTAATCGATTACGCAACAAAATGACGAGGACGCGTTGCGTGTTGCGCACGCTAGCAAAAAGTCACCAAGTGATTTTTAAAGGGGTCAACAAGTGAAAAAGCGCCCGGATTTCACCTGTCATTTGGAGTACCGCGTAGCTGGCGGCACCTAGTTCGTGAACAAGGCCGATTTTCCCACCTCCAGGCCCTTTAAAACTAGTTTTTAAGCTGGCACTATCCCTTTAAAAAAAGCCAAAACGCCAGAAAGCACTTGAAAGTCGAAATTCGCCACTAAACCACTCACATCCCGTGGCTAGATGGAGGGGATGGGCTGCGGGGGTCAGATCGTTTTCTTCCCCCCACCACACACACCGACCTCTCAAATACATTGCCGACACGGCGGGGGGGAGAGAGCGAGAGAGGGAAAGAGAACGAGAGAGAGAGAGAGAGAGAGAGGGAGAGAGAGAGAGAGGAGAGAGAGGGAATAAGGGAGGGGCAGAACGGCTTCTTCTTCCCCCCTTCAACCCTCGATACATTCACACCCCCACCCCCCAACGCCATACAGTGCAGCGTGCGCGTACATGGCCGACTGTCTTCTCGGGGCCATATTCCGGGTGCTCAGGTGATTTTTGGGGAATTTAAATTTAAATTTCTAGGTTTACAATTATTTAATTTTAAATTGTTAATTATATTGTTATTATTATATTGAGAATTTGTTTTTTACCTGGTATTTTTAGACAAATTCGCATTGTAAAATAGGTATTTTAAAAGTGCCGAAATCCAGTTTTTTTTCCGTAAAATTTAAACCCCAAACTTTACATAAAATTATCCGGTATTTTTAGAACCGGAACTGAAAATATATATCGTTCGATTAAATTACGATATTAAAAAATTGGTCGCTTTATTTATTTATTTGTTAAACTATATTTATTTGAAGAGTTAATTTTACATTTTTAAACTCCTAAATTTGAATTATTGGTTTTCTTTCATGGCCAGGATTCCCCATTTTTCTCTTAAAAATGATTCACTCGGATGAGGAATCGAGCGCCCCCACGAAAATTCGAGGTCATTTGGCCTCAAAAAGCCAATCTAAATTTGCGAATTTTTTCAGATTAAAGGGATTCACAAGGCTAGAATATGGATTGTTGGCTATGGTTCACCGGTGTTTGTTGTGCCCGCCCTAGGCTTAAGCATGTCTAAAAAATCCACAAAGCTGCCTTGCCCGTCCCTTTAAAACAAGGTCACCCTCCTCCCGCAGCCCCGCCCGCAATAACAACGCAAAAATCGGGCGTAACCGTAACGGGGCGAGGGCTACACCCCCCCCAAAAAAACAGGGTATTCGCAGATTACTTTTACGGTCGAGTGCACAGGGGAGTGCCTCGTACAGCTGCTATTGCTGCGCGGTCTGTCATTATCGACGGTGCTCGTGCTCGATCTCGTGCTCTGCCCCCAAAACTCGGCCACCCCATTTTAATGCTAAAAAATCTATTGTATTGTTGGCGTGACTACGTCTTTGGCCGCTGTAAGGCCCGGTGCGTTTCGTACGCATTTTACAGCGCGTTTCCCCGAATTCCCTCTGCCAGGCCCGTCCAGCTGGCGCGCGGTTTTTTTGTGTTCAAATGGGCTATGACGACCCCAAAAATCGGTTTTAAAGAAACCTAAAAAATCCAACCCGGAAAAATTTCACTGATAATCGACTTTAAAGGGACTCGCATGTCCAAAAACGACCCCTTCTAGCGACTAGGTCTCGACACTTGTCGTAAGGTTCTCCAGTGGTTTTTGAACGTCGTCAGTACGTAATTATGTATCTTAACGTAAATTGGTGTTTAATTTGGTCTCAATCGTCGCATATCACGGACCTGACGAGATCGAGTCGACGCAAGGGGTCGATTCTAGCTTTCCAGTCCCTTTAAAAAAGGGATCGATCAGGCATTACCATGGATTCTTCTCGATTGTTTGGCCAGCTATAAAAAAACCGTTTGGGTTGTTAATCACCAGGAAAATCCGTAGCCGTGCCTTACACGGTCCTTTAAAGCGAAAAATTCAGAGATCTGAAGCTACCTTTCAGATATGGAAAAGCAGGATTTGGATTTTTTCATTAAAGGGGCGAGTAAGAGCCTTTTAAAGGATTTTCCTTTAATTTTCCATGTAAAATTCTCTGTTTTTCAGGCACCGCCGCTCCTACCATGATTCCCCCCGCTACCAGGTAT
Source organism: Mesorhabditis spiculigera (assembly GCA_958295435.1). Classification (NCBI taxonomy): domain Eukaryota; kingdom Metazoa; phylum Nematoda; class Chromadorea; order Rhabditida; family Rhabditidae; genus Mesorhabditis; species Mesorhabditis spiculigera. The sequence continues at coordinate 113,703 of CATQJA010002657.1, forward strand.
GTGTATCGATCCCCCACCCCCTTGTCGCGCTGCAGATTTTGAATGTAACACCCGGTTTCCGGTGCTGTTTGCTGGAGGGCTGTGTGGGGTTGTGTTGCCGCTTCTCAAATAATACCGGAAAAAAGAGCAAATGTGTCGAAACGGGCGAACCATCGGCTTCACCTGGCGCGAAATATGGGGTTGTCCAAGCGAAAATTGGGGTAGAAACAACGGAAATAGAGAAAAAATAACCCTAAATAAACAAAAAAAGTGGCTACGGTTCTTAAAACCTTGAAATTTTCAGCAATCTGAGTACCATCTACTCGCCCGGCGGCAACCACAAGCAGATCGAGGCCAGCCTTGCCGAGGTCGAGGCCATGCGGGCCCAGCTGATGGCCCTGCAATCCGCCTTGGCCCAAACGCCCGAATCCCCGCCCCAAAATAAAGTAAGCGATTGTTTGGCAATTTGTAGTGCAAAAATTGACGACCTCTACAAGCTGGTCAAAAGCAAAAAAACTAACATCGACGGGGAGTCGAACCCGGCCCTCCGCCTGGTGGCATGACACGGAACCATTGCGCCACCGGCCCATACGCCTCCTAAATTTGATTTAAAATATTCACCGCAAGGGAAACTCGCCTGTCAAAAAGCAAAAAGTTGTGCATCGTCGGGGGATTGAACTCGGGCCTTGCGCCTAAAAGACTTACGCGAAACCATTGAGCCACAAAAATCGGCGCCTCTCTAAACGCTTTTTAAAGAAATCAACCACGTAGCTTTGCTCAATCTAGCCATTTATAGGGCCAAATCGGGTGCTGCGAGCTGGCCCGCGAAAACGACGTGCTCCGCCGGCAGCTCAGCGAAAAGGACCGCCTCATCTCACAACTCCGCGAGCAGCTCGCCATCACCAAGCTGACCCATTAGCTACTTTAATGTCTTAATTTCCTTATAATGTATATTTTTAAATCTCTCCCCGAATTTCTAGTCAACGCACCCACAAAAACTTTCACAATTTTTCCGCTTTTTCTGTATTTTTTCATTCACCCGATGATCTTGCCGCCCCCTGTGGATCTGATGTATTTCTCTCTCGGTTGTGACTTTAGCCCCCGATCTAGTCGCTATATTTTCTGTTTTATATTGAAATTAATATTAACCAAAAGCCCGCCCGACGTTCGATACGAGTGCACCCAGTTTTGATTAAAATAGGATACCTTTGACCCCACGTTTTGTCGAAAGAAACGAAAAACTTTCTTTTTCCTGGCTGAAAGCCGTTCCCCCCGACCCGATTGCTGTGATTTTCTAAACTATGGATCGTCTGTCTATGCATAAATCAGTTTCAATAGTTTGCAAGTTTAAAGATTCACAAATTTCGCACGATTTGATCAATACAGAAAATACAATTTGGCTATAAAATAGCCTATTTCTTAGCTATCAGTTAATTATGATATAAATCACGTCTAATATGCTAAATTCGTTTAATTTATCATTTTAATTTACTCATTTTATACAAAAGGCACGCTGGAAGATAAGATAATGTTAACTGTACCCGAAAATGTAACCTTTTAACAGCATGTATAGTGCGTATTGATACGTTAAATTGCTAATTACGATTTCTAGGCTATCATTAACTCAGTCTAGACAAACAAATAAGCTAAAAAACGAGATTGTTATAGGTAAAAATACGAAAATACATCTAAGATCTGTTTTAGACGATAAAGTACGTTGAATCGCTAATTACGACCCAACGATGATGATTTTGCCTAATTAGGCTAATTTATACAAACCAGAAACAAACAAAAAACATTTCAGACTTTTGAAACACGGTGTGAACATGGCTATTCTCACACCTACGTCGAAACAGAGTCTCGCTTTGTCATTTCCTGTGTGGAAAGGCCGAGGGGTTGGCTGGCCCACGATAAGGGCAATCCACACGGCTTCTCAACTTTGAACGTGCCCCCGTTTTTCTGCCATTCTGTCCTTCTCGTGGTGGCCGGCACCTCGTCGCCTGATAAGCCCCCGCTGCTCGGTAGCCAACCGAGGGGTGATAATTTGATGAGCTCCCGGCGACACTACGCCTCGATTTATGGCTCCCATAATTCTTTCGCCCTTCTAAAGCACAGCAGAACCTTTAAAATTTCGGTTCTTTAGCATTATCGGGGGTCCAAACTACTTTGTATAATTCTCTAAATGTCCATCAACGCAATAGGAAGCGTTAATAAACCAGAAAGTTTTTTAAATGTTTGAAAAAGCTGAAATTTTGGTAAAAAATCGGCCACTTTTGGTTGGAAAATCTATATTTTTGATATTTATTTGATAAAGATTTGTAAAGTCTTCTTGTTTATAAATAGCAAAAAAACTTTTTATAAACGCTACGTTATTTAGATTTAAAAAGTTGGAGCTGATGAAAAACGATGCCCCCCCCCCCGACAATGCGAAAGAACCTAAATTTCCTTTTCTTCATTCCTTGGCGTCTAATTGTTTTCTTTTCATCACTTCCGCTTCAAAAAATCCCATTACAGTCATGGCTCAAAGTCGCCGGAAATCCCCGCCAAATGAACTAAAGAAAAAGGAGCAGAAAAAGCAGCAGCACGAGAAGCACCATCATCAGAAGCGACGACACTCAACGGCTTCTTCTAAGGAGAACCCGAAATGTGCGGAATATTACGAGTAAATCCACCCGCCGTGTTTTCAAAATGAATTTCAGGAAACAAGATGCCTTGCTTGAGGCCTATAAACTTGATGAGGAATGCATCAGGAATGGGGGTCCCATGGAAAATAAAGAGGATGCTGTATGCATTTCCGCTCATCGGAAAATTGACTTTTAGACAAAAGCCGATCAACGGATCTCTACCGTCGTGCTCAGCATCAATCTAGGCCTTCTTTTGGCGAAGGTAAATCTAAAAAATCAGAAATCGAGCTTCAAAATTGATACCTGACAAAAATCAGCTCAGCTGAATGGTCTATTTTTAGGCTTTCTCAACATGGCTGACGCACGGCTCCTCGTTGTCCATCATTTCGACGCTACTCGATTCGATCGTTGACATCACCAGGTGCTTGTTTTGCCTAACGACCCGCCGCCACCCCCGTGTTCCCCCGCCGGGTTATCGCTATGCAAACATGCGTGCTGTTCACCCTAAAACACCCAGGCAACCAACCGAACAGTGGCTAGAAAAATAGGGGGGTCACGGCCTAATCGGGATAGAATTAAGTAACGCAAAAGAAGAACCTGCCTAACGACAACTTTTTCTAGGATCCAGTTTTCCATACAAAGAGCGGAAATGTTTCTAAACCGCTTTTTTTATATTCCGAGGCGTAAAATCTTTACAATGTTTATGAAAAATAAAAATCTAGATTTTTGACCAAAATTCCCCTTAAAAATTTTTTAAGCTTTGAGATAGTTTTTTCATAGTCGAGATATGGTTATATTTTACCAAACCACTAATAAATAATTCCTCATATCTTACTAGGCATTTCCGGTCCCCCTTGATAACAGTTTACAGTGGCGTTGCCGTGTGGTACGCGACCCATTTGATCATCAACACCGACACATGGCATTATCCGCGAGGCCGAGAGAACCTGGAGAATATGTCGCTGCTATTCTTGTCCGGGGTAATCAGAACGTTCTAAAAAAACTAAAAAAATTTTCCTAACGATCACAGACTTCAAGATCCCAATGATTTTAGACAAAAAAAACCAAAAAAATACCCTATATCCTCTAGGTGATGGGCGTCGCAAACCTTCAAGTCGTCTGGGATTCTGTGAGGGCCCTAATCTTCGGAAAGGTAGGCAAAAAGGCGAGCTTACACACCGATTAGCCGCCGCCTGATATCACGCCCGTCTCGCTCCTCATTCTGCTGTCCACAATTCTCATCAAAATTGTGCTCTTCACCTGGTGCAGCAAACGGAAATCGAAGAGTGCTGAGATTTTGGCGACCGATCAAAGGTGGGCTAGCCGGTTAAAAAAACTAAAAGCTTTAGAAATGATGTCGTAACCAACAGCGTGGTTATCGTTGGAGCTGCTTTGTCGGAATATGTGGCCCCGGTTGCAGATCCTATTACTGCAGCGCTAGTCAGGTAAAAGCATTTACCCAAAATGAAAAAATATGTTCTTTAGTGGGTACATCGCATGGAATTGGTTTGAGTTGGTGAAAGAACAAATCTACCAGATCCTGGGTAAAGTACCCTTTTCAGCCAATTTCATACAATCTAGGTGGTGTCTGCTCCCCCGAAGAGTTGTCGCGAATCACGAAAGTCTGCATAGAAGAGCCGCACGTCAGATGTCTAGACGCGCTACTGGCGTACCATGCCGGCAATAAGGTAAGTCGGCAAAACAACGACAAGTACGGCTCAGGTTCGCGTCGAGGTGCATGTGGTCACTGATCCCAATATGACACTCCGACAAATTCACGACGAACTGATTGAGCCGTTGACGACAAAGTTAGAATCCTTGGAGTTTGTTGACAAGGTGGGTAGAAAAATGTGTCAGCGCATCCAAATGACTTATAGGCTTTCGTCCACCCCGATCATTCACTAGATGGGAAGGACAAGTAAAGATACTATCGAATACTTCCTCAGCGGGTCCTGCATCAACGTCATTGAATAGACCTTTATTAATAAACTCCATAAAAATGGAAGCACCAAATCGACGAAGTATGGATACTGACGAACACAAAGCCAGACGCACAAAACTTACTGTATAGAAAATGAACCATTGATGAATGTACTGAATCAAGTATTAAGGCCAAAAGCATCCAAAAAGCGCAGTTAGCAGCCAGGGAAGAAAGTAAGAATCAGAGCTACTCCTGGGGCTGGTCATCGGTGGCGGCAGTAGACACTTCTTCCTCCACTTCCGGAGCGCAGAGAGCTGATGGGTGAATTTTGAAGCCGAAAAGGCTGAAAAACAGCATTGAAAAAAACCACGGATAATATACCGTGGCTCGAACGACTTGCTAGGCTTCTTCGGGCGCATATCTGGGTTCACGAAGAAGAACATGTGAGGAAAGCCGGTGCCGAAGTAGGCTCCTGCAAATGTCATAATCAGAACAGAAGCCTTGGGTTGCTTTGCTGTATAAACACCGCAAGATTTGCAACTGACCATCCAATGTCAACTGCCTCGTGCGCGGCTGGTAGATATCATTGCAGCGGGGGCAGTAGAGCTTGACTGTGGCCTCTTCAGGCGTGTCCGAAAGACCGATCGGCATAAGCGGAGCACTGCTGCAGTAATAGCGTGGACAGATCCCGAACTCGCGGTCCTGCCACTTTTCCGTCATCTACAAATGAAATGTCTATATGTATCGCCAGCTAAACCTGAGTAATGCCCCGATTCGTTAGAATGTAGCGGGCATGAATGAGACCGTACAGCAGCTCCGCGGCGCGATCAACCGCACCAGCCAGCTCTTCGGTCTCCGTCTCCGGAACCTCGTCGAGGATCGTTTCCAGGGCCAAATGATAATGCGGCACCGTTTCGGGAAGGCCGGTCAGGTTAAATCGATCGCGAATATATTCCGTGTCAACCTTCAAAAAAATATTTCATAAGAAAAGCGCTTTTACCTCGCAAAGGAATTCGTTGCCACGTTCCGAACAAAACCAATTGATCCACTGGAAATCCTCCATTTCGGCGCTTGAGGTTTCGTCCGTCATCTGCCTACAAGAACCGGTTTTGAGCTCAAGCTACTAGCGTCCAAGTATTGCTTTCGCCGTCAAACGAAAAATAAAACGGCCTTTGTTCAAATGCATGTTTATCAAAGCTCCTCTAAATAGACCATTCAGAACGGCATCCGACGATCAATGAAAGCATAAACAAAAATGAGCACAAGTCACAGTGTTAACCTTTGATTAATTATACCACAACAATAAAGATGGCTACAATTGCCTAGCGAAGAATTATAGTTAACGCGGATTGCCGTCGCGTAAGGAATCCAAGTAGGTTACGGTTCTTGTGAAGGCGGTGGTGTGGATGAATTCGTTCGCCGAGCCTTAGAAAAAGGTTTCTATCACAAAAGAGGGTCTCACTGCAATCCTCCAATTCGTCTAGCATCCGGTGAAGGAGTCGCAGCGTTGCGGTGTTGTGAGAATACTTGCTTAGATCGCACAAACGCTCGACAAGGTACTCCAGCCAGATCCTGTTCGTCACCGGGTAGTAGGCACGCCAGTTACCTCTGAACATCGATAAGTTATAGACGTGGAAGCGCATACCCAGTAAACTCTTTCATATCACGGTAAATTTGATGGTGGGGCTCGCTGTCGTCTCCTTCAAAGAGCGCGTCATCTTCCCTAAATTAAATTTCTAGCTTGCCGGTAATTATTTACTTTAATTTATGGTAGTGCGTCTGGCCCTCGTCTTCAAAGCGTGCCAGCGTAAAGTCGATGATCCGCACCGAGACCCCAGCATCATGGAAGCAGAACTCTTCTCCGTTGACAGTGGCACTAAAGCAAAAATTGAGAGCTAAACCTATTCAAAAATTACACGTGGTCGCGTGGACGGGGCTTCTTGAACACCAAAACATTGCCAATGTGCAGATCACGATGTTCAAATCGAAGCGCTTGCTCGGCCGCTGCCAGTGCTGTCGCGATTTGGCAGATGATGGACAAAAGTTCTTCCGGATGTCTTGGCTAAAATAAATTCGTTAACTGGAAGAGGCTCGGCAAAACCAACCTTGAAATGATCTAAGGAATCTCCCCCATTCTCATACTCGAATACGATATACACTTGATCGGGATAGAGCTAAAATAAGAAATTGTAAAAATGGTGATCGTTCCGAAACCTCGTTTGGGTTAGCATTGCCACATTCTTCATCCTCATCGTATTTATTCCATGCGGCCTGGAGCGCAGGGTGATACGGGCCTAGGAGTATAGGCCTACCACAAAGTCAAATCGTTACCTCGAACCACATACGCCGCTTTCAAATGGATAAAGCATTTGGTGCTGCTGTTCTTCCGCTCAATGTCACTCCAAAGCTTTGTGAGCAGCTTTGAGCTGAGCAATTCGCTGTAGACCTAAATCACATCAAAATCAAGCGAAAATAGCCATACCTCCTCACTGGTTAGCTGATCAAAACTGTCTTCGGGCGCTTCACCATCTATTGGGACAACCTAAAACAAAGTATCTATAGGAGCACGCTGAACCACCTTGATAATATTGGTGTATCCGGCTTGCGGAGTCGAATGGATCGCATACACCTCTCCAAATGAGCCCTCGTTGATCTTTACCACCGAATTCAAACGTCTGAAAAAGATTTTAAAACAACGCGCGAGCTCACTTCAGATTAATTGCTTCCTCCCACGTATAAACATGGCTCTGCCCGCAGAGCTGAAGCAGATGCTTGATGCCTAAAATTAAAATGGCTCAAAAAAGGGAGTGGCCATCAACCTTCACTTTCGTCCACACTTGCAGCAGTTACGTTGAATTTGTCTAAAGAATAGATATGAATTAGTCAATCAGATTACCGGCGGCGTTGAGGAACACGGCGCTGATGGCCCTTGTTAGTGCGCGCAGCGGGCGGCGCTTGCTGCCTTCTCGCTCTCGCCGCTCGTCGTCGTGCTGAAAAAGAGATAGACGTAAAGAAGTAATGATGTTCAACAAACCCGGATAATGAAGCATGCGGAGATCCCGCGGATCGCATGCTTCAACCGCGGCAGCGGCCGCCACATCCCTTGGATGGTGCAAGCTTGCCCTGAAAGAAAAACGAGGTTTCTGGATTGAGAAACTACGAATCCCAAGAATTATTTTGCAAACTATCAAAATTCAAAAATCAAAATTCAGCGACCGTAGTACCTTTTACAACAATGAACGTATTCGTATTCCAAGCGTATTCCCGCGTAGAAAGGCGCGTAAGTTGGAGCCTCACGGAATAAAAATTAATTGATATAATTTTAAATAAATTCGCAAATAAATATAAAAAAGATTGATCCTTTACTTCGTTATCGTCTGTGGGGCCGCATAAATTTTATGACAGTTAGGTTGAACGACCGATTTAATCAATTTTGAAATTTGCGTCTGTAAACTCTAAAACGTGTGTGTTTTTTGTAGACTGCCAGAACACATTCATCTTTATTCGATCCGAAACAGCGTGATGTCAACAAAATTTGCGTCGAGGGCACAGAAATCTGGCATGTCCGCTGTGGGCAATGTCGAATCTCGGAGAAGACGCGTGAAACGGCTTACGGAAATAAACCACTCGCCGTCTGCTCTGGATTTCAGCTTTTTCTAAAGGGCTTTGTTAGGTGACGTGCTTTCGATTTCTAATAATCAGTGTATTTAGACCTCTATGCTCGTTCGCACAATCTCCAGATTTAGCGAATCATCTTTCGGATTCGTCGCTGTATCGATAGCCTCGAGGACGATCTTTCGCAGCTCCTCGTTTTCGCACACTGATGGAGAAGGGGGTATTACTTTTTAGTAGAGCCCAAAATTTTTTAGTCTGCTTAGTCTCTTTGTTACAGTTTCCAATTAGCTTACTCCAGCTATTCCCGATGATGGTGAAGCTGTTTATGAATTCGAAAATAGCAAATAATAGAACACATTTTAGAAAAGTCGTCATTTCCGGGGCGAAATTAATCAATACGGCGTCGGGACGGTTTTATCAGAGGTGCGAAACTTTAATGGCCAGGAGCCGCTTTTGGGCCATTTGAGCGCGGCAAAGCGGGACGTAGGTTTGAAAATTCCAAAATTTTGAGAGAGAAAGTATTTCAAAATCTTGGGTTGTCTGTTTTAGGTTGCGCATCTTTCAGCGGCTTTTCCAAAAACGGACACGTAACAGTTCCAGTATTTTTTCAGGCCGAAAAACGTGTATATTGTCGATGACGTGCTCCCAGGGGCGTAGCTGGCCCCAAGTTTCGGGGGGCCGGGGGCAGCGACATTTCGGAGGGGGCAGCAAGAAAATTTTTTCGAAATTTAAGCGCCGCAGGCGAAAAATTTTGCAAAAATAGCAGCGCCGCAGGCGAAAAAATTTTCAAGATGAAAAAAATCATAAGGGGGGACCCTTATGTTTTTTTCCGGCCCGCCCGATTTCGGGGGGCAGCCTGCCCCCGCTGCCCCCCCCCCCCCTTCTACGCGCCTGCGTGCTCCCAATTCCCCCCGAAATGATGATTCATCGGCACCAGCTGATCGCCATCGTCGCGGGGAACATTGTTGATGTTTCTCTCGGGCTTCTTCTCGGTTGTTGCCTACTCCCGGCTGGTCCCTCCGCTTGGGCCCCCGGATTGGCTGGTGGTTCGAGTGCTTTCCCGGGGGCCCACGGGATCTCTGTGTGCCCACCGATCCGGGTTCACTGTAATTTCGTGACAGAAGCCATTCAGCGATGAGTTTTCTTTATGGCGAAATGGTTTTGATCAGTTCGGTTTTCTTTGTTTCTAGTTTCCGGTTTTTTAGCGGTGTGGGGCCACTTCCTTTATTCAGCCGAACTTTTGCTGTAATAAAATAAACGGTTTTTAGTAGTTTACCAACATTAAAATGGATTCAAGGTTTATTATTTAAAAATTTTTTGATATATCGACCATTGTTATCAACTTTTTGATCGGGAAGTCTCTAGTTTTCAAAATTATAAATTTTTATGAAATTTTATGGCTAAATAAGCGGTGAAATTGCATTAAAATAGTTGCTATTCCGTTATTCAGCGTCTTCAGGTACCTAGGAAAAATAAAAAATTTCCATAGTGCACGTACGACATCAAAAATCTTGCTGGTCCTAAGATTGTCATTTTAATACATGTTTTTTGGCCAGATTTTTAATTCTCAAGCCCGAAAGCTTTATTGACGGATTTCTCATAGCGATCGTGGGGAACGTGGTAGTGGTTATGGCCATTCGTGCTTGCAAGAGCGAAGAGAGGGCAATGGGGAGAAGACGCTGCCGTGAAAGAGGGCCGCAAAGACCAGGGTTTACACCACCCCCTGTCCACCACACTCACGCCTCGATCCCTCGGCTCAAGCTCGATAGCTTATATTGTCCTATATTCCTTCGGATTTTATCGTATTCATTGTATGTTTTGTTCCATAAAGTCTCAATCCTATTTTGCAGATTAAAATGCCAGCCGAGCCGTCAATCTCGGACAGTCGGCACAGTTCGGTGGCAAAATCGCATTCGGATAGTGATGTGAGTTACAAATTTTTCTTGTTGAAAATTTAAATTTTCGTGAAGACGAAAATGAAAAATGAACTAGAAATTCTGGAAATATCGCCCTTTCAGATGCTCCAACCACCAAGCAAAGCAGAAAATTCACGAGGCTTGTTTATCGAGGCTAGTTCGTTTGTGACATCGTTTTTTTTCTCAGAGATAAAAGGGCGTCAAGACGGTGTTTTTTAGGAAATCTCGTCTCCGGAATTGAATTCTGGCGAGAAAGTAAGTCTCGTAATTTTTTATCACCCCAAATCCTAATTTTAGACCTGGCTTTTACTAGCCGGAAGACCGGATGCCGAGATCGAACTCACCTTAACTTTTGGGGACGATGAAAAGGCGGTTGAAAATGTTTTGAAGAAGGACAAGGTTTGAAAACTACAAAAGCTTATCATGATTTGTTGCAGCTGCTGATTTTCACAGTACCGGTTTTTGGGGTACTTTCGACCGCTCCGGGGACCCTTACACTAAAATGTGGAGACGAGATTGTCAAGATTCCGGTGACACAGCGGCCTATTGAGTGAGTATTTGGATACCATAACGTGTTCTTATTATAGTTTGAAAATCAGATTTTTAACGTCATGGAACTTTAGACAAAAAGCCGACGAGACACCCTCAACTTCCGTGGACAACAGCCATTTGTTCCAATTTGCCGAGAATGGAGACTCACAGCAGTTGACACGCCCATTTGCGCATGCTTTTCACAAAACCGACAATGAAGGAAATACGTAAGACTTTCACTTGTTTCTAAAATTTATATTTTTAGAGTCCTGCACATCGCGGCGCGTAATCAGCAGTCATTTGCAATGCGGACTTTCCTATCCTCTTGTGAAAGCCTAAGCGATGAGGAGCGGAAAAGTAAGCGGAGTTTTGGAGAGTCTAACATCTTACAATTTATAGCTCTGCTGAACAAGCGAAATAGCCGGGGACAGACGGCGTTGCAGTGCGCGATCCGAGCCGGGGACGCCGACTCGGTGCACTATCTTATCGCCTCGGGCGCCCCGCTCGACACCCCGGACAACCATCAGAATACCGTAGGGACGACACGATTTGGTTTGGAAAATCAGGTTTAGGCATTCCACTACCTCGGCGACACGTACAGCGACGCGATTTTCAAGGAGGTTATCGAAGCCGGGTCTGGGATGAATGAGGAGTTGGAGAAGAAGAATCAGCAAGGGCAGACACCGCTTATCGTGGCTGTGACGAGGTTAGGATTGTGTTTAACAGGAAATGAAAACTAGAACTAGTTGTCTTTTCAAATATTTTTTTATTTAATTGCGGTAATCAACCAATAAATTAAGCGATTTTTGTTATTTTCTAGAGTAAAAAGCTCTGGTTTTTAGTACTTTTTACGCTTAATTTTACCATTATTTTAGGTTAAAGCTCTCGCTGGTGGAGATGCTGCTCGACACCGGGCTTCAAGTCGATGGGGCCGACGCCACGGGTAGAACCGCACTGATGCACGCCATTACAATGAACGATCCGGATATCATCGCTCATTTGCTACAGGTGATCCACAATTTTTGGATGTATTTTAGCCGGTATTGACGCCGGGTCCTGCAAATGGAAAATATAAAAAATTACTTTAGAAAGGCGCCGACGTCAACCACCAGGATGAGAATGGGGATACTCCACTACTTCTGTCGAAACAGGCAAGGTTTCCGGGCAGTTTTGTGACCTTATTTTAAGGCCAGCAATTTCTATATCATGGGCGCATTGCTGGACGCCGGCGCCGATCCGGCGGTCAAGAATTCGAAGGGAATTTGCCTGGCCGACAACCCGGATCAGACGACGCGAGATGTGATCGCTGGTCAAAGGTTGGTACCTAAGAAGAGCGAGCCCAACAATTTAATATCGTTTACAGGATCGCTCCGGAGCTGAAGCCATTTGGGCAAGCGCACAACCCGTTGTTTGGCCGAAGCGTAGGTGGTGGTGGCGCTGATGGGGGGTCCGGGTCTGAATCCGGCGAGGATATCCCGATTCAAATCGATGAGAGCCCGCGATCGAGCAGGTGGGTGGTTTGCTCAAATTTTAAGAATGTAGCGGACAAAATACAAGCTATAAGCTACAATTTATAGACCATCAACAGCAGGCAGACGCGCCGGTGATCCGATCCCGATCTCGGCCGGTTCTGCCCTTGACGATGATGAAGGTAGGAAGGTTAAAAACTGAAAACTAAATACACTGGCATTCGAAAGTAAATTAGGATATTATACTATTATTTTTTTTGTGGGGTTTTTGTGTGCCCCTCTTCCCCCCCCCCCCCCCCCCCCCCGGGGGGAAAAAAAAAAAAAGGGGAGGGGAAGAGGGGGAAAAGAAAAAAAAAAAAAAAAGGGGTGGGGGAGGGGAGAAATAAAAAAAAAAAAAATTTTTAAAAAAAAAAAAATTTTAAAAAAAAAAAATAAATTTAAAAAAAAATTAAAAAAAAAAAAAAAAAAAAAAAGGGAAAAGGGGGGGGGGACAAAAAAAAAAAAAAAAAAAGGGGATTTTTAATTTTTTTTTTTTTAAAAAAAAGAAAAAAAAAAAAAAAGGGGAAAAGGGGGGGGGGGGAAAGGGGGGGGAAAAGGAGGGGAGCGGGCAACCAAAAAAAAAAATAAAAAAAAAAAAAAAAAAAAAAAACAGAATATAGAAAGTTGATATAATAGACAAATTGAACCATTACCTAGATCTCGGAATGTCACCCGAGCAAGGCCCATCCTCGTCCACCACCCCGGGCAGATCAAGGAAAAGCCGCTTCGAGTCGAGCAATTTTGCTAAAGGTAAGCTACAAATAGCGTAATTTTCTCTACAGTTTTAGTCATAAAAATGCATAAAATAACTATAAAAATGTGGAAAATTTTTTTGGCTTTTTGGTCAAACAAGGTCAAAATGTTCAGATTTTTGAAGTTTCTAGGAAACAAAACGGATTAAAAACGCTACAAAATTCAACTATAAAACCATATAGGCGGAAAGACAGAAATTAGTTACCCCCGCTTAACCCCCCCCCGGTAACAGCCCAGTCCCCAGTATTCCAGATGACATCAGCTCCCTCGATTACCTGACCCGACTCCGTCTCTCGAAAATCCTGGACAACAACGCAAAGTGGCAAGATCTGGCAATGGTAAGGGAAAATCAAGGCTATCCAGAAGCTCGAATGTTTTAGGAGCTCGAATGTGGCCATATGACGGAGCTGATCCAGATTTGCGCCGACGAGAATTCTAGCCCGACCATGATTTTCTTGGATCAATATGAGGTACGGCTTACAATAGTGGTATTAGTACGTTGAACACCTCTTTCCAGATGGTGCCCGGCTCCAAGGTGTCGGCGATGCGCACCGGCTTTGTCGCCCTGGGGCTTCCTGAATGTGTCAAGCTGCTGGACGAGCGAGTGACGTACTGATCGTGTATATTTTGAGAATGTCTCTTTCTTTGATTTTTTTATGACTACAGTATCCGATTCACTTTCCTGGGCTTCCCTTTTCCTCTTCTGGGTGTGTATCTGTCGATAGGAGCGGCTCGTTTTGGGTGGTGCCGATAAATGGTTTAAAAATATTTTATGCGATTATGACACAGTGTAAAAATAATAAATTAGTGTAAAATAATTAACAGTAAAAGATGCTGGAAGAGTCGAGCGAAAACGAAATTTATCAAAAAAAAGAAGAAATTATGGAAAAAAGACCGTGATCAGATGATGACAAGGAAAAGCAAGCTTCGTTTTTCCAAATGCTTCTCCTCTTCGTTAGAATATAAAATTTATAAAGCTCTTTATAATGGGTAACCTCTCGCTAATTATTTAAAGCGTCAAACTCTCGATAAACAAGTCAGGCTTTTTGGTTGGAATAATACGATACTTTAACCTTAATAAATTTACCGTACATTTTGACGGTTCAATTAAACTTTGAAAATTTAAAATATATTTTCGTTACCTTACGGCTGCTCCGGCTTATAGAGAAGCGTATTGAAAGAGCGTGGATCAATTTGGAGACCGTGTACGTGCCCCATTTCATCCTCAACGTTCAGCGCCACCGTACAATCGGCCGAATTGTAGACGACGGCCACAATCGATCCTGAAAAAAAATAAGGATTGATCGGTCTAACTTTACTTACCATCCGGATTCTCAAACGCGACCGATTGAAGGTTTGCCTCTTCGTTGCCTTGCATCGACGAATCGATACGATAAGCTCCAGGTTTCACGAATTTACTGAAAAAGCGTTGTCTATTATATTTTCTTCGCGCTGTAAAAAGGATGGAGCTGCTATAAAATGTCTGTTATTTCCATATTATACGTCGACGCGGACCTCAGAAAAGCTAGGGCCCCCTAAACACCAGTTCCCTTTTTCCTCCCACCTGAAATGCGCGATGGCGTACAACATCGGCTGGAGGTAGAATCGATGGGCGGTGTGATTGACGAGGATCGGGGAGTCGACAAAGTTGCCCACCCAATTCGGCCCGCCGCCCATATCCAACGCCAAGTTCCAGTCAACCCAGCCGGATACTTGATGTGAGAAATCTTGGATCATATCCACCATGTAGGCCTCGGCTCGGCCCCAATCGCCCAGTCGGACGTGCTCCTTGGCGCCGCCACTGCCGGCGCAGGCCTGGAAATATTTTAGAGCTCAAGTTTACGGTTTCTTTTACAATTGAAATTTTGACTACGAGAAGCGCCTCGAAACACTTGTCACAATATGCGCGTCACATTGCCAGTGATTCTGCCTTTTCACGTTGCAAAGCCCTGGTTCCGGGATCTGCCTTATGTTACGGGAGCGCCTATTTACGCAACGGTCTCTCTCTCTCTCTCTCTCCCTCTCTCTCTCTCGGTTGGCAGTCGTCTGATCGAAAAACACCTGATCGAAAATCGCCTGATCGAAACATCGCCTGATCGAAAATCGTCTGATCGAAAATCGCCTGATCGAAAAATCGCCTGATCGAAAATCGTCTGATCGAAAATTATCGGGGCTGAAGGACCAAGCCAGGTGAAATAAAATTTTTCTTGCCCCAGCACCTGGAAGTAATTTGTCATACCATGCTTCGTGGTTGGGCTTAGACTTAGGCTTAGGCTTAGGCACCAGCAACGCACTCAACCAACACTTTGGCTGCAAGCACCCGTCCATGTGGAAATTCCTCAACTACCTTCAGAAGTTCGAGCTCAAAACCCGGGTCAAACTGAGACAGCTCCGAGAATACGCGCATGCCCCGAAGAAACGCGACCGGACGACGCTCGACGAGCAGCAGAAAATATGCTACAACCTTGAAAAGGATTTGCTTTGCTTTGCGATTTTCGATCAGTTGACTTTTCGATCAGGCGACTTTTTGATCAGACGATTTTCGATCAGACGACTTTTCGATCAGACGATTTTCGATCAGGCGATTTTTCGATCAGGCGATTTTTCGATCAGGCGATTTTTGATCAGGGGGTTTTTCGGTAGGTTTTCTGGGGGGGGGTTTTCGTAGGCGATTTTCGATCAGGAGATTTTCGATCAGACGACTTTTCGATCAGGCGATTTTCGATCAGGCGATTTTCGATCAGGTGATTTTTCGATCAGGTGACTGGGAATCCTCTCTCTCTCTAGCTCTCTCTATCTCTCTCTCTCATTCTCTACGTAGTATCGCTGCGTAAATAGGCGCCCACGTATGTTTTAACGTAGGTTTTCAACTAAACAAACAAGCAAACTAAACTGTCCATACCTCGGTTCCCAGGATAAACTTGTCCGGGTGATGCTCCTTGGTCTGGCTCAATCTTTCCGGATCCGCTTTCCCATACCAGTGCACCCCGATCCCATCCACGTACTTTGCCGCCTCCTTGTTCGCCAGGGTCTGAAGTTTCCGTTTTTAGGCACTAGCTTTCGTGCTGCTACCCGGTCGGCCCACTCCGGCAGATTTCCACGGAAGTCGTCGTGGATCATGATTTTGACTGAGCTAGCTATTTTCGATTGTTTCAAAGCAGGGCCGAGGTGGTTGGCCACAAAGTTGGCTTGGTCCTGTAAGAAAATTGGGCTAGAAAACTCCAAAAGCGTTAAATTACAATTTTAAAACGCTAAAAAGCTCTATCGACCCACCTCGGGCGGAAAATACATAGCTTGCCATTTCCATTCCCCATCCTCGCCGGCGGAGGGCTCGTTTTGGACGGTAACGCCCCAGATTGGGACACCCTGCGCGTTGTAGTCCTCGATAAATCTAGAAATCCATTTTTAAGCACATTTAAAACGTTTTTAAAACGCATAAAACAAGTTGAAAGCATACAGCTGTTGTTTTAGCAGATGTAAACTCGTGTAAACCTCACCTCACAAAATATTGGGCCCACGCCTCGGAGTAATTCGCGCCGGGATTCAGCTTCCCACCCCCTTTCATATGGCCGGTAGTTTTCATCCAAGCTGGGGCAGACCAGGGACTCCCGAAAGCCTGGAAAATGGAAAATTTGCTTTTCTTTATATTTTATTTATGATTTCGACACAATAACCCTCACCTTTATCGGATAGCGCGCCATTTTCTGGGCCTTCCGAATGAATTTGATCTTCCAATCGTCCTCCTCGGCCAAATGAAACGAGTCGAGCGTGAAGTCGTTTGGGGTGTTGACGTACGAATATTCGCGCGTAGAGAAATCGCTGGAAGCCATCGGGATTCGGATCAGCGTGTATTCCAGGCCTAAAAAAGTCGAAAGTCGTTGCCAAGGGCTAACCTTCATCCGAAAAATAAGCGCCGAGCAGCCGCTCCTCAAATTCATCATTGTCCATGCGGTCGATGTTCATCGCCGCCGCGTCGGTCATGGCACCTAGAGTTTTCAAGTTTTTAGAAGTTTAATAAACGCCAAACAAAAAATGTATGAAAAACGGTCAAAGAAAGCTAAATTTTAGAATTTTAAAATTTTAAAACTGTTTTATAACTTTTTAGCAGTGAAAAACTACTAAAAAAGACTCCACTATACACTATACATTATCGACCGGTATAGGCGGAAAAAAAACAAAATTAGTCCCCCCCGCTAACAGTTCAGTACCGGAATTTCAACCGTTTGACCGTAAAAACGTACCCCCAAAACCGATCATCTCCTGGAACTTTTTGCTCGGCTTCACCTTCAGCTTCAAGCCGTTTTTCGGCACGTTAGCGCAAAGCCCCTCGATCTTACTCGGATCTAAACAAATAGTTTATATACCTAAAAACATACCAATCTTTCGACCCTGGCGGACGCGCTTAGTAGCGAGGCGCAACCCGGCCATGTTCGACGCGAGGTGATACGACGATCCGGCGGTGATATTCTGATTTAAACCAAATTGAAACCAAAAATTAAGCCGTTACCCCAAGTGCCGGCATCCGGTGACATTGCCCTGAGTCGCACACGCACACCATCCTCGTCTTGTCATCGCGAAACGGACGATATTCATTACACTTTCCATTGGCTGTAAAACTGTCTATTGTCGCACTTAAATAACGTAAATCGCGTTTATCTGAATGTTATTACCATTTGTGAGCAGCTCCCGTTGAAATTGGGCCCAACGTCGAGGGGATTTGAACGCTAAATTGGTTCTGATTCAAGTGGGAAATAGCAAAACATTGAAAATTAAGGAATGGAGTGTGCAATGGAGCGCCGCGTTTGCAAGAAACAAAGGACTAGGCGCTACACTGCCCACTTGTCCCCTGTTAAAAAGGGGGGGGGGGGGGGGGGGGGGGGGGGTTTTTTTGGTTTGGTGAATCAATTGTTTTTTTAATTTTTGGTTGGGGGGGGGGGGGGTGGGGGGGGGGGGGGTGAGGAGGGGGGGGGGGGGCGGGGGGGGGTTTTGGTTTCCGATTTTTTTTTTGGTTTTTTTTTTTTTGTTTTATTGGGGTTTTGGTTGAAGTGGGGGAAATTGGGGAATTTAAAAATTCTTGGGGGAAAACTATAACTATATCCTTCACTTGGGAAAACTAGGGTCTTAGGGGAAAATCGCCGGGGGGGGGGGAAGTGAGTAAAACACTTTACAGTGAGCTCTCCTTGCATTTTTGCTTTTTCAGCCTAGAACTAACTGTCCCTTTACACATTGAAAAACCGAACAACTAACAAAACCCACTTACCGTATCCAGAATATAACCACAATATCGTCAGCAACCAGAGTTTCATTCTTCCAAAAGAACTGTTTTTAGATTGAAGCGAAGGGCCACACTGCCCGCCAGCCAATTCTTTTGTTTATTTTCGCCTCGTCGGTTTCCCACAAAAACAGCAGCGCCTCCGGCTTTTGATATGGGCAATTGCGGGGCGAAAACGTTCAACAATGAAAGGGCACGAAATTTCCAAACTCTGATGTGTTCCGGCGCGAACGTCGAAGATCAAGACCGAAAAATTTATTGTCATGGGGGAATGGCAGTGGAAATCTAGCACATCTTGAGCTTCTGGCAAATCTTCTTCACCGGCTGGCCGCCCTGGAGTTTCGTCTGAAAGGTTGGAATTAGTTTTTGTAGCTTATTTAAACGCCATGCTTTGTATTTTGTATCTTACCTGAATATCATCAATCTGAGCCGTCACCAGGGTCTTGCAGAATGTCGGGTAGACCATGTCGAATCGTTTCGCGCACGCTTTACGGGTTTTCTGAATTTACACCTTTTTGCTGGGGTTTTCAGGAATAAGAAGTATTTTATTAGTGTTTTTAGTGACAGATAACGATATGTCAACAAGGAAAACTATCTAAAAACCTTTAAAAATTTGAAAAAGAGATTTCGGTTGAAAATTCAACATCAAAAATTTGTAACGTTTTTACGTTTAGAATAGTAAAAAAGTTTAGAAACACTTCAGCTATTGATATTTGAGAATTGGATTCTAAGAAAAAGTCGCCCCCCCCGCTAATAGGACAGTCCCGAAGCTTTAACTTTTATCGTTGAAACAATTTTACTTACGTCAACAAACTTGTCGGCCTTCTCGTCCTTGTACTTGACGACGTCGTTGACGAACGGCTCGCAGGCCAGGCAGAACTCCTGGTCGGCGGCTAGTGAGATGGAAACGAGGAGCACGAGGGAGCAGGCGGCAAGGTAGACGCAGTTTTTCATTTTCTAAAACGATTATACGGCTTATAAGAAACAGCTAATAACGAATAACAAGATAACAATAAGAATTTTAGGTCATATTGTAAAAATTTCTAGTTACATAAAATTTATATTCAAATTTAAATATATTTTGAAAAATATCTGAAAATTACCAAAGAGCCGAGGGGCAAGGGTTAGC
The DNA here is from genome assembly GCA_958295435.1 of Mesorhabditis spiculigera. NCBI lineage: Eukaryota > Metazoa > Nematoda > Chromadorea > Rhabditida > Rhabditidae > Mesorhabditis > Mesorhabditis spiculigera. Next base: position 132,951 of record CATQJA010002657.1, read on the forward strand.
TAGACCTGCCCTTTTGAACCCGAGAATTCCCCGAAAAACACGCGAAATCGCGTTTTGTTTTCCGAAAAGTGCGTGTGGACTAGGGTTGAAAAGACCTTGCAAGGTCGAGCTCCCCAAAAATCGTTAATTTTGCAACAAATGACGCAAAGTTCATTGCCGAAAATGTAGTTAGCTCAACGCCGCGTATATTTATACGGTCGATCAGTGGCCGACCGATCAGGTGACGCCCTAAATAAACTATTTGGTGCTCGTTTTTTGGCAGTTGTTGATAGCTCTACACTTCATCGTCAAAATCGCACCAAAAAATGGGGATTTGAGCGCTCATTTAGGGTTTTTTACATGAGAAAATCCTCGTTGAGGTTCTTTGGCATTATCGGGGGACAAATTTTTTTTGCTAAGGATCCAATTTTTGTAATATAAATTGAGGACCTGTTTCTAAATTGTTTTTACTAGTCATAGACTTAAAACGCTAGAAATTTCCATTAAAACTACAAAAAAATTTCGATTTTTTCGACGAAAATGGCCGATTTTTCGCCTAAAATTTCAACGTAAAAATTTTTTTCAAAGTTTTTTATTGTTTTTCCGCTTATAATATAGCTAAATTTGGCTAACAACAGCATTAAACCAATTACTAAGCATTTATGAATTTATAGAAACAAAGCTGATTTTTCGGGTAGATTTTTTGTAAATAATCGTAAAAATAGGAATTTTAGAGGCTGAAATATGGAAGAATGGTGAGCAATCCTCGAGCAAAAAAAGCAGAAAGATGGATTTCCCGAGAAGCGTGACAACAAAACATCATATCCCAAAGCCGTCGAAAGGGGGCTTTTCCGTGTGGTGGCTGCGCACGGATGTCGAGAGAGAAAGAGAAAACTCTGAAAAGGCCAATAAAAGGGGCAAACAAGTTGGGAAATCGTTCCCAGCCATCCTCCCTGTCTCAACTCTCTATTTTGTCGGACAACCCCACCCTCGGCTGCCCAAACATTTCCAATGAATTTCCCCCTGAAAATTGACATAATAATGGGAGTGGCGCTAAACAATAGATTTTGCTCGTTGTCGAGGAAGCGCTGAATAAAAGTGGGATTATCGAGAGGCAAGAAACGGAAAAATAAAAAACAAACCATTTTTATAGAATATGACATGGTTGTTACATATCTAACTATATAAAAAAAATAGTTTAAAAAGTTAATAAAAAACTTACCAAGCGCTTGATCACAATAAACTTTCAAAAATTTTTGATCGCTTGTCAAAATGTACGAAAGTGGCCAAAAAAGCCGAAGTTATCGACTTTTCAAAAATTTCAAACTATTTTTGTAACTTTCTAAAAATCAGAAACTACGAAAAACATCATAAATATAGATAAATCGAAAATATACGATAAAAAAGAGCAATATTTTGCTATCAGGTTGGTAGATAAGTCCTGTCACAAATTTTTTAAATCTCTCTATATAGCCGCAGACATGGCCGATTTTAACGTTTGATACCTGATTTGATAGGCCTTGGGTTGCTCTATAATGGGAGCTGCCGCACAAGGCCGAAAAGTTACAGGGCGCCGAGTTACAGCACCGAGAAGTTTTTCATAAAATCTTGAAAAATCTTTTTAGCGTGCTATCTCTGCATAGAGAAATTTGCATGCGATACCTTCAACACCAATCGATAGCTCTCGAGGAGTAGATATCGATAAATGTTGAGATCGTCAAAATTGGACACCGGATGGCCGAGATACGGGTCCTTGAAATTTGGTTGATTTCTTAGAACTTTTCCCGAAATCCCATACATTTTACGCATCTGTGACAAATCTTGCCAGTTGGTTTTTGAGCGCCCGGAGAAGGTTTTGTCTAAATGTATGGGATTTCGAGAAAAGTTCTAAGAAATCAACCAAATTTCAAGGACCCGTATCTCGGCCATCCGGTGTCCAATTTTGATGATCTCAAGATCTATCGATATCTACTCCTCGAGAGCTATCGATTGGCGTTGATGGTATTGTATTCAAATGGCTCTATGCAGAGATAGCACGCTAAATAGCTTTCTCAAGATTTTATCAAAAACTTCCCGGAGCTGTAACTCGACGGGGAGCCACTTTGGGGACCAAATCGGGGTTTGCCCAAGTAGCGCGTCCCAAGATCTATCAAATCATGTATCGAAAGTGAAAATCCGATGTTTCTGCGGCTTTCTAGGGCGCTTTCAAAAAATTGTGACAGGACTTATCTACCAACCTGATATATTGGCTCTTTGGCTACCGCTATTCTATTGGCTTTTATCGGTTCAAAATTGCAAAATACCTTCCGGAAGCTAATTTAAATCTATCAAAAGTGTCGACAGCTAAATTTCCATACCTTTCCCGTTATTTCCGGTCTTCTGCCAGGATGCAACCATTTCCTACAGCCATCAGTCAGCGTTCTCGGGCACGGTGGCGTTCGACAAGCTCCTGGTAGCGCTTCACGCCATTGCCTTTATTTCTAGCGAGGGCTCATCCAGCAGGAAGGGGGTCTCTCCGGCATGCCGGAGGGTTGAGCACGAGATTTGGTACCACGGTCTGCCTTCGCCAGGTACTCCTTATTTTTCATTTTGCGTTTTAGGGGGGGGATTCATACGAATTGTGGAAAATGCGGTGATCGCTGTAACAAACGCGACAGGGTGTAGCAAAGCGTAGTCAAATCCCGCATACGCGACGCTCCAATGCACGCATTCTCCATGTGTCCTCAAAAGATTTTTGCAATTTACTTAGTCCAGCTGTCTCTGGAAAACCGATACTACTTTTAGAGAAGGCATCAACACATTGCTGAAAGACAAGGGCAATTTCTGTTGCGCCAGGTACACTTATCGCACATTTCCGGAATTCTTTTTTCCAGACCGAGCCAGCGCAAGGTCAGGGGATGTGAAGACGGTGTTGAGCGTGTTCTGGACTGGAAGCCCGCGTCATTTTATCATTAATAAAGCACAAGGGTATGGGTTTTTGGGTTTTCTAACTTCTCTCTTTTTAGAAGAGGTCCCACTGTTGAGAAGCATCGTTTCCCGTCGGTCGGTGATCTGGTCCGATTCCATCGGACGCGCCAGGTTTGGGGAGTTATTTGGTTTAAAGGCTTTTTAGATCCCGGTGACCGAAGGAAAAGTGTTTTTCTGCCTGCTGATGAATCCGGTACCGCGACAAGAATGAGAGCTTCGGCATGATTCTGTAGGTGTTATAAGACTTCAAGTTTGTCGCCGTGCACAGCGAGCTGAACTTTGTATCCTGCTCCTTTTAGTCGCTAAGGATGTATAAGGTAGACCAAAATGTTCGTACTGTTCTGTAGAGTAAGGAATACATCACAATTGGGTAAAGTCGCTAAAATAAAATGTAGAAGCGCCAAGTAAAATCCTCGACTGGGTGGGGGGTTTAACTAGACTATTTTAGTTACTTTTTTGAAATAAAACTTCTATTTAGCTTTCTTATCAAGAATTTTTTACAGAAGAAAAGGTACCTTCACACTTTCCAGATCAAGGCTCGGCAAACTGCCGGCAGGGCGCGTTCGGTGGCGTGTACACTTGGGAGAGATGGTTTGCAATGATGTGACACAACGGTAGTTACGCTGATTTTCAACAAATTCCTTCAGGTCGAGCGATCGTCGTCAAGATTGCACAAGGGCAAGCAGATGACCAAGAATGTAACTCTGAATCTGAAAAATCCCCAAACAACCCTTTCAGCTGATCAAAGAGATATGCAAGGAGGCCCGGATCATGCGCCGCTACGAGCACAAGAACATTGTCCAGAAGTTTTTCGGGGTGGCCATTGCCACGGTAACGGTTATGCGGGGGTTTTGTAGCGTTTTTGTTAGAACCGATCATGCTGGTGATGGAGCTGGTGGATGGTGGTACTCTCGATTCGTACCTGACCAAGAACGGCACTGATATTTTCCTCCAAGACAAAGGTTTACCGAAATTTTGGTGGGTTTACTTTTCTTCTAGCTCTACATGCTGCTTCGACTGCCGGCGGACTGGAGTACCTGCACGAACAGGCTGCATTCACCGGGATGTCTCTTGCTCCGTTCGACATTTCGCCCAAATTTTGCATTTCTTTCGCATTATCCCCGGGAAACCTTTTTTAGACATAGATTTAGCTAATATAGCGGTAGTGTTTCTAAATTGTTTTTTTTTGCGAAACTTTCACAAATTTTCGTTAAAACATACAAACATATGCAGTTTTTGGATCCGAATTCCAACCAAAAAATGTCGACTTTTTTTACTGTTTTTCCACTTGGAAAATCGCTAATTTTATGAAACATTATGAAAATATTTACTTTAGCGTTACTAGAATTGCTGGACTTATAGAAAAAATTTGTCCCCCACCCGGTATTGAGAAAGAGCCACAATTCACACTTTCCAGAAACTGCCCTCGGTATCTCCGGCGGGCGCGTCAAAATCTCGAATTTGGCCTGTCGCCGCTAGATGAGCGCCGCCAGGCGCGCTACAAGCTAAAAGATCTGCACCAGCGGCTGCCGATCCGGTGGCTGGCCCCGGAAACGCTCAGGGTAGACGATGAACAATTTTTGTTTTCATATTTTGAAGGCTCTCAAATCATATCATACCACAAAATAATTCACAGGAGCGCACCACTACGACGAAGACGGACGTCTACTCGTTTGGGGGTGCTGATGTGGGTGTTGTTCAGAACAGGGCCATCCCCTACCCGGGCATGACCGTGCAAGAAGTTAATGTTACGTGAGTGCCTTGAGCCCGTCTTGAGGCCCCATTTCCAGGTACGAGAGGGAACCACCGCCCGCGCCGACATGATGCCGATCATCGCCCGCGACGTGATGCGCAAGAAGTGCTTCCCCGAAAAGCCGGAGGGCGATCGACGATGGGTGAGGTGGGTGGAAAATCATATTTTAATATCGCGGTGAAGGTCCAGCGGAACTGGACTTTGTTACCGGAGGGTAACAGGGGACCAAATTCCTTTTTTACCTGTTTCCGTTTGTATTTTTAGTGGTTTTTGATTGCAGAACGTTGTAAAGGATTTAACGAATTTTGGAAAATTCGAAAAATTGGTAATTTTCATAGTTTTGAGCAAAAGTCAAAAATTTTACTCATTGTTTGGGGTTTTTAGGTCTGAAAGCTGTGTAAATATCCATAAAACTGGTTGTTTTTCGTTATAGAGCCGCACGCTTTTACTGGAAAAGTTTACGCTGCCCCCGCTATCAGCCCAGTACCGAAAATCTTTCACCCCCCCCCTTCCGAACTAAGGCAACAAGCAGAAACCGTCTCCAGATTCGCCAGACCCTCGAGAAATTCTGCCGTCGTGGCTTAACCGCTTGGCCGCCGAGGCCTTTACCCTCTCGCAGGCGATCGGCATCGACTTAGACAAGTGATCTGCCCCCCTCCCCCTCTACTTTTTGGCGACAACCAGCTACTCGATGCGTGTGAAGGAAAATGTAAATTACTTATCGTAGTCGAAAAGGAACTTTCATTCACTCTCCTTCCTTGAATAAACTTACGATTTTTATGTGCTTGCCTTTTGATTCTTGATTTTCGCTTTATTTTCCTCAATGTTGTGTGCTGTGCTTTTCGTTGTCTCACCGGTTACTGGGTGTCTGTCGATCCATAAGTCTGAATTCAGGAGCGGACTGACCGGAAGAAGCCCTTGTTGAACAGCAGCATGATGCTACCTAAAACCCGAGCAGCTACAGAAGCTCCATCTTTTACCATCTTACCCGTCACAGCTGTGCACACTGCATCTCCCCAAGCGAACGTCGTCAGGAAGGGCCATTCCACTTCCCCTCCACGTAGTTGACGATGATAAAGTACGTGTTCAACTCCAGCACGAACACCACGCCCTGCAGGCACACCTAAAACGAAAAAATAGGTTTTCTCCGTTCATTTTTTGAAATATAAATACCTGAAGAGTTTTTAAACTTTTTTTTGTTATTCTAGACGTAAAAACTCGCGAAATTTCTATTAAAAATACAAAAAATATAGATTTCTCGACCAATTGTTTACTTTTTATATGCCAAATTTCGACTTTATAAATTTTTTTCGCTTAGTTTTTAGATTGATTTTCTCCTCAAAAATATACCATTAACCAATTTCTGCCCCCTCCCCCGATAACGGGAAAGGACAGGGAAAGCGTTAAAATATACAAAAACTATGCCCTCCGTTTCATTGAATTATCAAAGCGCATTAAAATTACCTGTTTAACGAAATTGATCTCATCCTTGGCGTTTCTTCCGCGCCGCTGCGTCATTTATCGAGACCCTAAAACTCTTTTGTTGCAGCGTGGTCTGCTTGTGAATTCATTTGCCTTTTTACCCACCTTGCTCGTGAGAAGCGCCTTTAGCAAACGTGATAATATCAAAAAAGGCGATCAGCGCGACAGTGGAGACGTACTTCAAGAAATCGGTTGGCTACCTATTGAGGGTATGTAAGGTTTACAGCCCGAAAAACCAGGTAATGAACGCGCAAGCCGGTAGATTGGTGAACGTAAAGTTCCAAAAGTCGTCGGAATAGATGAAGCAGGCGAATCCTCTATAATGATTTGCACTGGTTTTTAAGCGAGGCCAAAACCAAAGTAAGCTACCCTCGACTTCGCAATGATCCACAGATAGAATGTGGGCAAAACGGCCTATCCAGATGACAATGACCGTAATCCGGACGTTTCGTCGCTGAAGACAATGTTGTCTTGGAAGGGGAAGTGGATGGCCGTCAGACGGTTGATAGAGATCACGAGATGGCTGAAATTGTTTAGAAACCTTTGTTCTTTAGTTGAAGAAATTTCAAAAGACAAAAATGATCGTTGACGAACCTGTAGATACATATATCTTAGCAGATCAAGTTTTATGCCCAAATATCCGCGAGAATTTCCGGCGATTTCAACAGCTTTATATCACTAAATAAAACGTAATAAAAATAAAAAACAAAATACTTACAAAAACACGGTTGGCGCAAAGTAGAACGTGAAGACGGTGAGATAGACGGCCTCTCAATTAGCTCGATTCAGCGTCAGACGGCCGAACGCGTTTTACCGGAGAAACGAGGACCTAAATCGCACCGAGTTACCGTAACAGAGCTGCAAAACCTTATCAATCAGGAACACGACTGTGTAATTGGCCGTGTCCCCACCGAAACCGACCTAAACATACTTTCGATACTCAACAAATTGATATCGATTTAGCTAATTTTTCTAAACTTTCGATTCACAGCAGAATTATACCACAAAATGATGAGACCGGCAACCCCTGGTAGTCGTGGATCATGCTGTAAATCGGGAGTTATGAGTTTCCCAATTTTTAGCTTGCTTAGCCCCGACTTATCGCGAAACTCTAACATGTGATACGTTTCCGACTCTCCTAAATTCTGAATTCGCCTTTGTTTCGCGGTGCCGGTCTGCCACCTAAACCTGCCTAATGCCCCCGTCGAAGTTAATATCATTGTTGATCAGTATTGACGCAGTAATTTTATCGACCGCGAAAAACAACGATTCCTTAGGGGCCGATTTTGTTCATTCCCGATAAATCCTTATATTTTGCAAACCAAAGCACAGGACTATCAGAAAAGGTTATAGGCGCGCGAAAACTTCCTGTTTGGCGCAGGAAAGCCCACCGTTTTGCAAGCCTAATTGCGCTTTTTCGTTGTAAAGTGTGAAAACAGGCCTAAAGGGCAAGAATATGCCAAAAAGCGGATGCTTTAGTTTTTTAGTTTTACTCCAATTTTACCCGAAAAAAAGGAAAAATCAAAATTTCGATTGCAGAAACTAGTTTTCCGGTTGCACTACGAAAAGCTCCATTGCACGCGTTAACCCGATGCGCTAGTTGCTTTTTCCCCTTCTAACCCAGAGAACAGGCCAATTCTGCAGCTTAAAAAATAAACTCACTAAAACGCCGTCGGATCCTCGCGGCTACAGTATGCCGTCGTGTTGGCCATTGCTGGCTGGGACTTCCGGAAGCCGGCTGTCTGGCCACCCATCTTGGTCGCCTACCCCCTTTAAAGAACGCCCTAATCCGCGTGCGACAGCTCCGAGTTCGCGATATCTGAAATTCCATGCCACCATTTGAATAGCCCGTTATCCGGTTCAACAACCAGCAAAACAGGCTGTACAAACGGCGGATTGTTCGCCGGGGTTCGCCGCAGATTTTGAGGAGAATTGCCTTTTGAAAATTCTCGCTTTAGAAGTCTTTAGAAGTGCGTGGCCGTGGAATAATCGGACGCGGTGGCCGCGTAAAGAAATGTAGTCTACTGATGCGTCACAAAAACTGTCCAATGATCAGGAAACTAATGGGTGCTAGTTCCTTAGCGGGGGGAGGGGTCCAAGCAATCCCGGACGTCCCTATAACAAGGTATAACCGATTTTTGTGGCATTTTACACCCCTTTATATATAAAAATTCAGAAAAAAACTTATAAAAATTTTCGAAGATTTTTGACTTCTTGGAAAAATGACCAAACATGGTCAAAATAAGAACTAATCGAGAACGACGTGGTACGCCGCACATCTTGACGCTGTCAGCTCGGCGCATTTTCCGCAAATCAGCGTTTTCTTTAGCTAAATTTACACAAAAATTAACAACAACAGCAGACTCCGAAATGGGAAGGCGAAAAATATGCATATTCTCGTCAAAAGCAACGCCAGACAGGCCTAACGCCAAGTGCAAAAAAGTTTTCCGCGGCGATGAGTCGGGCAACAACACGCTTATTATTACAAAAAAATTCTAAACTAGAGGTGCATTGATGCACATGCCACATTTTTCCGGTCTACCGAGAATTCTCGTCATCGAAATGGGCTCGCAATTTCAACGACCACTTCTGGAATCGATCACTCACTTCCTTTGCCCCAAGAATGACCTGCCCGCAAACAAAAATTAGCGCGTGAAAATCAAGTACTATTTCGCTAGTCCGTTTCGGGTGCAACCAGATAATTGTGGTGAGAGCGAGGCGCGTAGTTCACACGGTAGGCGGTTGATTGCAACTCATCAGAGCAGAAAGTAGAAATGCAGAAGTACGAGTGAAAAAATGGAAAGGGCTGACATACAGCTAAAGAAATGGCCGAAAGCCGAACGGCCGCCAAAAAGTGTGCCAAAAAAGTGCCCTTTTGCCAAAAAGCGTCAAAAGCCCTCAAAGTGTAGCAGTCGCGAAAGTTTCCTAGTTCCTGTAATTTCTTCTCGAAAAATTGTGCACTTCTGGAGGCGGTCTAGACGTTCTGTTGCATATATAGTGTGTTTAATAATTTTTCATTGAATTTTGAAAATTCCAACATTTTGACCGTTTTGGGTATTTTTCAAACATTTTGACCAAAAAGCCCAAAATGTTCGAAAATTGTTACCGAAAAGCTTGCATATTTATATCCGCTATAACATACCGTCTCTCCGTCTCGGATCCTTTCGGCAAAAGCCTGCCGGTTTTTCGTCCTATGATTTTGCACGTTTTCGCGACTAGTTACTGTGCGACCATCCCACGCCTTTCGCTAAATTTTAGTCCGAGAATTGGGCTCGTGGCTTTCGCCTTATGCACTGTTGTTGTCTCTTTCTCACGTGAATTTGTCGTCTCCCAAAAATTAAAGCTTTATCTCTTCTAAAGAAACGCGAGTAACCAATAACGCGAAAAGACCCGGGTATGCCCAAAAAATGGAGCGACGATTGCAGGGAATTACATTGCTGGAAGTGAAGGCACATTTCGGGGTGGTGGATAACACAATCGCTGAGAGAGGCAAGGGAGTAGAAAATTCATCAAAAAAGGGTGGCATCAGTTGGCTTCAATATGATCTAACCGGCTAGGTGGGGCGGAAATGAAAGGGTTAGGTAGCTGGCTTATTTACAGGGTGGGCGAAAAAAAGATCCGAGTTTGGGTCAAAATATCTCGCGAACGGTAGAGGAATCGAAGGTACGTTACCATGCCAGAATGCTTAAATATGCTGGGTATGAAGATTTAACACAACTTGATTTTTCGATTTTTGGCGACGTATCAATACAAATGACACCCGGAAAATGTGCGTTCGGGGAAATTTCATTTGCATTTTTCTCAGTTTCCTGTGGTGGCTGGGTTCTAATTTTTCTTTTTTTTAAGTTAACGTAGGTAGCAGATATGCACCTACAAAATTTAAGAATTTTTTAGGGTCTGGTTGACAAGTTACAGAGGAATGAAATTTTGTATGGGGAAATTTCGTAAATTTCGAAAATTACAAAAACCTATGGCCAAAACATCAGAATAAGTTGTTGTAGAATAACTACGGACCCTATCCAGCCGCATAAACACGCTTAAAATTTTCGGAGATCGATGAATTTTCGAGTTTTTCAACGACCCCCGGGTCATGGATTTTTCGAGGTCTCGAAACCGGACTTTGGAAAAATATTTCTAAATTGCCAAAGGGGTCTCAGCTATTTTTTTTTTGCTTAGCTATGTAGGACTGGGGTTTATCAATCATCTGCAAAATTTCGAGCTACCGTACCCCTTTGGAGGGGCGTCTTTTAGGGCGTCCAAAACGGTTGGTTCGTGCTTTTTTCCAAACCTTGCTACCATTTTATAGATTTTAACAGCGTTATGAAAATTGTCATTTTAATTTTAGCTGATATTATTTGAATAGCGCATCCTAAAGCGTTATTCATGAATTTATTTGACCAGCCGTTGGCGACAAGAAAATTCATCAAAACCCGAAATAAACCGAATTCGAGGGGGCGTAAAAAATTTTTGGAAGGTGGAGTCGCCAGCATATTTTCAGCATTAATTTTGTGCTATCAGTTGAATAAAACTATGCAAATATTAAAACAATTTCGCGCCGAAAAAATTTTAAGACGAATTTTAAACTTCGATTTTGGAAAAGGGTGATTTTCGATTTTGAGCTGAAAGTCACCATAATTTTGAATCAGATTGCTCCGGAATTTGACAGGCGCAAATAATAACATCAAAGCTATAATCGTATCCATAAGGCCCAGCTGGTTTTTTTATTTATAAAAATTCGAAAATTGACTCGGATACTCGGACCCAACATCGGCTCCCTGGCCTTGTTTTGCACTTGACCCCCTAACTTTTGTTATTTCCCACCCAAAATCAGTAATTTTTTACAGGCTATCTTACAATCACCTCTAAAAGGTCCTCGAATTGAAAAATCGTCAATTTATGGAAATTTGCGATGGCATGCTAAAACGCGCTCCACCGGGGTTACGGTAGAAAACCGAAATTCGCGATTTTCGTGGTGTTTTTGCCATAGAATCGCTTCGATCTTTCGGTAAATGCAATAATAACAGTTTTTGGTACAACTGATCAAAAAATTTACAAAATTCTGTGGCAGAACTAGAAAATCAGTTTTTGGTCTTTTTCCTGAACGTTTGTGGATAGTACGTTCTCGTATTCGGCAGCAAGGTGCCACAACCGATTGCCTAACCACCCTGAAAATTTCAGGCGGATCGAAGCTAGGGGAGCCGAGAAAAGCGGGAAAAACGAAACCTACAGTACCCCGCTGGGGCACGTTTTAGCAAGCAATACAAAAATACCATAGATTATGGTGGGCTCTGGTGTGGGATCCTAGATTATTATTTAGATAATTCATTGGAAAAAAAGCAGCCATGGGCAGTGAGTTAGAAGCGAGTTATCACTTAAAGAAGAAAATAACGCAAAATCGCGAAAATTGTTTTGTTTGTAAAAAATGAAACAGACCTCGAAAAATTCTAAGACTTTGCTATTACCTTTCTACAAATTTATACTATTTTTGGGCCAAAAATCGGAATTTTCCCACCACCCGTTCTAGAACGCACAATTTTCGGTCGTACCCAGCGTCAATAGTACAGTTGCGTACTCAAAAATCGAAAAAATCAAGTTGTGTTAAATCTTCCTTACCCAGCATATTTAAGCATTCTGGCATGGTAACGTACCTTCGATTCTCTATCGTTCGCGAGATATTTTGACCCAAACTCCGGATCTTTTTTTGCCCACCCTGTAGAGAGTAAAATTCGGTGGTAGATGACACGTATTCGGGGGAAATACACTGGGAGTTTCATAAACTGTATATTTTTAGTAGATTACACTTTCTGGCTCCTGCTGGCTGAGCCGGCGGTATCTGGCGCCGCCGCAGCGTGAGAACCCCGACGAGTTGAGCGACCCTCAAACTTGAGGCCTGGAAAAATATAAACTAAAATATAGAGAATTATAATACCAAAAAATATAGAAAAACACTTTCCATCTACCACAAATTTTGTTTGTTAAAAATATAGGTTTTTCGACGTAAAATGGTCAAATTTCGACGAAAAACTTTTTATTAGTTTTTTATTGTTTCTGTTTCTTTACTTGATTTAATTGACTTTAATTTTTCTAATAACACTATTAAAATACCTGAAAATTACTAGGCACAGAGCTATAGGAAAAAGCGGTCCCCCTCGATAATGCAAAAGAACCACTAATTCGCGTTTACCATATAAAGATCCAAAAACTCAAACTCACCGAGCAACTTCCGCTTGTTGTGCATCACCACGTATCCGATGACGACAAGCAACAGCAAGAAGATCATCCAGCCCATAAAATGGCCGTCCTGGCTCTCCGGCTCATAATTGAGCCGCTGGGCTTTCTAAAAACCCAAGAAAAGCCTTGATTCAAGCGAGCATTCCCTCACCTTGATTTCTTTAACTTTTTCTTTCGTCGACTTGGCCAATTCCTCATTTGACTCCTCGTCAATCACTTGAATGGGCTCGAGTTGCTAAATTTCTCTAGTTTTTAAGTAAGCCTCCCTCCTAACCTGTTCCTCCTCCTTATCATCTTTCCCCTCCTCAACATCCGGTTTCTGATCGTCGGAGAGGTACTAAATAATTGCTATAAAGCAATAATTTTTGACTCACATCCTCTTCTTGTTTTTTGCTCTCCTTTTTTGGTGCGGCAGTTGTTTCAGCAGCGTGCGTTGTCTAAATACTTTCTTATTTATTTTTCGTTGGCTTACCGGCTCCGTTTTGACGATCTCGACCTTCGGCTCGATTTTTGGGCCCTTATCGGTGTCCTAAAAACCATAGGCGTGTTTTGATAAAAAGCATACCTTTGGATCAAGCTTTGGCGCGACTGTAGCGGTTAGAGGCTGCTGTACCTTCGCTAAAAAATAATTCATGATTCGTCGGATTCAGCTGGCTTGATGTGAAAAGTTTTTTCCACCTACCTGTGTCTTCCTTCTTGTAGATGATCGGCGCCGAGTCGGGCGTATCAGATTTTGGCTAAATTACTTGGTACTTCCGGGAAGAGAGCTGCCAAACCTTGTCTTGTTCCGGCTTTGGCAACGTCTCCGGGAGCTCCATGCCCTTTTTGTAGATGATTGGCTTTGTGCCTACATTCGGAGGGGATTGAGGAGGAGTTTCTGGAAACCGCCGATTCTTTGCCGTTTTTTGGTATTGGATTTTTTGCATACCCTGTTGCTTTAGCAACCGTACAATCGAAAAATCAGCTACTCACCTGCCCGGACCAAGAGCAAGCAGCCGAGGATAAGCCAAGCTATTCGCACTTCACCGCCCATTCTGACTGGCTAAATCGATCGTATGCGGGTAAAATTAAATAAATAACGTAAAAATTAAAGTAGCATTATAATACAGATAGCTTTTGCGTGCAACCCCCTTGCGCGTAAAAACGTGTCGAAAAAGATGATGACAATTTATTATCCGGACAAGTCATTGGAAGAATTAGGGAAAAGCTCAATTCATTCACAAACAATAGAAAAATAGGCGCAAAATACAAAATACATCAAACCCAATTTGTACAGAAAATGGGGGCGGAACTACCAATACATGGAGGGTCGGTGGCTGCATACAAAATAAGAGGGTTCCCGGTTGAAATTGACGCGGTAATCGGAAAAGACGCGTAGAAGCTACCGTACATGAAAAAAACGGGGTGGACAAGAAAAGTAGTTTAGAATAAAGCCCAGAGTGGTGGAGATGAATAAAAAAATAGACATGCTTTAAATGGACGGGGGATTTATTCGATCAAAACGAAACTTTTTAAAATTTTGTCGAAACGCCCGTCCATTTAAAAATTTAAAAATTACCGAAAGCACCAATATTTGTTTGTTTGTTTGTCAAAGGGTAGAGAGAGGTTATTTCTTAGAGGTATACGTTGAAGTGAATGGGGGTGTGGAGTTCGGAGGCTTGCACTGAAGTAAATCTCACAGATTTGGGTCAGAATTGGGAACAATGAGCAACCTAATAGAGAGTATTGACAAGTTTCATGGGGAAAACCGTCTAGTTTAATGTCAAGAAAGAGACGCGGGATTTTCAGGGCTAAAAGGGTGGCGAATGGCAACAAAAAAATTAAAGGAACAATGGAGAGGCCCGGCGCTTCGGCGGGACAACCCGACGTCGAGTTTCTTAGCGACGGCCCTGAAAATTATTGATATAGCTTTTGAAGGGCGGCGTGTAGGTGGTGCAGATGTTTTAAAGGGGGTGGTGAACGTGGTGGGAACCAGGTTAGTTCAACCGTATCGCCCGGGTAGGCCGATTTAAAGTAAGAAGGTGGTCTTGCAAATGGCATTCACCTAAAGCCGCCACCCTTATCAGGACTTTTATGGGACACCGTGAAGCGCCTGGGCGTCAATATTTTACACCGTCGCCCATCGGTAAACAAGAAATTCAACAATGTCTCTTCAGGTCAATAGGCCAGATAGGCAGAAGTCGGAATTCGGTACTGGGCTGTTAGTGGGGGGGTATCTAGCCTGTTCTCCCACCAATGAATTCTTAGTTTTGTAATGTAGTTTACAGAGTTTTTAACATTTTTCGAAGATTGAAACATTTTTAGAAACTTCAAAAAATTGAAAAACTTGAAAAAATTGATATTTTTGAGGAACTCACTATAATAAAGGCGTAAAAAGCAAAAAAAAATGGTACCGATGTAATCAGAAGATCATCGCCGCGCCAAGTCGAGGCTTTGAACCTCCCCCCCGCTACCAGCCCAGAACCCGGAATTTAGTGTTAGACGCCACTCAGGGTTAATCCACCGGCCGCAACCCGAAAATTATAAATCCTGGTGGGCACACACACTTACAAAAACGACCGTTTCCCGAGCTCTAATCCTCATCAGAGTATGGGATTACTGGAGCCTGAAAAGCGACCACACAACATCAAAACTAACTACTAAAACCCCACCGTTTTCACGCGCAGCTTCAGGCGTGGCGTGGAGCGCTTTGGCGATATTGACTGAAAGAGCCAATTTAGACAATGAAGCGAAACACGCACCTTTTGATGCCTAGAGGCTCTTCGGCTTATTCTGGGAGTGTCTTCAATTTCTTCTTCCTCTTCGTCGACTTCCATTTTCTCATCCGGCTCCGAGTCAGATTCGATGATGGTCTTCGGGGCTAAATTGTGGTAAATTTCTCCGACTACGAGTTTTATACCTCGCTTAGCAATCACTTTCGGTGCGTCGGCGATGAAGGAGTCATCGGTGTCCTAGAAATCAATTTATTTATCAGAATCTTTGGTACCTTTGTGCTTTGCGGTGAATAATCCCCGTCGGTGATCTCGTACGGGTCTCCTTCCGGCACTCGAGCCAAGCTTGACTTTGGTCGTGAAGACTCCGGGTGAGTATCCCGCAGATTACGGTGTTTCGATTTTAATCTATCAATATGGTGCCATTTCACTTCGCGATGTTGGGGCCCATAAAGTAGCGACGCGGCTCGATTTCTAAAATTTCTTTTTAAAATAATTTTCAGTTCTTTTAAATAAAATTAAACGCGGGAAATCAATAATTCCGCATGATCATCGAGCCCAAAAACGCACCTAGCCTGCTTGGCGTGGGTCAGCACGGCCATATCGGTCTGATTTGCCACCCGGCGGGGCAATGGTGGTTCCCGGAAGCACAACGATCCCAGGCGTATCAACTAAATTATTCGAACGATTAAAAAAAGCTAAAAAACCAAACCTCATCGTCGGCTTTGTCGAGATCACTCTTCAATTCACGATACACATATTCGCTCTCCAGAATTCCGTGGACGTTATTGGCCGCTTTGCGGTACTAAACAAATATAACTCTTTTCCACTAGAAACCAACATCCATGACAGCTTCAAGCATCTCCTTTTGAGCCAACATCAACCGGATCGAGATCTCATCCTGTAAAAATAGATCAGGGCCCAGAGATCGCAACAAACCATCGGTTCATCATCTTTACGGCCTTTTTGACTAACGCTGGGCCCAGGTTCGCTTGTCGGCAGCCCCTCACAACGTATACTCAGGTCGAAAATTTCGGGAGCATCTTCTTGTGTGATTCCTACAAAAAATGTTTAGTGATACAACAGAAATTTACAGAAAAATCCTACAAAAAACTCCTAAAATCGAGCCAATCCTTACCCAGTTGAGTCAAATGCTTGATGATCGATCGGCCGGCTTCTTTCAGCGTGTCGCGTTCCATTTCCTCGACACAATCTTCAACGGTTTCCCGGCGTTTTCTGCAAGGAAAAAAAATTATATAAACGTCATATTCCCACCTGATGGAGCCGCCGTTTGAAATGTCATTCTTGGTAACCGGTATCGCGTGGCCGTTTGTCCATTTTGGGGAGCAGGCCGGCTGAAAAAGCGGAATCTAAAGCCAATAAATAATAAGAAGTACCTTAACGATTTTTAAATAGAATAAATCATAGAATAAACTAGAAATAACCGACCTCATCGTTCTCCCCCTCGCTCTCACTCGAATCCAGACCGCCATTCGAGAAGCCGTTTGTCCCGTTGTGCCCGTTTGCGTGAACCCCGTTGCTCTAAAACCCATTTTAATTGGATTCGCAAACAGAGTCGCAAAACGCGGCGTCAAACGTACCTTTTCGATCAGAGGCTCGAAATCGCTATCCTCTTCCATATCCGGGTGCAGTCCGTTGCCGTTGGCTTCGCGCTTGAGACTTGAAAGATGAAGCTTCAGTCGCCCCTCATCGTAATCACCATTGACTTCTAAAACAAAGTAATAAAAATTGTGATAATATTTAGAATTTATATAGCTTTTTTCTATTTTACTTACTGTATTCATCGGCGTATGCTTTAAGAATATTTGTGACGAGTTGTAGACTCGTTTCCGGATTTTGATGCCTAAAAATATTGAATGTTCCAGAAGGGTTTTCATACCCTCTGAGGGGCGAAATCCTTTCATCCTCACTCTCTTCCTTCTTGACGTCCCTATGACCGTTAGTTGATGATCTCCGACGGGCCACTAAAACGTCCAAAATGCCTCAATTTATCAATAATTACACTTTGCATGCTTCTTCGCTTTCGGCGTCTCCTTTTTCGCCTTCACTCGGTGTTTCCAGGGCTCTGCAAAGCAAAAATTAGAAAAATTTGTCGAAACCTACCATTCACCAATAATTGCGAGCAGGTTTCCTCAGAGTAAGGATCCATAAAGCTTTGCCGGAACGCCTTTAGAAATTTGTCATCAATCGGCTTGAGAAAATCATGCTTGCACCACGTCCAGAACCTAAGTAAATTATTGATTTTCCAGGATAGATTTTGTTACCGCTTAGCCACATGTTCTGGCGGCCAATTGTCGAGCTGATCTTCCGGCTCCTTTGGCACTTCCGGGGCGGCGGCAAACCTGAAGGACCCAATTTTATTGTTGGTTTTTGAGAAGGCAATTTAATTTTATGGGTGCTCGAAAAATTCCACGAATTTCGTCCACTTGTTCCAAAATTCTTCTTGCTTAAAATCAGGCAGCTCTGACAATCCTACCGCAGCCACCGAGGTGGCAAGAAGCTTGAAGAAGCGTTTCCCAAATAACGCAAAAATTTTGATGTCGAGAAAACAAAAAATAAGCTTTTTTAGTAAAAAAGAATGTAGGAAAACCAAAATTAAGCCAAATCCTACAACTCACAAATCAACTTCATCATCCGAGTATTCCAACGAAGTGCTCTTGTACTGAAATTGGGGCAGGGGCCTTTGTGAGGTGTCGGACAGTGGGTAGACGCCGCGCTGCATAAAAGCGGTCTCCAATTGGATATGCCGCGAGAAGTCGGCGGCGTGAGAAGCCATTGCCTCGAGCTCGTGCTGGATGGCAGCCTAAAAGTTCAGGTTCTCGAGCCCCATCCACAGAGCCTTACCAATAAATCGCCCTCCAGCTCGCTCTTTTGATGTTTCTCGTAGGCCGAGAGAAAGTTGTTCAGCGTCGGACATTTTTCCTAAAAACATCATTTATATGACAAAGAGCATCGATAACTTACCCTCGTCAGAAACGTAAAATATTCGGTGGGCTGAGGCGCGGAACTTGAGGGCTCCTCATCTTCCGATGAACTTTCCACTAATTAATGCTCTGTCAAGAAAAATTCTGAAAATACTCACATCGGGCTCGGCGCGGCGCCTGGCGTTTATTGCTCTTCGACTTGCGCTCATCATCCCGACCTTTCTTTGCCACCTAAATTCATGAATGCCTGGTTTCCACAATATCGGGTTTGGTAGAGTCCTGGCGGCGCTACACCGCCAATAAAACGCTTACAGGATCAGTTTTACAGAATCCCTCAAAATTGCCTTTGAAATGAAACATTTGAGAAAAATAACACGAGACCAATAAGTCCAAAAAGTTAGCACGTGACTTTCGAGTTTTCACTAAAGAAATGTGATGCGAAATCGTGGGGTAATAAAAAGGTTTTACTAACAATAGCGGAATTAGTCCCCATATTTTGAAAGACTGACTTTTCCCAAATTGTATATTTTGTTCTACCGACCCTTTCAAGTCTAAACTTTCGCCGAATATCATCCCAAATAGCTCAATCTATTCTCCCAACGGATCTCCTCAGTTTTCTTCGAGCTACTCGTACACTTGGGGACGATTTTCGGCTGGGTGCCGAACCCGGGGGCCCACCCCCGGCAAGGGGCGCATTCAAAAAGCACGAACCTTTTCGGCGGTGGCGCGCGTCGAACGGCCCGTCCGCCCGGTGTCCCGGACCCGCATGCCTGCAACAAAGCGTTATAGCGAAAAATTGGGCGAATTCAGGGCGAAATACGTTGAGGAAATGGGTGAAATATGTGTGGTGGGTAGCCCCTGGAGCGCCTCGCATCAATAGGGGAGGCGACGCGAGGTGGAGGCCCCCCTTCGTGTCTGTATGTCGGTCTGCTCCCTCTCATCCGGCTGCGTTCTTCGAGTCGCGGGTGACCCGTTCCCCCAGTCCAGAGCCACAGCCCCCCACCACCACCAGCCACTCTTCCACTCGTACAAAACCCCTGGTAGGCCTGCCAGCTGGTCGATGGATTCTGAAAACCGCGGATTTCGATGGGGAGAGCAGCGAAGACCATTTGGGGGATGGGCGACATCGATCAATACCTAAAAATTTATCGAAACGCATAAAATAGCGTATTTTTTTCCTCTAGGATAACCCCTGCCCGAGGGCTTATTGAAAAAAGAGCAATGCTCGTATATATATCCCCGGGTTTCTTTTAGTCAAAATATATTTAAAATTCAAAAACCCAAAATACGAAACGTCGAAGTAGCGAAAAAAAGGCTTTATAATTCAGTTACGGTAGTTTCTTCGAACGAGATCCGGGGTCTTTTCCCAGCTACTCAAGTGCCAACCTTTATCCTCGGCATAAAATCACAGCATTGGAACACACAGTCAACGATCACAAATCACAAAATGGAAGAACACACGCCTATTTACACACACTAGTGCTTCGGTGGAGCCGCGTAGCACGCATCCATGTAGGCGGCCGTCATCTCGTCGACCAGCGTCTTGTCCGGGATGCCGGCAGCCAGACCGTAGAGAGCCGCCTGAAACGAAAAATTAGCAAAATCACGAGGGTGAAAAGGTTGAACGTTTTAGAGATTGCGCTCACATAGCCATCATTGCCGAACCCGTTAAAACATTTACCGTAGCGCTTCCGTTGCCCTTGTCGGGGAGGCTGTTCACCTCCTGGCAGACAGCCCGCAAATCCCCCAAAATGGCGTCAATCTTCCCGCTGTCCGCATGGTTGAACGTCGTGCAAATGTGCACACTATAAAGTCAACAATACGAACGATGAAAGGGATGCTTACGAATCGGGGTTTTGCAGAGCGTTGAGGGAATAGCCTTTCTTCGTCATCCGATCGGCGACGGCGTATACGTTGAAGACCGTCGATTTGAAAGCAACGACGGAGACGTCGGGAGATCCGTGAAGCTGTAAAAAGCGGCCTTTACCAATTAATAAATCCATACCTCGAGTCCAGGGATCAGACGGATTCCGTCAGCCAACCGTTTCGCACTTTCAACAATCTTTCTGCAGCGGGTTATATAATTCTGTCGGCCAAACGACAGCAGCGTGGCCCAGGCAACAGCAGCATTCGCCCCAGCGCGGCTTCCTGCAAGAAAATAAATCTCCCTGATTGTTCTATCAATATGTCGAAAATCATTTTGACAAACTTCATTGCGCTGAAATGTTTGCGATGAAAAATCGAGGCGAAAAAGGGATTGAAATTTCGACAAAATGAATTTCCGCCAAATCAAAATAAGCAAATCTCCTTTAGAGAATAACTAACCACAAATGGTCGGCGTCGCGTAGATGCCGCCCGCCCATTCCGGGATCGAGAAATATTGGTAGTGGTGCAATTCGTGGCTACGGTACATCACGATCGACGAGCCCTTGGGCGTGCAGCCATACTAAGGAAAATTGAGGACATTAAAAAACCGAAAACCTTATGAGTGTCACAGGAGATGCTCGTTACGCCCGGGTTTCCAAAATCGAAGACGGGCAACGGGAAGCCGGCCTCTTTCATGAATGGAACGAGGAATCCGCCGAGGCAGGCATCAACGTGCACCGGGATACCGTACTTGACGCCGAGCTGAAATTAGGACGTTACGGGATCTGAGCTTCTCGAACTCCTAAAATCGTAATTTCCGCGTGTCGACACAAACCTTGGCAATTTCGGGAATCGGATCCACGGTGCCGGATGGGAAATTGGGGGCCGAGCCGACGAGCATGCACGTATGACGGCTAATCAACCGCTCCATAGCCTTCACATCGACACGCTGATTCTCATCGACGGGCACGTGCTGGATGCGCATTCCGCAAAGGTTGGCAGCCTGAAATAGAAATATTAATTAGTGCAACGCAACAAAACCTTGTCAAATGCAGCATGAGCAGTTATCGGACATAGGATGACTGGGTCATCATTACCAAGAGCGTAGGCGCGGTTCCTGAACGAAAATATTTAAATTTAAGCAAAAATTACCGGTAGGCGAAACAAGCCAAAACGATACTTTCCGTTCCACCAGTAGTCATCGAACCCGAGCTGTCTTCCGGGCCATGGTAGAGGCTGATCACCTAAAACTCGAAATTCAGTCTAGAGTTCATTCCTGAAAACGCACCATCCTAATCACCTCGGCCTCCATCTTACGGACACCCGGGAAAACATCCGGATGCAGCGGGTTGCTGTACGCATATTTTCTATAAACCTAAAGAAAAATTTGAACTTTCTTTAATACAATACCTTGGCCAACAAGTCCAAGTGATCATCGGTTCGATCTGTGTACACAGCACCGCTCACTTTGCCGTGGGCAACGTCGAATTTCCCGTAATCGTCGTACCTAAAGGCACATGCACAAGGAACTTGAAACCTACTTGCTAGCCAAATCCAAGACTTGTTCGCTCGACAACGCGTCTTCCGGAATGGCTGTAATTCTCGTAAAACGTGCGTGAGAAACAACAACCTGCATAAAAGTGCCGATCAGTGTCGTCCTTATGAATGCTTTCAAGAATCTCCATCTTTGGCTTTTCAAGCTCTTGCTCGATTCGGCGACGAACGGCGGGAAGCTTGCGAAACTGCTGGAAACCCCATGCGGCCAGTCTAAAAAGATGAAAAGGTGTCTGAGGAGAATACCTTTTATGCAACGGTTGCTCTGAACGGGTATACAGGCGGTATGTGTTCAAGTAGACAAATGTCCCGGCGATGGTACCGATCACGAGCACTACTGGATCAACCTATAAAAATAAGAATTTACAGCACTAAAATTATGAAACTACCTTCTTCAGGTGCGTGACAGCCGTTTCATGAAGGGCGACTAAATGCTCTTTGGCGGCGTCAGCACCTTCTTTCAACATTTCTGAAACATAAAAATACATTAAATTCAAATCACACACAATAATGTATGAATTTACAAAGTGAGAACAAGAAAAATCGGCTTCTTCTTGACAGCCTGGCGCGCTTTAAAACCACATTTTATCTGCAAATTTCGTTACATGGGCCTATGCGACGTCGATTTGGCTCGGAAAGCCCTCTACGATGATGAAACGCAAATCTTTTTTACGCCCAACAAAAGGCTTAGGGTCAGTGGGTGATAAAAAAGCCACGATGGCGCCACTTATCATTCCCGGACGAGTGGTGCTCTTCCCTGCAGCCCCAGCCGCAAAGAGAACGAATGTATCTAGCATGCATACTGTGTTTGTAACCACATTTTAGTCTGAACGAAACTTTATTCCCGAGCAACGCCTCCAACAAAACAATAAAATACGAGATCAAAATCGATAAATAAACGTTTAATGTATTCTCAATCATCATCATCTCCGGGTCTCTTCTTTCCAGATCGAGCCAAAATCGCGCCGGGGGCCGGGTAGGGACGTTGTTGGAAGAGAGGGCCGCCAGCAGTCGTATCAACGCCAGTTTTCGTGTCTTCAACGAGTCCAGATGACCATCTTCCACTATAAACAAGAATATAATGTTTGGAAACGTAAAACATACACGGAAATGTCACTGTACGCTGCTGGGTCCATCGGGTCGATGCCCTTGCGGGTGGCGCGCCCTGAAATTGAGTTATGTCAAGCCAAACAAAACTCACGCAGCCTGTCGCGATCCGAGGGTTCTTCTTCTTCTTTGCCTTCGTCGCTATCACTTTGGCCAGGGCTCTAAAATTAGGTCGGTCAAATTTAATTTAGATTATACCCTTCGAGGCGGCCGTCGATCCCTCTCACGGTCACGGCCATGGCGATCACGATCACGGCCACGGTCTCGACGGTCGTCCCTTTCACGGTCGCGATTCCGGTCCGAATAGCGGTCTCGCTGTCTTGCTTCTTCCTGAAAATTGCAATTAGGAAATAGAGTACAATAAAGCGCGAAAAATGCTCGTCAAAGGCTTACCGACTGCCTGTAAGCCTCGCGTTGATCAAAAAGTGGTGCCTGTGGCGGCATTGGAGGCCTCGAATCGTCAGCACCGCCCCCATGAGCTCGTTCACGTGCGAGTTTCGGAGCAGCCTCTCCGATCACCGCATTCGGATGGCGTGGCGAAAGCCAACATACCTAAAAGAATTCAGTTTTTGAAGCAAAGAAGCAAAAACCTCATCGCTCTCCGGGTTCCAATAGTAATGCCTCTTCATGCCCGGATCGTAGACTTCAACCCAGGGCTCGGGTATCGGGTATCTGGTCAGCATACGATTTTTGCGGTAAAGGTATTCTTCGTTGAGCCTGAAAAGGTAAGTCTACGCTGGAAAAGCTGTGCTACCGCGATTCCGGTTGTCCATCGCCCCAGTGATCGTAGCAGAACTCGACACAAACATGGTATGGATTGTTTCTGAAAAAAAATATCGAAACAACCGATGGTACTTACTTATTAGGGCATCCGATCGCGAATTCTCTGTCATCCACCTTCTTCTCTTTCACATCACTTCCATAGTCTTCCGCAAAGACTTCCTCGTTGGGATCTAAACAAAAATTAATAAATTCATGCCAACAAACCTCTCCCAACGATTCCTCTTTTCTGTAGTCGAGCGAGAAGGGCTGGAGGTAAGGCCATGTGCCCTGAAAATAGTTGCATCAGAATTTCAGCGCATGAGGAAAGCGGTAAAAATCCGGTGAAAGCTATAAGAAGTAATATAAAAATTTCTCTTCCAGCTAAAATACTTTAACGAATACATAAAGTATATAATTTTATTCTATTTTATTTTGAAAAACAAATGTCAGTCAAATTCTTTTTGCAGTCCGCGGCGGCTTTGCCCCGCAAAGGCCGGCGCGCCGTGGACGAGAGACACTCTTTACGGGGCGTACACGCGGAAATTACTGACTTTATTTGTAAAACTTTCAAGCTTTTCCCTGTCTTTTTATCAAAACTCGAATGAGCAAAACGTTTTTTTTTAGAAAATGGTTCTCGACATTGACCTGTTCCGCGAGGAAAAGGGTGGCGACCCGGAAAAGATCCGGAAATCGCAACGAGACCGGTATTTTCTGCTTTTGGTTTCTCATTACAGTAGAATTTTAGTTACAAGGACCCGGCTCTCGTGGATAAGGTCATTGAGCTTGATCAACAATGGCGAAAAGGTACGAAAATTTATTTTTTGCTAACGTTTTTTCAGAGCGCTTCACTGCCGATCGCCTGAACCGCCAAAAGAACACTTTCAGCAAGGCTGTTGGCGAGAAGATGAAGGTGCGGCTTTTTTTATCACTTATCTGGCCATTTTTAGAAGAAAGAAGGCCCTGGATCTGATGCGCCTGTCGACGAGCAGGTTCTGGCCCGGCTGGAGGAGTTGAAGCTTGACGAGCTCGGCAGCGTATCTGTCAATCAGTTGAAGAAAATGGGTGTATTGGTGGAGGAGCGAATGGCCCAGACGAAGATTAACATGGAGAAGCTCGAGAATGATCGCCATCAAGCGCTAATCCAGGTTGGACGTTATGAATTGTATCAGAGAGCCAATATTTTTGTTTAGATCGGGAACTTTGTTCACGAATCTGTCCCGATCTCGGATAACGAAGATAACAACCGTGTCGAGAACACGTACGGCGATATCACCAGCCGAAAGAAGTACAGCCATGTCAGTTACTTTAATCAAAATTCATGATATGCCGCTAGGTTGACTTGGTTGTGATGATTGACGGGTTTGATGGTGATCGCGGAACGACAGTGGCCGGTGGACGCGGCTACTTTCTCAAAGGACCACTTGTGTTTCTGGAGCAGGCGATTATTCAGATCGCGTTGCAAACGTATTTTTGTGACATTTAATTATGTATTTTTTTCAGGCTGTCGAAGAAAGGCTATACACCCCTGTATACGCCCTTCTTCATGCGCAAGGAGGTGATGCAAGAGGTTGCCCAGCTGAGTCAGTTCGACGATGAACTATATAAAGTAAGGTCTATCAGCCAGAATAATACTTTTTTTAGGTATCGGGAAAAGGAACCGAAATTGCTGGCGATTCCACTGTTGATGAAAAGTATCTAATCGCAACGGCAGAACAACCGATTGCCGCCTACCACAGGGACGAATGGATAAAGGTGAAGCGACGGCTCCTTGCTTCATTTATTTTTTTAAGGAAACCGATTTGCCGATCAAATACGCTGGTTTCTCGACGTGTTTCCGCCAGGAAGTGGGCAGCCACGGACGGGATACGCGTGGCATTTTCCGGTTTGGAAATGCTTGATCCTGGCAATGGTTTTTAGGGTGCATCAGTTCGAGAAAGTCGAACAATTTGTCCTGACGTCGCCTTTTGAGAATAAATCGTGGGAAGCGTTCACTGAGGTATCGAACCCTGGCAATTAACAGTATTGATTTCAGATGATCGGCAACGCAGAGGAATATTGCCAGCTTCTCGGCATCCCGTACCATGTGGTATGCATTGTCTCGGGCGAACTGAACAATGCTGCCTCGAAAAAGTAAGATATTATTCAATGTGTGTTCTAATAGGCTTTAGGCTCGACTTGGAGGCATGGTTCCCGGGCTCGGGTGCTTTCCGAGAATTGGTCTCGTGCTCGAATTGTCTGGATTACCAGGCGCGCCGGCTGAAGGTCCGCTATGGACAGACGAAGAAACTGGACGGAGAGGTTGGTATATTTTAGTCAATTTTTCTAGTGCCTTTACAGGTCTCCTACGTGCACATGCTGAACGCAACAATGTGCGCAACCACAAGAGTCCTCTGCGCCCTCCTCGAAAACTATCAAACCGAGACGGGAATCACCGTGCCTGAAATTCTTCGCCCGTACATGCCTCCGCAATACAAGGAGGTAAGAATTCGTCGGGATACTTTAAAAATTTGCGTTATAGTTCATTCCATTCGTCAAACCGGCCCCCATCGACGAGGAGAAGGCGAAGGAAGGCAAGAAGAAGGGAGGCAAATAAGCGGCCACATATCGGTTTCATTCCTTTTTGTTAAATTTGTTTGCTTTAATTTAAGTCCTGTGTGATGTTCACTCCTTTTTTACCATTTTCTAGGTGGCATTTTCCTTTTTCGATATGGTAAAGACGGTTTATCACACCAAAACCCGTGACAGGAAATTGCAAAAGTGAGGCGTTTGGGGGTAAAAAGTGACTAGCGATGGAAGGACCCGAAAAAATTATAAAAATTTAAGAACAGTATGGGTAGTAGTTTTGGCTTTTAAATATGTACAGAAATTGGTGGTTATCAGGCATGTTTGAATTTCGGAAATGTCCGGTTCCCGATCAAGATATTGTTCGAAATTCATCAGTTTCCTCCTCGATTGCTCCCTGATCCGCACACGGCTCTTCCGGGCACGTTGACACAAGATTTATGTAAGTCTGAAGATAGCTCCGGGTTTTTTCCACTGTTTGGACCCACCTGTAGCGTCCTGTCGACATGCCTAGCCACGTAGCGAACAAAGGGGCGCAGGTCACCATTATTTGCAGTTTGTAACGTAGCATAATACTCTGCTCTCGTGCTGACTGGAAGGATCACCGGCGGGAAACCTGCCTTCATAAGAATAAGATTTAGTAGCAGCCGGGCGGTGCGTCCATTCCCGTCAACGAAGGGGTGGACGACGACCTGTAAATTTATGTTTTAGTTTGACAAGATTGGAAGATTCTGTACCAATTTATAGTGGGCGATAGCGGCCAGTTGGACCGGGTCCATGTCTTGATTCGACGGCTCATTCAGCCAATCCACTAACTCGAGCATTTGCTCCTTCACATACTTCGGTGCCACCGGGGTAAATCTAAAGATGCTGTAGACTTTGTTTAACAAGGGCTTTTTGTTTATTTCTTAGAGCCCACCTCCCTACGTAGACTTGCGTATCACGAAGTCGGCCGGCGTCCAATGGCTGAGCGTGTCCGAGGACACGTTGGTGCATTTCCAGGATGTCCTATTTTTTTTGAATGTCATATCCTTAGCCTTTCCCTACCTCCAATGTAACGTCGGCCAAGTGGATGAGTGAACGGTTGAGGAAACGAAGGGCCGAGTCCATGCCCAACACTTCATTATGTTCCCGTATGCTCTTCCCGGGCACCGGCATACCAGACTCGAGGATTGATCTGGACTTTACTTCTTCATTTTGCTCATCACCAGCTTACCTGGTCTCTCCGAGCGACAGCGTGTTACCCTCGATCGCCACCGTGTGGTAAATGTGAGAGAAGTAGCTCTCCCTCATCGCTCGCCGCAACGTTGCGCTTTTTGGGAGATCGAGAAAGTTGTCCCTTGAAACAATTCCTTTTATCTTCTTCTAGAACGCTTACCGCTTGCGGCGAATATCGCGAAGCATCTTCTCATCCAAGGCCGACACAAGCGGTTCGGTTCTCTCGCGACAACTAAATGAAAATAAAAATGGGAAGTAGATAGCCGTACGCCAATGCTTCTGAATGCCGTGGGTCGACAGACAATGCTCTCACGCAATAGCCATCCGCCTCCAAAAGCCGTTCGCTCGTCTCGAGGTGCAGTCCGTACTCTACCAAGATGTCCGGATGCTTCGGGTTGAGGGCCAGGGCGTGCTCGATGATCGTGGCGGCCTAAAGCCAACTAGATGCGTTTTTGTTTCTTACCTTCTTATGGTTCCCGTTGTAGCGATTGAGTCGTGCTTGGTTCAAGGCCGTTAGGGCTTCTTGGACCTGTGCCGGATCCGGCTCTTCACATTCCCTCAGTCTCCTCCTGTTTTGCCTTGACGACGCCCCATTGCTCGGTGTCGGTCCAGAGTTCGATGGGGAACGGGTCTTCAATAACCATGACTTGCGATTGGAGCTCTGAAAGATTTTTTTATATCAATACGTTTTTAGCTGGAATTGTAGGCGGAATACCCAATCTTCAGCCGCTGACCTCTCGGAAGTTGCCGACGTGGTGGAATGGTTGTCTCCTCGCCTGCTGGTGACGGCTCCGGGCACAATGGCGTGAAGATGTCGACATTACAAGCAACGTCCTTCAGGAAGTCGTAAGCTTTTGGCAGAAGGTACTGGAAAAGAATTCGTAACTTCTTTTCAGATTTTAGGCAGGTTGTGGCTCCCCAATCCCTATTTTTAGACGATCTTTGTCAGGTGATGATAGTTTTCAGGACCCACCTGTGTTCCAAGTGAAACTGCCAAACAGAGCACGACCACTTTTTGCCATGAAAGACCATTTCCGCCAGAGGTCTGGCCCATTTCTGCGGCCGAGATTCTTCTTATAAACGAGGGCTCTCGCCTCATTTTATTTTCACTTTCATCTCCTCGAAATTCTTCGCGTATCGCACTAGTTTTTGGATTGCCTGGGGTTTCCACGTAGAGCAGTTGGAGTAGATGTAGCCGTTAGTGCTTTGAAAGCCAACACGAGGGCGGTCTCGGGGCGGCGGCGTGTCTACGGTAATCATGCGGGGTCCCTTGGTCAGAGAGAATGGGAGCTGCCGGGCAAGTCAGGGGACATCACACGACCCCTTCAACACCAGGCCTCGTACCTGAAAGCCGTCAAAGTTAGTTTTATACATTATTGGTAATTGGAGGATGCTTCCGCTTTCTTATCTGCGAATTCTAACCCCCAATTTGACGGAAAAAGGCCACGAAAATGTCTTGCGAAAAGTTTTAGCCCTCAAATTATCGTAAAGTTAATGAGAACTTGAAAAAGATTATATCGGGACGTGCTTCGTTTCCAAGCATTTTTCTGGCTTTTACGGAATGAGTCCCAGTTTTTGTCATCCTCCTAATGATCGACTTGCAGGTGGAGTCGATTAACTGGGAAGCAGCTTCAACGGCGCTACAGCAACCGGTGGGTAAAGAAAACCTTGAATGGAAATGGAGATCCACTAAACCTAATATTCCTACTTTCTAGCTGTCCGCCGCCGTCTCGGCAGTGAACGCCTTGCGGCCAGTCAACAGGATGGCGTTGAATACTGGCCATATCCCAACCTTCAAGGAACGCCGCCCCTTCCGTAAGTGTCGGCTTTTATTGGTGCTATATTAGCCCCCTTTTAGTGCTTTTTTTTTGTTAAAAACCCGTTTTTCCCCTGAATAATGACAAGGATGACTCTGTATTGATCGATTTCTTCAAAGGCGTTTCTTATCACTCTATTGCGCAAGTAGCCCGGCCGATCGCTTGCCGCACTATAATTTCACTTTCCCGCGAGGGTTCAAAAGTGGAGAGGAAGAGAACTGCTGCCGATCAGCTGGCCAGGCACTAAAAAAAACATTGACCGCCCAGCATTGATCGATGCGCGTCCGAAAGAGCGGCTGTTTTTTTGGGGGAGAACTGATCCGCTAATGAGTGTGGACAAGCGAGAATGAAAATTCGAGGTTATGGTGGCGAAATCAATCCTTATTTCTAGATGCGCGTGAAAAAGACGTCCAAGAAATCAAGAGGCAGCAGCCCAACAAGATTCCAGTGATCATTGAGCGATTTGAAGGTGAGAGTTTAATCAACAGACGCGAGGTTGGGATGAATATTTCTCGACAATGGGTAGAAAAGTAAAAATCTACAACCAATAACCCCCGGAACCCACCTGTTCAACCCCGTCTAGGCGAACGAAGCTTGCCACTGATGGACCGGTGCAAATTCCTGGTGCCCGACCATATCACTGTCGCCGAACTGATGCATATCGTCCGTCGCAGGTGAGGCCATCAAATAGCTACGTCCTAAAAAAGGAAAATTGAAGTCAAAAACAATCAACCCACATTTAGGCTTCAACTCCACCCGGAGCAAGCCTTCTTCCTGTTGGTCAACGAGAAGTCCGTCGTGTCGAATTCGATGACGATGAGCGAGCTCTACCAGGTAACCTATTCCCACTTGATGGCATCTAAATCTCTATAGAAAGACCAAGACGCAGACGGCTTCATCTACGTCGTCTACACGAGTCAACCTGCCTTCGGTTAGCGAGATCGCCCCTCCACGATTTCGCTAGGCCATCCGAGTATTAAAGTGTTTCACAAACATCATTGTGCTTTCCCCGGATACTTTTTCCTCTCACCAGACCCATAACGACTAGCTGATTCGAAAGCCATTACTCGTCTTACCCAATCTCGCAAGCATAGCTGTACCGAGATCCAACAATTCAGGTCGCATTTACCCCTCAAATCCCCAGTCCTTGGCCTTCCCGTTCCGCTCGTCTCATTCGATGTCTGCCAACCCAATTTGATTGTGTACATATGTAAGTAAACAATTGAACATCTGCAAGTGCCTGCGCATGATCACTTTTATTGTCAGTCAACACTTTACCGGAAAAGTGAGAGATCAAATCAACAGTAAAAAAACAACCGGCACAGATACTGATAGAATCGACAACGTAGAAATAAAGAGATGGGACAACAGTAGATGAGGAGGTCTTATTCTTCTGCATCTGGATTTGCGAAGGGGTTGGCGATTTGTTCCATTCCGTCGGCGGGCGCGATGATCGTGATGGCGGTCCCGCGGCCAACAATAAGGCCCAGCGATCGTGTGTCTTCAGTCACCCTAAAGCCATTTGTATTTTCAAAGATTCCAAAGAGTAAATGAGCGATCAAAGCAAACCTTTCACTGTCTGGAGCATCACGTAGATATTCAATCGCGTCGTCTAGCACAAGATTAAGTAGCGCATCGTATCCCTTCAGCGTGCCCATGGCTAAACAAGGATCAGAAAGATTAAAAATACCAACCTTCTCTCCCTCCCTGAAACTTGACGCGCACCTTCTTGTCGATAAATCTCGAGAGGTCAACAATGGATTCCTTCTTCTTGCGGCCAGCATCATCCTTTTCCGGGGGTGCCATTCTGTAACTGAAAGTACCATTCATTGGTTCGTTCGTTATTGAAGAAGTGACCCAAAAATAACACGGTGTGAAAGCCGCTTCTATACAGTACAAAATTGTTGTCACGGATGTTTTATTGATGATTATCACAGAAGTTAAGCTCACAGGAACAAAAACACATTATGCAACATTGCACGAAGGTACCGGGCAACATAGAAAACCTCAAGCAACGTTGGCAAATCGAGCAAAATAAAGTAGGGGCTGACTAGAAGGGTGGCGCATCTGTCAGAATAAATAGCATCAGGATGATATGTAGCGGTGGGGCGAGGGGCAGTAGGAAGATAAGTTATGGGGTATGGATTTGGTGCTCGCGCATCGCAATCTCCAGATCACGCAGGTTTCGTTCTAGCATTTCGACCTCTTCCAGACGTCCGGCAGCGGCCGCTTGCGACAAATACCTAAGAGTAACGTTGCGCGTTTATTCTAGAAACAAAACCCTTTGATTATATCACGTTGCTCCTCGAGAGGATGCTTCTGCTCCACCTGCTCGGCGAAAGGATTGTTATGCAGACTGTGCGACAGTTCCGGAGTCCACCTAAAACAGAAAATCATCGAAAGCAGATAAATCGCTACCCATCATCAACAGATCGACCGATAAAAGACGAGCTGGGAGTCATTTTTGCCGCAGGAATTGCTTCGGGGGACGATGTGTCCGAGCGGATTGCCTAAACACAGTTCAACGACATGCCAATGGTGCAAACCCGCGCAGCCGTAGTCGCTGCCCGCTGAGCGATTGCACGTTGCTCTTCCACCTATGAAAAGCAAGATGAAAAAAAACTAACAAAGAAATCACACTTGTCGAGCCACCTTTCGACGGTGAAGCTCAGCCAGTTCAGCATATTTCTCAGCCGTCGGGAGCCCTTGCATGTTAGAAATCACATTCTAGAACGCAATTCCAAGAAGCACAAAGAAGCCGATTACCTGAAGTGTTTGTATAGCAACAAAGCGTATATTTTTGCGTAATTGTCGCTCACGGAATCCCATATTTTCGGTTTCGTCGCCCTCGATCGATTTGCTAAATCAATAGTTTTCGACGGGTAATCACAAAATACCTGATCAAGTCGATCTCTTGCTGCTTCCTCGCAATTTTTGAGCGGATCTCCTCGGCCGAGCTGAGAGAATAGAGTGCTTCGCCGTTACTGTTAGAAGATTATTTCGAAAAGCGGAATGGTTTACTTTATGCTGGACGCCATCTTTGCGTAGGCCGGCGAGAGGTTTGAGATTTCGTTTAGTAGGATGATCAGTCGTTCGTAGATGGATACCTAAGCAAACCATTAGCATGATCGAAGGTTCCTACCAGGGCCGGCGGATTGCGCGCTTCCATCTGCAGTTCTCGCTTCTCAAGCAGTGATAGACATGGTACGCAAACACGCAGTTGCTCAGCAGCATCCTGTAAAAAAAGTTGAAAAGGTGTGAAAGCGTTATTGGATTTGGCCAGTGGACGAGAAACTGCCAGCACTTTGGGAGGAACATAAGATCAGTCGTAAGCGCCTTATGAAACATACGAATACCACCACCACCACACCGAAAGCTGAATCATCATGCAAACGTTGGGAAATACAGGGAAAACAACGGGATTCGTGCGGTAGTGGCGGGCACCTGTCGCAGAAGCGTCGAGATACTGACTTCTGTACCATCACGGCTCCCCTTCGAGCTTCCAATCAATCCTCGTAGATGGCCACTGGTGCGCTGCGCCAAATCTGCCAGTTTTTCCAGCGAACGAACCTCGGCCTAAATGATATTCAACTAATTTAAAAAACAATCTCAACCTTTTTAGCACTCTCCTCATCCTCGTCTTGCATAGCAGCAGCCAGGGCTGGGTTAGTCAACTTTCCTAAAGAGCTATATACAAAAATTTGTAAGATGTTTACTGGCTGAAAGAAAAGATAAGAATTTGCTGCATGCTTGGCACATGACCTTCCCACAAAGACGACAATGGTGTCGCCGCCTAAATATCGGCTACATGACTTCAAAGCGAATAGCACCTCGTCATATTGAATTTTTGATTGCAGCCGCGGCAAGCCGGGCTATCGGAATCTTCTGTCCATGGAACGACGAATCGTTCGAATTCTAAAGCACAATTGGGGGATAGCTGGCAACCAAACCTTTCCGTTTTGCTGGATCCGCTGGTGCTTCGTTTATCAATTTGTCCATCCTTATGATCAACGTGTTCGTCCGGACAGCAAGATCGTTGACGGAGGCCTCGCGACATCGGACGTAATACTCAGTGTGCTTTTGTGTGACGCCTAATAAAGAAATACTGGAGAGAAAGATAATGCTACCTATTTCCGGCCGGTAGGGTGGTAATTCAGGTCGCCGGGCACGTTGGCGCAGTTCCCTTTCGCGTGATCTACAACAAAGTCTTTATTTCTGGAAACGAATTACAATGAAAACGTACTTTGATTTAGCTTCAAACCGGGGAGTGGGATCGCTGATTTTGCGAATCGGAATCAAATTTGGCGGCATTGTTTGAAAGACGGAAAAAATTCAAAGACGCAGCGGGGGCGAGCATGAACGGAGCGTTGCAAATTACGATTGCATTCCCTTTGCCCAACAAATAAAACCCAGCCAGCAAACGACACGAACTTGCTGCGGGTGGTTGTTGGCGTATTCTGATGGGTCTGCTTGGGGCTCGTTTCGTCAATCTGCGTCATACTGCTCGACGAGGCGACGGCCGTCAACCCGCTGGAGACACGACCTCGCAAATTCTCAATGTCAAGCCCCGGGTCGAAACGTTTGATGCTGCGTTTCGCTTTGTCGAAAAAGCCTGGAACAAAAAATCCGTTTGAAGACAGCTGCCTAGAATTCGGACCTTTGAGCTGCTCGACAGCAGGGGTATTCGCATCTTCCGGGTGGTCATTTTCAACGTGGGCTGCTAGGGCGTTGTAGCTGCCGAGATCAACGAGGCAAAACGGGCAGATAAACCCCTAGACCATAGGTAAAATTTGCCAATAGTTTTTGCCACCTGACGTATTCCCGTCGACCCGCCATCCATATGCAGTAGCTGCTAATTTTGCGCTTTTATCGTTCTTAGATCGGAATGTGTATCGATAGCATGCTGCTGAAACACGCACTGTTCACCTGCCGACTCGCTCAAACTTTATTCCAATGATAGAACATAACAAGCTGCGCTAATGTGAACAAAGGTGGGCAATGATCTACGCGTAATAGAGCGTGTATAACAATTTGACAATAGGCAATGTGTATAAATGCGGCCTGAATTTAGAGGTAAAAGATATGCGTCGATTGCCGCCGGGACAATCGACGGGCTATGTGGGGAAGTGAAGGGAAAGCGAGGTCAAAGTCAATGAGGCAGTCGGCATATCACTTCATCATCATCTCGTCCAAGATCTTGTCGTATTCAAAGAGATCGAAGACGCGGACCACGTGGTAGTTTTCGTGCGATTTTTCGACGGTTGTCTGCAAATCAGGGTATTGGCTAAGAATATATAGCATACCTGCACAGCGGGCAACAACAACATTGTGTTTCCGGCGCGTTGACTGCAGTCGGAGGTGATACCGCGGGCGCGGTAGTAGGCGAACCAGTCCTGATAAACGCGCGCTCGGGCGGCACGGACTTGTGCTCGAGTCGCGTCGGAGAGGCCGGAAGTAGCTAAGAGAAAAGTGGATAAGTACGAGTTGAAAAACATACTCGGATCAAACAGGATCACAGCAACTAGGGCGCAAAACTCGACGTCGGTCATCTTCATGTTAAACATTGGCGCAGTGACTTCTTGAAGAGATTCGCGCAGCGGGTCGATGAACAACCTAAAATGATATTTTCGGAACTGGAGAGACAACAAACTTTTTCAGCGTGGCCTTATCGGCAAACAAGGGATCCTTGCTGCCCTCCAGCTTGATGCGGTCCAACGCCGAGTCCGAGAGGTCGGTGTACGAGTTGTCGTTGTGGATGATGCGGTTCATTTGGAGACCCCCGCGGCGCATCGTCACATAGTGCTTCTCCAGGATGGAGTATGGGCAGGAGAGGTGCTTGAAGAGGGCGATCTGAAACGGTTTTGGTGAGAGGCACGTAATAAAATGGAGTACCTTATCATCCAAATCAAGACGAGTGAATGGGGAGAGGACGGAGAGGAATTCGGCGACCAGACCGACTTCCTGTCGGAGACGCTGCTTCTGCATCCTGGCACCCAGATCGGCGGGACGAGAGACCTACAAGAGGTAAGGTTAATCACAGTTAGGTGAGGAAAACGCAGATATACCGACAATCCAAATCCCGACAGCCAAATAGCTCTAGAGAAGAACGTCATCTTCTAACAGCGTAAAAACTTTATAAAAACGAAAAAACGGGTCCAACGTTGGGTTGGCACGAAACCGCACAGATGCCTTTAGTTTTGTTGTCGGGATTTTGGCCTATCGGTATTTCGACTGTCGGGATTGTTACCGGAATTGCAGTTAGACGGCTTACCGGCGGAGTGGTGCCCAAAATATCACGTATGGTGTCCGGGCAGTAAAGCAGTCTTCTTCGTTCCCACAACTTTTCGTAGGCCAGCACCATCACTTCGATCATATTCACACTTTTCGGCGGGAGCAGGCTTTCGTCTAATCAGAATTTATTAATTTCTATAATCTCGCGCTCACCAAGCTCCTCTTTCTTATACAGTAGCCGGGGGACCTTCTTGTTGTTCATCCATTCCTTCGCTGCGACGGCCGCATCTTGGCCGTCGTCGAACGGGAATGTCTCCATGATCATGTACTCCGTATCGCCACTGGTGCCCTATAACAAACATATTAGTTTTTAATAATTATGTTAGTCGCCCACCTCCAT
Source organism: Mesorhabditis spiculigera (assembly GCA_958295435.1). Lineage (NCBI taxonomy): Eukaryota > Metazoa > Nematoda > Chromadorea > Rhabditida > Rhabditidae > Mesorhabditis > Mesorhabditis spiculigera. Next base: position 168,536 of record CATQJA010002657.1, read on the forward strand.
AGCTAGGACCTTCTCCTCTTCGTATATGATGCGCTGATGTTCTTCCGTCGTTAGGTGCTGAAATTCTTTGTTTCCGCGTATATTTAGCCTGCGCGTACTTTCCACGTTTAAGGATTTGATTAAAACATCAGTTTTCGTAAATTACGGCAATAATACAGTACCTCGAGCTCATTTTCCTCACTTCCGCCGGGCGAAATCGAGTGGTCGAGGCGTGGTCGTTTGTCCATATGGCCGCCGATCACCGGACGGCGGGATAGAGCGACAAGCTGGAATCAAATTAATTAGATACCGCTTGATTGAGTTGTATTCTTAAGTCAATATAAAGTACCTGTTCCGCATAGGAAGCGTTAGACTGCGAGAGCAGGGCTTGAGTGGCTGCGCCGTGCGGCTTGAACTCGCGCAGCTGACCACCGGAGCTCAGGTGGACGGCCATTCTGCCAGACATCACCTCGTCGATTTGACTAAAAATTATTGTTTTCGTGATCGGACCTAACTGAATTTCTAACAAAGCCAACAACTTACGCATTAAAATACGGCGATGATGGATTATCGCCCATTGCCGGCGATCCGATCGAGTGCGGCTGACCGTTGGCTTTTCGCTTGGCCCCGATTTGATCGCGGTGCGGTTGAACGGCTAAATTTTAATTTACTTATTACGAATTAGCCCAAATCTACCTAGTGGATCCATTCCGATCGTCAAACATTTCTGGAAGCGACAAGCACGGCAGTAGCAGCGGTGCTCTAGAATAGGATTTCAATCCATGTAGATCACCACGCACCGGCATTAATTTCGCACTTCAGATGGCCGTCGCCCTCCACCCGACAGGTATATTCGCGGCGTTCGGAAATCGTTCTGAAGAGAATGGTGAATAATAAATGGTGAGTCGGGGGCGTACCTCCTGAAGAAAGCACTGCATGCGGCACAGGAAACTGCACCAAAATGGAAGCCCTGGGTGACGGTTTCACAGACCTGAAGAGGGATGGTTCAGTGACGGAGGATTGATTTTACCAGACAACGTTGTTTCTTGCCAATTTCGGACCGGTCGCGACGAATCGGCGGCCGGATGCACTGGATTGGAGATGGACTGCGATGAAGGGGCCTCTTAACCCACGTTTTTTTCATAAAACGAAATAATGCAGTCTAGAAGCATTGAATTTGACCCAACCGGCAAATCCATTAGAGCGGAAACTAACCGTGTAGATATTCCGCAGGTTGTCCATAGACGATGGCATGAAATCGTACGGTGTCTAAGCACAGAAGCATTACAATAACTAAGAAATTGATACCGTATCATCATCATCGACCACGATCTCCTCTTCCAGCTCGCCGGGGCCACCGACGAGCTGTTCGCTATCCACGTAGCCGTCCAGTTTGCTGGAAAAATATTTTCACAAAACGTGGTGCCATTTTAATAAACATCGAAAAAATGTACGGCTTGAATCAATATTTTTGTGGTTTGTCGCTTGCGAGGAAATGGGGGAGGGGTAGAAACTACAGCGACTGCTACAAACTACCGCGATAATTTGGGCGCTGGGCGGGTAGGGTGGTGGAGGGCGCAGAGAAAAAAGGTTCGCCTCGCCGGCCGCAACGCCGAAAAGATGATAGAAAAAGAGGAGATCGAGAGGCCGTGAAAGATTTGGGTCGACCTAGACCCGTCATATATAAGACGGCAGATTGTTGATAAGAGAGCTTTTTCGGGCATCGTTTCTAGACCATCGGTTGACTAGAGCTTAAAGGGATTACCTGAGATCCGTGATCTTCTCGACATGGTTGATGACAATTTCTTGGCCAGGTACCTCCCTAAAATCGCAAAATTAGTCGACGATCTACCCTCTCTTCAATACAATGTATTGGAATTTTTCTACTGTTTTTATGGTCTTTCCTTTTCCCACAATTTGCGGCAGAAACCCCAGTCTATAAACGAAAGCAGCCATTTCCAAACCCGACAACCGAAGAAACAATCGACACTATCTCCCTTACTCATGGATTCCCACTTTTGGCGACATTCTCTTAGAAAAATTCATTTCACCGGTCTAATGAACGTTTGAATAGCTAAGTCGCGGCGCCTATAATCCACAAGCTAACAACGAGATTATTAACCCAGAAAAAGCTTAAAATTAATAAAACTAAAGTCTTTCAGTAAAGTGCCTCGTCGATCTTGTATCATCGATAGCATCAAAATACGATCAAAATAAAGGACTCACCAGCAAAGCGGGTCCGAGTACGGCTGGTAAGGGCCCTGTTGAGGGAATTCCGGATGGTAGCCTTTGAATTGCCGCAGTGGCGGCAGTGATAGGGGTTGATATGCCATCAGCAATAAGGGAGAAAAAAAAAAAAAAAAAAAAAAAAAAAAAAAAAAAAAAAAAAAAAAAAAAAAAAAAAAAAAAAAAGAAAAAAAAAAAAAAAAAAAAAAAAAAAAAAAAAAAAAAAAAAAAAAAAAAAAAAAAAAAAAAAAAAAAAAAAAAAAAAAAAAAAAAAAAAAAAAAAAAAAAAGGGGGGCCCCTAAAATAAGAATTGTTGTCAGAAAGTTGCAGGAAGGGCATTGAAAGTGTGCAAAAGAACGGGTTCCGCAATTACGAATTGAGCGGTGATGATAAATGCTACCGCTTTCCGATAAGAGCACAAGGGTACAGGAATTCGGGGGGGTGCGGAATTTAGAAAGCCAGACATAAAGCATGTGTTTTGGAAGGACGTCATATTCTCATTTTCGAGCAATATTAGCGAAGAAAGTTATGTGAAATCCTGCAAAAAAGCAGGGGATAGAGTAGCTGCTCCTTAGATGAAGATCGTATCGGTGGCCGAGTGAGCCCAAATCTTCTCACTTTTATGCACAAAAAGGTGAGAGGCGCAAATTCGAGGGTATATTCGCCAAAAGTAGTTAGAATCCCTAGTACCAATAAAAGTATTGAACAAATCAGCAGTTTAATTAAATTAGAAATTATTAGCTAAAACTGAGACCCTGATAAAACAGGCCGATCATAGTGATTTCCTCACGACGTCAAAAGAAATTGATAACAAAAACGGGATAAATTTCGATCAGCATTCCTGGACGAGCGCCAACCCCGCACGCTATCGACCCGATTCATATTGCAGTAATATAGAGGGGCAGCGAGTGGGTGCCGTTCGGCCTTCACGCCGTCTTCGGTCGCTTTCCAATTAGAAAAGAGGAGCAAGAGGGCAAGAAGAAAACAGTCAGTCAACCAGGCCCCGCATGCGGGTTCCGTCCGACAAGACCGTTATCAATCGTTTGCCCGAGCTTTGCCAATGGACGGGCAAAGATCCGATCGGGAGGTGCCCCGTTCATTGAATTGAAATATGCAGCGTGCAGATGGGCGACGATTGTCGTTGATGCGCTATATTTCATTTCAAGGATCTTAACACCAATGGCAAGCCCAATTTGCGGGCGACAGATGGCCATTGAGGTGCATAAGCAGCACGAAGCTGGTTGACGTCACGTTTGCCGAAGCGCGATAGGTACAGGGAAGACGATACGCTCTGCAAAAAGATTCTTCGATACCGTATTCTCTGTATTTGCTTTGCATTTTCAACCTAATTGTCATTAAGCTTCATCAAAAAAACATTTTATTCAAAGGTGCCAAAATAAGCAGGCTTGAATCGATTGCCAACGACTTAGAATAGACGATCCGGGGGCAATGAGAGAGAAGCGCTGCTCAGCTGTGGGCTGACCGTTTGACGAGAAAACAAAAAAAAATGGTATATATGCGACAACCCGAAAAGGGCACGGAGGGGTGGCATCCACATACCCAACAAGAGGAATAGGGTTAGTGGAAGGTCTGCACGAAAAACAATCACACAAATAAATATAATGGCATACACCCAAACACGGACACAAATTTTTTGTAGGCCAGGTTATATAAGAATCTCACATAGAACGCGGGTACACAATTATTAAAGCCTAGGGGTGGGCGAAAGATGGGCCGGGGTTCACAAGAAAAAAAATACACAGAGGTTAATGGCAACAAAAAAGGGACTCGGCGAAAGAAACAGTGGGCTAGTGTATCCATCATAGGTACAATCATTGTACTATGTACATGGAGGGGGAATTTGTGGGTGGGTAGAAGAGACATTGGGAGAATTGTTATTGAGTGTCATTTGGAGTGTATCGTACTCGACATGGAATAGGACCCGCGCGCACCGAAAGGGGGCCTATGCAGGGTGATGATCATCACGAGAGGGAGCAGCACGGCACCAAACAGCCCCCTTGAAAGATTCGGGAACGGAAGCTCGTTCGCAAGAGATCACGACATCATGGCTTGAAGACCTGGAAAAGCCGAATTTTTACAAATTTTAGCTTCAAAAAAGGTTTAGAATTTAACGAAGGAGAATTAAAATTTCGGTAGATTCTATGGAAAAGCAGCTACCTTGTACACACTTAGTTGCCAAGCATGGCCTGCGACTTGGCTGCGAAGGTGGAATTGGAGCGAAGCGCAGACGTGGAGCCCGACAACAAGCTCGCGCTACCACCGAGCGAGGGTGAGCCGATCGCAGCTGAAAAGGAAAGGTTATGCCAAACTCGCAACGGATACAAGCCCGAAAATTGTTTTTAGAACAAAGCCATGATCTATGCAAGGAACCAAGCAACGCATAGTACACCGGAAATCGGGATACTATATGTCACCAAATTCCGCAAGGCTAGTCATTTTGGTAGCGCAATAATATTTTTTTTTTTGACAAAATCCCGGATTTCCGATCACATGAATCGAAATGGTTAACAGTAAAAAAAGGTTTCCGTTGCTTTTGATGAGCATGGCAGGCAACAAATTCATACCAAAATGACCAGCCTTCCCACCCGGCCCGGTGATGCACCGATGCATTTTAACACCAAAGCCCGTGTCCCGAGCAGGGGTTTGGGATTAGTGAATTTGGTATTGTCTGGTGATTGGGGTTGATAGTCTTCGCATGCTAGAAGATTCGGGCTCTCACGTGTCCACTAGGCAGATGATGGCGGGTCAGGGGATGTGTATACTGGGCCTTGATGGTGTACGATGCGCTACAATCAGTTAGAGACCGTCGGAAGGAAAAGTTGCGTGATGGTGCGAGCGGGTCATTAATAATGTGAAAGTGCTTGACAAAAATTGGACAAGAACATCGTGCTGTGGCTACAAGGTCGGGGTCTTGTCCGCTGCCTGAGCACGATAAATCGCGCTGCAACAAGCATATCGGTGCAGAAAGTGCTCGTACAAAACCAGACGCGGACAGTGCAATGACAATGACAACAATTACCGTTTTCATGCTGCGGTCGGGAACAGGTTGAGCCGTGATGAGGGCAGCGATGGCTGGGGATTGAGGGATCCCCTTCTTCCATTGGCATGTGGATCCGCGGGCAGCAAGGTGAGCAAAGCAAAGGAGCCGGACAAGATAGATACGACTCAAATCATAATTTCTGGGCAAAGTCTAAGGGGAGGAGGGCGGATGGAATTTCGTAGATTGGGGCCAGCACCGATCCCACGGATCGGCATGGTTTGCTTGACTTTGGCCAATGTATGGAAAGCCAAAATAAAAACAACCCAGGACTCGTCGCGACAAGACGAGAACCCATGGGCCACAGCTCTCACAACATTGAATCGTGCGAGACCACAGGCACCACAATTAAAACGAGCAGAAATCGAAGAGAATTTCGGGGGAAAAGAATGCGGGCCCCTCTGTGACGGGGGAGACGGGGACGAGCCGACACGGCTACTTGCATTTGTGGTGGTGCCTTTCATGCGAATTATTGTTTGCATCCGCACCGTCGTCCTTTAGCGGATTCGGTGGATTCGGCAACCTTCTTCGCAGCCACTGATGCTTCAGGGCTTGGCTGGGTGTCAATCGTACGTCCGGGTCCCACTCGAGGCAGCGTCGGACAAAGTCGATGAACAACTCGTCGCCCTGAATTGAGGGCATAGTCTCGGGGGGATAACCAAGTCGAACCTGATTCTTGAGGGCTTGAGCCCAAGTCCTGGTACCGGGCGGGCCTCTCAGCTTTCCACGTTTACTCCGAGCACCGCTCAGCTGGACTTGTCCATCGGGCGCCATTGTGACGTTGCAGTAACGGGGATAACCCTAAAAATGACAATTTGTATTGGTAGGCTAAATTGCATGGAAAAAACTTCCAAACCCCCATAATGTCCCCAAAAAATAAGGCCCCAAATGCGTACCTTGGATGAAATAAATGTTCGTGCCCGCTTCGCGTTCTCAAGTGCCTTGAGCGGCGGCATCCCAAGGAGTTCGATGATGAGAGCCAATTGATCGTTCTCATCCTCGCCGGGCAGCAGCGGGTATCCGGTCAGCAGCTCGCATAGAATGCAACCCAGCGACCACATGTCGATCGGCATTCCGTATTTGGCGCCCAGGATCACTTCTGGTGCCCGGTAAAACCGCGATTGGATGTAGGTGTATATCCGCTGGTCGTCGAAGCACGAAGAACCAAAGTCGATCACCTAAAAAAAAAAGATTGAATCAATTGAACGGCATTACAGACGTGGTCGTAAATCAAATCAAAATTTTAAACCTACCTTTATCCCGCTTCGGCCCTGCTGCTTCAAAAGCACATTTTCCGGCTTCAAATCACAGTGGATCAAGCGATTCCGATTCAACAGCTCCAGGCATTGCAGCATACTGTAGGCGAATTTTCTCACCAACTAGAAACAAATTTAGTAATACAACGCTCTTGTTGTCTCACATGTAAGCTGAATCCTTGGAATTTGTTCTTCTTGATCAGTTCGTACAAGTTAATGTTGAGCAATTCAAAGGTGATGCACTGAAAAATTTTGAAATTAGATAAACGGCACCGTGGGTACCTTGTGGTTCCTGAAGTTGAAAAAATCGAGCATGTGGATGATGTTGTGAGACCCATCATTGTCCTGCCTTCGAAGATGATCCTAGAGAAAAATTAATTAATCGGATAGATTCACCCTACCAATATCCGGATTTCTTCATCGGCCTGACGATGGAAGCGCTTCTCGTTTCGCACCAGTTTCAATGCCACGTATTGATGGTATTTGTGATCGTAGGCTTTGATCACCTGAAATAAAATATTATTGCTTTTTCATGGATGCTTTCGTGGGGAAGTGGCCCAAGTGAACTGTTGTGCACCAATTTCGATAGTAATACGGTTGTCAAGGGAGAAAAAAGACCCCTTGACTACAATCCCTAGTACCAGAAAGAAACCGGAAGCGGATTATCCCCCGCCTTCGCCGGATTTTCAATCCAACCCCATTATCCAAACGAGAGTCTTGGGCCCTCGGGCAACACTGCGGGAGAAAGAGGCGAACAGCGCGGACCCCCGAAGGGGGAAGCCTTTTAGGGGATGAAAGTTGGGGAGAAAAGGAGCGCCGGAAGCTGCCGCTCAACAAATCAATGCCCCAGCCAACAGCAAAAGCACCCTGGGAGCTTCAGATGTGGCAAAAGGTGACCGAGAATTTTAGGAATAAAAATGGCTAATAAACGAACCTGGCCAAAAGAGCCCTTTCCAATCACTTTGAGAACTTCGTAGCGATAGGCGACATGGTCATGGGCGACGAGAATATAGGCACCATTCTCATCATCGTACCCAGAGTTGTTAGCACCTTAACCGGACGGATTATTTGCATGTAAGAGCAGTTATACCTCCAATGACACCGCCCTTCTTCTTGGCTTGTGACCCGACAAAGTAGACACGTTGGTATTGGGAAATTTCGTTCTGTTCGTAGGGCGTCAACTTCGAGCCGAAGGTGGAGATGGCCTCGTCAGCAGTGAAGCCTTTGTTGGCCGAGCCAGTGCTGCTGGCGCCGGTACCCGCTCCATTTGCTCCTCCGCTGCCGCCCGATGATGAGGTGTGTGATCTAAAGGCAGTGAATAGAATCGAAATTTTTTGATTTTCACCAAATCCTCAATCCGCCGTTAGCTCGCGAACCCGGAAGGCCCTTTCCCTTACCTCAGCGACTCTTCGGAGGGCGATTTTGGCATCTTGTCGCGGTGCAACTGTGCAGCCGCCGGTAGCGCAGCGAGTGAGGCTGATCCAGCGAGGGAGGCCCCACGACCTCCCGAACCTGGTATTGTCTGGCCGCCCACCAGAGCGCCGCTGCCTGCAAAAAACGGGATAAAATTCTGACATTTATTGATGATTGAACCAATTATCCGCGGAAAATCAAGAGGGGGACAAGCGCAGGTAACCCGAGAGACCCTTATGGCGATGAATCGGTGGAAGAGTGGAAACGTGAGAGGGATGTGCTGGGGCGAGGAAGAAGAGGTTCGAAAGCGTTTCTAATTAGCACGTGAACATCAAGCTGCCCGCCGGGCGATGCCTAAAGAAACTAATTTAGGCGCGAACCGCCCTCGATGGGCTGCAAAGAGGATGGGGAAGGAAGGAAAACCAGGGAAAAATCTTGGCGCGGGGATACGATAGCCCCTTAATCCCGGGGGAAGGAATATGTTTTTGTGGAGGGAAGATAGCACGATTTTTCCAAGGAAGCTTTGACGAAAAGGATGTAGCTGAGGGTAGTAAAATCGGAGGAAGTACCCCTGATTCGATGAAAACTTGAATTCCAGGATATCTAATGCCTAGCTAGCGCCCTGAATTGATAAATATAATTTAGAAAGTGCACCGAGTGTGCCATAATCCGCGAAAAAACCCGAAATCATTTCCTGAGATGTTAGCTTCAGAGCATTCCTCACTCGAGCATTACAAAATCGCTAGCAAGAAAAAAAACGCCGGCTCAATAGGCGAATGAGTCCCGCCTAAATCGGAATTCAGACGAACGGACAAATAGGAATTCCATTCTGATAAAACGGCTCGTTGGAATAACAATCCGTGATTGGCGGTGGGCCGTAGGAGGAGGGCTGGGGCCCTTGGTGGGCCCGGATGCAGCCCAATCGATGGCCCATGTCCCCCGGAGGGCCCACCACAGCCCAATCTCTCTCCCGCGCTGGGGGCGCTCCCGACGACTCCCCTTCTCCTCGCATCCGCCTGATCTGGACCTCCCACTAACATTGCCTATCGGGGATGGGGGAAGAAAACTTGAAATCAAGCTTTCGATGAATCCGAGAGATAGTTATAATTCTGGAGCTGAGTACTCTATAAATCGGGGGGAAAACTAGCCGGTTTGATTGTCACTTTCCTACTTACTGATACCAACCAAACTAATTGTAAGCACAAAAATGGATAGGCTAGAGAATTCGCGAAATCATATGTTTGCCTCATACGAACTAAATAATCCTTCGCGCCCCAGCTCTCCCTCAGTTCGCGGAGGCGTAGAGGGCAAGGCCTGGAGCAAAGCGACGAATTTCCGGCCTTCCATCAAAAGATTTCCCCGGGGTCCCACTTTGGAGAGGGGACCCGACCCACATGCCAAAGGATTAGAGCTCATCCCTCTGCTATAAGATTCTTTCACCGGATGCCGGCGAGGGTGGTGGTGGTGGTGGGCCCGCGAGTCGAATCGCTTTGAAAGCCTGGAATGGGGAGAGGAGCACTTTGCCGGATAACGTTACTACCCCCCGAAGACCAGTCCAAAGTTCCCGGAGCAAAATTTGAGGGTTAGTGGGGGGAGGGCTTGTAGGCTATTGAAAATGTTGATATTTAACCATTTTTAGGAAGGAAATGTGCTGCCGTAAAATAGAATAATTTTTCGCTAGAAGCATGGATTGAAGCTAAAATAGCCAGAAGCTATTCCCAAATGTTGAAGCTGGAAACGAGTGACCATTGACCAAGAGTGCCTCAGTCGTCACTAGCAACGAACCACTGCACGTGAGCCAAAGATGTAAACGTCGGTCGTAGTGCAGGGGTGAAGCTCGCCGGGGGAAAGAAGCCAAGAGGGCACGACACTTGGATCAATAAGCTGCACCCCTGCGGGCGAAAAGGGTGTCCGATTGGTGCCTCGGGACCCTGGGAGGTCCTATGACAGGGAGGGTTCTTCACCGGAACATGCACACACACACACATAGACAGACAGACAGACATACACACCACACTCGTCGTCCGCAAAGTCAATCAGCCGTGGAGACCAGCGTCCGAGAGCGTTATCCCCAAGACAACGGTGCCAACCTTGGGTATACAAAAAATAATGGTGAACGAGCCCAGCTGCGCATATACGCAAAAGGGGCGCCGGATTAGAAGGCCCTGGCTGAATGGGGATGGCTGGGGTACCGAAAAAAACTACGGCAGGGTGCGCGCAGCGCAAAAAGCAATGGGTTCAGGATTATGGCGAGTACGGTAATCTGTGGAGTGGAAAAATTTGTACGGACAAAGAGGAGTTGTAGACTTCTAGAGAACTCTGCAATGTTATTCAAAAACCTTTAAAAAACTCGTTGCGAAATTCTATAAGAAAATCCTTGGCGAATTCAAAGCCCTTCAGGGACTAACAAATAGGTCATGTTTTGAACAAAAATGCGGGTGAATGAAAATCTCCGAATCCCGGGACTACTTTCGCAAAATCCGCAACTCAAAAACAAGTCAATCCGGGCGGGAGGGGGCGGATTAGAAGGATCAAGGGATTCCTCGAACGAATACCAAGATTAATACGATGGGTGATAAAAAGGCAACCCACTTGTTTTCCAATTACCGGCAACGACCCAGCAAAAAGAGGGTGAATGTCTGGCGGCAGGCGGGCTAGAGCAAAGTGGTGGTCGCGCCGCAATATGACAGTGTCTGCCGGTGGCGATCTTGGCCGTAGATGGTCACCAGTGAATAATATGGGAAATGCGTAGGTGGATCAATAGGCGATTGTACGGGTAGGGTACCGCCTCTAGATGTGTTACAGTTCTGTGGCCCTGGAGGGGAAATGAATGCCCAAGAGAGGAATGGAGGGGCCGAGAGGGGTCCTCTCGCCCGCGCGCGTCCGCAAACCAGGAAGCGCGTGCGGCCAGTGGCCAACCGGTCCCCCCACGGATGGGGGGGGGGGGGGAAGAAGGACACAAACAGCGCCCGGACAGGGACCACATCGCGGAAGCATCCCCCGCCGGCCAAACGCCGCTCAGCCACATCATCTCGTTACTCGCCCAAATCCGCCAGCAATTAATCATTGTAAACACGGATGAGTGAGGGGGCGGGGGGAGTCAAAGGGGATGGAAAGGCACTAAAAATTCCAGCCAGTTTTGGTTGATCCCGGAATATCATCAGTGTTTCTGAGGATCTTTTTGAACAGATTTCGATAGATCGTGTAAATAAAAGGAATAAAAAAATTAAAATCATCGCAAAAATGCAGGTGCTAGGGGCGGCCATGGAGAAGCACTAGCTTAGCCTAAAAGATCGCAAGCCCGTTTTACGTAGCAGTTGGCGCGGCTAACTGTAAAGTGTTTTTACTCAACTTGGAGCTTCGATTCGGGACCAAGCGCATCTTGTGCAGAATTTTTCGCTGATTCCGAATATGTTTTCCAAATTTGCTACGGACTTTTATTTAAAAAATCATTTTTGGTAACAATTAGGCCGAAAAATGCCAAAAATTCAGACGCTGGCCCACTATTCCTTGTTTGGGGCTATGGTTCCCAGGGGCCCTGAAGTACCCTCTGACAGCACCCTACCCAGTTGGCACCATGGTGCATTGGCAAAGTACTCGCTTGCCAAACGCAGGGCGGCGGTTCGATCCCCCGCCCTGCATCATTTCCTTTGTTTTTTGCATAAAAACCTCATTTTTTTTTGTCTAAACTGCTTGTTTTGAGCTGTAGGATGCTTGTCGAGCCAACGCCTAGTCAATTTTGACGTTGAAATTAATGAAGAAAATCGAAAACTATAACGATATCTTCATTTTGGTGAAAACTAGGGTCATAATTGCCGTATAGCTTTCAGAATAACGGTCCGTAGCAAATTTGGAAAACATATTCGGATTCAGCAAAACATTCTGTACAAGATGCACTTGGTCCCGAATCGAAACTCCAAGTTGAGTAAAAACACTTTACAGTAAGCCCCCCCCGCCGTTCCTAAAAATAGCCGCATGTGCAAAAATGGTGACGCAAATTTTCGCAACGCGGAAATCCCCAAAAATTTTAAAAGGACGCCGCGCTGCTAGCCTAGCTCAAGCAATCCCATGGTTCAGGTCGCTATCAGCTTTGTCAACAGTGCCGTTGCGGTCGAGGCATAAACAAACAAGGGCAAGTGGACAACAACATTCCCATCGCTAGTGGCCGGGGACCAGTTTGAGGGACTTTGAATTTACAACGCGATCAGACAAAAAACGTAGCCTGTTGGCGGCAAGGTTTCAATCGGTGAAGTGACGGGGCGCGCGTAAGAATATTACGTGGTCGCTACTGGGGCCTAGTCGAGACTCACCAGGCCCTGGAAATGACCGACATGTGGACAATTCACGGCACACGGCATCTTACTGCCATATGCGCGAGGCACGGTGGGAAAGGGGTGAGAGAAAAGTCTCAGAAAACTGACAGAGAGCCCTACGGGGGTGAGTGTAAGGAGAGCCACGCCTATAGCCTTTCATAGCACGCGACGAACGTGGCGGCGGCGGCAGAGGCGGTGGTGACGCCCTTAATGGGCCTCCGTTCCTTTGTAGCCGTGGGGCGAGGAAGCCTGTCGGCGCTCGTCCGACATTGAGGGCAATAACAGTGCCACCGTCGGGGCCGCTCTCGGTTCGCTGCCAAGAGCAAATAAGTCTCCCAGGAATCATCCCAGGCGTGTCCGGTTTTTTGCTCCCGTGTACGCAATGCATCCAACGATTATTTGGGGAGGGGGATCCTGAGCCCGGCCTTATCTATTCCGGGAATATTCCGGGAACGCCTCTTATCATTCCCGGAATCTCCCGGAATTAATTCCGGGAATGATTCCGGGAATCGATTCCCGGAATGCGTTTTCATCTATTCCGGGAATCCCGGAATAGATTCCCGGAATGCTATTCCGGTAACCCATTCCGGGAATCAATTCCCGGAATGATTTTCATCTATTCCGGGAATTTTAGATAAATTCCCGGAATGTAATTCCGGGAATAATTTTGTTAAGGCTGGGCCTACCCGACCAAAAGGTCGGGTAACCATTCCGGGAATCTAGGTGAAACACCACCAAAATTCCTGAAATTTTCACAGTAGCTTAAAAGGGGCTTCATTAGCTAATATACAAAGTTTCAAATTAATCGGGTAGTTCGCAGCGAAGTTACGGAGAATTTTCGAAGTTAAAAATTGAAACCTTTATTTACCGGCAGGAATGCTTTTGGCTACCTCTTCATACCAATACTGGAATTTTTCGCTTTTAACAACTACATTTTTTAATTCGAGGAATTTTCAAGTGTTTGAATGCCGGGAATGTGCTGAGTATCCCGGAATAGATGAAAACTATTCCGGGAATGATTCCGGGAATCGATTCCCGGAATCGTTTTCATCTAATTCCGGGAATCTATTGCGGTAACCGTTCCCGGAATAGGTTCCCGGAATAGAGATGAAAATGATTCCGGGAATATTTTTCCCGATTCCCGGAATGATTCCCGGAATTATTCCCGGAATAGGTTCCCGGAATGATTCCCGCAATAGATAAGGCCGGGCTCTGGTGTCTGTACATATCAGGGAAGCGCGAAAGCAAGCACAAATCCTAGATTACCAGGGAGAGGCACCCAATTTTGCAAAAAACTTATAAGCTTGAAGCCCCGCCCTAATTAGTGGCATGGAATAAGAAATTCACTACAGGAACCCTCCTCCAAAAAAACCCCGCTTCCTGAAGGCAGCCTTGGCCAGGCGACAGACTTTTACGGAGGTCCGCAAACAGAAATTACGAAACCAACATCACCATCCTCCGCAGCCGCACTCTCTAGTCAGGAGTGGCGGAAAGCGGATTCCGTGGTGCAAATGCGAGGAGGGGCAAATGCGGAAGGACGGGGGGAGGCGGCTGTTTTTAGTGCTGGTCTATTCCAGGCAAAGTAGTGAGGAGCAATGAGCAGCAACTGGAAAGGAAGAATGGGATGGATTTTCCTAGAGCCTGACAGATTAGGAGTTGCTCTGGGGGTTTCCTCTGTTCTAGGAGTCGACTCAAATGGATCCAAAAAAACCCCCGGCAAATTGACAAGAGATTTAATTATTGGTAAAGCTCAATGCGAGGTATGCAAGAAAAAAAGGGTATAGAATGAGATAGAGGAAAAATTGCGGGAGCCCGCCAATACGCGAGATCTTTTCCCACAGCCAGTCGTCAGTCAGTTGCCAAATCGATCCCAACCCGCCGAAAATGGGACGGAAAAGGGAGCGCGCGCTAATCCAGTACTCGAAATACGGAGTCCAACAGACTCCAAAATCAAAACGAACCGAGGGTAGAGGCGCCCGAAGAGAGCGACTGAGAATCGCCGGCTTGACCTGAAAGAGTTAATTAATTCAGATTTGGAATGGGGGAGATCAATAACTGAATCTGGACCGGGATCTCAAGGCAATAAACGAGAACACAAACCTCGTACAGGCGCTAGCACGTCGATCATCGTCTTGCTCGTGCGGATGCCTGGGGTCGAGGTCAGCTGGCCGGAGTGCGAAGCGGAGAGCCCTGGAAATTGGAAAGTGTTTTTGAGCGACAGAGAACGGTAAGGCCGACACAAGCAAAAATACCCCACGTTTCAAAAAAATATATATTTCAGATCTAAAAGACGCGCAAAACAGAAAACGACCAAAACCCGGTCCGTCCTGAGTATCAAGTGCGACGACACAAACGTCGAAAGCTTTGTGTCTGAGGCCGAGCAAATTTGCATAAGTCGGGAACGCCCTGGGAGGGGGGTTTCGCCTGGTGCGACGGCAAACAGGCAGCGCCCAGAAAGACGGTGCACAAGAAATGGTGGCCCAGGAGGGGTGAGGGGTGGATTAGGCCGGGCTCCCGATTTCAAACAAAATGCGTCGCTCTTCCCGCCAGCTACGACGTCGACCTCCGAAAGCTAATTTTAATCTTAAAATCTAATAAAAAATAACAAGGAGTCATTGTCGGGGATAACTAATTTTTTTGCGATGTGACATAGCTCAGTAGATAGATCGAGATTATGGACCGTTTTCATTTTTCAAAAGCAGCAGAATGATCACGGGCTTCGAGAATACGTTTCACAACGTCCACATTTTAACAAGCTAGACCGAAACAAGATTCTCCAGAGAATTATCTGGATTTTTAAGTTCTATCGAATGAGTTAGTATAGCTCGCAAAAATCCATTATCAACTCAACACGCTGCGATATGCGCGCGCATACCTGTTCGATCCACCAAATTCCGTATCACCGGCCGCAATGGGTACGGGTGATGGGGCGGCGTGGCAAAATAGTCATCACGGTAGCAGGCCATGATGGCAGTGCAACGGGATGATCGGATCTCCCGCGGAATCGGCCACTACCCTGACTATCACCCTCGGCGATCGGCTCTGGGTGGGCGATGGGTGGTTGACGCCGGGAAAGGAGGAGGTCGCGAATCAGGGTTCAGTCAGTGAACGCCGCGAGGCAGTGTGAATAGGGTAGAAGCTGCCTCCGGGCGTCTCGTATGCAAATGAGGTTTGAGAACGGTGGATGGGGGGCTAGGGTGCCGTCCAATCGATCGTTGGGGTATGCGCGCGGGGCTCTCGTGTCGAGTCAGGGTGGGTCTGTGCCCTCGTCGCCCACTGACCTTGCGAGACCCCTCACCGACCTGCCACCACAGGGCACGAACCACCGAGCGCCACACAACGCCTAATATGCAGCGGACGGACATCGAGGGTCTAACACATATAGGCCGCCAGCTGGCACATGCACCCCGACCGGTCAGCCTATGATGGGCACCCTTCCTGGTCCACTACTGGGAATTCTAGGAAAATGGTGCCTGTTGCGCTACTGGACAGTGGTGGATCCTGAGCCTTGCTCAGCGCACCGTAGTGAAGTCCTTAATCAGCACCGAAAGTTCATAAAAATAATCAAATTTTCTAGGATTTTTACGTTTGTTTAGCAATCATAAAAAATATTAAAAAACGCTTTGAAAGTAGGATTTTTGCAGATAGGCCTAGGCTGGTTAGCTTCCCGCCACGCACGCTAACAGTTCAGTACCCAAGATATGACTAGTTGTACAGCATCTAATCCTGCAGTTATCACAGGGTCATCTGTCAAGTTCGTTCCCCACCGAACGCTTGGCAGAGACAACGCAGTGAGATGCCAAATGCTGCTGAATTAGGACAAATCAATAATAGAGATCCGCGCGGTAAGCTCCTAGATCGCGACGATATCTTTGTCTCCCGGGGTAAGGACTTATCAATTTCGAACGGCTCCCTTTCCCCCCTTTTCCGGCCTCAAAATGAATTACGATTTCGCCGATAGACCGAAAATCGTCGGAAGGGGCAGTCAAAGGCGGGGGTTTATTGGATAGACATACACCTCCCGGTGACTAAATCGTTGAGGAAATGTGCAGGCTTGGGTGACCTCTTTGAGCGCAAGTCACAGAAAAGGACTCAATCTGCGATTTATGGAGGTGCCTGCGGAAGGGGGAGGCGACAAGAAAGAATAAGAAGGTCGACTTATTGTCATTTCGGAAAGAAGAGTTTTGACATGACCGATGGTTTATTCGACTACAACTGGGTAGGGAGGGGGGTACCGGTCAGAAAACGCGGCGCATGATAAATCTAATCGCTCGTTTAGCCGCCGAATGTCCAAACAATTTGCGAGCAGCCGGAAACGAGATCAGCCAAAAAGCTCGAGGAAGGGCGGGTGGTTGTCCCTAGGGAAATGTTGAATAAATGTTGTTGGACGGAGAGTGGGCCAGTGGAGACGAGGCGCAGGCTAGAAGAGAATTCGGGTGGGGGCCCCCGCTTCCCCTTGTGTCGAGTAGTTGGAGGGCCCAAAAATCATTCAAATCGGCCGCTCTCGACGCTAGGCTGGTCGCGAAAAATAGTGAAAAACTGGGAGAGCAGTTTTCAGACAGAAGCAGTAACCTGACCACGGGATCTTCAAAAAAACTTCTGTCCCGCAATTACAAAAAGCTCATCCGTAATTGCCAGCTCAAATAATTGTTGGCTGGCAGACGGCGTATTAGCATCAATTGCCACTGCCCCCACTACACTTAAAACGGGGCAAGCTGAGAGAAAAATCCCCCGATAAAGATGCCGGGCAAACATTAGGGATAGAAGGCGACTCATAAACAAAGAAAGACAGAAAACAATCAAATGCATTAACAAGTCTATGACCTTCCACTTTCACCCGTTAATCCCCCGCCCTCCCTTTAGCATATCGACCCTAGCCGTCAGAGTCACGCAAATGTGAAATTGCATATTCATGTTTCAGTGGGGTGGAGGGTCAGCCACGGGAAACGGTGGACGAAAAAGAAAGCCCGGCGCCAGCAATCGAACCAAGTAGCGCCACGTCCAAAATTCTCTAAAAACCTATTTATTACCTTTATCGAAGCTTCGCAATTGAGCGCCGTAGAGGAGTCGCGACGAGCTGGGTGCAGGATTCCGAGACGCAGAGTAAAAGTTGTTGCGCGAAGACGCTGGCGTTGCCTGCAAAAAAGAGCGACTTTGTTGCCACGAAAGGGTTGTAAAAGTTTGTTTTGCATCTTTCACTTCCCATGGTTTACACAGTGGAATGGCTTCGATCACACAAAATGCTCTATTAGTATCTTTTTTCACACCTGGGAAAGGTAAGAAGACGAATTCGCGTGCGAGATCGTGCGTTCCACCGGTGAGAATGGGTACTTCTGTAGGGAGCTCGTCGACTGATGTGTGGGATGGAGGGATGTTTGTGAGGAGGTTAGTTGCCGCACGAGAGCCGGAGCGCAGGGAACCCTGAAAATAAATTATTACAATAATATCGATGTCGCAATTAAAACCGGAAACGCCAATTTAAAAAAGGCGGCTTGGAACATCGAGAGATTACTGCGGGCCTGCTAATACGAATCCGTAAGAAAGCTTAGAACCTAGTTTCAGCCCGGGGGACAACCGAAATGAAAAAGATTGGGGCAAACGGGGTGAGCGCTGATAAGGGAAATAGTGCAAAAAGCAGACAAGACGCGAGGCCATGTATAAGAAAACACGACGCCAAAGCACCGCCATAAAAGAAGGTTCAGGGCGATTCTGATGGGCGGCGCCCGGTTGTACACATTGCGGTGTTAGCCAAAAACACCGAGAGTATTTCTATAAAAGGGCAAACAAAGGTGCGGTGGATGGATATGACGATTTTGAGCATCGAGTCGCCTAAAATGACAAAAATAGCGTCGCGTGTGCCAAAAATAACGCGAAATCGAGGGATCCCCCAGTTCAAGCTAGCAGGGTGTATAACGAAGATTTCAAGGTTATGGCCACGGCGCTGTGAGCTGAAGGTGGGGATAAGAAGAAAGCATATGTGAAACACATGGAAAAATAGGTGGCTCGGGTGAAAGTGTCGCCCGAGGGAAGCCGGCCCCACCCGTGAGCCAGGGAACGGGGCGGCGCATTTTCTTTTGAGAGCCACTAGCAGCTCCTTGAAGGGGAGCACGCTTTCTATCAATAGAAACGGGTTCCCGTATGAAGGGTTATGAGGGTCGAGATTTCCCAAAATCAACATGCAGCGCACTGCATTGGTGGATCGAAAGGGTGGCAAGCTAAGTTTAAGGAAAAAAAAATTGATATAGCAAGCAAGCCTTCAATAAGTGCGGTGGAGATTTCACGTCCGTCTGGCGAGACCTCGCAAAAGAGCGGAATCGGACGCGTGTCCAGAAATAGTGTGCGCGTGAACGGGGACGCGGAAACCTCAAAAAAAGGAACCCCGCGCGGCCCCCACGTGTCGGCGGGCGCGCAAACGCGCCGAGAGGACACGGAAGGAAAGGCGTCGGGTCGGGGCCCCTCCAAAGCGGACCGGGGGATTTTGAAATTATCCCCTCTCCAAACATTTCCGGATTCCCGCCGCAAAGCGCCGGATTTGTAGTGGTTACCAGAAAAGTTCAACAACACCCCGAATTACATCAATAGCGGCAAATGTCGAGAAAGGTTGACGGCAAAAAATACATAGCCCTGACCATAAAAAAGTTTACGGGAGGGAGCGCAATTGCGCGGACCGGGGGAATCCCTCCGACCGCGCCAGGGAGAGGAGCAACCATTAAAATAAAAAAGGGCGGGCACAGTCCGGTCACTGGGGAGAATGAGAAATAGGACTACGAAACGAAAAATGCAGATCAGAATGAAATTCAGCAAGACTTTTGCTCAAAATTACACTAGGCCAGCTCAAGTGATGATTAAAAGCGGAGTATAGGAGCTCGAAAGACGCGCAGGGGCTCAGAATTTCACAGGCTTTGGCCCCGGATGTTGATGAAATCGAATCTGCTTGGGAACTGCCATTATGGCACCCCAAAAGCGCTCGAAAAGCGAGCGGAGCTTAGGAACCGATCAAAAAAAGTAAATAATGGCTGCCGAAAGATGGGCCGCCGGCTTCTCGTGTGAACCAACTGACTCCCGGGACCCAGCAGTGTATGGCCCTAGCGTGGAACGAGACGGATAGCACGTTCTTTTGACCCCAAACGCTGCCCGGCCGGCTGACACGGCGGTGTACAACAGTTTTCAGCTGCTGCAAAATCTATCGGTCGCCATATGGGTTGCAACGAAAAGGAGTAAAACAAAAACAATCCCGCGGCTTTTTATTTCATTTTGCTCGGCGAATTGCCCCGAAAGTCGCCGGAACGCAAATAATTAACTTTTTCCCGCTGCAGAAACCGCCTAAAACTAAATAGAGTGGATGTTTCGAAAACATTCTATTCAATAAACGAGACATTTTGAGGTAGGGAGGAATAAGCTATCTAAACACCAATAATAAATCGATAATCAGGAGACGCGTGAAAATGTGAATACAACGGACAGCCATGCTGCTCCAGAAAAACGCCTCCGCTGACTAGTCACCCTGTAGCGATAGGAGCGGCGGCCGGGGGAGGTGAGAGGAAGAAAACAAAGGTCTTGTTTTCCGCGCTGATAAATTCTGGTCGGTTATAGCGGGGGTTTGCATGTATTCGGTATCGAGGAACTCTGTAACCATCCGTCAGGCGCTAAAAGGCCGGTCCTAAACAACGAATCTGCTCGTAAATGGCGCCCGCCCGGTCGAATAACCAGTTGGGGCAACCATATCGACGCCGTCGATCGCAAATAATCACATGCATCGGCGGAACTGATGCGGTGGGGGGATGGCTTTGCCTAATAATCTCTAGCGCTTTTTCACCCTATTCGAGATCCGGCTGAAATGTTTGGCGAGAACTAGAGTTGATACTATCCTAGTTGATACTAGTGATAGTTGAATTAGTACTGCAAGAAATAAAATGGCACTAGGCCAGGAACATTGAAAATGAAACCGCAAAAGTGCTAAAAAAATTACGACTCGGTAATTATCGTAGGAAGCAAAAGCAACGCGGTCGGCAAGGTACGAGAACCCGGTTCCTGGTGGGTGTCGCCAAGCAAAAATTTCCCTTTCATCTAAATCCATCAAAAACTGACATGCGCTGGGGGGCTGTCGAGGTGTCCTGGTAAGGAGATCGCGAAGCACAACCAAGGTCAAGTAAAAATTAGAATTTACGCCGAGACAAAGTCGCGCAGTCGAGATAGGCGGGCAAATATTAGAGAAAAAAAGGCATCAAAACTTACTGGAAACGTTCTTGCTGCTGGTTACTCGGACGAATCCCTGAGGTCAAGTCCAGGGGTTGTTGATTGTAACGGTTGTTCCGGGTGACTGAGGCGAGGGCGGCCATGCTAAACAATCAAAATAATGAGTAGAAAGGGCAGTGAGGGCAACAACAATAACGGTTAAGCCGCAAAATCCTCACCTTCTAGCAAGGTCGCCGCAACAAGTGCGGTGACTTTCGGAAGAAATCTTGCCCGAGTCTCCTCAATCCAGTTTCACCCCAACGCTCGCGGCTGAAACGATTAAATGTGTATAGGATGAACGAGAAATAGGGCGGAAAGTAGGAAGCGGAAAATGGAAAGCTTCACAAGTTTCTAGGAAGTAATTTGGGGAAGATGGTCCAGTTCACTGGCTCGTAAAATCAATAACTTCATAGCCATATTCTTGGGAATGAGGCGCCTGAGGCAGCTCATGGAGAGCGCGAGGATGGGGCCGCTCGAAGATTGGTATCTCCCCTGAGGCCTCAGCGAGGTCACTTCAGATCCATCAATTAAAAGTGGGCTAAGCACGAACTCAACCGAGAAGGCCATAACAAAACCGAGCACGAAGCCCTGGAAATCGAAAGAGTAGCGCAGGGAATGATAGAGCAAAAATACGATGCATAGATTTCTCGAAAAAAGGAGCGAACGAAAAGGGACTAAACTGCCAACGTTTTTTTTTCCGGCATTCCACACGGCACAGGATCCACTCCGTTTGAGAAAATCTGTGTCAAGCTGTGCGCGAGACACCGGCAAAAAAATGAGGCGCGCGCTAGCCACAAGTATCTAGATAAATGCGAAGAAGGAAAAATTCTCAATAAACCCGCAGTTTCTCAAATAGCAGACAAATTGGGTATGGCTAAAGTGAACGGGCGTGCGAATAGCCGTTTGGGACGCCGAGTCAAATAGGGCGGCAGCGAGGCACGGGACGGGCGTCAAAATTAGTCGCAATTGTTGCAAGTGTAAAGAGATCAATTCAGGGCGCGTGTTGGTCGAGGTCAAGTCAGAGATGGTTCGCGACAGTAACAACGACTTCTCGGGGAATCCATGAACTTTTGCGGTATAATGGGCTTGCGCCTTTATTCATGGGTAATGGGTAATTCCAATCCTGAACCGATATCCGGAGCGAACGAGCCAAGATGGTGCATTTAGAAGCATGGAGGGCCGACATCTGCCCTCCCTCGGCAACACCCAGCCGCCCTCCCCCCGGGATTTGAATTTCACATTGAGCGCCCCTCAGCAAGGGCCCCTGCGGCTCATTTTGGGCAGCTGGCAGGCGTCGGGAAGCAACGATGACCCTTATTGGTCCTCAGGCCTTCTGCTCGCGCGCGGGAAAGTCCTACAATAGGGGCTGAGAGCCAAATGAGCGAAACTAATGTCTTAGTCATGCCAATCCATCGAATGGCAAAATAACTAAAAAAGGAACGTTTGGATTACCGGATTCCAAATCCCTGGCCACCATGACCCGGATCCGGGGCCAATAAAAGTGCGTGGATGCGCGTATGATGGCCGCGGGGAACGCCGTCATGACAGTGGGTAGTGGCTGAACGCGTGTCTGTGCGTGTTCTCTCCGTTCCATCACCGGTTTTTTGCGCCCACCGGTCATGTTCTCCGCACATAGAATTGCCATCGGCGACTAGCTGCCCGGCAGGCGTTTTGATCATTTCCCGTCAAGGCTATCAACTGGAAAATTTCCCCAGGCGACCCCCATAGAGCAATGGGCTCTTGCATTGAAGTGTGCAAAATGATGAGAATTTGAGAAAGAAGATGATCATCTCATATGAACAGATGATTGAGGTGGGACGGAAACAAACAGTGATAAAAAAGTGAAAAATAAAGGTCCCTCCGTTCCGAACAGTCCAAATGACGAATGGCGTTGATCGGAGCGTATCGGACGGGAATCCTTCACGGGCGGGTTTTTAGCCCTCAAACACACTGATTCGCGGGGGCGCGCAATAGAAGTGACAACCTTTTAGGTCGCGTAATGCAACTGGTTACTCAATGTTTTGTTGAAAGAAAAGCTATCATAAGTCTAAGAAACTATATTGCTTTGTAAGCAAGTTTATTTTAACGAAAAGATTAGTATAATAACGTGCACAACGGCTGATGCTCAGGTTGGCGCTTTACAACGGAGCGGTAAATCTTTCCTTGCTTGTAAGTATAAAACCAAATATTTTGGTTATTTTGGTCTTATTACCCTGTCCGACAGCGGCTGACAATTCTGAACAGCAAGACTATCTTGGTTCCAGTTTCCACAGAGCATGCTTTTACAAATATGAAATACTTTCTTCAGAGTAATCCTCGAGCCCGGAAAGATATCGGTGAAATTTTGCACCAAGCATATATAGTCCTGATTTTTGCCCAAAATTGTTTCCGTTGATTGCACCCATGCCGTCGAGACTAGAAGTTAGAAGACTCGACGAAATATATTTGATGGTGTCTCCCTGCATCTGCATCTTGCTCCTTCAAAAATATTTGGTTTTATACTTACAAGCAAGGAAAGATTTACCGCTCCGTTGTAAAGCGCCAACCTGAGCATCAGCCGTTGTGCACGTTATTATACTAATCTTTTCGTTAAATAAAACTTGCTATCAAAGCAATATAGTTTCTTAGACTTCTAATAGCTTTTCTTTCAACAAACATTGAGTAACCAGTTGCATTACGCGACCTAAAAGGTTGTCACTTCTATTGCGCGCCCCCGCGAATCAGTGTGTTTGAGGGCTAAAAACCCGCCCGTGAATCCTTCTTGTTGATTTTTTATTTTTTGTCTTTTTGTGAAGCTGACTGACATGTTTAGAGCCAATAATTCTTTCTCGAAACCGCTTATTGTTTGTTCTGTGGATTCAAAAACAGGGAACGAGGTCAACAGGCCGCCGCTAAAAGCATTTGATTTTCCTAATCGGCTCCGGCTATTTAGAGCCTTTAGTTCGCCGGCCCAAACGCAGTGCGCGGATACGAAAAAGTAGTCAAGCACGAGGAAAACGCCTGTAGCATTTCTGAATGGCTGACCACGTTTTGCAAGGAATCGGGAGTTGAAATGAAAAACGGACACCTGTGCACGGGCAGCTGGGATGGGCACAAAGCGGCCGGCAAACACGCATTGTGTGCGTGCCGGCCCGCCTGGCCGACGCGGAACCGCGTGCGCAAAAGCGCAAGGAGAGTTGAGATTTCGAGGTGGTGGCATGGCGGCTGGCTGGAAGGTGCCGTGGATGATCTATGTGCTTAATTTTTGCCTTTAGAATACGCGGTTATGCGGCAGGAGTCGGCTTATGGCTAGCCGGCATGCTCGCCTGAAGCCATTAGCCCCCAGGCGTTGTTCCCCAATCAAATATTGGCTCGGAAAACATCTGAAGTCCGCCGCAACCAATTTGTCACAATGGGAGGCGATGTGTTGGTGGTTCCGTCCGCTTCAGTCCGTCTGCCGCCTTCCGACGAGCAATCTGGGCCCGGGATCTTGGCCAAAAAAGGGCCGGCGAGGCCGGCACGGAAATTGAGTGTCGCCAACACGCGCTAGCGCCTGTCGCCCTAGGGGCCTAATTCGGAGATTCACTGGCGCATTTACTGAAAAGAGCATAGGGTGGCTGGGAAGAAATTTGAAATAGCGACGAAGCAACTCTTGAGAAAATTGCTGAAATTGTTTTTGTGGGTTTTTAGCATTTGAACTGATGTCAAGGGCTGGTGCTCCATATTTTCGACCGAGCCCCGAATCCATCAAGGGTAATTGGCTATCAACACGCACCAAAAGTGCTCAATTTTTCCCAGTCGGTCGCGCAAGGACAATACGAACGGCACCTCATCATCGCGGGCACACCGTAAATAGGGATGGGACGGAGTGGTGTGGGAGAAATGGAGATGAGGATGAGGAAAAGCCAGTCCTAGCTCGGCGGCGGTCGGGGCGGTTGGTTGGGATGCCGGGTGGTCGAGGGATGGGGCCGACCGAGCATGAAATGCTTCTTTTCATCCCAACCTCCGCCCCGTCCCATCGTCCACCAATTCTTAGGGGGGCTATTCGTGTTCTCCCAGACTAGCAAAATTTGGATGTGAGCACAGGTGGTGGAGCTGTGGGTGAAAATGGCTAGATGGCGCTGGGAACGGTAGTGGGCAGATGGGGGTGAATTTTGAATGTAGCTCGGATGCTACTTGCAACATTTAGTGTCTCGAAGTCAATTAGTCAGGCCGTACAGCTGAACGTTTCTTTTGAAGAATCCTAGTGCGACGCGCTTTTTGATGCCTTTGATGCGCATGACGAGTGCGAAAAGAAGATGTTTTTTTTTGCCTTTAACGCATTTTCTTGGATTTTCGGTACTGGGCTGTTAGCGGGGTGAAGGGTGGATGACAAAAGCGCCAAAGCAAAAGCGCCAACGACAAAAGCGCCCATGCAGAAGCGCCAAACGAAAAGCGCCCAATGCCAGAAAGCGCCCAATGCCAAAAAGCGCCCAATGCCAGAAAGCGCTCTATGGGGAAAGCCAACGTATAGAGAGAGGAAACAATTACATAAGGTAGAGATAAAATAGTTGTTTTAATCGGTTTTCTGGTGTTATTATAGTAGTTTAGCGGCAGTTCGACCGACTAGGCCATAAATTACCGACTGGGTCAAGTTTTTGGCCTCCTAGGGCATTCTTTCACTCGAATAGCTAGTTCTCTTCTAAAGCAGCTTTTCCACTATTTTTGACGTAGTTTCTTGATCTCTACATGCTCGAACCGGTCCGAAAATGCATTTCTAATGTGAGAAAGGTATAAACTCGCCGTGGAAAGCTTGTCCAGAGCCATTTTCGGATCCATTAGCCGGAAATACGGCGTTTTTCTCGTCGTTCTGGCCTCCAAAATCAATCAATCGTCGATCAAATCAAATTATAAAATCAATATAAAATCAAATTATAAAATCAATATAAATAAAATCAAAATCAGAAATCGTGAGAACATGAGGCAAACCCGGTAAAACTAGAGACTGAAACACGGCAATTCAAGCCAAAAAGACCCAATAAGGCCAAAACAACCCGCTCGGGGTGATAATTTGCCGTCTACAAAGCCTACCTATCGCTAAACAACGTTTAAAAGGCATACAAAGCTTGAAAAAAAGCCATTTTATGTAATTGTTTCCTCTCTCTATACGTTGGCTTTCCCCATAGAGCGCTTTCTGGCATTGGGCGCTTTCTGGCATTGGGCGCTTTTTGGCATTGGGCGCTTTCTGGCATTGGGCGCTTTTCGTTTGGCGCTTCTGCATGGGCGCTTTTGTCGTTGGCGCTTTTGCTTTGGCGCTTTTGTCATCCTCCCGGGGTGAACCACATTTTTTTCAAAATCCCGTACGGCCCTCTACAAAGTACAATCCATTTTTATAGTTTTTTAGACATAAAAACTCATCAAAATAGGACATTTTTCGAAATTTTTTAAACTTTTTGTTCAAAAATGTACAAATAAATGAAAACGGAAAAACAAAAATTAGCTCCTCTCTGCGAAGAATCCCGCCCCTCCCCCGCTAACAGTACAGTACCGGATTTTTTATTTATTTAAGGACTACTGTTCCGTTAAGCGCAAAATCGCAACTATATAACGGCGTTGACCTTGAGAACGAGTAGCCAGCCAGCTGACCGGCCGGGGCAGCGATAAGCGTTGGAACACACGGATCGGCAGCTAAAAGCTGGCCCCCGCCGGTGTTTTTTATATCGCGCCCAAGCAGCTTGGGATGATTAGCGCTGAGCAACACCAACAACTCACAGATTGAGGGGGAGGGCGCGGCGTTGAAAGGAACTGGGTCAAGGGTGGCCGAGTACCAGTTTACTCCCCGCGGCCCCTACTCACCGCCGGCCGTCTATTGGATCGAGGTGGAATTAGAGCGAGCGTTTACGTGAATTATCGAAGTGATGGAGGTTTAGTGTGGATTAGAAATTGAGCTAGTTTGTTTCTTGGCGTGCCAAGATGACACAATTCAATGTTTTGAAGGCGCTGTTTAGTCGTCTAGACTCTAGAGGTCCAGAGTTGACTAAATTTTAGTACGCGGCGCTACGCCGTACAGGTGTGGCTTTTAAACTTTGAAGGAACGTACGTCTTTGAACTGATCGTTTTTGATTTTTTTTGGCTATCGACTATGTCTATAAACCGTTAGACTATGAAATAGCGGTATTTACAGAAAAATCGTTGGAAATCTTAGCGTTGGAGTTCTTTGCGAAAGTCTAGTAGTTATGATGAATACATCTTGCAAAGCTGCCGGTTTTCGGACTATAAAACCGCGGGGTTTTAGTGCAAATGGCGAGGGTGTAAGGGGATAAGTCGCGGAAAGGTGGTGTGGGCCCCTCCATTAGGCTTAGGGCCCAGACCGATTCGAATAATAACCCGCGGGGGGGTATAGAAGGTCAAGAGAAAATCCGCAGGGTGGAGGCGATCAGCGGTTTCGGCGAGAGAAAACAGATGGTTCTGTTCACTTTGAAAACAATCCCCGCTATCGCCACTTTCCCAGCAAACCCTCAATAATCGGAGAAATCGACGCGCGGTGTGTCGGATTGTGCGAGCGGATCGTCTCGGCTCGCAAATTGTACAGCCCGCGGACCCCGTCGCCCGCCCCAGCGAGACCGTGATTATGCACCAGGGCTATCGATTTGCGATGCCGCCGAAAATCGCCAATGATTAGTCAGCAGCCCCCGGGGCGACGGAAGGGCGATGGAGTGGGTGGTTCGTACCCTCGGGGCGATAAAAGGGATTATTTTTAGGGCGCTTTTGCTTGCCAACATTTCAATGAGCCTGGCGGAGTTGGAACCGGAGCGAAAAAATCTTGTTCTGCACTTTGGCCCTTTGGATAGCCATTTTAAAGGGATACGGACAGGAAAAATGGTTCTTTCGCGTTATCGGGGTGTCCAACTTTTTGTTCTATATAACACCAGAAATGTCTAGGAAAGTCATAGGAAGTGATTTAATAGTGCTTGTAGTCAAATTTAACTGCATTTTCAGTGAAAAAACAATCGATAAAACTTTGAAAATTTGGTCGAAAATTGACCATTTAGGATCGATAAATCACTATTTTTTTTTTGGTATTTTTTAATCAAAATGTATAAAGTTTTTACGTTTTCACATAGTAAAAACTGTTTAGAAAACTGCTTTATTTAAGATCGAAAAATTGGTTCCCCCCGATAAGGCGAATGAACCAAAAAAAGCTAATTCTGGGGTACGCGGGAATTTTCAATTTCTATTTGAAGGGGAGGTTACGACACACAACTTCTTATTCACAATTTATTTCAAACAATATGCTAGCAGTAATCATTCACGAATCCGTTTCCTTGCCCGCAACTTCAGAGGCACGTATTGTCTAAAGGAGTTCGTCGTTGCCTGTCACAGATATTCTACACCCTACCTCAAATCACACTGAACCGGCGAAAAGAAGCAGTTCCGATCGAGGCGCTTGACCATGGCAGGCATCGCCAAGTTTCTAAAACTAATCGTTAAAATTTCTAGCTCACTAAACTCGTACCTCAGTGAAGTCTCTTCCTGCAAAAACCTGCCGAAGCCGTGCCCCACGAGAAGTAAGAATATCCAGCAAACCCAAGTCGGCTTCATCTAAATCGAGGGGCAGGCGACATTTTGGGATCCGGAAGATTATGCCATTTCCCACGGACGTCATCGGCATTAACCGCATATGGATAAGCCGCCCAGGTAAGTAGACGATAAGCCTTTTTGGATTGGACAACCGCATCCCCAGACCAGCATAAGTCATAAATGTCTGCAGAAAGCGCGGTTCTGGTTCGTTAGCGGGGGAGCATTTTTGCTCACTAGTTTCTCCTTAGATTTGACCTGTAAATGAAAGTCTAGTACATTTTTAGGCAGTATCCAAGAGCGCTAGCAAAATGCCGAAAAATATAGAAAATCCCTTTAAAGTAGCCCCGAAAAATCGCAAATATTGAAAAAGCTGCGACAATAAACACCCCCCCTAACGAACCAGAACCGAAAGCGCACCAAAACCGGGAACAAATTTGGAATCAACGCAAAGGTATAAAAATCGCAGACGCTTGAAGCGGCTATAGTCGGGTAGTTTTTCTCAAAACAAAACCTTTGGTACCTGGTTTAAAATCTTTTAAATGAAAAATTCTGCTGACAATCGTGGCGTAACGGGGCGGAGGGGGGATGAAAATGAAAACAAAACAGGATTTAATAAAGTGCATTCTCGGGGGGATGATGCCGCTTTGTGAGGTGTGAAATATGACAAAGAGCCGAGAGGAAGGATAGTTTCGTGCCTAGATAGTTTCTTTTTCGTACGTTCGGGCGTGAAACGTGATAATTTTTGACGGAAGCACGTCCGTGAGATTTAGGCTGGAGGCTCTAAAAAGTGGGCCTGATGATGGGGATAGCTCTTTTGCCTCGGGCGTCGGTGAAGCTTCTTCCGGGATCTAGTCGCGGCCGCTAGGCAATATGAATCGTAAATTCGCAGGGATTACGTGGCACAATGCCGTATGGGAACCAAAGTATCAAGGGTCAAAGCACAAACTTGAACAAAACTTTAAAAAGACTGCTTTATTGTATAAAACGACATAAATGACCATTTGTTTACTTCACATTTTAAAAATAGGCCTGTTTGCGACTTTTTGGGCTGTTTTGGGCTATTTTGCGCGCAGTATAATTTATGACGAAAACTGGCCGACCAGGCGCTTCACACAAAATACATGGTTCCATGCAGAATTTTTTTTGCGCAATTTTCTATGCTCGTCACATCAAGCGCCCAATCAGCCAGTTCTCGGAAATCCGGAAAAACTTTTTTATGTACGCGATACATTTATGTTCCCGCCATTTTCGAGCTCCGCAATGTATTAGAGAAACGATCATCATTATTCCCCTATTAAAAGTATCCATGTATGTAAGCCAAAACCTCGGTTTATTTATTTTCTGTCGCTTTATTCGGTTATTCCACATACAAAAAGAGAGGACACAATAATGCGATACAATGTGGGGAAAGAGCTTCATTCGGAGAAGCGGGAGACGCAGAAATAACTCGGCGACGGGCGCAACATCACCAACGCGGGAACGTCGACGATGTTGTCCGAAGCGCGGCGCTCTGAAAATATGTACGGGTGGTTGATAATTTAGAACATAATCGACATCCCAGATTCTAGAAGAACAGCGACATTCAAGCGAACCTGGCTGCTGGTTGACGATGTCACTATGGGTAGAGCTTGTTGTACTCGAAAATCTGGCTCAGCCCGGTACTGACCTCGTGCGGGCACGTATCGGGCAAATAGGCCTTAATCGTAAATCGAAAATCGGAAGATCGTTGGCCCGTAGCCACATTTAGAGAGGTCAGAGAATTCCGCGCGTAGGGTTGGGAAATTTGCGCGGTCCGGGCAAATACAGGGTGCCGCTTGTTTGAAGGCATGATTTTCCTTGCACAATTAAAGGACTGCCGACGGCATGTGTCGATCCCCCCCCCCCCCCCCCACCAACAAATTGGCAAGTAGCCAACAGGCGAGAGAGCGTCCAGGGGAGAGGCGCAGAGACATTTTCTTTTCCGCGCGTAACCGATTGACTATGCCGTCGGCATCCCTTTAATGACTTTTTCCGTCCCGGAGTATTCCCAGGAGGGGGGGGGGGATTCCCGGAGGGGAAACAAATTTTGGTAAGACTCCAGATACCCCCCCCCCCCGCCCCCAACTTTAGTATCTCAGCTCCCTGTTCATCTAGAGGTGTGTGAGGTATACCAAAATGTTCGTCTTGCTCTGGCGAGTATTTTGGTATATTTCACACACCTGTAGATGAACAGGGAGCCGAGATACGGTAGGCGGGGACCGGCTGGGGGTATCTGGACTTCAGCCCAAATTTTTTTCGGCGCAAACCTGGATTTTTTTATAGAAAAGCGGACTTTTCAACTGTTTCTGAGCACAAAAAGGCTTCGTAAATCTTCATGAAAATTTAATTTTAGGTCTAAAATTTGATTGTTCGACCAGACTTGACCAAAATGTCGGCTTGCTCAATTATTTCCTATCGTTCCCCGCGCGAAGTCTCACGAACCACTTTTCCGATCTCACGGAGGAAAATCGGTTTATTTTTCCCTTATCAAGACTCACGCATACCTGGATAAACAGCAGCACACACGCGTAGACGGTGATGTAGTGTTCCTTGTTGCAGATGGCCAATGGGCTGTGCTCGCGAATTTCTTTGAGCAGTTCGGGGATCTGAACGAAGCCATCGTCCACATGAGAGAATTTGTAACTATACCGAAACTGGCCATCCATACAAGAGACGTTCAATGCTGACGTGCACCATGACGTATACGGCCGAAACGCCCACTCCCGAGGCGCACTGGACGACTTGGAGGTGGTTACGACCCTGTAAAGAGCACCAGTCACAGACAACCGCCAAATGCATGGGTGAACGCTGTAGGCAAAACGTTTACCCATGGGTCCTTCCACATCATCCGAAGGAGAGCGCGGCAATAGAGCAGATTCTTAACCTCGCGCTCACCCAGGTATTCGGGAGCGCCTATAATATTCGGCTTTGATCCCGTAACTGGGGGACGCTTTTTAGCGGTGAACCAAGTGCAATACCGGTATATGTCCGCTACGCGGGGGGGGGACGGACTGTTGGAGCCGACCTAACCTTTTTTGCGTTTTTTTTCTACAAACAAAACTCTTGGTAAATTTTTCTATGCTCTACCGAAGGGAACTAAAGAAACTTTGTAAAAACCCGAAAATGTCGAAAACTTCCTTTGCTATGTCCCCTTTGGAAACAAGTTTAATATTTGTTTTATCATAACTATTTTATATTACATTATCCTACTATATATAGAAAAATAGTTTCTGTGTGTGTGTGTGGACACTTTGCATAAAAACCCGGGTTCCAGCCATAACTCGAAGGGAAGAGGATTTTATGGTTCAGAAATAAAGTGGTTAGGGGTAATCGAGGGCGTAGATTACTGCGCGCGTATCAAATTTTTACTAAAATGACGTTTTATACCTTATTTTAGCGATTTAAAAACATATGGAAATAGACTAATTTGCATACGGCTATTATTTCGGCTCATTCTGGGCTTGGCCGGGTTCCGAGTCGGTTGCTCAAGTAATTCCTGTGGTGCCTTTCCCTAACGTAATTCGTAATATTAATGCAAATTATAATATGCAGTCTCCGTGTATCAAAGGGCCCCGCAGAGAGAGGCCAGGGTTGAAAAGTCGCGAAGCGGCTTTTCAACCCTGGTTTTGAACTAAAATTAAAAATCTTAGGATATTTTTTGATGCTCTATCTAATGGCTTTTTTTAAATGTCGAAAAAATAGCGGGAATGCCGAAAAAATCGCTCAGCCCGATTTTCAAAGCTTATTTTTGATTTTGCCATAAATTATTTATATTACAATATTTAGAGCTAAAACACAAACTGTTAGTATATTTTCCGATGCGCTGTTGCAAAAATCCTACATAAAAATACATCCCACTGGTGTAGAATATGAGGGATGGCCCGAAGCCTAGCTGATTACAGAAGCGTGGAAAGCATTCAAAATGAACCGACGTCTCTCGTTTCGCATGCCCAAGTCGCCGGCAAGGTCGTCCTTTTTAATGGCAACAACGTTGATGTAATTCTCCAAGTCTCTGGATCTCATCCCCTCCACCAACTGAGCGTGCCCTGCCGCTGGCAGGTTCGCAATCGGAATCCGGGAGACGCCTTCATAACCGTCTATCTGAAAAGCGGCAAGGGTGGAACGATAATACCCATTTTGATGGTCAATTTCCGGCCATTTTTGGCATTTTTTTGTGATTTCTGCTAAGCTTAGACTTGGAAAAGGCTGAAGCTTTGTCTTTTCATTACCCAAGACCCACTTGGTCCCATCCCGAATCTCGGGGACCACCCATTGCACTTCGATTTTCACCGGAACCGAAATTCTCGAAATTTTCCAGCCGGACTTTTCTACTTTCGAAAGACTTTCTGCATTGCGCAAATATCCCTGTTGCAAGTAAACAGCTTCACCGTCTGGGCGGTCGGGCACCATTCGCCGAAGGTGCAAAACGGAAGATCGTTCTTTGTGCGGGTGGCCACGCGGCTCTCGTCATGAGGAAGATAGTTATCTCCCTCGATCACCGGATCGAACGCATTGAGAGCCATCAGCATGATTTTCAGTTCGTAGCGATCATACTGAAAATTCGGCTTGTGCTTAAAAGCATGACAAATTTGACTTGGGGGGCCTTGGGCGCTGGATTTCGGCCTCTGCATGACAAATTTGACTTTGCGATAGCTCGGGTCCTGCGGACCCCCCACCGACCACACGCGCGCGTGCTACTCGCAAGAATGAGGACATTTCTATTTTTTCACATTATGCAAATTAGTCCTCCCGGACCCCCAAAAATCAATAAAACCGGCTTTAACTTTGTAAACCTGTATTTTATCGAAATTCTGAGGACGCCATCGGAAACAGAAGGGTGGATTCCCCCGGCTGACGGAGAATTAGGGCATTTGATCCACGGGAAGGCCCTCAAATCGGGGCTCGAAACTGACTTCCACGCACGCACGCACGCACGCACGCACGCCATCGCCTTCCACGCACACGCACACGCACACGCACACGCACACGCACACGCACACGCACACGCACACGCACACGCACACGCACACAAAGATACACGCCAAAATTATATAAGGTCTTAGGACTAGGTCAACAATCAGATTTGTAGCCGATTTCGAGGTCGCCATTGGATTCTCCGTATCCAAATTGAACTAGATGCGAAATTTCATGAAATTTGGGTCTGTGGTTTACGAGCACCAAGCGATCTCCCGAGGGGACAGTTTTTGACAGCTACCTACCAATGCCTTCATCATCGTCCAAAAGTCTTCGCATGTTCCAGGAATCGGCGCCTGGGTCAGCACCCATTCGACGTCAGAGTCTAAACTTTTCTCATAAGCGTCCCGCACCACCCCCACGTTTCATTCGGAACACGACGGCATTGAAGTAACGGTCGGGGTCCTGGTCAAGTTGAAACCGGGTCTTGTCTGGCGCCGGGTAGTTCTGCAAAGCTTCTTGATAACCAAACGGGGTCTCTTCGTCGTTTTTCAGCACTGGCCGACCTGATCACTTAATAATTGGTCATTTTGCCAATTCTATCGAATTTCGTGTATTCCGATTATACAACATTGGGACATCCAGAAGAGTCGCTACAGTTTTCATTGGGTGCTAATGCAGTTAGGGGGCGCAGTCCAAAATTGGTAGTAAGAGGTTACGAGGCGCTCCGCTTAAGCTACTTGGTTTTCAGCTTAAGCCTAGGCTTAACTTAGCTTTAACTAAGCCCAAGCGAAGCTTATCTTCGGCTTCAAATTGACTGACGAGGTCAAAATGAGGTCATTTATGGGTTAGCTTGGCTCATGCTAAGGTCAGGATTCGTTTGTATGAAGCTAAGCCTAGGATTAGGCGTAGCTTAGATTTTCCAGAGGCTTCGAGTGATAAACGGCATTTGGAGCGTCTCGTAGTCAAAATCCAGACTGCCCCCCCCCCCAAGTGCATTAGTACCTTTCCCTGTCTTAGATGTCGTGCGGCCCTAAAAACACGAAAAAAATCCCTTGTGACTTGTGAATTTTGACTTGACTATCTTCGCCCTAGCCTAAAACGTCTAAAACCTTTTTTCGTATCAAAACAAGCCGTAACCTAATAACAAAATGGACCGCAAATTCGAAATAGCGTGAAAATCTGCCCTAGATGCGCTGATTTTGACTCGCCTGATAGCGGTTCTTCGCAGCGTTCTTCGTAGATGCCTTGCAATCGGTTTCCGGTATCATCCCGGCAGGCGCATACTCATCGAGCAGCGCAGGAATGCCCTGCAATCCGTTCTCCGGCTCAACGAAATAAACTGACCAGTTTGTGCACGCGCTCGGCGAAATTCTTGCATTCCGAAATCGTCTTCGGCTTCAACTCAAACCACCTCGCCCGCGTGTCCGGATGCGTTAGCTCAATCTTGCGCAACATAATTGCAAAGATGCAGATAGTCAGCAGCGCTGAAAAGAATACATTGCGGCGGAGGCCGGAGGAATTACGCTTTACGGTAACCAACTAAAAATTCGATTTTTCGGTTCTTCCCTGTTAGCGGGGGAGCGAATTTTTAGCGGGGGAGCACGGAATAATTTTTTCCCAAGGCGTTTTAGGGGTGTAGTAACTAAAGTTAAACAATTTCCATAGCATTTTACAGTGGTTTTATTCACAACAAACACGACTACATATTCAAACGCTTTCAAAAAAATTACAAAACTGAGAAAACACTGAGGTTTTGCGCCCAAAACGTATAAAAAATTACCAAATTGGTCAGAAACTTGGGATACAAGATAAGATTATAAGATGTGAAAGTTTCATAGTGTTTTGGTGATCAGAAACTGCCAAAACCGTACTAAACTTTATTTTAATTCATTACTAGGCAGGCATAGGCTTAATTGAAAAATTCGCCTTGCACCCCCCACTGAAAATTTGCTTCCCCGCTAACACGGAAGCACCGATTTTTCGACTGGCATCGTCATATCTGACCGAGTTCTTGCATTTCTAGTTCTAAAAAAACTATTGGGGCCGGCGTATAGCAAAAGTTATAAGGCTTCAAAGCGGTTAATTAATCTCTCTCAGGCTAAAAAGAGTCTTTTTAAAAAAGGGCTTTTGGTTTTCGCAAAAGGAGACGAATTCTCGTGGCAACAAAAAGCGCTAAATTCCTTTCAAACTCTGAAAAGTTCCACAAAATGTGGGCACAACAAAAAGTTGCTGGCTGTTTAAAAGCTTAATAAATGTGGTGCCATCCTAGATTACAGGTCAGGTTTACAGATTAATTTTGTAAATAGATCATAATACAGAAATTATTTGCACGCCGAAACGGCTAAAAACTAGATGAGCCGCTTTGAATAGGTGCCAGCAAATTTTGGTTTTCGGTTTCCTTTTGCGAAAACCAAAAGCCCTTTTTTAAAAGACTCTTTTTAGCCTGAGAGGGAATTTAGCCCTTTTTGCCTCAATCTTGTTGTTAAAATCGTAAAATAAGCCATGGGATATTTATTCAGATGAGCCCTTGTACGCAATGCTTCGAAAAAAATTTGCCTGCGGCGCTTTGTAACCGTACTAAAAACCATAACGATGCATTCGGGCCAATCGGCAAAAAGCATGTCGCGGGTGGGGTTCGAACCCGGGGGGCCAAATCTCCCAAGTACAGCGTTCTAACCACTTGGCCAAGAGGGAAACTGGACGCTTGTGTTGCGGGGGCTACAGGGTGCGTCAAAAAAAAAAGCCAAGTTTGCACCGAAATATCTCGCTTATCTTTGAGAATCGAAGGTACGTTACCATGCCAGAATGCTTAAATATGCTGGGTATGAAGATTTAACACAACTTGATTTTTTCGATTTTTGGCGACGTACCCATACAAATGACACCCGAAAACTGTGCGTTCCGGCAAAACTTCGTTTGCATTTTTTAGGATTGCTGGTGGTCGAACACTTCCAATTTTTACAGTGTAGGTACCTAAGGACTGCCCCTACGCACATCCGGAATTTTGGAATTTTCGAAGGTCTGGTTGGCAAGTTATAGCATGCTCAAATTTAATATGGAGAAATTTCGTAAATTTCGAATATTACAAAAACCTATGGTAGAAACCTCAACATAAGCTGTTTTAGCATGTCTATAGGCTCGATACAATCCCGCAAAAATATCAAAAAAAAATTTCAGATCCGCGGATTTTTGAGTTTTTTGACGACCCCCTGGTCATGGATTCTTTCGAGGTCTCGAAACTGAACTTTGGAAAAATATTTCTAAAATTGCAGATAGAATTTCGGTGTTTGCGTTGCTTGGTTGTGTAGCACTGGGGTCCATCTATCATGTAGACAATTTCTAGCTACCGTACCCCTTTGGAAGGTTGCTTTTTAGCGCCTCCAAAACGGTTGGTTCGTGCTATTTCGCAGGCCTTCGTGCCAGTCTATAAAATTCATTTGCGCGGTTAGAATTATTGTCGTAATTTGCTCTAATACTACTTAATAGGCGCGTTCTAAAATTATATTTACAAATTTATTGGGCCATCCAATCTCTCAAAAGAAATTCATGAAAA
The DNA here is from genome assembly GCA_958295435.1 of Mesorhabditis spiculigera. Taxonomy (NCBI): domain Eukaryota; kingdom Metazoa; phylum Nematoda; class Chromadorea; order Rhabditida; family Rhabditidae; genus Mesorhabditis; species Mesorhabditis spiculigera. The sequence continues at coordinate 205,043 of CATQJA010002657.1, forward strand.
GTGCAAATATACCCGAATTCGAGGCGACATAAAAAGATTCTCGAGGGTTTAGTAGCCCCGACTTTTCTGGCATAGACCAAGCTTGGGTAGTTAACTAAAACGCATGCAAATACCAACCCTTTTCATCGCAAACGAATTTAGAAGAGCACCCCAAAGTCGGCTTTTCAAAAACGTGATTTTCGGGTTTTAAATCAAAATTAACCATTAAATTCAGCCAGATCATTCCAGAATTCTGCTTTTATACACTGTTTGATGCGTACGTTAATTGTATCCACCAAACCCCGGGGCCTTTTTCATTTTCAAAAATTCGATTTTCGGGGCAGCGGTGTCGGGTCCAAAATCGGGCGCCGAGGAGGGTTTTCTTCTTTCCTTCATAACTTTGTCATTTGCCACAGGAATAAAGTAATTTTTTCTAGGTGCTCTTACAATCACCCAGAGAATACTATAGAATAGAAAAATCGGCATTTTATGGCATTTTGTCTTGGCATGCTAAAACGCGCTCCAGGCGGGTTACTGTAGAAAACAGAAAATCGCCGTTTTCTCGTTCTTTTCACCATAGAAACGTTTCGATCTTTCGGGAAAACAAATAATAGTAGTTTTTGGTCCGATGCATCAAAATATTTAGACATTTCCGTGGCTAAATTCAAAAATAAGTTTTTTGCATATTTTAAGAAGGTGTATGGCTGGAACTCCACGATCTTTGGCCAATAGGTGACCCTTACTGGTGTTTACCAATGATAAAATTTTAAGCGAAATCGCAGCTTACAATAAAAAGAAAAACGCGAAAAACGAAAACTACAGTATTCCTCTGGGGCACGTTTTAGCAAGCAATATTAAAATACCATAGAATCAGGTAAAATTTGGTGTTGTGCTAAAGATTATCATTCGGAGACACCATCTGCAAAAAATCAGCCATGGGCAGCGCATTTGAAGCGAGTTGCGAATTAAAAGTAAAAATAAGCAAAATAGGGAAATTTGTTTTGCCTGTAAAAAAAGAACTAAACCTTCAAAAATTCTAAGACTTTGCTATTATTTTTCTACAAATGTCAACTATTTATAGGCCAAAAATCAGAATTTGCCTACCACCCGTTCAAGAACGCACAATTTTCGGTCGTAACCAGCGTCAATAGTACAGTTTCGTACTCAAAAATCGAAAAAATCAAGTTGTGTTAAATCTTCATACCCAGCATATTTAAGCATTCTGGCATGGTAACGCACCTTCGATTCTCAAAGATAAGCGAGATATTTTGGTGCAAACTTGGCTTTTTTTTTTTGACGCACCCTGTAGACCCGCCCCCCTGGCTGGGGGCTGGGAGCCGCGAAAGGGGAGGGTGGCGCCCCGTATGGCGAAGGTTTAAAGTTAAAATATCTCAAAGGAGAAGCATTCTTTCGATGTAATTTCTTCTTTACTTTATCTAGCAATGTCTAATGCATATTTGAGCAAAATTTCAGCCCAAACCGACATCACTAACACTTGTTTTGATAGCAATTTAGCTTTTAAGCTTAAAAATTATATATAAATTTTTTTTAAACTTATTTTGAAAAAAACGCTTCTTCCTCACCTTCATTTACATCAAGTCGTTATATGTGGAAAATTTCAGCCCAAACGGACCATGGGAAGGCACTTTTTGACGACTCCAAAGGTTACGCAGACCCCCCCCCCGCGAAACGCAATTTAAATCGGCTGTTAAAATTCGAAATTTAACTATTTTTCAATTTTTAAAAGCTTATAATATGCAAAAAGTGTCGCCGGTTCCGATGGTGTATTTAGTTTGGCGATCCGATGCGAGGTTCTTTTTTAAAACCGGAAAAGGACCCCCAAAAGAGTCGTATGGGGGGTACCTCAAACCAAAAGGGGTTCGACTTGGGAAAATTCGAATGTGCGGTCGCCTAGACAAATCCGATTTTATATCGTCGTTATATAGTATCCAAATTTCCCCACGCATCGCGACGCCGAGGATGAGGCAGCCACCGATCGTCCACCATCCCAGGTATGTGTCGTAGTCAAACAAGCGATTGCTGGCAAGAGCTGCGGGCGTCTCGGTGGAATTGGCTTCGGTGGCGGTCCAGCGGCACAGCAACTGGAAAGCGTTGGAAGTATTCGCCAAAAACCCAGGTCCAGGAATCGAGCCGGCTATGCAGCGCCAGTTTGATGCCTTATCATACGGGCAAATCTCATAATGTCGAATTGTCGAATCTTCATGTGGCCGAATTTTCATAATTCATAATTCGCCAGGATTTACTAGGAAATCGGCATTTTGTAAATCGGCATTATGTAAAATCGACTTTATGTAAAATCGGCATATTCTACATTCAAGCGACGCCTCAACCCTCACCCTACGGAGCTCCTTTTCGGTGTTGCAGTCGAACGGGTCGACGCTCCCGATGGTGATCTTTTGCTCCTTCGCCCTGGCGTAATAGGGATTCTCGTCACACCTCATAAATGTGTCCCCGCTGACCGTCGTGACGTGTACAATCTAGTAAGCCAGGATTCGGCCGCGGCCAAGGAGCGATACCGGCAGGCCCACAATGTCATTGATGTTGATGCACCGGGGGAAGCTGTACGGATAGGTGCTATCGGCCTTCCAGGTCATCGTCAGGCTGTCGTTGGGAGACTGCAGGGTCGCATACGGGCCATGCTGAATTCGAGGTATCGGGAACCCTACAGGGTGTCCCAAAAAAGACCCTCCTGTTGAGGTCCGCAGTCATGTCCAATTTTGACGATTTAGATATCTATCGAAAGCTCTTGGTGAGCAGAGGAGTTATACTCTCTCCGATTTTACAAGTTCCCGAATTTTTAAGACATTTACTGAAATTTTTGCGAAATTGGCTGAATTTTCGATGCTTTTCCATGCCAGTGTTCTTAACAAAACACCCACTTTCCAAATGTTTACATCTTTCCTGGTAGCCCAAGGTCGGCTGTTTAAAAGCCATTTGAGAAAACGCAGCTTGGATGGCACTGAAGTCAATTAAAATGAGTTTTTTGTAGAAAATTTTGTAAATTATGCGATAGACTATGAAAATCGGCTTAAAATCCGGGAATTCCACAAAACGGAAAGGGCATTCTTCTCAGCTCGTCGAGAGCTTTCGATAGATACCTAAATCGTAAAATCACTGCCGACCGCTTGAGGGTTTATTTTGCGAATACTGGTGATAATGGACCGGCTCCCAGTCCAAAATCTGGAACAGAAGCACCCACCCCGCGGCGATCGGCCTCCATCACCTTCCCGTCAACGATCAGGTCCAGCAACACGCAATCCTTTTCAACCTTCACGCCGCGCTGTTTGTAGCTGCACGGGGTTACCACCTCATCCTTGAAGCCAGCCTTTGCTAGACCGGGTTCCAGTCTGGAATGGCGTTATTGAAACCATAACAAAAGTACTTCGCGGCGGTCCTCTGCTAAAATACCTACGGAAAGTTCAACAGCGGACGCAGAATACAGTTGTCGGTGGCTGGAGCGTTTTTCGGACAGAGCTAAAGTGGGTTCTGGATTGTTAACCAAATTTCTCCCTGATTAGCTACGGCCCTATAACACAATATCAACGATCTTTTGTAGCATTTTGCATAGTTTTTAGATACAAAAACAACCTAAAAAAATACAAATTATCGGCTTTTTGTGATTTTTTTGGTCAGAAGGTATGAAAAAATTCCAAGGACAAAAATTTCGAATTTTCAAAAATAAAAGCTACCGAAAACAGTACAAAAATCCATTATATATCATCAACCGATAGGGATAGGTGGAAAACAGAAAGTGGGGGGCCCCCCGCTAACAGTCCAGAACCCTAATAAAGCGTTTCCCCCAAAAGAATTAACCTTGTCTTTAGTCCGGTCGTAATCAAGATCCTTCACTTCACCGGGGAATACTTCCGGGTCATTCGGCGCAAGCCCGGCGGCTACGTGCAGACTCGCCACGCATCCCGAAGCTCCCGCGATCCTAGAACGGTTTCTGAAGGAGCCGAGAGGACGGATTTCTGTTTCTACACACAAAGCGCTCACGTGGGGACAATCCAGCTCTCATCACACTGCACGTAGTAGGCGGTCGAATACGGCTGGTCCAGGTAATTGTACTGTGTAGTACTTCTGAAAAATCGACAGGCTAAATAGCAGAGGAGCAGTCAGCCGCCCATTCAGATTCACCCACATTTGGTCCGTCGAGCACTCGCCGTTTTTGACCATATCGCGTGTGCAGAGGTTGTGCGGAAACAGCATCCAAGACTCTGCAAGTTATACATCATCGTTTTCAATTGACTGTCATGCGCTTTCACTTAAGCGGATCTTTTGGATTAACGCAGCTTTTGACCTTGAGCAGAATTTTTTTGAATCCCTATCTAAGTATTTTTAAGGGGGTTTTTCAAGGGGCTTAAAAGCTGCACCCTAACACCCAAATTCTTCCAAATCTGTCCCTCATACGAAAAAGTGCCTGGCTGCCGCCCCTGCGAAAATGACCGTTAACCTGGAAGCATCCTATGTTTAAACTAAACATCACTAACTAAAAAATCTGGCTACGGTTTACCGTTTTTACCGGTTTTTTTTATCCGTCACGATCCCAGGAAAATCGGCAAAATAAAATTTTAGCTATCACTTTTTTGGGTTTACAATATTTTGCTTAGAAAATACGGGTGCGCATAGTGTTTTATGGGTCCCTATCGCTGGTAAAAATTTGGTCCCGATCCGATAGAAGACGATCAAACGTCCATGGGGGAGGGATACCAGGTTCTTGGGATACCCTGTTTATCGAGAAAAGAACCTTCGTTCCCCTGGCCAACACGAACGGGTTGTATGCATTTCTCATCAGCTGCATCTTTCTGAATGTCCATTTCATCTTCCAGTTTTCACAAGGCTGCCTACGCAGACAAGCGGCTCCGGATCACACGCTGTTCCCATTCTGAAGGTTTCATCGCCTTTGCCATACAGCCTCAGTGGGTAAGTATCGCTCCAGTCGCACTTTTTCATATCGCAAGGTTCACACTAAAAGAAGTAAAAACCGGCACTGGACTCGATTCGCTTCCGTTCATGAGATATTTCAGTGCAAACCACGTTCTTTTTTTTCCTGCTCGCCCTGTATACCTAATAACTGTCTAAAATTCCATAAAAATGGTGGTTTTATACCGGCAGCGGGGATTTTTCCAGGAATCGGGGATTTTTAAAAAAACGGGAAAATTGGCCGAATTTTGGGGCAGTCGAAATCGGGGATTTTTGAATTGGCGGTTTGGGGGGCTCCCCGACACTTGCGCCGCGGACACTTGCGCCGCGACATTTGCGCCGCGACACTTGCGCCCGACACTTGCGCCGCGGATCGTATATTGATTTAAGCTGTAGTGAATTTGGTATTTCGCGCGAATTTTGTATGTAATTACTGTATCCTACTATATATAAAAAAATAGTGTATGTGTGTGTGTAACTTTGCATGCAACTTCCGTCAGTATGTTCCAGTCGTATCTCGATAGGGGATGGGTATTAGTGGGGTGGGTGGTGGGGATGGGGTATTAGCATACGCCGGAAGTGAAAAAGTCTGTGTAAAGGGACCGAAAGCCCATTTTTGATTTTTTTCGAATTGCGGTTCGGGAGAATTATGTAAATTGAGAACTCTCATTGGATAAGACGGGGCCAGGGTAGGAAAGCCGCGAAGCGAGTTTCCAACCCTGGTTTTGCATTAAAAGCTGACAGAAAGTGAGTAACGCCAATTCGGAGCGCTCCTAAAGGCGTCAGGCAAGGCGGGCCGTCACTTCGGATGGGCTGCCGCTCCACTCTTTCGAAATGGGGGCGCCCCCGGCCGCTTCGCCGGCCTTGGCGCCCCGATTTCGAAACCCTGTACGAGCTCGCACCCATCCGAAGCGACTAGGCCCCCGAGTGGCACGAAGCCTTTTTCTAGTCGCAGAGCGGAAGCAGTAGCAATTTCCTTCCCTCCAAATCGAGTGACTCCTAGCGCAAAAACATCTTTCTACCAGATGGTTCCAGTCGCTTCGCGACTGTAACCATCTGGCCTTCGGGCTACCCTTCATGCAATCCACTTAAAAAAAACTACTTCGATACCTCCCTGATGGCTTCAGATACCCCCCATGGCTGGAATCCCCTCCAAAAACTACCTAAATACCTTCCTGACGGCTTCAGATACCTCCCATGGCTGGAATCCCTCCAAAAACTACCTAAATACCTTCCTGACGGCTTCAGATACCTCCCATGGCTGGAATCCCCTCCAAAAACTACCTAAATACCTTCCTGACGGCTTCAGATACCTCCCATGGCTGGAATCCCCTCCAAAAACTACCTAAATACCTTCCTGACGGCTTCAGATACCTCCCATGGCTGGAATCCCCTCCAAAAACTACCTAAATACCTTCCTGACGGCTTCAGATACCTCCCATGGCTGGAATCCCCTCCAAAAACTACCTAAATACCTTCCTGACGGCTTCAGATACCTCCCATGGCTGGAATCCCTCCAAAAACTACCTAAATACCTTCCTGACGGCTTCAGATACCTCCCATGGCTGGAATCCCCTCCAAAAACTACCTAAATACCTTCCTGACGGCTTCAGATACCTCCCATGGCTGGAATCCCCTCAAAAACTACCTAAATACCTTCCTGACGGCTTCAGATACCTCCCATGGCTGGAATCCCCTCCAAAAACTACCTAAATACCTTCCTGACGGCTTCAGATACCTCCCATGGCTGGAATCCCCTCCAAAAACTACTTCGATACCTCCCTGATGGCTTCAGATACCCCCCATGGCTGAAATCCCCTTCAAAAACTACCTAAATACCTTCCTGACGGCTTCAGATACCCCCCATGGCTGAAATCCCCTTCAAAAACTACCTAAATACCTTCCTGATGGCTTCAGATACCCCCCATGGCTGAAATCCCCTTCAAAAACTACTTTGATACCTCCCTGATGGCTTTAGATACCCCCCATGGCTGAAATCCCCTTAAAAAACTACCTAAATACCTTCCCGATGGCTTTAGATGATTTAAATAATTAATTAACATAATTAAAAAGTATTAAAAAGTATTAAAAAGTATTAAAGTAACTTAAGAAAGTGATCTGGGCGCGGGAAGGGGCCTGGGGAAGAGGGGCGAAGGGAAAGGGGGCGTGGCCTCCCGGGAGAGGGGCCCCCACTCGTTTTATTAAGGCGCCACTTTCAAAGTTAATTTTAATAATTTAAACTAAAACTTTTTCATAATTTTTTTATCAGTTTGGGGGTTTCTGACGGCGCTCTATCCGAATCCGAAGAGAGCTAAGCTCTAGCTCCTTTCCCCTTCGAGTTGAATTCGGCTTCACACGGACAGACAGACAGACGGAGACCACAGCAAAATTATTATAGTTGATCGTTTCTTTAACCAGAATACTCCGCGCGAAAAATTGCATCTTCAAGTAGCTGAATCTCGGTATCGCGGCGCAAATGTCGCGGCGCAAGTGACGCGGCGCAAGTGTCGCGGCGCCCGATTTCGACTGCCCCAAAATTCGGCCAATTTTCCCGTTTTTAAAAATCCCCGATTCCGGGAAAAATCCCCTATTCCGTCAAAAATCCCCTATTCCGGGAAAAATCCCCTATTCCGGGAAAAATCCCCGATTCCGGGAAAAATCCCCGATTCCGGGAAAAATCCCCGCTGCCGGTATAGAACCAAAATGGTTAGGGTCGTACAGGGTTACTGGGAAAAATTTGTTTGCCGCGCGAACGGGGCTAATTCGAACATTGTATCAACCAAATTGTATCAAAAGCGATAATAATCTACCGTGATTGCTCCAAGTTTGTGTGGCAGCTTCCTAGCTTCCAGTATCTGTCGTGCCACACACACGAACGGTATAAGCATATCGCGGCACTAAATTTGATTTTCAGAATCTACTGTCTATCGCAATCCCCACATCGGCACGTTTGACACGCGCGGAGGCCTTGATCGAGATGCCCCCAAACGCATCCGTCACGTTGTCGAGGGGTCCGTAGGCGACTTCTGGTTGGACGGTAGCATTGCCGGGAGGTCTGCAATCGATCATGTGAGGGTACCGTTCAGATAGGCAGGGGTAATTCCAACAGTGCCGAGGGAGAGCGGTGAAACGCACGCCTTGCTGTCGATGATGTGTTCAGACGAGCCGAAAGATGAGGACGGCGATGCGCCGCGGAAAAGGCTGAAGAGCAGCCACACGATCACCAGGCCATTGCCGTTGTTGCGTCGACGACCAAACATCAGGTGGATGGAGCTTAGTAAATGCAACAACTCCCCATTTCGGTTATGGTTGGGTGTGCAAATTTCACGCATTTCCGGCGCAAAAATGCAAATTTAGCATTTCAGCTACGAACGACCTTCTATTCTAGTTTTTGGGAGGGGCCGTGCACTCGTCCCAACGTGTACACCCTATGGACGTAGGGACCGCGCGCACTGCCTGCCCGTGCCGTGCGAGGCAATTTCCCTCCTTTTCGGCGTGGGGCGCCACTCACTCCCCCTCCAGCTGGTAGCTGTGGTTGACTGGTATGCGTCCGCGCCTCCCGAGCGGGAGTCCAGGTTCGACCCCCGGCCGCGGCAAAAATCTTTGCTTTTTTCCAAAAAAAAAACGTCTCTGAACGTGCGCTCAAAAAATTTTTAGCTTTTCCTCGATAGAGCCCAACCCATAGAACCGCTTCGCGGCTTTTCAACCCCGGCCCCATATACGACCTATCGAAGGGTTGACTTTGCATTATTCTTACCCAAAAACCGATCATCAAAATATGACAACCCGCCCTCCTTCCCTTTTTAATTATAATTTTAAATAGCGAGAACAACTTAACACAATAAAACAAAACAACAAAACAAAATTACAACAAAAACCTGTTCATTTTGCCTCGCTAGCGACACACAACGCGCAAAGCCAGTTTTGCAATTTTCCATCGCTGTCGCGAATGCTGGATTTGAATGGAGAAACTTGGGTCTCCGGCACGCTGCCCAATTTGCAAGTATTTACGCAGGTAAAAGGAACCCGTAACGCGACACACTCCTTTTCGTCTCAACCCAGACGTCCTATCTGATGTTCGGCAACCCGTCGTCAACACAGCGCCTATTGCTGATGCTGATCTTCATCGGATCCCTCGCATTCATCACCACCGTCGATGCCGTCCCTCAGGAGTACGGTCCAGCTTAATGCCATTTTGATATTAGTCGTTATAAAAAATATTTTTGTAATTTTGCTTACATTTTTGAACAAACAAAGTTTCGAAAACGTTAATAATTTTTATATTTTTTACATCTAAAAACTATGTAAAAGGTTATAAAAATAGTTGGTATTTTTTGGTTATAGGGCCGTAGTGAATCACAGGGGGAAATTCGTCAGCGCTAAAATCCCCCCGCTAACAGACCAGAACCCAATTTTTGGCGTCAGAGATTCGACCATGGCGAACATTTTGAGTTTTTGAGCTGGACTTCAGCCCCCCTTGCGAACCCCCGGTTTTCAGGCCGTCGTCGGCGCCCGGAGATCCGCCAGCACCCGCTGGCCCGCCCGACGTCGGTTTCTTACGAATTAACCGTGTTTGTTTTTGCAGTGCCAGCCAAACATTCCATTTGCCTGTTATGCATCCGAAGCCCTTCAAGCCCAAGGCGCCTACACGTTGCTCGTCAAAATTAGGCCGCTGCTGCTCTTAGAGGTTTGAAAGAACGGTGATTAGCACACTTCGCCCGATCAGACTCCTGTTTCGCGTTCCCTAGTGAGACCCTGGTTAGAAATCAATGTATCTTTTATCAAACGGCCAGACACCCATTTGCTGGAATATTCCATTTAGTACGCTCAAAACTCACCAAAAATGTACCCGAAAAATGCATAAGGAAAAAATTTTGAATTTTGTAGCATGGGAACACATCTAGAAGACAAGCTGAAGCGATTGCAAAAAAAAAGCAAAAGAACCAAAAGAACTGTAAGAACCAAAAGCAGAACTAAATCTCTGAAAAAGGGGTGGTACTTATCAAGTTGGGGGGGCCACTTTGGGTACCTATTAGGAGACACTTTTTTTATCGCTTTTCGACTCTTACTAGGGTAGTTTTTTACGCTGAGTGGGAATAGAGTCGCAACAGCATTCGAAACGGTTGCGTTTATCCAGAAAAACAGTCTAAAAATTTATTAATAAAGGTGTACTCCTGCACCATTTTAGGCTTGCCACATTGTCAGGCAAGGTGGGCCGTCGCTTCGGATGGGCTGCCGCTCCACTCTTCCGAAATCGGGGCGCCTGGGCGCTTCGCGCTCCTCGGGCGCCCCGATTTCGAAACCCTGTACGAGCTCGCACCCATCCGAAGCGACTAGGCCCCGGGTGGCACGAAGCCTTATTTTTAGGCTCAAATTGTGTAAGCATCTCTAAATCTTAAAAACGTTTAAATAATTGTGTTTTACTACTCTGATTTTGTTATATCCGAGACCAGCACAAAAAAACTAGCTTAGAAAGACACAAAAAGTCGGAAACCAAAGTGGCCCCCCCAACTTGATAAGTACCAAAGGGGTTTTAGAGCTAGATTCTCGGAAGCACCAAAAAGGGTATAACCTCCGTTCATCATAGTGTCCACCCTGCAAGCAGAAGTGCGAGCTGGGTGCGTCTCTGGGAATCGATGACGCGACCGGACGCTGGACGATTGACTGCGATCCGAGAGAGCTGTTCTGCCAGGAAGGTGCGCGCTTTGGCTTAAGTGCAGTTTACCCCCCCAGCCCTAACTTTTCAGCCATACGTCCTATTAGTGCGCCGAGTATCTCAAAATGTTCGCCGTGGTCGAATTACGGCTACGGTTTACTTTACCCCCCCCAGCCGGAAGTTTTTGGCTATAACTTTTTGGTTCTTTAGGATTCCCGGGGGGGGAAAGTATTCCCGGGGGGGGAAAACAAATTTTTTTCGGCGAAAGCCTAGATTTTTGTATAAATTGCGGATGCGTTTCTAAATTGTTTTTAACTATCCCTGTGCATAAAAACTACACACATTTTAACCAAAAAAAATGTAAAAAATTAAAAATTAGGTCGAAAAATAGACCCAAAATGACCAAATTTTCGACTTTTTCAAACATTTTTCTAAATTTTTCTGAAAGTTATTCTGCTTTAAATATAGTTAAAACTTACTAAAAACAATTCGAAAACACTTTATATTTGATTACTAGGTCAACCGGGACCACCAGGAAAAAAATTGGTTTCCCCCCCCGGGAATACTTTCCCCCCCCGGGAATCCTAAAGAACCAACTTTTTTATTTTACATTATTGTAGGCTCGATTTAAAACTCTTAGTATATTTTTCGACGCTCTATCGAATGGCGTAGCAAAAATCCCGACAAAATAAGCGAAAATACCGACAACTTTGTGACCCTTCGGATGTGGGGGGAGGGGGGTAAAGTAAACTCTTACCCGAATTACTATAAAAAAGTTGTTTTCTTGCGGCAAAAATTGCTAAAAATTTTTTTACAAGATTTTGAAAGTTGAAAAGATCAGGCCGCTATGTCTCGATGTACTAGGAGTCTAAAACTCAAATATTTTTATTTTCCGCCAGTTTTTTCTACTCAAACGTACTGTTGGCTTATTCTCCAGAGCAAGAGCTACATTTTGGTACTATTGACAGCTCTGTACGTCAAAAGATAGCCGAGATACGAAAACTCACTTTGGAACAGCAAAAATTAACTAAAGAAAACCCAGACTTATAATTGTTATAAAAATATAAAAAAAACCTTATAAAAACCAATTTTTTTCGGCCCAAGCCTACATTTTATTTCTAAATAGCGCATGCGTTTCTAAATGGTTTTTAACTAGTCCTGAGCATAAAAACTACCCACATTTTAATTAAAAATTTAATTTTAGGTCGAAAAATCCTATAGAACCTTTAGGATTAGCGGGGGGGGGGGGAAAGACCCAAAATGACTAAATTTTCGACTTTTTCAAACATTTTTCAAACTTTTTTTGAAAGGTTTTTCTACTTTAAATATAGTTAAAATTTACTATAAACAATGTGAAAACACTTTATATTTGATTACTAGGCCAACCGCGAAAACCAGCAGGAAAAAATTTGGTCTCCGTCTCTTATGGACGGTTTGTTGAAATTAGGTGCTTCTGTTAGCGGAGGAGCAAGGCAAATTATTTTAATTGGGCCTTTGCCTACATAATAATGCATTAAAATATGGTTTAATAATGTTTTTAGTAGTTTTCGATAACTAAAACACTATGAAACTTTGTTAGAGGATTCCATAAATCTTAAGGTTCTGACGAGTTTTGGTCATTTTTTATACGTTTTGGCGCAAAAACTCGTGTTTTCTAAAGTTTAAAAATTTTTTCAAACGTTTGTCTAGGTATTTATGTTTGTTGTTTGATAAAAACCGAGTAAAATGCTATGGAAATTTTCTAAATAATTACTTCAACCCTAAACCGCCTTCACAAAAAAAAATCATGCCTGCTCCCCCGTTAAAGCGCACGTTCAGGGAGGGGCCGTATACTCTGTCCAACGTATACACCCTATGGACGTAGGGACCGCGCGCACTGCCTGCCCGTGCTGTGACAGGCAATTTCCCTCCTTTGCGGGGTGGGGCGCCCCTCGCCCCCTCGCCAGGTTGTAGCTGTGGCTGATTGGTATGCATCCGCGCCTCCAGAGCGGGGGGCCCGAGTTCGACCCCCCGCCGCTCCAAAAATCTTTGCTTTTTCCCAAAAAACGTCCCTGAACGTGCCCTTTAAAAAATTGCTCCCCTGCGACCACGGAAGCACCGAAATTTTTAGCGCATTGGGATCGCAAGCTAAAACTCTATAAGCTTAGCAATTTTGAAGTCGAAACTCGATGGTAAGTTGGAAGGAATCCCTAGTTAGATGCTACGATTTTCAATTTTCATGCATGACTGACTTTTTGTTCAAATCTCCACTCAAATTCATTTGATTTGAGCGTCGACCCTGAATTCAAACCAAACCGATTTGATTTGAAGTATTACTGATTTGTATAAATTTGCAGGAGATTCTACGGATCCGAAGTGCATCAGGATCGCCACTTTCGCCGCGCCGGGCACAAAACACGGTCCAGCGAGAAGTGTGCCCGACAACTTTGGAATTTTCAGAGAACGAGATGTTCTTCCCGCACAATGTCTGCACCCGACAGATGATCCGCGAAAAGAAATGCCCCAAACCGTCAGTTCTGTGTCGTCGGCGCACGGTTCCCTTTAGTTTAACGGCCCAGATCGAGTACAAGCCGCCGAAGTTAGGGTTGGAATATGTAGTGCAATGCGACGCTGGCTTCACCGTCCCTGGGTGAGTTGCTAGAATTTTTCCTACCGTAATCCCCTTCTTCAGTATCCTGAACGGGTATCCGCGCAGCCCAAATACCATCCCATGCATCCCGAGTCTCCATCAGTACGCTGGCCTAGGCAAAGCCGATTTGATTGACGGACGTTCGATGTTCGAAGCGGAGGACATTCGCCCATCGAATCCGACCGCCGCGGAACAATGGAAGAGCTACAAGGTACTGCCTATCATAGGTTCTCGAGCAACTGCCAACCATGGTTGTGGGTAATTTTTTCCACCCCAGCCGGCCACTATCTATGACATCTCGGGTCTCAATAGCGCTACAGAGCCCTGGATCCTTATCCCAATATTGTTACAGTGGTGCACGCCGCAACAGCTCGGGAAAGAAGTCTGTCTTCCACCACCGCTTAAAGACCATGAGTAAGCAAATTGACTTGTAGCGCTAACCTACGCCACCAATTTCAGGTACTTCATCGCGGACGACTTTGTGGACAAGGACATATTCCTGCCGGCCCCAGACCCGTCGAAGTTTGTGGATTGGTGCCATTATACGGACCACCACTTTGCCGACAAGACATGTATCCCGCTCGACATCCGTGAGGGGGACAAGTTTCTCAAGGGTTTCCGATCGCAGGTGGAACAGTTTCTGGTGAAATTCATTTTTTTAGGCACCACCGTACGCGTCATTCCTCTCGGACAAGGACAACGAAGATCTGAACTGGAAGGGAACCAACGGAAAGGCCTACCCGAAGAAGTGCGTCCAAGCAACAGCTAGTCTGGCGGTACCACGGCGGCCGCATAACGATGATAACATCCATCTCCTAGGAGCATCAACTTGGGTTGATTCGGGACAACATGTTCTTGGACTGCGCCACCAATCCCTACTACAGGGACGCCGCCGCTAGCGACAAGCCCAAGTATCAAATCGTGCCCACCGACTGTGCCAAAGCCGAGGATGCCGACCGGGTGCTAATTAGTTTTCGCGTTCTTTGACAATCGGTTTTGCTGAAGTGATGGCAGTTAACCTCCCATCCGATGACGATAACGACCATTTAAGATGTTCTGCGTCGAGCGCGACATCTCAAAAGTCCCGGTGCACGCCCGGCGTCCCGAAACATTACAATACGCCAATGACGATCTGCAGCTGCTGCATTACGGAGCCATATCGGCAATCGGCGTCTTCCTCGGTGGGGTGTCTTGGCCCGTGCTTGGCCGTTGCTTAAAGGCATTATAAAGCGCAAGTTTCGTACGAATAAGGGTCTAGCGTGCCCCCTCATACACAATAAACCTGAACCGAATTGGCTAAAAAATTGTGACAATTTTTGCCCTGGGATTTTCTACGGCCCGATAACAAAATATAAACCGTGTTTAACGCATTTCACATAGTATTTAAATTTTGAAGTTAAAAATGAATGAATTTGAAATTAAAAATTTTCGAAAATTTCGAACTTTTTGGCCAAATATGCATGAATAATGGCCAAACAAAGTCAAAACTTTCGAAAAATTTTAAAAGGATTTTTAGAAATTTCTATTCGTTAAAAACTACTAAAGACATGAAAAATACATAATGCCTAAGAAAGAAATCTAAAGAAATAACATAAGAAAGAAATTTATATATAGAAGGTGATGAAAATAACTCACGGTTCAAAATTTTTAAATATGTATGTAATAATCTACACCACTTTTTAGCACTGCTGATCGTGACCGTGGCCTTGTGGTTGAATTATTCCCGCTTCAAGATGGCACGGTACGGTGTCTTTTTTTTCTGAAACCTGGGTCAGCAGGTAAGTTTGGCAAGCCAACTTTTCATAGATCAGCCTGTTTAGATGTAGATGGTAGTCCTAATTATCACGGTTGAGAAACCGCTACGCGGCTTTATGCACATACTGGAATCCTTGAATTTCATGCACTTACTGTAAAGTGTTTTTACTCAAGTTGGAGTTTCAATTCGGGACCAAGTGCATCTTGTGCAGAATTTTTTGCTGATGCCGAATCCGTTTTCCAAATTTGCTGCGGACTTTTATTTAAAAAGTCATTTTTCGTGCAAATTAAGCTTGAAAAAGCCAAAAATTCGGATCCTGGTCCACTATTCCCTCCAGGGCTGGTCATTTCGGACCCGGGTCGGACCCGGACCCGTACCCGGACCCGGACCCACCCGGGCCCGCATAAATCTGCATGGGTCCGGGTGGGTCCGGGTAGGTCCGGGTCCGGAAATGCAGCAAGATGCAAATGTAACAGCATCCTCTTCTTCTTCATCGGATCTCTCACCATCGGACGAATAGTTGTCCATCTGTTTTTTCTCGTGATTTGGGTCTTACTTACCAACCCACAAAATAATAAATAAATAAATAAAATTAATGTATTAACTCTTAAACGAGTTAATAACTATATGAGTAGAGAGAGAGTGTGAGGTAAAAGGTTGGGCCGCTGGTGCCCAGAGACTTATCAACCGAGGTTGAAAAGCCAGGTCAAATATGCCCAATGTAGCTCACGAGTGAACTCAAAGGACGGTCATGTAACTCCGAAGAGTCACGAGGATATACCTTTCGGTATAACCAGAGGTTGCCTTCATAGGCTAAGTGAAAAAGAAAAAGAGAGAGGAATGCTCGTTTCGTCCCTATTCCTAGACCCAAACCAATAGGAAAGCAAGTCCTTGAAAAATGACTAAGGACGGATCAAAACTATACATCGGAAATCATGCAAATGACCCGGACCCACCCGGACCCACCCGGACCCGGACCCGGTCGGACCCATGCAAATTAGGGTAGGTCCGGGTCCGGACCCGGTCCGATCGGACCCGGACCGGGTCCGGGTCCGGGTCCGAAATGACCAGCCCTGATTCCCTCCATGGTTCGGCCTCTCCCAGGGGCCCTGAAGTACTCTGTCACAGCCGCCCTCCCGGTTGGCACCATGGTGCATTGGCAAAGTACTCGCTTGCCAACCTCAGGGCGGAGGTTCGGATCCCCGCCCTGCACCTCTCTTTTGCTTTTTGCATAAAAAATTTAATTTTTTATAAAAAGCTTGTTTTGACTTTTAAGATGCTTGTCTAGCCAATCTCTAGCCAATTTTGAAGTTGAAATTGACCAAGACATTCGAAAGCGATAACGGTTCCTTGAGTTTGGTGAAAAACACTACCATAATTGCCGTATAACTTTCAAAATAAAAGTCCGCAGCAAATTTGGAAAGCGGATTCGGAATCAGCGAAAAATTCTGCATAAGATGCACTTGGTCCCGAATCGAAACTCCAACTTGAGTAAAAACACTTTACAGTTAGCATTCATATCCAACAAAAGATAGAGAGAACTCCAAGGAACCCCTCCCCATCTTTTGGACACCCTCCATGTGCTGCGCTTTAGGGAAGAGGAGGCCGGTGACCGGATGGAATTTGGGACGTTCAAGGTGGATAGCAAGTTTCGGTCAATTGCAGAAGGGTGGAAGGACGGTTGGATGGATCCATTCGTGGGTTTTTTTCGTCCCCCATATCTGGATTACGCACGCGCCAATCCGCGGCTCCAGTGCCTGCATACAAGCCGTTTAGTCGACATCGCACGATCGGGTGATGAGGAATTACAATCGATTCATCCGCCGCTTCGATCGCTTCCTGATCCGCTGCTCGTACAGGAAGAAGATCAGCGCACTGGATCTGCAGGCGGCAGATTTCGGGAAAGCCGAAGCGCCCGACATCGAAAAACTCGATCTCGGCCTCCCCGTGACGAACTCCGCTCCCGCCGCTGAAAGCCCGGGGTCCACTCCTGTCGAAGCGAGCCCAACCTCCGCTACTAGCAATACCTCAAAGCCTGATAAGAAATAGCCACCCCCGCTAGTTTCAGCGAGTTGTCTCTTGGGAGTTGGAACCACGGGCATGATGGGGGCAGTGCATGATCAATGATTGGATGTACTTTGGGGTTCTGGACTGTTAGCGCGGGGAGGGGAACCAAATTTTTTCCTGTGATTTTCTGCGACTCTATCACAAAGGCTAGACAATTTTTACAGCATTTTACATAGTTTATTTAGATATAAAAACAATATACACAAGTAACAAAAAGTTTCGAAAATTTTTGACTTTCTGGTCGAAAATGTGTGAAAATCAGCAAAACAAGTCAAAATTTTTACAAATATATTTTACCGCTTTCTAGCAATCAAAAACTACTAAAAACATATAATATAAGACCAACGGGTGGAAAAACGGAAAGTGGTTGCTAGAAATCCCCCCTCCGCGCACAGTCCAGAACCCACCTTGGCACATTCGTTTTCTCCGTTTTTCCGCATCTTGCATTCAAATTGTCCCCCCGCCCCCATTTTGCCCGCTCCAACCTGACGAATTGCTGAGACCTATACTGATGTCGATCTACTGAATTCCCTGCCCCCCCAACTAAAGATCTGGTTGCTCCTCGGCCTGTTATGCCCTCCATCATTTGTATTTGGACTGTTTTCCATGAATATCATGGGATCATCTTTCGCAAGCCCTTGTATCACCCATTCTGTATTGTATGCGTTATGTGGCAATAAAGTTTTTTATCAAGCGCTACGGTTGCCCCCACGAACAGGCACGGCCTGACGAAACGTTCAAAACATCGTCCAGTGTTTACAGGGTGAGGCATATCTATGGCAACACTTTCCCCGGTCTCTCAAAACATTAAGCAAGTTGGCGGGGTTTCAATAATTTGCTGAAATATGGCCACAGATGTCCTGTAACCACTCTTAAAATATTGAAACGCAGCAACCCTATAAATTGCCTTCCCGTTACTACAATCAAAAATTAGAAATTTTGCAATCGTTTTCATTTGTCTCCTGCATAAAGAAACACTAGTTTTTTTATGAGAAACATCGAATCCCCCGAAAAATAATTAGTTTCCCGCTAGCAGGCAAATTAGTATGGTCTGGGGGTGTTGCCATATATATGCCTCACCCTGTACTGTTTAACTTTCTGCACAAGTTGCCGTCAACGCCCAGGAAAATACGGTGCCCACCATTCGCCATTCCATCACCATGTATCCTCGCGTAGCGCTGCCGCTGCGATATTTATCCTGCGGATGAAGAGACCACCGTGAAATGCGTAGTCGGTAAGTTTAAGGGGGTCGGCTAGGCAGAATTCTGGACCGTAGTCTTATGTATTTTGGTTTGACTGCGGTGCGATACCCCTTTAAATATACGCGCCGCCTTTAAAAAAACGCTAAATTTGGCTATTTTTTGCGGAGTTGAAAACCCTTAAGCTACTAATTTTACGATTTTTGACCATAGTAATGCGGTCATCCAATACAGCGTAAAATCCTGATCAACTATATATAAAAAAATAGTGTCTGTGTGTGTGCATTGCATGCAACTTCCGTCCGGCTGTTCCACACGTATCGGGTCAGGGAAGGTTAGGTATGGGGAATGTCATTAGGGGACCGGCTTGGCATGACTGCCGAGCTACCAGATTTTACAAAAAAAGCTATTTTCGATATTAAATTGTAGATTTTCGCTAACATTCGGTCACACCACTTTGTTAAACAAGAATTTGCATTTTCCGGAAGTGGTTGACGCCTATATAAGCCAGCAAAGGAGAGTTTTCATTTTGCCAAGGGGTTTGCAGAACTATCAAAGTGGAGACCGTTTGGGGATCGGGACCGGGCCAGGGTTGAAAAGCCGCGAAGCGGTTTTTCAACCCTGGTATCAGTTAAGGAAAATTTCGTTCAACGCTGGTATTGCCCAAAGTTATATCCTCACTTCCATGACCTTTGAAACGATATTCCCGAATTTCCAGGCCGCGAACCGCCCGGGCGCCCATGCGACGAGCCTGGCGGGCAAAAATTTTTCTTTGACGTGAAGCGCGGCATTTGTCAACCATTTTACTACCTGGGCTGGTACCGGATTCAACATTTTACTAGGGTAGTAACCGGTTTTTACTACCCCGATTAAAATTGTTACTACCATCATAAAAAAAACTTACTACCGGCTATAATTTTGTTACTAGGGGTACTAACAGAGTTACCACCCTTCGGGAAAAGTACCTATTTTTCGTCGAAATCAAGTTAATGGCTCCGGAATAAACTAGTGAAGCTTCACTGCGGCCAGTAACAACATACCCGAACCAGCCAGGTACTCGAACCGACAATTTTAGCTGACAGTGTGGTTAGTGAAGTTACAAAGCCATAAAAAACCTTCCTAAGAAGGGATAAGAAGTTCTGAGCAGTGCCATCGGCTTCATGACCATTGGTGTTGATTTTTAGTCCAAAGTCCGCGCACTTTTCGTCTTGCAAAAGTCCACGGACTTTTTAGTCCGAAAAAGCCGAAAAGTCCGTGGACGTCCATACAGTTTCGGACTTTTTCGGCCTTTTCGAACTAAAAAGTCCGCCCGGGCTTCAAGGGATAGGGGCGGCACAAGTGAATCGATTACGCGCGGGAAAGAAAATGTCTCTGCGCCTCGCCCCTGGGCGCCCTCTCTCGCCGCTGCAGCTGTTGAAGCCCCCTCCCCAAGGGGGGTTAACAGATGCCGTCCTCATCTCTTTAACCCTTTTTACCCAGGTATAACTTTTTTTGATCTCCCTAGTAAAAAATTATATCGGGGTAGTAACTTATTTAGCGGGGGTAGTAAACTTTTTGTCGGCGTTTCCTGTCGAGCCTTGTCGGTATTTTACGTATATGTTTTTGCAAAAACACGGGTTTGCCTCTCAACAACTATGTGGCACCGGTCCCGAGCCTTTTTTTGCGCCTGAGACGTGCTAAATTGATTTTAGAATTGCGCTAAAACTTTTCGCTCAGAGTGCGTAATCCGGGTGACGGGCCGCTTATCGGGGTAGTAAGAAATTATACTAGCCTAGTAACTTTTTACTACCCTGGGTAGGGCTAGTAAACAAAATTTGGTACCAGCCCAGGTGACATTTGGGAAGTATATTACAAAACCCGGGTTGTTGTTTTAGAGTTGCGGTGGAAACGAAAATCGCCACGATTCGAGGGCCGACTGCGAGAAGACGTGCAAGGGGTCCAAGCTGGCACCGGCCGCTCCTGTTGGTGGGTTTGGGGATCGGTAACATTGTTAACAATATGCAGAACCCGCCAAAAAGGGCACCAACAGGACTTTGGGTTCAGACGAGCTTATGGGTGGAAGGTCGACATTTGAATGATTTTAAAGGGGCTGTGAAGGCACAATTTGACAAAATTTACAGATTTTTGTTACGGTAATTTAGCGTTGTTAGTAAAGTTGCGGAGTTGAGCCAAAGGAAGCAAAAAATTCCAGATGTCCCCAAAATTTCCGCTGTCGATCCTACACTTCTTAATCCTCTTAATGATAGCTGGAAACTTTTTGGCGCCTCTTCACTCTGTCTCACTCTTTCTCACTCTCTCTTTCTCTCTCTCTCTCTCTCTCTCTCTCTCTCTCTCTCTTTCTTTCTCTCTCTCTTTCTTTCTTATCACACTTGCCTTATCACTCTCGCCTTATCACACACTCTCTCCCACTCTCTTCGATTCTATCGCACTCTCTCGCTCCTTCTCTCTTTCTCACTCTCGCTCTCACTCTCACCCCTTCAACGTTAAAAAGTTCAAATTTATTTCCCCAAAAAAGATGACTCATCATCGACCAATTTGGCCTCAACAGCCAACCCCTCCATCCACTGGTTATTCGGGGATTATGGGCCGATAAAAATGAGCACGAGGTTCGCGCTCCCGCTCGTGTTTTCAGTAGTTTGACCGAAAAATTGCATAAATTCCGAGGTCGTCCGATATGTCGCTATTACTACGTCTCCTTGCGATCACTTGTGTATTCCTGGCTGTGTTTGCGGTCAGTTGTTTAAGGAGATTTTTCGAGAGAGAGAGAGAGAGAGAGAGAGAGAGAGAGAGCGAGAGGGAGAGCGAGAGAGAGACAGGAGAGAAAGCGACATTGAGAGTTAAAGCGGAAGAGAGAGAGAAAGGGAGAGGGAGAGACAGTCAGAATGAGAGTGTGAGAGTGAGAGCGAGAGAGCGAGAGATAGCTATTTTCAGAAGCCCCACATCACCGAGGCCGAGAAGAACGCCTTCGTCAGCCACGTCAAGACCAACACGTGTGGGTACCACAATTTCATGACGTAATCAATTAGCTTTAGCAGGTCTGTACTTTGTCGACTTGAAGACGGATGGTAGCGATGAAACCGAGGTAAGCTAAACAACGCCAAGGCGCTGAAAATACCGTAATCCAGCGTAAACCACATTTCTTCAAGGATCATTTACCTTGTCGTAACCGTCCTTTTTCCAGGACCAAGACACGAAGGCCAAGCGGGCCGTTGCGGACCCAGGTATATTTTGATACAATTTTTTATCGTAGTTTTAGAGCCCGCACGTGCCGCTCCAGAATCCGCGGAAGGCGTCGGCAGCTCGGAGGAGGTATTTGGTGCCTAAAATCGTACTGCAACGTTTAGCCAGAACTAGACGCCGGCGAGCCCCAGCAATTCCACATGAGACTCGCCGAGATGGGCCAAGAATATTGATTTTCTCGGCTTTTTCGCCTCAATTTTTTATTGTGATAAACGCGATTTTTGAACAGGAATTAACAATATTTTGATACCAACGCGAAAAATTTGTCAGTTCTAGCAAAAACAAAATTAACCTTTGAAAATGGTGTTACGGTAGCTAGTTTCGATATTTTTTGTTTTTATGTTTACATTTTCAAGATGCTATTCAGCAGAGCATCAAGAAATGTACTCAGAGTTTTAATCACAGCTAAAACAATGTATTAAAAAAGCTATACAGAAACCAACAAAAATAACCTAGTTTTCTTTTTATTTTTTGTTCATTATTTAATATTTTACACACCATTCGATAGAGCATCAAAAACTATCCGAGGCGTTTTAATTTTAGCTCAAAATAGCGTAAAATAAAGCATTTATAGCCGAAAAGAGATTAATCCGTACGAAGCGCTCGTTTTTTCACCACCACCCGCGCGGATCTGTTGATTTTCCACCCAGCAAATGACCTTGTCTATTTCTTGAGATAGCTGTGGGTGAGAAATGTTGTTGTCCAGCCCAGTTCTTTCCATTCAAAAAGGAGCCGGCAGCGAAATCTATTGGGAAGGGAAAACAGCATTGTTGTGTGTATCCAGCAACAGTCAAGGTGCAGGAAAATACAGTGCCCACCGCCCGCCATTCCGTCGCCATGTATCCTCACGTAACGCTGCTGCTGCTACCACTTTTCTGCTACGGTATTTATGCTGCAGATGAAGAGACGACTGTGAAATGCGTTGTTGGTAAGTCTAAAGGGCCCGACAAGGCGGATTTCCAAGTTTATTCCTATGGATTTTGGTCTTGATTGTGGCACGCGATGGATTTTGATGGCCGTGGATTACGTGTATGCCTTTAAATACGCCGCGATATGCCTTTAAATATACGCCTTTAAAAACGCCAAATTTCGCTATTTTTTGCGGAGTTGAAAATCCTTAGGTTACCATTTTTACGATTTTTGACCATAGTAATGTGGTAATTCAATACAGCGTAAAATTCTGATCAATATCAGCCAAGAAAAATTCCGTTCAACGTTGGTATCGCCCAAAAAAAATGCTATTGAAACCGGAGTGAGATGCTTGTATCTACAAAAAAAAAAACATTCTTTTTGCGCTATTTTACGGCCATATTCTGAATTTTTCCGATCATAGCACATACCAGAATTTTTTTGAAGTATCGAAACAGCGCACTTTCTATTAAATCCCCACTTCCCTGACCCTTTGAAACAATATTTCCGAATTTCCAGGCCGCGAACCGGGGCGCCCATGCGACGAGCCGGGAGCCCAAAAATTTTTCTTCGACGTGAAGCGCGGCATTTGTCAACCATTTTACTACAAGGTACATTTTGGAAGACATTACAAAACCCTAGACGTTGATTTAGGGTTGCGGCGGAAACGAAAATCGCCACGATTCGAGGGCCGACTGCGAGAAGACGTGCAAGGGGTCCAAGCTGGCACCGGCGGCTCCTGTTGGTGAGTTTGGGGATCGTAAGAGCCTTTTTTAAAGTAATATCCAAGAGCGGGGTAAGAGTTTTTTTTCGCTATTTTTGTCGGGATTTTCTCAACGCCATTCGATAGAGCGTCGTAAAATGTACTCAAAGTTTGGATTTGAGCCTACAATATTGCAAAACAACTGGCCGGGGCTAAGAACGTAGCCAAGAGCGGTAACAAACTGCCGAAAGGTGTCGAAAGGCAAAGAAAATGGCAAATATTGAAAAGTCTGCAACACCAAGCTTTCCCGATAAAGCCCCTCCGGCTAACGAACCAGAACCGAAAGCGCACCAAAACCGGGAACAAGTTTGGATCAAAGCCAAGGCATAGAAATCGCAGGCTCATGAAGCAGCTACTATGCCGTTTGCGAACCAAAGTATCAAGGGTCAAAGCACAAACTCGAACAACTTCTTTATTCCATCCAACGACATAAACCACCCATGTTTATCATCAACACGACAAAAGGATTTCACAAAGACATTTGAAAATCAACACATTTTACATAAGATCACAGGCGAGCGGAACCAAGACAATGAATGGGTGGACAATAAAGTGGATGCGGTGGGCGAGCACGGAGATGTGTTAATTGTTGTTGTTGTTGTTGTTGTAGTCCAGCAACGCCTTTTGCACCTGCCCGAACTTCGACGGGAGCTGGGAGTAGCGGCTCTAAAGGCAACATAGTTGCAAGATGCAAGAAAAGGGGTTTTACCTCAAGCCAATCCATGCACGTCGCGAAGACGAACAGGAATTGCTGCTCGGTCTGGACGGAGGAGGCTCGCTGGTCGCGCAGCTTCTTGAACATCTCGAACGGCTAAACAAGCGGAAATAATGGTCTTAGAGGCACAATCTTACGTCGAAAGACTCGTTCGCGGCGCAGGCCGTCTTCATCCAGTGGATCAGCATGATCGTTCCGGTGCGACCAATCCCGGCGGAGCAGTGCATGACGGTCTGGCCCTTGTTCAACTCGTCACCATGCTGAATATGAATGCTTGCCAAAAACATGAAATTTTTGAACCTTGTCCAAGGCACGCAGGAAACGGAGGAGATGCGGACCGGTGGTGGGGACGCCGCGATCTGGCCAGTCGTGCATCTGGATGAGCCTGGAAAAATAGAGTTCCCGCGAGTTCAATTTAACTATAGTTTAAGCGGGGAAATAACTAAATTGGAAATTAAATAAGCTAACTAACTAAAAAACTGATTAAAAAAAAAGAAAAAATTTCTGTTAAATTGGAATTTTTGTCTAAAAAAGGCGGTTTTTGTTCGAAAAAAATCGATTTTTAGCAATTTTCTATGATAATCTACTTTACTAAAAAGTTCCCACCGAACAATCCGGCTGTTCGAGCACCCGTCCGGCAGCAGCTCGATGGTCAACGCCGTGAAGCCCTCCTGCTTCTCCTTTTTCTTGTTGTTGACGAAGAAACGGCCGTGGTTCTGGAAGAGGCCCGGCTCGTCCGGCCAATAGGCGGCGCACTGAAAAGAGGACAACGTTTCGAAATTGTGCGTGGTCCACACCTTGATCTTCCCGTCTTCGACCAGACGGCACAGCTGCACAATGTTCACGACCTCGTGCTCCCAACACATCCGCCAGAAGTCGACGATGGTGGCCTCGGTGGGGGCCTGGGTGGCGATCCACGTCTCGCGCTTGTCCATCTAGATATTAAACTTTGAAGTAATCTGCGAAAGTTTACCTTGACCCAATTGGCGTGGATGTAATCGCCCTCATTGGCCTCTTCCGGCGTGATCTTGACACGGGTCTCATCCAGGCACACCGTGTCTTTGTAGCGGTTCTTATCCGGGTTGGCCGTGAAGGCGGTGATGGCCTTGTTGGGGCCGGCGTACGGCTTCAGTTCGACCCACTTTGCACGGAGACCGCTGACGCCTAAGTAAGTGGTGTTGCGGAGAAATGTCGAAAAGCCGAGAACATTGGGAATGGGAAGAGAATCTGCGGCTGCGCGGCCTCAAAAAATCATCACAAAAGCGACAAAAAAGCATATGGATTTAGTTCTTGATTTTTCTATCAAATTTTCGAAGAATTTGATTGTAACAAAATTGGGGAGTTTTCCGGGTTGAAAGGACGAATTGCGCCGCCCGTGGACAGTTGAGCGTGCAGAGGAGCGCGTCGTAGTTGTCGAAAGGTGTCGCACGTAGCCCACAGACGCTCAACGCCGGAATTCCGGAAACCCACCAAGGTCGATGATCAGCTTGAGCAGATCGCGCGCGGAATCGGTGGGCGGCGGCTTAGCTTGACCTTTTTCCGGTTCTTCGGCCTTTTTCTCGGGTGTGGCGGGAGCTAAAATGGAATGATGAATAAGAGGAAAATCGCTGCCATGTCTGTATACTTTGCTTCAAAAAACGTGTCATTCCTAATGTTACGTTGTAAAAATTACGGAAAAAGAGCTTCTTTTTGAATATAGGAGCCTCTGGAATTAGAATTGGAATCGCGCATTAATTATGCAAATTAAGAGATGCAAGTGTGGCTAGTAAGAGAGAAAATAACGAACCTGCCTCACGTGTCGTCACCTTGCGGCCCTGGGGCGTCGGGGGCTTCTTCACCTCGGCGAATCTTTCGTCCTCCTTCTTCGCCTTCTTCTTCTTGCTTTGCTTCGACTTCGGAGTCGGAGGAGCCATCCGGGAGCGCGACCGTCTTGACCGAGTTGGCGAAATAACGATAGCACCGGCGGGTTTCAGCGCTTATGAACCGGCAAAGCCATGCAAATTTAGTTGTGTTCCGTTATTTAATTTACTATGCAAATTCGACAACTTTATCTGAGATTGAAATTCTGGACATTAGTTTCGTTAGAGTTGGAGTTAGAATAGAGTTTATGGTCTAACGCATTTCCAAACCACACAAGCCCCATTTTTCATCACTTTATTCTCTGAAAAAAAAACTCGGAGGATAAAGTACAGCCGCCCGACTTCATATCTCTGCTCTTTTCCCCGTAAAAGAGGCTCACCACCAGTGCCAAAAGCCAAAAACAGCACTACACGGGCTCCCGGGCGCCCGGTCGTGTTCCATGATAAGGGATAATTGATCTCTCGCCGTCTATTTGTCTCTCGTTTCCTCCAAATCCTATCGTTATCCCGCTTTTCCCCCGACAACCCGCCGCGGCTCCCGGGAAGTGCTGGAATTTGACCCCCGGCCGGTTGACGGGCTATTCTGATTTCTAAAAGTCTTCGACGATGCCCACGTTTTCTAAAATTCGCCAAATTTTACCAAAGGTCCGCTCAGGATTTCGGGCCGACGCATGCTGCGTACTTGTTGGGCTTTTTCTATCGTTTATTGGCAATTTTCATTACGGCTACTCCACGACGTTCCTAAACACGCCTGTCGACGAATTTAAAGGTATCCAAGTTTAATTTACAGTACCCCATTTTTTTTTAGATTTCTTGAACAAGTCGCTTTCTCATGGCGCAAACCATCCGAGCGCCGGCACGATAGATGTGTGGTGGAATCTTGTGCTGAACATCCCATTTGCTGGGTTCTTTTTTGGGCTCTTCCTGAACCCGCTGCTCAACGATAAGTTTGGGAGGAAAGGTAGGATAATATGTGGATTTTGATCCGTTTGTTTAGTTTTAAATTTCGTTGAGTTTTGTCTTTGCAATTCTTTAGTTTATTCACTAAATTCTTGCGTGAGACCGTCGCGAAAACGTATATTTTTTTCGACTAAGAGTTTTCCAAAATCTGAGCCATGAAAACTACAAACTATTCTACAGAAGCTAATAGTTTTTAGTCGGATTCCTGACTGGCAGCCTGGGCTCGCTAATTTCGGCCATTCTCCGCTTCACCTCGATTTGGTGGGAGCACATCGGTCTGCTCGTCTTTGCCCGGATCCTGACATCGCTGTGCACAGCGGCCACATACTCGTCGCTTCTCCTGTATCTGCAGGTGGGCAATGAAACCTATACTTTCTTATCATTTAACCAAATTTTTCAGGAATGTGCCCCAACCCATTTGCGCGGTACGCTGACTTTCCTCTCGGAGGTGGTGTTCGCCTCGATGTGTCTGCTCGGCATGCTGCTGGGTAGGTTTTTACTGGGGTTTTCTTTCCATAAGACTTCCGGTAGTGTTTAGGCACTGATCAGCTGCTCGGAAAAAATCTACTCGCCCTGACGGCTGTGCCAATCGCTCCTTGTAAGTGGTATCTAGCGCTTGGAATGCATTATCACACCCTTATAGGCCTCTTTTTCCTCGTCGCGCTGTTTTTCTTCCCGGAAACGCCGAAATTTCTGTTTCTCGTGAAGAATGATCGGGTTAGAGAGTGTTCAGCTTTGAAATTCGAAAAAATGTAGGTAAAAGCGGCTCGCTCGATTCGATTCTACCACGGGCAGAAGGCCGATGTGGATACCATATTGGAGGAAATGGCACAGGTTTGTGGTAGATCAATGTAATGCGAGGGCATGGTTCAGGAGGCCGAATCGAAGGAGTTGCCATCGTTTCTGAAAACCTGCCGAATTGTGCTGCGAACGGATCATACGAGAAATGCCTTCATATTGAGCGTCGTTTGTTTACAGGTGGACTGGCGATATGATAAAATTTAGGACTTGCAGAAATTCTCCTAGTTTAACGACGTCATGTTTCGGTTCTTTCGCATTATCGGGGGGGTAAGTTTGTTTGTATCAGTTTAGAAATGTTTAGTAACTTAATAGAAGTTTTTTTGTAGTATTTTTAGCAAAAACGAACTATTTTCAATTAGAAAACTATCCAAAATCTGCAAAAAATTTTTGAAAAGGGGATTTTTGGATAAAAAACGACCATTCTTGACCCAAGCTCTATATTTTGATACTTTTTAGTAAAAAATGGTAAAATTTTAACTCTTGGATTAAAAAACAATTTAGAAACTTCCGTTATTTATATTTGAAAAATTGGATCATAAGAAAAATGTTGGTTTTCCCCGATACCCCCACCCCCAATAATGGAAAAGAGCCCATCTTTCAGAACTGCGTCGGGATGTGGTCACTTCTGCTCTCCTCGACTTACTTTTTGGAGCAAAGCGATGTGCCGAGCACGGTAGCCGAATGGGGCTCGAATGCAATGATGGCGGCTTACATTGCCGGTACGATTGGCGGAGCGGTACTTATTGATGTGTACGTTTGTACGTTCGAAAACGCTTTACGTTTCTATACAGATAACGTTATTTTTGCAGGTACGGTCGCCGTCCCCTTTTAATAACCTTCACAATTATCAACGTCGGCTCCCTGGCGTCATTAGTGATCTTTGACCAATTGCATCACCTTGCCGACTGGGTCAAATGGGGATGCCTGCCGGCATTGATCGTCTACGGGATTTCCTATGGGTTGGTTGGGTATCATTTTAACGTTACACCCAAATATTCCAGCCTCGCCGTCGGACCCATCTCGTGGTTTATCTGCAATGAGCTGACGCCGATGCAATTCCGCTCTTGCGTCCAGTCGCTCAGGTTTGTAGCTGGTAAAAGGAAGCGGATGTCTTGAAAGTATCAAAAACCGCGAAAACCTTTCAGCTACGCGGTGAACACGCTGATCGTCGTCGGCCTCTCGTTTGCCGTATTGCCACTATATGATGCGATCGGCTCCTGGGCTTTCTTGCCGCTTTATGTGATACCCTCAACGTTCTCTATATTTTACATTGTGCGTTTCCTGCCGGAAACGAAAAACCGCGAGATACATGACATTGTCGAGGACTTGAAGTTGCGGCGACGATGATAGGAAATCGTTATTTTCTGTACATATTTGTATAAATGTTGCTTTGTTGTTTAGTTTGAGTTGAATATTATACGCGTGTTGTTGATTCAAAAAGACCTTAAGTAAGGAATGTTATTGAATTTTATTCGTAATGCAAAAACACAGCTCGACTCCCAGGACAAAATTGACGAACAAACTTTGCGGAATTTTTTTCGGCTAGGCATTAGTGCAGCGTTTTTTAGATCGTCTTGAAATATAGTTAAATTACCCTAAAACATTATTTAACTCTTTACTATTGCGCCAGGCATTTCTGGGCTTATGCGTTGCCATGGGAGCGGATATTTGCGCTTCACGCGCCCTATAGTTGTGCCCCCCAGCCCCCCGGGTGGGCCCTAATCCCCGCGTCCAATTGGATGAACGAAAATTCGCAGCGGCTTTACAATTACTGCTCGCTATCGATTGCGCTATTTTCGGCGGTGGTAACCTTAATCGGTAAGGTTTTGTAATTCGCCGATTCCTCATTTTCCTAAACATAACTTTCAGGCGGCCTAATCATCTCTGTGCGCTGGCTGGGCGATCAGGATGGCGTTCAATACCATTTTTAGACAGGTAATATAACTTTAATTGATATTTGGGTTCTTTTGCATTAGCAGGGGGGGAGCAACCATCTTTTCAAAGGCCAGAAATGCGGAGTAGATATCTTACAAATTTGCTTAATCGGCATTTTGAAGAAGTTACAGCGCACTTTACTATATAATAGTCCGGTTTTTAGCAAAATTTAGCTATATTATAAGTGGAAAAACAATAAAAAACGCATAGACGTACGTCAGTAAATTTTTTTTAGTTGCGTTTTTGGTCGAAAATCGGCCATTTTGGTAGATAAATCGATTTTTTTTGTATTTTTTAGTCTAAATTTGTAAAGTTTGTACGTCCAGAAACAGTAAGAAGTTTTAGTCAAACTCAAATAAAAGAGACATTATTTTTATTGGTAGTTATTAATTTAAATCAATTTCAGCCGTTATACCGCGACGTTCGCGCCTCGAGCTGGAGCACGGCGAATGTAATCTCCAACATTTGCGCCTTTCTGAAGATTGGACTACCCTTCGTCTTTTTGCTGTTTACACCGGTATTTTTTGATTATTGTCAAAAATCCGTTAATTCAGGGACTCTGGAAAAAGACGGATTACATCTGGGAGAAGCCTAGGCTCAGCTACCTGGGTGACTATTTGCTAGTCCTCAAATCGGATATGGATTACCGCTACTCCTCGGCTTTTCCGCAGCTGAACCGTGCCGATTTGGATCATTTGATGTGAGTAAAAGTAGTAAAGGTAGTAGAACCATTACTAGACTATATTCCCAACAAGAAAAACTGTCTCAAAATTCTAAAAAACAAATCATTGTCTCGACATTTTGGCCCAAAAACCGGCCTTTTTTCGGAAATCGGTATAGTTTGTATTTTTTCAAACATTTTTTTTAGTTTTTACACTTGGACATAGTAAAAATATTTAGAAACATTTCTTTATTATATTTTTCAAAATGGGATTCTAATAAAAAATCTGATTTTTCCAGATACCCCCCCGATAATGAATAAAGTACCCAAGAAATTTTTAGCTTTGTCGATACGCAGAGCTCCTCAAGGATCAATGATTTGGACAGAAACACCGATCAGGTTTGCAATTACAACGGTTTTGCTATCATACTGTGGAAAATATTTTCGGAATTTCATAATGCCGAAATTCCAATAGGTCGAAATTTTTTGCATAGAATTTGAGGGTTTTCTGGTTGATTTGCTTAGGTATCGTAAATTTCGACGATGAAATTCGACATTATGAGATTTCGGCATGATGATTTTCGATAATTTGAAAGCAACTCTTTACAACCTTACGACTACGAAGGCATCAAACGTACGCTTTCATTGATGTGTTACAGATGGAGCTGAAATTCGAATTCCCATTGATCGAGAATTTCACGGCCACTTCCATCAGCTACGTCGTGTTCTTCAAGTACGAATTGTCGACGTCGATTGGCTACGAGGTGCTGTAACTTTCATTGCAATAATTCGTGGATATAGGCCGATGTTGCACTGACTGGTACCGTAGACGTGAAGAGCCAACGTGGATTGTGGGAAATGAGCGGGATTTTGAAAAGCGATCAACTCGAGCCACTACGGGATGGTTCGGCGTAGGTTTTTTTTGGATTTTTGAACTTTTGGAATCATCGGAAATTCATTTGCTATCATAGCGTCCAAGTTATAACGTAGAATTTCATAATTTTGCAATTTTTCGCATTGGATTTGGGGTTTTGCCTAGAAATTTTAGACATGATTATTTTAGATATTTATCGACATTCTGAATTTTCGACATTTTTGACAGTAACCCTTCTAAAGGCAGAAAAAGTAGAAATAGAAAAGAAATTAGAAGATAACTTGTATTTTTCACGGGAGCCCCCGGGCACAACGCGCGAACTCCGGGATTCCTATGGCGCGCCCCAATGACAGTACCCCCGCCCCCCCGGGGCCATCCCCTTTTCCCTCGCGTAATGGCCCGTTTAGTTGGTAAGACATAAAAAGAAGTCGTTTTACAAAGAAAACAATAGAAAAGTGAAGTGGAATACATTTTTGCAATTAGTATACAGGGTGTCCCATAAAAAAGCACCCCTCCCGCATTTCGCCACATTGCATCCGATCTGTCCCAAAATTGGACCAGAGGTGTATCAGGTCCTAAATAACCACAATCCTGAGTTATAGCCGGCTAGCGACAGTAATTTTCGAGATACAGCAAAAATAAACTTTATTAGCCGTTTTTCACAAGGTTTTCGTCGGAATCGGCCCTTCGAATATGAAGTGAAAATGAAGCGGCAGGCCTTCTTTACCACTAGAAATTTTTTCCTGATACAAATTCATTAAATAACCGTTGATTTCAACAATTTTCGTAACCGAAACTCACCCCCGATATTAAGCGAAATTAGGGATTCACAGCCGGAAGTCGATGCAAATCGATGCAAAGTCCAAAAAGATAGCCGGAAAAACTGTTAAGAATCGCATAGAAAAAAGTATTTTGGCTATAACTCGAGAACCAGTGTAGCGATCGGGCTATAACTCAGGATTGTGGTTATTTAGGGTCTGATACACCCTTGTGCAAAGTATGGGACCGGCCGGATGTAATACGGCGAAATGCCGGAGGGGTGCTTTTTTATGGGACACCCTGTATAGCACCCGGTACACCTGGTACACAGGTTTGGCGGTAATTTTCTATTTAAACATTATTTATTAGTAGTTATTCAAAATTCAAGTAAGTTTTACTATAATATTTCGTAAATAGACATTTACCGTGCCAGAGAGTACTTTTTAGACGAATATCTGAATTTTTGGGGGCAGAACTAACTGGGAATAGCGACGCCACAGCCACGGCTTAGCTTTCAGCACGAGCTTGGCTTCTTCTCAGCCCTATATCCAAGCATAACTCAGCTTAGCTTCGCTAGAAGCTTGTGTCATTATTACTAGGCTTAACGCAGCTTTTGCTTGGTTCTGAACGAAGGTAAGTCAAGGCTTAGATTTCGCTTGTATGGGCTTACGTTTAAAGCTTCCAGGTTAAGGATGAAGTATTACGCTGACGGAGATCCCTCCGGTTATGACGTCCTACCTAATTCCGTTCATCTGTTTCCGGCTTTTCCATTCCGCTTCATGAGCACAGTAGAGCAGCAGCATTGCTAGTAGCAAAGAAACTTTCAGCGCATCATGCCCAGCGAACCGGCTTTCCAAATGGCTAGTATAGTTTTGTAAATTAACTTTGTAATAATGGCTTCACCGGTTTTGTCTGAATTATCACGATATGGACGCCTTTTCCGACCCGAGGAGACTAATTTTTAACTGCAAGAAGGCTACTTATACAAGGTAAGCTAGCCATTCTTCCTAGTCTTTGTATGACCAAGTCTAAGCCTTGCTTGAGCCATGCTATGAGCGGTCGTACGCGACCCGCCAACAAACTTTGTTTTTGAGACGACCGGTATCTTAAAGCTAAGTGCTTCAGTTGCACAGATTAAAGCTAAGCTAAGCCTATGCATCAATTAAAAGCCAAGTAATTTAAGCAAAACGCCTAGTACGCTTCTACCTCCCAGCGCATGTGCGCCTGCGTCATCTACTGGAGAGTATACATGACAAAAACTATCCTGTAAATGTATTTCACTTCACTTTTCTATTGTTTTCTTTGTAAAACGACTTCTTTTTATGTTTTACCAGCTAAACGGGCCATTACGCGAGGGAAAAGGGGATGGCCCCGGGGGGCGGGGGTACTGTCATTGGGGCGCGCCATAGGAATCCCGGAGTTCGCGCGTTGTGCCCGGGGGCTCCCGTGTATTTTTCAAGCTTTGTAAAGACTTGAGGTCTGGTTTTTCTGAAAAAATCGCCTTTTGGTAATTTTTGTATTCGAAAATACGGTTGTGCGCCATATTTTAATAAAGCATATTTTAGTGGATGTTTAGGTACAGTTTGTATATTTTTTTCAGGCAGTACATCTTCTCCCCACAAGGCCAATTCCGCGTTAGCGACCTCTCACTGCCAAACCTACTCGAGCGCATCCACTCCCAGCCGTTGGCCATCGACATCTCCAGGTGAGGCCGGCTAGCAGAGGTTTTTAGGGAATAAAATCAGTAATCAACAAATTTTTTTAATACTATAGATCCTCCACCTCCTGGCGGCCATCCGAACACCTTGAGATTGGCCTCTCCTTCAGAGTCCCGTCCCAAATGCTGGTCCGCGCCACGACAACGTTCGAGCTGTTGAAGTGGGCATGGGTTCAGGTTAGTGGCCGCTGCAGAAATATAACAGACCCTAAATAATACATTATAGGGGAAAATTCAGGTTTACGGTACTCTCCCAAAATGCGGTTTTTTGTGTTCAAATCGCTAAATAAAGGTCAGAAACGGACTCAGCGACAAAAATTAGGTGGCGGAAGGCACTTTTTAGGGGAGAAAACCTCATTTTAGTTTTGAGATCGGGTACCGTAAAGTAGTATACGGGGGTGACTACTTTACGGTACTCGCCCAAAATTTTAGTTTTTCTGCACGAAAAGAAGCAGTAAGGGCTGAAACGAATGAAGCAGCAAAAATAATTTGGCGGAAAGGCCTAAAATGAGTGATTTGAGACTTCGAAGTTTGAGGCTTATGACATGTCGCGCAAGGTGGGCCGTCGCTTCGGATGGGCTGCCGCTCCACTCTTTCGAAATCAGGGCGCCTGGGCGCTTCGCGCTCCTCGGGCGCCCCGATTTCGAAACACTGTACGAGCTCGCACCCATCCGAAGCGACTAGGCCCCGGGTGGCACGAAGCCTTATTTTTAGGCTTAAACTGGGTGTGATTGAGAGATGGAATCTGTGTCCGAATCGTCCCTTTATAGGCCTTTCCGCCCACTTATTTTTGCTATTTAATACGTTTCAGACCTTGCTGCTTCTATTTGTGCAGAAAAAGGAACATTTTGGGCGAGTACCGTAAAGTAGTCACCCCCGTATACTACTTTACGGTACCCGATCTCAAAACTAAAATGAGGTTTTCTCCCCTAAAAAGTGCCTTCCGCCACCTAATTTTTGTCGCTGAGTCCGCTTCTGACCTTTATTTAGCGATTTGAACGCAAAAAACCGTATTTTGGGAGAGTACCGTAAAGTAGTCACCCCCGTATACTACTTTACGGTACCCGATCTCAAAACTAAAATGAGGTTTTCTCCCCTAAAAAGTGCCTTCCGCCACCTAATTTTTGTCGCTGAGTCCGTTTCTGACCTTTATTTAGCGATTTGAACACAAAAAACCGCATTTTGGGAGAGTACCGTAAACTTGAATCAAGCCCATTATAGTACCTCGCCCTCTTCCTGGCCACGCGATACCTAACGCAGAAGGCGCTGGAATTCCTCTACGACAGCGGGGCGATCGACGGCGTCGTCGAGTACAGCATCCAGGCTGATGAGCCACAGTTTTCGCGGAAATAAATGAGTTCCAGTCACGTTAACGAAATTTACATACTTACATTTAGCCGAAAAATGTTGATCGAAAAGTCATTATATCGAAAAATTCAATTGGTACTTTCGCATTATCGGGGGGAGGAGTAACTTTTTATCAGGATCCAATTTTTCTAATATAATTAAAAGAAGCGTTTCTAAACTCTTTTTCCTATTCCTAAAGCTAAAAACTTACAAATTGGCATTAAAAATACAAAAATACCGATTTTCCCCAGATGGCGATTTCGGCCAGTTTCGAACTTTTCTAGATTAGGCATAGGCTTAGGCTTAGCTTCAGTTTAGGCTTAGACTTGGCTTATGGCATATACATAGGCTTAGGCTTCGGCTTAGGCTTAGGCTAACCCTACGTGAATTTTTCCTATGAATTTTCCAGGAGCGCAAATAAACCGCTACACTCCACCGCAAAAGATCGGCCGCTAAATTCCAGGGGCGGCGCAGCGCGAAAGCACTTCGGGCCGGGTGTAAAAAAAGACATGCGTCTTTCGGGTGGCTGCCGTATCGTGGGGGACAGTTCGGAGTCCGCTGATATCTTTGGCATAAACGGCTGTAAAAATGGCCCCGGATGAGCTGGGTGTGATTGTCGAGGGGAAATTTCTGGAAGGCGTAGACATGGTCCACGTGCCCCCGGGCGATTTTTGGCCAGGAAAAATTGTGTTTCACGGGGGATTGTAAAAAAGGAGGCAAACTAGCAGCCTTTTTGAAACGTAATGCTTAGTTTTCACTCGCAAAGTTCTAACTCAAATAAGCGCGCGTTAAAAACCTAAAAAAGGCAAACTGGCAGAGATTCTTCATCGTAATTGTTTATTTTTTTATAGGAAAACTATAAACAAATCGAAATAAGCTTTAAAAATTAAAAAAAGTAGCCTGGTAGCTATTTTCGAAGCGTAAACCTCAATTTTTTAAATTGGAAAACCAGAAAATTAAATAACTATGCTTTAAAGGTCTAAAAAAGCAAATCAGCAGCAATTCTTGGATCCTAATCCCGAATTGTTAATCGAAAAATCATAAACTGAAGCTTAACTTAAATAATTTGGGGTCTGAAAAACCTCAAAAACCGAGGCAAGAAAGAGAACGTTATACGAACAGCGCTGAAAGGTTATTATTCCCCAGGCAACTGTTTACGTGGGTTGGACCTTCTTCCGGTGCGAAGTTTGGTGGTGGAGCTTTATCTAAAAAGCTTTCTGCCACCTCAGCTCTCTCTCTCTCTCTCTCTCTCTCTCTCTCTCTTTCTCTCGCTCTCTCGCTCTCTCTCGCTCTCTCGCTCTCCCTCTCGCACTCTCTCCCTAAAAAAGAAAGATCAGTGCCCGTGGCCAGGGTATGTTGCTTGTGCAATGGAGTTCCGGCTGTGTGGGTCTGGCCCGGACAGCAGCAGCGACACGTGCAGCGATAACGGCGAGTTGAGGTATAAAAGTTGGACTTTCCTGAAGGAGAAGCCTGACTGTCTTCTCAGCAGACCCAGTCTAAAATGCTTCGCTTCGCTATTTTCGCCGTGCTCGGTTGGTTTTTGGACTTAATGAGTTTAATAATATATTTTTTAACATTTGAAGACCATAAACTATTTTTCTAGTTGCGGCCGCCGTGGCCGACACGTGCATCCACTGTATTTGCCTGCACGAGTCGGGCTGCAAGCCCCTCGGCTGCCGCATGGATGTCGGCTCGCTGTCTTGCGGATATTACCAGGTAAGTTATCACAAAGTTTTCGTATAGAAATTCTAACGGAGCAATTTTGTACGCTTTTACGTTTAAATCGGTTTAATTTCCGGATTTAGATTAAACTACCGTACTACGAGGATTGCGGCCAGCCCGGCAAGAAGTCTGGCGAGAGCACCGATGCCGCCTGGAAGAGGTGATTATTAAAATTGTACTTCAACTAGAGTTTCTCCCTGTATTTTTCCACTACATGCCGTAATTTAATGTTAACTTTTGCCATTTACCTCTATTTTTCAGCTACGTTTTGCGTTACAAAACTCTTAATATTCAGGTGCTCCGATGACCTGAACTGCGCGACGACCTGCGTCCAAAACTACTACAACCGCTACAAGGGCGGATGCTCGACCTACGGATTCGGCACCTGCGAGCAAATGTCCCGTCTCCACAACGGAGGTATGTCAATGGGGCAAGACGCGTAGCGGAAGGGAAAACGGCGTTGTTTGTAACTCCACGTGGTTGATACGCGCTGTTTTTGCTTTTTTAGGTGGTAAAAAAAATTGGAAAACATAGAATACATAAATCTAGATGTTAAAAAACGCTGAAAACTATCAAAAAAAAACCTTCAGGACCCGCCGGCTGCCGCAACTCTGGCACCCTCGGCTACTGGAACGTCATCAAGAGCTGCTGCGGCTGCTCTTAAGCCATGCATCTTCAATCGTTCTGTATATAAACGGTTTCGAATTATTTTTAAACTACGAAACAACAATAAAAAGGCCACGTTTTAGAAAGCAAAGAAACTTTGCTAGCTTCCCCTTC
This sequence comes from Mesorhabditis spiculigera, assembly GCA_958295435.1. NCBI lineage: Eukaryota > Metazoa > Nematoda > Chromadorea > Rhabditida > Rhabditidae > Mesorhabditis > Mesorhabditis spiculigera. The sequence continues at coordinate 242,315 of CATQJA010002657.1, forward strand.
CCGCCTAGAATTGATTTGGTAAAATTTCAAAATTTCAAAGTTTAAGATAGTTTTTCCACTTGAAAAATGGTCAAAATTTTGGCGCAAAAACTCTAAAAAAACTTTCTGTTACATCGGAATTTCAAGAAGTATAAAAGAAGTTCGCCCCTCCCCCCGATAATGCCAAAGGACCAATTTCGCCGCACTGATATTTATGTAAATAAGTTAGATTTGATGGAAAACTAGGCGACGCTTAGAAAATCGCAAAGAATCGCTGCTAGCTTGCCCTTAACGACACAGTTTTCCGCGAGAAATTCTGCTAAAAACTGCAACTGCCAAAATCAATGATAAACAACCACAGCCGCCGCTCTATTTTCCTGTAAAACAAGGCCCAAACAGATCGGGTCCATCAGGGTCCCCGGCGGTAGCGATTTGCATAACTCTCTGGTGTAGTAGAGGGGGGCAGAGGGCAACCCGCTCCCGCTCCCTTTTTCTAAATATCTACATCTGAATTCCCCACAATTTGTCATACATGTTTTGACGAACGTAGGATACCCCTCGTGGTTACACCTCATATGATTTTTACTTTTCAACGGATGAAGCATTGAACTCACGGACTGACACTGTTGACTTGTTTACAAGCTCGCGGTAGCTCCTCGCGGTAGCTCTAGGCATTTGTTTCGAGCGGGCTGCGTTTTGTTTTTCGTTGTGGGTAAACGTAATTTGATTGCATCTTTAATAATATTGGCTAGCTTAAATATACCGTACCCCTCGAGGGTTTTTTTGGTAAGACTTTTTACTTCATCCCCGCTCCCCCCCGCCGGAAGTTTGGAGAACTTTCAGTGCAGCGCGGCGTTTTGAAAATTTCTAATTTCTAATCGATCCACGAAAAAAATCGAAAACAGTCTCTTTTGGGCCGTGTCTCTTCAAAGCTACGCTCAATTACGCGCTACGCGGACTCCTATTTACGCAAAGAGATGTCCGTCTCTCTCTCTCGCTCTCTCTCTCTCTCTCGCTCTCTTTGTCTCGGTCTCTGCGACAATCAGAATCTCGGTCACCAAAACGTACAACTCACTGAAGGGCCCTTTAAAGGGGATAGCAAGGGCGTCTGCCGTTGACTACGTGTTGCCTGCTACGCGCTGATGCCAATGACGTATGGAGATCTTTCCGAACGCTCCGAACCTGGCGCGCAACTACCGATACGCAGTCACAGTGGCCGTGTATTCCTTGTAAAACATTTCGATGACCCATAGTTCCGTCGTAATCCTTGATTTCACCGGCCAGACTCCTCAAATCACAATCGCTACGGCGCTGAACACCGAAACACGGGTCGTCCTTGTGCGGGATTAGCCCCAGGATGGGGGCGAAGGCCCTGTTTTCTTGATCGTCCTCCTCGATCCCGTCCACGACGAGTGGAAAATCGGTTCCTCCTCCAAAACGATTTTTGTATTTTTTTGATTTCAAGCAAACCAAGGACATCAACCTCACACCAACTTTGGCCAGCTGCTGGCCGAACGCCTCAAAACCGGCAATCATCACCCCGTTAGAAATCCCCGCGTCAAGTGCTTCGCCCCGGAACTTTGAAGGTTCTCCGCGATTACCGGCCTTCACACAAAACACGGCGCGCCGGCGCTGATCCTCCATTTTTGAGGCGCGCGTCCTGGCGCGAAGACGCGGGAAAATTGGCGTTTTAGCGCGGGCGGAGTACACGGGTGGATTAGAGGCAATTCAAATACAATAGAAAGACCGCGAACAACCACCGGAGGAACGCCATTCTCGTCAAGGATTTCCAGGAGTGGACTGCCTTGTCGTTTGGGGTGACATTTCGTTTTTTTTGGGAAAATTTTCGTTTTTTTCATGAAGTCAGCGTTGGGAAAATTGACTCAACATCAAACATCAAACGGTCGAATTTTTATCATTTCAAAACGCAAAATTTTGACCTTTTAGTCTTTTTCATACATTTTTGAACAAAAAGCCATAAATTCTCGAACATTTTTAACGTTTTTAGGAGCTTTTTATGTCTAAAAACTCGATAAAATACCAGAAATAAGGCGTTTACGGCCGTACCGGACTACTCGGAAAATTTGGTCTGCTGCCCCCCCGCTAACAGCCCAGCACCGGTTTCCCCGGGGCAAAAATCGTAAAATTAAAACCAAGTTGACGACAAATTTTCAGGCGTTTTTAATTTTTTCTGATTTTTAATGGAATATAGAGCTGAAATCAGCCTTGTTTTTGTAAAGGCGTTGATGGAAATCCCCTTTTGTCGATATCCTTTTGCTCGAGCGCCCACGCGCTGGCGCGAGCGCGGGCGATTCGTTGATCCTTGAGTCCGTGTGATCGAGTGTTGGGTGCTGTATGGACGGATGGATCTTTGGGCTTGTCAAAACCCTCCCAATTATCTATCGTCTCTACTTGGCTCCATGTAGGGAATCCAGGGAAGGGGGATAAATACTTCTAAAAGTCGCTCTCTCTCATTCCCCCCGCAGCAGTCCATTTTATTGCCGATTAACGTCGATCTCCGGCGAGGCGGGGGAAAGGGTCTCTCGAGTCCGGCGATTCGTTGCTCATCTGACCGCTCTCGAGATTTTTGTTGTTTTAAAGGCGGCTGATCGCTCCATAATCTAAAATCATTTTGTCGAATTTCAAAGCGCTAAAATTTCCATTTGCAAATTGTTTAAGATAGGCCCCCGCTAACCCCCCCGTTAATAGCCCAGTACCAAATAGGGTGCGCATTGTTTTACTATCTTTTTTTGGACTTTGACCCAATCAAAGCAAACGTGGCGTGCTGTGCCAACTGGACCCAAATAGCCCTTGGACCCGACAGACTGGCCCACGCGCCGTCACGTGTACAGAAGCGGACGCGGACCAGAATCCGCCAGCCGGCTGCTCGATTCGGCGCTTTCCGTCTCTTGCGCGCTTCCCGATGCCCTCTAAAAATTAGCGTCATACCCTAACTGCGTAGATTCGCATGAAAAACGAGCCCCGGATTTCCGTACGGCCCTATGACCAAATATAAATCGTTTTTATAGTATTTTCCAGACATGGCAATCGGCCGGGCCGCGCGGCTTTTTCGGCCGCAAAAATTAGAATGCGGCCGGGCCGCGCGGCTTGGCCGCACTTCCGGCGCGGCCGCGGCTTTTTTTCCGTTTTGAGGCCGCACGGCGGCCAAGCCGCGCGGCTTTGGAGGCCGCATCCAAATGAGTTTTGAGTACTTCCGGCACGTAAATCAGAGATGCAATGCTTATTTAGCCTGCTAGCGAGGAATATCCATACTCGACAACCTTAATTTTCTCATTTCCATTCCCATTTGGCATGAAATTCGCGGTTTTTCGATATGTAAATGAGCCACTTCCGGTTTGCGGCTTGGCCGCAGCGGCCCGGCCGAGCCGCGATGAAAATGCGGCTCGGCCGCGAAGCCGCATTTCCGGAAGTAATTAATTACTGCGGCTCGTAGGGGGCCGCGTTTTTTATGGAAATTAGGCCGCCGGCCCGGCCGCGCGGCTCGGCCGATCGGAATTGCCATGTCTGGTATTTTCTACATTTTTTTTAGATATAAAAACTCATAAAACAATTGTAAAAAATTTCGAAAATTGGTTTTTTGGTCAAAAATGTATCAAACGACAAAAAAGGTTAACATTATCGAATTTTCAAATTACAGCTGAAAGACATAAACTAGGGACCCCCTGCTAAAAGCCCCCCCGCTAACAGTACATTACCTCGGTGACTTCTCAAGGCGTAAGAACGTATTGTATAGTCCCAAACCCAAGCTTTTCATGCTAGGTATGACACTATTTTTCAAAAAAGAGCCCACCTAACTTTTTCGACATTCTACACGCGCTGACTCGCCATCGCACCCAGGTAAAAGCCTTTCCATGAAACCAGTCACACCCCAGGCGCGTCCCAGCCAAACTGTCCGCCTGCCACCAGGCGTCAAGCGGAACGACAAAACAAATTGGGCACGTGCGGCGCCCTGGGGCGCGCGGAAACGTGCCAATTTCTGTGCGGCCTCCTCCCGCGCGTAAACCGGAACGATTGCTATCGTCTTCCGCCGCCCGCGCTGTCCAATCTAAATATTTGGGTTTTCGGGATGTTGCTTTTAACTTATTGGGTGTTTAGAACCTTTATTAACGCTTGAAAAGATATTTAAAAATCCTAAAAAGTAAGTTAAATTATTTTTTATGTATTTCTGAACTCAGTTTTTTCTTACAAACCTAAATATGGCTATTAATACTTTATGTAACGTTTTAAAAGTAGTTTTAACAAAAATGAACGATATTTCATGCGCAAAATATATATTTTGTATTTTTTCAGAAAAATCAAGTTTTTTGCGTTTAAAAACAGCTAAAAACCCTGTAAAAACTTTAAAAACTTTTCAAAAATTCGAAATATTGATAAAAAAATCGCTATTTTCTTGTAGGTCCTGGTAAAATTTATTGGTTCTGCGTTTAGTTGATCAACACCGCCCTCCTGATAATGCCAAAGAACCCTTTTAAGGTATTCGATTGTTAGAACCAAATACTCACATCAAAGCCATCTACAAAACCTTTAAAACCATTTTAATTGTATTTTTTTTTTTCCTCATTTTCCCCCCGCCGATCGCCGCTGATCTGATCGTTTCGCGTCCTACAACGTGACCGTAGATCCATCGAGACCATCGGAACTCGTCGTTCTGCACCATTGGTAGGCAAGTCGAGAATTTGCCTAAACCGACTCCCCCGTCCGATTCACATGGCCCACCGGAAAACACGATCGGGCCAGGCCGGACCGCCGGCTTACGCGCCGGCGGCCCCGAAAAAGGACCCCGCCACGAAACACTTTTCGACCTGGGCGCCCGGAATCGGCGGTCCGAGTCGGGTGCATTTCCGGGGCTCGATTCTTCCCCTCCCTGCTCGCTTTAATGCGCCGTTCACGTGCTCGCACGCAAAACGCGGGGTTGGGTGGAGGGTCCCGCCCGCCACCCATTGTCACCGGCAAGGGTTTGTACCGGCTGATATGCAGATTGGGCATCGCTTTCTGATCTGGTTGCGCGCGGGCCGGGAGTCAATTCCCCCAAATGCCGTCTACTAGTCGGCTATCTGCTATTTAAGTTTGCATGTCCCTTTAAACCCGATTCAGGAGGCTTTGCGACGTTTAATTAAACATCGCAAATCGCTTCCAGGCCTTTGAAAATACCTAAATTTCATCGAGTAATTGTTCTAAAATGTAGCAACAATTTTGTAGCCACCCTTAAACACAAATCCACCCTAAAATGGTCCTTTCAATTTTACGAATTACGAATTTTTTTGTATAACCCTAGAAAGGTTTATTAACTTTATAGAAACCATTTTATTATCGTTTTAGTAGAATTATAACTAACAAAATAGTTTAGAAATACTCGCACAATTTATATTTGGAGCCTTCGATCATCAGAAAAAAAGTTGGTTCCCGATCATGCGAAAGAACCCCTAAAAGATAGCATAAAAGTCCTAAAAATTTGAAAATGTCATCCAAAAACCCGTATTTGTAGAAAATTGCGTAATATCCATTCGAAAAAGGTTTTTACAGCCCTTAGCATGTTTTAAAAATCAATAAAGACGATGTAAAACAAGGTTTCACGAAAAATTAGGTTACTTTACCTACGTCTCACTTTTGCCTTGTCGCTTTACAGAACAGTACCAACCTCCTTTAGCCAAACGCCATACCATTGTCACTTCAATAAAAAATGTTTTTTTTTTCCTGCGGTCAGACCCCTTCCAACTACCCGAAATCATGTCTTTCCGCGCCCCGCAAATTCAACTTTCCCGAAAAATGGTCTTCCTCCACGCCACGCTAACCCCATTAACACAACGAGAGCCATCCAAAACAGGGGGACAACCCGGATCGTCTAATGTCCAATTTTCTGTTTTCTCGTGGTCGCGATCGAGCGCAGTCCCTTTTGACTGGTGGATCGTGAGAAACGGCAGCGACCTGGGGTTCAGCCGAAAATTGGCCACATCGCCTCCACAAAAAATCCGCCTCCTCGCGAACCCGTCCCATTTAAACTGTCGCATCCGGGTTCAATTTTTGAACCTGGCGCCGTACTGGACTTTTAGCGGGGGTGGAAGGGGGGAAGAGGGGACTAATTCTTCCCAGCAATCCTACGGCAAACCATTTTATAGTCTTTCTAACAGTTTTTAGATATAAAGGGATCATAGCACCTTAAAACATTTGCGAAATTTTTCACTGTTTGGTGATGTATGAAAACGACAAAAAAATGACAAAATTTTCGACAATGTTTCAAATTTTCTTGTGACTTTCTAGCCACGACAAAATGCTGTATACCCTGTGATTCAGTTCCGTCATTTCCATTCATCATTTGAAGCAATTACCCTGCGTTGCGGCTCTATAAAACAACCCCTTTTCCAGAAACCCTTCTTTTCCGGGTCAGGCCGCCGTCCGATCAGCACAAGAACAGAAGATGGGACCCGATTTCTTGGAAAGTACGGTAGTTTACTGCACGTTTTTTTAGGTTTTTTGTTGCTCAATTTTTATTGGGGGGCGAAAAACGTTGGCTTTTCGTTGAAAAATGTATGAAAATTGGCAAAAACTCGCAAATTTCAAGGCTTTAGTGGATTTTAAAAGACTTTTTATAGTTTTGGATTGAGCGGTAACTATAAAAAAACACACCACAAAAATAGAGGTTATCTTAATCATCGCAAGATACAGGTTAGATTTAAAAAAATAGCCCAGAATATGCCTCTCCAAAACGAAAAAAACCGATTTCTTCACAGAGAGGCCGAGGTGTTCATAGGTGTATAAGTGCAATCATCAACGTTTTTTCCTTTCTTTTCTTTACCATTATTTTCCAGAACTGATCTGGGGCGGCGCTTCGGTGCTGGTCGTCTCGTTGATGTCGGTGGTTGGCGGGCTTTTCCTCCCGTGTCTGAAGGGCAGTACACGGAGGAAATGGTCGGTTCTTCACCCCTATACATTTGTATTCGCCCCGTTTAGGTTCCACTTCTTCATCGCGATGGCTGTGGCGACGCTGGCTTCAGATGCCATTCTGCACCTACTCCCTGAAGCCATGGGCGTACACAGTCATGGAGGTGCGCAGATAATGCTTGTGAAATCATACGTATTTTTAGATCACGATCATCACCATGACGTCGCGACGAATCCCGGGCCTCACAGCGCGCCACATGATCATGAAGTTCGAGCAAGGCGGCAGGTGAGCTAGACTTTTTGAAAAAGAAGAGGTTTTGGCCAAAAGTTCGCCATTTTTGGTATAAAAATCGAATTTTTGCTAGCAGTATGCTAAAAAAGAGCTTAGAAACAGTTCGGTCATTTATTTTTGAAAAATGTCCCTCACCCCCATACGGCGAAAGAACCGGCCCATGTTTTCTAGGTGGAAGCGGGACACGGACACAGCCATGATCACGGTGAGCATGGCGACGAACATGAGGATGCAGAGCATGAACACGGAAGTAACGGAAGTCGGCTTGAGGTTGAACACGGGGAGCACAAGCTTCACAGCCATGTGCACGAGGTATCGATAAACTGAACTCAAGCCATGTTTCTTTTTAGGCCCGAGGCTTCTTCGAGTACACCAAGGAACGAGACTTACTGTGCAAGGTAAAAGCTTCTCGTGTTACCTGAAGCTCTTTTCCAGTTGAGCTCAACGGTGCTGGTGGTGATAGGGTTGTACTTCCTGGAGTTGATCTGGGACGTCCACCAGAAAGGCAAGGGGCATTCGGTGAGTAAAGGAAAACTTTTTTAATGTACCGTCTTCTCGTATTCTTATTATCCGTATACCTGATTTTTTTCCAGCACAGCGGCAAGCCCGAAAAAGCCGAAATCTTCTCAATTTCGGATGGAGAGGGGCTGGAGCGGGCAGCAACCGGATTTTCACCTATGGTATCACCACCCAAAAAATCTGAAAATTCTTGATTTTCTAGCGGCGAATGAGTCAGGCCTCGCCTTCAATGTCACAGCAGTCGGCGAGCGTCAAGGAGACTACAGAGTAATTTTTTTAGAGGTTTCAGACCTTTTGGGGGAGCTTCTTCTGAAACAAATTGATTTAGTCTCATCGTCAGCCGACGCGCCTCACATGTCGTTGACACACGAGCGCCCGTGGTGTGCTGGGGCATCCGGTCGACGGCGATGCTCATTCTGCTAGGTGACGCGGTGAGTTCGAAAGCAATGAATAGTCCTTTTCCCTTTTTCCTTCAACCCAATTTCTGCAGGTGCACAACTTCATCGACGGCATCGCCATCGGCGCCGCGTTTGCCGCGTCGACGCAGTCGGGCATCTCGACGTCGATCGCCGTGCTGTGCCACGAGTTGCCGCACGAGCTCGGTTCGTCGACCACGAAAAAAGTTATAAAAATCAGAGTACTAGAGTACTAGTCCCATCATAATATAAATGCGGCCTTTGGCTTTAAATTACACCAGCGAAACAACGCTTTATTCAGGCGACATGGCCATCCTGCTGGAATCGGGGCTGTCGATGTCCAAGGCGCTGTTCCTCAACTTCTTGTCGGCCCTCACGGCGTTCATCGGGCTGTTGTTCGGGGTGGCGGCCATGGAGTTGCAGGTACGGCCTTATTTGGCAGCTTATCAACGCTCCGAAAGCCCGGAAAACCCCACCAAAATTGTAGGCGCTAATTCCGTGGATGCTGACGATAACTGCTGGCATGTTCCTGTACGTCGCCTGGTTAGATATGGTAAGCGGAAACCGCAGCATGGTCATTGTTATGCACATCGTTTCAGTTGAACCACCTCCGAGACGGGATGGGCAAAGCCAAGGATATGGAGACGGTGTTGCTACAGGTACACATGCTACACGGATTACTGATTTTTTTTATATAAACAAAATTTCCTAAGAAAGGCACAGTATAAATTATACAGTTTTTTAACCCCAGAAACGGCGAGTTTGCAGATAGCTTCAAGTTTATGTTTAATCTGCTTGAAAAATTTTAGAACGAATTGAACAACCTAAAGGAACTTTTTCTCATGAACCAGATGGTTACAGTCGCTTCGCGACTGCAACCATCTGGCCTTCGGGCTACCCTACACGCCCCACTCCACCACATCCATTCCCACCTCCATCAACACCGCCGATAGCGGAAATCCCGTTCAAAAACTACCTAAATGCCTTCCTGATGGCTTCAGATACCCCCATGGCTGAAAACCCCTTCAAAACTACCTAAATACTATCCTGATGGCTTCAGATACATCCCCTAGCCGAAATCCCCTTCAAAAACTACCTCAATACATTCCCGATGGCCTCAGATACCCCCCATGGCTGAAAACCCCTTCATAAACTACCTAAATACCTTCCTGATGGCTTCAGATACCTCCCCTAGCCGAAATCCTTTTAAGAAACGAAAATAACGACCGACCGGATGGAATGAGAGAGAAAAAGAAATGAAATCCCCCGTGAAAATTTTCATCCACGAAACGCGCGCCACCTGGCTCACTATGTCCAAAATCACCCCAACCTCCGTCCCCCACCCCCTTTTACTAAGGAAAAAACTTTCAAAGTTAATTTTAATAATTTAAACAAAAACTTTTTCTTAATTTTTTTATCAGTTTGGGGGTTTCTGACCACGCTCTATCCGAATCCGAAGAGACCTAAGCTCTAGCTCCTTTCCCCTTCGAGTTGAATTCGGCTTCAGACAGACGGACACCACAACTTTTTTATCCTACTATATATAAAAAAATAGTGTCTGTGTGTGTGTGTGTGTATATTTGCATGCACTTCCGTTAGGATGTTCCGCTCCTACAGCTCCGGGGAAGGGTTTTTTGGACAGGGAAGAAACGACAATAGGTTTAGAATGGTCCGGAATCGACTGCACACACATCAAAATTTTGAAAAATTGTGGTTTTCGCTATTAAAAATAGGTTTTTGTAAAACCCTGTTTGTTAGGGGAAATTAACATACGCCGGAAGTAGGAAGAGCCCATATAAAGGGACAGAGGAGCCGTTTTTCACTTTTTTTTTCTTGCTAGAATTTAGGAAGAAACATGCAAATTAAGGACTTTCACCGGTCCTGGACGGGGCCAGGGTTGAAAAGCCGCGAAGCGGTTTTTCAACCCTGGTTATAGTTGATTACCATCAAGTTTTCTACGCTTCCATACCAACCCCACCCAATTCCAGGTGCTCGGCTTCGTGTGCGGCTTCCTGATCATCTTCCTGATCGGCTGGTTCGAGCACGAGCTCGGCGCCCATTAACCGGGACCGACCGGCTCGCCGCCGCCGGCAACTCGTCGCCCCCCACAAGCATTAATCCGCCTGCATCTCGTCGTCAAGCTATATCACATTCGTTTACGGCTGCTTTACCTGATCGTGTACACCCCCCAATCCTCGGCCCACACAAGTTGAAGTCCCGTCCCCCCCGTATTTCGCACACCCTGCATTTCATCCCCCCTTCAATTACCACCTAGACCCAAAAACCGTCCACCCGGTCGTCCCGCGTCTAACAAGCCCAATTCCGGAAGCCGCCGGTCCGTTTCTCCGCCGCTCTGCTCCATGAACTCACCGTCCTCAATTCAGCGAAGCTTTAGTCCAACAATCGAGTTTGTATATTTAGTCCCTGTTGTGTCTCCTTACGCGTCTTCTCTTTTCGTTTCCAACTAACCACTAACCATATCGGTTTTATATCGCGAATTCTATTACATTTGGCATTTGGATTACTGATAAATATTTTCAAAGCGTTCGTTTTCGTTTCGCACGATTTCGCGCGACTAGCCTTTTCGGGAGCCGTGACAGATGAGCAGCAACGACGTTTGGGCAACTCGGGGAGAGCGACGTTTGAACAACAATTATTTCTTCGTAAACGCGAGATAGCGCTGTTGCTCAAAGGTTGTTGCTCACCTGTCACCGGGGGCCCCCGCTTCCCCCTCTGCCCACGATCCTACCCGGTGCGCCCATTACCGTACCCCGCTGCGTGGTAGCCCGCGAACAGAAACGATTCAACCTCGACGCCCGGCTGTCTTTCGCGCACCACGTCATTTTTACCCACCTAATACCCCCAAATCGATCCATTTCGACACTTTTGGTATTTGGTGTTCATGTTTGAGGGGACCGCTTTGCTTTCCGCCATTTTCCCATCAAAACTCTATAGAATGTTTTAATGTTTAGGGTACGTATTGCTTGATTTAAAGTTGTGGGTTTTTCAGTTAATATACTTTCCCCGCTTTTTAATGTACTATTTACGGTTTCTATGACGGCTCTGATCTCTAGTTCTTATTTTTTAACCTTTACTGGGGAATTTTCCGGGGGTTTTTATGGCTTTTTCTTTTGAAAGACTCCTCTAGGCCTATTCTTCTATTTGCCTTCCACATAACGACCGCTGGGGCAGTCATATTTATATCTTCAGCTGCTAGTAATAAGAAGGCTCCGCTAGTTCATTCGGCAAATACTAACCGCTCAATTTCCTACTGGCCAATATTTTCTCGTCACATTATATGAACTATGTTTAGGTTTCAAAATGAAGCCTAAGGCGCCTGCCATACCATCCTTCGGAGTCGGTAGTTTTGAATCGCCCCTTCCATCGAATCGGTTTTCCGAGCCAACGAACCCGTTGTCGACAAAACGCGAACAGGTAACGATTTTTATCCCCGACCTAACTTAAATTAGGAGCAGCTTGGAAGCTATAATCGATTGGGTTTTGCTGCTCGAAACACCAACACAGTGCCGCCGCTCTGGAAATTTCGTCCATCTTTACGCTATGCGGACCCAACGCCGCGAATCGTGACGCAAGGAGTCAGCGATGAAGGCAAACGCGAAAAACTCTGTAAGATTTCACTTTAAAACTTATCGCCCTTTTAGTGATGGCAACCACGGACTATTACAACCCTGCGATGAAGCCAGCAACCTTCTACGAGCAGTGCTTTAAAAACAGAAGGAAAATTGGAGAAGGTTCATTTGGTCACGTCTGGCGAGCTACTTCACTTGATGACGGTCGTGATTATGCCGTGAAGGTAGCCATTGTCCCCTACAGAACTGGGGCGGATCGCGAGCTCCGGCTGAGGTATGTTCTTTTAAATTGCAAAAAATCAAGCCTTTATTCAGGGAAGTATTCAAGCATGAACGGCTTCCGATTCACCCTAATCTCGTCCGATTTGTGAAGGCATGGGAAGAGAAAGGTCGACTGTATATCCAGGTATTACTCGGCTCTTTTATAAAATCTGTCCCGTATTTTCAGACAGAGATATGCGAGGAATCGCTGGAGGATTATATTGGAAGAAAGCACGAAGTTTCCACCAGGATGGTCTGGAATGTCTTCACCGATATCGCAAGCGCCCTCTCCGTGCTGCACGAGAGAAACTTTATCCATCTCGACATCAAACCGGCGAATATCTTCATCTCCTCCGATGGAATCTTCAAACTCGGCGACTTCGGCCTAATTTTTGACCTGAACAGCGATGAGAAGCACAGCCATGAAGAGGGCGATAGCAAATACTTGGCACCGGAGATCCTCAACGGCCCTCTGACAAAAGCCGCCGACATTTTCAGCTTTGGGATCACGGTTCTCGAGGTTGGTTTTTTTTAATTCTCAAGCTTACCATTTAGGTTGCTACCGACTTGAGCTTGCCGAGCAACGGTGAATCTTGGCACCAACTTCGCACTGGTCAAATTCCAGATAGATTTTGGCAAAGTTTGTGTTTTATTTTAAGCTCACAATATTTGTTCAGAGGTCGACCCAAAACAACGAGCGCTTCTCGGCAGCATGCTTGATGTTGATCCGCTGAGGCGCCCCACCATCGAGACGATCACGAAAAGGCTGCGCCATTGGCGACTGGTGCGTCGTTCCCAACTCTACTTTTCTAAAGCGGTAATTAGTTATTCTAAAAAAATGCTTGTGCTTAGTACTCCCTCGCGCGCGATTGTGTGGGCTCCATCTTGCTCTACGTTTGGGCATTCCTCCTTCTTATTTGCCAACCGCTAATAACTCTCAAAGTATTTTCACACTTTTAACAACTATTTTATTTTTAGAAGGCTCTTGACACCAAAAAAGCGGAACTCTGCAGGGACCCGTTAACAAATCGTCATCCGAAGACTCAGGTTTTTGAAGTTGTCTTTTCATATTTTTGTTTATAGGGCACGCCGGACCATACCACTACACCGCTCAGCATGCTGGCATTCGATCAGATGTTAGAAGATGAGACGCCATCACGTCGCCCCATAAAGCCGACGCCGAGCATCCCGAAGCTCTCATTCGACTCCGCCACCTCGTCAGATGGCAGCCATGACTCGAGCATCCAGTAATTCAATTTTTATAGGCATCAACGCCCATTTAGTTACACATCAAACCCTCGTCTTCGGAAGTCCAACAAAGGCCCACTCACCGTCAGTGCCTCAGCCGGAGACTGGAACAGGCCAACATTGCAATCACCGCTACCAAAGAAAGCCAATTTCTTTGACGACGACCAAAGTGATGAGGAAATTTACTACCGGCAAATGGCGCGAACTCTTCCACTGCCGAAGCACGACGAGCAACGGGTCCCGATGCGCCAGCGTGCTGACAGGCGCCCGATTCCCAAACTTGACTTGTCCCTGTTGGATGAGGATTCCTCGGATATGTTGTGATTCGTGCCTGTTTTTCACCCCCCTTTGCTCGCGGCGATTGTTGTGTCTGCCCACCCTAATATGTACCAAAAGTTGAACTTGCCACCGGCTGCCCCCTCTTCCATTTTTAATACGCTCATGTATCTTGCTTCATTTAACTCGTCGAATCATCGGTACGGTTACATTTGCTCCCGGCTCCTGTCATGTGCATATTTTATTTTAACTACTCATCGGTTTATTCCCATGCGAGTTCCCTTTGAAAACTGCCTTGTCTAGAATGTTGAAATATGGCGGATAAATGTTTGCACCCGTTTTCCGGGGGGTGACAATTGCGCGAAAGCATTTGCGCCTAACGACATTTGCGCTCATGCAATTGCGCCGAGACCATATGCGCCAACGACATTTGCGCCTAACGACAATTGCGCTCTATGGGGGAAAGCCAACGTAGGGAGGAGCGAGCACGAGAACGGGAGAATTGCTATTTTTGAAAATATGATGTCGACATTGTGCGGGTTTTCGGGCGACGGTTGCCAAAATCTAAAAATCGTTCTAAATGTTTTGCGCGTGTTTTTTGTAGTTTCAAAGTTTTCGTGATTTCGGCTCTTGAGTAATTCCGGTTTGCAATAGCTTGAGTACCTTTACCAAGCCTGCCATCCGTTGCTGGCGATTCATATCGTAGCGAAATAATGTAGACCAGCGATCTAAAAGGCCTCTTCCAATGCGTCTCAAATGGTCTTTGCTAGTTAGCCCTGGTCACAGATTCAAAGAGAAAGGATTCCTGAAGGGAACTCTGCTAGCCTGCTCCCCACACGAGAGTTGGTTTGGCTTCCCAAAGCTGCTTTGTCCGCCGTGTCGTTTCGAATGAACGAAATTAGCATTTAAAATCAGAACAAACTACTTGAAAACCGGAAACTACCCAGAATTTTACTGGGTTTTCCCTCTTAAAAGCGGAAAAGTCGATTTGTGGCCATCACGTCTCATCAAGGCCACCAATTCTGATGATCGCCCAGCCGCGCTCTCCACAGCGTTCGACGACGATGCCTCTGGTGCTCATCTTCATCGGGTCCCTCGTGCTCATCACCCCCGTCGTTGCCGTTCCCCAGGCGTACGGTCCAGTTTGATAGCGCTCTTTCAAGTCGGCAGCCGGGGGTGCAGATATCTATTTTTCGACAAAAATTCCGGTTTTCCGCCCAATTCCAACTACAATGGTTGCCTTTTCTTTGGGATCTCGGGCAAAAACAGATATTACACGTGGATTCAGTAGAGGGATTCAATAGAATGAGAGTAATTTACGATGATTTTGATATTTTTCAAAATGGAGTCGTGCCATTCGATAGCGCGTCGAAAAATGTTCTCAGAGTTTTGTTTATAGCAAAAAAAATGGTTAGGTCGGCCCCTACAGTGGTCAGCATATACCCAAATTTTCGCGAAAGCACGGCATGCTTGACGCCGCTGCCGGCCTAATTCCACGATTTTGCAGGGCGCCGCCCGCGAAGCCGGGTGCCGACGATTTGCCAGCGGTTCGTCGCGGCTCAAGACACCCTCAAAAACGTTGTTTTCAGTGTGCCAGCGTGCCATTCATCTGCTACACGGCACAGCATGCAGGAGAGTCGCACTTTACATTCCTCACGAAGCTCGCCAACCTGGGCCAGGTAGTCTCCAATGCCCAACGTTTTCGGGTGGTTCGCATAAACCCTGCCGCGGGTGGGGGTCGAACCCGGGATCCCCGTTTTGTAGGCCTAGATACAATCCATTAGGCCACAGTGGCAACCCAACGGGTGCACGGAACAGAATAGCCGCACGGCGCGTGGACGGCTGTTGCACGGCGCGCGCTAAATTTCGCGGCGCGCGCACGGCTAGCGCACGGCCCGTGCGCGGCTGCCGCACGGCGCGCGCGGCTACTCCACGGCTAGTCCACGGCTCCGTCGCGCGCGCGCGCCTATCGCGGCTAGCGCACGGGCCGGTACCGGCTAGCGCACGCGCCGTGCCTACCAGTCGCGGCTATTCTGTTCCGTGTGGGAGCGGGACGCCACAAGTGCGGCAATGGGCCGCCATTGCCGCACAAAATTCGCGCGTCATTTGTACTGCCCGGAATTCAGAACTATATATTTGCCGCCAAAACGTTGGGTATCCCTTTAATGCGCGCTTTTTTCGTGAATCCTGGTTTCAGTGCCCGCCCTGCACGAAGTGCGCCCCGGGTGCGGCCCTGACCCTCGACGACGACACGGGACGTCTGATGATCGACTGTGACCCGAGGGCGATGTTCTGCACAAAGGCAAATCAACCCGACTGCATCCAGGCCGTTGCGGTTGAACGATATAACGTAGACGGAGGTACCCTTTTTGGTCTCAAAGTTTTCTACGTTTTCAAAAATGTTCAAAACTTTTTAACGTCAAAAATCGAAGCATTAACTTGGGAATTTATTCCCAGTAATTCTTTATGGGCCTACGACCAATTTGAAACCATTTTTATAGCATTTTACCTAGCTTTTAGGTCTGAAAAGTGTATCAAAATTATAAAAATGCTCGAAATTCGGGCATTTTACTCAAAAATGAAACCCCCCCCTCAGTCGGCCCCAACTTTTGTATCTCGACTCCCTGTCCATCTACAGGCGTGTAAAGTATATCAAAATGTTCGTCTTGCTCTGGCGAGTATTTTGGTATACTTTACACACCTGTAGTTGAACAGGGAGACGAGATACAAAAGTTTGGGGGCCGGCTGGGGGGTTATCTGGAGTTCAGCCGAAAACTGGGTCATCTTCCCGCACAACCTGTGCACCCGAGCCATGATGGCCAACGGGCAATGTGCGGACAAAAAAACGTAGGTTCATAGCTTTTGCCGTGGAGACGCGTTCGCCTTCAGGACGTCAGCCATCCCATTCGCCCCATGGAAGCTGGGCACCGGATACGCCGTGCAATGCGACGCTGGCTTCACCATCCCCGAGTAGGTGTATCGCAATTTATGAGGCGGGGGACACTCATTTTCTGTTTTGTTCTAATGTTAGTTTTTAGGTTTTAATTTTATCTTATTTTATTTTATGTTTAATTTGATTTTTAAGTTCTTTCGCGTTATGGGGGGGGGTAAGATTATTAAGACAGTTTTTCTGGTTCAAATATAGTTGTATATTACCGAAAACATTATGCAAATACTTTCTATTAAGTTACTAGGCATTTCTAGATTGATACAAAAAAAATAGGTTGCCCCGTTCCCGATAATGCGAAATAGCCGATTTTTCGAATGTTTTTCGTAGTTTCTGAAGGCTAGACAGTTCCAAAATGGGTTTTTGGATTTTTGGATTTTTGCTGATGGTTGCAGTTTCTTGGGCGCTGCCGCCCGAAGCAAGGACCGCATCCCGTGCATCCCGAGCCTCCACCAGTACGCCGGGCTCGGCAAGGACGATGTCAAGATGTTCGTCAAGGAAGACGTCTATCCAACGGCGCTCACCGCCGCCGGCCAGTGGAACAGCTACGAGGTTCAGCTGCACTTTTTGAACTTGAAAAGCTTTTGGCCAGCTCCTGTTTTTCTCCCCCAAGTTTTGAGGGCAAATTATAGTTTTGGTGAAGAACTGGAGCCAACTTGCTCATAAGGGGTCTTTTCCTAATTTCTTAGCATATTCTAGCAAGATTCAAGGCAAGAAAACTTTCAAAACAGCTAGAAAAATGTTGGCAAAAGCCAGAAATTTGACCATTGGGTCGAAAAATGCAATTTCCCGACCTAATATTTCAAATTTTTAACAAAATGTTGTAAAGTTTTTAGTCTTAAGAAAATTTACCCTCAGCCTCGCGAATATTAGTAGATTTTTCTATTTTTTTTCCACCGTAAAACATGGCCATTTTTCAGTGGTGCCCCACGGCTGGACCGATGCCGGCGAATTGCGCGCCGCGCCCCATTACAGGCTCCAAGTATGGACGTCTTTTTTCAACGTTTACCACATGTTTCCTCCTGTTCAGCTACTACCTGTCTCTCGACGTGCACGACGAGGAAAACTACTTGATCCCCGAGCCGTCAATCTACCTGCCCAGCTGCCAGTACCGTAGCCACGATTTTGATGGGCGCGAGGCGTGCTTGCCGCTCGAAATTTACGTCGTCCCCAAGTTCTACACCGCATACCGTCTGAGGGTGAGCCGAGAGCTTTTGCGGAAATGTATCTACTAGCAAGGTGAAACAAACAGAGATTTTCCATTGTTTAGACAAAAGTCTGGATATTTCAGCGGGGCAAAGGAAAGCTACTTTTCCGGAAAGCAGGGGGAAAAATTAATTTCTTTCCCCAGTAATCCTGTACGGGCTTTTTAACAAAACAGAAGCATTGTGATGGCGTTTTACACGGTTTTTAGATACCAAAAGCTTATAAAAACGTTTAAAAATGTGCAAAATTGTTACCTTTCTGATCAAAAATCTATGAAAAAGACCAAAACATATTTTCCAAATTTTTCGAATTTTCAAAAAAGGATAAAATTATGTTTTTTGTAACTTTTTAGTGAGCAAAAACTACCAAAAACATTGGTAAGACTCCAGATGACACCCCCCCCCCAGCCGGCCCCCGCCTAGCGTATCTCGGCTCTCTGTTGATCTACAGGTGTGTAAAGTATACCAAAATGTTCGCCAAAGCAAGACGAACTTTTTGGTATATTTTACACACCTGTAGATGAACAGGGAGCCGAGATACAAAAGAGGTCGGCTGGGAGGGGAGGGTATCTGGAGTCTTACCGCCAATTGTGTGCGGGCCTCCATCCAAATTGCGTTTCAGTCGCCACCATACGCCAAGCTGCTGAGCAACGAAGACACGCTCAGCTTGAAATGGCGCGCACCGGCTACCACCGGCAACGACGAGAAGACGGTCTGGTACCCAAAGTGCCTGATCGTCGACAAGGGCAAGCTGCTGGTCAGTAAGCCCGAGCCTGTTCAGCGTCGTGATTTCCACTACGTTTTTCTGTTTTTCTGACGTTATTATCCTTCCTTTTGCAGCCGCAGCACCTGGCCCTGTTCGAGAACAACACCTTCCTCGACTGCAAGAAGAACCCCTTCTATCTCTGGGGGCCACCGCAGCAGAAGGATGCGCTCTCCATCAAGGCGGAAGTGTGCAAGAACGCGGACGACGCCAAAGCGGTGCGTTTTTAGCGGAGCTTCACGCTATAAGGTGCGCTCACTTAGGTTTTAGGCTCAGGTAGAGGCTTAGGCTTACGCTCACCTTTTTTTGCGCCTCAAACCTTGCTACTAGCCATACGCTATAGATCAAGGGCTACAGTATGGTACCCTAGCAAACTCTTCCGAAAGGACCAAATTTCGACTTACATTTTTCTAAACAAACACCTCTCCGCCGGAAATACTAAAGACCGCGAGCAGCCAACTATTCTTCGTCTATTGATTCTCGCTTTTTTTTTATTGGATCCGTTTTCAGCGGTTCTGCATGACGGAGTACAGCGTGGATCCGAATTTGGAGCGCAGCATCCACCAGACGGAACCGACCTCGGCGCCTTCCGGCGGCGACGACGCGCCGATCGACATCGCACCGCTCATCGTCCCTGGCCTGCTATCAATTCTTCTTGTCGGCGGTAGGCTGTGAGCTGGCATAGCTTTAACTGGTTTCCTAAACGTGCAAACTTCGAACGTTTCTATGAAAAATAGATGAAAACTGTCAATTTTTCGCGCGAAAATGACTCCCTTTTTATGCCAAAATTTTGCCATTTTGAATTTTTTTCAATTTTGATAGATAGTCACGCTTCTCACGCGCCGTCAAGAAAAGCCAACCATTAAATCGACGAAATATAATACCCTGGTGAAATTAGAAGAAATTGTGCTAAAGAGGAGCTCCGAATGTACTTATAGGAGGGATCGCCGGGATCGGTGTTCTACTCCGAATGCGCGCCTACGAAACGGGCCTGGTCAAAGCCAGGTATGTCGTGTTGGGCACGCCGGCCAATTTGCCCAAATTTTGCAGGAAGGCTGAAGCTGAGGATCGCACCTCGTGCGGCGTCTTCAAAGCCGGCAAAGCGTTCCGCCGAAACGTTGGCTGGAAAAACGGCTGGGCGGACCCGTTGGTCAGTTGGCAATGTTGTCTTTACGAGATAACCGGCTGGGCCCAAAAACTAAGATTTCTAGAAGCAACACCACTTTTCCAGCACGACCAGCACAAGAAACGCATGGCGGAATACACCAAGGGGCTGCGTGTCAAAAACCGAGAGCTGATGGCGCTCTCCACGGGGAAGACCGGCACCGATGCAGAAGCCGCCGAGGTGGAGAGCAGCCCGGCGCCATCCGCTGCGCCGACCCCAGCTGCCGGATCGCCCGCCACGCCCTCCGCCTCTGCCCCCGCCCCGTAAACCCTCTACCCCTACCCGTTCTCCATATGCCTCCCACTAGGGCTCTGCAGATTGGCATCCCTACTCACCCACCCACCCCTGAAATCTACGAGAACTTCTAGCGATCTAGTTCGCTTTCGATCCCGAATCCCCTGCCCTGAGCATTTGCATAAAGTATTCGAGAAACACACTGTATTGAATTCACTGCGATCATGCACAAAATCACAAGCTAAGAAAAAACAGTATGGGGCACAGTAGACAAATTCAAGCCTTGGCAATGTGAGAGATGAGGTCGACGACGCGGTCGGGGTAGCCATACTCGTTGTCGTACCAGGCGACGTGCTTGACGAAGTGCGGGTTGAGGCTGCTGCAATGCATTGTAAAGTGTTTACGCTAAGGAATAGTCGAAGCCGTTTAGAAGCACTTGCTGTAGTTCCTCCTCCCCCCGATAATGGGAAAGCGCCCCTTGGCAGACAAAAATTTTTCGGGTTCCTTAAATCGATTTGAATCCAGGTTGAATGCATTCATAACGCACCGGAAGCGGGCGCTAATTTGCCTAACTAGGGAATGTTTTCGGGCGGACATCGGACCCAGATATGTGAGTATGTACATCTTGTAGAGCTTGACGAGACGAATCGATTGATGTAGCTTTTAGCTGCTGATACCTTATTTTAAAAAGTTACAACGGTTTAACGTTTTTGGCGATGCCTTCATAGGCCCTCCTCACGCCCCAAGCATCATGTCCTGGTAGCCTAGTGGCTTAGTAGTCGGCGTTTGGAGATAGTAACGAGGGTACGGATCCGCTCACGATTTTTATTTTTTGCTTTTTGGCCAAAAGCTTCCTTTTTGCACCCCCGAAGGTATGTCGTTGGCGCATATGGGCATAGGCGCATTTGCATAAGCGCAAGTGTCGATGGCGCAAATGCTTGCGCGCAATTGTCACCCTCCCGCTTTCCGTTTCCCTTGATGCACCTCGCAAGCATGCTTTTGACACAAGAAGTCATTTGTAAAGTTATCTGGCTCGGATTTATTTTGTTGCCGAATCAAAGTTCCTTTATTCAGGTGCTCATTTTAATTATAAGCGTCGTATTTACATAGGCATATCATGCAATGTTAGATCCCGCTTCCGCACTTCCCCAAATCGGGGGTCAAATTGGTCTTGCTTTTCCGAGGGCTTTCGTCCCCGAATGAATTGCGCGCTTCTGATATAAGCGACTTCTAGGACTAAAGTTTGTCGATGAATATGCTGCCATCTCACAGACGAATTGCTTCCGAACGTTACACGCTATAGGCCGCCTATATCGATATTATAGATGAGCCAAAAATCTGTACCAAATCAGGCTGATGCGGGACTGCACGACACAAAACTCGCCCTGCTGCTCATCGGGTGAATTCTCCCAGGGTGTGTAATTGCCGAACTAAAAGTGGATATTGCAAGGATTGGTGCTTGTATTGGTGCTAATGCAGTTAGGGGTTACGAGACGCTCCGCTTAAGCTACTTGGTTTTTAGCTTAAGCCTAGGCTTAACTTAGCTTTAACCAAGCTTAGCTTAGGCTTAGGTTTAAGCTTAAGCCCAAGCTAAGCTTAACTTGAGCTTTAAATTGCTTTAGGAGGCCAAATTGGGGTCATTTAGGGCTAAGCTTAGAGCTAAGCTTAGCTTGGACTTCGTTTGTATGAAGCTAAGCTTAGGCTGAGGCTTGGCTTAGCTTTTCCAGAGGCTTCGCGTTTAAAAAACGGCATTTGTAGCGTCTTGTAGTCAAAATCCGGACTGCCGCCCCAAGTGCATTAGCACCCTTGTATTGTTGGATGCTAACGATAACCAGTGTGCCTGAAAACGCCTTTACCGGCCGACCGTCATCCCAGGTACACAAATCGCCAACACAGTAGGCTCCAATGAAGAAATCGGTTTCGAGCGCTTCATTTGCGCTGTATTGTGACGTGTTGGCATTCCACAGGGTCATCGGCACATCGTTGCCGATGAACGCTGCCTTCTTCTCATCCTCAATTGACACCATCGCACCCCCATCCGCACGGCACGATCTGCATCGTTATTTACATTAGCGAGGATACGCCGTTTACTCACGCTTGTGCATCTGGATAGTTGCGCATTGCCACGTTGCCCTTATAGCATCCATTTTCCGCGCCCTGCCAGATATTTGGCTGATAGGGCTGCCAGTAGTCGGCGCAGAAGCAGTTTGCTAAAATTGGTCGAGTTTTATAGAGATGCCGTAGGTTGCCTTCACAAAGCAGATTGATGACTGGGCTCGCGTGTAGCTGATCAGTTGTCAGGTTGTAGTGGGGCTTTGCGAACTGGCCGAGTGCTGGAGCCGTGCCATCGCCGTGTGTCGCTTTGTAACCTATTGGATGCGTTGGTTTTCGCGTGATCCGACTAATTTTCAACTGGAATTTCAGGTTATGATACTGGACTGCTAGCAGGGGGAAGTATGAAAAATGACCAAAAAGCTCAAAATTTCGCATTTAAGAAATGCTTAAAATATTTTTCGTAACTTCCTAGCGATCAAAAACTATGAAAACATCATAAACATACGCTATTTATTATTCTTATTGTTAATAGGTAGCTATAGGCCCAAAAAAAAAATTAAGTTCCCCTGCTAACAATCCAGTACCGCCTAATCGATGCATTGGTATTCGCGCTATCCCGTTAATTTTCAACAGCATTTTTCAAGGTATTAGCGCACCTATGGTAATGATAACGTTGTCCTGGTTGAAGATGTTGGCTAGCTGTGTGGGGTCGCCAACGCCCTGTTTTCTAAAATTTTCTTGATCGGCTAGATGATGGGACATGCCGATAAGCACTAGCGACTATGACGATCACCTGTCGAACATTCGGCCGAGCGTTTGCTTCAAGGTAATCTACGGTTAGCCGTAGGCCCCTAAAATTGCGTTTTGTTGTTTGTTGCTTGGGGGGAGCTTGAGTCGCACTCACTTGTACAAGTCCAGCATTCCCCCGCCCACCCATGGGATCTTGAACTCGTCGAGGAACTGCGTGGAAGAGTTGAAGTACGTCAATGGGTAGACCAGCTCGGCCTCGCTGGCGTAGGTGACCAGCCCTGAAGCGCTTACTAGCGAGTTGGAATTTTCCCTACCAATTCGTGTATGCTGACCGATGCCTTGGCCAAGGGACATCTGCAGGACAATCGTTTCGAAGAATTCCTCAATCTGAAATGCTGACGCGCTATTAGATACAGAATGTGCTGCCGACCGCCTCGAGGTCGTTCGGTGGCAAGCTGTCAGCATTGTCGATGAGCAGCATCACGTCTAGCCATAGTTTTTCCGGAACGCAGGGGCAGCCTGACGTGACATTGACGCTCACCGGGCTGGAACGGGTTTTTGGAGGCTTTTTAGCTAAAATCGATACGTGTTTTTTTAAAACTCACGGTAATGGCGTGACCGGTGGCAATGTCGTGGTGCTGATTGAACGGATAGCCGTCGTTGGTTTTGGCGTAGTAGAGGCGATGGTAGATGTGCTGCCTGACCGGCTAGCCGTAGTTGATCGCGGCGTAGTAGAGGCGATCGTAGATGCGCTGCTTGAACGGCTAGCCGTCGTTCCTTGTGAAGTGGTCGAAGCGATGGTAGATGTGCTGCCGAGAGTTGTCCGGGGTGAAGTCGTCGGCCCGGGAGTGGGCGTGGGTTTGTATGAGTTGCCTAAAGCCAAATTTGTCCAGTCTCGATTAGGTGATGTAGCTTTTCCCAATAAACTTCAGCAATAACTTACCGCATCGTTGCGTGCGGTCACACGTTGACGCGACGGTGCACTTCAGCGCGAAACGTGCAGCTCGACGTTGGATTGGGATTTGGACGACCTAAGATTGGCTTGCTAAAATAATGTCGGAATTTATCAAATTTCATAATGCCAAAATTCATAATGTCGTAAATCATCTCGATTGATAATGTCTAAATTTCAGAATGTCGAAAATTTTTTTTGGCATATTTTGGCAGGTTTTCCGGGGAAATTTGCTTATGGAAATTTCGACATTCTGAAATTTCGATATTATGATTTTCGACATTATGAAAGTAATCCCCTAAAATTAGCTCAAAAATTGCAATGACAATGCCCTACATCCGCGCCGCTAGTCGAGAAAAGTGTCAAATTTTTGTCAGTGGCGGCGATGATTTGCAGTGTCCACATCGTCCAGTTTCGTGGGGCCCTAAACAGATTTGCACCCTACTTTTCCCGCTTTCTTACAATTTCAACTCCTCATACTTGTCGATCGCATTCTCGTATTGCATCGGATCACTAAAAAAGGTGAGCAAGAGGGTAAGTATCGAACTCTGATAGCGAAAGGAGGATCAGCTTGGTGAACGTGTGCATGCAGGTGCAGTTGTAGAGCGCGTCGATAACGCTGAAAGATGTAGGAGATGACCAAACAGGAATTTGTTCCTACTCTGTCATGTTCATCATATTTGGCTGCTCCTTCTTGGTGCGTATCGCCCTGAGATCGTCGCATAACCCTTCGGGACTATTTTTTGCGGTCGCCTTGTACATCTGCAAAATACTGTAGAAGAATGTTGCCGACTATTTTGATGATCGAATCGGCGGTACTCGACTGTTAGCGGGGGGGGGGGGTGGAAATTTTGTCTAAGTAATTCCGTACGGCTTTAAACGGCGCATAAAAATTTCCAAAATTTTCAAAGTTTTTGGCTTTTGATTAAAAATCTATGAAAAATGAACAAAAATGGTCCAAATTTTCGAATTTTCGAAGTTTAAAATTATTTCTTGCAAATTTTTAGCATTCAAAACTGCTAAAAACTCGATAAAAATACATTATATAACAGGCAGGGACGGAAAAAAAACAAAATTAGCCCCCCCCTCCCCCCTAACAATCAAGTACCGAATTGCTCCACTAGAGTTCTTACCCCCTTTTCGCCACCAAAAATGCCCCAAATACCGAGCCGAATCTCGACGTCATCCGGCGATTGTTCGAGATCGATTTCGCCCAGTAGCTCTTCTACAATCGACGTTTGCTGAACAGATTTTCCACTGCAAATCGTAGTCTGCATACCTTTTTCAACGAACTTGTGTCGTAGGAAAGCAGGATCATGGTTTGCCCGCAGATCGGCGTTTCCCCATTCCCCACCGAGCATTTTGTGACTGAAGCCGGGGTGATTAGTGGGTTTTTTATCAATTATCCCCGATTAAATTAAATGAGATTTTTTTTCATGGTAACCCCGCAAGGCTTTATAAATATAATATAAAGTATTTCCTAGAACTTTACACGTTTTTAGCAATCAAAAACCAAGTAAAAAAAATTGATAAAATGCTTGTTTTTGTTATGAAAAACGGCCAGAACGGTCAAAATTTTGGAAATCATGCAGTATTGTTTTGTCTATACGTTTCTAGCATGAGAAAACGACTAATAAGCTTTTAAAAATAGGTAGTAGGTATAAGCGGAAAATAGAAAAACTTTTTCCGCTAACAGCCCAGTACTAACAAAGCAAAAATTCGAGTCCGTTCGAGCCAAATGCCACCCACATTTCACTGGAGGGTAGTGATAGCTCAGCCAGGTGACCGCCGAAATAGCAAAATATTGTGTCACATTTAAAAAGCCCCACATCGGCTTCCACTATCTTCTTTCGAATTCCATACGGGACCCGGTTGGCCGTCCTAAAACACGGGGTTAAAACTTGGAATTTAGGGAATTTGGCAATGAGGCAGAGCTTGCTTTTTGGAAAGAAGACTTCGGCATCAGAAGTTAACCCGATAATTCTGGGAGCGCTAATCAAGGGCCCATAAAAATGGGACCACGGAGAAGCGTCATTAGCCCCGCATTTCAATCATTCCAACGTCTCCGAGAAGGCATTTTATCGAAAATATGTGTGGGTTTTGGATAAGTCTCGTATCCTATGTGTCACCTGTTGACCCCTCCCCGGTTTAGCGCGTATCAAAAAAGCTAAAAAATATTTTTCTAAACACCCGAAAGCCGCGCGGTTTTGGCTAGACGTCAAAGATCAGGAACAAAATAGGTACTGGACTGTTAGCAGGGGGATTTTTAGCAGAGGAAAACTAATTTTGCCGGTAATCCTATAAATCGGTAATCCTATAAAATTAAGCGATTTTTGAAGTATTTTACGCAATTTTTAGATATAAATTTAAACATAAAAACCTATACAAATTTTTGTGAATTGGGCTTTTTGGTCAAAAATTTCGAAAAACGATTAAAAAGAGTAAAATTTTTGAATTTTCCTAAATGCTTAAATTATGTTTTTGTAATTTTCTAGCCATAAAAAACTGCGAAAACATTCGAAAATACACTATTCATCATTAACGAATAGTTATAGACGGAAAAGCAAACATTAGCTCCCCCTGCTAACCCCCCCCCCCCGCTAACAGAACAGTACCACAAAATAAATATTTTGTGAAAAAAACATACCCGAAACCAAGTCTGGAAATCGCATTCCATGCCCAAAAATGCGCTTCTCACCCGGAAATTCTTATCGCGCGTTGTTCGCATAATCGTTGTTCATTTGCCCTCCTTTACGACCCGATTAACAACTCGGCGCTTCACCTAAAATCACCACGAGCCGCGGCGAATTCGCCGAATAAGTTCTTGTTATTTCTCAGCTGCATTTCAAGTATGCTTGTCACCTTTATTCTCGTTAAATATACCACACGGATTGCACATGACCAAGATACAATAAGAAAACGGAGAAATCGAAGTAGAAAAACCGGTACACTGATCTGTTAGCGGGGGGGGGGACTACTCTTTGTTTTCCGCCTATATCCATCCAACTGTTCGTAACAAATAGTGTACTTTTCTAATGTATGTCGTAGTGCTTGATTTCTAGTTTGCTAGAAAGATATAAAAAATTTCAAACATTTCTGAAAATTAGAAAATTTTGACCATTTAAATTTTCGATATTTTTAAAATAGTACATCGATTTTTATATCTAAAACTGGATAAAATTAATTTCCAGCTACTAGCCCCCTGCTAACAGTCCAGTACCGAAAAACCACCAAAAAATTGGGTAAATCACAAAGTGACTAGCAAGCAATGTTCATCACCGGTGTCGACGGATCGGGGGGCGTTTGTGAAGATTTTCAGAGGAGGAATTAATTTCCGTTTTAAACAATTAGATTTAGTAATAACTTATCGATGGGGCATGATCGATGGCGGTGGGGGAGAAGATGAGATAAGTTAGCGGCAGGCTGTGCAAAAAAATTAGGAATATTAAGAACTAGCGACAAGAAAATCGTGGTTAAATAGCTGCGGTCTTTTTGAAGGTGATAACTATGTATTTACGAAACCTTTTCTAGCGATATTCTCCATCTTATCATCGTCCGAGTCGTTGATAGAGAGGCTTTGGAGATTCACGGGCGACTGTCGATAGCGGTGAGACGGACAGCGGCGTGCAGTAGCTGAAGGGTTTTTGATACTAATCGTAAAGGCGTTTTTGTTTTGTAAAGCACTTAAAGCGCCCGTTCAGGGACGTATATTTATATTTAACGTATATTGCCTATTGACGCCGGGACTGGGAAGAAGGAGACGCGGGTGTCAATAGGCTATACGTCACCTGAAGTGACTTTAAAAAGTGGTTAAAACCTACCCGCAAGACAGGGCGCAAAACTCCTTCATGATCTTCTCGAAAAAGAACGACTTGCACCGATCGAGCCATCGCCAGCAGAGATTCGTCCGATCGCGGCACTCTAAATGGTGCCGCGGTTTTGACGTGGCTTTCGACTGGCTAACAGAATAGTCGATATTCCATGCCGAAAAAAATGATAATATCGAGGGAAGCCCCAAGCCGAAAATGCCGATAGCAAATTCAACATTCCGAAAATAACTCGTTCAACCACGTTCACTTACCTCCATCACCTGGAAGTACGGTGCCGAGTAGGCTTCCAATGGCACCAGCCGTCCCAGCCGTCCCCAGCGAGCTGCTCGTGATGATCGGCTTCACCTGGCCGACCGAAACCGGAAGCGGTGGCGAAACAACGGCTGGCGCAATCTGAAACCCTTTCGTTTTCGTTTTCGTCTATTCCAATACACCAAAAATTCATACGAATTTGTAGCCGACCCGACCTGTGAGCTGCTGATTGCGGCCAGGGGTGACTGCTCGGTGCAGCCGTACATCAGGTTGATCTTTACAAGGTCCACCTAAAAGTGTAAGTGCGTAACAGAGGCCAAAAATGTAGGATGAACTCCTGCAAATCAGTATTAATAGCCAGTTCAACTCACCGGACTAAAATCGATGGCGCTCCCGATCACTGAGGTCATCTCCGAACGCTTGGCAACCTAAAAACTCTTTTTTAAACGTGTAAATTCCTCACCATCGTCTCGTACCCGTTTTTCGAAAAAGCCAAGCTATCATAGTGCATAATGGAATGGTAGTCGTAGGGTTGGCCGTAATACGAACTCTCGGCCAGATCCACCTTCCCAAATTGATCGTAGGCATCTGAATAAAAAATGGTTTTGCAAAACAGCAATTTCCTCCTACCCCTGTCGATATTGTGCCACAGGATCGAGATGTGCTGATCGCGATCCCATCGCTCGTGCTCGTGGTAGAACCCCACCGAGTGCATCAGCTCGTGGATGGCCGTGTCGTACTAAAAAAAGCTTTTTTAAAGCCTTCACGATACACCTGTAGACACCCATCATCCAGCGACAATTCTTGACGCCCACCCGCTCGCCCGACATCGGAAAAGCACCTAGGATAGCGTGGCAAATCGCGATGGGTTCACGTGGAACAAACCCGTCAATTTTTCCTATGTATAAATAGTCCTTGTCGAAGGCGCTTCTCGGCGAGAAGCGGATGCAGGTCCGCTTGTGGTACTCCTGGAATTTCATGTTGAGACCAAAACCAAAAATTGAGACCACCGACCTGAAAGCTTCTGGCCAAGACGGCACGCTCGCGCTCATTGTACTGGCTGGAGATGACGTACGGGATTCGGCCGGTCGGCCACTTTTTCACCCCGGAAATGACACCATTCCGGCGCGCGCCCTTTCGTTTTGTTTTCTGGAAGGCCGGCTGGTAAAAGTTGGTCATAACGTCTACTCGAAGGTGTTCAAAAAGCCGATATTTGCTGGTGTTTTTGGACGAGAAAACCGTTTTTCAAAGTCAAAAGCCTACCAAAAAATCAGAGCATTTTTAAGGTAGCGTTTTCAGCAAATCTAGCCATATTTTAATTGAAAAATTGAAGAATTAAATCGATATTTTGTACATTATTTTAATCAATAACTTTTCCCGTAATTAGGTGTAAGCCTAGTGGAAAACAATAATGATGAAGTTACCCATTTATATTGGGAAATCTGGGTACCCTAGGTACGTACCTCCCACGGCTTATTTTTTGCCATAACGATAGCCAACCGGCCCATTTTGTCATTTGCCAACTGGCGAGGCGACCCCTGGCAAAACCGCGATGGGCGATTGGCCCCGTCTAGCCGATGAACTTTGCGATCCGCTTGTAAATGCCGAGGGGAGAAGGGGGAACCGGTCTGGCCCGGGTGTTGGCATGGCGTAGGGAGGTTTTTCGGGGTCGAGACCTCGTCATCCATGCTAATATTAGGTGAGGGCAGACGTGGAAAAAAGCCCCGGGGATTATTTCTCAAATGCATGAAATAATTGTCGGTTAAATTGGAAGGGCGAAAACGGTATGACGGTCAGCCCGGGGACGGGCTTTTTTGTTTTTGTCTTTCCGGTTATGCCTATCTATTAATAATCAATAGGGTATTTTTATATTGATATTTTTACTTTTTAATTCTTAGAAAGTTGTAAAAATATTTAGACCATTTTAAAAATTCGAAAATTTCGAGATTTTGGTCATTTTTCATACATTTTTGCCCAAAAGGCGCCTAAAAAAGGTCGAAAATTATAGGGAGACCTTTTATATCTAAAAACAGGGTGAAAGGTTAAAAGAAACGGTCCATATTTTGTTAAAGGACCGTATAGGATTACTGGGAATTAGCCTCCCTTGGTAACCGTCCAGTACCTTTCTAATATATAATTAGAAACTTGAAAGCTCTAGAAAACCCACCAGGCGCCACGCGGCTTTCCCTCGGATATCGCCGCGATGAAATGGTTGCTGCGAAAGGGTCACGCTTGCTGGTACTAAAAAGAGAAAGAATTGGCGATCATCTCAACCCCTCACTTGTGGCATTCCGCAGCAAGTCGGCATTCGCAAAATCCTCGTCGGTGAGGAAGGTGACGTCATCTGGAATGACGGGTAAAAACATTGGCATTACGGGGGCAACCCGCAGAAGCCTGAGTCAGCTTGGCCCTTCCAAACAAACTTACCCGACCTGGCCTATCTAGGTAAAAAGGACAAACTACATTCTTGCAAAGCTTCAACTCAGCGTTCAGCAGCGTATTCTGTGAAACACTTGAAAAACCCGCTGCATACTTCCGCCCCTCTACCCAGCTCCCAATTTCGCATATGACTCCGCAGCGCCGCGCAACAATAGACGCATGTTTTCGCGCCGGAAACGAAGAAGTCTTGGGCGCGCGGGGAGGGTTCTCATGTTGCCATGCCAAGGGATCGGAGGCCCCCAGTCCGTCTGTGGATCAGAGTGCGGCCACAAACATCGACGCGTCCGCGCGCGCCTCTTCACGCGTGTGCGGGGGCAGCGCGTGGACACGCGTTTTTTACGCGCCCCCGGTGTGAGCTCATGGCCCCGGTGCACTTGAATGTGCCCTCACCCCCCCAGATGGCCCGGGAGTTTTTTCTGGCAAGCGGTGGGTGGTTTTGTGAAAGGTGACCGATACCAGTCCCTGATGATGCGCCGGGGTGTAGAGATGGTCAGGGTTCAGAAAGTGGCTCCTTACTGTTTCCGGAGGAGGCAGCAAATCATTTTTCTAAGGATCTGAGTTAGCGTCGGAAATCAAAAACAACACGTTTTTAAATTATTTTAAGCAAATTCAACGTTTCCAAAAGCTTGGAGTATTGAACAACATTTTTAACCCAGGAATACCATCGAAAAGCTTAGAAAATTCTAAATTTTAGGCAACTTCGGGCAAGATGAGGGTTTTATTTGAACTTTCTACTACAAGCCAATTTAAACACAAAATTTATAACGTTTTTATACACGTGAATAGTAAAGAAAACAACAAATACATTTTCTATTCCCACAAAAATGCAAGGCCTTTTCTGTAGATAAACCGGGCCGCCCGGAAAGTCTAAAAAACGTACCGTAAAGCCACCAAAAATTACGGCAAGCTAAATAAAAAAAATAGTCTAAAAGATGTAGTTCAAGAGCAAGTTCAAATAATCTACTCCCGAAAACCAACCTCCGAGCGGCCTCAAAAAGTCCTCCTCGGTGAGGTGGTCGGTGAGCGTGGCATGCGCACATCGTAGCGTGAGCAGTAGTGAGACAACGTGGAGCAGGCGGGCCGAAATGGGCATTATATGACCATCACCCCCGGCTGGCCAGCGTCCCACTATTCTGACGCCTGAAGGGTTTCGTTGAAACGGGCCATGAGTGAAAAATTGCGCTGTATATTAGAAAAAATTAAACTAAACAAAAATCATAAACAATTACTTTTTACTTTAGAAGAAGGTGAAGAAGAATAAGAAGAACAAGAAGAAGAACAAGACGAGGGAAGGAGGAAGCGGAATCAAAATGTTTAGACTAATTGGGACGCCGGTAGTGGCGTTTAGCTTTAGCTAAAATTATTTTGCCTGCGGGAACTACATGTTAGAGTTAATATAACAATTTAATTATTAAAACATAAAAAGTCGGCCAAAAATCTAGAGGACAGTATCGTCGGAAGCCAAATGGTCTGCCCTCGGAATGCCGACAATGGTATGCAAGTGCACCCATCCCTATTCTGGGCAGGAAGCAGAAGAGGTGGGAACATGGGCCCCTGTTCAGCACGATTAGCCGCCAAAAGGAAGCACCCGGACCGGTCGTTCAGTCTTCACCAGGGCCCGAACACCCATCCCCCCACAAATACCCATCGTCCCGCCTACCAACAACAAACAACATGCCCGAATTTATGATCAAAATAACTGTTGGTAACTACGTATTTGACGCTTAAAGGGGTCCCGCAATTTCGCGGAGGTCGCTTCGATTTGAAGGCCTGAGCTAACATTGGAGCTACGCGAGGGTTGTGGGAGACGCTTCGGAATCCTGACTAAACCTAGGCTAAAAACAAGGTTGCTTACGCTTAAATAGCGTTAAAATGACGAAATTTGAGATCATATATGGCTTTGATACTCTAGAGACTCTGGAATACGTAAATACATTCCTCGCTGCTAGAAAGACCAAACACTCCGTCGCTTAGGCTTAGGCTTAGGAAGTACTTGCATACCGTTCTCGGGATTCCGGCGCTCGAGGTCAACAAAATAGGAAAATCGTAAGTGAAAAGACGGCTATAGCCGGCAATATGGCGCAAATAAAAATTACGCAATTTCCTCACAGGAGAAGCTATAGTTCTGCGTAGCAGCCACCCTTAAAAATTTCGAGAAGAAAGAAGGAGAAGAAATCTTCGTCTAAAAACGTGACAAAAAGATATAACGAAAAAGGACAGGGTATCGAGCGTGGCGTCGCTGGCACTGATCGGCAACAATCCGGTGCACAATCATCAAGCTGGAGGCGGAATGGTGCAACGGGTGGCGGGGAGGGGACACCTGTCATAGAGCGACTGTGGGAAAGTGTGGAGAAGGGGCGGGAGAGGGCCCACAGGTTGATGCCGTCCCTCAACCACCACCAACACAGTGGCCGGTTCTGAAACCCGAGTAAATGGTGGGGGGGACGAGGAGGAGAGAAACGCGCCGACAGAAAGAGACACGCGGAAAGCCGCTCCCGCCCGCCAACGGAAGGCACCTCTTCGGTGGCCCCCGCCACACGGCCACGCTGAACCTAAGCCCCCGGCTGCGCTCCCCCCGTTGCACGCCATCGTCTGCCAAACGGCGCACGCATCGATCATCGGGAACGGACGGACGGTCTAGGCAAATTCGGCCCAATTCTCCGTGCGGGTTAGCGGAAATACGCCAACGAGATCGCGCATAGCAAATCAGAGGTTTCAAAATGGAAGGCTAACAAAACAAAACTCCTAGCCAAATTTTGAACCGTCTTCCCTATCTCGCTGGCCAGCCAAGGCCCTATTTTAAGCCCTACGCTGGCATTACCAGACTGCCAAAGAAAGAACCGGGTCAGACCCATCCATCCCGTTCACTTATTCACACTTCCTTTAGGGGCCCGTGTCCACAAAGCATCTAGCGTCGACCGCCAGTTGCTTCAAAAGACCCAACAAAGTTGCGTTTTTTTGGCCTACCCAAGAAGGCCCATGTTTGCCCCTGCCATACTACGGGACCCCACCGCATACCGCATGATTCAAGATGGCATCATCAATAGCGTGCATGTTGCTAACTGGTGTCACGGCAGGGCAAAACGGAAGGCCAGGCAGCAAAAAATTTTAAAAAAAGTTGCTGTTACGAATGACCTTAATTCCCGACAGGGTCTCGACAACGACTGCACCACCCGGGGGAAAGGTGAAAAAGCATTGACGATTACAAAAACGAGTAGTGAAACCAGTGTGGCGCGGGGTATCGGGGAACCGGTATCGTGTAGGTGGCGATATCAGGCCGCGGCTCTCGCTATGCTGTTGGTTGTCGCGTGTCTGTCAATCCGATTGGTGCCCCGCTATTGGGCTCTCGATCGCTGCCAATAAACGGGGTGCATGTTCCAACCGGCCCCTGAAGGCAGACTGTCTTGAAAACAAAGGAGTTCTCTGCTTCCTCAAATGCAAAAGCAAGGCGTGCCACTCTCACCACCAACTAGCAAATTTCGATGCAGTAGGTTCCAGCTTGACGTGTACATTTGAAAGTTTATTAACAGAAATACGGATAACAAAAAAACGTTGGGTAACCCTTACTCGACAACGACTTCATCGGCCTTGGATGCCCTTGTGTAAACTAGTTGAGCTCCGTGTTGCACGACACACTTGATCAGGCCCTTGGCTTGAAGTTCGCGTAGTCCAGCCTTGGCGAGTGATGCTCGGACCTTCAGACGTTCAGATACCGTCGAGGGAGTGATCAGCTTGGCGGTGGTGATCTGGAACAAAGGCGTGAATACGGGAACTGAATCTTGAATAATCTCGGGCAGATTCAATAAATAAGTTCGCTGCGCAGAAAACCGTTGAAATAAGCCATTCACAACCTCTTTCGTGATCAATAGTTTGCCAAAAACGTAATGATGCGCCAGCGCTCGGGCGTCAAAAGCGCTCCACGCCCATCTGAAGCAAAGTCAATTACTCACCTCCTTGTAAAGTTTATCATAAGTTGCTTGATCGAAGAGGACCATGTTGTTGAGCTTGTCCCTGACCTTTCCCTTGGACCACTTCTTCTTCTTGGCCTTGCCGCCTCCTCCATCCTTCTTCTTTGCTGGGGCCTTGCCGGCCTTGGTGTCCGCCTTCTTCGAGGTCTTTGGCGGCATTACTAAAAAGTCAAAGTTTGCCGCGAAATCTGGCGAAAAAAAGAATACGAAAACAAGAAAAACGACAAATTCAGCGAAAAACTAACTAAATGCGAGAAATTCGGAAAAATCGTCAGCTCGACCATCGACTACGAACGGCACCTGCGACGGCCTAAAGCCGCGGTCCGTTTGCAATGGTGTAGATAGTATTTCAGCGTAGAAACCTTTTCAAAAAGAAACTTCTAAAATAAATTTATTAAAACGCATGAAAATAAAATTCTTTGGGGTATATGTCGGCTACGCGGGGGAAAATTTACGCGGGGACGGACTTGAGGCCGAGTTACAGTTTTTCGTTTATTTTGCACAAACAAAACTCTAGTATATTTTTCGACGCCTGTCGAATGGCACTAAAAAATTTTGTAAAAATGTCGAAAATGTCGAAAACTTGATTTTCTGCCATGTCTTCCATGGAAACAACGTTTGATACTTGTTTTTGTTATAACTATTTTATATTACATTATTTTGAGCTAAAATTAAACTCTTAGTATATTTTGATGCTCTATCAAATGGCATCTTTAAAAACGAAAAATGCGCGAAGTCAAACAGCCGCTCAAACCGATTTTCAAAGCATTTTTGTATTTGCCATAACTTTTTTATATTACAATAATTTGCGCAAAAAAACTCTTAGTATATTTTCGGTGCTCTATCGAATGCCTTGCAAAATTCCGAGAAATAACAACACCAACAGCCTGCCTGTCCGTCCCCCCCGCGTAAAATTTCCCGCGTACCGACATTACCATTCTTTGGATATGAAAAGGAAAATATTTTTTATTCTAGGAGGATGCTACGCAGCTGTCGCGATCTAAACCGCTTGTGTCGCGTTTGGATGCAGGTATGCTCCCTACGCTCATCCAGAATTTTATTTTAGAACCAAAGACAACTAAGCCTTCAAGAATACCAAAGTAAAAGCATATTGGCCAAACACGGGTGCGTCGTCCAAACGTTCATCGTCGCCGATTCAAAGGAAGATGCGGAGAAGAAGCTGAATGGAAGGCATTTCGGTTTGAAGCGGCTACAGTAGTAGTTTAATTTTGGAGTTTCAGATGAATACGTTGTCAAGGCGCAGATCCTGGCTGGTGGTCGTGGGAAAGGGCGATTTATTGGAGGCCCGAAGGATCTTGGAGGCGTTTACATCTCAAACGAGTAGGGCATGCTGTTGCTTGCTTTATTTTTTAGCAAAAAAGACGCATTGAACTCGATCCCTGAAATGGTGGGCCGGCATCTCGTCACAAAGCAAACTTCAAAGAAAGGAGCCCTTGTTGACAAGGTGGGAGTTGACATTGATATAATCCTTGAATTCAGGTTATGGTTGCCGAGGGTGTTACGATTGTGCGTGAAACATATCTTGCCGTACTATTGGACCGTGACAGTAATGGACCGGTTTGTTCATTTTGAATTTTTTGAACTATTTTTTCAGGTGATTGTTGCAAGCCCGGCTGGTGGCATGGATATCGAAGAGGTTGCAGAAAAACAGCCGGAGTTAATTTTCAAGGTGAATTCGCCAAGCTTTGTATATTGGTTTCAGGAGGTCATTGACATTACAAAAGGCATCGCCCGAGAACAGTCCATGCGGCTGGCGAAGAATCTGAATTTTGAGGGAAAATTGGCTGAATCGGTGAGGCCGCATTGGAATGAATAACATTTTATTTGCAGGCCGCCGATCAAATTGAACGTTTGTACCAGCTATGTTTGGCGGTGGACGCCACGCAAGTGGAAATCAATCCATTTGTTGAAACTTCCGATGGAAAAGGTATAGCTTACCGCTCTTCTTGGAAGTCTGTCTTTAGTGTATTGTGTTGATGCCAAGATGAACTTTGACGACAGCGCGCAGTTTAGACAGAAGGAGATTTTCGAGATGGGTGACCGTTCAGACATGGTAATTTTTTTAGCTTGGTTAGGGCTTGATAGCCTGGAGGCATCAAGTTAACGATTTGCTATCCGAATATCCAAATTAATTTTATCAAAAATTAGAAATCCTAATTTTCCCGGTGTCGAGAATGCATCGACCAGATCTGCTTCTAGTGGCCGCGCAACAGCTTCGTCATTTTCAAAATTTCGAAAAATTTAATTATCGCAAAAGCGGAATAATCCCAAATTTACTCACTTTTTCAGGACCAACGCGAGATCGAAGCCGACCAATATAACTTGAACTACATTCCAATGCAAGGGAACATCGGCTGTCTTGGTAAAAACGTTTTATTCAGCCCAAAATCTGCGTTTAGTAAATGGGGCGGGGCTAGCGATGGCGACCATGGACATCATCAAGCTCAACGGTGGCGAGCCAGCGAATTTCCTCGACGTTGGAGGAGCCGTGACTGAAGAGGGGGTCTTCCACGCGTTCAGGATTATCACGTCTGACCCGCAGGTAATGTTTCTGGCATACCTTGGCCTTTTGTGGAGGGATAAGCGCGTCGTCTTCAAGTTCTAATAAGATTTCCATATCCTCACCTGTACGCTGCCTTCTTCCTCCCCATCGACCTGTTATCAATTTGCATGCGCGTGTCCGCAATTTGTCGTCGACAACCCAATTGGAACGTTGCCACGAATGCGGTGAGATGATAGGGTCACCTTGTCACCAACACGCGCATTCCGGGGATTAGGAGCGGGGATGTCGCCATTCGTCTGGGTTGGGTGAGAGGGTTCTCGGCCAATGAAGAGGCTAGTTTTCAAATGAAGAAGAATTTAGAGCATGGCTTAGGCATCTATCGGAAGTAGTTTTTAAGTTAGAAAATTAGAGCCTAAATAAAGAATTAGGAGCGATATTCCGACCGTTTTCCATACCAGAAAAATTATTCAGGGCCAGTTTCCGCTAGAACTTGTTTTGGACCCTGTAGACGCTCAAAAGTGATTTTGCTCAACGCATTGCCCCCGTTCCCTTCTAGCACCATGATCTACCCAAGGCTCCCCCGCGATTGCGCATTCGTCTAGTTGGTGATATTGGCAATTAGCCAGTCTAGGCGATCGTGCCCTCACGAGACCTGCGGTGACCCGGGCGAGTTGCGCAACACACTCCTCTTGGAGTCGGCGGTGGCGCAACTGGGCTGCTACCTCCCCCCTACCCACTCACTAGGTCACCCATCAGCCCTACCCGATCACATGTCAGCCGATTGACCGCATTGGTGCATCCCCCACCCCAATGCCCCGCACTTCCGGTCACTACTTACGGATTACGGCCTCACCCCTTGTGATGTGCCGCCGCCCCGGCTGAATGGCCCGGCGGAAATGAGGTGGAGTATGAGCTGGGGCTTGGAGCATGGTCATTGAGGAGTTATCTGGCTAGTCTTTTCGTCTCAATAGTTTTACGGTTAACGGAGTAAAATTTAGCTAAATTTCAAGGTAGGAAATTATCTAGGACGTAGAAAAAGTTCTATTTTGGTCAAAATCGACCGTTTTAGGTTGAAAAATCTAGATATTTTTTTGTAATGATTCATCATAATCAGTCAGGCGTCATTCTTACAAATTGAAAATAACATAGATATCCTTCCCTATGTACAGTTCAGTATTAAACAGTTGGA
This sequence comes from Mesorhabditis spiculigera, assembly GCA_958295435.1. Lineage (NCBI taxonomy): Eukaryota > Metazoa > Nematoda > Chromadorea > Rhabditida > Rhabditidae > Mesorhabditis > Mesorhabditis spiculigera. Next base: position 280,069 of record CATQJA010002657.1, read on the forward strand.
TCATAAGGAAGAAGATCTTCCATCTGATATTAGGAAGAAACCGAAGTGAGCTTCGAATGAAAACAGGTTCCTAAAACCCTTTTTTGTTCCTAGTTTACTACACCACAAACCTCCGCGCTTTCAGACGTACTTCCACTTTTGGACCGTACAATACCCCAGAGCAACCCAATAGCCGACCACCCATGGGGGATTATCATCGGGCACCCCCGGTCGACAAATTTGCATAAGCTACTTGGGCTGGCGAGCAATCATCAACTTTGCCCGGGTCTCCGAGCTACGGCTGGGGATTAATCAAGTGGATCCTTACGGCTACCTTGTCCACGGGCCTTCGAAAGGGTTGAACGAGTGTTCGACAAAAATAGATAATCCTGTAATTTAGGTAAAATGCGTGCTAGTCAACATCTTCGGCGGCATCGTGAACTGCGCGACGATAGCCCGTGGCATCATTGCCGCCAGCCAGCGTATTAAGCTCACCGTACCACTTGTCGTCAGGCTGGAAGGTAATTTTGGGTGTCACGGGTCTTGTGGTCCTAAATTTCTGCGGTACTGGACTGTTAGCAGGGGGAAACGAATTTTTCCCAGGAATCCTGTACTGTCCTATAAAAAGATATAAAAGAGATTAAAACCAATTTTGCATTTTAGGCAATTTTTAGTTACAAAAGGCTCCTGAAAACCAATAACAATTTTTGCAAACTTTTTTACTTTTAGGCAAAAAATGTATAAAAAATGCCGAAAAATGGTAAAAATTTTATACTTTTCCAAAGTTCCAACTGATTTTTTATAACTTTTCGGCAATCAAAAACTAAGACAACCATTATAAAACCAAAGAGCTGTTTTTCCCCCTGCTAACAGTCCAGCACCGGCAATTTTTGGGTGCATTTCGACCAAAATTCTTGCTCCGAATCCCCGGGGTCTCACGGGTGGGCTGCCCGCAATTCGTCAGCTCGCACCATTTAGGCCCGCTGATCACGTGGGGTGCCCCCTCGGGGCGAATATTGGTAGACGGGGCCCCCGCGCGCTCACAGCCCATTCGTCCCCGTCCCGGGCCACCTCCCGTTTTCCACAATTAGCGGAGACAGCCGCGCTGGCTAGGGTGGAACGAACGGGACTTGGTGCCAGGGTATCCGCCGGGACGGGACTCCTCCTCCACCCTCACCGGGATCGATCGACGGGGTACCCGCAAGTCTCTCTCTCTCTCTCTCTCTCTCTCTCTCTCACTCTCTCCAGGGTGCTTAGGGTATTGGGGGCGGGACTATTGGACGGGGTGCCAGGGCGCGGCTCGCTCCTTACGCCCCCACACCACTAGCCGCACCACTTGCCTCCCGGCTGCGCCCCGTGTTCCTCGCTGTTCCGTATTCCCGACCGCTGGCTACTGTACCCCATGCCCCGTCACCCTTTGGCCCTCACGGTTGATGCCGTTCGTGTGCACCTCTGCAGGATTGTACCCGTAATGCGCATCGACTGCGAGGCGAAGGCTACACCCTGACTCTCACCTTACACCCCCTAAATTTAGGCACCAATGTCGATGAGGCCCGCAAACTTATCGCCGACAGTGGCCTGCCCGTCATCTCGGCCCACGATCTCAATGAAGCTGCCAGCAAGGCCGTCGCGGCGATCTCGTGAAACAACCTACCAATGTCCAACCCTTTTTTGTGTGCCTAGGATAGTATAGTTTTGGATTTGCGTTGTTGTTACTGTTGAAGTATTTTGCCTGCTAATAAAGTCTTGAATGTGACGGGTGAAGTTCGGTAGACGATTTACAAGTCAACAATACCTTCGAAATATGCAAAAATAAGTGAGCAAGATGATGAGGGGGCACAACATGGGAAAGACGTGGGAATGTAAGGCGAGATCGGGGAGTGAGCATGCGGGATTAGTTAGCGGGGACCGGGCTTTTGCTGGCAAAATCTGGCTTGAACGGGGAGAGTTGGTTGGAAAGGCGCGGTTTCTAAAGTACCAGAATTTAATAGATAATCTTTAAACGCTACCTTTGCTGGCTTGGTGCCGGGGAGCTCGATATTTTCCGCATCGTGCATGGCTTTCTCCTTTCTGTAGTAGCACATGCGACAACACGCCGAATATTCCTTCTTGCCGCCAATGAGGACTTCCTTCAAGGTCACATTGGTCAGCAATAAAAGTGAAAGACCCACCTCAACGTCGCTGGCCTCTCGGAAAGTAAACGTCGCATCAACGCCGCAATCGCAAACGGCAGTCAGAAAATGGTGCTCGTTGGCGTATGCGATGAGTAGCGACACTTGCTCGAATGGCTATACGGGCTTGGAAGATAGCGTCGAAGAAAGCCGTACCTTTCGATCGAAACGAGCATTCAGTGCCGCGACGATGACGATCTTGCCGTTCTTCGCCAACCGTTCCGAGGTTTCGGCAAGGTCAGGGTACTAAGAAAATCGTCTACCTTTGAAAAAATGGCCTACAAATTGTCCCTCGTCGATCCCGATCACATCCACATCGGGACTGAAAATCCGAGGGGCGACGTCTGCCAGCCGATCTGCCTTGTACGTTTGACAGCTCCCTTTTTTCCTATAAATGATATGCAATAACAGTGTTTGGCGCTTACGAGTCATGCGTGATGACGCTCTCATCATCGTAGCGCGTGTCGGCCTTGTACTTGATCAGTACGCAGCGCTTCCCGGCGAGTTCTTGCCTTTGGACGAGTCGCAGCAACTCTGTCCTAAAATAGATACTTGACCGCAAATTTCGCAAAGTGCACTCACGTTTTTCCAGAATACATAGGGCCGTAGATTAAAGCGATGGAGCCAGGTTGGCTCAAGGGTTTGCTCATCATGCTAAAATTGTTGTGATTTGTTCGAATATTTAAAAAAAAATGGGCCTATTGGGACAGGGAAGCTAGCGTAAAGAGAGGAGGGGGCTGTTTTCGGGGTAGCCGCGAGGTGGCCAGGCCTTTGGAGAGAAAAAGACTAAAAGAAACGATGTGCACGGGTAAATAAAGGCCGGTGTTGAAATCGTGGATGTAATTTAGGGGTGCGAGACGGTGGACTATACAGTTTTAGGCGTGATTTGAACTCGCCCTCATATTCCCGCCGAAAGACAGGGGTCACCGCCCCGTTGACCCGGCGTAAAAATTATGGCCGGCTGTGACAGCCACAGGCGACAATCGGGTGAAGACGGGGTGGAAATGAGCAAAAAAGAGGTGTGAGACGCAGTCTTTTGTGATCTTCTAAAGACTATTTTTCAAAATTGTCGGTCTTGAAAATACCATTCGATAGTGCGTCGAAAAATATGCGAATACTGCTGTAATTTTGTTTATTTTGAAAAGATTTTTGAGATCGCGTAGTCGCGAAATTTAGGTGTAAACTTTTTGTTGTTATTGTTGTTTTTATTTACACTTCACCGGTTCCGCTACAATACGCAAACCAGAAGGTTTTTGAATTCCCTGAGTCACGCAGCTTCTCTTCTCCCGCGCCATCTGCGTCTCGTCTCCTGGCGCTTTCCCTCTGAAACGGAATTCCACTGCCATTTGCCAGTCTTTTCAGAAGCTGTTTTCCATCTTTTTCTTGGAAACTTTAATTCCAGTAATACCTCCCTTTTTAGGAACTTCTACTTGGCAGCGCTCGACAGTTCATGACATTCCACTCGAATCGGCAAAGGAGCAACAGCGAAAGATAAGATTCTTTTCTATATCCTATCTTTGATTTTTAAGGCTGTTCTGGTGGACAATATGCAAGTTCCTCACCGGCTCCTCGTCGCCGGAGGTGATGGCCATTACGCCGCTGCGTCGTTCCCAAAGGTATTTTCTACCTTGCTAAATTGAGTTCATGTTGGTTTTAGGAGATTCTACTCGACCAAATGCCGTGGCTGCCGGCGCAAAACGTCCCCGAATTCGCCGCGATACCCGACCAGTTGACGCTACGCGATAGCATTTATGCCAGTGACAAGGCTACACCAAGGGCGGAACGCGAGGAATGCGCTGAAGAGAACCCGGCCAGGTTTCTTTTTAGATTTAAAAGTTTTATTTTGCCTTAACTAACGCTTTTACGCTTGGAAATATGCAAAATATTCAATTATTAGTTTTAGCTGCCGCTCCATTTCCTCCGTGGCCATCGAGGACAACCCTTTGCAAGAATTGAAGGTGATGCGCCGTCAACTCAGTAAGAAGCTTATGGTCTTCCCAACCAATGTTTAGGTCGCCTGAGCCAACGCATTGAAGAGCTGGAACGTGACATGTTCGAATCGAAGGGCCAGGAGATGTTGCGGTAAGCTCTTTCCCGAAATCTATTAAACTATTGCTATAGTTATAGTTTCGCCTTCACATCGACGGCGCTGGGCGTGATCCTGCTCATGATGGCTTGGCGCAAATGATCCGCCGACTACTCGAATAGTTTTTTCGGTTGCATCATGATCTCGTTTCTCAAATCCCGCCAATTAGCTCTTCGCCCTCATAGTGTGTATTTTATTTTTTCTTTACTGGCGCTCTCCTCTCTGCCCGGTTGTACTTTCATGCAGTGTATTGCTGTACATATGAGACTTTTTTATACGCAATTAAAGCTTAGAAATCGGATCGGTGACATGCAGATGAAAGCTGATATTTTGATTAGTTGAGATCGTGTGGGTTGAATGGCCGGCGCGAATCGCATTCTCTAGTCTGCGGCCTACTGAGCAAAATCTTCGTAATAATCGTCGTGGGTATGGCCGGGTGGTGCGTCAAAGTTTTCGTCTGAAATTGTTTGGCTATAGATCACGGATACCTACCAGTGCATAGGTTCATGAAGAAGGTGGCATGCGGCGAGTACGTCAGCAACTGACGGTCGTACATCGGGGCGAACAGCATGCAGCCCCGCGTCGCGGGGACCCAGTTGATAGCTGAGCAGACGCGGGCACGTCTCCACCTTGCCCGCAAGCACTCACTTTGACATTCTTCTGAAAGAGGCGTAGGATTGCCTTGGCTTCACTTGCTTCGGGTGATAATTCGGCGCTAGAAATTTTACGGGGGACTGAAGCCGATTTTCTATTGCGCTTATCCATGTCAAAAACGTGTCTCTTTAGATTATTCGCAAGTTTCAGATCGCAAAAGTGTATTAAAAATGCAGGTTTCGAGATTTTTAGTAAATTTTACAAAATTTTGTTAGTAAACTAGGTTTTTTTTGAGGTTTGAAGAAGATTCTATTGATATTTGCATTTGAAAAACAGCTTCTTAAGACGGTGCGCTAGGTTAAACTTGGTTTTAGTCCCCTGCTGCTGCTACCTTGTGAGCCTCTTCTTACCCAGACTATCAACGTTCGACACGATTGACGCGTCAAGCTCTGCAAGCATGGTGTGTACGATGGGCGTCATACATCTCGAGAGCACCTTCAGAGACAACGGCGTCTTTTCTGCAGGGTGACAATTTGTATTTTCTCAAGCTCCACCTACCGGCCGCTTGTGCTGGGGGTGGCGGGCAGACATTCTCGTAGTAATCCATATTTCGCGAGGGCAACAAGGTGACATTCGCCAGGGTAGCACTGCCTCCGCTTTGGATACAAATCTGGGCACTTTGGTTTGACTTTTTTGCATGGGATACCTTTCTGGTAGCGTCAAAATTGACGCTGGCACAGAAGAAGTCGGTGGAATACAGGCATGAGATGAGGCAATCTCTGGTATCGCGGTGTTTCTTCAATAATCTTAATACTTACCGCAATTGTGTCGCGTTGGTCGTCTTCTGCTCGAAGCCGGCCAGAGCTCGTCGGCTGAATTTCAGGAAGCAGGGCGCATCGGCAAGTTCTGTGAACGCGAATATGTGAAATTTGAAGCTTTTGAATTTTTTAGGGCACCCACAAGATGGTTACCGTCGGAAAAGCTCACCTCTTCCGGTCAAAGTTGGTGCGCGGGTAGGGATGGGGTTGATCGTTGCTCGGAAGTCGGGACTGACGACCGCCGCCGTTCTTTGGCTCACGAGTGGATCGGAATCGACCATGTGCTCCGATTCGAGACTCGTCGCCGGCACGGGCGTCGGGGCTGCTGAAATTTATGTGTATTTAGTGTATCTTAGCCTTAGCTTGAGTAGAACCGAAAGTTTTCCCGGCCTTTGGTCAGTCAGGAATTCGATTCTGGATCGTTAGCGGGGGCGGGGGGGTAGTAGGGAGAAAATTAAGCATTTGGCGCTCCTTTTAGACAGAAACGCTCATCAAAAATTATTAAACTTTCGTAAAAATGTGACATTTTTCGTCAATTCTATGAAAAAAGCAAACAATTTCGAAAATGTCCAATTTACAACTGTCAAGAACTTCACGGACCAAAATTCCGCGAATTTTTATATCTAAAATTCCCACCTCGATTTTCCGGTCGATAATAGTGCCTTGTGACGGGTCCCGGGCGGATGGGGCGCATAGCCGGCACTATAAAATTACTAGAAACAACTTTTATGATTAAGAATACCTATAGCCTCGAAAAACACGGGCGCTCGTGTAGGCGGCGCCTGGCTGTCGGGTACCAAAAGCACCGAGCCGCGAACCTGGGAAAGTGCTTAATTTTTACAATTTTAGAAAAACTTGCATTCCGCTGCCGCTCGGCGTGGATGTTCCGAAAAACCACGGCCCCGTTGATTACCTAGAAAAAGCGTGAGCCTAAGAAAAGGAAAAACCTGGCGCTCGTATGGGCGGATCGCCCGGGCGCGTGGAGCCTGATTTATCGAGCTAGAGAGTTCACTGCAAGTTTGTATTCAAACTTTAGAAATTACTGGTTTCTACTACTAAAAAAAACGCACCGGCTCTGTGTTCTCGGCTTTTCGAATGACAACAACGACGCCCCTCGGACCTGAACGACTTTTAAGCCCTAAAAACTTCACAAACTTTTGGCGCCCTATAAAATTGGTCCTGCTTGGCGAAAAAGTTGGTGGGCGCGCGGTCGGCACTCGAGCTCCAGATATTGTTGACGAGGGCTAAACCAAGTAATTTTGTTTTGCGCCTATAGCTGTTAATAATAAATAGTGTCTTTTTAGATCTTTAGTAGTTTTTGATTGCTAGCAAGTTATATAAAATTTAAAATATTTTAAAAATTAAAAAAAAAATTGACCTTTCTTGGTCGTTTCATACATTTTTGTACAAACACTCAAAAATTCTAACAGTCCAGTACAAGATTTTCTTTCCCTCGCCATTTTTTGGTCAAATAAACTCGATCGAGACATCGGGAGGGTATAAAAAAGCTTGCAAGTGCGCCGCGGAACTGCAGAGCGGAACGGTAGATGGCAATCGCAAAGCCGTGAAGGGGCACCTGTTCGGTTTAGCGGCGACGTGACGACGATTGGGTGAATCGGTTGCATGTTCGCGTTAACGTCGCCGAGCGGTGAAGCCGATGGACTCGGGATTGGGCTTCTTGGTGATGGGGTTGACTAAATTATATTCACAAACTTCCAAGGGCTTACCCTTGAGACTGGCTCTTCAACAAATGCTCGAGTGGTTGGGGCGCTAGGAGTTGTCAGCGCAAAGCTGAAGCTGATAAAAATAGGAATAAAATAGAAAGCATACACTTTGGCCCGCCGCCGCTTGCCGAAAACGTTGTGCGCTGGGGTGGTGAACACAGGGTCCGCCTTAACCGAAGTTGATTAAATAAAAAAGATACGCTACTGTTGCCCGGGTCTGCTTCGTCAATTGGGCGGTGCCGGATGTGAAGGGCTGGGTGACAAGGCTGTAAACACGGTTTAACTTTAATTTATACGACTACCCGGTCTTGTCATCGACGGCAAATTCTGAATCCCTGACGCGCATCGTCGTTCGGCCAAATTCCTTATCGGTCGCAAATTCGGCCGTCTCGGAGGGGTTCTCGTCGTCGAGCACCCGTCGTACCACACGAACTTTGCCATTTGTGCAAAGATTCTCGTAGAAGTCGACCTCGAGTTTGGGGGCCACTCGGAAGCTGGCCGGACGGTCGTCTCTAAATTCAGGAGATCCTTGGCAATTTTGTGGACTCCTCAATTTCCGATCGATACTATTCCAACTGGTTTTCTCGATCCTTGAAAACCGCACTTTGAATGTCGACTGAGGACACAGTCTCCAGTGTCGCGCCGCCACATAACCGAGCGGCACTTCAACAGCTTCAGATTGTCCGCCTGAAAAACCAATAAATCTTTTACCAATTAAAAAACTACATTTTAGGTTGGAAACTCGATTTTTTTTTCCAACCCACAGGTTAAACGTTCGACTTTTTCAGCAATTTTCTAAGTTTTTAAAAAGTTCGAAGTTAAATTAGTCAAATTGTTAAGTTAAAGTTAAGTTCTTGGGTGCGTAGAAAAAAATTCTGCCCCGGCGACTACCCCATTACTATCATTTTCCATGCCAAATCGGTTATCATTGTTCCATGCCCTGCATCTAGGAACCCGGACGGTTGCAAATGGCAAGCAAAACCTGTTCCCCAGAATCGCCACCGAAAAAGCATGCGCGGTTCGTTATTGCAGTTTTTCCGGGTATTGCCGGCAAAATATGGAGCCGATTGTCGGCTTGCCAATTGCTCCGTTTTTGATTGTTTCTACACCCGCGGGGAGCATCAACAGAACCGCGGCTGCGGAAAACAGCATAAGAAAGTAGAGGGTAGCGCGCTGCCCTCGGGCCCCTGTAATCCCGAGCCGAGATTCCGGTTCTGCCCTAGCCGCACCACATTGGTTTGTTTTTTTCCGCCGCCTCAGCGAAAGTCATAATCCCGGGGAACCGTGAAGCCAAGGTCATGGGATTTTGCTCTACTTCATGGTTATGCTTTAGGGCAGATTTTAGTTTTTGTCGATAATAAATGCGGAAATTTGTTTTTCGAAGTTTCATTTTTTCAAAGGTCAGGATAAAATTTCAGCCAAAGCAAATTTCGAAAAAAAGCCGTTAAATCGATGGGTGACTTTTCCAAATTTCGGTAACGAACGACTACAACGACGACAAGAGGGGAAAAATGTCTCACCTGGAGACATCGATCCAGGCACGCATCGACCGTCGACAAATTGCCTATGGTCATCGTGCCCGACTTCTGGAGGTAGTGGTTTGTGAATAGCAAAAAGCAGGAGAAGACATCGGAGGTGGCAGATACACTGAATTGTTACTTATGATGTTCTTCATAGTTTTTTATTGATAAAAGTTATGAAACGTACCTTTAAAAATTTAAAAATTCTGAAAATGTTGAGCTTTTTTTCGTTTTTCATACATTTTGCAACACAAAGTAAAAATTTTTGCGAAGATCCTATAATTTTTATAGAAGATCTCTATATCTATGAAATTGTATAAAATACTATGAAAAAGTTTTAGATTTACGGGATTACTTGCAAAATTTGGTTTCCGCTCTAACCCCCGCTAAGAATCCAGTACCGCCGCTCAAATCCAAACCAACCTAATAACCAGCCCAACAAACAATACCAGTAGCGCTCGAGGGTTGTTGGTGCTGCTCGGGTTCATGTCATGTATGGGGGTTGTGAAGCGGCTATGCCAAGTAGGGGGGTGTCACTTGGCAGCCCTTTTCCTCCCCCAAGACGAGCTCACCCTCCCTCCAATTCACTCTCATTCGTTTCGCCTGCTCTTTTTCCCTCCTCGACCCCCCACGTGTACGGTCTCACCGACAAACATGGGCCGAGAAAGTCGGCAGCTCGGCTTTTCCCCTCTCGTTAATTGCCGACGGCCGCGCAAATCGCCCCCAAAGAACGGCCTGCGCTAATGAGGAAAAGCTACATGCGCATCGCACACGGCTCGTTCCTTTCCGAAACTTGCGGTACATGATTAACCAATCACCTGCGGATGGAATAGGTAGCCCGACATGAACTGCCAACCTCAAAAAAGCACCATAGAAATTTATAGATATCAGAAACTCGATAAAGGTATACAACATGCTCATTATTGATGGGGGACAAGAGACAACAATACCCGCTTTAAGAAAATACCAGTAATCGCTAACAGAGAGGGAAAAGGTGGTCAAACTTTGAGGGTCATAAATTTAGGAGGGTAGTGAGCGCAAGGAAGGAGGCTGCGAGTAGTTGGTGAAGGCGGACACGGTGTCGATCCAGTGTTTCAACGTGGCTCGAAGCAAGGGCAGCGCATCGGCCGGAACTCGCGAGGCGTTGCAGCGGCTCAGGCAGAGCTCGGCCTGAAAAAATAATTTTTTTACAATTTTCCTCGTCTATATGGGGACGGAAACGAACTTTTCCTGGTCTCCCGTGGGTCCAATAATCAAATATAGACTCCACTATATTGGTTTTATAAACTTGCACACTGTCTTTAGGTATAAAAAGCTTTTAAAAACGTTAAATTCTTTGAATTGTTAGACGGAATTCTAGAAAATCCTCCTATCCTATAAGCGAGAAAAGTATGTGTGTTTTCTGTGCAGACGATTTCTCGGCCGTCAGGCCGAATTTCCGGCTGATTTTTGGCAGGGAGGTGGAGAAACACATTTGCCAGACACGCATTTTTTTGTTTTGCGAAATTCTTCCATTTCGCAATTTTACAAGCAAAATAGTAAAAATCCTTAACAAAACGGGCGGCGAGCCGTGGTGTTCGGGCGATAACTCGAAGCCCAGATGGAATTTCGGGCTGAAATTTGGACCACTTATGTATTCGATGGTGGGGATCATGCGCATCTCATTATTTTTACAAATTTTCGGCGCATTCAGACTAAAAATGTTAATTTTGTAAAGTTACCAGAATAACCCCGACCGGGCGTGGCCGACCCCCCAGGGCAGAAGAGGCCTTTCCCGCCACCCGTCCCAATGCCCCCGTTGGTATAGTGGCTTGGCGCCCGGTCTACCACCCCCATAGTCGAAGGTTCGGATCCTCGGCAAATTTACCTTTTTGCTTTTTGATATTTCAAAATCAAAACTTATTTCCGGACTCTCGGTATCCGAAATTTAGGCCAGGCCCTGGCTCTCGCGCCGCAGGCCAAATGCTAAAGAAAAACAAGTAGCTAGCGCCGCAGGCCAGAGAATGGTTCCTAAAGTCAGGCTCTTGCGCCGCAGGCTTGAAAAACGGAAGGAGGTTATATGGTTCCTAGACGGGGGCCAGTGGAAAAGGGCCGCGAAGCGGACATTTTCCACTGGTTAGCAATAAATGAAATTTTAAAATGTCAAATATAAAAAAATATATAAAATTGATACCTTTTCGTAATATGGTCGCAAGTTAGACATCACTTGGTGCACTAACCCATAGTCGGCGCGGGTGCAAATATCGACCACCATGCGCGCCAGAAGGAAGATTTCCATGGCGCAGTGGGAGGTCGACTCGAACGTCAAATCGGCGCCCAGCGTCGTCAGATCCGCCAGGAAATTTGAAGCCGAGGCACCTAGGGTAGGGGAGTGTGAGCTCGCAAATAATAGCTTTACCTTCACCCAATTCTCCACAAAGCCATCGGTCCAGTGTTGCGAATCGCGGATGGAGAAGACTAAAAGATCGTTGAATGGCCTTACAAGGAGTCGTTTTTAGCCGAAAATAGCGTTTTTTATGTTTTATAACTCCATCGACAGCCTTAAAATTCTGAACAGGCCGCTCAAAAACTGCTCTCGGCCACGGTCGTTTAAAAAAACTAAGATTTTGAAAAAAAAAACTATTAAAAAGACTCACCCGTTGAAGATTCGTATTCTATCGATATTCACTGGGTTTCGGTAGGAGAAGCGGGAGACCAGCGATTTTACCACCAGCGACAGCTCAGGAGAGCCCTAAAAACTGGGAGTTGACTGCGACTTCCGGCCTTACCACAAGCTTGCCCTGCACCACATCCACTTCGGTCACATTCAGCTGGTAGAAGGCGCGCAATTCCGAATCCCATAAGCCCTGTAGTTCAGCAGGTGGCATCGGGGACCAGTCGAAATCCGGGATCTTGGCTGACAGGATCGTGACAGGTTTTGAAACCTGTCGAAAGGCATTGATTAAAGCTAGCTACGGGACCTGTTCTGGCAAGAGTACTCGTATATTTTTGCGTCCGTTCCACTGGTCGTCTTTTAGGATCGCAAGCAACAGTTCAGCAGCCTCGTTCAGACGGACAAAGCAAAGGGCCTCGAAGATGGATTTTGGGTCCCTAAAAAGGTAAAAATAAAAAAAGGAAAATTTAGAGCCTTCGGCCAATAGCATATCCTCCTTACCTTTCCGCTATCAGAAAATCGAGCACTTTCTGTCCTCGTTCCAGCTTCACCTCGGGTGTCATCTCCTGAATTTCAGTGTCTTTCATAAAGCATGGAACATACCTGGCTTAATTGCAACAACAGGAAAATCGTTCGGACAACTTTACACAGTTGTGCCGTCGTCGGCTCAACTTGCTGGACGAGAAGCGAGAAGAGGGTTCTAAAACCAGCTACAATGAAATAAAACATTAACCAAACCGATAAACACAATCAAAGAGGGCGCCGTCGTTGTCGAGTTGATGTAGCCCTTGTATCAGGTTGATCTCGGCCTAATCAATGATATACAAGAAGCAATTGACGCAACTTACCCCGGCTCTAATCGGCACTTGTTGATATTCCAAGCCACGGCTCAAAGCCGCATCCACGACCCGCCACAGGTTTCCGACGTCGTATATTTCGAAGGCCTAAAACGGGAAGATGGAGATAAAAATAGCGGTACTACCTTTGTTGCAATATTGGCGACTTCCGAGGCATCCAGTTTCCCGACAACTTCATCCAACTCAACGTCCAGTTTTCGCGAAGCGTCTTCGATGGTTTTCCCACGTAATATCTGAAAATGCGGTGAGAAAGTAAATGAAAGTACGTACTTCTCGGAAATATTCATCGACTTGCGAGCGCAGTCCGCCTCCACTAGACTTGAGCTTCTTGTTGACAGGTACTATATCCGGGACTGAATCCAGCAACTGTGTTCTTTTTGTGCCACGCTTTTGATCCGTGGGAAGAGCCGCGATGACAGGCAGGGCGACAGCAGGGCTAACCTTGCCAATAGGAACTTTTGGAGGTGCCTTTATGGGCTGTTTCTTCTCTTCTTTAGGTGGCCGGCTTCTCGTCCCCTTCAGCGAAGCGAGGCGCAACAGTTTCGGATTCGGTACCACCATCGGTTTAGCAGTGGTTGTCGGCCTTGCACTCACGGACTTTGCGCGGGCTGGCGTAGCTCTGGGCCTGGCTTTCGGGAGCGCAGTCGACTTGACCACCGCCGGCGCTTTCGCAGATGCTTGAAGTGTAGACGGCTTTGGTGATGCAGGCGGTTCAGGTGTAGAGGGGCTTGTTGCGCTCGGCGACTCCTGGCCCTCGGTTTCGTCGATCTGGAGAGCCGTTTCATCGTCCGAATCCGAAGAACGAGTGACAGGTGTTGTGGACGGGGTTGGCGTTTCACTGCCGATATTTTGGCGAGTCCTGCCACGGGACGGCCGCTCCGCTGGCGCTTCCGCCTCCTTGATGGCAGGTTGAGCCTTGTGAGGGCGGTCTCCTGAAAATTTGAAATTGTCATGGGCGTGCAAAAGCAAGCCTAGAAAATCTAGGCCCTGGCGATAAAAAAGCTAGAATATTAAAAACACACCGGACGCCTTTTTGGCTACGTTGGAACTGGGCGTCTTGGAAGAAGCCGCCGTAATTTTCGGAACTTCGGCAGACGGTTCGCTCGGCAGCGGGATCGTAGCATTATCGAGCGTTTCCTGGACACTTTGCTCCTTCGAATGGGCGGCGCTCATGGCTTGAACAGGCTCAGTTCTCACATGTGCAACCCGCTTCTTGATCGGATCATCCTGAATCAATAGCCCTTCATCATCTTCTGGCGGTTCGCTCGAGGCCGACGTCGTAGGAAGCTCCAAAGACGGGGCTACCGAACCATTAGGGTGATTGTGCGACGCGGCGACACGCTTTTGCGGCCTTGCACTTCGGCGACCCTCTTCTGGGAGCTCGGCGGCTGCTCGTTCACCCATCGCATCCGATTGCGCTCGAGTTACTGGCGCTGCTTTGACGATGATTTGGGATTTGCGAGCCATTTCATCCCGAAGCGACTTGACGCGCTCCGACACCGAACCCATCTTCTGCTGTTGTTCACGTATCGTCAACGTTTTGTGCCCATGGATTGAGGCGCTGCCTTTATCTGCTTCCAAGGGTGTTTCAGCAGCGATCGAGGGGCGGGTTGCAACCGGCACGGCATCAGTTGGTGCGGGGTTGCGGATTGTAAATTGTCGAATTGGAGCAGTGTCAACGTTTTCGACAGAGGCCCTATTTGACGCGCGAGTGCTGCAACTTCTTGCCGGCAAAGCTCCTGCGGACGGGTTCAAACTTCGAGCTCTTGACGGTGCTTTACTCTGGGACGGGTTGGGCTTGGTGACTGGTATCTCCTAAAGCAAAATCAATCATTAGATTCCGTGGGGAAAATACCTGCGACAGAACAGTCTTCTTGGCGGGTTCGGATGAAGTTGCGGCTGGTGTGTCCTCTTCTTCATCCGACTCACTCAGCTGCAGATCGGTAGAAAGCGTCGATTTCTAAAGCGAAGTGATTAGGCAACCAAAAAGGAAGAAACCTTAGGAGATGGCTTGGTGGGTTCTGTGAGCACATGTGGTTTCGGCAACGCGGTACTCGGCTTGGGTTGCGTAAAATCCTTGGCATCGGGCATCGGATGGCTTGGGGCGACAGCGACGCTTCGAGGAGGTTTTTCTGGCGCAATTGGAGTGGGCATGATCGGTGAGGGCGGCGCAAAATATTCGACTTGTTCTCCACTCGCGGAGTCGCTGGGCATAGGCTTGACCACGACAACATTTTCCTAGAATAAACAACCACTTCAAACCCTAGAAAAAATACCTCTTTGGCCGTGCTGCTGGTGCTAGCATCTGTCGGGGCTGCCTGGACACTTTGCTTCGTTGAATGGGATGCGACTCGAGTTTGAGCAGGTTTCTTGATGGCAGTTTCGGGCATGTGGCGGCGGTCTGCCGGCAAGTCGATCACTGAAAAATTTAAAATTAGCAATGGATACGCAAAAGTATGTAGGACTACTATATGTGGCCCTCTACGACCACAAGTTAGAAAAATAATACATACCTAATGTTTGTTTGACCACGCTGGTGCTGGGCGTCTTCGAAGAAGCCGCCGTAGTTTTAGGAACTTCGGCAGACGGTTTGCACGGCGGCGGGATCGTCGCTTCGTCGAGCGCTTTCCATGCTTCCTGGGCAATTTGCTCCGTTGAATGGGGTGTGGTCATAGTTTGAACAGGCTCAGTTCTCACATGTGCGACCCGCTTTTTGATCGGATCATCCTGGATCAATAATCCCATATCATCTTCTGGCGGTTCGCTAGATGCTGGCTCCTCAACGGGTTCCAAAGCCGGGTCCATAGGGCCGCTAGGGTCATCGAGGACATCATTATTCGGCGGAACGACTCGCTTTTGCGGTCTTGCACTCCGGCGGCCCTCTTCCGGGAGCTCGGCTGCTGCACGTTCAGCCACTACATTCGGCTTCGCTAGAGGGGCTGGCGTCGGCTTGACGGTTTGGGGCTTGCTTTCCATTTCGTCCCGGAGCGACTTGACACGCTCTGACACCGAGCCCATCTTTTGTTGCTGCTCACGGACCGTCAACGTCTTACGCCCATGAATCGACGCGCTTCCTTTGTCTCCATCTCCGGCTGGTTCGACGGCGATGGAGGGGCGGACCGCAACCGGCATAGCATCAGTTGGTATCGGGGTTCGGAACGTGAAATGTTGAATTGGAGCAGCATCAGCACTTGCGATAGACGTCCTATTTGAGGGGCCAACGTTGAAGGCTTTCGATGGTAGAGATACGCCGGACGGGTTCAAGCCGCGAGCCCGCCATTTCCCGTCAGTTCGACCTCTCGAAGGTGTCTCGCGGTAGCTGGTCCTCGTATTGGCCTTAGACACATTCTAAAATAAAATTTATAGTTCCTTGGCGGAAAATACCGGTGCAGCTATATTCTTTCTGGTGGACACGGATGTAGTGGGGGCTGAAGTGCCTTGTTCGTCCTCGGAGTCACTCAATTGCAGATCGGTCGAGAGCGTCGATTTCTAAACGAAGCCCTAACCCAATCGAAAAAAGGGACAAACCTTGGGAGAGGGCTTAGCAGGTTCCGGACGGCCGGATGGTTTCCAAAGCGTTGGCTTTGATTCCATAGATTCACTGCTGATGTTGCTAGTGGACGGCTTCGGATGGTTCTGGGCATGTGCAATTCGTCTTGGGCGTCTTTCCGGCGAAAGTGAACTGGGCGTTGTCGGTGCAGGCGTAGCAGAATCATCGACTTGGTCTTCATTCTCAGAGTCACTGAGCTCGAGATCACCCAGGACAACATTGCCCTAAAGAAAAGATTCGAACTCGAAAAGAAAATTACTTGACACGCTTTGCTGGTGCTTGGGCCAACAATAAGTTCATCGAGGGAATTGATTCCTGAAAATTCTCTTCGTGAACAACTAAAAACCGTTAGCCATTAAAGAAATCGCTAAAATTATAGAAACGGATACGTACTGTAAGCTGGTGGCTCTACTCTTCTTCCCAACAGCATAAAGCGCAGCTCCGAATCTCGGTACTTCGATAGACGCCTGGAGACCTCCGCCCTGTCGCCATAATTTTCCACTAAATTCCGCGTATTCATACCGATAATTCTTCTTACGTAAATAATCAACGGCCCAAAACAGATCGGGAATCTCCTCCATCAAGAAATCCAGGCGAACTTTCTTGTTCTCGGCATCCATCTTGCTGCCATCAACCTTCTTTCTACACTTCTCAAACATGTCGCGCCATTTCTAAAAACAGTCAATTTGATAGAACGATATTTACAGCTACCTTTGCCATCTCGAGGCTTTCTCGTAGATTCTCCTCGCATTCCTGACGCTGCCGATTGGCAATCTCTAGCGTCTCCTGTGACATGTCATATTTTGCACGCCATTGATTTGCAGCTGCCAAATGAGCCTGAAAAAACATTTGCACTATAAAGGGGCCTGTTGAGCTTGCCTTAGCCTCGTTCGTATGTTTGTAAATCTTCTGTATCTGTTCATCGCGCGCTGCAACCACACTATTCAGCTGCTGGACGTTTAGCGTAAGCGTAGAGATCTCGTCCTCATATTTCTAAGAGAAAGTGTCTTAAGTTCATGAAGACATACCCGTCTGTCCGCGACAAATTCTCTTATCTGGGTGCTGTTTTCGGAGTTGATCTGCCGAAGCTTCTGATTTTCCTAGAGAAAAATGAGAATACAGAGATCCAGAATCGGTTGCCTACCTGTTCAAAAACGGTATGCCTCGCTGCTTGGGTTTGGAAAGCTTTTAGGCTGCCCATCAGGTTCCTCAGGTTCATCTGTTGGTATTTACAACTGCAAACAGATAAACGAAATATTCTTAAAGGTACCTCTGGCATTCACCGTCCACCCGTTCGTCCTCATCATCCGATAACAGAGAATCCGGCGCATCGCTTCTGCTTGCAACCGTGCGCACGTCTGCAAAGAACATAGTTATAACAAATGTCTTGCTGACCAATTGTTGCTTTGGAGGCCCTGGCTCCGCTTTGCTGGAACGACGCTTCGCTTAGCCCGCTAGACGAAGATGAGGCTGCTGCGTCCTCATTCATCCAGGCTAAAAACAAATAATTAAGTTTTCAAAAAATTTAACCGAATTCCGAGAAGAATTGCGAAGATTTTTATAAGATTCAAAGCGAAAAGTTATTTCTTTTTCGAAACCCGCACAATTTCGGTGCGTAAGCGCCGCGACCTTTATCCAATGCCCCATAGACCGTAACCGGCCAGAAGGGCCGTGCGCTGCGGGAGAAATTTCCCGTCCCAAAACTCTCTCGTCCGCATTCCCATCTCATTTTCTCCCCAAATTTTTTCTTTAGCTTCAATCTTGATGTTTCATTTGTTTTCAATTTACAATCAAACCCTTACTAATATTTTTATTCCAGGTAGCACCATGGTCGCCAAGCCAGCCGTCAAGAAGACCACCAAGGGCCTTCGCAAGAAGAAGCAGACCCTCAAGTTCAACATCGAGTGCAAGAACCCCGTCGAAGATGGCATCCTGAAAGTCAATGACTTTGTAAGTTAAAAATCAGAGTTACCGTCTCTGGTTTTTGCCATCGGGCTTAGAGTAACTTGGCCTCTAATAAGTCCCGATGTAGGAGAGCTTCCTGAAGGACAAGATCAAAGTCGACGGCAAGACCGGCCAGCTCGAGAGCAGCGGAGTCAAGGTTGATGTAATCAAGTCACGCATCGTCATCACTTCCGATGGCCCCTTCTCGAAGAGGTAAATCTTTTATTTTGCCCGTCACTTCTTTTTAGGTACCTGAAATACCTCGCCAAGAAATACCTGAAGAGGAACTCTCTGCGTGACTGGCTCCGAATTGTCGCCTCGACCAAGGACACCTACGAGCTCCGCTACTTCCACATCAACCAGGACGACGAGGATGCCTCCGACAACGAGAGCTAATTTGTTTAGTTTTGATAAATTGTTGAGTTTATTGTTCAGCTCTGGTGAAATACACATTGAGGGTCAACAAATTCTTTTCTCAATTTGGATTTGTCTAAGGCGGCATGGAGGCGCTAATTTTGTTAACATTTGGAGAGCTGCGCTTGAGGGTGTGCTACCAGAGGCTTAGGCTTAGGAAATATTTAATTTCGCGGGGGGTGCGCGTCTCGGTTTCGGCCACTTTTGGTTTGTTTTCACGATCTTGCATATTGAATCCGCAGCTCTCGAGGATTTTGTCTTCTTGCACGGCCAGCAGTTGTCGTTGGCGCCATGTCCCCGAAATGGCTGCTTTGCTTTTTGTTGTCCGTTTCGCTGGCCACATCCGAAGACGGTAGCAAAAGCATTCGTTGTTTTGTCATACCATCAGGACGTAGTTAGCCGGCTCAAATCGGTTCTGATAGATGTCAACTAGGCGTTTTTTCCAGGCCCTAGCAGCCCGCAGCAAGAAGAGATCACAGTCCCGCCGAATGTTACTTTGAAGGTCGGGTCTTCCTCCACTTAGCCTCAACTTCCAACTTTAGCGTTTACCTTGAAATATGGGTTTTTAAGCAAAGGAATGTCATAAAATCATTAAAATTTTCGAAAATCTTCGATTTTTCGTCGAAAGTTGATCAAACCGTTCGGAAACTCAAATTTTTACATTTCGCAAGATTAGTGAAACTAAAAACTGAGAATTTCCCTAGGTAGACAGGCTAGATGGATCTCCGGGTGAAGGCCATTACAAAACAAATAAATCGCCTTTTGGATTAGGGATCGACTGTGGTGGTTCGGCGGCCGTTGGTAAGAGTGGAATTGCTCAACAGCGCACGCGCCAAGAACAGACTGCCGTGGTAATTTCATTGTAATGATATCGACTCGATTCTTCCCTATAGGTGGTATGACGTGATAGCGCCCGGGACACCTGTCCTTGTTTCAAGGCTCTACGTTGGGTGAGTATCGTATTCAGTGTATTGTATGTGGATTTTCCAGCTATGGTGAAATCATTTTTCGAAATTTATAATCGGATCATTAGAAATCTACATTTTAAGCGGATTGAAATGTAGATAAAATCTGTTTCGAATTTTTTATTATCAACAAAATGAAAAAACCCCTCAAAACTTATTGTATACCATTTTCCTTTTAGTCTCGGTGAGCTGCAGGTGATTTGTGCGTGGCAGTTGGTGGCAGCGATCTACGCCCTCTACGGCCTTTACTGGGTGGCCATCACCGGCGATTTCAGCAGGATCCATCTTAGTGCGTGAATTTTAGCTTTGAAGCTTGGATCATTTAATTTCCGATCATTACAACGCTATAGAGGCAGCCAAAAACGTCTAAAATTAGAAAAATTTGGCGGTTTTCCGATCTAATTTCACAAAAGATCAGGTCGACCCATTTAGCCGAACAGCGCGAACGTGCTACCCGCCGGGCGGAGCAGAAGGACGAGTGTGAGAAGGAGAACAAACTTCGGCGGAGTCTCGGTCTGCCGCTCCTTGCCAAACCCGCGGACGTGACCCCCACCGAATCGCCGACTGACCGGGGCCGTAGCCCAGCAGTCTCTCCCGTTTGATTTGTCAACAAAAATGGTGATTCGACAAAATGAATAAATTCTTTGCGAGAATTGACGGGGATTTGAGCCCGGTACTCCTTTTTCGGTATTACTGCGTTTCTCTGTCTCTCTGTCTGTCTGTCTATCTGTCTCTCTATCTCTCTCTCTCTCATCATCATCACTCATTTTCGCGCTTTTTTGCTTTTCTGATTCAAGAAGGCAATGCAACCGTTTATTGCTAACACCGATTTTATGCTTTTGAACTCAAACCGAGGCTGGCCATCAAAGGACGATGAAGACTTTCTTTCTTGCAAATATATCGCGCCCCGTAGACGTCGGCCGGAGTGTTCGAATCCCAATGCGCTCCGTTCATCCCACCCGTACACGCACCCGCGTGCGCCTAAAGTCCTTATTATAACAGCTTGCAATGAAACATGGCTTAACCGATTTAATTTGATGATTCCGGATCTTTTACATTATCGGGGGAGGGGTGATTTTTCCTACAAGCTCAGCAACTAACATAAACTGAAAAGTAACATAGTTGGGAAACCTAGCTTTAATTTCGCTAGGCCCCAGGGGTTGGCTGGATGTTCGGCCCCCACCTCCTATGTAGGAGGAAAACGCAAGCTGGTATGTGCCAAGCTAACGAGCGAGGCACAACCGGGAAACCACAACAAGAAGAATGTCAAGGCGGTGTGGGGAAGCTCAAATGCTCAACTCGTTGTGGGCAAGAGAGTGTTAAGAGTTTATTACATGATAATACTATGGGGGGAGAGACGGAGAATGAGAAGTAGTGAGGGGAGAAGGAAAAGTTACGCCGAGGTTTCAAACTTTGTCTCATGGAGACGAAAGATTGAGCTCGACAGACGGGGGGAGAATACACAGAGAAAAGAGGGGGAGAAGGTTAATAAGGCGGGGAGAAAATACAAAAAGGGCGAAGGCTAAAAACCACAACAACCGAGGTCGAAGTGGGGGAAATACAAAAGGCAAAAAGGCGGGGAAAGAACACGGAGGCCTGGGCCAACGTGTGGGGAAAACATAAAAACGAAGGCACGGAAAGGCGGAAACGTGAGACACAGGGGAAATTAATAAAAGAAAAGGAGAGAGAAAGAGGGACGGGGTGGAAGGGAGGAAGAGGAAAAGAGCGGGGAGAAAGACAAGAAAAAGCGAGACGAACGCCAGGCTCACTAGAATTTGGTGGGCGCCGGCGGGTGGAGAGAGGATGGGGTACGGGCGCCACGAGTTGCGCGTCGTACAAGGGCCAGGAACAGGGGGGAAAGGGAAGGGGATTCCAACTACCCTCCCCTCGGGAGCGGAGGTCCCTCGACGCAAAAGATGGTGGCGGGGGCGACGAGCTTGACTTGGCATCGGCGACGTTGGCTTGACACGAACGGGCACGGGCACGCATGCTTCCTTCAAGAGAAACGTACTTGCGGGCTCGGCCTCGAGCGGCGGCGAAGTGGCGAACTTGTCCTTGCACTGAAGTCGACTTGGTCCTTGAGCAGCAGCACGGAGGCGAGCTTGTCCTTGCACTGAAGTCGACTTGGTCCTTGAGCAGCAGCACGGAGGCGAGCTTGTCCTTGCACTGAAGTCGACTTGGTCCTTGAGCAGCAGCACGGAGGCGAGCTTGATTCCTTGACCTTGACTTGAAGTTGGCGACGAGTCGGGCTTGGGCACGCTTGACTTGAATCCTTGCGAAGTCGTCTTGATCCGAGCAGGGTAGTCGGGTAGGGTAGTGGAAATATACAAATAACTTATAATAGTATAAGCTTAAAGTACTTATACTAAAAAATAAGCAGAACCACCTCCGGGGATCTATTATACCGAACTGCCAATCGAAGCAGCCGGCATCCCGAAGGGGAACTCCAGAAAAAGGCGAAGGCGAGGCCGCGAGCGTGCACGCTGTACGTCCTATAAAGGCAAAAGGCGAAGGCGAATGGCTGGGTTTTGGGTAACCCGAGGGCCAAGGGAAGGCGAAGACAGGGCCGGCCAACCATCACGTCTGATGGCGGCTTGAAGAAACGTGAGCAACTTCATGCGGAGAAACTCGACGCGTTTCACTTGTATCCAGGAGTGTTTTTAATCCACCAACTGCAGATTGGCTTCAAATAACGACTCCTTCGTCGGTGCTTCCTTGAAATGATACTTGGCAAGTTCGACATGCACAAAGTATTTCGAAACGTTGGTAGCCTTTTCCAAACTTCTTTCGGCGAAGTTGGAGACAAAAATTGGCTTTGTAGCCGGCGATGAAGAGGAGATCGGCAGTTCGAGTTTTGAAATCGAATGCGTTCGAATTGGGCTTATCCGTGAGCACATCCCGATGTTTTGGACGGCTTTTCGTGAAACTTCCGCGCTGTTCAACCCGCTTTGCCTAAGATATTGCGTCCTTCTGCTCATCTCGCGCAAATGAAGACTTTTCACTTCATGCGAGTTTTAGCAGGGTGTCGCTGATTTCGGCTCAGCGGCGCTCAACCAAAGATTTTTGGGAACTAGAACGAGTCATCCGCATTTCGAAGAATATCGAAAGGGAGAAAAGCACCTTTATTCGGTAACTTTTTAGTCCATCTTCACATCCAGGCTTGTAGATGCGCGCTCAACAGACAATAGTCTGGAGCGGCTGTAGTCGTCGTGGCCAAAGTCTTGCTGGGCAAAGACTTGCGTATGTGTACGCTCGCTGACAAGCGAGTTTCCACTCTTCGGGGAGAGGTGCGCCGGCTTGAGACCGGTTCGGCCCCCAGTTGGGAAACCTAGCTTTATTTTCGCTAGGCCCCAGGGGTTGGCTGGATGTTCGGCCCCCACCTCCTATGTAGGAGGAAAACGCAAGCTGGTATGTGCCAAGCTAACGAGCGAGGCACAACCGGGAAACCACAACAAGAAGAATGTCAAGGCGGTGTGGGGAAGCTCAAATGCTCAACTCGTTGTGGGCAAGAGAGTGTAAGAGTTTATTACATGATAATACATGGGGGAGAGACGGAGAAGAAAGTAGTGAGGGGAGAAGGAAAAGTACGCCGAGGTTTCAAACTGTCTCATGGAGACGAAAGATTGAGCTCGACAGACGGGGGGAGAATACACAGAGAAAAGAGGGGGAGAAGGTTAATAAGGCGGGGAGAAAATACAAAAAGGGCGAAGGCTAAAAACCACAACAACCGAGGTCGAAGTGGGGGAAATACAAAAGGCAAAAAGGCGGGGAAAGAACACGGAGGCCTGGGCCAACGTGTGGGGAAACAAAAAACGAAGGCACGGAAAGGCGGAAAGTGGACACAGGGGAAATTAATAAAAGAAAGGAGAGAGAAAGAGGGACGGGGGGAAGGGGGGAAGAGGAAAAGAGCGGGGAGAAAGACAAGAAAAGGGACGAACCAGGCTCACTAGAATTTGGTGGGCGCCGGCGGGTGGAGAGAGGAGGGGTACGGGCGCCACGAGTTGCGCGTCGTACAAGGGCCAGGAACAGGGGGGAAAGGGAAGGGGATTCCAACTACACCATAATGATAGTAAGTCTTCCATAGTGGATTTAGCAAATTTTTAATATATGGCAAGTGGAAAACCGATCTCAAAAACCCAGAAACTTTGAAATGTTGGTAAAAAATCGGCTATTTTGCGTCTAAAAATCGTAAGCAAAGGCATAAATTCCCGCAACTCACCGCCCATTTTGCACTCTTGAGCGCGGTTGGTTTGGCGTTCGGGTCGCGGAAATCGTAGAAGGTGCCGTCGCTCCACTGGGAATCACTTCCCAACGTGCCCGTCAATCCGATCCACACCACCGAATAGTCACAGGTGTTTGGCACCGGCCCGTTGACTGTCGGCCCGTCGTAGTAGATCCATTCTTGAGAAAATTATAAGGTTATTTATTTTTGTGCATCCGCGTCTCGGTCTCTCTCTCTCTCTCTCCCCTCTCTCTTGCATTGCCCGTCCCTTTAAAACCAATCTCAGCCACCGACTTACTGTAGATGAACTCATTCTCAAACTTTGAGTGAATCGACGCGAGATGAGCACCCATATTCTGGCAGCCCATCTCGGCCGTCGTCCAATTGTACAGCTGCCAATGCACTGAATCCGGTGTCGTGAAATTCTAAAACAAGAAATGATGGTGATCCGCAACGCGCGCACGCACAACTTTCTATTGCATAATTGCTTACGCAACTAACGAGCTGGCGCGCGTTGCGTGTCGCGGGTTCGGCAGAATCTGCTGGGATTCCCTGGCCATGCCTTTACACCGTCCTTTAGAACCGGAGAAAGGAGTGAGGATCCGAATCATGGATTTTTACCGCGCCCGCGGCACAAGTGCGCACAAATTCGGGCGAATTACGTAATGACGGAGTTCGTAATGGTATAGGGCCCAACAAACCAGTTTAACAGACGAACCTGCAAGAAATAACAGTGGTCAGTCTCCGGCAAATACACCCAACCGCTTGGGCACTGGCGGGCTAAACGGTAGATGATCATCATGGCACTATTCCATCTCACCATCCCCGTCAAGTCCGCAGAAATAGGGCAACGCCGTCTCGCAGGCCACCGAATGCCACTTGTTCGTGTCGGGCCCGATGGCTGCACAATCGCCATTTGCGGGTTGGCCTGAACGGAGAGTAGATGGAGATGCCGTATAGGTTGCTTAACGGTGGGGGAGAAATAAGGGGGTGGAAACAAATTTTGTATCTCTAAAAATTAAACGATTTCAAATATTTTTAAAGGAAATGCAGGCAGATTTAAATAAATTTACCTGGTGCCCAATTCGTGTAATTCAGTGCGCTACCATCCGAATAGACCCAGGTTCCCGTGGCCGACTTTTCGACACCGATAAATGCCGACGAACCGCTAAAGTCTATAATTTTGCATATATATAATTTTGGCGTGTATCTTTGTGTGTGTGTGTGTGGATGTCAGTTTCGAGGCCCGATTTGAGGGCTTCCCGTGCAAAAAGTCCAATTCTTGTCACTTGGGGGAATCGATTCCGTTCCGAGGTGTGTTCAGAATTTCGATAAAATCAAGTTTACAGTTAAGCCGGTTTATTCATTTTGGGGTAATTTGCATAATGTGAAAAAATACAAATTTGCTCATTCTTGCCAGTTGCACGCGCGCGTGTGGTGAGGGGGGGTCCGAAGGACCCGAGCTGCCGGAAAGTCAAATTTCTCATGCAAACGCACCATTCCAGCGCCCAAGGCCCGCGAAGCGGGTTTTGGGCGCTGGTTTTGCATATAAAAACCATAAAACCTATTAACCCGAAACCGGAACCGGAACCTATTAACCCGAAAAGAATCGCATTTTCGAGAACGTTGCTGACTTGGACCACGTCTCCGCCAAGTCCATTGCATTGTCGGATTGCGTTCGAGTAGTCGTCGGCTGGAATTTATGGGGTTTAAGGGGACGGGCAAGGTATGGTTATACGGATTTTTTAGCTATTTTTTATAGAGTTCACGGCTTAATCGGTAGCGAAATTGATAAAATTCTCTTAAAGCAAGGGTGAACAGATACCTTGCCGAATAGGTGCCACGCAGAGATGTTGCCCAGGGATTGATATGGTACCGTTTGGACAGGCAAAAGCCGAAAGGCCAGAGAATAGAGAGAAAAAGAGAGCGAGAGAGAGCAACATGTTGCTCGTCTCCTTCTTACCCGCTACTCCAACCTAATGCTTATCAAAAACGGCCACAGAATGGCGGCCCCTTTTAATCATCGGCTCAACGAAAAGCTGTTGTAGATTGGTCCCCTTTTTTGGGTGATATTTTTCAGGAAATCGGGGGCGATTTCCGGAATTATTTCCGGACTTTGTGTAGAGTTTAGGACGGACTGATTACGGTGATTAGCCTCTCACCCCCACACACTTTTGCACAAAATCAAAAGCCCGAAAATCGGGTTGGCGTCACCGATAGCGGGGCGGAGGCTTTACACGCAGTCTTAAAGGAAAAGGGGAGAAGAGCAAGATACAGCGAATGTACCTGAACTCGTTGATGTCGTGGGCCATGCATTATTCATCTTTTTTTCTGGGTCTGCGAAACGCAACGCGCCCAGCTCCGTCGCGTCGCATAACGGGATTAGATTTTTGAAGGACGCGCAATGGAGTACGAAATTTTGTCGACAAGCAACGGCGTGTGCGTTACGTATTGCGATGCCGCTGTCTTACTGTGTTAGCACATTCCAAATTCATAAGTTTTATTCAAGGAAAACTTGGGCTTCAAGCCCGCCCCGAGCGATAGAGGCTGTCCTTTTTGCACACGTAGCGCGAGGCGTTCGGCGGCGCATCCGAGGCGAACGAGTCCCAGTGGGAGTAGCTGAGGCAAGCGCCGGAGTGGGCCTGCAAAATTAAAAAGAAATCCTCGTAATTTTTTGGGCTTCCGGCTTGTGGGTTTCGGGGTGGAGGTAGGAGCCCGGTGGAGCACTTCGTCTCTCCAAGAGCCAAAACTTAACTACTGTATCTAGGGTCCCTAAGAACCTACAGGGTTGTAAAGTACATCAAAATGTTCGCACAGATCTGGCGAAGATTTTGGTATACTTTAAAACCCTGTAGATTCATGGAAAGTCGAGATCCTGTTCTATAAAACGCAAAACTAACCGCCCAATACTGTGCCGACGTTATAGCTGACGTGCTTGGATCGCGGAAATCGATGAACGTCCCGTCCGACCACAGATTGCTATTACCGATTTGTGCATTGCCATACAGCCCGATCCACGCCCTTGAATAATCACAGTTGTTGGGCGAGGCGTTCGATGAAGTCGGCCCGCGATAGTAGATCAGGTCTGAAAGTGTCGGTTCTTTCGCGTGTTCAGGGGGAAACTTTTCCTTTTAGCCTATGGAAGGTATCTAGCAAGTAATTTAATAATTTTTCAGTAAATGTAAGGGTATTTCAAGTGCAAAAGCTATCTAAAAACCAGACATGGCAATTCCGATCGGCCGAGCCGCGCGGCCCGGCCGGCGGCCTAATTTCCATAAAAAACGCGGCCCCCTACGAGCCGCCGTCATTAGTTACTTCCGGAAATGCGGCCTCGCGGCCGAGCCGCAAACCGGAAGTGACTCATTTACATATCAAAAAACCGCGAATTTTATGCAAAATGGGAATGGAAATGAGAAAATTAAGGTTGTCGAGTATGGCTATTCCTCGCTAGCAGGCTAAATACGCATTGCATCTCCGATTTACGTACCGGAAGTACTCAAAACTCATTTGGATGCGGCCTCAAAAGCCGCGCGGCTTGGCCGCCGTGCGGCATCAAAACGGAAAAAACAGCGGCCAAGCCGCGCGGCCCGGCCGCATGCTAATTTTTGCGGTCCAAAAAAGCCGCGCGGCCCGGCCGATTGCCATGTCTGCTAAAAACTGAGAAAACTTATTAAGAACTTAAGGTTTTGGTCCAGAACTAGCCATGTTTGGGTTCCAACACGTAACGCGTTCAGATCGTTCCGTTGCGTATCGATTACGACGCTGTAAAGCAGCCGAAATGACGCCTGCGGTGCGTGTCGCGGTAAAATTCCGACTGAACCCAAAAATAAACCCACTAAAAATAAAGTTATTCTCGGCTTTCGAGTGGATCGACGCGAGATGGGAGCCCATTTTTTGGCAATTCAGCTCGGCCGTCGTCCAATTGTAGAGTTGCCAATGGATCGAGTCGGGCGTCGTGAAATTCTAGAATTTTTTAAGACATTTTAGTTGCCAGTAAATACCTGTAAATAATAGCAAAAGTCCGTATCCGGTGAGTACACCCAGCCATCCGGGCATTGAAATTCTGCAACCGGCCGTTGAATCATTTAAATAATTTTTTAAAAAAAAAAAAAATAAATTAGATGATGTTTAAGAAATAAAAATAATAAATAATGTAAATAAAAAAGGATAAAGAATAAAAATAAAAAAAAAGAAAATTACTGTTGCCATCGACTCCGCAGAAATAGGGAAGTGATGTGGAGCAGTCAAGCGATTTCCATTTTGTCGATGAAGGGTCGATTTGGGCACAATAGCCGGTGGAGGGTTGTCCTGAACAGATTTTTAAGACCACCATACCAAAACCCAAACACCAAGAACTACAAACATTCCGCAAAACACCCAAATTTTACCCCACCCTTCATCCGACGCGTAAAATCGAATCAAAGTCGTTCCCTCTTGAAGTTCATGTAAAAAACGACCAAAATTTAATAAAATTTCGTTTTTAGAATAGTGAATGCTAATAAAAATTTAGGTTATTTTTGAGGTATCAGAAAAGCGCATAAAATTTCGCTCTTACCCGCCGCCCAATTCGTATAATTCAACGGCGACCCATCCGAGTACACCCATTTCCCATTGGCCGACTTCTCGACCCCGATGTACGCCGCCGAGCCGTTGAACGCTAAAAAGTGTATGCCTTCAAAAAATACTATTTTTAGATAATTTTTACAAGCCCCCCTGGACTTACATGACTCCAAAATCCCGAATAGGATCGCATTCTCGAAGACGCTCTCGATTTTCACCACCCCGCCGCCCAGGCGATCGCATTCCCGGATCGCGTTGTTGTAGTTGGCCGCTGCAAAAAATAGAATTAGCAATTCGTAGGGAATTTTTAGAACAAAAATGTTGAATTTTTTGCTACTTTTTACTACTACTTACTTTTTTGCTTTTTCTTTTTACTTTTTTACTATGGATTACCGCCCTCTGAATTTTAAGCACGCACCGCAACGCGCGTCCGTCCGCTGTTCTATTGCGTAATCGATTACGACACGGAAACGGCCGGAAAGTGGCCTTCAAGCAGCGGTTCTAGTCTGTTAATGCGGGGGGGGGGTGGGGTTCCGTTACGTATCCCCAGACCCCCCCCGGTAATGCATCAGAACCAAAGAAGCACAACCCATAACCCAATGGAAACGACCGCGCTGAGCTAGCGTGTCGCGGTAGTAGCAAAATTTATAGGGAATCCATAGAAAACAAAGTCCATACCCCAGCCTTCCCCGTTCCTTTAAAAACGAACCTTGAGGCACGGGAACCACGCAGAGATGTTGGCCCGGAATTGAAATGGTACCGTTGGGACAGGCAAAGGCTTGAATGGCAGAGAATAGAGAGAAAAACAGGGCGAGCGACAACACCATGTTCATCTTCTCCCTGCCACGTTGCTCCGTCGATTATAAGCCAGAATCACTGGAAAAAAGGGAGGCAGCCAACCTCTGGGCGCTGGAATAATCCGCCCACGAGTTGGGGCGTAGCTTGGCCTTTCTTTCCTCCGAATTATCACTCGACAAATACTGATAAACACTGACGAGCCCATTTCCGGCCGCAGCTCAATTTCCAGCAATTTTTTGCAGAACGGGATAAGCATTTTGGTGAGGGGTTGCCCGTTTTAAAGGGTCAGGGAAGGGACTGTGAGTTTCGTACCTTGCCGACATTACTTCAAGTTTTGGCAAAAATCTTCTTCTTAAAGCCCGTGATTACTGTGCTCCTATTTACTGTACTTTACATGCTTAAGCTGATCAAACAATATCATGCTTTATCAGGTCAGTATCAGGCTTCGGGCTCTTCGGGAGCGCGTTGGTTCTCCTTCTTGCAGACGTAGCGAGCGGCTTGCGGGCCACTGGCCGGAATTCCTTCCCAATTAGCGTAGGTCAAGCAAGAGGCCGCGTGTGTCTAAACGAAACGCTCAATGAGAGAGAGAGGGGGGGGGAGAGGGAGAGAGGAGAAAGAGGGAGAGAGATAGCGAGAGAGAGAGAGAGAGAGGGAGAGATAGAAAGGGAGAGATAGAAAGGGGGAGAGAGTGAGAGAGACATAGCGAGTGAGAGAGAGCCATAGCAATTGAGCGAGTGAGAGAGGAAGAGAGACATACCGTCCAATAAACGCTTCCATTAGCCGGGGCCGTTTTCGGATCTCGATAATCGACAAATGTGCCATCGGTCCACGGCGTTGTCTCTCCAATTTCTGCCGTCCCATACAGCCCGATCCAAGCCCTCGAATATTCGCAGTCATCCGGCGACTCCGGCGAGGCTTCCGGCCCCTTGTAAAAGATTAACTCTAAAATCATGAAAAACGGGGGGCCAAGTTGAAGAACCGTGAATAAAGTCGTTCTCCACATCTGTGTGAATCGACGCCAAATGAGCGCCCATTCTCCGGCAATTCTGCTCGGCCGTATCCCAATCGTACAGCTGCCAATGCACCGAGTCGGGCGTCAAGAAATCCCGAAATTATGGTTTTAAGCTTTCCTTATTAGACACCTGCACGTAGTAGCACGCATCCGGTCCCGGGGCATAGGCCCATCCATCGGGGCATTGAAGCTCTGAAGAAGGAAAGTAAATTCTGTTGAAATCTGTTGAAAAATCGATCTTTTTCGCGTTTAGGAGATTTGCTATCGTAATGTAGAAATTCATGATTACGAAATGTCGAAATTTCAGAATGCCGAAATCCTGGACTGGACTGTTAGCGGGGAGGCAACGGATTTTTGTATTTTCCATCTATTGACAATACGAAAACTATTTTTATATTCTTTTTTTTTGCAGTTCTTGATACCTAGAAGCTTATAAAAAATATATTGAAAAATGAAAAAAATTCGCAAATTTTGAATTTTTTGGTCGTTTTTCAAGAGAATCTTTTGACCAAAAACGCAAAAGTTTATAGCTATTTTATGAGTTCTTGCCTCTAAAAAGGCATAAAATACCATAAAAATTTATATTTCGTTATAGGAGATTACTAAAAAATTTTTGGGTTTTCCCGACTACCCCCCCGCCGCTAAGAGTCCAGTAGCCGACTTCCTAGCCCCTTAAAGCGGCTCTGGCAGCACACCGATTACGACATTTTGGGGACCGGGCAGAGACGCAGAGTTCTGTCTGCGTCTCTCCTCTGGGCGCGCTCTTTCTCTCCCTGCCGCGACGCACCCGACCGCGACGCTTCCACGAGTCGTGGAAAAAGGGGCTTGCTGCCAGAACCGCTTTAACGAAACTTACTGTCGCCATCAAGTCCACAAAAGTAAGGCAGCGGCGTGGAACAATCCGTCGCTTTCCATTTCATCGTCTGTCGATCCATCATCACACAATCCCCAGTTGATGGCTCACCTACAAGGGTAGCTTACATTTCTATAAACTCCAAAAAGGAAAAAAAGACGTTTTCGCCCGTATTTCGCAACTTACTGGTATCCCAATTTGCATAAGTGATGTTCGTGCCGTCCGAGTAAACCCATGATGAATCTGTGGCTCTTTCGACGCCGATATAGGCGCCGTCGGCATTAGGGAACCCTGGAAAAAGCATGACTGGGATTCGAATGGGTTTTCACTTACACTGGACGAGAACCCCGTAGATGACCGCATTCTCGAAGGCGTTCTTGATCATGATCACATTGCTATTCTGTCGATCACAGCCCCGGACAGCGTTGATGTAATTCACAGCTGGAAATGTTCCGTCGTCCGGCACTTCGAGATTTTTTTGAAACAGGACGCGACGCGGCAATCTCTTGCGTTGCGTGTAGCTGATCTCTAATCATAATCACGACACGACGAAATGCCGACCTTCTAATGACGCTATTTTCAATGGCCTTCCCTTTAAACAGCGATTCTGGATTTCGATATTATGGTTGTCGGGATTTTCACTGTCGGTATTTTGGCGGTAGGAATTCCAAATCTATAAAATACCAATAGTCAAAATCCCTACGCATGATTTGCTAAGCCCTTTAAAGGATGGTGCTGGCAAGGATCTGGATCTTCTACAGGGCAAGCGGAAAATCACGACAGGCGAAAATACCGACAGTTCAAAATACGGACAGCCAAGATCCCGACACCAAAAATCCCGATAGCGAAAATCGCTGGGGGGTAGGGGTTTGGAAAAAGAAGGGGGCCCCCGGGGAAGCACGAAACGGAGGGCCCGGGGGCACCCGGGCCCAGGGATGTGGGGACCTGGTGGTTAAGAGCTTTGGAAGTCAACTCAACATCAGGATGATGTCGGGATTTTGACTGTCGGGATTTTCGCCTGTCGGGCTTGCTGGCTGTCGGGATTTTCGAAGAAATTCCCCCTATGGAGAACACCACGCTGGTTCCCGCACGTAACGCGCAGCCGCGATTTTTCACTACGTAATCGACTGCACCCTATTCAGAGCGGACAAGCATTGAGTTGCGTACGCTTTGCGGCGCCGGTGAATCCATAAAGGATCCAAAAGTTTGCCTTGCCGACCCCTTTAAAACGTTACCTCCCGGGATGGGAAGGATACACTGGTGCTCGGTGGGAATAATCGTACTATTCGGCGGGCACACGAACGATAGAGCGCCAGCAGAGAGGGACAGGAACAGGGCCAGAGAGAGCCACATTTTGTCCCGAAAACTGAATAGGATTTGGTGACTTACGGGGATCAACGAAAGTGTAATTTTATACCCAAATCCGACCAAGGCGTGGCCCTTTACCTGAAAAATCTCCGTTATCCGAACGGGCCATTTGCCGTTGCATAACGATACACAGCGTAGTTCGCACGTTTTATGAAGCTGATAAGGGGTGTTTTTTGTGCTTCCTATCATTTGAGCGCCGAATCACCGGATTATGAGGGCATCAACGCTTTTTTTTACGGCTACAAAATAGACTTTCAAAATTGTAGACAATTATTTTGGGTTTTAGAAGGTTTTTGACCTTAGATGTTCATTTTTATAAAACGGTCGGATTTTGCGGATTTCTACGTTTTTTTGCCTAATTTCAACTGAAATTCAACAGAATTCAGTTCTTGGGTTGTGTTTTAAATTTCTGGACAATTGATCCCTTCCCCGCCATTTTCCAACCGACCACAACGACCGACACACACATCGGCGTCCAGGGGAGCACCACGTAGGGGGTAGGAATCGGCTTGCTCGGGTTTCCCGTTTTCATGGGTCTTTTGCCGGCCGGCCCGGGACAGCCCGGAGGGCACCGTATTCCGATGACAAATTGGCCTTGACGTCGTATCGGGGATTTTTTCGGGTTTCGGGTTTCAGCGTTGATCTGGTTTGACACGCAGAGTTGGCTGTCTGTCTGTCTGTCTGTCGGTCTATCTGCTTGTTTGTTTGTTTGTTTGTCTATCCGTTTGTTTGTTTGTTTGTATGTCTGTCTGTTTGTCAGTCGGTATATCTGTCTGTCTATCTTTCTGTCTGTCTCTCTGTCTGTCCCCGCATCTTCATGCACTTTTTTGGCTGTCTGTCTGTCTTTTTGTTGTCTCACTGTCTTGCTCTCTGCCTCTCTATCCCTATCTCTGTCTGTGCTCTCTCTCTCTCTCTCTCGCTCACTCTCTCTCTATCTCGTTATCTCTCTCACTCCATCGCTCTCTCTCTCTCTCTCTCTCTCTCTCTCTCTCTCTCTGTCTCTCTCGCCCTCTCTCTCGCCCTCTCTCCCTCTCTCTCTCTCTCTCGTGTTCTCTCCATCCCATCCTATAACATTTATACAGCAATGAGATCGTCTGCGATGGCTGGCTGTGTGGTGGGCGTTGTTGTTGTTGTTGGGGGTGCAGAAAAACGAGACTCCAATTCCGCTATCAACGGCCGAACAGCTCGGAGGTGCGCGCTCGTCTGAAGCGGTCCAGCGGGGAGGCCAACTGCAAATAAAATTGATAGAATACGGTAGAAGGGGCGAATTTTGGGGCTGGTGTTTTACGGGGAGCCATAGACCAAAGATTACAATGTCCAAAATCCGACCAATAGAAGTAAATTAGAGCTTTTTGGCGTTGTGTCGCTAGTATTGGAGTGTACGAGGGTATTCACGCGTAGCGGTGTAGTTTGTAGGCCAAGGGCTGCCCCGAGGGGCCCGCGAAGCGGCTAGAAAATTGCCGGAATTTTTTGTGATACTGTTTTGGAGGTTTAATTAATATTGAAGAATTATTTTAAATTAAAAAAGTCTAGATAAGAAGCTCAGGGGAAATTTTTACATCTTAATTTTGATAAAAAATACCCTGCTCAACAATTCGGCGCTCATCTCGCCGCTGGGCACGTCGTAGTCGGGGGAGCTGCGTTTTCCTGCAAAAAAATTTAAGAATGGATTTTTACCTTAATTTAAAAGGTTCTTAAAGCAAGGATTCCTATATTTTCAAGTAAAACTATATTCTGAATTTCACTTGTCAAGCCCTTTAAAACACATTTTCGCTTTTAAAGGACCATTGAAGAGAGATTTAGCGAGTTTTCGAGGGTTTTCCTGTATTTCTTTTCCTTCTTTTGGCTTTGTCGTAATTTCACGCTGTCGAAATTATTGATAGTCGAAATTTGTCAAAATTTCTTATTGTCCAAATTTACTTTTGTCGACATTCGTTTGGTCGTGAATTTTTCGCCTAAAATTCCGAAATGCCTTTGTGAAATGAAATTGAAATCCGACAAATTGAAATTTCGACAAAATGATTTTCGACAAAGTGAAATGCCGACAAAATGGACTTTCGACAAACTTCTTTTTGACAAATTTACAAACTCCGCCGATACCTTAGACTCTATAAATGTTTTGACTTGTCAATCCCTTTAAAAGAGCTTGTCTCATCCCCTGTCCCTAGTTTCCCCCGTACTACTGCATTTCGCGCTCCGAAAATTTTACGGCGCGCGGATTCCGAATTGCAGGGTTGCAAACGGGGGACTAGGCCCTCGCCTACCACGATTTTATGGGGCACTTTTTAATAATAATAGGGAAGGGGGGAGAGGATCTAGCTATAGTTAGAAAGCTATAACTTGACATATACCTCGCGCTCAAGCGTCTAAAAATACGGTAGATTCCTCAAAAATCACTGCTAGTCAGACTAGCGGTTTCCGTAGCTTTTGAATTCCAGGTGCTTTGGCAAGATCGGGGGGGGGGGTGTCAATTTTCCTGGATGTCTAGAAATTTTTATCAAAAAATCAATATGATCAATTGTTATTTTTAATCAAAAGAACTGAATTCTAGTTTCCACCAAAATATCTCTGCCAGATTGCCCGGAAACGCCTAAAAATAGGCTTGGGAAAGGCAAAACACAAAAATAACAAGCACTAATAATAGCATTAATGACAAGAATTTTCCGCAGTGATCGCTGCTAGCCTTCCCGACACGCAAAACCTTGTCGGAATTCCCCAAAAATCCCTGTTAGCCTGCCCCTCTTTCTCAAATCATCTTTTTTAGGCCACCCCAATGAGAAACGCACCAAAAAGTTCTCGGGCGCGTTTCGCCTGGCCTCCTGCGCTCCGCTTTCCAAAGAGCTCACGACCGCGTTTGCTCTGGACGACTGCTGAAAAGGATACTGTATGCAAGGGCACTTTTTAGAGCGACATACGATAATCATCATCTGCCCGCTTGCCGAGTCGCCAAAGTGACGGATTCTCGTAATCGTCAAAGAGTGGGGTATAAGCCACGGCACCGGCCACCAACAAACCCATCAACAGCACCCAGTTCATTTCTGAAATTTTATTACGTAAAATAATCGAGAAATTTTAATGGAAAACTTTGTAAAATATAGAAAATAATTAAAAAAAAGAAACATAGAGCACAGAAACAAGATTAAATATATTCTTGCTCACCCTTTGTGGCGCGTCTCCCGGGCGGGCTCCCGCGATAACGATAACCGGAGTTTTGGCATTATCGGGAGGGGGGGGGATGGGGACTTTTTCTGCGATCCGACATACTAGAAAATAAATAGAGGTTTTTCTAGAATGTTTAGAATTTCGATATTTTCTGAAATGGCTTTTTACTATTTCTAAAAGTCACAAACTTTACAAACTTTTTCAAAACGTCATCAAAAAGTACAAAATACCGATTTTCGACCAAAATTTGCATTTTAGAATGTTTTTAGACGGTTTTTCCTTTTTAAATATAAGTAATATTGCTACAATTCTATCAAAAAAATCAAAAATGATACTAGGAATGTCTGGACTTAGGCGAAAAAAATTGGGGGCGCCCCCAATCAACTCCCCCCGATAACCCACAAGTAACTAAAAGTTAACTAGAAAAAAATCAATTAAAAAGCGTCATTTGTAGCAATTTGTTCCGAAAAGGGCACGGGTGGGCCGTTTTTTGATGGGCCCAAAAAACGTGCCGGGGCCCTCTTTGAAAGCTGGGGTGGATAAAATTTCAGTGGGATTTGGGCGAATCCCTGGGAGTTCTTCCCGCGCCACGAAAAGAAAGTCTGCCATTTTTTAAAGGGGCTGGCAATTGGGGGGGTATTTCTGACCACTTTCGGAAATTGAAATCGGTTTTTTTGCGAGCGGGTCAACGCGAGAATTGGTGGTTTCGGAATCTAGGGATTTTCGTTCCAGCGATCACTCGATCCGTGCGATCAGTCAATTGCGCATTATTTACATACCGTAACCGGAAAACCCTGAAAAACAAAAAACAATTTAGCGTAGATTAAAAATTTAACTACGCTTCCGGGTCCCTTTAATCCGGGCCAAGGAAATCGAGGAGCCTACACCCAATTCGGAAGTAGGCGGACGGGCACCAGATGAGCTGATGTTTGTTAGGGAAGCGCGGGATTAAGTTGCAGCCCGTGAGCTGAAATGTTTTAGTTCTGATGCTCTACATTTTAGGGGAGGGGGCATGTGATTGTTACGTAGGCAGGGGGAGAGGGAGATAGAGAGAGGGCGAGAGAGCGTGAGAGAGAGAGAGATAGAGAGACAGAGGGAGAGAGATAGAGAGCGAGAGAGAGTAAGAGAGAGCGAGAGGACGAGTGAGAGAGCAGAGAGAGGCGAGAGGTAGCGAGTGGTGAGGCCATAGAAGAGAGAGGGGGTGCAGAGTAGAGGCTAGACTGAGAATGAGAATTTGAAGTAAACGAGTCAGCCTCTCATAACTAAGCAACCGGCTGACGTTACTGCCTATAACGCCGTATCAACCTCAAAATTTCCATATTTGATCTGACGGCCCATGAATTTCAAAAAAATGCCGAAATCCGGTAAATTTTCGACTCTTTTACCTGGGCCACTAGTACTAAAGAAAATAATTAGAGAATCGACTGGAAAGAATCTTCAAAAAGCAAAAGGGGCGGTCGGACCAAACCCCACTCTCTGTCTGAAACCACCGCTCTATCGACTGAGCTGGGTCTACAGTTAAGGAGGGGAGACATGGGTCCGGAAAAATTCAGGATCTATTCGTTTAAGAATGTCGAAATTCATAACGTCGAATTTTCCATAGTGTCAAACAAATTAGATTGTCAGGGAGATTTTCTTATAAAAAATTCGACATTTTGAAATTTCGGCGTTATTAAATTTCGACATAGTGAATTTCGAAATTATGAAGTTTCAAACTTAAAAATTCCACACCAACTCTTATGGCTTTCGACAAGCTGAAATATCGAAATTATGAAAGTAAGCTTCCCGGATCGATTTCGAAATCGTATAACGTAAATAGCAATTGAATTTAAACATCAATGGAGAAAAAGAACAAAATATTCGTTGAAATAGGCCTGAAACCAAGCCCAAACCTAAGCCTAATCCAAAGCCAAAGCCAAGCCTGGGCCTAAGCCTAAGCCTAGGTCTAAGCCTACGCAACATTCGGCCAAGATCTATGACCGTCTACCGGATACAGCAGCCGGCATTTATAACATCTAGCCATTTCTGGCGTCGGCATCTCCACTCGGGCTTTTCGTTGGCCTTCAGTGGGCGGGATCCACTTACCACCACCCGTGGTCCATGTCTCTCTCTCCCGCGCGATCTGGTTGCCTCATCGCGTTCATTGTTGTCATTTTGAAGCCCCGCCACCACCTCGGATACAACTATCACTTTCCTTCCCCGCCCCGGGAGGCCAAAATAGCCCCATTTCAAGGTATATATTGAGGGCGGATGGATGACGGGGTTAAAGGGAGCAAAAAGAAGGGTAGAGACATCCGAGCCACCGCGGGGATGAGGTCAGAAAATCTGGGAAACACTTGTCCTTTTCCCCGATTCCGATAGACACCTCTGAACGCGTGGGAATTGCGTCAAAACGGAGCGTTAAGGTCATTTAAGGATGTTTTCCGGAAACTACGCTGGATCCGGAAGCTAAAACGTCGATTTCTGACCTACTTTAATGCACTTTTTAACAGTTTAAAGGTTTTTGAGTGATTTTTTGACGGTTTTAAAAGAAGTTTATAGCTTAAAGGAATTTTAAGATACCGCAATTTTGGCCAAGAATTTCATTTCCAAATTAAACTTGCTTTAAAATGGCTGGGAAGGCCCAAAATCTGGGAAACACTTGTCCTTTCCCCCGACTCCGATAGACACCTCTGAACGTCTTGGACTTGCGTGGTGTTATAGTCATTTAAGGCCGTTTTCCGAAAACTACGCAGTATCCGGAAGCTAAAACGCCCATTTCTAACCTTTTTAAGGACATTGGGACAGCTGAAAAAAAGGGTTTTTGACATTTCAAAGTTGTTTTGAGCGAGCTTAGACCGTTTAAAAAGTAACTGATGGTCTAAATGAGTTTTAGAATACATTCATTCTAGAAACGCATCCGCTTTAAAAAGTTTAACTAGTCTAAAGCGATGGAGAAACCCGGAGAAGTTTATCTACAGCTTCTACACGCACTACGTCCTTCACAGTCCCGTTAACATGTAGGTCGTATCCTAAAGGAACTGTAAAACGCCAAAAAATGTTTTTTATTTGTAAAACGTCCCATTACCTTTAAAAGCAAAACTTGACGTTTTTTTACGTCTAAATATTGTTTTTAGCGGCACTTACAAGGGAAGGGCACGTGGACGAAGTGGAATTTCGCAAAACCCTCGCGGCTACCCCCGGGTAATCGACTATGGAGATCACGATGCCGCTTTCCGATTTTCCTGCGGAGGCCTGTGGACAGAGATACAGCACTTCCGGAAAATGACGATTTGCATGCGAAAAATTAGAATCCGGGGGAAGCTTTATTAGGCTCGCTCATCAGTATGGAATCACCGGTCGAATGGTCGATTGGTAAGCAACTCGCTTGATAGGATACTGACGAGGACGGACCTCACGATTTTTCGTTTTGCTTTTGACCAGTGGTTTTCGAACAAGTTTTCATTGCTATTTTTGCCGCGATAACTCTAAATTTTTAATTAATACCTACGATATTGCAGAGTAACCAAATCTAAAATACTTTCACAAACTTTAGGAAACTTTCGCCTGATGGGAGGATGGCTGCCCATTCTCGCGAATATTTTTTAATTTTCAATTTTTTTTGGTGGGATAGCTAAATCTATGAAATTCATCACTCTAAAAAATTTTGTCGAAGTCAAGGAAATTCTGGACTTGTGCAAAAAGTTCCTGTCAAAAAGCAAAACGAAAAAATCGTGAGGGGATCCGTACCCTCGTCAGTATCCTATCAAGCGAGTTGCTTACAACGACCATTCGACCGGTGATCCATACTGATGAGCGAGCCTAATAAGCTTCCCCCGGATTCTAATTTTTCGCATGCAAATCGTCATTTTCCGGAAGTGCTGTATCTCTGTCCACAGGCCTCCGCAGGAAAATCGGAAAACGGCATCGTGTTCTCCATAGTCGATTACCCGGGGGTAGCCGCGAGGGTTTTGCGAAATCATGTCACGTGCCCTTCCCTTGTTAGAGGCGAGAATAAGCACGAAATTGCTCAAAAGAAACTAAAGCGCCAAATTTCCCGCGGGTAGTAAACTTCCGGAATCGAGCGTCTCCTTCCTCGGGGCGTTCAGGTAATTCAGTGGCATTGAATGCTCGACGTCAGTCTCTGCTGTCCGTGTTGTGTTGTCCCTCCGGAATCTCGACCAGCACAATTGGCTTTCACCGCTTCCGGAGTCCCGAATTGGCCTTTTTTTGGCTGTGGAAATTCGTCAAAAAAATAATAGAAAATGGCGGGAATAAGGAAGAAGGAAGGGGTCTACGGCCCAACACAATCCCGGTATTTCACTGAGGGTTCATGAAGGTACCTCAGGGTTGGTTGACCTTAATGGGCAATTTCAAGTACCGTAACAGGCAATAATTTTGATTTTGCCTAGCATGCGTGACCATGCATTGCCGCCGCGTCATGTTAGCGTAGTTTAGCGTAGTGATAACGAAGCGTTGCGTCGCTCCATAATCACGTCGCCGCACGTCGCCGGCATGCTGGGTAAGTTTTGAAGTAGCTTCGGATGTGCTTCGTGTTGCGTTGCAGATGTTTGCCTTTCCAGCTGAAACAACGAATTTTAACACACAAAAATCATCTACTAAAATTGTTTTAAAGCTTCTCCGCAGCGCGGGCACGTTACGGACACGTCCGAATGCTTCCCGCTCGCGTTGCGGTTGGAGGAATATTTATGAGCGTCGTAGGCCCTGAAAAGACCGTTTGTGAGTCAACAGAACATGGCGTTGCACAACTTTTTCGAGCAGTTTTTTGGACGGTATCGGAAAGAGCATTGTCGAATTGGTAGGTCTGTCTGGTCACGACTTTGAAAAGTTAATTTTTGGAGTCTAAATTCAGAATTGAAAATCCTGGCCAGTCCGAAAATCCATTTCGATTTTAACGCTGGGTCCTCGACAACCAGGCAAAATCTCGACTGGACTAAAGCCACCCGCACTTTTTCGGCATGTACCTTTTTTGCGGGCCCTTGAAGGGGGAGGGTGTTGAAGTGAATATTGTTCATTCAATGGATGGAAGGGAGGAGGACAATTCAGTGGTGGTAGACAAGTGGCCGAGTGGATGGGGAGAGGGGGTGGAGGGGGATGATGGGTTCTTTCACCCTTTCGCCACCACCATGCAAATTCACTCGCTCTCTCTCCTGCTGATGTACACATTAATAGATCAAATATTTCTCAATCCCACGTTTTCTTAAAGTTTGGTTTTCAAAATGGGGGAGGGGGTTTTAAAGAAGAAAATTTTTTTTTTTTTTTTTAAAGTTTTTTAAAAGGAAAAAAAAGAGTTTTTTTTTTTTTTTTTTTCCTCCCCAAGAAAAACAAACTTTTTTTTTTAAAAAAAAAAAAAAATTTTTTTTTTTCGGGTTTTTTTTGTTTTTTTTTTTTTTTTTTTTTTTTTTTTTTGGGATAAGGGTGAGGTTTTTTTTTTTTAAGGGGGAAGGGTTACCAGAAAATATATTTTTTTTTGAAAAACATTTTTTTTTTTTGGTTTTTTGGGGGGGGTTTTTTTTGTTTTTTGGGTTTTGGGGGGGTGGGGTGTTTGGGTGTTGGGGCGGGGGGGGTTTGTTTTTTTTTTGGGGGGGGGGGGGTTGGGGTTTGGGGGGTTTGGGGGGGTTGTTTGTTGTTTTTTTTGTTTTTTGGGGGGTTTGGGGGGGTTTTTTGGTGTTTTTGCGGGTGGGAAAGGGGGGGTTGTTGGGATCCCTTTTGGGTGGGACCCCCAAAGAGAGAATATTTTGTTTTTTTTTTAAAAAAAAAAAATTTATTTTTAGCCACATTTTTACACTTAAAATGATGAAAGTGTCCCCGTCTTTAGTCGTAAAGAGGAACTGGGGGATAGGGTGTGGATAGCTGGGGTGGGACGGGGGGGATGCACCTCATTGGCAAACATCCCCTCCACCGTGTCGTCGTTGTCCATTTTTGGGAGACTTTCTCTTCTTCTTTTTCTTCTTTTCCAAGCACTTCCATTCCCTTTTTCCAATCGCGCCAACTTCTATTTGTCGACCCGGTCCATCTATTCAGCCACACAAAACCTCCCGCAGGGGGTGTCAAACCCTCAGTTTTTTTCAGTTTTATCGATGCACTCATAGAAGCTAGACTTTCCATAGTCAATTCTAAGAATTCCTAAAGAACCCCTGCTTGCTTGCCTGTTTGCCACCAGTTTTTGGGCCAAATTCCCCAAGCGTCTCTGCTTGCTGGCCTTGAGCCAAAGAATCTTCTGATTGTATCATTTTCCAAAGAACCTCTGCTGCTCTGAGCCAAATTCCCAAGGAACCCCTGCTAGTTATCCTAGCCCTAAAAATTATCTAAACCAAATCGAAAGAATCCCTGTTAAGTGCCCTCACCTCCGGCGTATCCTGGCCACATCCTCAAAAATCTCTGCTTGATGGCCTTTTCCCAAACCTCAAAGAGAATCCCAAAACGTTTCTGCTCGTTAGCTGAGCGGATTTTCCGTTGTTTTTTAAATCCGCTTCTTTTGCATTATCGGGGGAGGTTTTCAATGGGGCCAAAAATTAAATTCCCCCCTCCTCCACCGATAATGCAAAGTCCCCCAACTGCAAATATTTTCGGGCAATCCTAAATGATCTTTGCTAGCTACCCTGCATGGCCAAGGGTTTTTAAAGGACATTTGGAGGCTATAGATCTGAATCCAGTTTTTATCTAGATTTCCAATTTTTCACTCCGATTTTTCCTAATTACAACGTTCCCCCGCCCCCGATCCGTTGACCGCCCATAATATGCTAATGGGCTTTTGGGGGTGGGTTGTTTCGTGGGCTCCTCAAGGGCCCTGGGCCACGACGAGGCATTGAAATTAGGCACCAGCGCGGTGGTGGGGGAGGGAACACCTGGCATCCATTGCCAGTCGATATAGCCAGAGGGCACATGCAAAAGAGATATACGTACACCTGGGCCGATCCAGTTCCCTTGCCTCAAGCATGGCCTCAAGCTTCAAGGGGCTTCACCACTTTCAGCTACCAGTTTTGTTTGTCTAGCCTTCAGCTTAAGCTTAAGCCAAGCCTAAGCTAATCCTAAGCTAAGCCTAAGTTAATCTGAGCATAAGCTAAACCTTACTCACTTGATGTGGAAAATTCGCTATTCAATTTACATTAACTTACCGTAACTCTAAGCTCGATTTCGCCCATAAAGCTCCTATTTT
Source organism: Mesorhabditis spiculigera (assembly GCA_958295435.1). Taxonomy (NCBI): domain Eukaryota; kingdom Metazoa; phylum Nematoda; class Chromadorea; order Rhabditida; family Rhabditidae; genus Mesorhabditis; species Mesorhabditis spiculigera. Next base: position 322,478 of record CATQJA010002657.1, read on the forward strand.
TCTACACTTTTCCCTGTCTATTTCATGCCCAAGCTACCCTACTGCCGTTTACTGTAAATTTTTTAAGTTAAAATTCAGAATCGATGATCCAACCACGCCCCCAATCCACCGGTCACATCTACCAAAATATTCAGGTAGTTTTTAGGACCGATTACGCAATGCTAATCATCTAATTTTAGCTCCCGCACGCCCGAATTCGCCCTGTCAGCCAGTTACAGTAAGCCAAACATAAATCCAATCCAATCTAGTTTCAGGAAATTAAAATAAAAGTCTGATTTACGGTATGGAATTTTTCCAGATGGCGCCCGGCCCTCAGTCAATCGACAGAATTTCCTAACGATTCGGCGCAGGTCCCGAGAGTCAATGTGATGCTACGGTAGGAAATTTCGAAATTTCGCGGTGTCGGTATTTCGGAAAACCCAAAATCCCGACAGCCAGATTCCTGTGAGTCAAAATCCTGACAAAGTCCAAAATCCCGGTATCCAAAACAGATATTAAAGGGAAGTGACATTCAGAATAGCGTCCAGTTTATGTTGATATTTTGGTCTGTCGGGATTTTCGCCTGTGGGTATTTCCGCCATTTTCGACTCTGTATTATGGCTGTCGGCATTCTGGCCAAAACTCTAGAATTTCACAATGCCGAAAATTCATGATGGCGAAATTAAAAAATGAGAATTGTCGATGTTTTGGCATTTCAAGGTTATATAAATTCCACGATGAGCTTTCGGCATCGTGGATTTCGATATTTTTAGAATATACTGCCCATACCGTACCCCCTTTTTACAGTACCACCACACTACCGCAGGGTCAGGCGGTGAAGGCGAAAAATTCGCAAAATCTGACATCGCTACGGGACCCGTTCCATTTTATGGACAGCCTGCCCGATCCGCCCAGTCTTCCGCTACATCATCTTGAAGCGCTGCAGATGCGGGTGGAGCAGGAGGAACGGAAAAAGGTAGGGAGAGAGAGGAAGAGAGAGAGAAAACCACACCCACCCCGTTCCAGAAAGAGGACCAAAAACGCATCGTCCGCCGGATCCAACAAGCCCCGCCCCGAAAACAAGAAATCGAATTCACCTCCGCCCCCGCATTCCACGCCAGCCGGGACCTGCGATTACGGTAGGTGGAGCGCATTGAAAATCAGGTCCATTTTTGCAGGCCCGAAACGGCGCGCCCGATCTTCGTCACGACGCTGAGTGATGTGACCACGGATTTATAGCTGCTTTTTTTGTGAAATAAAGACGCATTAATGATCAGCAAAAACCGTAGGGAAAGATAGTAGAAAATGCGAGCGGGAGAGCGAGAGAGAGAGCCGGAGAGCGAGAAAGAGCGAGAGAGGAGAGAGAAGGGGAACAGCGGGAGCGAGCGAGAGGCGAGATATAAAGATGGCTTCAGAGAGAAATCCATAAAACGAGATGAAGAGCAAAAAAATCTGCCAAATTCCTCATTGATCTTTGCTAGTTGCTTTTTAGCGGCAGGTAAATTTGGAATATACCAGTAATATTTTATGCCGTAGCATAAGTTGAAACGGTCGATTTTCGGGGGCGAATCCACGTGATACTGTGCGTGGCGGCGCGGTGACGGCGTTGCACTAACATGGAGAAGAGACGCGTCGGTTTGAGCCTGAAAACGTGCTCTGAATAGATACAACAAGGGCAAAGCTTTAATTTACAAAATTTCTAGAATTCCGTGGATATGCTAATGAAGGTGGCTTGACATATATTGGCTTACCATAGCATCAAAATCGTAGATGCCGGTTTGAAGCCGTTCCACACCAGCCATAGCATGTCTTTCTGAAGGTAAGGGGTGAGAGAGCGAGCAGAGAGAGAGAGAGAGAGCAGAGAGAGAGAGAGAGAGAGAGAGAGAGAGAGAGAGAAATACAGGGTGTCCCAAAACCCCCTCTAGCGGCGCCCAGCGATCCGATTCTCGCCGTAGGTATCTATCGAGCTCTCGAAAAGGCGGAAAACATGGAGGGTTCATTTCTTATTATGTATTTTATTGGCGAATTTTACCTCCAAAATTCATGAAAACGGCTGATTTACGCGACATCCGCATGCTAATTGCGAAATTCCTATTGAAAAGATACCTGTTTTTTTAGAAAAACGCTGAATATCGGACGAATCAGAATAAATCTTAGAAAATGAAGCCCACTTGTTTTCTCGCCTTTTCGCGGGCTTTCGAATGATATAAAAATCATCCTGATCTGAGCTTCCCACGGGCGCTAGAGGGGGGTTTTGGGACACCCTGTAGAGACACGAAACGCACCCCTAAAAACTTGATAACTGCCGGATCGCTACGGGACACGAATATATGCCAAGATGACCAAATGCCCAATCGGAGAAGCCAGGAACAAAGCATCTGAACTCGGCCCATAAATCGGGTTTCCAGTCTTTACCTGGAGGATGACAAGGATCTCTCGTGGCCGCAGGAAATCGCGAGGAGCACGTTGCTAAAAGTTGGGTAAGAGAGCGAGCGAGAGAGAGAGCGACAGAGAGAGAAAGAGAGAGAAAGAGAGAGAAAGGAGAAAGAGAGAGAGAGTGAGAGTGTGAACGAAGAGCTAGGGAGAGAGCGTGAGAGAGAGCGAGATAGAGGGCGAGAGCGATAGAGAGAGCGAGAGAGAGAGAGAGAGAGAAACCGTAATCCACCTACCCTCCTCCAAATAATCATTATAATCAGCGCAACATAGAAGGGCAAATCAAAGAATGTGGGCATGTAGTTGGCCACCGCCTTGATAGCCACAGCATATGGATTATCCCTGTTTTCCGGCCTCGTTAGATCAATTGACCATTTCCAGTCTTTCTGATGTCGAACAACCGTCAAGAGGAATATTGTGGAATAGAGAATGAAGCCGAACAGCACCGCCGACAGGGCCACGAAGAGCTGAAAGAATTCGGATGATTTTCGGTACTGTACTGTTAGTGGAGGGGGTATATTCAGGGTAATGCCACTAGATAAAACCAACAGTTTTTATTCAACATCAACAGTTTATTTACCTTGGCCGTCCACGGCGGTAGAATTCGACTGGCTTGAAAGGGAAAGTAGACGTGCACGAACCGGTTAACGACGAAGAACGACATGTAGAAGGCGGCGTTCATCCACCCACAAAGGAGGAGGCTACCGAAGTACTGAAAATCTCTCACTCTCTCGCTCTCTCTTTCTTTGACGCACTCTCTCTCTCTCTCTCACTCTTTCTCTGACGCACTCTCTTTCTGACTCACTCTCTCTCGCTCTCCCCATCTCTCACTCTTTCGCTCGCTCTCTCTCTCTCTGTCTCTCTCTGTCTCTGTCTCTCTGTCTCTCTTTCTCTGTCTCTCTCGCTCTCTCTCTTTCTCTCTTTTACTCTCATTCGCACTCTGTCACCTCTTTCTCCAAAAATTCCGAAGCCGGTTTAAAAACTAACCCCACAGTAGGGCTCGAGGGTGACGGGGAAGATCATCGCCAGCGCCACGTAGCAATGGGCGATCAACTGGAACACGTCGCAGACGGCGGTCAGCAAGAAGAGTATCACCACAACACCCTTGCCCCAGTCCGGCTTCTTCGACAGCAGATACTAAAAATACCTCTAAGGTCCGAGGCCTGCTTATAAATTTCCAGGAAGCTTTTTAATGCGTGCAGGTAATGTTTCGCAATCGATAGTCTTGCCTTCTCAGTCCCTTTAAACCCCTTTAAAACCGTCAAAACCCACCCGAAAATACCACAACTGCAACCCGATAAAAAACGCGGCCACCGCGAATTCGATACACCCAAAAATTGCGTATTCTGGGATTACTGTAGGGGATACGGTAGCAGCTACGGTACCCGGGTCGTCCATAGGAATTTTGGCAGACAAGCGGAATTCCTCCGAATTATCCCATGCCCGATGGCATTCGGCCCGAAAATTGGCTAGGGTGAAATTCTAAAAAAACTGGAAAATTGCCAGTGCCGAATAAAATTAAAGGAACGCATCATAGATGTGAATACAAAAAGCGTCTAATTTCAGGAAACTAGCGGAATCTGGAATATCGTGGAATTGAGGAAAGCTCAACGATTAAAATTTTGGAAAATTTGGGAAAATCAACTTTTTTGCCATTTTTCCCAATCCGTATTCAATTATTAAATAAATTCTTAGATTTAAATAATTTAAAATAGTTTTAAGTTTTAAACGATAAAACTTCAAATTAAAAAGAGGTGTTGTTGTCATTTTTAGCAATCGAGTATGATATTTTATATTCTTGTGTTTTTAAATGCAATCATATGTTCGAAAAAAGAACTTCATTCTCAACAAAATACAGTATCCTGCTCAACTAACTCAAGAAATATTCGTGATTTTTGTGCGGCTGACGGGTCCTCTGGCCGGATTGTTGGTGTTTGCGCCGCCGGTCACCCAGCTCGGCTTGATGCTGCAAATACAAAATTTTTATTTTATTTATGAATAAATTTTACAATTAAATTAAATTACGATAGTTAATTTTAACGATTTTTAACCAGGAAAATACCAAATTAAATTAAAAAAGGCTCGAAAAGTGCCCACCTGAGTGTTATTAGGGTGGAAAGCGGCTTGTAACAATTCCAGCCGATCCACGACAGCGATTTCTAAAGGGCTAAGATGAAAGCGAGAGTGAGAGAAAGGGAGAGAGAGAGCGAGAGAGAGAGAGAGAGAGAGAGAGAGAGAAAGAGAGAGAGAGAGAGAGAGAAGAGAGAGAGAGAGAGAGAGAGAGAGAGAGAAAGCGAGGAAGAGAAGCGATGATTACCTTAAGGTATGCCACAACCGGGGGATCAGTTTTTGGTGTCCAGATCTCCCAAACGATCCAGCAGAGCATCCCCAGCGCCCAGGACAACATCATCTAAACAGAAAATCACATCTAGAAAACGCCTTGAAAACCTGGCAGATGATGTAGATGTCGCGCGACTTCAGGGCGGCACGCATTCGCTTCTGGAATTGTTGGTTTTTGAGATTTTGAAATTCCTCTAACTCTCTCTCTCTCTCTCTCTCGCTCTCACTCGCTCTTTCTCTCTCTCGCTCCCTCTCTCTCCCATCTCACCTTTCGATAAAGCACCATTCCAATAATTGCCACATAAAATGGAAGGCAAAAAAACGCAAACACATAATTGGAATATTCATTGATCTCGAGGATCAATTTTTCGTATCCGCCCTTGTCGGTGTTGGCGACCTTCCACAGTATTTGGGTTGCATTGTAGGTAACGTTGTATATAGAGACGCTACATCCCATATGTAATAGGAAGCACATGAAAGTAAACACGATATAGATCTAGAACGAGTTGATTAAAGGCGTGAGCTCGAGCTCATTCTCTCTCACTTTCTCTCACTCTCACTCTCTCTCTCTTTCTCTCTCTCTTTCTTTCCCGCTCTTCATCTCTCTCCCTCCCTTCCTCGCCTCTCTCGCTACCTCTCTCGCTCTATCTATCTATCTATCTCTCGCTCTCTCTCTCCTCTCTCTCACGATCTCATGCTCACCTTATTCACAAACGGCGTCAGGATCTGATCGGCCGTAAATGGCAGATAAACAAATAAAAAACGATGCAATACAAAATAGTTCATGTAAAGCGTGCCGTTGATCCACCCACCGATGATCAGTCCGCCGAAGAACTATTAAAAAAGTTATTTTAAGAAAAATGACATCAACAACCCCCATTTCCTTCCTTCCAAAAGCTATTGCAAAAACCTTCGGCAAAAAAACCAAATTTCCCCGGGCGAGGGTCGAACCCGGGCCTTGCGCCTCATAAGTTAGCACCTTACCAATGAGCTATCATCCAGGCGCAAGGTACTTTATCGTATTGAGGTTATTTATGCGGATTGCGATCTTATTGAACCTGGTTTTTTGAAGGATGATCGGTACCGGTCTGTGATCAGGGGGGAGCTTTTTATCGGCGGGAAAATAATTTTTCCCATTGATCCCTACGGCTCAATGACGCACAGTAACCAATTTTCATAGAATTTTACACAGTGTGTAGATGTAAAAAGGATATAAAAATGTATAAGAACCCGAAAATTTTTACTTTTAGGGCAAAATTTATGAAAAAATGAGCAAAAAGGTCAACATTTCACATTTTCCAATTTTTAAAACCTTTTTTATAACTTAGCATAAAAATGATAGCCCTGATAACATCCACCCCCTGTTAAGAGCCCAGTACCGTATCTGGGACGACCTAAAAAACAGCTCCTACCCTGGAATATGGCAAAGGCGCCTCCGGAAAGAACATCTGCAGCCCGGCGAACCCGTGCGCGCTCAGCTGCACAATATCGCAGAACGCGGAGAGGAGGTGGAGCGTCAGCACAATGTCTCGACCCCAACCAGGCCGGCGTGCGTAGAGAAACTGAAGTCAAGTGGTGGTTCTCTTTCATTATCGGGGGGCTAACTTTTTTCTTATCACACATTTTTACCGAGAGGAACCGTTTCTAGGTTATTTTTCACTATTCCCTGACGTAAAAACTGTACAAATTTTGGTACAAAACGACAAAAATATCGATCGTTGGCCGAAATTGGGAATTTTTTAGCACTTTTTTAGGTTTTTTAGATAGTTTGAACTTCAATTAAACTTTAGGTCTGACTTGAATTTAGCAAAATTACGTTAAAACTATTCAAATAGTTATTATTAGGTTATTTTACATTTCTAGGCTCACACGAAAATTCCGTGTCCCTGATACCGCAAAAGTACCGATTTTTGGCAGCTGTCATTTTAAGAGACCCCCCGATATGCCAAAGACTGATTTTCGCTCGTCGGACGAGACCCCTGGTAGCACAGAACCGAATTTACAGATAAGAGAATCCCCCCGATAATGCCAAAGAACAGATTTCATCATTTTTCCAAGACGATACCTTAATATACCATATCTGCAGACATATACCCCCCACGGAGAGCATGATATTCAGCGAACCGAAGCGCAGCAACTCGCCCTCCGTTGGAATCGGCGTCATAACGGCTCCACCGGAATACACCTTCCGGAATCAAACCTCAGCCGTGCCACCAGTGACAATCCCGCGCGGCGCCTAAAAATTCCGAATTTCACTGGGGCCCGTGATTCGAAAACGTCTCGCATTCCTGGCATGGTGGTGATGCGCGAAATTGGGGTGTCTCGTCGGCACGGAATTTGGAAAAATACCGGGTTTTGCTGGAAAAGCCTAGGTTTAAGACAGGAAACGCGCGCGAAAAACGGAAGACAAACCCTCAAAAATGGACTAAAAGACTTTAAAATGTTGTCAAAATCACAATTTTCTTAATTGCATTTTTCCAAAAGGTCCAGGAATGCCTAGTAGCGCCATAGTAAGTTTTTAATAAAGTTTCACCATATTTCAACTGGAAAACCTTCAAAAACGATTAATAAAATCTAAAATCGCCGCAAAAAAATGGTATTTATTGTATTTTCGGATCAAAAATTTGCAAAGTTTTGCAGCCAAGGAGTAGTAAAATAATAGTTTAAAAACATTCTTTAGAAGAATTGGGCCCTAAAGAAAAAAATTTGTTCCCCCGGATAATGCGAAAGCACCCCTAAAAATAAATTAGCAAAGTCCAAAAATTTAGCAATTCCTTGATTCCTTTTCCGGTCCTATTAAAATTTTGAATTAGCATAAATTTAAAAGTTACCATTGAATACCCGCATTTCCGGGTGCGCCAAAACCGGAACTAGCTAAAAAAACATCCGCCATCCACCATCATTTTCGATGGATCGGAATTCGCTGTTCTACCAATCGCCACAATTGCCGCCCCAACCGCAAATAATCTATGAGCAGCCACAGGTTGGAGTAGATGTTCTCATACCTAAAAATGACCTTTACAGCCCTGGAACCAACCCACGACCTACCAGTACGCTGACGCGACGCAGATACAACAACCCCAGACGGCACCCGCCTATCAGCTTCTAGGTATTTTACATTGGCCAACCTTACTTTATTTTTAGACCTTTCCGCGCTCCCAAACCGCGACCTCGTCCTCGTCCCAGCCCAACTTCCACCCCTCCAGCAGCAGCAGCAGGTCATCTACTACGAGCAGCCCAAGATGCAGTACCTCATCGCCGAACCATCACCATCAACTTATGTAGGGCAGAAAACGGGGGTACTGGACTGTTAACGGGGGGGGGGATTTGGTACGCAAAACTAACTTTGATTTTTGGTCGCATTTTAGGAAAACTTGTTTTTATATTGTGTATTTTTGGTAGTTTTTGATCGCTGGGAACGTAACAAAATTTCAAAAAAAAGTGAAAATTTGAAACTTACATTCTTGGCCATTTTCACAAATTTTTGCTCAAAAAAATCGAAATTCTCGAAAGCTTTTCTGATTTTTACTGGTTTTTTATATATAAAAACTATGCAAAATTCTATCCAAAATCGCTTTCGTTAGAGGTCCCCGCTAACAGCCCAACACCAAAATTTTCTCGTTTAGCGTGCGGTGGGCCTGCTGCAGGTGACCGACCCGGATCCCGCTACGCAGCCTCAACTACAGCCGCGCTACATAACTCAGAACCGTTAGTTTGGCGAGTGAGGCCGCATTAATGAACCCGTTTCAGTTGACGGCTTCATCGAAGTGCAGCCCCTACGACAGCCACAACAACAACTAACCCTTCAACCGGTAGTTTGTATACTATCGAAGCGATTCAATTCCGTGAATTCCAGCAGCAACCGTTCATCTACTGGCCCAAGTTGGGCGCGCAACAACCCATCGTCGTCGCCCAGCAGCCACAGCAAGCCCTCGTGACCCAGCTGCCCGCCGCCAACACCACCTACAAGAGGTATAAGCTTTAAAACTCGTTTTCACATTATCGGGGTCTCCCACATTTTTCCTATAAATTCTGAACTGCACGTAACCTAATAGTAGCGTTTTTCGTAAAGTTCGCCGAGATCTTAACTATCTTAAAAACCTCGACATTTTTCAATTAGGTTGAAAATCGGCCATCTTGTGGTCGAAAAATTGATTCTTGGGTGTTTTTAAGGAAATTTTACAATTTTTCTACGTGCAGGAATAGTAGAAACATTTTAGAAACATTTTCTCTGTTTATTTTAGAAAAATTCAGTTCCTAGTCTATATTTTTTGGTTTTTTGATAAAAATTGTAGTTTTTTTTTGAAAAAAAGTTTTTACGTGCCGGAATAGTATAAAAAAGCCCTTTTTGGTTATTTCTCGTTTAGCCAATGAGCCAATTTAAGCCCAACCAGACTGTCGCCACCGCCACGTCTACCGCCCCAATGGCAGCAACAGCACAAGGGGGCACTCGCCGCGATTCAGCCGCCACCACCACCAATTGCCAGACGACCGCCGGAGCCCAAGTTTGAAAGGTGCGCCTGATAAAAAGGATTTGAGCATGACAAAGACCCGGAAAACTCAACCAACCAAATCATGGCAAGTAATGCTGTTTTTTTTTAGGATCCCGAATCCACAACCAATTCCGCACCCTTTCATATCGCCACGAAGCCCGGCACACGAGCCGCCAAATCTAGTGAGTTCCACTTATCTATTTTCGTATCCTATTTTCCCTCTTCTTTTTCCACGTCTACGAGCTCCAAAACTTCAAAAAATTTCCGCCGCAGGCGTGGCGAAAACCCCATTGGATCCCGAAGGCTTGCCGCCGCTACGTCCCATCGGCCGGCGGCACCGGGCTATGCCGTTACTTGGACACCTGCATCTACGTCCATCCCAGCGATGTGACCCGGGAAGAATGTTGGTTTTGCTCTAACGTAATTTTAAATTGTTCTTTTTAATTGTTCATGCGGGTGCTGGTCCCTCGATAACGATCCAGAACCAAAAAACCTCAAAAACCTTTTCAATATGCGCTAGCACACCATTGTTTAAGGGGAGAGGCTTGTCGAGCAATACGAGCGATGGTCGGCAACTGTGGCCGCCAACAACAGACAACTGAGCGGCAACGTATCACGGCCTTTCGGTAGGTTCTAGAAATAAATTGGAAGAACAAATTTCGTCCTATCACTCCAGATGTGCCTAAGTACCCAAAAGCAATTATTTTTGTAGTTCTTAGTAGTATTAGTGGGGTTTAAAGTAAAGAAACTACTTAAAATACAAAAATGCTTGTAAATTCGTTGGTCGAAAATGTTGAAAATCGACCTTCCCTTGTTTTTAACGAAAGTTTGCTTAGTTTTCAACTTTAAACATAAGGAAACAATATGGATGCAGTTTCTCCATTTTCGATGCAAAAAATTGGCCCTAAGGGAAAAAGTTTGTTTAGCTGCTTCCTACCAACACGCCGAAGTGCCGCGGAGGAGGAACGTCGAAGAGTCGAGCTGTGACTCGGACACGGATTCGCAGCAAATTGCAGCGCCGGCCAAGCTACGCCCCGCGGAGTCACAAGCACTCGTTCGTCCTGCTCCACCAGCGGCGCCAACTATCCAGTGCCAACAAAACGATCAACATTGGCCGGCCTTGACGCCACCAAATCTGGATGTGCTGTGTAAGAACAAAGATTGAGAATGCTATCTTCTTCCCTCTTTTTTCCAGCGATCCCGGACACCGGGCCAAGATCCGACGGCGCCGAGACCGACAAGTCCGAGCCGGCGATCCACGCGTTCCCGATGGTTGAAAAAGCGGCGCAAATGTTTCTCGGGCCGCTGATGCGCATCACCACCTCTGCTGACACGTGGTAGGCCAAATTATTTTCGTAGCACGATTGACCTGTTGTTTCTGCAGCGCCGGGCCGTCGTCGATCCTGAAAAACAAGGGCAGCCCGAAGCGGAAGCTCTTCGCGAAAGTCGCGCTCGGCCGCCATACGTGTACGTCTCGCCCAACCTCCTCATCAGCGACCAACTCGACCGAATCCTAGTACCCCCATTCACATCAGTGTTTTGGATATTTCTGCTCTCGCGCTTAACAGAATTGATTACAAAAGCCTCGATGCATTCTTCGGTCATGGGCGGCATATCGTCGCATTTTTCTTGCCCGGTCTTGTTGGGCATATCGACACGGGAATAAACGGGTTTTTTTGTTTGTCTGTCGCTCAAACGTTAAATTTGGGTACATATCCACATTTATGACAGACACACACATACAGAAATCACGGATTGTGTGGGGGCGAATATCCAGCATGACACACTAGCGCAAAACAGAGGGGAAACTGAACTACCGAGGCTCAAAGTTGCGAAGATGTAATGGAGGAGGCAACGGACGGAAAGGCGGATCGAGGCAAAGATGAAGCCGTACCACCCACTAATGCGCACCACGCCACTGGTGTGTACGTTCGGGTGCACGGCAGACCCAGTTCTGCAAATGAGAGACAAATATTTGGGAGGACAAAAATCCAGGGTAGTTGTTGGTTGGTTCGTGCCTGTACATGACTATATAAATGACGCGCCAAGAAAAACGGAACAATGCTACTGCTGTGACAATTAAAAAGTGGGAGTGGACCTCGAGTAGCTACCGTGTACAATCATAAGATGCTGCGGGTAAGCGAAAAAGTGGGAGGTGAAAGGGCTTAGCGATTTTTACGATCTGTCCGAGCCGGTTGAGACGCGTTCTGGAGCTGCTCGCCCAGCTGCACAGCACCGCCGAGGGCGCCCATGTACTGCGTGTTGGGTGAGATGAACTCACGCCACAGCCAGTTCACCGCCTCGTCCACCTGAAAAACAAAGTGCTGATCCACGAAATCAGACTGCAACTCACATGTCCACCGACTTCGCGAAGGTTGCCCGAATAACGGGAATAGGCCCAGGCGGAGAGAGCGAACAGCACGATCATGAACACGGACGAGAAAATGCCTAAGTAAAATAACTAACGAGAATGGTTTTATACGAACCGGCGATTCCGTCGCAGCCAATTAGGTAGAAGAACTGCTGGATGATGTAGTCGACGATCATCATCGACACGAGCACTGCAGGCGTACGCATCGACTTGAACAGGTTCTTGCCCTCGTTCGACTTCTTGAAGTTCTCGAAGGTCTCCTAAAGATGTGAAAATTCGTAAAAAGATGCCAATTTACCCCGATGTCCTGCTCCAATCGGTCAAGGAATTGCATGCTGAAGTCGGCGCCACCCATCTTGCGCGCATTTCTGAAGGAATTGAGTGAAAATTAGCTACGGAAGTTCATGCTCGAAACAAAGCGCAAAATTGACTAAATAATTACCGGAATTCCCGAATGGCCTCGTTTCTGCAGCGCTCGTGCTCCACTCCCAGCTCGGAGGTGGACATGTACGGCTTGTCACCACCGCACACCTGGGAGCATTTCTTCCAGTTAAATAAAATGTATACCTCTTCCATATTACGGCTGTAGAGCGCCCGTGCGCTGGAGACTGCAGCCAAATTGTTTGCCTCGGCAGTCGCCTGAAAAACGTAGATTGAACTGCTTACAAAAATGCACTCGAAATTAATAAAAAACCAACAATTAGCATAGATTTCGGCTCGGGCAGCTCCTGGCCCTGGAAGATCTTCATGTAGGCCTTGAAGTACTCGACGAGCTCGCGGCAAGTCACTTTGCCCCCATTGATGTCCTTCAGCACCAGGTTGGCCCCGTCGAGGATGCGCGGGATCAGGGCGTGCAGCGAGTGTTGGAATTCGGGTTCGATATCTAAAAAAGTGGAGGTATGACATAATGCAAAGGTAAAAATATATCATTTCCCATGAGCTAATCCGTAAAGTACATACAGGATAGGAAAGAGAAAAGAAACCCTCCAAAAACACCCGATAAATCGATTACCATCGCGGTTGAAAGTGATAATTTTGAGCTAAATTGAGCCTCGAAAGCAGACGATAGTATTTTGTATTTTACATGACTGGCCTTGACATACCGAGGATTAGGAAAGTAGCAATCAAAACACACCAGTCAGCTTCCCATCGAAATTGGGGTTCGTAGCCACCTTCAGCCCGGGGTGTGGCATCAAAAAGCACTGAATGTCGTCGAAACAGGCCCGGATGTGTGTGCGCAATTGCTGGAGCTCCGGGTGCTGCTTGTCGGAAACCTAGACGAATGAATTCAATCTCTAAAAGGCCACTCACTTGTAATCGCTTCTCTAGTGTCCGTTGGCCGCCATTGAACCCGAATTCCGCTTCGTAGGGGAAACTCCAGTCGCGCACCAGGAAGATGAGGCTCTGCAAAAAGACACTAGGCTCATGAATTGGGACATGCCTGGAATGGTTTGTTCGAGGAGCTCTCCAACGCCAAGCGCCCGTACTCGGTGAACAGCTGCAGGTGCTGGAGATCATCTTCTTGAATGTTTTGGGTCAGGTTGTAAATCTAGGAACAGCGGGTGTGACTTGAGTATAATTTGATACCTGAACGGAGCTGATCATGGTAGATAGCGCAAAGATTGTGGCACAATCTTTCACCGTCGACTGCGAATCGAAAGCGCCCTGCGTGTCCATGAGCAGAACGGCAACCTACAGCAGGAATTTTTGAAGCAAGAATAGCGGTTACCTCCTCGCCGTGCAAATCCTTGACGATGAACGGACGTTCCCAAATCAGAATTCCGTTCGTTTCACGCTCGCTGCCGCCGCGCCACGAGAAGCCCTTGAGCGGTGTTTCCGGCTGCATCCAGTTGCCCTCTTTTTGACCTGAAGCCCTAGTTATAGAAACTTTATGTCGCCAAACCGTCATTTCGCTCCAAAGCCTCGAGGTATCGCAGGAAGAAATTGAGAAGAAAGGATTTTCCTTTCCTGTAGGCGCCAGCGACACCGATCACGGCGACCTAGAATAGACTATTAGTAAGCTCACAAATTTCAAAGTACAAAGTCCGAAAGTTAGGTTGCTTACCTTTTTGTCTGCGTATCTTTTGTCGAGAAGCACCTTCTCGAGCGCTGCTTCATTTAGGGAGAAGGTGTGATCGGCGTCGCCATCATTCACTTCGACGATCCGGACGGCTTCCGCTGAAAAAAATATACACATCATCACAAAAAAAAACTTACGGGCAACGGGGTTAGATACTTCCTCAAAATCGTGGTCAACATTCCGGTCGACGTAGACCTCACCCATCCCTGAAAACCAAAAGATTTTTAGTGTAGGGCACTGCCACAGAATCTATAAAATTGGAAAACAAAGCGATGATAACTCATGTGGGCCGTGATTCCTGCAACGCAAATAAACACTACGAGAGCCAGGAAGAGAGGTTTATTTGCTTTCATGCCGCATTTGAAGTTGCCAACAGGGCTAAAGGTCTAACACCATGCCAGGTGCGCCCCCGTGCGCTTGGAATTCAAAAAATCTTGTCATGGCCGTGCGCCGTAAATCGAAATGAAAGGCTGCTGGGCGATAGGTAGGGGGGAGGGAGGAGGGAGAACGGCTCCAAAGCACGAAAGAGCGCCCATAAACTCGCATCAATCAGGGGAGTAGGGCAAAAAGTGAGAGAGCTTATTGTCTGGTCGTTGTGAATTGGGTAGTAGTCCATGAAATTATGGCCTAGTTTCGATCAGATAATTGACGGATCAGGCTTAGAAACGAAGATTGTATGGTTATTTTGAAGAGAGCTTCTAAATAGCTTCTAATTGTAGGTTTTTTTGCAGTTCTAAGCTACAAATACCAGATTTCCAAAAGCGACACGTTTAATATGATGAAATTCGCCTTAATTTGCCAGGCAACGAAGTAATAAGCTGTCAAACCAGTGGCCCTCTTTTTATCATATAAGCCCCCGGCTCCCCGCTGGCCTGCGACAACCGGGCATTCGGGGGGCTAGAGAGCGGGAGAGGGCGAGAGAGTGCGGGAGAGAGCGAGAGATAGAGCGCGTGACGCACAGAAATCGAGACCCTGTCCTCTTTGGTTGCCGGCCGCTGTAAATAATGAGTGCAGAGGAGCGGCGTGTAGCCCGACCAGGGGGTTATTCTAAAAAATGGGAACGTCTGGCTGTTCCGGTCTATTTGCTGGGTTCATTTCGTGACATGGCAAACTATCATGTTGAACAAAAAAGTATGGCATTGATAAAGCCTGAAAATCACTAAATTGCGTCAAGGTTTCTGATTTATGAATTTCCTTTAAAAATTATATTTTAAAGTATAACCTATTCTTGTATTGACGTTTATTTGATGTTTATATTTTCAAGCGCATCCTGCCTCGTCCGAGGCCAAATTTAGCTTTATTTTGCAGGGCCTGCACTAACTATCATAAATTTACGATATTTTTCGGGCATACACACACGCAAAGGGGGAATGTAGTAAAAATGTACAATTCAAAATATAGCTTTATAGTTTTTTTATGATCTCTTGAACGAGATGACCATCCAAATGCCGGAAACGACCATCAGTCCCCCGTAGGCTCCCGCCGCAATCCAGGCATTGTAGGCATTTTGGCGGAATTTGTCCTGAAATCGTATTTAAAATAGTTGTTTTTTATCAATAAAAAAATTTTCTTTTTTTGCCACCTTGATGTCCGGGACGCGCTGTGTGCGCCAGTCGTTGTGGATGATGGCCTCTTTCTCCTCTTCTGGGATGTCTTCGAGCAGTCCGATCGACTCGTTGTAGTACAGGCCGCCGAGGACCGCCTGCAAATGCACAATTTTTGGATGGGTTGCAAAACTAGAGTTTTATGTTCAACGCGGATTGTGCGAGTTCTGAGTTTTGGCGGCAATTTTAGCTTTTAAAACCCACCAAGAAAATCACGCCCCAGAGCGAGGTGCCAAAGATGCAGCCCGAGCACTTCCAGCCGATCATCTTCTGCCCAAATCTGTAATACAGAGAAAGTTAAGGGGCGGTTTGCTTGGGTGAAAAAGGTATTGAAAAACGCTAGAAGGTAAAGTTTTGGACAGTTTTAAAGGTTTTCGGCTTGTAGCGCTAAGCAAAAAAAAGCAATAAACGTACTCAATAAACAATTATAAACTTTAAAAAAGGATAATCCAGATGAAAATAATAATCCGGGGCCCGGATTGGTCTTCTGGTGTCGGCCAATTGATTATTCAGTCTTTCGCCTCGGAGTCGCCCGCCGAAACGATCGAATTCAGGGGCCGGCTGATAAGGGCTGGGACGGAGACGTGATGCCCCGGCAGACGGAAGCACATATTTTCTCGCCGCCTGACGCGAACGGTGGTCTTAAAAGGGGTACTGGACTGTTAGCTAGGGGAAAAGCTGTCTCTCATGTATCTACACAACAAAAACTTGACAGTTTTACAATCCATTTTACCGTTTTTAGTAGTTTTTGATGATTATCAAGTAATTAAAACTTTTTTTATAGAATTAAAATTGAAATTTTCGATCATTTCTATTTTCGATTTTAGGCCAAAATCAGAAGGTTGAAATAAATTTAGGCCAAAATCAGAATTTTTAAAACTGTTAATATTTTATGAACTTTCTACACTGAAACACGGCGTGAAAACCAATAAATTGTGCGTATTGATTCCGCCCCGCCCCCTCGCTAACAGTACAGTACCTTTAAGGGACCGGGAAGTCAGAGGCTGAGTTGGCTTTAGCTTTAGTTTGGTTTTTTGGCCTGAAAGTCGATTTTTACTCTTTAAAAACCACTGTGCGTTGGGAAATACTTGAAGTTGATCTACGAACGTAGAGGTTTTTCATGATATCTCCCTCACTCACTCTCTCTCTCTCGCTCTCTCTCTCTCTCCCTCTCTCTCTCTCTCGTGCTCCCGACGCATAACCGGTTCTGGGTCGAGGCAGCCGCCGACGGCATCGTTCTCGCCCAGCCCTTCAATGCTGTCACCAGTCTCAAACATTAGGCATCGCACACCCACCGGCTGCACAGTCCCGCAGCTTGTAAATTGTAGTTTATAACCTCATCTGTAAAATTTCTAAATCTAAAATTCCAGTAAATCAAAAACGAGTTATAGATCTCACTAAAATTCTCTAAAAATTATCAACGAACCAGAACAGGGTGCACCGCGTTTCACTGCTAAATTTTATGCGGGGCGACGCCTTGGTATCGACAAAACGATAAACAGCTCTTGCATTTTGGCAAAAAAGCGCCTCCCCCCACATGGTTAGATAAAAACGAGGCTTTTAGCTTTTGTTTGTGAAGCTTGGATGTGGCTTGTTTCTTTGTCGCTATTTATATAAATCAAAAACCTTGTCAGCTAGCTAGCTAACAACCCCCAGAAATACTAAATTCCATTTCTAGGAATTGAAAAGCTCAAAAAGGGATAAAAATAACGTCACCTGACAAGTTCCACACCTCGTACATTGCCAAAGAAAATTGTGTATGCTATACTGCGTAGTAACTAAAATATTTTAAGATCTAACTAACTATTTAACTAATTAAACCTGTATTTTCAAAATTCCGAACATTCCACGATTTTCGTCTTGGCGTAGTGGTTAGCAGCGCTACCTTTCCGTTCAGGGTCAAGGGTTTGGGTCCGCCTAGGTCAAATTTTTTGCTTTTTCTCACTAGAACGTTCCAAACGGTTCAGAGTTGCGTTTTGTACTTATTAACCGTTTCTATCCGAAACCATAGCTGGTTGGTGCATTTTGACGAATTTTTCCTGGTTCGTTTTCCTCACTAAAAAAAGCTCCAAAAACGTTCAGAGTCTCGTTTTGTACTTATCTCACCCGTTCTCTATCCTAACCGTATCTGGTCAGTTGCATTGTGGGGCATGGGTGAACCAAGAGACAGTCATCCCCTTATCGTCACGCCATATCAGCCCCACCAGCCCCAGGATTGGCTTTCTGCATTTCTCGTCCTTCACTTTTCGTTCATCCATCCACATGCATTCCCCCGCATTTCCATCGCCCTGCACTTTAACCCCTCCTCGCCGATTTTTATAGATTGCCCCCCGTCAGCAGCGTGATCTTTGAAAATCTGTACCGCCCTGCGCTAAGTGTTTTCCGTGCGATTCGCCATTTTTTGGGCACGTTTAGCTTCTGGCTCTTTTAGCTCCCGGATCCGCTTGCCCAGTTCTACGGTGCGTGCGGGCTGTGCAAACTGTTGGCGGCTGGCCAGGTAGATGACGTTGATCATTAGATGCTCCCCTTTTTTGGTGCTGGACTGTTAACAGGGGGAAACTAATTTTTCCGAGTTAAGCTGTACTGTCCTAGAACAAAATATAAACAATTTTTTAAGATCTTTAATACGGTTATTAGACGTAAAAAGTTCATAAAAAACCCTATCTAAATTTTCGAAAATTTTTGACGTTTTGGTAAAAATTTATGAAAAATCCTATCCTATAAGCGAGAAAAGTATGTCTGTTTTCTGTACAGCCGATTTCTCGGCCGTCAAGCCGAATTTCGAGCTGATTCTTGGCACGGAGGTGGAGAAACACATTTGTCAGTGATGCATTTTTTTGTTTTGCGAAATTCCTTCATTTGACGGTTTTACAACCAAAATAGTGAAAAATCCTTAACATTTCGCTGTAAAAAAGGTATGTCCGGAGGTTTTCTCGGACGCTAAGAGGAGTTGGGCGCTGATTTTTGGAGGGTGAATGGAAGAAACAATTCTCCCGATACTATTTTTTCGATTTTGCCAAATTCCTTAAAATAAAGTTTTTATGAGCATTTTACTAGAAGGTCCTTAATAAAATGGCCACAGTCCCGTGGTGTCCAGGCGATAACTCGAATCCCAGATGGAATTTTGGTCTGTAATTTGGCCCACTTATGTATTCGATGGTGGGGATCACGCACCTCTTATTATTGTTACAAATTTTCGGCGCATTGAGATTCAAAAAGAGAATTTTGTAAAGTTACCAGAAGTCCCCCTTCACGGGATGCCCGCCCCCTAGACAGAAGAGGCCCTTCCCGCCGCCCATCGCCATCTCCCCCGTAGTGTCGTGGATAGGCGCCCGGCCTACCAAGCGGGTGGTCCGGGTTCGAGTCCACGCCGAATTTAACTTTTTGCTTTTTGGTAGTTCAACAACAAAACATATTTCTATGGTCTCGGTGTGCGAGTTTTAGGCCTGGCCCTCGCTCTAGCGCCCCAGGCCAACGAAAAAGAAATTTGAGCCAGGCTCTGGCGCCGCAGGCCAATCCTGGAGAAAACCCAGTAACTAGCGCCGCAGGCTCAGATTCTAGCGGAATGCTGACTCTGGCGCCGCAGGCCAATGAAAAGCTCCTTGAGTTACGCTTTCGCGCCGCAGGCTAAATCCGGGAGAAAAAGCAGTAGCTAGCGCCGCAGGGAAAGTTTTAGCGCAAAGCTGGCTCTGGCGGCGCAGGCCAACTAATGGTTCCTTGAGTCAGGTTCTTGCACCGTCCGGCTTTAATAAAAGGAAAGGGAATTCATAATTCCTAGCCGGCGTCCAGTGGAAAAGGGCCGCGAAGCGGTCATTTTCCACTGGTTACCAAAATAGTCAGGAATTTCAAAGCTTTCAAATTTTCATTTTGTGAACTTCCTAGCCTTTGAAAGCGACTAAAAATACTATAAAATAGAATTATACTAATAGGAACTTATGTAGCTTTAGCTCGCAAATTTCTGTGACATTTTCGGACAGATAATTTTTCGCACCAATGATTTTCGGACACGCTTTCTCAAAACTGACAATTTCCCGTTTTTTAGAATGCACTCCACCTCACCGAGCAGCACGGCCTCCCCCGCCGAGGAGACGCCGATGCTGTCCAATGGCGAGCGGAGTGAGCTAGATCTCCAAAAGTTTCACACCCCTTTAGAGGCGTTTCGTGGCGTCACCGATTACAAAAAGGCGCTTAACAACGAGGAGGGCATCTCGTATGTGTACCTTAATTTTGTAAACCTAAAGATATTTAGTACAAAAATGACGTACATCAACTTTATTCGCGGCATGGTGGGCCCTGGGTGCTTCTCAATACCGCTATCCCTAAAATTTGCCGGGCTAGGGGTAAGTTAATTCCTAAAAATAGATAAAAAATCTGTAGACAGGACTTACCCTCCTCTTCGCGATCGGCTTCATCGCGACGCTGAACATGAGCAAGCTCGTCAAGTCGTCCCAATATTTGACCGTACTGTCAGTCGAATCACCCACCATTCCACTCCATTCCAATATTCAGCTCGGGTGGGAAAGCGTTGAACTACGGGAATATGGTGGAAAAGGCGTTCGAGCAGGGCCCGAGGAGTGTTAGACGATGGGCTCCAAAAGCCAAGTAAGCTCCACTGCCAAGGGGACGTTTTTTAGTGCCGTCGGGTTCCAAGTTGGGACCAGTTTCTTATGCGGATTTTTGCGCTGATTCCGAATGTGTTTACCAAATTTGCGGAATCGCGGTTTTCCCAAAGTTATGAACGATTTAAGTTAAGATAGTACCATAGATAGTCGCGCTCATTTCGAGTGTTTCTCGGGCATAGGTCGTTCATAACTTCCGTAAAATCCAGATCCTGCAAATTTGGTGAACATACCCGAAATTAGCGCACAATTCTGCACCGGACTTGAAACCCCCCGCAACACTAGCAAGGTTTCCTTATAAATTTATTATATCGCGTAATCGTTCAATCTCTAGGTTTTTCGTGAATAGCTGTCTGTGCCTCCTCCAGCTGGGTGTATGTGGCGTCTGCTATATTTTTATGACATCCCACCTAAAGGAGGTAAGCAAATCAAAGGGACCGGCACATCATGTGGCTTTAGGTGTGCGACGGGCTGTTTGACAACGCCCCATCACAGACTTATCTGCTAATCTTCATGTGCCTTCCATTCTGCTTGCTCGTCACGATCCGCTCCTTCAAATACCTCTCCTACGTGTCGCTGGCCGGCAACGTGTTGATGATCACCGCACTGGTGATCATATTCCAGGTACGGCGGGACGGATGGGACATGCTAAACTGTGCCCTTTTCGGGGTCTCCTCCAAGCGCCAGCCACGACGGACCCGCTGCCGCACTTCACCAGCTGGTCCGGCTTCATACTGGCGACCGGCTCGATTTTGTATGCGTATGAGGGGCATGCTGTGGTAAGGACATCAAGACCAGATCCCTAAGATATTTATGTTTAGGTGTTACCTCTAGAAAATCAGCTACGGGATCGCGCGAGGATGAATGGGCCTTTTGGCGTCCTTTCCCTCGGTATGTCGACTACCACCTTCATCTATGCGCTGTGTGGATTTGCTGGGTAGGTTGCTGGAATTAGAAAGTATTAGGTTAAAAGTTACAAACATTAAAAAATTTTAGGTATCGAGTCTACGGCAACAACGTCCAGGGCAGCATCACGCTGAACATGCCTCATACTAGGCAAGGTCCAAACGCGAAAATTAAGGCCTCTTTAGGCTCTATTTCATCGTCGACGTCCTTCTCACAATTGTCACCTATACGGGATTCCTTTTACAGCACTTTGTGCTGCTGGATATGTATTTCCCAGAGGTGAGGTGTTGCATTTCCGTCGATTAACGCGTCAAAAACAGCTCGAAAAGCTGCTCGAGGATCGGCGCTGGTCGAAGGCTGCAATACGAGCGACGGAGTATGTGAACAGATACGCGATCGTCATCCTGACAAGTGGGGAACAAGCTTTTCTAATAAAGCCGCCATTATAGTGGCCCTAGCGTTGCTTGTACCGAATTTATCGGAAATTATACCACTCGTCGGCGCGACGTGTGGAATGCTGTTGGCGTTAATTGTGCCACCAATCGTAGAGGTTAGCTTAGTGACCAGTAGTAGACTTCAAACACATCAAATCCATTAACTGAACCTAAATTTAGACGGTGGCCTTCTATCCAAGATGGTCCGCGAAAGAAACCCCCGCCAAATTGTCCTTCCGGCTCCTCGTCAATGCCGTAATCGTCAGCTTCGGTCTGATTTTCATGATATTGGGTGTGAAGTCGAATCTCGAGCATTCAATCGGTCACTAGCCATAATAAATTTTGTAAATTTTCAAAGGAGGATTAACCAAAAGGATTTATCGTCATAGCGAGCAAACAAACAACTGTGCAAAATGGGAAAGTATTTTGTTGAAGAATAAAACGATCGTAGAATCAGCTGGTCTCAATTATCACCTAAGCAAAAATTGTCTAAACATCAGGACCAAAACACGTACCATAGCCCTTGAGCTTCTTGAGTGGCGGCGGAACATCGGCATCTGGTAGCTCAGGGCGAATGCTTTTCTAAAAGGTTTTCTCAGGAAAAGTTCAGATCATGCTTACCAAAAGGTTGATCACGGCTTCGGACTTCTGCGGTGGCTCGATCGACGGAATTTTCTGCACTTCAACGGTGGCCACAGGGCTGAATGGAAAAAAATAAGAGTTAAAATTCTTCGGCTTACGCATCACATGTTTCTGAATCCGCTTCGGCGATCAGTTGCTGCAAGAGCTGCGCAGCAGCCCTTTCCAAATAGCAGCCTTCACTGGTCTGTTTCTAAAAATTTGATGTAAATAAGAACAAAACCCGGCCAACCTTCTTAGCTAGCGCCTTCTCGAGCTTTTCTTTCGAAATTGCTTCGAGCGCCCTCTCGCTGTACATGTATAGACTCCGATCGAGAGTAACGGGGGCGGCCTCTACTTCGTTGATACGGTCTGGATGGGCCTTCAATTCCGCACGGTACTTCCTCTTCAGTGCTTCACTGGTGCGAGTGTTGAAAAATTCGGCCATCAGCGTGAAGTCAGGGCCCGTGCTTCGGAGTATATCTAGAACACATGTTATGCACATCCTGAGAGAACCCACCATAGAATAATTCCGTTTCTTTTTCGTTCCAATAGGGACTTTTGATCCAAGGCCGTTTTCGAAAGGATAAAGAGTTCGTGTTGTGATCGTTGTGCTAAAGATATTGATCAGCTCTCAAAATTACGTACCTCCTCGACAAATTCCCAATGATTGATAACCGGACCATTTGGTTTTTCAACAAGCAAGCTGGTTTTGTCGACCACCAAGTTGCCCTGCGCATCGAGCTTCACCTAAAAACCATGGGTCCAGGGTAAAGGGGTATCGAACCATACCTGGACCGAGCTTGTCTTCGCGGGTGCCTGGAACTCGAGCTTCGCGGTCTTCAACTCTCGATTCTCGGAGACTTCTTTCACGGCCCTCTAACAAAATGTTTTTAAGGAAGGAGCGAGCTAATACCTTTTTTAAGGCCGGAGTGTCAGGCACCCAGCTCACGAGATCAGACATCTTCTTGTTACTTATTTTCTCCAGTTGCATCTCCGAGTAACCCTATCAGAGATTAGAAACGAACATGAATTTATTATGAACACACATTCGAATTTTCGTCGGGCATTTGTCTCACGTTGGTCATGTCCACGGCATCCTGGAAGATATCGACTTCGCGGAAAGTTACGAACCTTCGAATTTAACGGCATCGAGCACTCGAACATGACGAAAGCGCGTTCGATAGGGCCGCCTAGGTTTTATTGTAGCTGCGCACCCGCGCGATAAGCTTTTTGGAACCAGTCGCCAGTGCAATAAGATATAACTGCTGCCAACCAAGTGTCGTTTGCCCCAATAAGTCACAATTTTTTATTTGTCTTTCAAACGTTACAGGAAACAAAAGCGAACAAAAGAATTATATCAAAATTCTGACGAGTCGAAAAGAACATTATCAAGGGTTGAGATGATTAGAAACAGCGAAATTAAAACAAACGGGCAAACAAAAGGAAATTTAGCACCAACGGCGTGTGGAAAATGCTTGATCCTTGGCGAATTGCACGATCCTCGGCGCAGGCGCTTCAGACCTTTACAACGACTTCGTCATCTTCCTAGATCCGAAATCAAAAGACAAAGAAAAAAAATACCATAGGCTCATCCTTTAATGCGACCTCGATCGAGGCAGGCTTTATGTCAATGGGCTCCTGTTGATCATCGACAGGATTCATTTCAACCGCTTCTTCGGTGGCTTTTGGCTCCAACTTCGGCTTGAGTTCTGCTATTTCGGCCAACGTGGTATTGCGCTGGAAACGCAGAGTAGAAAAATCTTAAGAAGGCATACTTGTTCACGCAGTGCTTCCATCTTTTGTTTCAACTCCATGCACAGCTTCAGTGCCTTCTTCTTGGCGGCGGGATTTGTTTGCTTCCGAGCGAGCTCTACAGCTTCCTTCTGGCATTTTAGATAGCGATCGATGCCGTTCTTCTGCCCCTCTTGACGCTGACAGAGGATCACCATTCGTTCCTAAAACAAGTTTATTGTAATCACTCTAATAAACCTTCATTTCCTCGCGGGCTCGTTTTTCCTCAGCCTTCTGGAAGAGCGCCTCCTCCAACTTGGGGTCCATGTAGACAGTCTGTGACCCAAGGGCAATCTTAAAGCAATATTTCCAGCAATTCAAATAGGCAACCTTTGGAACTTCCGTGAGCACCTCATACTCATCGTCATCGAGATCATCACTCATCGGGGATGGCGAACGTGAGCGCTGCAAAAACTACATTACTGCAAAGATATGGGACTATACCATTTCTGCTACAACCGGGGTCGGCTTCGGGGAAGGCTGATGCCAAAATACTTTGACGAAGCGGTTGTTGAAGATAGGCTCCGGCGACTTGTAGGCGCTATTGGCTTCAAAATTCGAAGAGAAGGTGATGAGGGCTCCGAAGGGGTCGTGCTCGTAGTGCACCTAAAGAGAACGGTAATTCTGTCCGTAAAGATACGCACTTCGAGGTTAACAATTTTGCCAAAGCGTGAAAAGTGGCCATTCAGCGACTCGATGGTATTGCACTCCATTGGAAGATTGCGGACTTCAAGGCAGCGCCCCTGGCTGACGAATCGACCTCCGCCGCGACCGCGTCCACGAAAGTAGCCCCGACCACGAGCTGTCGACACACAGGCGCCGTTGTTCGATTCCGTGGCCTAGAAAGGACAGCCGGTCAAATAAAAAAAGAAAAAAAGTGATCTCCTGAAAAAACAGACCTTCTGGGCGGCAAGCACGTGAAGCGGGGTAGGAACATATCCGTATGGTCCCGGCCACTGCGGCGAAACGGAAGCATTTGGAACGGCGATTGGCGGGGGTGGTACCGAGAAGTTAAACATCGGGGCAAGCGCCGGCGAATCAGGATTGTAAGCTAAAATTCAATACTATAAAAGGTTAGCAAAAATACCCTCTGTAAGGATGCCGGGTGGCGGAGGCTGGGTGCTTCCGTGCTGTTGAATATATCCGGTAGATGGCGGTTCCTGGGGTTCCATCTTGACGATTTCCATGTTGCCGTTTCCGGATAGCTGCTTGATCGTGGGATTGCCAACCGTCACCGCTTCTAGCCCATGATCGAAAGGGCACTTGTTGCCGCGGATGCAGAGCCCGTTCTCTAAAACGTGCAGATTATATGGGAACATATTTTAGGCAGAGGAGAAGCACATCGTTAATATACATCCCTCATCCTCCTAGGTGAAAAAACGAACTTTCATAATCACAGCATCTAATTTTCTTCTTATGACGCTCCTCTCGCATGCGTTCATTGCTGCGCGATCTTGAGCGGGAGCGTGACCGAGAGCGCCGGCGTTTCTCAAGAGATCGTCGGCGCGAGCGGCGCTCATCACGACGGTGTGAGACGGGAGAACGGAGGCGGCTACGCATCGCTTCCTAAAGCGCCTATCAGGGGCCAAAGAAAAGTTTACCGGTGATGGAGGGACTATCCGCTTTCGCACAGGCTTCACCGAAACGTCGACAGCCTGCAATTCCGCGACGAGCTGGGAATTCGGCTCACTAAGCGGCACGTAATAGAACGCAAAAAAGACTTACGGCTCCGTCTTGAGAACCACTTGTAGTTTCACCGGCTTTTCGTCGTGGCTCATCGCTTGAGCACCCAGCGTATCCATCTTCGAAAGGCCGTCGATGCACTAAACAAAAATTTAAGCTTGCTCACGCTCATACCTTTAACGGCTTGGTTTCTTCAGAAACCACGGCAGTTCTCATGCCAGAGCCTTCGGCCACCGCCTTGACATTTGTAGATTCTTCGCGTTCGTTGGACTCGACGTCGCTGTGGTGCTCGTCAGTTTGCTTCGTGGTCACATTTCGCTCAGCGATGTAGGAGTCGTGCTCGAGCACATCGAACAGCTTGTCTATGAACGGCTTCGTATCTGAAAAACACTTGTAATGCAAGGATAGAAAGGCCAAAGTAACGCAAACGTTACCTGCATGAAGGAAGACCTCGAGTTGCGCAAGACAAAAGGCCTTCAGTTGGGCGGCGGTCTTGTTCGGCTTCTTCAGCAAGGCGAAAATGTAGCTGACCAGCGTACCCAGCTCAGCATCACACCTATTATCACAAACACAATTTAAAACCAGCGAAATGTCCTTACAAAGGCGCAAGCTCAGCCGTCAGCCAGCTTTTCAGGCTGTCCTGGTTTGAGATGGTCACCGATGTACTACCCATTCTGCAAAAAAAGGTGTTGACCGTTGCAAAAAAATAGAAATACGATAAAAAAGTCCAAAACGGTAGGTAGAAACCCGTCCCCGAAAAAAATTTAAAATTGCTTGAAAAATCGAAAAACCAAGAACGCGAAAATCCGAATCGTCATGGCGTACTGTGTTGTCGCATGGAACAAAAACCGTACTGTGTAATGTGGCGTAGGCTTTCGAAAAAAAATTTTTTTTGATCTTGGATCGTGCCGTAAGGAAAAAGCTTCACTTTTGAAAACTTGCTATGTTTTTGTCTGCATCGTGTTGTTTTCACACCGCTGCTCTGCATACTTATATCCAGTGTGTTTACAACTCCAAAAATAGAATAAAGTTTATCACGTTAATAGTTAGCACACTTCCCTCTAGGCTTTGTGAGTATATGTATGACGAGAAATGGGTACGAGGTTGGCGATGAGTTGGGCAAAGTATGTTCAGGCAACGGGTCGCGCAGTTAGGGCTTACAGGCGACGCTGCCATCGCAGAATCGTGCTTTGGGCGGGTCTTACAGGGTATGAGGACAGGGTAACAGATTTCTATAAAGCACCGTGGAGCATGCGAGGCGAGAACAGGGGGGTAATGGTTAGGATCTGGAGCTAATGCTAGGGCCAGCCCTAGTGAAACAATATATTTTACTACTTCAAAAAATTGGATCGCCCGTTAGCAGGATTTGGTCACTCAACAAGTGGAAACCGAAAAAGTGAGCATATGACGGAGAAATGAAGGGGGGACAGCGTTTTGGCACCGCCAAAATCCTGGACAAGCTGCTAGTGGTGAATTTTGGGAGGTTATTACTAATCGACTAGGGATCGGAAAGCGGGGTGGGAATTGGTGGACTAGTTCAATGAGGTTGACACTCAATTCCACCCGACCTTCATGGCTGAAAAGTGAACAAATTCGAGGGGCGAGATGACAAAGTGGAACGCATCGCTTGAGCAAAATGACTTGTAGCAGAGGCCGAAGTATGATCGAAAATTTTCGTATTACAAAAAAAATGGGGACGTGTTTGGGGAAATACTGCTCAGCACAACCGTATTTGAAGATTCGGGACAGGCACAATGACAAGAGAACAGGGTGGCTTTGAAAGGGTCTTTGATTCACATTTGGGGGTACGTTGTGTTGGTATCTATGGGCGGGGAAGGCATCAAACACACACGGAAATAAAAATAGGTTTAAATCACGGCTAATAAATGATCGTGGAAGACCCGTGTAGTAATGAGGTGTCGGTGAAGTGGAGAATTTTGATAGGATGATCAGCAGTTAGTGAATATACAGACAATATGAGGAATTGAAAAAGCCTAATTATTGGGGGAGGCAGTTGTGGCATCGTTGTTACATGTAGCCGTTGGTGTTCTTCATGCTATTTTGTTGCATCGGGACGTTGGATGTTAGTCCCCAGGTGGCCAGCATATCCTCGAGATGATCTTCTGCTGGGGCGGTGGTGGTGTCGGCGGCGTCGTCTTCATCTAAAATAAAATTTATTCTTGCCAAAAAAAGTCATTTCATCTCACTAATGAGGGCGAAGAGATGTTTCTAGGGCCTTTATATTAGCATGGGATAACAAAAATTGTTTAGGAAAATTTAGCGAATTTCCAGTGGAAAAACCATTCGGAAAACTTCGAAAACCGCTGATAATTTGAAATTCTCATCGCAAAATAGCACTATTTTTCATTTTAAAATAATTTCGAACGTACCATCATCCGAGAAAGCAACGCCACCCTGTGGCTGGGCGGGAGCTCGCGGCGCAACCACCGGCGTCCGAACCACGGGCTGTTGTGGTGGTCGAGCCGCGGGTAGCCGTGGTACGGGCGCTGGGGCCTTGGGCGAGGAAGGTCGGCGCGCGGTGGCGGATTTCGGCCGCGGTCCGGTGCTCTTGAAGTGAGGGCGGCCGGGGTTTCCGAAGATTTGCTAGATATGGGCTTTTAAAAAATCATTTTCCAAGAGGGTACCTGGGCTGTGACTTGTCGGGAAGCGTTGCGGAGAGCCACTAACGGGTTCACCGAAACGGGCTCGTCCAACTTGACCGGCGTTTTGGGAGCTGCTCTTTGGACGGGTGGCGGGCTGAAAATACATGTTATTAACCGAAATTTTTTTGAAAATTGATTTATCCGAAAATCACTTTTTTAAAATCCAAAATTTCGAAAATTTACCATAATAGGCCAAAAAGGAAAAAAATTGCCATGCAAATTTCCCTAAACTTTGATTCCCCGAAGGATGATTTTCGAAAAACACCTTTTTATCAACTCGATTTAAACCTCAGGACCAAATACGAACCTCGGTCTCGTGAAGGGCGCTCGGCCGCAGTCGGATGCTCTTTGTATCGGCGGTGGAGGTGGCTGCTGCTTGACAGGCTGGGCAACCCGGGCGGGCGGGAGCTTGGCGGCCAGCTTGATCGGCTGCACCTTCTTCGGTGGCGTTATGACCGGTGCCGGAATCTGCTTCGCGACAACGGGCTCGGGCACAGGCACGACGGGCTCCGGGGCAGGCATCTTCAACGCGCCGAGGCTGAGCTTCAGGCGCGGAAGCTTTGGTGGTGTTGGTTCCTGAAAATAGTTAGAAGGTAAAAAAATCAATTGGTTTAAGTCTTTTAAGTAATCAGTTGGTTTGCTATCCATTTCGAAAAAATAAAAATAAGAATTTCCCTTTCTATGTGTATCAAAATAATTATAAGTAACTTACCACGACGTGGCCATTTGTCGGTGGCTCAGGGCGCTTCAACCTTTCGGGCTCGACGGGCTTCAGCTCCTCCTTGACCTCCGGCTTCGGCAACTTGAGCGATATCCGTAGTTTTGGCACGGCAGGTTCCGACGGAGAATCACGTTGCTAGAAAAAAATATTCAAACTTTTCGGGCAATCTTACTATTTTTAAGAGCGGAATTGCCGGTGACGCGCCTCGACTATTGCCCAGCGAGGTACGGATCTTCAGAGAAGAATTCGATCTTGATGATGGCCTCGACGAGACGGCGGGCGAGTTCGACCGGGAAGCCGATGGCGAAACAGCATGCATTTTTAGGCTCTAAACATTCCGTTTTCACCAAATTCTAATCCCAAACCTTTGGGTTGATCTTGAACACCAGCGTGCCGCTCGTGTTGGCTGCGGGCAGCTCGGGGCTCAGCGATTTCGAGCAGCACGGCTCGTCGTCGTAGTGGTGCTGAAAAAGGGGTTTAAATTTAGGAAATGATTACACAAACCTTTCCATTCCACGAGTGCGTCCCGTTGAGCAGCGGCGGCTGGTTCTGGTCTTTGCCGTAGTCTTCCACAACCCGCGCTGCTTTTTCCTTCTCAAGCCTTTCCCGCTCTCGCTTTTCCTTCTTTTTCTTTTTCTTCTCCTTCTTCTCGAGCTTCTGTTTCCGGCGCAGTTCGTGCACAAACGCGGCGGTGTATCGGGGGCCCGGTGGTTTCGCGACGACCACCTCTTCGACCATGTTGCCGAGCTTCAGCTGAAGTGGCGGCAAATATTAGAAGGTAGAGTAAAATATACCTTTAATCTGATCGGTACGGGTTGTTGGATCTTTGGTGGTTCTTCGGCCGGCTTTTCCTCCTTAACCGCAGGGGTTGGTGGAATTCGAGCTGGTTCTGGCGTCGCTCCACTTTTCTCGGCCTAGAAATTACATTATTGCCCCCAATATTAAGGTTATTTGCATTGCATAATTGATTAATCTAGCGCAAGCAGAACTCCCCGATTAGACATCAGTATAGTTTGCTCAGCACTTGCTAAAAATCAGCAATTCTGTACCTTGGCCTCATCCTTGACCCGTATCCGGTTAGGGCGCGGTGGTGGCAAGCGGATGGGGACAATCTTGGGCTTCGGTGGGACGAGCATCGGCTTCGGCGCTATGACAGCAGGGGGTGGGGCCTCGCCAAGTTCGGGTGACACCGATCCGCGATCGTCGTCTGAAGCCTCTTCTTCGAGGTTGGACTCTGTCCGGCACACGCGTGGTTGAATTTTCAGTGGTGAGACGACGGGCTCCGGGGGTGGTGGTGTGGGCTTTGGTACCTAAATAACATAAATGTAATCGGTTAGTGTAGGTGCGACAATGTTTGGTATCAAATTATCCCTGTGGCTTTTGCAAGAGCGAAAAAAAGGAAATCGAAAAACGCTTCTGGTACGAAAAATTTAGCGGAGAGCAGGTGCCCGGAAGCGAGGGCTAAAGCGGATTAGGTTGAAAAAATCCCCCAAATAAGAGGCAACACCATGGGTTGTCAGGAGGTGCAGCTCATCCGCTTATGGATGACCTTGATAAGTAGCCAAGTATTAGGAGAGTCCCCGTGTTATTTTTTTGACCCCGAGTATGAAGCGTATGGTTTTGCTGTCAAACCGGCAATAAAAGTGCTAACTGTCAAGCTGTGGTAAAGGCATACCGGCTTCTTGATGGGCATTGACGCGGCACGGATCGTCTCCTGCAGGGCGAGCGCCTGCTGCGCCTTGGTCTGCTCCCAGGCCGTCGTCTTCTTCAGGATTGTTGGCGGCGCCACCTCGACCTTGTCCTCTTCGCGCTCCTTGCGATCGTGGGCCTTCGCCCGCATCTTCAGCGGCTGCGGATATGATGCGCGAGGTGAGCGGATGGTCTGGAATTTCGTCTTTATTTTGAGACACAGTTTCCTGACTATTTTTCCAGAATTTGAAAGGGAAAATAAATCCAGGAATTTAAAAAGATAGGCCGTACAAACAAACCTTAATATTGCTCTCCTCGGCTTTCTCAACACGCTGCACCGGCGCGGGCTTGGCGACCGACGGGGATCGGGGCGTGGTAGCAGCTTCAACTTTGATCGCTTTCTCCACCTTCACAGCCTTTTCAGCCATTTTCGGCTTCACGGCCGGAACGGGCTTCTCGAGCCGATCAAGCTTGGGCGTGGGCGGCTCCTCTTTCGGCACTTTTTCCTGCTTCTGCGCCAATACCTTCGGCATCGGGGGCGGCACGCGCACAACTGGCAACTGAAAACATGGATGGTATTTTTAGTTTAATTACAAAAATTGCACGTTGCGGCATCAAAGCTTACCCTCGGCGGTGGTTCCCGTCTGATCTCCTTGACGGCTTTCTCCGGTGAGATGGAAGACCTTCGACTGGAACAGCGAACCGACGAGGAGGGAGAGGACATAATCGATGATAATGATGGTGAAGGGGACGGCATCTAAAGAAGGGATTCTTTTAAAAAATTTTATTTCTTAAATTTTTGGATTTTGAAGTTTATTTTTACCTTTTAAAATCACGAAGACACAAAAACAAACCCTTTCAAAAGGTGGTGGCGACGGGGATGGAGGTGGCCGGGGTGCCGTTGAGGGGACATCATCAAAATCGTAGTACTCGTAGGCCTGCGCTTGGGAGAACACCTAAAAAATGAGTTTGCTGAGGGGGATCCCTAATTCATGACTTACGGGGTGTGAAGGTTCTGGATAAAAACCTACACTGGGCCGTTGCGGCGCTGGTCCTCCACGTCCACGGGCCACCGCCTTTGGGTCCGAAATTCCAGCTTCTCGCAGCGCCGGGATCAGCGTCGAGGATTCGATCAGCCTTTCTGGAATTAGCTTTTATTAGAAATAGGAAGAAATACTGACCATGCCCATTTTCCTCCTTCGTCAACGCCTTTTCCGCCTCAAATTTCCGCCGCTCATATTCGTGGTCGAGGTAGAGCAGCAGGTTCTTTTCTTGCATGTTGCACTCGCGCTAAAAAGCATTTTAAGACGGAATTCTTTTCCTCACCTGTGACTCTTGCAAAAATGCCCGGCCCACGCGCTTCATCAGGTTGTCCTGCTTCATCGAGAGGTTCAGGAAACTTCGCATCAGGTTGTTGTCAACTAAAAAAAGAACAAATATAATAAGATAAAAAAGACCCGATCAGGTTTTTCCAATTTCTGGCAGGTAAAAAATCAACTGCGCCGGAAACTAGGACTGGGTGCTACCCGAGGTCATAGAAAAATCTGGCAAAAATTTTGGGCAAGAAGCAAAAAGTTTGCCACCTGCGGGGTTCGAACCCGGGTACAATTCGGATAAGCGGGGAAAATTAGGCGGGGGAACCGAACTTTCCGCCCAAGCCTATATTTGTTACATAAATAGTGGAAGTGTTTCTAAATTGTTTATATCTATTCCTAAACATAAAAAGTTTACAAAACTTAATTAAAAAATTTAATTTTAGGTCGAAAAATCAATTTTTTTCGGCCCAAAATGACCAAATTTTCGACTTTTTCAAGCGTTTTTCTAACTTTTTAAAAAGTTTTGCCGATTCAAATATGCTTAAATTTTGCTAAAAACAATGTGAAAACACTTTATATTTGATTACTATCCCCACCAGGGCCGACTAAAAAAAAGTTGTTTCCCCCCCGCCTAAAATTTTCCCCCCCGCTTATCCGAATTGTACCTCGAACCCGCGCCCGGTTACCCGGACCCGATCATAAGTCGGGCGCCTTAGACCACTCGGCCAAGGTGGCGGTAGTAGGTGATCACGAAATGTTCTATTTATTTGGCCGAAATTCAGTATTTTCAGCAATGCTGAAAACGCTGAAAATGGGGCCGGGCAGGGGGGAGAGGGAGGCTGGTCGCGCGCTAGGTTGCAGCATTAATGGCGGCTTGCAGAGGCTATCCATCCTTTCGCAAAATGCTAAAAAAGGGTCGTTGTTTTCGTGTAATAATGATGTTTTGCGATGTGATATAGCTCGTTCGATAAGCTGGAAATTCTTCGTAAGTTCCTCTTCGAAAAAATCAAACGATTACGTTCTTGGAGCAAATTCGCTCTGAAAAGGTGGCTATAGTTCGTTTCGTTATATAGTTTTAGAAACGTTCTACCCAAGACCGTTTTTGTTCACAACTTTCGAAGGGTTGGACTGGTCCAAAATCGCAAGCTCTTTCAAATGAGGTATATCAGAACATCGAAAACTCTATAACAACACCTAAAAACGGCCCCTTCTTACTAGTTTTTTGTTTCCTGTCCCAATTTAATCAGTATCCTAAAGAGTAAGGTTAAAAACTCACACTCGGCTTCATATTCAGGCTTGAGCGGCGGCTCGTCGCTCAGCCCGTATGGCAACAAGCGCTCCACGACGTCCTTCAGCGACGAGAAGGGCCGCTCGCTTTCCGGTTGCCCTATCCGCTCGGTCATGTCGTCAAAGAAGCTGCGTAACCGGGTGGCACGCGTTTCTTGTCGCTCGGCTAGGCGTTTCTGGCACTCGGCGGCCGGCATCTTGGTGATCTAAATATACGTCGTTTTTATGAAGACTAATTTCAGCTTAATTATAACGGCTGAGAGACTCGATCATAACGTTTATGATTCGCAAAAAAGCAAGCAGAAGAAGCACAAAAGCATGTTAGGCTTACCACAGGCTTTGGAGGTGGCGGAGGGGGAGCAGGAGGAGGTGGCTGATCAACAATGACGACCTGGTGAGTACCAGGTGGCAATGAAGCTAGGTTTATGCCCGGTGGCAGGTGTGTCACCACCTAAAAAATATGAAATTCAACGACGTCAAGCAAATGAACAGTTCCAGAATATTCTCAGATTTATCGTCCAATACTTCATTCTAGTCAGAATATTCCCTGAAGTACCTTTCCAACGACCACTTGCGGTTGGGCCCCGGTGGAAGTGAGAATCAACGGTTGTTGCCTTCTATTGTTCTGCGCCGGTAGTGTGTAGCGGCCAGTCTGCTGTCCGGAGGCCACGCGTACTACCTAACATTTTTTTGAATATACTATTCGCAATTTTAAAACGTACATCTTTCACCGTCGGCTCAACCCCCGGATTTTGCGAGATCAGCTGGCCCGCGACAATTTTCATCGTTTCGGTGGACTAAAAGGCCGGTTTTGTAGAGGAACAATCCAAGTATCAAAATTGAGGTTTTAAAAACGTACAATGCTATTCCGCGAATTGATGACCTGATTGGTGACGATCTGGGTGGGGGCAGGCTGCTGGTGATGGAGGGGTTGTGGGGGTGGTTGTTGGATGTACTGATGCTGGGTGACGACCGCCGCCTGGCCCTGCCCGGTCTGTACGTAGACGACGGTTGGTTGCTGTTGTTGTTGCTGCTGCTGCTGTTGAGGGGGTTGCTGCTAAAATAAATGTTTCGGTAAAATTTCCCGGCACGTTAAAAGCAACCTTTTGCATCGGACGCCGTTGCAGGGGTGCCGTCGTGATTTGCACATTTTGCTGAGGTTGCTGCTGGATGTTGGTGGTTGTTACAGGCTGAAAAAGTTATTAATATTCTTTTCGTTATCGGGAATACTTTTAATGTAGCAAGTTTTTAAAATTTAACCCCACGCTAACCGTTTAATTTTCTATAACACTTATACTTTGGTTTATTCTTTTTTCTTTTTCGCCTAGGAAATACCTTTGATTTAGGCGAAAAAGAAACGTTAATGGCTTAATTTTCTAGAAAAATCATACTTGCACCCGCTATTCTCTAAATGCCACCACCAAAAAATGCGCATAATAGCAAAATACCGCTACCCGCAACATGCCGTCAAAAAGTATCGCAAATTGGCATAACCAAAAAAAATAGAACTAAATCCATCACTTCTATCAATCTACCTGCAAGCTGTGCGTGCTCGTGTAAAATTGCTGTTGCTGTTGCGGCTGTTGCTGCTGCTGCTGGGGAGGCTGGGGATGATGTTGGAGCTGTTGGGGTTGAAGCGACTGTTGGGGTTGAGGCTGAGGGGGTGCTCGTTGGACCTGAAGGCGCGATGAAGACAGAAAACACACAAAAAAAAGATTTTTGCATGTACACACGGCTAGACAATCACGTAGTACAAGATCCCCTAGCCCCTAGCAACATTTAAGGGTAAAACTAAGCTAATTTCTCTCATCTCCAATTTATTCTCCAAATTTACTTTACCTCCTGTTAGGTTTTATCGGGTTTGTTTGTCAAGATCAAGCGCACCCGATTAGTTCAAACGTTAGAAAACTCGTCAATTCAAAAACAGTATCAATTGCTGCTAGTCTTGTTGAATTAGTACCCGCACTAAAAGCTCCTGAAAACCCTGCAAAACAATTTTTTTATCCGACACCAGGGGTGGCCCAGGGAAAAGTGCTTATAAAGGGGCGTGAAGCTGGATTAAAGGCTGTAAAATAAAGTGTAGCCTTGTTTTTGGCGCAATCTTCTTCTTCACAGCCCCTTCAACAAAATGTTACGTAACCGGGGGGTAGACGATTTGGACTGGGATTGCAGGAAATAAATTGGACGCCCAGGCGGTGCTCGCCGAACCCAATAAAAATGCATAAAGCTAAATTAAAAATGGTTCTTGAGTATTTCCAGAAGGAACGGAATTTTTCGCTCATAAATCCAGATGTGCCTAGTAACTTCATAGAAATTATTTTAATAACGGTTATAGTAAACTAAAATTTAACTATATTGAAAAAGTGTAAACCGTATTCAATTTCGAATTTGGATTAAAAAAAATAACAATTTCCGGCGTATTTTTAAACAAAATGAATTTTTTAGGCGTAAGAATCGTATCAAAACTATCTAGCAAGATCTGGAACCCAAGAACAGTTTTTTCCCCCCTGGAAATACCAAAGAACCAAAAATTGAATAAAACCGGCACCTTCACTTCACAATATCCGTCGTTGGCCGTCGAGGAGAGCATGGTGATGGCCGAGGTAGATGCATGGGCGGCCTCGGTTTCGGGGTGTAGCAGCGGTGGGCCATCGGTGTGTCCGGCGACGGCCTCGGGCGGCGGGGTGATGGTGGCCGGTGGCTGTTTGGTCATTGGCTCGATACTGGCCCTCAGCACTTGGCCCGTTTCGACGCAGACCAGGCTGCCGTCGGGTTGTTGGATGACCTGGATGGTCTTGGGCTGTGGCTCGACGGGTTGTTGAGGTGGCTTCTTGGGTTGGGAGCGTTTCGGGGCCAGGGTCGTGCCCGAGCCCTGCCTTTGGAGCACCTTCAGCTGGGCCGGACCGTTGCTCTAAAAGGTTGGAGGGGATGGTGAGTGTGTGCGTTAGTTGCAGGTTTGATTGGTGAGGAGGTGGAAGGCATGGTTGGCGTTTTGGAAAATTAAAAAAAAAGTAAATTGTAGCGGGAAAGAGGTCAGGAAAAAATAGCTTCCGGTTCTATATTCGAAAAACGCGCTTAAAAAACCTGAAAACTTGAACTTGCCTAAAAAGAATTTGGAATGTGGATAAGAACCGGACGCGTCATGAAATCCCCGGGTTTCAGGGTGAATTTGGCCTAAATAATGCCAGATCTAGTTAAAGTAACCTTCAGACTTTTCAAAAATTAAAACATCCAACACGGCGAACCATGCCTCCCCCAAAAAATAACCCTGGACACGACACCCGTCAGCATCCAACCCAGACCCGGACATCTAGAAGGATAGGGCCGGCGGCCCGGACAGCTCGCCAATACTGGCGACACACTGGATTGCTCCTGGAAGTTCTCAGAAAAATCAAGTCAAGTTTTGGCCTATCTAGGAGCAACCCAACACCACCCGCAATTGGACAGATCTCCGCCCCATTCAAGGGCGGGCAGGCAACGGAAACGGAACGGGCGACAAAAGCCGAGCGCAAAGAACGAGAAAAGGTATGGCAGAAAAATTGGCAAGTCGAGAATCGCGAAACCAACCTTGGGCACCGGCGGCCTGGCGGGGGGTGCTGGACGAGGCCGTGGAGGAGGTGGTTGTTGTACAACCGGGGCCTGTTGCTGCATAGCTGGTGCCGAGATTTGAGCGGCCAGCCTTAAGCAAAATAATTTTGTTTGGAATTATCGGATTATCACATGATCGGGGCCACAGACTTTTTCCATTAGGGTCCAATTTCCGGATTATCAATAATGCAGAAAGTATTTTCTTTTTTCTATTCCTAAACCCGACGAATTGAAGCGATACAGCGAAACAACGACTTTTCCAAAGTAAAGTCTGTGTGAAGATCGAAATCAAGGAAAATTTGCGATTATCAACTCACGAGGCGTTCTGCTTCATCAACTGTGACAGAAGGATGCGCTGTTGAGTCTCCTCTAGCTCCCTGAAAAGCCGGTGATTAGCGCTTCGCTGCCAGGCATTCGAAAATTGGTCGCAAAAACACGCACTTCCTCTTCTGCACCAAGTTGCTCTTGATATCCTCGTCTTCCGTTGCCGCCAATTGCGCTGCGATTTCTTGAAGCTCTAAAAAACAAAGAAATGTTTGACCTTTCATGTGCCTATTACCTCGCATAATTTGGGACATCAACTGTGTTTCCTCTTGGCTGAGACAGACGGTTTGCTGGGAATTGTCTGGGTTCTTGGGCTGTTGTCGCGGCGCTTGATTACTGGTCGCTGCAGCAGCTAAAGTAGCAGATGGTTGTTAAGAATGTAATATGATAAATAACGGAGAAAAATAAAAGAGCTTCAAAACCCACCAGCTTTGCCCTTTCTCTGTGCACTCGACCGATTTTGCTGCGAGCTTCGATTCGACTTGGGCTTCTAAAAAAGAATGTCGCTGATTTTGAGGCCAGAATACCGCTGGCTGTGGCGTGTTGGACTGCTGGGGCAGCACTACGGGGTCCACAATTTGCGATGTCGACGGCTCCACCTGCATATAGTCAGACGACGTCATCTGAAATAAATGTAATTGTCTCACCATTTCTAAATTTAAAAATCTAAAAACAACTACAAACCATTTGTTGCATATGGCCGCTCGTCTGGGGCTGCATCTGATGTATTAGCTGTGGCGGCTGCGTGACGGGCACTTGCTCATACTAAAAGGAAGCGTTAGTGGGACTGTTTTAGTTTTCACGTGAAAAAAAAACAAAAAAAAAAACCTGATAGTAGCTAGTTTCTTGCGTCCCATGCGCTTCCACATACATTTGTTGCACCGGCTCTTGATAGTTGTGAGAGGACTAAATAAAAATTCTAATCAGAAATCCGGGCGCCTGGCTCACCGTCGCCTGTATCGGCTGCATTTCCGCATAAGAGGTGGATTGTTGCGTGGTGACGGCCGTCATTTGGACTTGGTACGTGTTGTTCTCCAACTCGTCGTACACTAAACGAGGATTTACGCCTGGATCGGAATTCCCACCATTGTTGAACCCGTCGTCAAATCCCAGATCCATTGTGGCCATTGCCGAAGTGTGGGGTTGCATCTGGAAGGGGCAAGAATTTTATTACATTCCAAAATTGCCGTTTTAGACTGGATGATCAAAAAAGGTTTCAATTTATAAAGCAAAAAAATAAGGTAAGCTTCTCAACACAGAAAAACCCACATCAGTGACATACTGCACCGGCGGCGGCGAATCCCGCAACGGAATGTTGAGGTCATTTATGAAACTGTCGTCTGATGTCCCGGGCCCCCAATCGGACCCGAATCGTAACCAGTCTTCTTCTCTGAAAACAGACCAGAAATTAAGAACGCCCTCCAGGAAAAACAGATCCCTGTAAAAAACGTACTCCATTTTGGCGAAGCGCTGGTATGCCGCAGGCCGGTCTATGACATGCTCTCAAACAGTATTGGAATATCGAGGTGACCCGGGGCTCCACTCGGTCTCCTGAAATCAAAGGAATTTCAAAGTGTTGGCGGCTATCGCGGGGAAACGTGAAGCCCGAGAATGGCTCGGGAAGCCATAGTAACACGGGTCGATGCGAGCAAGAATTGAAATGAGTAAGTAAGAAGTAAATGAGAATGATGTTTTTCAGTAAACCAATTAAGAAAATACACAACGATTTTTTCAAGGAATTTTGTATGCAAATCTATAGGAATTAGCCGTGGCGCTCAATTTATGCCCGTAGGCTACTGCCGTCTCCCGGGATCCCTGCAATTCAAATCGAGTCAAGCAAGAAGGCCGAAAAAGTTTTTTACGCCAATTCTTCATTGATAAGACCACCGCATAAGGGATCCTGAATAGTTCATCCCAAAAGTACGATTATTGAAGTGCCTGAAAACGAGAAGAGTCCATTTTAACATCGCCCGCATTGTACGTTTAGGATCGTTAGGAAGGGCAACTAATCGATTACCCCAACGGCGGGCCGGGCGCCAATACACCGCGAGATTCGAAAGCAGCCACAAAAACTTTTCATTAGTCAATTTTGCCCGAGAACCATGTGCAAATTTGTGGTCAGTAAGAGCTTTGCACGTAATGTATGAATATTGTATGAATAATCGATGGTTTTCCCTTTTCCGGCCCCTAACCCCGGTTCACTTCACGGCGTTGGCACCCGTTCAAAGCAAGATACCCGGGGTTAACCAATCACCCCGGCTCGGCACCTAATCTTCCCACGCTCCATGACGATTAACCACCGGCTGGTTGGGCGGGGTGAAGCCGCCGGGCGGTGCGAACGAGTAGGGGAGGAGTTAGCGTGGGGGTGTTTTGGGGGCGGAGATAGAAAGCAAAGGCCTGTGTGGTAGCCATTGTCGAGCCGGGGCAGCATACTCAGTCGCTGCTAGCACGCGCCCCGCCAACAGCCAGCGCGTCGCGTTTGTTGGAATCGGGCCAGCACCACCCTCGGCTCCCGCGGTTCTGCTCTCTCCCTCACACTCGCTCACCCTCGCCCCCACCACCGAATGTGAGGGCTGAGGAAGACGCAGGCGCGCTCGACCCCCGCTCCCCTTTACCACCATCCCCAGACAGCTACATTGTCTGTGCGAGGATCGTCCCCAGGGGGGTGGATAAACTCACCGGATTGCCGTTGGAGGCGCTAGGCGCTAAAGGAATTGCTAAGGAGGCCGCTATACGAGAAATGATCGCCCCGGTTGGCTGCAAAAAAATCTGCGTTTGACCCAGATACCCGTGCAAAAAACTCGGCAAGTCATAACGCGAAGACTCGACAAACCACAGATTTTGAAGAAATGGTCTAAAAAACTGAGAATCCACAAGAAAAAGAGAAAAAGTTTGATTTTGCCCCTCTTACGTACGTACTCGTCGCATTCATTACCGAACCAAGGCTGAACAGCTCGAAAACGGGGTGGTAGAAGTCCAATCGGCAGCGCGGATTTACATAGAAAACGAACCAATGAAGCCTCTAAAAAGAGAAAAACAAAATAAAAATTCCCTTTTTGAGCTCCGCTGTGCTCCAATGTACGGATTCCGTTCCTAAATCTTCACGCGGAATCCTTCCTTTTTGCTCCAAATTACGTTTATGTCTACTGTAATAGCGTAGCATGATAGAAAATATATTTTCTAAAACTTCATTTATTTTTTTTACAATTTTTTACTTTCAAAAAGCCATAATTGGGAATTCCAGGATGAGATGAGGTTGTCCCTATACTTGGCGCGTCAAGCAACCGCCAAAGGAGAACATTCCGAGGCGCTGCTGCACTACTTTGTCGTCCTGAAAACGGTCGACGAGAAGACGCGGTATGCCGACTTTGCGGCCGAGTTTTCTGATGTAGGTCTTACACGAAGACGATGAATTTTGGGTTTTTAAGGCACTTGCGCAGCAGCTGTCCGGATGTAGCGATGTGGTGATGGCACATGGGGTGTGGAAGAATGCATTGGAGTTGTTTCCCGAATCCGCGCTTGTTCATGAAGTGCTAGCCCGGGATGCTTTTCACCGAGGTAATTTGGGGCTAAGGAGAGAAAAATATAGATAGTTTTTGGAGGCGTTTGCGAATGATCTGCTCTTGGTACTATGTAAGCGCAAATTTTAGGAGAAGTTGGCGAGGCAATCGAGCGCTTTCAAAACTGTATCCGTTTGACCGTCGGGAACGAACGAGTGGCGCACAGGATGAATTTGGCGAATTTCGTACGTTTTGTACTAGTTGACATGTAGCTGGTTTTAGAAGTCTCAGCTGTTTGACGCATGGCATTTTCCAATGATTAACGATGCGAAACGGAATGCGAAATTTGCAGAAGCAATTGGAAAAGCGGTAACTTGATTGTTGTCATATTAACCCTGTTGTATTTTAGACATCACCGGGCGATTTGCTTTTCGAAATCGGCTCTGGGACGGCGCTTCTTTCGCTGGTCGCCGCTAGGTACGAGTTTTTCTGGGTTACAGACCTTTTCAATGATTTAGAATCACCCCGAACGTCATCTCGTGCGAGTACAACCCGATATTGGCAAAGATTTCTCGAGAAGTAGATATAAGCTTTTGGCAAAGTACAAATTCCAGGTCCGAGCACAGAATGGCCTCTCCAATCGCATCCAAATCATCGAAGAGCGGTCTTTTGAGATCGAGATTTCATTGAAGGTTTGTTCCTTTCAGTCCTTCTTTGAAAGTATGGCATTTTAGGCGCAGGTGATCTTGAGCGAGACGATGGATTGTTGTGTCTTTGGCGAAGGGACCGTGGCGACGATGCTTGACGCGCATCGGCGAATAGCTGCGCCAAATGCGAAATTCATCCCCGAGAAGGTGTCTTGTTTTTAATGTCATCCGGGGTCCCAAAAAAAAGACCCCCAAATTTGGCGGGGCCCTACGGCGATTTCGGGTGGCCATTTCCCATGAATGGAAGTTTGGCCCTATCGGCCGGCGGGTTTGAGTTATAGGATACCTTTCGTTTTAATTTAATATGGGGTCTGTTTGCATATATGCGTTATTCTTGTTTAGCGATTTTGATAATTTGATGCAGTTGGGGTGGGGTGTAGGGGGGTGTATATACGACAATTCAGGCGACAGTCTTTCTGGCGCTGCTTTCCTCGGAATCAATCCACGCTACGCACGTTGCGTACGTCGGGGATGTGGCCGTATGTTCGACGTGGGTGACGCAGGAAAACTCGCTTTCAAGCCGACCAGAAGGTTTTTTGTGGGAAGAAGCTAAATTTTGTCTTTAGATCGGGATCCTTATTGGTCAGCCTATTTAAAAGATTACCCTGATACCTTCGTGGCTTCCGATTGGACGCCGGCGCTTAGCGTGGATTTTACCAGCGAAGCGGTTGGTTGTTCGAGGTTTTGTATAGCATATTTCGTTGTAGCAACTCGAAGATATGGTGGACAGCCCGATGAATGGTACCTTACTGTTGATGGCCACGAAAGAAGCGAAAGTGCACGCCATTGCATCAGCCTTTAGGTATTAGTTTTTGGAGACTTACTTTTCCTATATAAAGATGTAAAGTACGCAAGATCGTAATAATTGATATTTCCTTTTATAGTCTTTGTAATTGGCTTTATTATCTATTCTTATTTTGTACTTTTGCTATTCTATTTATGCTTACTTTTATAGCTCTCGAATATACGGTGATGTGACGATTGATACA
This sequence comes from Mesorhabditis spiculigera, assembly GCA_958295435.1. Lineage (NCBI taxonomy): Eukaryota > Metazoa > Nematoda > Chromadorea > Rhabditida > Rhabditidae > Mesorhabditis > Mesorhabditis spiculigera. The sequence goes on from CATQJA010002657.1 coordinate 364,616, forward strand.
ATGAGCGATGAGTCGTGTTGGCCGAACGGCATCTATCCGCTGCTCGAACCGCTCGAGATGAAGCCTGGGGATGAGGTGGCTTTCGGGCACTCATTGAAAATTGATCTTTTTAGCTGGCTGTATCCTGGACCGTGCGCGATGGTGCGACTCGATTGGAAATCTCGATACCCGAGCGAAAGGTATCTAAATCTAAAAACTAGATTTCAAAATTGTACTTCCAGCGTGACATTCCCCATCTGTCCGTCTTCACCCAAAGCAACGGCGAGGTGCTCCATCTGCATGACAAGGCAGCACAAGAGTAGGCTTTTCGGGACCTGATCCTAATTTCTGGTCAGGCTCCTGCTTGCCCAAATCCCGGAGCAGACACCGTGTCGGGTACACGATTTGACAGCTTGCGTCGCCGTGTCTTACAGGTAAGGAATTAGGTTTTCAGATTGCACTGAAATCCATTGGGCCGAAACTCGTACGATCACAAGATCAGTCGTGCTTTTTTTAGGATAGCGACAGAAAGGCCTTCTGCAAAACTGTCCATATGCCAGCCGGATCTATCCCTTTTAAATCTGGTGATGCTCAAAACAGAAGCGGATGTGATGATTGCTCCCTTACAAGGTTTGGTTTTTTGGAGATTTCAAATAGTTTTTTTTTCAGGCGAACAGGATCTCATTCTCCATTGGCCATTCCGGCTCGATGGGACCTTATGCAAAAATTCTCTCGACTGGGTGGCGACAGCAAGGGTTCGTCATTTAAAAAATGAAACAATCATTATGCTATTATTACCTTTATGCGAACTAATTCGTTAATTCCAGCACTATTCGATGGATGCTACAGTATTCCCTGGACAATTCCTCGCCGTCGGCCAGCTCGTGTTTTCCGATTTTTTGCACAACAGGAGTCGGCCGAGTAAGTTTTTCTATATAGCATCACTATGACGCTTAGACCCCTCAAGCCACCTCGGATTCGACTTGAGCCCGATCGCGCCCTTCTCATTATTCGAGTACCGCGACATTGCGACCGCTAACTTCCCGCACACTGCCGTAAGTTGTTGTTATAAAAGGGCATTATATTTTTCTAGATGTCCGCCAATTTCGAGTTGATGCCCTTTTCGATGGACTCGGCGTTGGATACAACGATTGCGTCCGAGCCGGTGCTGCTGAATAGAACACTGACGACAAGGTGGGATGTTTGAACGATCTTCTGATATAAAATTTGATCGAAAAGATGATCCGCAAGAATTTCGGATGGATGGATTACCGTCGCTAGATTAAGAACTATTTTATAAAGCAAATTACAGAGTCCCGGTCACGTCTAGCGGTATCTGTGATGGTGTGGTCTATTGGTGGAAGGTGGATCGGTACGAGTCGCGGTCGGCCGGCTGCAACATTTCGGCCTTCATCTTCCCGCAGAGAATTTGCGTCTCCGAAGGCGATGTGGTGAGTGTAGTGGGATGGAATAAAAAGGTTCTTTTGCATTATCGGGGGAGGGGCTTGAGCCAAAAGATCGTATCCACTTCATATAAATGAAAAAGATTTTTCTACAGTTGATTACTGTCTCTAAACATAAAAACTTTACAATTCTTTTAAGAAATTGACAAAATATTTTTTGGTCATAATTTTTCCAAGTTTTTTTTCGACCTGAAACTAAATTCACGGAAACGCCCCCCGATAATGCAATAGGGCCAAAAATCCACACTTCCAACTCTTGAAGTTATGAAAATCCAATCCATTTTCCTGTTTCCAGCTCGAAGTTCGCGCCGACTTCTATCGTGGCGACCTGCTCGTCGAGGCGAAAAAGGCCGAATAATTCCCTGCAGTTTTTTTTCCTTGAAAGGTTTTATTTAGAATTTTCCAGTTTCCAGTCGCTAGTACGGTTTCCCCCGAACACTCTAATCGATGTATATTGATGACGGTTATCCTTTTTGACTGTTTTGTTGCTCGTCTTCTCTAATCAATCCGTTCCCCCACCGGTGATTCTTTACCCCGATCCGTGTTATATTGTGCAGATCTCGCAAATGCAAAAGTTTTTAACCAATTTTAATTACAAAAAAAGCAACGAATAAAAACAGGGCTTGCTACCTGAAATCTGGCTCTTCGGAGCCGCAATAAAGCTGGATAAAATTTCCCTTATCCTAAAAACCGGTTTTCGCAAGCGTGGTCGTTTCCGTTTTAATACTCGATGAAAATTCCGTTTTAATACGCTAAATTCCGCGCTAAGCGCTGTGTTCTAGGGTTGGGTTTTGGCTAGAGTGAGGGAGCGGCAGGCCTCCTCAGGCTTTCTTGGGCCGAATTGCATTTCCGCGCCTGCCGACGCCTGGCGGAAGCCTAAGGATTTACGCAGGCTTTTTATGCAATGCGTGAAAACATGTTAATCTGGTTACTGCATCTAAAACGTTAGTATCTTTTGTTGCAATAACAAATTACAAGGAGGCCGAAGGTGGGAAACATATAGGCAGGATATCAGGAGAGGCAATTGTATCCCCCGCCCGTTCGAACCGACTCTTGACTTTTGTGTATCCGCGTGCTATTAACGTATCGTGCCGTAAGGTCTGTCAAAAACAGTACCCTAACTTTGTAGAATATTCTTGGACCCAATACAGCTCTTCGACCCCCGGAAGTTTCAAAAAAATCCTTATTTTTTCGGCAAAAATTCGAATATTATACGACTTTACATAAAATTTCCAGATAAAGCCTGACTAATTAGAGGTCAGGCGTACTTTGCATAGCCCAGGCTCAGCCTAGGCGATGCCAATTAGAAAAGCCTGAGGAAGCCTAGGCAAGCCTAGGCTTTAGCCTAGGCCTCCCTCACTCTAGTTTTGGCGCAACCGGTTTCCGATCGATCGCTTTGCATATCCTAAACGATTAAATCGTTGGACGAAAACCGGTTTCCGGCATCGAACCGATTTTTGGTTTGTTGGTTTGTTGGTTTGGTTTCACTTCCGGGACCGAATCGTGAAAAACCGGTTTTTTTACCCTGAACCGATTTCCGAGCCTGGCAAAAACCGGTTTTGCCTCGTGAACCGATTTAAATCGGTTTGGTGCCGGAAACCGGTTTTCGTCCAACGATTTAATCGTTTAGGATATGCAAAGCGATCGATCGGAAACCGGTTGCGCCAAAACCCAACCCTACTGTGTTCTATTGTGCAGATCTCGCAAAGCCAAAAGTTTTCAACCAATTTTTTATTATAAAAAACCACGAACAAAAATGACAGGGGCGCGAAACGGCAAAACAAAAAAATAATCTAGCTGGGCACTGATGAAAGAGCTGGACGGGGTTGTGATGACTAATCGGGACGGTAAATCCGGGGTGCGAGGCTCACAGTTTGAAAAGATTTGGATGGGGGGATTGAAAGATGATGATGTTGCACAATGGAAACGGGGGATCACTAACGATAGAATCGGGGGGACTGGGCTAGCGGGACTAAAGGGATGGGCGCAATCTTGTCACCCATCGGCTATTTGTAGAGGTGTACGGTAGGTGGGGCGTGGTGGACAAGATATAGGCAGACGAGCGGACCCAGTGTGTTACGTAATTTGGGGGCGGGGGATTTTGGGGGGCTTGGAATGTGGATTTTGACTTGTTTTAGGTGGTTCTAGGCGTTAATTTTGCAGCTAAATCACTAGAATTTGCCCTTGAATCCCAACAAAGTATTTTTCGGTAATTTACGCTTCGTTTTGAAGCTAAAAGACGCTAGAATTTGCTTTTTTAATTTCTAGATAATTTTTTAAAGAATTTTTAGGCTATGTGGGCTTAATTTTGAAGCTAAAAAGCGCTCGAAGTTGTCTTTTTTTTTACAATTCTACAAAGTTTACAAAGCAGCTTTTCGTAGTTTTGGCTTCATTTTGAAGCTAAAAACAGCTAGCATTTGTGTTTTTTTAATCCTTACACCAATGATTAAGCCTTAGATTTCATATATCTATTTTTATGTTGAAAATCGCAAGAAATTGTGCGTTTTTAGGCGTAGAAACCTGAAATCTACATGAAATTTGCCTTTAACGCCTACAAAATACACCAAAATCCACAGGCAAAAAGATACATGATACATTTATAAAGCTTTTTTGATCCATGACAAACGGGAGATACGTGGGGGATGGGGGTGGGTTTTGCAGGGTTCTGTTAATTTTTGCTGGGCGTTTTGGAAAAGTTGAACAACACTCAAAAACACACAAATCGAAGCTGCACACGGCGCGGAAATTGTGAAAGAGGGCTGAGTAGTGATCTCACATTAATGGAAGGTCGTGGGGGCCAATCCTACTATATATAATAAAAAACTATTCGTTTCGGCGGTTGGCCTTTTTTGAGGGGGCCAATTCACCGCTATTCAGAGGAGCTGTGATAGTGATATCTGGGGGCACGGGGCGGAAAATAGAATAGAATTTTCTGAAATGAATATCGGAAGATATAAGGTGGGGGCTTTGACTATTCTAGAAACGGGCACGCGGGCTGAATATATCAAAAAAGGAACGCGGAAATCGGGGGATACATGTTACAAACTACGAAAAACTAGTCGAGTGAGAGCTGCGGGTTTTCCGGGAGGGTTTTTTGGGCCTAAAATTGCAATTTACGAGTTTGTATTTAAAAAAATCCGAAGGATTAAGGTAGAAACCATCGTAATTTACAAACAACGTACCGAAACGTACGTTAAAATTTTGGTAAGCTAGTAGATACCTAATTACTTACGAATATCTGTGAAAACCGTACGAAAATTGTGATTTCGTTTACTTATAACGTATCAAAACGTACATTAAGGTTATAGCAAGGTATTTACGGCCTAGATACTTAATAACATTCGTAAGAACCGGCCGAAATTCGATAATTTCCTTACTTTTAACGTATTAAAACGTACGTTAAAGTTATAGTAAGCTATTAGATGCCCCATCCTTAGCAATATTCATCAAAAACCGTGCAAAATTTGATAATTTCTTGTAAAAAACGTATTTTAGGCCCAAAAACCCCGGGAATTGGTGACAAGTTTGAAAGCGCTGAAAACGAGAGTCGGGGTTCACACACAAAAATGATCATTTTAAAGGTTTAAAAAATATACAAAGTTTAAGGTATAAAAACAAATCCATATTGCAGCTGGAGGTTTGGACTTTGGGCGCGCGCGGGAATTGGCGAAGAAGACAACAACGGTATACTATTTACAGGCGGGAAAATGACGATAGATTTAGGCACGTCTTCTGAGCTCACACTCTTCCTTCACTTGGTCGCCAACATCGTGGCCAGCGTGGCCACGTTGGTGGTGGTGGTGGAAGAGGCGGTGTGCGGCATCGAGTCCGACGAGGAGGCCGATGAGAAAGAGGACGAGGTCGACGGCGTCTCGAACACGGCCATCACGTCCATCTTCAGCACGAACGGGATGACCGTCTCGATTGAGAGGTTGCCGATCAACCCGGAGAAGAACAGCTCGACGAGCACGGTCTCCTGAGAGGTTTCGGTAAGAATTGTTTTTTGCCATTTTCTCCGTAATTTTAAAATATTTAAATTTTTTAGCTAATCTTCTAAAGGGATTTGGAAGCGAAATGTTTGAGACATTTGCGGTACTCGACTGTTAGCAGGGGGATTTTTAACAGCTAAATTTTCCGCCTATACCTGTTAATGATAAATACTAATTTTTTTAGAATGTTTTGAGTAGCTTTAAATCGCTAGAAGGTTGCAAAGATATTTTAACATTTTTAAATTCGAAAATTTTGATATTTGCTCATTTTTCATACATTTGTTGACCAAAAAGTCAAAAATGTTCGAAAATTGATACATTTTTATGAGCTTTTTCTGTAAAAACTATGTGAGATGTTAGAAAAACGATTTATATTTCGTTATAGGGCCATATAGGAAATGAAAAATTATCCCCCTGCTAACGGTTCAGTACCAATTTTTTTGCACACTTTAAAAATCTTCTTAAAAAATCGGTATTGTTTCGAAAATTTCCCTAAGCATCTCTGCTATATTGCCCTACCTTGAACAAGCGGAGCCCGGCGAGCAGTTGGAGCAACTGGGAGAATCGGTCGATCGTCGACGCGCTTGAGGGGGTCGACGTCGGGTCGGGGTCTTCGGAGAGGGAATCCTCGCCTAGAATATTTATATTTTACTGTTTTTATTTACTGTTAGATTATTGATTTCTAAAGACCAGATTAACATTTATTTTCATGGCGTAAAGCTCACCTGGGCACCACATGGTCTGCAGATACTCGTACAACTCGCCGCACGCCACCCGGTTCAATGGTTGCGTCTCGTTTTCGAGGCCCCAGCTGGCGGGAGTGTCTGAAAATAGGGAATTTACGGGTTAAGAAGCTGCTTAAGCTTAAACCGGAGTCTAAGCGAAGCCTAAGCTAAGGTCGAAGACTAAGCCTAAGCCCAAACCTGAGCCTAATCCCAAAAGCCCGAGGCTAAGCCTTAGCCCAAGCCTAAGCATGAATCTAAGCCTAAACAAAGCCTCAGCGAAGCCTAAGCCCAAGCCTTATCTAAGCCAAAGCGTAAGCCTAACCCTAAGCCTATGCCAAGCCTATCCAGAACCCAAAACCCACCAGTCCCCGTGAACGCGACCAGCTTCAAGTAGGCGTACTCATGCGGGCTCAACGCCAGCGCATCCAACCGCGCGACAAACTGCACGAGAAGCGCGATCTGGGCGGCGACCTCCTCGAACTTCTCGGGCTTCAGTTGGCCGAGACGGGCACAAGCCGAGAGGTGGCTCTTCATCGCCTCCAGCATCCGAGGGAGCCCCACCTGGCTGCTCGTTTGGGCCAGGCCGAGCACGAACAGCTCGCACCATTTGCCCTTCATCAGCACCTCAAGGGTGGAATTTCTGGAAACGGATGTTTAGACAGGATCGGGGATTCCTTAAGGATTTCTGCTGGGTGCCTCAGGAAAGTTACATAAATTTCTCTCTCACCGCTATTTACCTACAAAAAATTGACGAAAATTCCTAAATAATCACTGCTAGTTACCTCTGTCCCAAAGAATCCAACTAACTTACTTCAATGGCACTTTGACATTCTTCATCCAGTGCACCGTCAAGAATAGAAGACGTGACGCCGTCTCGCAGATGTACTGAATGTTCAGCTCCGACGGGGCGGGGATGGGCACCGGGAGTTCAAAGCGGACACGTTCTGGAAACAGCGCATTAATGGGAGACACGATGTAAAAACCACAAAAGGTCAAAAGTACAAACTCCAAAACGAGACAAGCTATTGAAACTACAAACTACAAACTAGACTACAAACTACAAAAAACTCACCAGAATTGAATATTGGCGTGCACAGGTCATCAGAGAGTGAGCTCGAGGCACCGCCGGATGACGAGGAGGGAGAATCAGATGGAGCAACACCCAGACAGACAGAGGAGCCGACGTCAATGCCCGACTCGTCTTCCCCGATCGATTCCTGCAAAGGTATTATGAGCCCTATATCTTTCGATATTTTCATTTGCATCAAATTTTGAGCTGATTAATCGAAAGATCTCGAAAAGTAGATGATCATAGTTTTTTGAAACTTTGAAATTGAGCCCATTTTCGGCAAGTTATGAGGTCCGAAGCTTGAAACATCCCTCCTGTCACCATCCTTTTAAAACTGACCCTCTTCAAGGAAACGCTCGTCTCCGGCGACGCTGACCTTGCTCGCGACGCCGACATTGGCGACGAGGAACGGCATTCAGACGAGTCTTGCTCACCTGAAACGATCCGGCGCCTTCAAGCAGTTCACAGAAATCCCTACCATGATCCGTATCCATCTTGTAGTCGGACGACTTGGCGATGGCGAGCAGCCCGTTCATGATCGTGTTCGAGGTGAGGGACGGGGTGTGCGAGGAGGGCGGGGTGGGGACCATCGTTGGCGGCGAAGATCCGGCTCCGCCCATCGGCCGCCGCTCGGCTTGCACGGCTGCAAATTGGAGGGGTCGTGGGCGCACTAATAGGAAGAAGCCACTCATTGGTATAACTACGGTTTTTAAAGTTTAAAGGCCCATTGAACCCAAAAATATTTTTTTAATTCGAGACTCAGGTTATCGGCAAAGAGCCTATTTTGTGTAGAATTTTTGCTGATTCCAAATATGTACTTAAAACCGAAAAATCCTTTCAAAAGACCTTATAAAAGCAAGTTTAAAGTCAAGCTTTTGCTTTTTGCTTTAATTTATTCTATATACCTTCTAAGTCCCTTTAAAACCCCCAGAAAAACACAAAATGCCAAAAACTCACATTCCGATCGCATGCCCATCGCCAGACACTTTTTCAGCCGACAGAACTGGCAGCGATTCCGGTGGAATTTGGTGACCGGACAGTCCTTGCTGCTTCTGCACTGGTAGCCGATTTGGGACGACTGGAAACGGGGGTACCGTGATCGCGTAATTGGGCGCGGAATGTACCTGTTTTCTGATGGAGCGCTTGAAGAAGCCCTTGCAGCCCTCGCAAGATACGGCACCGTAGTGGCGGCCCGAGGCTTTGTCACCTAAAAAATAGCGTTTTAGGCATATTAATATTGTAAGTGTTTTTTAAATATTTTTTTGCTATTTCTAGATGCAAGAACTTTGCAAATATTCGGAAAAAATACAAAAAAAAATCGGTTTTTCGACAAAAAATTGCATTTCTTAGCATTTTTTGCGGTAAAAAAATTATTAAAACACTTACTCGTTTTTGAGTTCTACAAAAATTAGCTTTCCCTGATAGCCCCTCCCCGATAATGCCAAAGTGTCGTAAGGTGTTAAAAAGCATTTTGAAGTAAAAATGAAATTTATAAGCTTTTTTACCAGGACCAGTTACGGTAGGTTTTAAAGGGATCATGAAGTCAATAATAGAAACAAAAAACATACCGCAAACGACGCACAGCTCGCCGATGTCGCGCGGTTGGTTGGTGAGACAGGCATCGGCCGGCGACCGGGCTCCCATCACATTGTGCGCTAGCTGCAAAAACAGAGATTAAGAATGGTGTCAACCGGACTGTCGCGGAATTGGGAGTTTAGAGTTAGTTTTAGCTGTTTAAAGGACCATTGAAGGCTCATCGCAAGAATCTCAGAATCTCAACACTAGCCGCGTCGCGACACGCGACATGTGTGGTAGAAAACAGGGAAATCTTTGAAATGAATACCACAACCTCCAAAACGAGCGGTTTCTAGTCGGAATCTCTTCGGGATATGGCCTTTTTGGAGGAATTCCGGTCAGAATACCGACAGCCAAAATCCCGACACTTTGCGAGGCCTATAGAATTTCCGGCTGTCGGGATTTTCCCTGTCGGTATTTTGTCATTTTCCCGTTCAAAAAGCGTACAGCGTATTGGGGCGAGCCAAGCGAAAAGGCAAGAGAGCGACAGAGCGAAAAGTCGAGAGAGAAAGAGATAACGAGAGAGAGAGAGAGCGATAGATCAGAGAGCAAGAGAGTGAGATAGCCAAATTTAACTTTTAAAGGACCCCTGAAGGGGTCCCGTATCCTCGCGTAGTTAGGTGAGAAAACGGCGCGGGGCCCCTGGTGACGGACTGGCCAATGTGGGGGTCACGAGCCGTCAGGGAGAGGGTGGCTTTTCCCCCGGCCGTGCCCTCTCCAAACCCACAAATTGTTTTCCACCCTGGGCCCCTCCTGGCTGGGCCACGTGGGCCTTAACCGGTCGAATTTCACCCGTGAACCCGCATTAATGAAATCGGGGGGTTTAAAGGGATTGAGTAGGGCAGGCGAAAAATGAATTATCGATTCGATTACGCCAGGTAAATATTGGTTTTTACAGAATAAAAAAGATAAATTTTGTTTTACATGCCAAGGCATTTAGCAAAGATCACTGCGGAAATTTAATAACCAAATTTTCACTCGGGAAGGCCAGAAAAATTCGAAAAACTGAAAAAATCTGTTTCTTTGTCGAAATTCGGAAACTCTTTTTGGCATACGGAACCGATATAAAGGCAAACGAGCAGAGAGCATTGTGGAATTATCTAAAATCCCTTAGAAATTCGCTAAGACTGATTAAATAGCTTCATAAATTTCTCTGGTTTCTTAATTCCCAGGCTTAAACCTCAGGGAAAACCAGCAAATACCCTTGAGGAATCTTGCGCCAAAAGCTCCGATTAATGCCGAAATCGACTTAATGAGAAAACCGGGGCCGGGGGGGGGGGGTCAATTTGGCCTCTGCCGGGGTGTCGCCGCGGCAATCCGACTAATATGGGCCCCCTCCTCTCCTCGTGCTGACAGGGCGAGAGAGAGAGAGCGAGAGAGAGAGAGAGAGAGCACGCAGATATCGAGAGATATCAAGAGGTGGGCCCTTTCCCATCGGGGGTCGGAGGGCATATTAGGGCCCTCACGACCGGCCAAGCGGCCCTCCCCCCTTTGCCTTCGGGCCCACCTAGGCCCAATTAGGGCCCACCCCGGTCAAGTTACGCGCGCAGAGGGCCCGTTTTGCCCTTTGGCTTTTGCCGGGTGGGGTAATGGAGAAGCGGGGCGCGGAAGAAAGGCGGGAGGTGACCTTAGGTGAATAGGGTGCGTCACTTTGTAGTCCGAGTTAATCCGAACTTACTAGGAGAGAGAGAGAGAAAGATAGCGAGAGAGACATTTGTGGTTAGAGAGAGAGAGGGATAAAAGTAGACAACTATAGTGATAGAGACAAAATATTCTCTGTTTCTCTGCCGCCTCTCACTCTCTCTCTCTCTCGCTCACTCTCTCTCGCTCTTCCATAGGTCATGGCCGAGGCTGAACTCGACTCTCGATCTACCCTACAGGAGGCGCCTCTGGACGGAAAATGGGGAGCACGACAAGGAGGCACAAAACAGAGCAAGAGAGGAGAGCATGAGATGGTCAGAGAAGCACCATCCCGACAAACAAAAATAATGATGAGACGGGGGGGACAGGTCTCGAGGTCATCTCCCCACCACTAAAGTCAAAATAACGAAAATTGCCCCTCTTTGTCGAGATCTCTCTCTCTCTCTCTCTCTCTCTCTCGCTGTCTCTCTCTTTCACTCTCTCTTTCTCCAGTAATTTACAAAGTTTAAAGGAGCGGTCTCACCAAGAAAAGTGAATTCTAAAGGCCAATTCGAGCTTCTAAACTCTTTTAAAGGTCCCTAGAAGTCAAATTTTCTATAGATAAGCTTATTGCCGCTATAAACGACACCTCTGGACACTTTAAAGGGCCCGGCAACCCAAACCCACAAACTGACCTGATGCCCCCTGACGTGTACAAGATGTTGTAGAAGGGAGGCGGGCATCGGGGGTGGGGCGCCTGGTGTTGGCCCACGTCTCTGCTGGTCGAGAAAGGCGGACGAGGCGGCGGCTGCCTGCAAAAAAATTGGGTAAGGTTGAGCTTGAAATTTGCATAATAAAGAAGGGAGACTTGAGGAGGAGAGTAGCCAAGATTCTTGAGGAATCGCGAACTGGGCCTGGCATTAGTGCGTCGACAATTTACGGTAAAAGTCAGTAGAAAAAGGTAGGCTAACAGAGATTAATGAGGAAGCTCCGAGGAAGCAAAAGAGCAGTTCTGATGAGGCAGACTAGCTGGTATTTTTTAGGAAGGAGCTAGCAGTAAATCCTCAGAATCGGACAGCTAGGCCTAAGCCTAAGCCAAACCTAAGCCAAAGCTAAGCCGAAGTCACGCCTCAGCCTAAGCTTAAACCTAAGCTTTTACCCCAGGACCCCTACATGACACTCCAAACTCCACTGCGCCCTATTTTGACATGGCTCTGTTTTGTGTGTGGCCCAGGGCCAAGGAAGGGCCCCAATGAAAGGCCGATTGTTTTGTGGTGAGGGCCCCCGGGGCCACGGGCCATCTACCGTATCCTTTTCGGGCAATTCCTCCTGGGGGCATCTTCACAACTAGGGGGCAAGGGGTTGGAGATGGGCAACAAGGTGCTGCCCCTTCACCCCTGGCAACCACTGGGGCCCATCCACGGTGGCCCAGGGCCATGGGCCACTCCATTGGCCCTATGGGCCCCCGGCCGGGTTAAAGGTCAGGGAAGTGGAAGGGAATTTATGGCGAAAGGGAAAATCCGAATTCGTAAGAATAAAAAATGTCGAGCGATAAGCCTTTATGGAATTTGGTCTATCTCGTTCTCTATCTCTCCCTCTCTCTCTCTCTCTCTCTCTCTCTCTCTCTCTCTCTCTCTCGTTCTCCCTTGATGCACCATCCACTTCAACCGTCAAAAAACGAGAATTTTCTGGGGCAAGCTAGCAGAAATCTTTGAGGAGGAGCTGAGGAACGAGTTTAAAGGGGTTTAAAGGGGTCGCAAGTCCGAAATTCTTTGAAATCGAAATGAGTAAAGAGTGGGAGAGAGGGATGACGAGAGAGCCAGAGCTAGATAGAGAGGGAGTTAGAGCGAGAGAGAGAGAGAGAGAGCGAGAGAGAGAGAACGAGAGAGATAGAGCGAGAGTTAGAGCGAGAGAGAGCGAGAAAGAGAGAGACAGAGAGAGCAAGAGTGAGGGAGAGAGCGAGAGATAAATACAGAGAGAGAGGGAGAGAGAACGAGAGAGACAGAGAAAAACAATCCCCAGCCCTCAAAAACAAATTTTAATAACAGACAAGGCGGGGTGGGCGACGGGCGGGGCGTCATTGGGGAAGAGGTCAACGGCACCGCCAGAGTTGGTTGCCCGGAAAAGTGGACGCGGGCGGTTGAGGGGGCGAGAGAGGGGCAGAGAATTCGAGAAACAGAGCGACTCCTACACTCGTGACTCATTTTCCAGCTGATAGGGCCATTATTTGACCTGGTGAGGCTTGGGGCTCGAAGATTTTGATGGCCGCGAAAAATCGTGTCACCCGGAATGTTGCGGAAATTGGCACTTTTGCAAAGAGGCGAGCGAGAGAAGGAGAGAGAGAGAGAGAGAGAGAGAGAGAGAGAGCGAGGGAGGGGAGGGAAAAGAGCGAGAGAGTCAGGAAGAGAAGCAGACCCTCAGAATTGAGGTAGGCGAGCTAGCAGAGATTCTTCAAGAGGCTTGATTTCCCCAAAAATCACTGCTAGTTCGCCTGCAGAAAATTCTCAAAAAACCACTGCTATTCTCAAAAAAACCCATACTTAGCTGAGTTAAATTTTAAGCGTTTCAAAGGTGAAAAATCCGGCTTTGAAGAGTACAGTAAGATACGGTACGCTACTATACGCTACGGTATGTACGGTAAAATTCAAATCAGGTAGATGATCGATGCCAGACTGATCGGGGTGGATGCATGTGACCGGGTAGCCGGCTTGGGTCCAACCGGCTGTCCGTCCATGCCCCCACGGCTATATTATGAAACGTAAACAGGAGTGGAGCGGAATGGGAGGGAGGGGCTGTCTCTCTCTCTCTCTCTCTCTCTCTCTGTCTGTCTACACAGAAAGGGCAACCGACCACACGGGCCGCACCCCAGTCTCTAGCGGTCCCAGGTGAACTGGAGAGAGAGAGACGGCAGAGAAAGAGAGCAGAGGTCAGCGGGGGTCAATCAAGGTCGAGCCAGCCAGCCCACCCACCAACCACTTGTTGACAGCCGCCACACGGCCACTAGGCGAGAGAGAGAGGGCAAGAGGGAGAGAGAGCGGGGACGAAGGAGCGAGAGATAGATAGACCAACTTTTAAAGGGCTTTCAAAGTCGAAAGCTACCCAAAAAAATTGGAAAAAAAGACCACTAGGAAACAGGAAAAAATTGTGCAAGCTAATTTGTGGACGATTTAAAGGAGTTAGCAAGACAAATACAGCTGTGGATTTGACTAAAAGACTGTTTTTCGATCTCTCTGACTCCTAGGACAAGTTTAAAGGGATTGAAAAGTCGGGAATAGATCGGAAAATTCGAAAATCGAGCTCCCGGAAGTGTCGATTCCGCCCCTTTCCACGCAACGCCCGGTTCCAAGAAGCCCAAAAAATGGGTGATAAGGGTCAGAAAACGGCGTGACACATTCAGAAATCAAAAATGGCCGGTTTGCCGTAGCTTATCGGGCTTGGCCTCTGGAGTGTCAGACGGAATGAGATGGAAAATGAGTGGTGGAGGTCAGCTGGATTTTACTGAAGAGAGAGAGAGAGAAAGAGAGAGAAATAGAGGTTGAGAGAGTCACCCGTAGACCAAACTTGTTGCCATGGTGCGAAATTAGCCCGAGGTGGGGCCAGGGGTGGGCCGTCGGGGCGATGCGACCTCGAGGGCCCACCGGCTAATTGGGCCCGAATCGGATTCCTATTTCGATAAATCCCTAAATTGCGCTCAGCTGCAGTTACTGTAGCTTGTAAAAGCGCAAATTTTGAGGTACGACACTCAAAAATTCAAAAACTTGTGAAAAATTAGAAATTTGCTGCAATTTTGAGCCGTTTTTCAGGTAGGGGCCAAAAGTAAGATTCTAAATTGTGCCCTAGATACCGTAACCTTAAACGATACGGTGTACAAAAATATACAGTGACCTCCTGGGGGCGGGGGAGACTGTGTGTGTTTCTGCAGTCTCCAACCCCTGAGGGGGGGGTTGGAATTGGCGCGCAGCGATGGCGCGGCGTATTGTCGTTTGGGTCGGAGGTCATCTGAGGTGAAGGTCGATCAACCCACCGACGTCCTGGAGGAAGAGGAGGCGAGGGAGAGAGGGTGAGAGAGAGAGAGACGGCCAGAGATACAGACAACCCCATCCTTGCCCGGAAGTTAAATATCCTTAAGGAACGCTGCTAGCTTGCCTTACAAAAATGGGGTGCCAATCAGAGAGTGAGAGAGTGGTAAGGAGATAGAGAGAGAGAGACAGAGAGAGAGAGCGATAGAGAGAGAGAGAAAGAGAGTGACGCGTAATCTGAAGGTAAAGCTAAAGGAACAATCAAATTGCGTAAATTAAAGTAAATCTTAAAGGGATGGCGCCACCAAGAAAAAAGCGAGAGACAGATCGAGAGAGAGAGAGAGAGAGCGAGACAGGGAGTGCCAGAGATACCCAGAAAATCACAAAGTCACACATCTATTCGTAATAACCGGGTGACTAGTGCAGGGGTTGCCCCGCAGAGGGTGGTGGCACTAATTAGAATCGGAATGGTGTCTTTCTATCTCTCCCTCTCTCTCTCTCTCTCTCTCTCTCTCTCTCTCTATTTGTGTGTCTTTCCGTTAGGAGCTTTTGGGCCCGCTGCTGACCCTTTTCACTCCGGGGATGGGTGGGACACCCGGACGGAAGGATAATCCCCACACATTTACACCAAAGTCACATCCCATAAATGTAGCCTCCACGGTGGTACGTCTAGAGTATTATTACGGAATTATAGTCGAGGTATGGTAGATTTTGGGGTTAATAAGGGCAGGGAAAGGTCGAAAAATACGAAAAACACCAGAATATCCCGATTTTTTGCCAAAAGGTAGCGTAATGCTCAAATATTGATTGAACATTTAAGAAGGCATATTTGCTCTTAAAAGGTATCTTTAACGCCTGAATTACGGCTTTAAATGTCTATTAAAATTCTAAGCCTGAGCTTGGGGAAGGGCCAACAACTACGCCCCGAAAATTCGGGTTAATGGGTTCCCACATAACCTCGCGTTAATCAGAGCCGATTTCGAAATCTACGGAATACGAAATGCAACATATTATGATAGGCTAGCAGTGACCATTTGGGAATTGAAATTTGGATTAAGGGACCGGCAAGTGAAAATCTACTCAAAAAACTGTTGGTGATTTTTGGCCAAAATATTCGATGTAAAACTGAAAAATTGAAATAATAAATTACCTAAGATATGTAGAAACTTCGAAATGATCAAATTTGCTGTCACCACGTCTTTAAAATATATTAGAAGCGAGAGAAAGGGGTGAACAGGTGAACTTGCACTCACTTGACGACCTGGCTGGCGGGGTGGAATGGTTGGAAATGTTTGATCGTGACATGACAAGGTCTTCGTCTCACTCTCTCTCTCTGCCTCTCTCTCGCTCGGGACTTTGTGCACGAGAGTCCCCGCAGGCGCCCCGAATTTGCATAGCAAACGGGCCCTCACCCCCCAGATCGTCTGCCCCGTTTCTTGAGGGCAGGCTTGCAGGGTTCGTTTGGGAAAATGAGAAAATACCATAAAAATTAAAGGGATGCCGACGGCATAGTCAATCGGTTACGCGCGGAAAAGAAAATGTCTCTGCGCCTCTCCCCCGGGCGCGCTCTCTGCTCTGTTGGCTACTTGCCAATTTGTTGATGGGGGGGGGATGGGGATCGACACATGCCGTCGGCAGCCCTTTAAGAAAAAATGAAAATTATTCTATAGTAACCCGCCGATTTTTGAGTTTTTTTTTAATGGAAATTTGAGGTTTACTTGCTTAAAAACTTAAACATCCACATTTTTTACTGGAGTACGCTAACCACTAATTACGCAAGGTAATGCTAACAATAAGCTATATAGTCCACTCTTTAGAAAGGACCTGCTCCGGGGGCCGCCCTATTTTGCATAGGCTTTTCGTGGGCTCGGAGCGGCTGTCCCGGCGAGAACATGCAAAGCTGACTGCTCTCTCTCTCTCTCTCTCTCGCCTAGCAGACTACGGCCGGCTACTCTGACCGGCGGGTGGTGTAATTTGGAGTGACCGGAACCGGGGCGATCAGAGATCAGTAGTGTTTTCGAAAATTGAGAGAGCAAGAGAGAGAGGGAGAGAGATACAGATACATTCACATTTTGAAGGGATTAGTAAGGCAAAACCTATATTCCCTAGCCAAAGATTTGAAACGCCAGTCTAATTAAAATCCCAAATAATGGGCCGTGGTTGTTTTTGACCCCAGCCAACAGTACAATAATCTTGAAGGGGGCAGCGAGAGAGAGAGAGGGAGAGAGAGAGAGAAACGTGTAGGCAACACACTGATAACGAGGTCAACAAGGTGTCACATTTTAGGAAACGGGCCGCCCGGGTCAAGCCAGGCGTGTTGAAATGGCAGATTTTGGGTAAATAGGGGCGCCAAAATTCTAAACAAGTGATCGGCCGTGTTTTAGAATGAAAAGTGTTATGGATTACGGTAGCTAGGTAAAATTATAGGAATGGAAAGCAGGCAGCTACGGTAGTGAGACCAATTTTAGGGTGATAATCTGTCGAGATTTTTTAGCTAATTTTAGGGCACTTAGCAGCCTGAAGGGGATGTGTAAATATAGCCTCTTCGACCCGAAGCTTGTTTTCTCTTCTCATCCTCTCTCTCGCTCTCTCTCTCTCCATTTCTCCAATTTCTAACCCAAAGCTGTACTTTTATCTGTGGAATAGCTATGGCCCATCCACTTCAATGCTGCCCTGGATATTATTGACAAAGCGGGGGTCGACCCGGTCATCGGCCCTCCCCTTCTCGTCTCCTGCCGCCCAAACTGTTTTCGAAAAAAGTTCGTCAGCACGGGCTGAAATTGTTGCCAAGGGTCCCGAGAGGTCAGATGGAGGCAGGCCCGTACGGGAGCCGAGATTTCGGGGGGCACCCACAAAAAATTTTGGCGACCTCCCCCCCCCCACTTTCAAAACATTCGAAAATAGCGACAATAACAGCGCCGCAGGCGAAAAATTTTAGAAAACCGCGTTGGTAACGCTTAAATTCGTGTGGAAACACACAGGAAACGGCGCGCGCAAGCGAAATTTTATTCAGCTAAAATGGTGCACTAATGAAAACGAGCGCCGCAGGCAAAAATTTTTAAGAAAATAGGTTTTCTAGAAGTACAAAACCGTTTCGAAACAGTGATAAACAGCGCCGCAGGCAGAAAAATTTTTGAGGAAAAATCCTAAGGGTTCCCCCGGTGAGTTTTGCCTCGCCCCATAGATTTTGCCTCTGAAAGGTTTCGCTATTTTCGCCATTTTGATCGGGATTTTTTTTAAACGCCATTCGGTAGAGCGTCAAAAAATATACGAAGAGTTTTAATTTAAGCCTACAATAATGTAAAATAAGCCTCGCAGGCAAAATGTTTACAAATAAAATTGATACATTCCCGAAAAACTAGCGCTGCAAGCGAAAATTTTTGGAAAAATAGGTTTTATTGCCGTTTAAATTGTTTTAAAAACAATAATAAATAGCGCCGCAGGCGGAAAGATATGAAAAAAATCATAAGGGTCCCCCTTATGAACTTTCGGACCTCGTCCGATTTCGGGGGCACCGTGCCGGTCCCCCTCGTACGGGCCTGGATGGAGGTGATCAATAGCGTCCAAAAACTAGGCTTCCATCCACGGAAAGGCTTGGCTTCGAAAACTTCAAAAATTTCGAAGGGGAAAACGCCATAATCCCGACGGCTAAAATGCCTCCGGCCAAAATCCCGACGATCAAAATGCCGACATGCAAAATAGCTGTTTAAAAGGAAGTGCCATCCAAACTAGTTGGTCGGCATTTTGGCTGTCGGCCTTGATTAACGAAATCCGAAAAAGTAGGAGATTTTCATGAAATTGTCGAAAAATATGTGTGTTTTTTGAAAACACCGACCAAACTGGGTTTTAAAGGGACATGGAAGTTTTGAAAGCTAATTTCGCGTACCGTAACCTGAGAAGAAAAATTTTTAGGTGACGGGATTTCGCTTTTCGGGAGTTTCGTTGTCGGGAGTCCGCCTGGCGGGGAGTTTAACCTATCGGGATTTTTTCCTGTCGGGCCTTGGGTGTCGGAGTTTTAGTCGGTCGGCATTTTGGCTTGTCGGGATTTTGGCCTGTCCGGATGCCGGCATTTGGCTGTCGGGATTTTGGAATTCTCATTTTTTTTCCCGCTCCCTCATTTTCACCCCGACCCAAAATTTTGTACAAAAGCCGGGGTGGCCGGTTTTTGATATGCGCTGAAGGGGGGTTGGGGCCCTTCCTTGCCCACGGGGGGTTGTTTGCCCTCGGGGTGTCTGATAGGAAGGGGATGTGTCTTCTCTTGTCCTCTTTTCTTCTCTTCTTCTCTCCCTTTCCCCCTTATAGTCTTCTGTCCGATTTAGAAACGGCCGATCTCCCCTTTGGGGGGGGATGGACAAGGGTTGAAAAGGCAAATAGCCATAAAAAGAAGGGGGGAGGGGACACCTTGAATCTGACGTGTCGACACTGGGGTGGACACGAGATATCACTCTCTTTACGCCACACACAGGCTGCTGCCAAAAACCGTACAGTCATGGAACTGAGAGGGGGGTCAATGGGATTGGGGCGGAATTTTTGGATTTTCGATTCGAATTCGCTTTTTGAATAGGTTTTACTTTGCAAAAAACAAAACTTTTAAAAGGCTTGCAAGTGCGCAAAAATCCGAAAAACGCGAAAATACCGACTGGTCAAAATCCTAAGAAGCGAAAATACCGAAGCAAAATGCCAGGCAAAACCCGACAGATCAAAATCCCGACAGCCAAATGCCGACATACAAAATCGCTGCTTAAAAGAAAGCGCCATTCAAAATAGCGCCAAGAATATGTCGGGATTTTGTCTGTCGGGATTTTTGGGATTACCGTAACCCGAAAAAGTGGGAGAAACGCCCGAAATTGTCGAAAAATTTGTGCTTTTTCGCAAACACCGACAAAACTCGGTTTTAATGGGACCCGGAAATGTGGAAAGCTAACATAGGAATTTATTTCGAGTACCGTAACTCGAGAAGTCCAAAAAAGCGTAAATTCAGCTTTTAAAGGGACGTGGAAGTGAGCAAAATCCGAGCCAAACGATTTTACAGCCTGGAAAAAAACGCAGAGATTTCTTTGCCGGGATTTTGGCAAAATAGGGCAATTTGCGTCTTCCTCGTCCCTTTAAGCAAGTACTGTAACTCAAAATAGCGTTTCTAACCAGTGTTTGGCTAAGATTTCGCCAAAATATGCCAATTTTTGACTTGCTAACCCCTTTAGAACAATGCAATAGCCAGAAAAAAGCGGAAAATCAAGTAAAAAATAATCTGACAGACCTGCATCATGTTGAGGATGTTGTTGGGGTTGAACGCGTTGAGGTGCGCGGCCATCATGGCCGGGTTGAACAGCGTGGTCGGCGTGGTTGGGGTGGGGCGGAGGAGGGGTGGTGGTGAACAGCGCACTAATGGCACACCGAGCAGATGTGGGTCCTGTCCGTCTCCACCACGACGAGACACTTCCGGGGCCGGCGCGGGCGGCGGAGGGGCTGAGACGGCGGTGCTCAGTGTCTGCAACAAGGTCAGATTGAGAGCAGAAAAGGGAGAGGCTGTAAGGGGGGCTGGAATGACCAATCGGGGGAAAAAAGATAGTAAAAAGAAGCCATGGGCTTCGAAAAATTGCAAAAATAAATAGAGAGAGAGAGAGAGAAAGAGAGAGAAAGAGAGAGAGAGAGAGAGCGAGAGCGAGCACAAGAGTGAGCATGAGAAAAAGCGTAGACCTGTAACCCTGTAACTGTAACCCGGCTGGGCAGGCTAGCAGAGATCCTATGGGAGGATCGTCAAAATCACGAAAATTCACTGATGGCTTGCCTGAACGCTTCAGAATCTACCGCAAACGCTTGGAACCTTGGTGTCACTGCCCCTTTAAAATTCGAGAAATAGAGAGAGAGAGCGAGAGAGAGAGAGAAACTAAAACAAAGATTCTCTGCTAGCCTGCCACAAGAAGTCCGACTCAAAGTGGTGCGGCTCCCCAAGGGATCTCTGCTAGCTTGCCGTAAAGTGAGAAAGGGAGACCGAGCGAGTCAGGGAGAGCAAGATTCTGTATTAATAAAATTACTACTAAATTAGCTGCCACGTTCCCTTTAACCGGATGCGGATCCGGGTCAGGGAAATGGGTGGAAGGGTCTGAAAAATGGAGGGTCTCCTTCGGGCCGGTCACATGCCCTGCGGGGCATAGGCCGGTTGGAAAAGAGAGGAGGGGAGCGAGAGAGCGAGAGAGAGAGGCGCTCCTCCGCTTCCGGATGCGCTGAGGAGTGAAAGAAGGGCCCGTTCAGGACCCGACCCCCGGGGCCACTATCCAAACAACCGGGCGCCCCGCCGCGCCGAGCGCGCTCCGCGCTCTGGGGGGCCATTCGGGGGGCATGTTTCCGGGGTTGTGGTTCGACAGTGAGAGAGAGGGGGAGAGAGCGAGGGAGATAGAGAGAGGGTCAGCGACCCAGGGGACCCTGTGGGGCGGAAGTGGACGCGGACGATCGTCTGACTCAACCGCCGCTACACCAACAAAAATTTCACCGGAGGGGGGCTACGCCGTGAAACTGTTGACAGAACATTTCCCCCTGTGGTCCTGCGGGTTGGTGTAGGTGTTTTCGATTGGATGTTCCTACTTTCGAAAACGTTGAACCCACCTGGTGGCAGTCTCCCTTTAAAGCGATAGATTAGGTGAGAGACAGAGCGAGAAAGAAGAGAGAGCGTGAGAGCAGGGGATAGATAGAGTGATAGAGAGAAAGAGAGAAAGCGAGAGAGAGCGAGAGCGAGCACAAGAGAGAGCATGAGAAAAAGCGGAAAAGAAGGAGCCAGACCTAAAGAAGGGTCTGGAGTTAGCTGGGGCGTCTATATGGAGCGAGAGAGCGGGAGAGTCAGGCAAAAACAGAGAGATACAGAGTGATGGGTAGAAAGAACAATCTATCATAAAGCTTTATAAACAGATCCCGTTTTAGTGCGATTCCCCAAAGATCTCTGCTAGCTTGCCATGCCAAGTAGCAGATTCCCCAACTGATCACTGCTAGACTCTGTTTTTCCCCGGAAGGATCCCTGCTAGACTGCCAGCCAGCCAGACGCACTAGTGAATGTTTCTCTATTGTTTCCATTCCAAAATTGCACCCTGTCTATTCCAGGGCCCTCATATATTTGCGCTTCGCCTGCAGCAGCGGGATTTGGGGGGTCCAGGGGTCGAAATCCCGGATCCGGATCCGGTCCGGCCCATGTTTATTCACCCAGATCGGGAGCCGGGCTGAATGCGGGAACAGTCGTTGCCGGACCCGTCAAAAAGGCGCTATTTTGGGGTCGGTCTCTCTCTCTCACTCTCGCTCTCTCTCTCGCTCTCTCTCTCTCCGCAGGCCCGGGGGCATGTTTGTAGGAGGCGAAGGGCCCGTTCCGCGTTTCCGATTCGCCCCGAGCGCCTCCGCGCTCTGGCCGCACTCCCCGAATTGCACTTTCGAACTGTGTTCTCACCCCCGCTCAATGGGGCACAAAAAGGGCCCTTCACCGCCAGGGGGTTCCGGGTTAAAGGGGCCGGAAATCGGGTTTTTTGGCCGGTTTTGTATATTCCTCCGGGAGTCACAATCCCTTAAACATGGCTTAGGGGGCTGCTTCAGACCGGGCAGACTGGCAGGGATCCTTTAGGAATTTTTTTCCGTGCCTTTTAGAAAGGATTTCCGCGCTCTAAAACATGACCTGCCAATCGTACTGCCCCGGGCGGCTAATTTCCAGGGGATTTTCTAGTATCTGTCTGCCGGTCGGTGTTTCTCTCTCTCTCTCTCTCTCTCTCTCTCTCTCTCTCTCTGTCTCTCTCTCGTCTATCTCTCAGTCTCACCTAGCTCGCGCCAAAAAAAATGAGGCGCGGAAAAACGGAAAAAGGGATTGAACTATTCGCGTGGTTGACCTTGATAGATTGGCAGGGAGAGAGAGCGAGAGAGAGAGAGAGAGAGACAAAGCAAGAGAGACATACAGACCAACAGACAAATAGACTGACAGTCGGAGAAATTGCGCTTTTCCGCAAATTGGTGACCGGGGGCAAGCCTGGGGCGAGAGTGAGAGAGACAGGGGGAGAGAGAGAGAGAAAGCAACAGTGTGCAAGCAGCATGCCTGGAGGGCAGTCTCCTTCCACTCGAGAGCTTCTTCTTCTTTCCCCCTTCTCCCTTCCTTTCTATTTTTTGCCATGGTCAAGAGGGTTGATAAAAAACGAGACAGAAATGGTGGCAATTGAAATTTGTCGAAAATAGATATTTCTGGGGGTGCGATTGGGGGAGATAATGAGGGGGATAGCGGTCGCTTGTTCACTGCTGATAGATCTCGGGGGATGGCCGGGATACAGTAACCTCCCGGGGTCATTTCGTAGTGTTTTGTACTGGGACGTACGGTGTACGGTGTACGGAGAGAGAGAGAGAGAGAGAGAGAGAGAGAGTGCCAGTGAATCGAAAATTTGCATAAATATTCCGATTTTCAGGGGATTTGGTAATTGCGCATTAATGGCCAATAAGACGACGGAATTTTAATGTCGAAATTTGATTTTGTGGAATTTTAAATTTTCTACATGCTTAAAATGAAGGAATATCGAAAAAATGATTTTCGAAAAACTTTCGAAAAATCAGATTTCGACAATCGACAAAATTAGCGATTTTATAGCTATTTCGAGATTTCGAAAAATACTACAAAAAATTCCATTATTTTGTAAGTTTAAAGGCTTAAAGTTAACTTTAAATAAAAGGCATGATACAAAAACATCAAATTAAATAAGATTTTGATGAAATGACAGTAACAATCCTTGTGTTTGCATAATTTAAGTCACAAAATTCCGAAACAATACGCCGGAGGTATCGAGTGGAAACAAGGGGTGCAAAGTGGACCGTGTGTCCGTATCGGCTAGTAGGGCACTCAACCCAGCCGGGCAACCCGGAGGCCATGACCACCAACCGGTTCTTTCGCATGCTGATGCTAGCTGGCCAAGCAATGGACAGACGTACAGACAGACAGACACACAAACACACAGACAGACAGAGCCATATAGGCCCGAAAAGGGCTTCCGAACCCCCCGGCCGGCGAAAAGCCCGAAATACCGGTCCTCGTGCCGAAAAACCTCCGGGGGGCGGCGCTTTGGAATCGGGGCGAGTGGCAGCTAGTAAAAATTCGGACAGAAACGTGCGAATGACCTAGTGGGTTTTAAAGGGATTGGCAAGGGGAAATAGGGATGAAAAATTCCTAAAGAATTTCTGCGAGATTGCCTCGTAATCTTGACGGCTTGCTAGATGAAAAATGGAATTTAATGAGCCAGAAAATTGAAAGTATAGGTGTGGAGATTGAGCGAGAGAGAGAGAGAGGAATACAGAAAGAGGACAAGAATAAGCGAGAGAGCGTCTGCGTGAGAGTAACAGAGTGAGAAAAAAGCAATAGTGAAATCGAGAGCGAGAGAGCGAGAGAGCGAGAGAGCGGGAGAGAGCGAACGAGAGAGATAAAG
The DNA here is from genome assembly GCA_958295435.1 of Mesorhabditis spiculigera. Classification (NCBI taxonomy): domain Eukaryota; kingdom Metazoa; phylum Nematoda; class Chromadorea; order Rhabditida; family Rhabditidae; genus Mesorhabditis; species Mesorhabditis spiculigera. The sequence goes on from CATQJA010002657.1 coordinate 388,486, forward strand.
AGAGAGAAAACTTGCCTATGTATATGAAAATACCGAATCCAATAGCATATTTTAACGCGCAGACCCGAGAAGCTGCAGAAATTTCTGGCTCTCATTAATGCAGAGAAAAATCGGCACAAAATTAGCATAATAGGCATCGACTAATGCTTACAGGCGGTAAAGCTAGGAGATGATCAACCCAAAAGGCCAGGCCGCGATAAAGGATCGTGCTCAGGTTCCGACCGTTCAGCACGAGGTCCTGCTCCTTTCCCCTTTTCCGAAATGTCCCCATCTCCCTCATTTTCGGGTTGGTTGGCTAAACGGTGCCCTCTCTCGCTCTCTCTTTCTCTCTCTCTCTCTCTCTCTCTCTCTCTCCTCTCGCTCCCCTACCTACCGTATCCCCATCACCGTCCGGTCAACCTGAGGGCGGTCAGAGGGGGGAGGTGAAGAGTGGAGTGTGGGGGGGAGGGTGTCTATAGGTGTGCCTCGGAACAATGGATGGGACAAAGCCACCTCCTCTTTTCTTGGTTAGTTAAGGAATGGAGAAGAAAAGTTAAAAGGTGGACTGTTGGAGGGGATGGGGAATGAATGAGCGACAAATATCAAGGGAAAGGGAACGGCTGGCTGGATGGGAGGAGGATACACAGGGGGAATTGACCTCTAATTGAGGGATAAGCGGAAGCTTCCGCGATTGGAATTGGCGGGCTGGCAGGGTATATGGTGGAAACGGAGGAGATAACGTCAAAATGCCGACAGCATAGATCCCGATGGCCAAAATGCCGACGAAGAAAATCCCGGCAGCGAGTCCGAGAGTCAAAATCCCGACGGCAAAAATACCGACGTCCACAAAGCTGACAGCCAAAATCCCGGCCGACAAAAACGTGGCATACGAACATCCCGATAGTAAAAATCCCGACATGTAAATTAGTTATCTAAGAGAATGTTTAGACAATACCCTGGCCTGTCGGGATTTTGTATTTTTTCGGGATTCTGGCTGTCGGTATTTTAGCTCTCGGGATCATTATTGTTTTTATCGTTCAAATGCAAATTGGTGAGCTAGCAGAGATACTTGGGGGAAATTGAGAGACCGGGACAGCTAACTAGCAGAGATCGTTGGAGAGCAAAAACGTTGGAGGCAAACGAGCAGAGAATATTGTGGAAATTGAGGACAGAATAGCAGAGAATTTTTAGGAATTCGACGAGTCGGAAAAGTTTTTTTGGGGGAATTGCGATCAATCAAGGCTTTTGGAGGGCAAGCTAACAGAGCTTACTTACGAAACGACTCCAAAAACATAGAAATATCAGCGTTTGAGAGACCAGGGAAAGCCGGAACTATTTCGGAGGCCGACCGGGGACAATGGAAACTTTTTTGGACCTAAGTTTTGATCCGTATTTGCGCTGAGCACCATCTATTGAAAGGCCCAGCTGGAGGCCCAGAACGGTCCGATGCAAAAAGAATCGAAGGTGGCATAACGATCAAACGCGAATTGGAGCGGATCCGAAAAATCCATAGCCATGCCTTGCCGACCCCTTTAAAATATTCGATTCGCGGCGGCGCACTAATAGGAGAAATTTCGACTCAGGCGAACAATTCTAGCCTATTTTGAAAACAATGTCTTCACGGGCCGTGTGATGACCTCGAGGTGTAGGAGTACTTTTGAAGGGGACAAGGTATCGGGGCGGAATTCCGATGAGAAACAGATGACGAGTGGGCGGGAGAGGGGGGAGGGCTTGGATATTGATCCTGGAGGGGCTGAGATCGGAGATGATGTCGGAGAAGATCAGACAGATCGACCACAGACAATGAATATTCAGTTTTCGAGAATGGGCGCTCTGCCAAGCCCGGGCAATCGACTGTATCGGCTAGGGTTCAGGGAAAAATAGAATTGATGCTGCAGCAGAAACCATTTTCGAGTTGCACGACAATTGGAAAGACTGGCGAGCACATTGAGCACGAGCTCAGCTGACGCAGAGCCAAAATCCCAGAGCATGGAGTTGTGTCCAATAATCTTGTCGGGTCAGCTAGCAGAGATCATTGTGCAGGAGCTGCAGGGTCCACTGGAGGGTGAACTAGCAGAGAACCTTGAGGAATACATCGAGTAGGTCAGCTCCAACCGCAGAGATTAGGATGTTAGGTCAGGTTAGCAGAGATCATTGAGAAAGAGCTGAGCTAAAGCCAAGAAAGTCAACCAAATCGATAAAACAAATCCAAGCCAATAACACTCCGCTAAAACCGGTCCGGCTCAAAAAACTGTAAATGAAGCCGCAGACCAGCCGAGAGCCGAAAGGGGTGGATGGCAAAAACACTTGTCGAGGGGGGGGGGATGGATCCAGAATATCTGGGCACATGAGAAAAGGAGGAGGAGGACGAGGGGAGGATCTATCGAAGCCAAGGGGCTGGAGCAAGAGCTAGCCTTCAGGGAGGAGGAGGGCGGATAGCCTCTCTCTCCCTTGCTTCTCTCTCGCAGATGTTGGCAGGGGTGCCGACCCCGGAGGGCGAATGGGGGGAGACCGGTCTTGCAGGGGGAGCACAAGAGGAAGAAGAAGAAATGGGTGGACGACGGTCAGCTGGGGGGAGAGAGGCGAGGGGATTGGCATTGGGAGGGGGTGGCTGTGGATTTTGGCTTGAAGGTGCCTTGAAAAAGGAGCAAGATAGAAAGAGAGAGAGAGAGAGAGAGAGAGAGAGAGAGAGAGAGAGCGAGAGAGCGAAAGAGCGAGAGGTAGATCAAGATAAATGACTTAAAAAGTTTGTTGCTTTTTCATTAATCTCTCTCTCTCGCTCTTGCTCTCTCTCTCGCTGCCATTCAAAATACTATAATGGACCGAACTCCTCCCTCCCCTTAAATCCACAATCTCCCCCCTGGGCATAAGCCAATTTAGGCGAGGCTAAAGGCTGGATCTCATGCTCCCCTCCCTCCCATGCCGCCCTTTTCGGCTGAGGGCGTGATTTCAGTTTTTCCAGGAGGGGGTTAATGGTCAGCGGGGGAGAACCGGATCTGGGGAGGCTGAGGGAAGGGTGGAGATCGAGGGCAGGGGTTGAGGTATCCGAGTACGGAGGAGGGCTACCTACCAAGGGCAAATTAGCATAAACTTTGGTATCGTGAAGGCGTCATGCTCCCTTTGAATTAATAAAGTTCCGACCTCACGCGCGCCGACCTCAAAAAATGTTTTAAATTGGATTCGGGAGCTCCAGGAGTAGGAGATGAGCTTGAGCTCAACCTCGCCAGGGACGATCGCTTTAAAGCTAATAGAACAGGGGCTTCGGAAGCTTCAGAATGAGAGCTTCACCTAGAGCTTGACGTTAAGCTGAAGCTCACGAAGAAAATTGCTCAAAAATGTCCAACAAAAATCCTTAAGAGCTTGGTGTCGCGCTCCCTTTAAAACTCGACCTCCTACCGTAGCCAAACCAGGAACTGGCCCTCTCGATATTGGGGGTCCGCCTCGTTTTGTGTGTGTTTTGTCCGGATGGGCCCCGGGAGGGCATGAATACGGACGCGGAACGATCCGGAAAGAGAAAGAGAGAGAGAGCGAGAGAGTGAGAGAGACAGGCTGACAGACAGACATTAACAATCTGTTTGCCCTCCCTACCCCCGCCAGCTCACAAAAGACCCCTGGCCCCCCTCGGGGGTGGTGTGGATAGTCCAGTCTCGGAATTTGCTAGCTGGGGATGGGGTTTAGAGGGGTGGTGACAACAAGCCAAAAGTCAAGACAGGGGAAACCTAAGCGAGGCCTTGGAAAATCCTAAGCCAGGCCTAGCCAAGCCGAAGCCTATGCCTAAGCTAAGCCTAAACCTAAGCCGAAGCCACGCTCAATCCAATCCTAAGCCAAGCCTAAGCCAGTACAGAATGACCATTGGAAAGCTTGACTCATCTGGTATCAGCCCTATTATTTGAGAGGGCGGCGCCAATTCAGGGATGCCCTTTCTGTTTTTCTCTCTTTCCACATAGCAGAACCGTCGGGAGTAATACAAAAGCGGGAATTCGAGTGGAGAAAAATGAAAGATTTTAAATAGGAATTAAGTATACTAATTATGCACATTAAAACCTAAATTTTCGAGTTTTCCATTAGTGCGCAAAACACCGGAACCTATTCTGATGCAAATCCGCTTAATTTCAGAAGCAAAACGATATTTATACGGATAAGCCGTTTTTTAGGCCAATTTTGGCTTTAACTGAATATGCAAATGAGCAAAAATCACATTCAAAAATTTAGGGCTAATTACAGCTACAGTAGGGTCACATTTTGTGGCAAAACCACGCCCCATTCAATAGCCAAACCCTACGGTATCGACCTTTCCAAAATATAACCTTTCGATCCCCTGGGGGCCCCCGAAAAAAATCTAATTAAATTCTTAGAAAAAATTTGGGGGCCCGTAAACAATTTTTAGGTTTTTCAGGGATAGATGTAGATTTGAAAACGGAAGAATGGAAAAGCGGAAGGCCGGAAACAAAGAAAAAGGAAAAAAAAGCGAAATAAATGAATGCGGGGGTCGTGGGGTGGGGGCCTGTTTTTGGGGAAGGGCCCACGGGCCCTGCTTGGGTCCCACCGGGAAAACAGGGCCGAATTTCTTTCAGCAAAAACGAGGGACAAAATACGGTATCTCACCCTCACCGGATAATAATTAGGAAGGGGGACACGACCTCTCTCCGTCTCTCTCTCTCTCTCTCTCTCTCTCTCTCTCTCTTCCAGAAAATGGCCCATCCCTGCAAAACAAACTTACTCGCCTCCCCCCTCATTTCCATTAACATGCTTCGAATACAAAAATTTGTGGGCCACCCCACGGGAGTCGAGGGGAGGAGGCGCATTTTTTGAGTTTTTTAGTTAGTAAAGGGATCGGAAACGTATCAAAATTGCATAGCGTAACTGATTACGCCGGTTTAATTCTAGGACGCGGGGTGCGAGTTGCGTGTCGCGGTATCTTAAGCCCATCCGCGCGCCGTAACCCATTACGCTACGAAAATACGGGCGGAGCGTTGCGTAATCGGCGCGTGGCAAAACCCACTGGCAGAAAAATTCTGGAGTACGGTAGGAGCGCAAAAAAGGCAAAAATTTCACTAGTAGACTGCCAAATACTACAATATCTCGGAAGGTGTCATTTGGAACGTAACGGAAAAATTTCTTTTGGAGTTCGGTAATCCAATAATCAAAATAGATTGAAACTACAGTACCCAACAAGGTGTCATCAGGATGTGCCGGAAAATACGGTAGTTTGGTGAATTTCGGATTACGGTAATGCTCATAAAAAGAAGGGAATACAGTATCCCAGAAGGTGTCATCAGGAAGGTGCCGGAAATTCCCGTCACCGCCAGAGGTGACTTTCAAAATTGAAAAGCGACCCCGGGTGGAAAAAGCGGCTTAGCCAGTGGGTGGGGATCGGGTCGAAGTTCGTGCTCCCTTCCCCAGGATTGAAACTTGCCGAGCGAGTTTTCGGTGCCCCCGGGATGGGGCAACGATTCCATCGCATCTTGATCGCTCCCCCCCCATGAAAATCCACTGGGTCACCACTTTAAAGCGGCCGTTAAGGGACGGGGGCTATGGACTGCAAAAAATCGGGATTTTCCTGGCTTCCATGCCCCTTTAAATGGATTAGTTCGTTCGAGAAGAAATTGCCTCCCCCCCCGTTAACAGTACAGTACCCTCTAAGGGAACGGGGAAGTCGGAAGAGGCTATATATAAAAATTTATAAGCATTAAATTGACTTCCAAACCCCTTTAAAATCCCCCTAGCTGCCATCGGCCCTCGATTCCCAAGGTGTGTGAGTGTGGATTTGTGCCGGGGGGGATAAAGGGGGGTGGAGGGCGAGCTCGGTCTACCAGTTGCCGGGCCTGGTCAGAGGGAGGGGGAGGATGAGATGGCTACGCGAGGCTCCTCGGAACGGGTTCTTCCCTGTGCTTTTGGCTCTTAGCCCCCGGGGGCTGTGGCTCTTTCTACCTGGGAGAGTCAGAGTGTTTGGGCGGCCATCCTCGAGGCTCACCGGCTGACCGATGGCATCCCGCAGAATAATCGGGTTTAAAGGGGCTGGCAAGTCAAAGAATTCCTGGGGATTGGGACTGGACTGTTAGCGGGGGGATTGCGCGGTCGTCCAAAATATATGAAAAATGGCCAAAATAGGGCGAAATTTTGATTTTGTTTGTCGGTTTCGATTAGATTTTCAAAGGTTTCAAGTTTTCGAAATACTGTTTAGACGTTAAAAAACAGCAAAAATGTTGGCATGTAAATTGAGGGCAAGTGGCGGCTCCAGGTCGCCGCCCCCAAAAATCTACCGTACCTCCCAGAGCACAAAGGACCAGGAAGCTTTTGGCCTGGGCATTCAAAACGCCTATTCGACGAGAGAGAGAGAGCGAGAGAGAGAGAGACAGCGAGAGCGAGAGAGGCGCAGCAACTGTTGGTTCAGATGGTTTTCCAGGATGATGGTCGATGGTGTATCCTCCTCCTCCCCCTGGACCAAGCCATAGAAAAAGGAGACCCGGCTGGCATGCAAATAGCATAGCATTTTGACAATGAAAGGGGGGAGGGCACCAAATAACAAACACTCGGCCCCCAGAGGGGAGAACCGGGAAGTGACGGGGCAATCGGGATGGATCGGGGGTGAAATCAGGGGCAGACCTACGCATTACCCAATGTAAAGGAGGCGGCGCGTTGCGTATCGCGGGCACGGAAATTTTCAGGCAATAGCCTTCAAATCCACACTACTGCTTTGCCCATTCCTTCAAAGGGGCCGGAAACCCCGGATGCTGTGGTTTTTGACGTTTTAAAGGAGCGGTGACACCTAGCCTCTCATCATAACCAGTTTTAAAGGGACCGGCAAGGCATGTGTATGGATTTCGTTGCATAAGACTTGACTTTTATGAAATTTATGCAGAGAGAGAGAGAGAGAGAAAGCGAGAGAGACAGAAGAGAGACAGAGAGAGAGAAAGAGCGCAGGAGAGAGAGCGAGAGAGCGAGAGGGAATCAGAGAGCACGAGGAAGAGCAACTTTTTGAATTCCAGGGGGTCAAGGGGGTAAAGTAGGGTGATGACCACCCATTGGAAGTGACCTCCACGATGGCATCGGAGGGAGAGAGGAGAGAAGAAGGAACCGGTTGCCGATACACGAGAAACATCCCCAGGGCATGCAGAGAGAGCGAGAGAAAGAGAGAGGGAGAGGGAAAGAGAGAGAGACCGACAGACAGACAGACAGACGAAGAGGCCACAGTCGGATCGAGGGGGGATCGCATCGGGAAAGGGAGAAGCCGCGGGGGCACGGAACTGGATTTCACCCCTGCCCCCCGGCGGCCCTCGCCAAAATACAGGTCATTGCGCAAGCGTAGTCACCTACGCTAAAAATCGGCTGCGGGATTTCGAGGGATCGGCAAGTCTGGGAAATCGGCGTCGGGTATTAAAGGTGGTGTGACAGCACGGCTGATGCCTGCGGGGAGAGGAGCCTGATGCCGATTTCTATTCGTCTCTCTGTCTCTCTGTCTCTCTCTCGCTCTCTCTCTCTATCGCTCTTTCGCTCTCTGTCTCCATGTAAATTTCCAGCTCTCTCTCTCTCGCTCTCTATCTCCCCTCTCTCTTCCTCTCACTCATTCTCGTGTCAAAAATTTTTCTGACTAACAAATCCCTTAAAACCTCAAAATTACGGTATTTATGCCGCAACGCCGCATAGCGCAACGTAAAGTCAAAAATATTCGGACCGGCAATTTTTCGACACCTTTTTTTGGGGATTGACACCCCACTGACTGACCATGGGCCGAACAATACCCACCGAATGGAGGAGGGCTTTATCCCAAAAATCTGGGCGCTGGGCTCTTTGGCATGGTTGTGGTTGTGGAGGCTGACCGGTCCTGCTCCTCTACTCGTGCTCCTCTTCCCCTCTACCCTTCAGCCTACGGCCCCGATGGCAATGGCCGCTGCCGGGGAGGGATTATGCCTACAGCCACAACCACTACCAACCGGTCATCTCAATATAGTGGGAGGGACAGCCTTTAGCCCCCGGTTGATACATTGGAGGCGACAGGAAATGGAGTAAAAAATAGGGAGGTAGAGAGAGCGAGAGAGAGCGAGAGAGGGCCAGAGCGAGGGAGAGGGAGAGAGGGAGAGAGAGCGAGAGAGACAGAGAGAGAGAGAGAGAGACAGAGAGAGACGGAGAGAGCAAGAAAACATCACATCACTTCGACGGCTCTTTAAAGCGACGCGAAAGGCAGCGCTATGGATCTTTTTTACCACGCCACAACACGCAATTCGGCCGCTAATTGACGGTTACTTAATCCGTTGTTTAGACGCGCGTATGCGATGCGTTGCGGGTCGCGCGTGCGGCAGCTCCACAGCGCATCCATAGCAAAACAGTCGCTTGCGCGTCCCTTTAGAGATCTTCGACTTGCGATTTTCAAGCGTAAATCCAACCCTAAATCACTCACCAAATCCTGGGCGACGGCCAGTGATGGTGGCGGCATTATCAAGGCGTCGAGCTTCTCCACCGGGCTCATCTCTGCATTCTGAAAATTTAATGCGTTTTTTAGGCTGACAAATCTATGAAATCGAAAAACTAAAATAGAGAAAACGCTTTTTCTGTTGAAAAACCAAGGCAAAGACGGCGAAAATGACTATGGTGGACCCCGAGAACCCGAGGCCGTCTAGGGGCAATATTCGCATAAAGATAATAACCGAGGGGTGGGCGAGGGCCATGCCCAGATCGGGGGAAACGCGAAGTGCCCCCCGGCTTTCGACATTTTAGCCTCACGATTTGTGGGCACGGGGATATGATGGGGTTAGCGTAGGGATGGAGAGCTCGATGAAGCCGTTTTTGAAGAGAGAGAGAGAGAGAGAGAGGGAGAGACAAAGTGAGAGGGCGAGAGATACAGAGAGCGCCAGAGCCAGAGTGAGATACCTTGAGCGAAGGTGAAAGAGAATGAGAGACAGAGAGAGCGATGGGAAGAGCGACCGAGAGCGATAGAGAGGGAGAGAAGGATCTGGCGAAAATTTTCTATTCGTTTGTCCCCTTAATTTCCGGAAAGGTCCAAATTCCGCGTGCGCGTATAGTACAGAGGCGGACGGGGTGAAAGAGCGAAACAACGTGAGAGCTAGACAGAGATCTAGAAAGCGAGAGAGAGACAGAAACAGCGAGCGAGAGAGAGAGAGAGAGAAAGAGAGGGAGATAGAAAGAGCGAGAGAGAGAGAGAGCGTGAGAGAGAGTGATAGAGAAAAAGGTTCGAAATGTATTTGTAAATGTCCGGTCGCGGGCTGTGTCGCGGCGTGGCTCTTGGTGGCCCTCCAGAGCGGCTTCACACATTCTGCGAATTCGAAGGTGAACAGCCGCGGACGGTGATTCAGATGGCGGGGCGGAAATCGCGGGGGGGCGCAAAAGTCATCCGCTTCTCCCCCCGGAGCGGGGCGGAATACCACCCTAGGGGGGCACTACCATCCTCCGCGTCTCCTCCAAAATTCACCCACCCTGGTTTTCGGGTCCAGAAAGGGGGAGATTGACTTTTAAAGGGACCAGCAAGCGACAAATCTATAGCTTAACAAAGGGCCGAAAATTGGTTTTAAAGGCACCGGCAAGTAAGAAATTTTTGTCCTGAAAATAGCGCTTGAAAATGAGCGTTAAACCTGTAGCTCAAAAAACGAAAAAAAACGACTGTTAAAGGGAGCTAAACTAGCAAATATATAACCTAAAATTCTAGAATTTAAAGAATGAGAATAGCTATGGCTAAAACGCTAAAAATGGACGTTTTAAAAGGACCGGTAAGCGAGACATTTAGATCCTAAAACTAGGAATTGAAAGTGAACATTAAATGAAGGATTTGTTGCGCAAAAACGCCGAAAATGACTTCTAAAGGGACCGGTAAGGCAAGACCTTCATGCAAAATAAACAAAAAAATTTTTGGGTAAAGTAAATTCTTGGGTTTTCAAGGGCCCGGCAAGTGAGCAATCCATAGCTATGATTTTCCGAGAAGAGCAGCAACAAATTAAAGGATAGATAAAAACCCAAATAAAAGCGCAGATAATTCGAAAAATCCGCCCCCGGTCATTTTTCAGGTAGCCATCGGGGGGCTGTGTGTATAGTGCGTGGGGGGACATTCAGTCGAGGCAAAACGGGGGGTCGACCGGGCATCGGGCCTTCGATTTCCATTTCCATGGACTAGAGACGAGACTATCGGCAGAAGCATTGAAATGTTGGACGGGTGGAGGGGTGATTGCGGGAACATATCAAGCATTAATGCATTAATGGCCGGAGGAGCAGAAGAACCACTTATCATACAAGAGCTAGAGAGCTAACTGGCACGGCCCCTTTAAAGCCATCTGGCTCTCGCCTGCGTCTCTCTCTCATCGTTCGCTCTCTCACCTACTCTCTCTCTCTCTCTAGCTCTCGGTCTCCCTCTCTCTGTTGCTCTCTCATTCCCACTCATACCCGCTCTCCCGCTCTCTCCCTTTCACCTATGCTCCTGAGCTCTTTCTCACATTTTAGCTTAAAACCACCTAAAAACGCGTCGCGTGCGCGTTGCGTGCCTCGTTTTCCCTCTACCTTACGTTGACTGAAGGATCCCTGCAACACGCAACGCGCCCGCGACGTAAGACTAGTATCTATCGATTTATCGTAATTTACAGGAAAAAAGGCGCAAATTTCTGTCGCTCTCTAGCTTTCTCTCGCTCTCTCTCTCTCTCTCTCTCGCTTTATCCATAACCGGAAGCAACGCTTTTTAGCACCCTGCCTGCAACTTTTAAAGCGACCGTGACAGCTAGCCCAGGGATCAGTTTCTAGCCGTAGCTGACCGCCGCAAAAGGCTAGGGGCTATTTTTGGTGAGCGTTTGCATGCGCCCATCCTGACCATGGGCGAGGGCAAAGCAGCAGCGATAAAAGCCTCCCCCGTGGCTTTGAAAAGCCTCACAAAATAATAGAGAAGCGATCGGCTCGCCGCAGAAGGGGACAGACCCCCTCGCCCATACCCCCCGCTCTCACAACTGTACGATTCGGCCCGGCGGACCGCCCGGGGGACACCCAAATATGGGTTGGGGCGGCAAGTTCGGAACAAAAAAAAAGTAAAATTCAGGACCAGGAGCTTGTACTAAGGTAGGAGTACGGTAGTGAGAGTGAGGTAGTGAGTGAGTGACATATAGAGCGATATAGAGGAGGAAAGTCAAGGCCAAATAGCGAGAGAGAGAGAGTGAGAGAGAGAGAGAGAGAGAGAGAGAGAGAATGAGGAGAGGAGCGAGCGAGACAGAGAGAGAGCGAGTGCGAGAGAGGGCCTGAATCAATCCGCAAGCCATTTAAAAGCTCTATAAAGCGAAAATCTAGAAATTCTGGCTCAACGGCTCCACTCTTAGCTACCTGTCGCTCTCCCTTTAAACCCCGGTCCGCGATGCCTATACCCCGGAAGCGCTTCCCAGAAAAGCGTCCCTTGTCCATGTCGATGGGGCATTGCGTGTGAGCATCTCCGGATTGACCGACACCGCCAATTACAGACCCCCGCCAAGAGGGGGCACATTTTATGAATGTGAATGCTAGAGGGGAGGGGGATCATTCCGATGCACAACCCATGGCCCCTTGTTGGGAGAAATTGTAGAGGGAGGGGGTGGGCCAAAGGGGATGGGTTGGCCTTCTAGAGGATAGCTCTGGAATGGAATTACGAGATCAGGGAGCCGGGAGACGGCATACGGTAGTTTGAGTCGCGTATAGAGAGCTTTTAAAGGGACCGGCAAGGCGTCCGACGGACTGCGAAGCTCTCGGGGATTACGGTTGATTTTTGCCAGAATAAATTATTGGTGACGGGCAAGAACGGGATAAAACAAGAGAGAGAGAGAGCGAGAGAGCTAGAGAGAGCGAGAGAGAGCGAGAGAGCGAGAGAGCGAGAGATAGAGAGAGAGCGAGAGCGAGAGAGCGATAGAGAGAGATGACAGAGAGAGGGGCGAGAGATAGCAAGAAAGAGAGAGAGAGAGAGAGAGAGAGAGAGAGAGAGAGAGAGAGAGAGAGAGAGAGAGAAAGAGAGAGAGAGAGCGAGAGAGCGGGAGAGAGTGAGAGCGGGAGAGAGATAGAGAGCGACAATCTTCAGAGGGGAAAATTGACTTTTAAAAATCGGATTCTGTATTTACAAAACGACACAATTATCACTAACTCATAACCGTTATGTCTTTCCGGGACGGAACCGTATAGTGGTCAGCCGGGAAGGGGGCAACCAGGGGCCAACCGGCTAGCAGGGGGTGAAGCGTCAGCCGGCCAACGGGGGGATGCTTTTGCTGAAACGTAGTAAGGGTTCATGGGCCCCTGGCCGGGCAGTGTATGCCTTAGGGGCCAGTCAGAGGGCCCTGTGGGTGACCAGGCCGGCTGGTGCTCTCAGCTGGACCTCCCCCGGCTCGGCTAGCATGAGCATGAGCTCTGGGGTGTATTTTTGAGGGGAGGAGGAGGGCGACCTCGGCGGGGAGCACATGGTACCCCGTAGTGAGTGACCCTTGCACGGGGAGAGAGCGAGAGAGAGAGAAGTCCCTCCCGTAAAGTTTAAACCCGGGACCCGGGATCTGAGCACCATGCTTTCTGGCACCTCGTTCTCCCCTCCCTCCCCTGGCTTCTTCGCGTTGTGATGTCTATGCAAATGAGCGATGTTCACTGGGGGACCGCCTTTTTGCTTGGTTACAACAGGATCTCCGGCTCAATGCCATTAATGTGTTGGAGGTAGAAAATTGGAGAAAAGAGGTGCAAGAGAAGGCAAGGTGGAGAGAGATATAACGAGAGAGAGAGAAAGGGAGAGAGTGATAGAGTGAGAGAAAGAGCTGGAGATTGAGAGAGCAAGAGCGTTTCATGCTAAATCTACCGTAACCAATCGTAACGTAACCCTCCAAGTCAATTCTGCTTTTTCTTTGTGTTTTCTGGAAATCAGGTAGTTACGCGGTGGCCGGCCGGGCAACATTCTGGCCGATAAGCCGAGGCCGTTCGCCCTAGTGAATAAAAACTAGTATCTCTCTCTCTCTCTCTTTCTCTCTCTCTCTCTCTCTCGTATAGCAGCTTTAAAGTGACCGGGAAGGCTGAAAACTTGCACGAACGCGCTTTGATTTTTCACGGAATTCACGATCTGCGGTCAAGGGAAGATTTAATAAGAAATAAAATATGTTTAATTACCATTATGGTGTACAAAATTGGCTAAAAAATATTTTTTATGCATAAGAAAACTTTAGCAAAACGTAAAAAGCTGGATGACGCAGGAGGAGCTAATTCCCCCTGAGAGTTCGGGTCGACTTGCTTCAAGAGATAACAGGGGTCGCCGCCCGGCTTTGGCCTGTGTTCTTCTAGAGAAAAAGAGGCTTCGAAACAGGGCTGCAGAATATTCTGATAGTGAAGAGGGGAGGGTGTCTAGAAAACGACAATTCGACCTGCAGAAAAAAGGAGATTTGGAGGGGGAATTGACCCGGTCAGGGGTTCAAGAAGGGGGAGAAGCTGATTAAAAAGGAAACAGTGTTGAGGTTGAAAAAATCTTTTGAAAGTGGGAGAGAGTGAGAGAGAGATGGAGAGGGAGAGAGCGAGAGAGAATGAGAGAGATCAAGAGAGTGCGAGAGAGAAGAGGCAGAGAGAGAGAGAGAGATGGAGAGAATTAGAGAGAGCTGGAGAGCTAGAGAGCGCGAAGCGAGAGTTATATAAAGGGAGCGACAGATCAAAAGAGGAGAGCGAGAGAGTGAAGAGAGAGAGACAGCGAGAGAATGAAGTGAGAGACAGAGAGAGGCATTTTTTCAAAATTTTGACAAAATTTAAAAACCTTTCTAGCCCAAATCCCAAGTTCAATTCGTATAGTTTTTGGTTCAGGTGGGCGAGGGGGTTGAGTCTCGCCCCTTCAGCGCAGATTGCGATAAAATTGCGAGTCTCGGAAAACACACACACACACACTTCGACCACACTGATATGACCACTAGCCGACAGGGGGTCGGGCCATTGGCAACACAAACAGTACGATACACGCGCAAAAATGGCCTGAAAAAGAATGCTTGCTGCTTTTTGGACCCTTAGGATGGGCCCTAAGAGGCTCGGTCGCCTCGTATTTAGGCCCTATGTTGGCCGCTGTCACCGGGTTGCGACCCCGGCTCTACCATGGAGATGGCCCCCCGGGCCCTATGGGGACAATGCCCTCCTTTCAACTGGGATAGACAGAAGAAGATAGACAGACAGACATAACGACAGACTAACGGAAGAGGTGGCCAAAAGTTCATCTTTTTTGCTTGACGGGCGACTGTGCCCAAAATGACAAAAATTGCCTTGGAAATAGGCTAAAGGACTGTGAAGCAAGTGACTTGAAATTTGTCGTACAGTAGGATACACGCCCGCACGCTAAATTTTCTTGTTCTGACATGATTTTTCTGATTCCGTCTCTCTCTCCTCCCTCTCTCTGTCTCTCTCTCTCAAATTTTGCCTCTGAGCTCCGACTCTGTCTGTCTCTGTCTGTCTCTGTCTCTCTCCCGTTTTTCCCCATCTCTCGCTGACTTGCTTCTTGAAATCCCGCACAAAATCACCGTCCGCCCAAGACGATAGTTGGTCCTCCTCGTGTATCAGATGACACGCATCACCAAATTTTCCGCCTCTTGATTGCGGCGACACCTACCCCGCACTTCCGGTCCCCATCGGGGTACGACGCTACCCTCCAAATTGCATTCCGACCCCGGCGGGGGATCAGCCCACGACAAGGCAGAATTTTCAGTGGGCTCTCCGTGTTTGATCGGGATACGGTAGGAGTTGAAAATTTTAATCTCGAAACGGTGATCCATCTCTCTCGCTCTCTCTCTCTCTCTCTTCTCTCTCTCTCTCTCTGCCTCTCTCTGCCACCTAAACTTCCAAATTCCCGGGTTCATTTTGCGAAACCCCAGCCCAAATTCATCTCCAGCCGGCCGGGGGCGTTGACACGGAATTCCCGGTGGGACCCACCTCAAGGCGAATCTGCTCCTTGCCATCACTACAGAGACATCCGTCCCTACCCCCTTTGATCCCCCCCCACCCCCTAAAGGGATGGGTGACAGAAAAGACATCTGATGACAACCTCTGACATATGCCATTCAGCCCCTGACACATACCGCATCAACAAAATGGATGGTGCCAAGACGGCGACTGGAGGATGGGTTACGGTAAGGCGGACATAAAAAATAATCTAGGTCCGCTGCGAACACTGCGTCTTCCCGTTAAGGGCTTCAAGAGATGAGAGAGAGACATCGAGAGAGAGATCGAGAGAGAGAGAGAGAGAGAGAAAGAGCGAGAGGGAGCGAGAGAAAGAGAGAGCAAGTGAGGGCGAGAGGGAGAGAGAGAAAGAGGGCCCGAGAAAACGTTAGTTAACCAAATTAAGGTAAAATCGAAATACCCTAAACCACTTACTAGCAATTTCTGGACGCTGAACATCATCCAAATACGTTTCTGGTAGTCGGCCTCCAAATCGTACGCTCAGTTTCGGCGATACTGCTTCAGTTGAGATAGCTAAGATCAAATCTGGGCTCCCGGAGGACCCTAGGGCCCATGAAAGGGGCCGGGCCGGAAGTTGCAAGGCCCAACTCGGTGCGTCCAGCCAATCCGAGGGTGATGGATGATACGGTAGTTGGAGATGATGAGATGGCAAGGCTTCATACCTTCCTTATTTTCTCTCTCTCTCTCTCTCTCTCTCTCTCTCTCTCTCTCTCTCTCTCTCTCTCTTGTTCTTTATCTCTCTCTCGCTCGATGCCCTCTGATTTTTATAGTTTTTCGCTTCTTACACGTTTATGATCATTATGCAAATTCCAGAATAATACGTATGCAAATTTATTCGCAAAGCGCGACCCGTTAAAGCGAAGTATTCTTTTGTACAGCGTCCATAGATCAGAAGCGGAGTCCTAAAAGTAAAAATGAAACGGGAAAATCGTAAATAAATTACTTGTAGAGAGGGTGGTGGCCCGGCGGTAGATTGGTGGGGTCTGGATCTGTTTGCCTTGCATTAGGGCGAGATTTTCCGTGGTTCCTTCTAAAATTACAGTTTTTAAAAAATGCTAAATTTAATTTTTAACGATTTATGAAACTTTTAATGTGAAGACCATCGTGAACTACAGAAAATTACCATTTGCAGCCGCGTGGCCGATGAGAAGGAGGACTGCCCAGATTAATATGATGTGAAATTGCATGCCTGGAAATTTATTCTTGAGGCGAGAGAGAGCGAGAGAGAAAGAAAGAGAGAGTGAGAGAGTGAGAGAGTGAGAGAAACAGAGAGAGAGCAAGAGCGAGGCATAGAGCGATAGAAACAGAGTGATACACTCCCGAGGCAAGCTATCCGAAAAAATTAAGAAAGAAGATCGATCAGAATTTTTTGTATTTTGGTAGCGCGAACTCGCCGTGAATTCGAAAGAAAACCGGGGGAACGGAATGGCACTTGGTGTGGGGTGAAAAGGGCTGGAGAAAACGGGTAAACAACCCTGAAGACCAATGGCACAAATAATGATGCGAAAAGGATGGGAAAGAGAGAGAGAGAGAGAGAGAGAGAGAGAGAGAGAGAGAGAATGAGAGAGAGAGAGAGAGAGGAGCAAAGACAAATCTACAAACAGAGAGTACTGGACCTTAGACTGTACTGGGATGGCACGGGTCTAGTTTGCCGAGATGCTCTATCGGTGTTCGAAATCGCCTGGAATTTCGATGAAAATCTATAAAAATCTGAAAAAAATAGAGGCGGGGAAAGAGAGATAGAGAGAGAGAGAGAGAGAGAGAGAGAGAGAGAAAAATCAGATAAAAATTTTGTATGAATAAATGGTCACTACAAACTCATACAAAATAACGAAAATTTCAAAACCTGGGAAGAGTCGTAATTTTTTGAAGCCCGTCAAAACACGAACCCTTGAAAACACGAAAATGCCAGCGATAAATCGCTTTGTACGGCACCTATCCTCCTCCCGATTTCTTCCCGGGGAGAAATGGCATCATTTCCCTTTCCTTTTTTGTCAAGACAAGTACATGGTCAATTTTCCATCCATCCCCGCGCTTTGAGTGTTATTTTGCGCGTCGCTGACCGCATGGAAAAGCACTGTCTGCTGTACAAAGGAGCGGGGCGGAAATGGGAGTAGGGGGTGGAGCTGGTTGTGATAATTGTGGATTAAAGGGATGGTGTCGGCTTGGTGGGAGGGCGATAGAGAAAGAGAGTCAGAGACAGAGAGTGAGCGAGAGAGAGAAATAGATAGAGATAGTGAGAGAGAGGGCGATAGAGAGAGACAGAGAAAGAGAGAGTGAGAGACTGAGAGAGAGAGGAGGGAGAGCGGCACAAATGCCACTCAACAGCCATCGAATCGAAATAAATAGTGCATACCGACCCAAAAATTTGGCCGTCTTCTCCAACGCGCCCGATTCCCGAGGATTACATGCAAGGCCTCTCGGCAAACGACAAACTTTTTTGCAACGGCAATGCCCCGGCTGGGGGACAGAAAAGAAGAAGTAGAAACAGAACCGAGACGACAGCACCACCCTTCGAATTTATCCAACCGGTTCCGCGCAGTCGATCACTCAGATGGGAGGGGGATGGAACAACAGAATATGGAGCGGAAATGGCAACTAGTATTTCAGTTTTTTGCCGGGTTGGAGGGTGGAGAATAACGAAAGACCTGGATCATCGCCGCGGGGGTTCAAGGTTGGAGGGGAGAACGAGAGTGAGAGAGCGAGAGTGAGATCTTGGGCATGCTAGCGGAGATTCCTGGGATTTTTGCTTGCTCTCTCTCACGCTCTCTCTCTCTTTCTCTCTTTCTCCCTCTCTCCCGTTCTCTCTCTCGCTCTCGTTCTCGATCTGACTCATTCTCTCTCACGCTCTCTCTCTCATTCTCCCTCTCATTCTCTCTCGATCTCTCGTGCTCTCTCTGACTCATTCTCACTCACGCTCTCTCTCATACTCTCTTTATCTCTCGTTCTCTCTCTCGTTCTCTCTCTCTCTGACAGTTTGCAATAAATCCCTTTCTACCTTTTCTTATTTTTTCCGGTACCTTCTCCCCCGGGATGCAAAATATCTGCTTCAAATTTACGACAGGTCATGAGGGCCAGTGAGTGGCCAGGTGTCAGGGCCAAAAACTGGGCCATAAAGGGAAATGAGGAAAAAGTCGGTGGGAACCCCCATTCTCATTCCGGATTCCGGAATCGCAATATTTTGCATTTTTCATTCATTTTTTTTGTCAGGAATTCTCACGCGGAATTGGGGGAATTAACGGAATTTTGTTTCCAAAATAAATCCCCATTTTTCTCACGATTTTCCTAGTAATTTTACATCGTATAAATCAGGTGGCAGGGGTGTGGCTTTACCAAAATTGCCGCTTTAAGTTTCAGAGAATTTTGCTGAACATTGCTGGTCAAACAATATTTTCTGGTGGATTTCCTACTGTATTTTCTACCGTATCCCTACCGTACCTGCGGCAGAATATAAACTTATTTATTTGAATGCCGACCGAATCCGAGTTGGCAGCATTTGGTTGCACAAATATCGTAATTTCCTCGATATTTTTATGCTTACAAGCGTGGTACTGTAAGGTGAGGGAATATCAAGAAAATGCCACGTTTTTCCAGTAATAAAACTCATATTATTGTTATTGTTATTTTTGATAACTTTTTGACCTTTTAAGGCACTGAAAATTTTCGAGATGTAAAACCTTGATGCGCCAATTTAAAAAAAAACGACGTTTAAGCAGTTTCAGGGGATGGTTCTTTTGCGTTATCGGGGGGGGGGGGCTATGAAGGGTATGCCTAGTAATATAATATTAAGTCACTTCATAGAGCTTTTAGTAGTTTATTTGTTTTAGAAAAGCGGTCTATTTGGTCGAAAAATCCAGATTTTTATATTTTATAATAGAAATATGTGAAGTCTAGATATCTAAGAGTCCAGGAAAACTTCCTCTAGTAATATTGGAAAAGTACTCAAAAAAAGTTGGGTTTCCCCTGGGAGCCCCTTCCCCCCCGATAACGCACAAGAATCCAGCCCCCATTTTCGGCGTTTACAGGCAAGCTAGCAGATACCGTTAGAGAAATATATTAAAAAATTTCAGTTTGTTTGGTCAAAGAAGCCGGGCCGGGGTTCGGACTTTATCCCGACGCTCCATCTACTGAATGCCGTCTGTGATATCAGCCAGTTGTGCTGTCATTTCTGGGCTGGAGTGCAATGTCTTTTCCCGGCACAATACCTGCCCGGATCGCCGGTATGTTTAAGGCTCAAACTCAAATTAAAATACTTGTTGTCCAATTTTTCCGACGGCTTAATTCCAAATTAAAGTATCTTAAGGACATTTTAATCATTATTTGAAGTCGAAATTTCTTGATTCTAGGTATTCGGCGGCCTCGTATTCGGCACTTGGCTAAACGGGGCGTTTTACATGAATTTCTTCGTGGTCCATCGATTTTTATTCATTTTCATGCCGTTTCGCGTTGATTTTATTATTACACGGCTGGTGACGCAGGTCAGTCAATAAATTGGCACTCCAGTCCCACCACCTTTAAAATAACATTAACTCAGATTTTTGAGCAAAAAGCAAAAAGTTTGTTGCTGGTGGGAATCGAACCCCTGAGGTCTGGACTGATAGGCGCGGATGCAAACCACTACACCAACTGCTCGTCCGCCGCGACACATCCGCCCGCGTTCAAAAAACGATTTTGACCCGTTTTTCAGCTGTTCACGGCAGCCACCCTGATCTTCTTGTTCCTCTACATGTGCATGTCGACGACCGTCCTCTTCATCAGCTATTCAGCCACTGCCCTATCATGGGCCATTGATTGGCGTCATTCCTGGGAACCCGGCTATCGATTTCTGTTCTTCATCAACGAGCTTTCAAACTATCTATATGTTTATTTCAATTTGCCGTTTTATTTGGCGATCGGCGGGATGGTCGTCTATAGAAAGGTCGGGGTTTAGCGATTTAGTTTCGAGTATTATTGAGGAAGACTTTGACTTAGGGTAGGCTTGGCTTAGGCTTGCTTGGCTCAGGTTTGGCTTTAGCTTGGCTTAGGCTTAGCTTAGGCTTAACTTAGGCTTAACTTAGGCTTAGCTTAGGCTTAGCTTAGGCTTGGCTTAGGCTGTGCTTCGGTTAGCTTCCTTTACAACTAAAATAACTCTAAACCCCCCTTTCAGAGACTCCACAAATCCCAAATGAAGGCTCGGGATCTCTACCTAATAATGCAGGTTGAAATATCTAGGCCTTTCAAGTCCCTTCAACCTCTCAGATGCTAATTTCGTGGCTACTCTCCGTGGTCTGCTGGTTCCTCTGGGAGGTGTTTTACGACCAGAACGAGCAGGATTTACCCAAATATTTGAAGGTATCGGTTTCTAGCTATGTTAAAATTAATTTTATGTTAGTTAACATGTATATTTCCCTATTCTTTACGTTTTTCACATTTTAGAATTCGGTCGCGTGGATGCTGTGGAATGGGTTCAAGCCGCTGTCGACGCTTATAACTTTGGGGTACGTCAGGAACGACTACAAAAATTTCTATTTTTCAAATTTTTAGCAACTTTTATTCGTTTTTCATTTAAATTAGCTTAACCTCAATTTTCCAGACTAAAACCGTCGCTTGTGCAGCCAAACGTGTCCGTCAAAGTGGTCCCGATCCCTGAAAATAATCGCAGAAGATCTACCGTAGCTTCGATTTTACCGTTTCACGTGACGGCCCATTAATGCTTTTAATAAAGCACTTAAAATCCGATATTTTGAGGGATAATAGCTTAGCTTCGGCCTAGCTTTGGCTTAGCTGAAGCCGATTTCCGCATTTTCTGCAAAAATCGTTTCTTCCGGCCAGCTGCACTTGTTGAACGCCCTCGCCCGGGTCTGCAATTAAAATAGAAGCACGTGTCCCGCAATTTTTTGATACCTTCATAAGAAAGAAATTCTAAGCTATTTTGAGGCCACTTGGTGACCACAAGAGGATACTATTTGCTCGTAAACCCAACATAATTTCGACAATTTTTCTCGGGCTTCAATTTTGGTCTTGTAAGGTGAGGAGAGAGAGAGAGAGAGAGAGAGAGAGAGAGAGAGAGAGAGAGAGAGAGAGAGAGAGAGAGAAAGAGAGAGAGTGTGAGAGACAGAGAGAGAGAAAGAGAGAGAGAGAGCGAGAGAGCTAGTTAGAGATATTTTTCGAGTTCGCGCCAGACAAGAAGCTAGGCTTGGGTCCGGACATTGTCCCGACCCTCCATCTCATCGACGCCATCTGCGACTTCTTCCAATTAATGGCTTCTCGAAAATGTCAAAAAAATGGCGAAAATATATAAAACTAGCTTTTTAACCCCAATTTAAAGGTTATTTTTGTTTTTGCTATAACTATTTTATATTACAATATTTTGAGCCGCCATAAAAGCACCTAGTATATTTTTTCGATGCTCTAGCGAATGGCGTCGAAAAAATTCCGACAAAATAGCGAAAATATGGAAAACTTGCGGACCCTCGCGACCATCCGCTTTCAGATGACGGCAAAAACAGGATCAAAAAATCTGTGCAGCGCCTCGTTCGGTTGCCGCGCACCCGGCCGTTCAACCCACAGAGAACAAGTTTATCGGAAATTAAATTTGCAACTGTGAATTGAATGTGTATTGAGGTTGCTGCCAGAAACGAGCTGCAATCCTAGATGAGCACGACCAAGACGTCGGGATGGCGAAGCTTGTAGCGATGGCAAAAATGGGCAAGGGAGATGTAACCTGAAAAAAATCCCTGTGTAGGCTAGATTCACCGGAATCGGGCCTCGGAATATATGGTGAAAACGGAGCGCGGACTCTTTTTTTATCCTAGGAAAGATTTGACTTTGCGAAATTCGACTTAGAAATAGTCTATGTAGTTAGTTTAATAAAATTTAATCGCTTCCGATGTTAAAGGGATTAGGACGGCCCGTGTCGATCAGGGGTCATCGACAATTGGCAGCTAGCCAACCGGTCAGAAAGGAGTAAGAGAACACGCCTAATTGAGAGGGAGCCGACAATTATTTCGAGCATTTACGCAAATTTAAGAAATTCATCGGGCCGTCCTGATCCCATTAAGATGAATAAGGGTTTAGAGCCGGAAGTGGATGTTAGTTGACGCAAAGTCCAAAGAGAGAACCAAACAAATAAAGCCAAATTTTCAAAAATAGTATTTTTACAATAGAGGGCTAAAATTTTCTGTGAACGTGTGAAATACTTTTGCGCAGCTCTGTTCAAAAATTCAAATCGTTAGATCTCGAAATGGCTAAATGCCAGCGCGACCTTCTTTATTCGGACACCCTGTATACTTTGGCCAATTTCTGATGCGATTGGTTGTATGCGAAACCCTAGTTATAGGAAGGATAATAGCCCTACATATGAGCTTTTGACTCTGCTAGAATAGTAGGTAAGAGTTCAGGTTGCCCCCCCCCCCAGCCGCCCCGAACTTTTCATATCTCGGTCATCTGTTAACGGACAGGTAAGTAAAGTACACCAAAATGTTTGTCTTGCTCTGGCGAGTATTTTGGTATATTTTACAAGCCCCTACGATAACGGCGTGTCGAGATACAGTCGGTGTGGTCGGCTGGGGGGGTACACAGAAACAGCCGAATAGTAAATTTGACGGTCATTGCCGAACGACTTCGAGACGTGCCACCAATACTGGGCCGATTCCACTCAAAGCTTTCATCCCTTTATGGGCCTGGTTTGTTTCTGATGGCTTTCTGTGATAATGCTACTCACCCCATAACATTAGTATCAGGACTAGAGCCCAGGCCATCATTGCGATTCCGTCGGCCTAAAGATAGGTTAGACTTCCGTTAGATAGCCGTTAGAAGACCGTTAGAGTGCAAAGAATTCAGTAGTTTATGATCGCTAGCAGCTCATAAAACTTATCTTAAATAAGTTTCGAAAATCCGAAAATTTTGGCTTGTGGATATAGATCTTTCACCAAAGCCAACAATTTCACCATTCGAAAATTTTTATGAATTTTGTTGTAAGGAAGAACCCTACATCCACGACGAAACATACCAGCGGTCTCAGCGGACTCGCAATGACAATAAAAATCATAAAGCAACACAGGAGCGGAAAAATTGGCAGCAAAATCAGCGCCGGCTCCTGTAACGGCGTAGCCTAAAACATGTGAGGTGGATTATAGTAAGCGAGGAACTTTGGTAGCTGCTAAAAAGGCAAGAATGAAGTCCGATTTTAACGATTTAGCTATCTAAAGCAAGCTCTCGGAAAGGCGAGCAAAACAGGCATTTTTCAGTTTTCAACATAGACATTTTAATTCACAAATTTCACAACCATAATCCCTGAAAACTGCAGACTTTTGGGACAATCCGTATGTAAATTGATTGCTCAAGCTAACCGGACGACGCTGGTTTTACGCTTTTTAATTCGGCATCTGTTTGGCACCCACGTATTCACGCCAGCTGAAGTGCGACTCCAATTTCACGACATCGTTCTGGAGTCCTAACGCTAATTTTTCTGGTTTTGCGACTTCTTTTCTTCTTACCGATCAATTCTTCTTTCAAGTCGTCGCCAAGCCCGTTGTAAGTCATCAAGCACTGTCGGGCATCCGTTCGAGAATCGATTGTGGTACTTATTTAATAGAGGCTTACCTTTGCCTTCGATACACTTCGGCAATTCGGACAATTTCGGCCGTCATGCTGGTGACTGGACTTCTGGAAAAAGATACGCTAAACTTACGGGTCTTTGTTTTCAGGGGACACCGAACTGCCAAATCAAAGCTCTTTTGGGAAGGCTATTTGATGTCTGGCAAATTGCCAGCGGCCGCTGCGGGACCAGAGCCCTCCTTCTTTCGATTTTTGCGCGAAACTGTTGTTTTCGCCAAATTTCTTGATGAAAACACTATAGTTCGCAAATTGTGAGGGAATTTCTAAAATCCTCGCGCAATTTTGAATAGCCTTGGTGTTTTAATCACCGAATTTGGCCCAGAAACAGCCGAGAACGTGATTTGGGGGGGTGACGACAGGGAATTGCAAACTTGCGAGCTTCCCGGCGCCCTGGGCGTACAAAGGCCTTCAACGTACAGGTCCTCTTTAGCGAATAATGAACCAAGTAGTGACAAAGCTTATTAGATGTTAGAAGATTTGGATGTTTTCCCGCACGGATTGCAGGGTTTGGGCAGGGGGGCCGGGTGGCGAATGTAGCCTCGGGCAGTAAAAACTGACCTCGTCGCCCAACCGCAACGCCATTTGATCCACTGACATTCCGACGCAGCGCTGCTGCTGCTGCTGCTTTCCAGAATTCGTAGAAATGCCGGGTAAGCTTTATGGTGTTTTATGTTTTGCTGGGCAACGGTTTTGTCCGGTTTACTCAAGCCTCTCACCACCACTCCTCGCGTTTCTTTTTAAGCCCAGGGTTGAAATTTTCCAAATCTGTCAAAATCTCGAAAATCATAATCTCGAAAATCAGAATCTCGAATTTTCAAAATTCGAATTTTTAGAATCTCGAAATTTCCATGGTTTAAATCAGCATTAAAGGTTCCGGGGTTAGAGTGAGGGAGGCCTAGGCTAAAGCCTAGGCTTGCCTAGGCTTCCTCAGGCTTTTCTAATTCGCATCGCCTAGGCTGAGCCTGGGCTATGCAAAGTACGCCTGACCTCTAATTAGTCAGGCTTTATCCGGAAATTTTATGTAAAGTCGTAAAATATTCGAAGTTTTGCCGTACAAATAAGGAATTTTTTTAAACTTCCGGGGGGTCGAAGAGCTGTATTGGGTCCAAGAATATTCTACAGAGTTAGGTTACTGTTTTTGACAAACCTTACGGCACGATACGTTAATAGCACGCGGATACACAAAAGCCAAGAGTCGGTTCGAACGGCCGGGGGATACAATTGCCTCTCCTGACATCTTGCCTATATTTTTCCCACCTTCGGTATCCTTGTAATTTGTTATTGCGTCAAAGATATCAACATTTTAGATGCAGTAACCAGATTAACATGTTTTTACGCATTGCATAAAAAGCCTGCCTAAATCCTTAGGCTTCCGCCAGGCGTCGGCAGGCGCGGAAATGCAATTCGGCCCAAGAAAGCCTGAGGAGGCCTGCCGCTCCCTCACTCTATCCGGGGTAAGAGTTTACTTTACCCCCCCACAGCCGCAGAAGCACACGCGCACGCAGAAGTTGTCGGTATTTTCGCTTATTTTGTCGGGATTTTTGCAACGCCATTCGATAGAGCGTCGAAAAATATACTACGAGTTTTAATTTGAGCCTAAAATAATGTAAAATAAAAAAGTTATAGCCAAAACTTCCGGCTGGGGCGGGGGTAAAGTAAACCGTAGCCGGTTCCGGAAATTGCACGCCTACGCACTAAATCCAGCATATGCGTATTTCGGTATTCTGAAAATTCGAGATTCTGAAAGTTCGAGATTTTGAAAATTCGAGATTCTGAAAATTCGAGATTTTGAAAATTCGAGATTCTGATTTTCGAGATTCTGATAGCAATTCGAAATTTCATGTGGGCTAAGCGGGGACGTGGGTCCGCAAGCCTTTAGAGGTGACAACGATTCTCGGGGAAAGTTGAGAGAACGCATCGGTTCATACCGGAATGCAACTTGAGCCGATTTTGAGCTTCTTCAGAAAGGACGGACGATGCTCATCGTGTTCCTCGTCATGTCGAAATGTTCCAGAAAGCGCGGTGGGTGATTTTCTGCCAATTTCTCTCTCTCTCTCTCTCTCTCTCTCTCTCTCTCTCTCTCTCGCTCTCTCTCTCTCTTTTTCTTTATTTCCCTGCCGCACTCACTCTTCCTCTCCGATGGTCCGCCTTCAGAAAAGCGGGTCTGGAGCTCATTATCGCGTTTGAGACCGACTTCTGGGAGGAGAAGGACTTGAAAGGTAATGGCTTTCTTTCCACAAAACTTTTGAGGATTTCTCATGTTTGATGCTCATATATTTGAACTCTAGCTCTCGAAGAAACGCATACCGTGATCCGGATGAAGCCCGAGCCCTGCCCATGTCTCGAGAAAAACGAACTCGATTTCATGGTATTCCGAGAAAATCCTCTGTTCAAGCGAATTCACTTTTTTAGGACCCGCCCATCAGGGAAGAGAAATGGAGATGGTTTCCCCTAGCCTGCGCCATCATAACGATTTTCTATGCCGTTTTGAAAACATATGAGGAGAACGATCACGTGGGTGGTAAAATAATTCGTTGCGTTTTAAATTTTTGTAAACACTCAAAATCCTTAGATCCGAAAGTTTTCGTATTTTTCAGCATTTTCACATTTCAAAGTGATTCTGATTTTCGAGATTCTGATAGCAAATCTACTTTTCAGCAGAAGCAACTGCTCAACATTGCCGGCATCCTCTTGTTGTTTATCATCGCTTGGGGTCTGTGTTTCCGGTCTTTTACCCCCGTCCTTCTTCAAATTATTTTTAGATAAAGATAATTAAAAATAATCTAAAAGACGCGACCTTTTTCAGCTCTCATCTTTTGGGTGAGTATGTCCCGAATGCGCCACGCCATTCAGAAGACTCAAACCAGCGATGTTCACGTTGTGATAATGTGAAGATTTTGTCTCTGGCATTTAAGTATGTATATATCTTCTCTCTCTCTCTCTCTCTCGCTCTCTCTCTATCTCTCCTTCTCTCGCCCTCTCTCTGTTTCTCTCTTTCTCTCTCTGTCTCTCCTTCTCTCGCTTGCTCTCTCTCTCTCTCTCTCTCTCTTTCTCTGTTTCTCTCTCTTCTTCTCAGGACCACTTCAATCCATTCCATTTCCGTGTTTTTTTGATACTTTAATACTGGAAATATTAGTTTATACATTTCGGAACCTTCGGATGACCAGCAGCATCACGATAACAATCACGAGCAATTGAATAGCGACCATCACTCAAATCCACGGAGATACGATTGAATGTCCGGCAAGGCCATTGCTATCGCGCAGCGTGAATAGCTTAGGCTTGGCTAAGGCTTAGGCTAAGACTCAGAGGGCTCCCTACCACGGGGTTTTTAACCTTACTTGGGGCGCGCACGAAAATGGCTGTTCTAATGGCTATAACTTTTTTTTCTAGAAAAAATGACAAATTCTCCGCCTGGTAATTTGTAGGAGAAGACCCTCGGGAACATTTTGGTAAAAGAATCTCAGCGATCGCGAGGAAAAACAAGGATTTGAAACGCTTTGAAGCGATTATCAAGACGATTTTCTCGTTAGGGCTTCATTTTCCTAATTTTCTGCCTGAGATTCGCCACAGATTTGTTGTCGGCGCTTTTCTGAGTATTTTTCAAAAAAAAAGCAAAACCATGTGATGATTTTACGCGAGGAGAGGCATCGAACCCTGACCCTCCGCCTGACGCCGCCTTGGCCAGGCCCCCGCACCCCCGTGCGCGGAAAAAAACCCCGTGCTACCTACATAGGCTTAGCTTAGCCCAAGCCGATTTCCGCAATTTCTGCAAAAATCGCTTCTTCCGGTCAGCTGCACTTCATGAACGCCCTCGCCCGGGTCTGCAATTAAAATAGAAGCACGTGTCTTGGTGCAGTTTTTTTGAGATCTTCAGAAGAAAGAATCCCAAGAAATTTTGATGACACTTGATGACTACGAGCGGATATTATTTGCTAGTAACACCATCATAATTTCGACAATTTTCCTCGGGCTTCAATTTTGGTATTGTAAGGTGAGGGGAGAGTGGGAGAGAGTGAGAGAGAAAAAGAGAGCGAGAGAAAGAGAAAGATAAAGAAAGAGAGAGAGAGAGAGAGAGAGAGCGAGAGAGCGAGAGAGAGCTAGAGATGTAGTTAGAGATATTTTTCCAGTTCGCCCTAGGCAAGAAGCTAGGCTGGGGTCCAGACATTGTCCCGACCCTCCACCTCCTCAACGCCATCTGCGACATCTTCCAACTGTTGGGCCATTTCTGGGGCGGATTCCAGAGCTTCTTCCCATCGGAGGGCTTTTCCTGCTCGCGGGTGAGGCTCAAAATAAACCCTAAAAGTTGCCCTTGTTTAGTTCTTCGGCGGGCTAGTTTATGGTGGATGGTTTAACAGAACGTATTTCGTCGTCCACCGATTTGTGTACATTTTTCTGCCGTTTAAGGCTGACCGGATATTGACGCCTATTGTTGGACAGGTAGGTGTGAGCGTGTGGAGCCGCAGCGCGTGATTTAGAGGCGTTGCAGTTCGCCAATTCCCCAAAAATTACTATATACGGTTTTTCATTACATTATTACCACGTAAATGTTATTATTTGTAATGTATAATACTATTCAGATCTTCGTCCTGTTCAGCGCTGCCCTATTCTTAATCCACATGGGCTGCAGCCTAACCCTCTACACCGTCGCGTTCAACGTGACCCAGATGAGCTGGGCGGCCAATCGGAATGCGTCTATTGGATATGGGATCATCGCCTTTTTGAATGAAGCTTCAAATTATGCCCTCGTCTACTTTAATTTACCATTTTATGTGGCGGTTGGTGCGGTTATAATATATCGAAAAGTGGGTCGACAATTGTCGTTTTATGCTTTTTAACTCGATTAGCTATGGAAACTTTTCGATATTCCCCATTTTTAGAGCCAGCACAAATTCCCACTGAAAGCCATGGAAATCTATATAATTTTACAAGTAAGCCTCGACACCACATCTCGCAATGAGCTCTGTTAGATGCCCAAGAAAATGAGATTTCCAGATGCTCGTTTCGTGGTTGCTCGCCGTATTGTGCTGGGTCGTTTGGGAACTGTTCTACAATCCACTCGACAGTGCGCAAACTAAATATTTTAAGGTAGACATCATAGCGTCGGAAAAATTACTGGCTACAAGACATAAATTAACCATTTCACCTGCAGAACACGTTATGCTGGATGATATGGAACGGCTTCAAACCCACATCGACCTTGCTCACGTTATTGTAAGTGTCTGATAAAGGCTAGAGGTCTTTTTAGAATCCGGCCCAACCTGATCAAGCCAGAAACCACGGTACGCACCGTGACTGTGACGAATAGTTCGCAGCGCAAGTTGCCGATTGCTGTCGTACAGCCGAAAATTATACAAAGTAAAACAGGACCTAGAGAAAGCCGGAATGCGCAGCAGTAAAATTTTCTTTCCAACTTCAGATGTGCTTCAGTAATATCAATAAAAAATTTATGATTCAAAAAGAACATACAAACAGACAACGATAAATAACCCCCCAAAACATCCAAAACCACATGGCAATTCACGCACGCCGCCCATTTCCAATATTATCAGCTCGCGAATATACAGGTGGAAATAACAAATGGGAGGTGAGGGGGGACACGACCAGTGCTGCTTCACAAACGCTAGCTATACAAAAGAGACCCGGAGAAAAGCAGAGATGGGGGCGGAAACAATCGATAGATGCTTAGAAGAACATTCCTCCGATGCCTCCCATCTCCTGTTGTTCCTTGACGAAGATTTCGAAGTATTGGTAGATGATCGTCACTGCCAACAGGATACCAGTTCCGGAACCGATAGCTCCTGAAAAGAAAGGTTGAGCTGAGACGTTGAGACTTACCGAGGAAATCGGCAGTTACGGAGAGGGCTCCAATGCAGAGACCTCCGAAGGCAGCGGCAGTGGGGATGTAACTAAAAGAAAAATACATATGAAATTTGAGGCGATCGTACCGGTTGAGCTGGTGGATCATCGACTTGTCACGATGTCCCTTCATGATCATCTGCTGCTCCTTGAGCTGCTTGGCGACATCCTTGGCAGAGCTGCCAGACACATCAATCCAGGTCTTCGAGAAGAAGGCGCAAGATCCGAGCATGAAGACGATGTAGATCACACAGTGGAACGGATCCTCGAGCACGGCAGAGATGCTAAAACAATGATTACAAAGATTACTTCAGCGGGTTACCTCTCTGGGGGCGAAAGGTAGTAGCAGATTCCACCGGTGGGGAAGCTGCGGTAGGTTCCGGAGGCGTCAGACCAGGTGCCGAGCAAGTTGACGAGGATATTTCCGCCAAACTTGGCAGAGAGCATCTAAAGAAATTTAAAACCAAAAATAAATATCAAACCTGAGAAATGACGTAGAGGTTGGACACCAAGGCAGACTGAAGGATGATCGGAATGTTGGAGGTGTAGAAGAGCTTGATCGGGTAGTTGGAGGTCTGTCCACGGTAGCGGGAAGAGGTGATGGGAAGATCGACGCGGAAGCCCTGGAAGTAGATGACCACGGCGAACACCAGGATCGTCGACATCAAGTTCATCAGATTCGGCAGGTTTTGGCGGTAGAAAGCCTCGCGAAGAGCGCGGACCTAGAAGAAAAATTACTTAGAAACGTGTTAATTAAATACCTTATCGTTCCTGGTGGCCAGAAGATGGAAGAGAGCAATGATGGCTCCTTCGAACTCGGTTCCACGTCCGGTATTCATCGTCGCAGGCGAGAATGCCTTCCAGACGATCGTCTCGCAGATGTTGGTGGCAATGAAGAGAGAAATTCCAGAGCCCAGACCATATCCTTTCTAAAAAGACATTCGGGTGAATCAAATGCTAACAAACCTGGAGCAGCTCATCGAGCAAAAGAACGATCAGACCGGCAACAACGAGTTGGACGACAATGAGGAGGCAGATTCCGGCTCCGATCTCCGAGGGCTCGCCATAGAGACCGCTCATCACGTAGACGATCGCTTGACCGACAGTGATGACCATTCCGAAAACTAAAGCAACCATTCCAGAAAACCAGTGAAAAACATACGCTTCTGGGCTCCGTTGAAGAGCGCACGGTCCTTGGGGGTGTCTCCGACCTCGATGATCTTCGCACCGGCCAAAAGTTGCATAATCAGTCCAGAGGTAACGATGGGCGAAATTCCGAGCTCCATAAGCGTTCCACGGTTCGACGCGAGGATTACTCGCAGCCAGTAGAAGGGATCAGCCGAGTCAGTTGACATGATGCCTAAAAATTCAATAAACAAAGTAATGAATATTTTTACCGAAAAGCGGGATTTGGCAGCAGACGAGGAAGATGAAGAGGGTGATGGCCGTCCAGAGCATCTTCTCCTTGAAGGCGATCTTGCGCTCCGGTTTGGAGACCTCGGGCACGAAGCCGCAAAAAGGCTTGACGAAGTCGAGAAATTTAACTGAAAAAGGGATGTTAGTTTTGTAGCGGAGGATTCTACTCTTTTTAGTCATTTCTCGGCCCTAGCGCGGTTGTTGATGTTTTCTAAATTTCCCGCAAGCAAAGGCGGGTCCGCGAATTTGGCTTGTTCCAACCAAAAGCCACATAAGCGCTGGCAGCGCGTATCATGTCAAAATTTCTCAATTTGCGCTACAAATGCAGGCCGAGAATTTAGGTTTGTTAGACAAAAAAAAAACAAGCGCCACTGGATATTGTAACAATTCTCAAACAAAACCAGCGCAGGATGCACTCACCATTTTCAAACCGGTTTTAGTTTGTAAAAGTTCAATAATAGTTTACATTTCAAAGCAACTTACTTCCCATGGCGGCTGATGAGGTGCGCAGATGGGGGCAACTGGCCTCCTCGAATCGGTCCGGGCGGGGGAGAGCGATGCGAAGAGAGACGACCGGACAAACGCCAGAGTCGGTTACGGTCGACCCATTTGAACTGCAAGCCCTCGGGTCCCGCAGCGAAGCCCCTGCACCCGCCGGCCGCTCACGATCGGGCCCAAATTCGACGCTCGCCTATTTTTGCAAAAGAAATCTTCTTGTGCGTTATTGGCATGGATTACGCAGATCTTCTAGCGCTATTTCACTGCTTTTCGGATAGTTTTTAGCCTAACGCAGTGTCCAGACGAAAATTTGTAAAACAATAGTTTTGCGCGTCATCGTCTTTCAGTAATTCTGTGTTGTAGAATATATAGTGTTCTTTCCCGATACCCTGTTGACTACCAGCATGTCGAGGCGAAACTTTACCGGATCGGCGTCTTGCCAATGACCAGCACCTTTTGCGTTCTTTCTAAGGATATGTTCCTTTTACATTGACAGTTTTTCGATGAATAAGGGTCCTCCCGCAATTCTCGGCCACTTATGCCACTTTTCAGCGCTGCATTCTCATCCTCGAGCTTTTTCCGTTTTCTGCTTTCAATCGTATTGCCCGTTTCACTATCGCCTTTTTCAGCGGTAATTCCGGCGGCAAGATGTCGCTCATCATCCCCGAGAAGTTCCAGCACATCCATCGTGTTCTGAACACCAACATCGATGGTAACCGCAAGATCCCCTACGCTCTGACCTCGATTAAGGTAAATTTGCTTTGATCTCTTGCTCTAACCCTGTTTAGGGTATCGGCCGACGATTCGCATTCCTGATTTGCCGCAAGGCCGATGTTGACATCCACAAGCGCGCCGGAGAGCTGACCGAAGATGATTTCGAGAAGCTGCAGACGATCATGCAGAACCCGTCCCAGTACAAGATCCCCGATTGGTTCCTCAACAGACAAAAGGACTGGAAGGACGGCAAATACTCGCAGGTTTGTTTAGCCTTCTTTAGCATATCTGATAGCGTCTGCGGTTCGAGGATTGTTTTTAATTTTCTTTTTCAGCTTCTATCCACGGCCGTCGACAACAAGCTCCGTGAGGATCTTGAGCGCATGAAGAAGATCAGGCTTCATCGTGGTCTCCGACACTACTGGGGCCTCCGTGTCCGTGGTCAACACACGAAAACCACCGGCCGCAAGGGACGCACTGTCGGAGTGTCGAAGAAGAAGGGAGGATAAATTTTGTTTTTCCCCTGCCGGGGCTTTGTTTTCTTATCCATATAAATTGTTATACATGCTGATTTTGTTGAGAAACATCATCATCTGTGAACGGTCATTGCCCGCCAATTATTTACACACTGCATCACAGCTCAACATCGTTTTCGGGTCGGAGGGAAGTGGTATTGGTCAAGCACTTGCTATTAGCCCAACGCTAGTCGTTTTCGAAACCACGGAAACCGTCACTTGCAAGGGCCACGAACTACAGCTTTGCGTGTTCTCCCATGGGGTTCTATTTGGATTCGCAAACGAAATGCTTATTCTCACCTGGTTGATTATGTATTGACCTAGAGCAATTTCAAACCCTGATTCGCTAATCTGCGTCGCAGTTTGACCTACCCCAGGGGGGTTTTGCGAATTACCGAGAGCCATCTGCGCTTCAGTAAGGGGTCTCCCTAGGTGGATCCAGTTTTATTCCATCAGTATATCGCCCTTCGGTGTTCTCCGCACTGCATTTCTTCGAAACCATATATCCCATTTATAGAATACCCCTTGCATCAATTTGTACAGAAGTTACGGGCAGGGACCGCTTAATTGGTTTGTGACCTTTATCACACTTTAACTTGAGTGTTTTTAGGACAGTCATGCTGATCAAAGTGAAAACGCTGACTGGAAAGGAAATCGAACTGGACATTGAGCCGAACGACAAAGTGGAGAGGATCAAGGAGAAGGTGGAAGAGAAGGAAGGCATTCCCCCACCCCAGCAGCGGTTGATCTTCGCCGGCAAGCAAATGAACGACGACAAGTTGGCCACCGATTATAAGATTGTTGGAGGTTCGGTTCTTCATTTGGTCCTTGCCCTGCGCGGTGGGCTTTAAATTATGGGTTTCTATGCACTGTCCTTATGCATATTTATTTTTTTTTCATAACTTTTCATCCACCCGTTGCGGAAATACCGGTGTTGTCTTGATCTGTTTCGTCATTAATACGTGAGCAATCTTTTATCGCTTAGAAAATAAATATACATCGATCAAATGTCAGTCGCGCTTTAGTTGTTTTGCTGCAAGGTCATATTCTAGGGTGTAGCCATTGAAGAAGTATCCTAGGGTGAGCATGTGAATGAAGATGATGCCCGGGGATGGTAGCCTGAAAGGTATAAACTCCTCGGTCAATAGTTATACCAGTTAATGAGGTGGATACCGCCGCTAAAGAATTCTACAAATCCATCCAGGAGAACTCTTCGAATAACAGTGATTCCGATCCCAGTTTTTCCCAGGAAACAGAAGACTCCAAATATGCCTGGAAATTATTTTAGGGCTACGGTTTACTTTACCCCCCAGCCGGAAGTTTTTGGCTATAACTTTTTTATTTTACATTATTGTAGGCTCGAATTAAAACTCTTAGTATATTTTTCGACGCTCTATCGAATGGCGTTGCAAAAATCCCGACAAAATAAGCGAAAATACCGACAACTTTGAGACCCTTCGGCGGTGGGGAGGGGGGGTAAAGTAAACTTTTACCTTTTAGGGTGATTAGTTTTTTAATACCTGGAATCACAGTGCCCAGCATCCCAAGTGAAACCAATCTTCTCGTCCAACGTTCTCCAATACTGGTTCTTAATTGCTGGAATCGCTCTGTCTCCCAGATGGCTCCACCCGTCCATTCGACCATTAGTTCGAAAGCTGATAAAGAAACCCAGAAGATATATTGGGAATCGAATCCTGAAAGCTTCTCGTTAAAATATATAACTGGTTTTCGAGATTCATCCATCCTTTTGCACCTACCATGCCATACTAGGACGATCATAAAAACATTCACCATAGCAACAAGTCGTAGCACGACCGCCTTCCAGCCCGCCACAGAGCTCATCAGGGGTATATAAACCTTGGAAAATCTCGTGCTTCTCGTTCGAGATGTCTTACTTGATTTTTCAAAAATTGGTATAAGCCTGCATCAAAGTGTCGCCACATTCTAGAGTAGCGAGAGACACGCGAGACGCAAATGGGCCCCGGGGGCGGTTGCATCCCTAATATAATTAATTTAGCTTTTTGTAGCATATAAATTTCCCTACCGTCAATTTTGGCAAAAAGCGCTGGGATCCCAAAAATTACAACATATTTGATGTGAAAATATTGGCCGACGACGTACGAGATCGACATTACTAAATTGTAACTTGGCGTTATAGGATGGAAATGGCTTACATTGATACGAATTCATTCCTATGAGTAAGGTATCCGGGGATGAGTAGATGGCGTTGACGTAGATGAAATGCATCAGGAGATCCAAGACCAAGAACCAGAACGCCAGTCGAATCGCGAAGAAAAGGTTGGACCTAGGGGTTTTTTTTGTCTGACTGAAAAGGGCTTACTGTGTTAGGTAAAACCAGCGATTGGCCGCCTTACGGTTGTCGAGTTGTTTCTTAAAATCCTCGTAGAGCACGATTAGGGTGATAGAAAATGGCAAGTAGAGGAGGTAGGAAATGATATCGGCAATCGAGTGATTCGTCTGTGAGTCGGCTTTTCGTCTGCATAGGTGGATTGCAACATTTATAATCTAGAAGATGACCTAGAGCTAACTGGTTTTTAGATACCTTTAGGCAAGTATAGGCGTACATATTAAATTCTAGATAGTAGACGAATGAATTGTTTGAGAACGGGGCGATTGCAGAGCACTGTAAATTTTATGGTAGCGTATTTAGGGGGATCTTTCGTATACCTTGAGAACAAAGGCTATGCAAACGACCCAGGCGATAGCTTCTTGACGGAATATTATCACCAGGGCTATGGTGACGATAGTGAGTGCAGCACAGGTCACGATACATGGGATACTAAATTCAGCTTTAGCTACTGGTTCTCAGACAAACCTCGTCAAATAGACATGAAGCCCCAGCTGCGCCAAGAAAGCCAGCAACCGCAGCGCGTTAGTATTGCTTTGCAAGAATAGCGTGAACACCAGCGAATGGCATCCCAACGCGACGAGTATCCGCTGGATGTTCTTTTTGTAGAACCACCACTCCGAGTCGGCGAAGTCGATCTTTTGGTCTGGCAGATAGCTGGAATAAGGTACGACTTGATTACTATTTTAGATACCTCGAATCGTGTAACCAATGGCCGATCCAGGGTCGCACTTCACCATTCGTCGTGTAATAGGCGATGATGAAGGCGAGGAGCGAATGCACGAACCAGACACCGCGGTTCAGATGACGTTCCCATGATGCCAGAGGAGCCGGCACGAAACGCGCCACATTCATTCGCACGGCAGGAAGCTTCTAAAGTATTTTATTGGGGGAATTTTTCAAAGTGGCGTGGCTGGCTTTTGGGTTCTGGTGCGTTAGCGGGGGGACCAAATTTCCTCTTTCATTTAACTTTAGTACCTTTAGAAGTGTCCGTTTATCAGAAAGCCATAGAAACATTTTTAAAAATCGAAAGTGTTTTTGAGGATTTTGTAGACATTTTCACGAAAAATCAAAAATTTAGAAAATTAATTCTATATCTTAAAAAGGTTTAAAATGCTATTAAAATGGTTTACGTTTTCCATTTCCTTAGTCGACCTATACGGAAATAGAAAAAATTCATCCCGCCCCCCTCGCTAACGACCCAAAACCGATTTTTGAAGAGCTTCAGAAATACCCGTGCGAAATGGGAAAGTTAAGGAAGCTTAGGAGCTTGATGAAGCCTAGAAAAGCACTAAATACCAGCAACAACCTATGAAACTGTCCGAGAAACCGGAACCAGCCGGTGGAGTGGCGGTGTGTGCCCGATTGGGCCTAGGCACAGCCTTGCTGGTGGCATGTTTGCACGGGCCATTGTGTCCTCCCTCATTTATGAGTCAAAACGACCACCTTGCCACGGAACCCCCCGGCTGGCGCTGCGGCGAAGAATGCGTATGTATAGGCCGGAACGGTCAGCATCCCACCCCGCGCGTCCCGTTATATCTCGCGTTTTGAGCGCGGTGAAAAGAGGCGCGCCTTGAATTTTGTGGACTCGCATTCGGGAAAACGGCCGTTTTGAGCCTCGTATTCTTACCGTTTACATAAAAGCGACAACGGTGAGAAAAGGCATTTCCGGGGTGCTTGGTCTATAAAAGTGGGTATAAATTTAAATGGGCTAGCGATTTAGATGAGAGCCAGATAGCATAGAAGAGCGACACCGTGAGCTCGAGCTCTTCCGGCTTCTAGTTCTGGTTCTGGTTCGTTGCCGGGTGAGCAAATTTTTTCAACGTTGTCGTAGGTACACTATAGTGAAATATAAACTTTTAATGCGTCTTTACCTTCTTTTATACCGAAAAAGCCCATAGAACTTTGTTCTAATATTCTGAAATTTACTTTTTTGTCTAAAATGTAAGAAAAATCGGCCAAAATTTTTTTAATACGGATATCTTCAAAACGCTAATAATAATAGTTCATTTTTATTTCTATGAGAGCTCGGCTCAATAAAAAAACTCCCCGCTGACGGACCAGAACCCAGAATTATAATATAACGAGAATCAGATACGCTGAAACAAGAAGCGGAAAACCGGAGGAAAAGCATTTACATCTTTGCCCAACAGCTATTTAGATAAAGGCAAAAATTGACGATAACTCGTTGGTTACCATGTGTGTTGCTTGGGGGCCGCGGGCTTGCATACGGAAACTGGTCAGTTGACCTCGATCGCCCCGTTTCGAGGGTCGGAGGCTGAGTCACGAGCCCTCGAACTCCCCGACGCGCCTCCGGGGGATGACGGGGACTGGTCAAAATCGGTGCTTTGAAATGGGCTAAAAGTGCGTGAGAGGTCTGGAAGACCGTTTAATTTGGTAAACTGTGATTTGAGCTTGATAAACTGCGCGAAACAGAGTAGTCCGAAAAAAGCTGAAGTTCCTCGACTTGGATGAAGCATCGTGGTTAGTTTGATCTTTTTTTTTCAGGTAGAAATCCATGCAGTCTTCTATTTGAAAGAGGTAAAATGAGCTACAACAAGTCGTTTCAATTAAAGTTCATTTAGGCCTTGTAAGTTTATCAAAAATCCGGGGCTTCTAAACATACAGTAACTCTTCGATCTGGACGAAGCCCGGAAGGAAGTTTTATTTTTTTATTTTTTAGTTTTTTAAAACCGGTTCTCGCGGTCATGAGATGACATAGAAAGTTCGTTTTTATGTTTGTTTTTCACAGTAAAGTTTAAAGTAAGAAGGCGTAAAGTTATTCTACATTTTTCGAAATTTAACTAATCTAGTCTTTCAAAAAATTTACATCCAGCCGCTGATGTAAAAGGCGGGTCGCTGATTCCCAGATCATTTCTCTAGTCCCTCTGTCTTCCGCAGTTTTCAGTGTTCTATTTCTATTCTTTCTTCTTTTCCCCGTTTCAACGCACTCATATCCAAAATGCCGGCCTCCCCCTCAAAGGCACCGCAGTCGAAGACGGTGGATGCGAGATGCGTGCGCTCGCAGTCGCTTTTCATTCCGCTCCACTACAAGACATTTACACCGGTCAGGGAAGATCAATAAACTTATAATTATTATTATGATGTATAAAATGACAATAAAGTATTTTTTAGGTCGTGGCAAAGCCGAACCCCGAGATTCATGATTTGATGATGCGACTGCTCAAGGTCGGTCAGGCCAATGGACGCATGACCACAGCGGTAAGGTTTTTGAAGATTTTTAGGGTTTCCTTATTTAGATCAAAGAGCCCGAGCTGCTGAAGATGTGCAAAGAGGCCAAGGAGGTGTTCAAGAACCAGCCGTCGCTCATTGAAATTGACCCTCCCGTGATAATTGTTGGAGATATTCATGGCCAGGTAATTGCTAGGTTTGCGATTTTTTATTATTACCAATTATAGAACTTGTAGTTTGTTATTGTTTCTTTTCCAGTACGGCGACCTGCTGCGCATCTTCAATGGATCCGGATTCCCGCCCGATAAGAACTACATGTTCCTGGGAGATTATGTGGATCGGGGCAGCAAGAATCTCGAAGTCATCTCGCTTTTGTTCTGCTACAAGGTATCTACATTCTCATGTATCCATTACCCATTATTCGTAGATCCTCTACCCCGAGCACTTTTTCCTTTTGCGTGGCAATCACGAATGCCTGAATGTGAACAAGGTGTACGGCTTCCTCGAGGAGTGCAATCGCCGTTACAAGAGCATGCGCCTTTGGCAGTATTTTCAGGTGGGAAGATACACTCTAGTTTTAATACTTTTTAGGACGTGTTCAACATGATGCCGATTGTGGGCATTGTCGGAGGGCGGGTGCTGTGCATGCATGGGGGTCTATCGCGTGATATTGACAGCTTGGATACGTTGAGGTAAGTTTTATATCTCATTACCTGATTTCCGGCTAGGGCCCTCCGTCGCCCCGTGATGCCGGCCGGGTTGTCACGAAATCGAAATCGAAGTCCATCGAAATCGATCTGCTGTGGGCTGACCCTGAGAAGGGAATCCAGGGCTTCAAGGCCAACTCGCGCGGAGTGTCCGCCGTTTTTGGAGAAGACGTCGTCGACGAGTTCTGCAAGAGGTTGTTTTGGATTATTTAACTGACCGATTTTTAGGTTGGACATTGACCTGATCGCTCGGGCTCATCAGGTCGTCCAGGACGGCTACGAATTCTTCGCCGACCGCAAGTGGGACAACACAGCGTGAATAAAAATAAAGAACGATTCTACTAATATTAGAGTCAAACCAGGGTTGAAAAGCCGCTACGCGCTGCTCCTTTCCAGGCTAGTGACCGTCTTCTCAGCCCCGCAGTACTGCGGCCAGTTTGACAACAACGCGGCCACGATGGAGATCGCCGACACGATGCAGTGCTCTTTTCAGGCGAGCCGGCCGAGCTTCAACTCAAAAATTTCCGTTGTAGGTCTATAAACCGACGGCCAAGGCCGTTCGGCTGGCCATGGCCAAGATCAAGGAGCTGCAGCTCGAGACGTCGCAGGAAGTCAGATTTTTCGTGATATTTTGATCATATTTTTTAGTCTCATTATTATCGTCATCATTTCTATTCCAGGCGTGGCCGAAGCAGGAGGCAAAGCCAATGGGGCCCACCGATGGGACGACCGCCCAGGACTAGCTTCACCCTCGAAAATGCCATATTTATTCGTTAACATTGTGCGATCAATAAATGACCCGCTTGAATGTGGTGATGATGTGTATGCGCGAGATTTTAAATCGTAGAAAAAAAATTGTTGTATAAAAGGTAAAACGGCTTTTGATAAGAAATCTCCAGTCAAAAACTCAAAATGCTCGCGAGCACTCGTGGTTTGATTCCGCGATTTGGTGACTAGCTTCCGGTAGAGAGTTCACGATTGTTGTGTTTGTTGGCCAGGCGGACGGCTCGAAAAATTTTACGGCATTTGATGGACTGTTGGGCGCACGTAGTGACCACGGCCCGGCCGGGGCTGATCCTTCGGTGCGCGGGGTGCCTACCGTTTTGTCCAATTAGTCGACTCACTCACATGCTCATGCTCATACTCGCCTTCATAGCTTGGATATCGATCCCGGTGGCCCCGCGCCATCGTTAGGCTTCAGTATATTGTTGGATTGACTTGTTTTTTACTTCCTGGTTTGGTTTTCTCAGGGTTAGAGATCAATTCAGGGTCTCAGAAAACTTTGAGAAGCTGGGTAGAAGGTTTTTGCGTTGTTTTTTTATTATTCCGAAATTCCTTTTTCCGAAAATTTTATTAACCATACAAAAATATAATATTTCGACTTAAAATGGCAGATTTTTGACGAAAATTTACGCTTTGGCTTAGAATTTAGGAAAAACATTGCGAATGTTCTTAAGAATTTCTACTTATAGTACCCCCCCGTTAATGCAAAAGTACCTTTTTCTCCTTCTTCTTATATAGCATGGTCAGAACCTTGCTCATCTTCTCCTCCTCATCCTGCTCGTGTTTAACCTCATTTTAGGTGATGTGGGGCCACTGGCGAGGCTCCCGGCTATGGCCACTGGTTGTATGGATGGCTTGCATCATTCCCTCGACCAACGCTGCCGTGTGCTACGTGTGTGACGGGCAAAGCTCCACCAGCGGCCAGTACTGCAGCCTCGGCAATTTGTGCGCCGGCCCTTCATGTTATTTTGGTAGGTTATCATCGCCTTATATCAGTTTTCTTTAGATGTCGACGATTCGGGGACTTGGCAGGCTGGATGCGGAACCCTTTCAGCTGATTCTACCAATGTGGTACGTTAAAGGTTGTTATTGACTGGGTGTCTTTCAAGACGTGCGCCTACGACTCGCCAACAACGAGTTGTACCTGTTCTGGCGATTTCTGCAACAAGCTGCAGCCGACGCTCGTCTACTTGTCGACATTTTGGGCCGACAATGCCCCTGGGTGAGTAATTTTCATTGATTTAGTATTAGGAATACGGATCGCTACCGTAAAGTAGTTTTCAAACGGATTTGCTATCGTAATGCCGAAATTCATTCGAAAGTTGATAATAAAACAAAAGAAAAGGAAGCTTTTAGAAAAACGATCACCCCCCGTTTTACCATCCGACGATGCGGTTCCGTGCTTTGAATGTGGACAGGTCCAAGTCAATGGAACGGTCATCACACTTGCCTGCGATCAGAACCACCTTTGCGATGGCGGCTACTGTATGACAGGTGGATTTTAGGGAAACAACGTGTTTCTGGGATCGATGGACGTTTTAAAACCCTTCTAGTGACCGGCCAATACCCCTACTCGCTGTGCGCCACATCGTGGGAGGGTAGTGCAGACGTGAGCTTTTTTCTTTCTTTTTTCATCGATAGTTTATTACGTTATTTAATCCATTTAATGCCAGTTATGATATTTTCTAGGTCCGATGCCTAATGACGAAAAACCAGCAGCAAAAATGTGTATGCGCCGGTCAGATGTGCAATTTCCCCTACGATCCGGACAAGATACCGACTAGTAGGTTTTCAATTTATAGCCTATTATAGACGAAACGTAATGTAATTTAAACACTAGCGTACTAATAAAAATAGTCATGCATTACATGTAAAAAAGAAATAATGAATCTTTTCAGCGACCACGGCCGGCTCGGTGACAAACTCGAGCGGTAAAGATTTTTTCCCAAAGAAAGTATGTTTTTTAAGATTGCCCCGAAGGGAATAGGTGGAATCCGAATCAGCAGGCCGTTTATATGGGAAACAAGTTGAAGGTAGGCTTTAAATTAAAATATTAATTAAAAAATATTTGAAATACTTCGAAAATGTTAAAACATCTTCAATTTGGTCAAAAAAAAAATCGATATTTTTCGTTTTTCTCAATTTTCCCAATTTTCCCAGGACATCATCATGAACGGTTTCGGCAGTGGCACGAAGGCGCTGCAGAGTTTCCAGTCGGGCATCAACACCCATATTTGTGGCTACAGCGAACCCCAGAAATGACCCCCTACGTCATGCTACGACCACTTCGCATGCCGTCAATTCCGTATAAATCGTACAGCCCCCCGTTTATTTGGGTTTATCGATGCTTTCTATTTGGATTATTCCGGCTCGTTCATCGGTTTGTCGCGGCAAGTTGGGCAGTTGAAAAAGGCGATCGATTTCTAGATTTTTTTAGGTTTTTGGATGTTTAGTATTTGCAATAATATGCGATATTGTAAACTCTAGAAATAAGAGGTGGTTTTACATTGTTTTTAGAAAAATATGGTTGGTTTTTAAGGGAAAAGCTTTATAAAAACCTTGACCAAAATTCTTGAAATTTTAAACAATGCAATTTTTGGGCCTAAAGTTTCACTGCGGATCTTTTGCATTATCGGGGGTGTGGGCATTTTGATAATCCGGAAATGCTTAGTAATATCAAGGGTTTTAATAGTGTGTTTTTTGAGTAAAATTCTGGTATATTTCAAACGAGAACCATCTAAAAAACGAGTAAATTTTGAAATTTTTGGTCGCAAGCGGCTTTTTTTGTCGAAAATCGATATTTTTTCGTATTTTTAAACGACAATTTGTAAAGGTTTACGTTTAGAAATACTACAGGTTGGTCCCCCGATAATGGAAAAGCCCCGAATCACATATTAGCTTTTTCTGAACTGAACTTAAAAGTGGCTGTGGCCCTACAAACTCTATTCACTGTTAGAATTTTCGAAAGGTGTGTTTTTTTAGATACTTTAGCTTTTTTTTTGCTAAATATGCTAGCAAATATTCTTTGGGTATTATGGCGTAAAAAACTTCGAAAACCGACCCTGCCCATCGGCGCACAGCCCATAACTTGCGTGCCAAGCAGCCGAGCACACGTGAACCCGGCCCCGCAGTCGCCCGCCAACTTACACGGATGGTAGACCGCTCTGACTTTCTAAACCACGGATAGATTACCGTAACCTTGCTACCGTACTTTGTAATTTTGCGTAGACCCGCACAATTTTTTGTCCGAGCCGACCAACGGGTAGCAGCTCAGCCCGTCGGCGCACCGGTTTTCCGGGCAAAACGGCGCCGGGTAGAACCACGTCTAAAACTCTTAGGGTAATATACATATTTAATTACCGCTAAATTAGAGTAAATAAGGTTTATTATATTATATTAATTTAAGCCTCAAGTCTTCTACATTTTAACGGTAATTTTTACTGTAAAATTTGAATGCTTTTAGGTTCAAGCAGAAGTGTTAAGTTTTAAGTTATCAAAACTTTTAGTTAAAAACACAATTTAAATGTCATAAATTTATTAAAAAACTAAAATTTTAGGTAAATTTCGAACCTCGGTTTTACTAACACACATCATGGCCGTCCGGTTTGCCGTGTCGATCTCAACACATCGCGCGAACGGGGCAGTGCAGTCAGCATCTACTTGGCAGGCTTGGTCCTATTTGGCGAAAATTATAAGCGAAATTTAGTCTCACTAAATTTTAAAGTTATCGAAGAAATCCCGACCGAAAATCGAAAAAAAAAATCGAAATTTTGGACAAAAGCGGCCATGTTTGGACGAAAATCAATAATTTTTGTTTGTTTTTTTAACAAATTTTTAGAGCTTTTTAAGTTAAGTAATAGAAAAAACATTTTAGAAACACATCCGCTATTTATATTTGAAAGAATGAATCCTTAGAAAAGATCGC
Organism: Mesorhabditis spiculigera; assembly: GCA_958295435.1. NCBI lineage: Eukaryota > Metazoa > Nematoda > Chromadorea > Rhabditida > Rhabditidae > Mesorhabditis > Mesorhabditis spiculigera. Next base: position 431,944 of record CATQJA010002657.1, read on the forward strand.
TACCCCCCCGATAATGCGAAAGAGCCCTCTGTCGGTATTATGATTTTCGACGTAGTAAAATTACGACAATACGCGGATTTTAGAATTGCCATCTCGGCAATGTGGTTTTTGACATTTTAAACCATGCCCCGCCACCGTATCCCCACCTGGACATCTTGACACTTCAACAATCCTGCCAATCCGAGCAGCAAAAATGGCAATAGCATTTTAGTGCTTTCTCTTTCCCTTCGTTGTCAAAATCCAGGCTTTTTGCCGTATATTTTATAGATTTTTTTGGTGGTGCTGTGAATTTTCTGTCTTTCTTTTCGTTGCAAGCTTTCCCGAAAAAAACTTAATTTTTGGCACAAAAAGCTGCTTCCGACTAGGGGGGGGGATTGATAAGGAAAGAAGGGAAAAATAGGAAATATATGGTCGACAAAACAATACGGTAAAAAAGAAGGCTATAGCACATTTTATGACTGGAAAGGAGGAAAAATAAAAACTAAAAATTAAACAGCAAAAAAAAGGGGGAGAAAGGGCTTATTCTAATGGATATAATAAAGTAAGTACAAAAAAAGAATACGAATAAATACATTTCATCATGGATAGGTGGACAAGGGATTTTTAAATATTTGGCGGGCGGAAAGACGCGAATATACAAAAATGCTGGAAATTGGAATAATTTTTTAAAGGGGCGGGCAAGGCATAGATATGGATTTTTTCCATTTTTTCGCGGCCACGACACGCAACGCACACGCCGGCGTGCCTTTCCATTGCGTAATCGGTCAAACGAGCTCTCGTATAACGTGTCGCGCGCACTGTCAAATCATAGCACTACCTTGCCAGGCCCTTTAAAACCGAAAAAGCTGAATGTTGCCTTTTTAAGGCGAGAAGCACGCGGGAAACTACAAACTACACCACAAAATTCAAATACACTATCGACAATTGACGTGATTGTAGAGACGCGGCTGTTGCTGTGCCTGCGCGGCTAGTCTAACTTTTTCCAGCACAGTCCTGAAGACGTCGTCGGGGAGTACGAGACGATGCGCCGTCCACTGGGCCAGATGTTGGCCCTGGACGCGCCTGGAAATGGTGGGGATAAACTGGTTTTTTTTAATGAAAAACGCTTACGCTTATAAATTTCAAAATGCCGACGTTTCAAACTGTCGATATTTCAAATTGTCGAAATTTGTAAAATCGAAATTCACTGTCGAAACTGTCGACATATTAAAATTTCGACAAGCTGAAACGACGACATTTTTATTTTCGACATGTCGGTATTTCAAAAAAATGTCGCTATTCTAATTTCGACATTCGGAGATGACGACTATCTGGTCGAAAATTGTTTTGACGACCTATAGCCGACTGGTAGTGCGCTGGCTTGATACCCACACGACCCGAGTTCGACCCCCGGCCACGGCAAACCTGTTTGCTTTTTGCCAAAGCCACTCACAATTCATCACGGCGTTGCTTCGCGGCGTCGACGGCATTTTTCTGGGCGGTGGGAAGGGGTAGATTGTCGGCCGAGTCGTCGAGGAGGAGGTGGGAGACCTGAAGGGGTCATTTGGGGTTGACAATTATTTTGGTCAGCTTAAACGGTTCCTTTAAAATTTAGATAATTTTTGTTAGACTAATCTTAAGAATTTTCAGCCTCACCCACCCTCTTTGTCGCCATCACCTCCAGCGTGTCGATCGGATACAACGATTTTTGGGCCTGGACGATAAACCTCGATTGCTGCGCGGTGCTAAAACGTGCTCAATCTACCGCAAGCCAGAGATCTATGCTTACCTAGAGATCATTGGATAGTACTCCTTCGTCATGTCGATACAGGTAAATGGTGTACACAGGAATTGTCCGTTCACAAAGTACGAGAGGGTCCCGTCACGGCCGTCGAATAGCATACCGACTACGCAATTGTCCTCCGGCTGAAACGTGGAACTGGTGGTGGGATAGCAAAGATAATTTGGGAATTTTGGCGATTTTTATCCATAGCTGAATGGTTACGCTCTAGCCTCTCACCCGCATCATCAGGGTTCGATCCCGTCTGAGGCAAAACTTTTTGCTTTTTGGCTAGAAGTTTAGAATTGACTTGGGCGTGCTAGCAGAGATTCTTAGCACCAAAAGCCTACCATGGGTGTCCTGGCCGCCCTGACCATCAGGCCATTATGCTGGGCAATGGCTTGGTGGTTGAGTCCGTACGACTCGGTGTCTGATCCTAGCAGATCCGCAAACATCCATTCTAGTTTTGTCTGAAAACGCGTATTACGGTAGGTTACGGTAGATTACGGTAGGCTACGAGAGGTTACGGCAGAATTTTTCAACAGAAAATTGAGCCATTAAATGCCTAAAAATCACCTTAACCTTCGAAGTACCGATGCCGAACATGACGGAGGTGCCGTACAACTTCCCGGCGACGATAATCTCCCAGTATGCCACGCATCCCCTAGAAATTAGCATATGAAACCCGTGACTGAATTCTAAAGCTCTTCGGGGCCTTTAAGCCTTCAAAAACGACCACACCTTATCAACTTTTTGTTGCCCCGAACGCCGGAGGTACCGTAGGCATAAGTGGGGTGGAAGACGACCTGGTCGCGAGACACCTCGACCTCGCCGTTACGCTGGAATATACGGTAGGTGAGGGGCAAGGGATAGGGAATACCTTGTCATCCACCCAATGCCAATCTTCGTCCAGAAGAAAATGGGGCACTTCTGCTTGACTGCCAGGGGGAAGGAGGGGGACATCACCCTGGAAAATGCGGAAATGGTTCCTCACCCACCCACTCTCTCTCTCTCTCTCTCTCTCTCTCTCTCTCTCTCTTTCTCTCTCTCTCGCTCCGATACCGTACCTGTGCACTCAGCAATCTATAATTCTGATGTTGGGAGACGCCCGAGATGCTCGGCTCGTTCATGGCGGCGTCTGCAAGAAGTTCAATAAGGAGATAGAGGAAGAGCGAGAGAGTGAGATAGAGAGCGAAAGAGAGAGAGAGCGAGAAAGACATACACTAAAAGTACCAGGAAAACCCGCAAATATTCCAAAAGCTTCAGCGCAACTTTTACAACGTTAAAACGACCTTTTCAAAATCGGCCCCTAATCACACATATCGATATCCCTGTTTCCACGGGGGTCAGCTGCTGCGTGGGTTGGTTACTCCTGCCGGTTTCAGGCAATCACCACACGAAAACAGAAAAAAATGAACGGCCACCACCTGATTCACGTGCCCCTGCGAGTTTTTGTTGGGAGTGGAAAGGCAATGTTTGCCGTGCGGAGAACACGAGTGATCATACTGTGATAGAGTAGCCTCGCGGAATTTAGGGGCTATGCGGAATTGGTTTGGGAAAATGTGGTGAAGTGACGACCGATTTGATGCGTTTAAAGGCAGCGTGCCAGCAGGCTGAATCTTGGGTGCGAGAGTAGAGGGAGACGGATAGAGAGAGAGACAGCAAGAGCGAGATAGAGAGACAGAAAACATAAGAGAGCATGAGCGGGAGAGAGAGAAAGAGAGATGGAGATAGAGGCAGGGAGAGGGAGCGAGAGAGGGCTAGAGAGCGAGCGAGATAGAGAGAGATAGCAAGAGATACAGAAGGGGATTGAAATTGATTTTCGTAGGATTTAGCGTTTGCTGCAGGCTAGAACCTAATAAAAGGTTGAATTAGGTATAGAATTACAGTATTAGTTTAGTGTTTAAAACAAGGCTATATTTGATAAAATTTATTACGACGTTTTTCTCGAGACTACAAGCTACAGAATAGCCAAAAAATTGTAAAAAATGGGGAAAATCTCGAAAATTAACTGCACCCCCTCCATCCCTAATTTTGGTCACGGGCCCAAAGTGCAAAGAGTTGCCGTGCGTACACTGCCCTCCACGGAATCCCGACCCAGGCTTATCGTGATTCTGACGACCGTTTGGCTGAGATATCAGCTGTACCGGTCACATGGCCCAGTTAGTGGCGCTCAGATTTGTTGGCACATTGTCGCGAAAACAGGGAGGAGGCAGGAGGGTACAGTGGAGTATAGCGGAAGGTTCGGATTGAGAGGGAGAGAGACGGAGAGGAGGAGGGAAGAGAGAGAGAGAGAGAGAGAGAGAGAGAGAGAGAGAGAGAGAGAGAGAGGAGAGAGAGAGGGAGAGAGAGAGAGAGAGAGAGAGAGAGAGAGAGAGAGAGAGAGAGAGAGAGAGAGAGAGAGAGAGAGAGAGAGAGAGAGAGAGAGAGAGAGAGAGAGAGAGAGAGAGAGAGAGAGAGAGAGAGAGAGAAAGAGAAGAGAGAAGAGAGAAAGAGAGAAAGAGAGAGAGAGAGAGAGAGAGAGAGAGAGAGAGAGAGAGAGAGAGAGAGAGAGAGAAAGAGAGAGAGAGAGAGAGAGAGAGAGAGAGAGAGAGAGAGAGAGAGAGAGAGAGAGAGAGAGAGAGAGAGAGAGAGAGAGAGAGAGAGAGAGAGAGAGAAGAGAGAGAGAGAGAGAGAGAGAGAGAGAGAGAGAGGGAGAGAGAGAGAGAGAGAGAGAGAGAGGAGAGAGAGAGAGAGAGAGAGAGAGAGAGAGAGAGAGAACGGGCCGTTGTCAGAGACCATGAGGAGAAGACCTCCACCAAAAGCGACGATGGTCCAAAAATTCTGCATATTTTGGCGGTCAAGAAAATATTGGTGCCAGGCTGGGGGCCGCCCCCCATCCCCGAGGCGCTTAATAGAATTCAGAACGGCTGGATGGTGGCTTGGCAGAGGGGGTGGAGGGTGTGAAACAGAGAATATATCGATTCTGGCGAGAAGACCTGGGGGTCAGCGGCTTTTGGGGGAATTGTGAAGGGGTTGAGTTCGAGCTAAGGGTCTCGGCTAACTTTCCGAAAAGAAATCTCTGTTTGCTCCCCTCAATCGTCTCTGCTAGCTCTCCCAAGCGGTCACGGCTAACTCTCGGAAAAACTTCGAGCTCCCGGTCACTTTAAAATGGAGCACGAGCGTTTAGCGGGGTCCAAAATTGGCAAAAACCTCCTCAAAATTCCACCACATTACAATCCACATATTCTCGAGCCTTCCTAGCCCCTTTAAAACCGTTGTAGAACCCGAAAACGTGCAAAAGCAGCCCGGTTCCGCTGTGATATTGTTGACAGCACCCAAGCTTCCATCCCCCAAAATGACCCTCCATAATAGGGGATGGCACTTTGGACCTTTTCCCTCCCGTTATCTAAAAGCTCTTCAATAGCAGGGGGCTACACTCCGTCACACACCTATCCACGTTGGTTCCGCAATTTGGACGGGCTACGGAACGTCGCCTGGGTCGGGTTGGCTAGCGGAGGATCTTGGGGGGCGAGCGAGAGAGAGAGAGGGAGGGAGAGAGAGAGAGAGAGGGGAGGGAGAGAGAGAGAGAGATAGAGAGAGAGAGAGGGGGAGAGAGAGAGGGAGAGAGACCGAGCGAACGTGAGAGAGCCAGATCGAGCGAGAGTGAGAGAGACCGAGCGAGAGAGCGAGATAGAGAGAGTGAGAGAGAAACAGTCATTCCAAAATCATACCCAAATCAGTCTGTTTATCACCGTCCAAAATATCGACACCCCCGCAATTTGTCGTGGGGCCCTCCTCTCGATTTTGCGCGCGATCTGGCTGTGCAGTGTGCTAATCGAAAAACACAACATCACCCCCTCTACCCCCAGTCAGTAGCCACTCAATGGTTGATGCCTCTTTTTCGAAGAGCGGAGAGAGGGGAGACACAGAAACGGATACCGGTTGCGCCGCCCTATACGCAAAAAAAAAGAACTAAAAAACACGCAGGGTGTAGTCGATATTGGGGGGTGGATGGCTCGAACGGGGGGCGTGGATGATTAAAGGGATTGGCTAGGCAGAAGGAAATATATTTTATGGCGTAATCGATTACGGTATGAAAATATCGTGGAAAAGCTTGTTTATATCGTAATTTATCCCGATCTTAAAACGTAGTATGTCTGTCTACATGATCCAATCGATTAAGGCATGAAAACTGTGCTGGCTACGATATTTTAAAAGCGTACTCGATTAACGAACTATTTTCATGGCATAATCTATTACGACGTGAAAATACCATGGATACGCGCTTACAATATCGTAATCAGTTACGAAACGAAATTTGAAGCCAGATATTTTAATGGCGTAATCGGTGAGGACGTGAAAATTGCATGTAAACGTTTTTAAGCTAACCACAAGCATTAATGGCGGCTTTCCGATAGCCCGGCTACGATACACCCTACTGCCCATTTTTTTTATCCGCGGGGCGCGCCCGCAACGGTCTCGTTGTCGATGGAAAGGGGGGCTCGATCGGATTAAACAGCGAAATGGGTGGAACCACCAGAAACACAACGATACTCTGGACAGTCAATCCAAAATGGGGGCGAACAAAAATAGTAAAGAACACGGCAGGGACCGATTAGGATTGCAATGAGTTTTAAAGGGGTGGTGACAGGAGAGAAAGCGAGAGAGCGATAGAGAGAGAGAGAGAGAGGGAGAGAGAGAGAGAGAGAGAGAAACTACAAACAAAGGAAACTAGAGAAACTTCCGGACCCACTCCATTTCCTCAAATAATCTTTGCTAGCCTACCCAAGTCGATAGTAGAGTATTACCCGGGAAAAAGACGATGATCCAGCAAAAGAGGGCGGGAGGGGGGACACTTAGAAACAACAACTGGTAGCAGGGTGAGAGAGAAAGAGAGAGAGAGAGCGAGAGAGCGAGAGAGAGAACCGTTCCCTTTCCCTTCCTCCCCCTTCACTTTCCCACGTTCAACAGGACCCGCCAATACCGGCAAATCCGCCCGTTTGCAGGCGCGTGTTCTTCTTTTCTTTTCCCCTCCGGGGGAAAACGATCTTGTGGCTGGGGGAAATATTTTGATAGGCAGCAGCGTGGCGGTTTGGTTCCGGGTTTCCGCAAGTTTCTTGCTAGTATGCCAAGTAAAAGGAAATTACTGAAAAAATCACTGCTATTTGCCCTAGCGTTGTCAATTTCATGGAGAATCTCTGCTCGCCTGCCTTAATATTTCTGTTTCAAAAACTCCCTGAAAGTAAAATGCCTCAAAAATCCCTGCTATGCAGCTCCTCTGAATCCAAAATTCCTCAAGAATCCCTGCTAGCCTGCCCTTTAAAAACGAAAATTCCTGCAGAATCTTTGCTAGCCTGCTCCTGTAAGTCCAAAATTCCCCAAGAAACTCTGCCAACCTGCCCCTGAAATGCCAAAGTTACGCATAAATTTACTTGCTCTCTAAAAATGAAGATTCCTCAAAAATCGCTGCCAGCCTGCCATGCAAAACACAAAATTCCCCAAAAATCGCTGCCAGTCTGCCCCGTAAAACTCAAAAATTCCTCAAAAATCACAGCTAGCCCGCATAACTCATCGGGTTGACATAACAGACAGTGAGGTCGCCGCGCCCCAAAAATACAAAGGCTGAAAGTGAGAGTGGCGGAAATGGAAACGGCAGCAGGGGGTTGAGCCACAGCGGGTGTCCCGAATAAGGGGGAGGGACAGCAGATGGCACACCTTTTCCGCAAATGGCCTCTGCTAGGATGCCAAAATCTAGACGCGAATTTACACACTAATGGCCTAAAATTCCGATAAAAAAAGCTGCTAGCCTGCGTGTCTGAAAAATCCCTCCTGCCAGGGCAGGCTAGCAATGACCATTGAGGAATTCCGGGTGGATTCCATAAGAATCTATGCTAGGCTGTTTCGAAGGAAGAGTGTGAGTGAGCGTGAGAGAGAGAGAGAGAGATAGAGAGAGAGAAAGAGAGAGAAAGAGAAAGAGAGAGAGCGGAGCGAGAGAGTGAGAGATTCAGTGAAAGAGTGAGCGGAACTGATTGAAAGCGAGTGAAAGAGAGCGAGAGCGATGGGAGCAAGAGAGAGCGAGAGTGTGAGAGATACAGACAGATGGACAGACAAACAGTCAGAGCTAGATTGAGAAATATTTCCAGATATCGAAACACCAATAATCAACCCGCCAGCTGGCCTAGATTCTTGCGGATTTTCTCGGAAGTACCCAAAAATCACCCGAAAAACGTGGACCGATCGAAATTGGCGTGCAACACTTGAACCCCCACTTGGGCTGAAGGTCAGCCAGTGGCCCACCCCGGAAAAAGAGCGTTCCCAAAAAATCCTAACGCGATTTAGGGATGTGGAATGGAAGGGGGGGGGTAGAGACTGGCTACCTCCATTCCACCCCATGCCTATGCACACTCTCCCCCCGTCGGCAGCTCTATTCATTTTTTATGCACCCCTCTGGGGCTTGTAGTATCGGGGGGAAGTACGCGACGATCCTGTTGACAGACCGGGGGCTATAGTAAGTAGAGGGGACAAGGAAAAGCTGAAACAACCCACTTCCCGATATTTCCCTTTCCGTGACGCTTCGCCTGGCCCCGGCGAGTGTCAGGAGGAGCGTTATGGAATTTTTTAAATATCTGTAAAGGCGGCTTAGCAGGGACCATTTGGGAAATTGCACGGCTTTGAGCGCAGGCTAGCAAAGAGCAAAGCACTTAAAATCGAAAACTAGCCTATATTTGGGATTTTTATGGAGAGTGAGAGGGAGAGAGAGCGAGCGAGGGAGGGAGAGAAAGAGAGCGAGAGAGAGAGAGCGGAGATCATTTAAGACTGAGAAAATAAGGCAAACTAGCAGAAATCCTTTGGGAGGAATTGGAACTTTGGGGGCAAACGAACAGAGGCCATTGGCGAGTGCCTAGCATGCGCAAAATAGGGCAAACTAGCAGAAATCCCTTAGGGAAACTCAGCTTTTGAAGGACAGGCTAGCAGCGACCATTAAGGATTCATCCAAGCCAGGCAAACTGGCAAAGGCACTTCAGGACTAGTTAAAAATAAAAGAAGGAAGACACGATTTGGAGAAACTGTGGCAGGCTAGCAGCATTTTTTAGGAATTCCCAAGAAATAGTAGATACCCCCGTAGGACGCGACGATCCTATTGACGGACTATAGTAAGTAGGGAGGACAAGAGGAAGCTGAAACAACCCACTCCCCCCCTCCCAACACTGCCACTAAATAGCATACCAATCGAATATATCTAGGCCAGCCTATTCAATTGTATTCCAGCAAGATTACGAGCAGCAACAATGCACACGCAGTTTTTAGACCCGAGGGAAAGGCCGCTGAACCCTTGGAGGTCAACTAGCTGAGATTCTGGAGGAATTGGACAATTGGTGGCTGTTCTGTTGAGATTGACACGTCGACTTGCAGGGATTTTTGGGGAATTGGGGGAGAGCAGGCTAGCAGAGATTCTTTGAAAATTCCGAGGCATGGAAAATTCGGGATGAAAAGGAACAGAAATGATTATCTAGGAATTCAAACGTCCATTTTAGGCAAGCTAGCATAGATTCTTTGAGAATTTGCAACAAACAGGCTAGCAAATATTCGGATGGGCGGCAGGCTAGCAGGATTTCTTTGAGTGCCAGAGGTAACAGTAGAGGTTTTAGTTGCAAATTTAGACGACAAATAGCAAAATTGAAAAAAACTGAAGACAATCTAGCAGCGATTCTTTGAAAATTCATACACCAACTCGCAGGGATTATTTAGGAAAGGCGTGGCAAGCTAGCAGACACCCTTTGAGGACTAGAATGCGAAATAAAGGGTGTTCAGAGCTCGGCAAGGGTCACCAGGCAACGAACCCTAAAATGACAGGCGTCCCGGCAGGGGGCAGACCGTCCCCCACCAGCTGTCATCCACTCACAAATTTGCATATTCAAGAAGAAACCAGAAAGAGGGTTTTGAAGAAACTGGAAGGTCAAAAATGCGCCTAACACACTACCGTATGCTACCGTAAGCCCGGCTAAAAAATCCAAAAATAACCTAGTTGAGAGTTTTAAAGGCTCAGGTAAGTCAAAGTGTCCATAGATTTTTGATTATAGAGAAATATACGGTGTAAAGTAGCGTAATCTAAGGTAGCCATGCTATTTTATGGTATTTTAAACGGTTCGGCAAGCCAAATCTATAGAAAACTAACTTTTTGTGCCGGAAATCGAGAGTTCAACAAGGAATTGAGCTTTTTAAGGGCCCGGCAAGTCGGCATTTCTGTGGATTAATAACTTTTTCCCATTATATGCGGTAAATCGGTCTATTACCGTACTCTAACGTAGCCTCAAAAACGACGACCAAGCCTCGGAATGAAAAGCGCAGAGGCGCTGACAGTGTGATGGGACCCAGTTGGAGCGTGGTGGGACCCGGTACGGTCTGTTGATCGTCCTTTTCTAGGGGGAAAAGCCCCCTCCCACAATGGCCATCCCACCCCCCGGCTTGATCTCGGTGCTGGGCCACCACTACGCGTGCCACCCACTGACCGGTGAGTGTCAGGAGGAGCGTCATGGAACTTTTGAAACAGCTGGAGAGGCGAGCTGGCAGAGATTATTTAGGAAAGACAGGGCCGGTTAGGGCGGAGCAAGCTAGCGAATGTCATTTAGGAAATTTGCTTTACTGGGCCAGCTAGCCGAGATCCTTTAGGAATTATCGGTATTCCCGGGGGGGAAACCAATTTTTTTTCCTGGTGGTCCCGGTTGACCTAGTAATCGAATACAAAGTGATTTCATATTGTTTTTAGTAAGTTTTAATTATATTTAAAGCAGAATAACTTTCAGAAAAATTTAGAAAAATGTTTGAAAAAGTCGAAAATTTGGTCATTTTGGGTCTTTCCCCCCCGCGAATCCTAAAGGTTCTATAGGATTGTTCGACCTACTTTTGATTTTTTTAAAATTTTTTTGGTTAAAATGTGTGTAGTTTTTATGCTCAGGAATAGTTAAAAACAATTTAGAAACGCATCCGCAATTTATAAAAAAATCTAGGCTTGTGCCGAAAAAAATTTGGTTTCCCCCCGGGAATACTTCCCCCGCGAATCCTAAAGAACCCAATCTAGCATAGATTATTTAGAAGTGCGCGACCCGAGGCAAGCGTGCAGAGATCCTTGAGGAATCATGCTACCTAAGTGCCAAAAAGGTAACAAAAGCAAGCTAACCAAGCCAGGTCCGTTAGGGCGGGGTCAGCTTCTGCCAATATTTGCGAAGAAGGGCAATGGGTCAACCCGGATGTGACCCTTGTATTGGCAAATAGAGATGAAGAGCAAGACAGACATAGAGAGGCATTACATTAAAGGGACAGGGCGCCAGCATTTCCGGCTTACAACCCTTTGCCGTAGATGGAAAAACCGGGGGCTGGGTGGTGCCAGGGGGGTTGGGACCAGGAATGGGACAGCTGGGGGCCCATCTAGGGGTCAGAGGAGAGAGAGAGAGAGCGAGAAAGAGAGAGAGCGAGAGAGAGAGAGCGACAGCAGATGGCCAACACATATATGGCAATTATGCATTCTGAAGGGAGAGGCGAACGGCTGCAAGTCGGGTTTTAAAGGGATTCGAAAGTGAATTTGGCGACAGAGAGTGAAAGAGAGCGAGAGAGAAAATCTAGCAATCTAGAAATCGCTGCTCGGCTGCCCTTTTTGATAACCAAAAATTCCTGAAAAATCGCTGCTAGAGCCGGTGCTTCCTGCGAAAGAATGAGAGAGAGAGAGAGAGCGAGAGAGAGCGAGAAAGACTATGTAACTTTCAATCAGGGTTTTTATGCATAATTTAATTTGAATTCCGGAAATTTTCCATAATCTACCTGTATCTAGGAATATAAAAAGCATAATCTCCATCTTGATCCATTCTGGACCAGCAGAATTTCCGGATCTCGTCGACGGCTCGTTGGCGATGGCGGAGAAGAGGCTGTCCGTACTCGATTTCAAGCTCGGCAATAAGGGATTCACCGTCGGCATCGATGTCAAGGACTCCAAGGTGCGTTTCCTCAGAGATCTCGGCTAGCTGGTGAGGCGGACAGCCAGTAGAGATTCTTTGGGAGTCAGCTTTTAGGTGACAAAAGTGTATCCCTCGTCGGCATTCCTCGGCCACCTCTTCGTCAATGATTGCCTGAAGAATGTGAACGGGAAGGTATCTTTTTGGATTTTCTGGACGATTACGATGCCTCCACCGTCCCTTTAAACACCCCCCATCTTCCAGGTGATCACCAACACGGCCGAGTTCTACCAGGTGATCAGCGCCAACTCGCCGGGCAAGGTCCTCATCGAGTACGAGCGCGACGAGGCCGTCAAGGTTACGGTAAAGGTGGGGCAGTAGTTAGGGTTCGGTTCTAAGAAGCATTCCAGCAAGTCCCCGGTGGGCGGCCCGGCTTCGAGCTGCACGAGATGGAGCTGGTGTGGTACTCGGGCGGCAGCATCCTCGGGCTGCTCGTTACAAAGGTAAAGATTTTTTCACTGACCCAAATGCCATACTCGCCCAGGATGCCGAGGGCCACGTGGTGGTGGCGATGATCGAGGACGGGTCGGTGGTGGCCAAGCAGGTCGAGGCCGGCGACATTCTCGGTGGGTTCAACAGGGTCCCGCTGACCGGCGACCCGTTTGCACCTTTCGCTCATTGGTAAAGTGCTCGCCTCTCACCCGCAAGACCAGGGTTCGACTCTCACGCCCGTCAAAACTTTCTGCTTTTTGGCCAACAGCCTCTCGAAATCCCTACATTAATGACCACAAATTTTTTTTGCAGTGAAAGTGAACGACCAGGCCGTGACGGAAAAGGACGCGGCCCGCCTCCTCATCCACAACGGCGTCAACAAGAACAAGAAGGTCAAGCTGCTGCTCGAGCGCGCCAAGAAGGAGGTACGCCAGACCACCCAAGGATAACCACCCCGAAAAGCCTAAATTACCCCCGCCCACCGATCTCTTTTTGTTCATCTACTCCCCGGACCCCAACAAGTGCACCCACCTTAGAAAAGCTACTTTTTTGTCTTCGAAGCATCAGCGTGAGAATAAATTATTACTTTACTGCTCTTCGGTTTTCGGGTTTTTTTAGAAGTTTAAAGGGGAGGTAATAGTAGGAAACATCGAAATCCCTTTTTTTGATCACCTACTGACTCCGACTCCGAGGCGTACACTCCGTGAGCTTACACTTTCCAGTATCCCGTCCCGAACTCGCCGTGCAGCGAGATGAAGTCCAACGAGATGAAGTCGATCAAGTCGCCCGACCCGGCTGGACCGTCCAAGTCCGACACCACCCTCAAGTCCCAGATGCCCTCAGCCATCGTCGTCGTCAAGTCCAAGGAGACGGCAAGCACGGTAAGGGGCAACTAGCAGAGATAATTGAGGAGAGCTAGCTGAGATCATTGAGGAGACAGCGTTAAAATTTATTATTTTTAGTACACCCCGACGACGATCGGCGTGGTCACGTCGAAGTACACGCCACCGGCCGTGTTGCCCCTGCCGCCCGGGTGGAAGCCGGCTGCTGGCGCTGATCCCCCACTACCACCGGTAGAAATAAATTCACCTGACTTTCTGAACTGCTCGCTGACCGAGCCGCCGCTAAAACGGTCTAAACATCAACTTTCAGGACGTCATAGAAGTGATGGCGGCGAACAAGGAATTTTTCAAGATCGCCTGCGCCGAGCCGTCGATGATCCGCACCGCCTCCGTGCCCAACGCCCGTTAGTTCATCGTCTGAATTCCGAAAATCATATCCGTTTAGCCCACGTCGTCGAGGCGTCGCTGACCGAGAAAGTGCCCGAGGTGGAGATCGGCTTCGACCCGTCCCCGAAGCCGCTTAAGAAGACGCCAAAGCGAGTCGGATCATGAGCACGAGCTACTCGAACCTCCTGACTACCATCCTATTAAAAGCCCCTCCCCTTTACTTGTAACTGCCTTTCGCCACCCTCTCTGTCCTTCTTTTGTCTACCAGTATCATCCGTTTCCTTATCTTCTCGTCTCTTCATATTTGTACGCACTCGTTTCGCCGATTTGTACCCGCCGGCAGGCATGGTCATCTACGCTGTGCCCAGATCGAATAAATGATTATGCAAGAGGTGCAATGGGTCTTGAAGATACGCAAATCCTACCCGCCATTGAACGCCTTGAAGGCGTCGGAAATTGGGATTCGCCATCGATTACGCAATGGAAAGGCGAACACGTTTGATCCTAAAAACCCTAAAAGATCCTAGCTCCAGCGTGAAACCATAGCGAAATGGGTACTGGACTTTTAGCGGGGGCGAGGGGGGGGTAGCAGCCGGGAAAACTAATTTTGTTGTTGCGCTGATGTCCGCCTGTTGATAATAAAATAATGTATTTTTAATGTTTCTTAGTAGTTTTTGATTCCTAGAATAATACCAAACACAAAATTTTGAAAATTTTAGATTTGACCATTTTCATGGCCAAAAATCAAAAAGTGAAAATTCTTTAAGTTTTTGATCAGCTTGTTTTATAGATAAAACTGCGTTCTAAACGTTATAAAAATGTCGATATAGGGCCGTACGGAATAGCTGGGGAAAATTGTGTTTCCCTCTTGTTCGCCCTCCAACCCCCCCGCTAACAGTCCAGTCCCCGAAAAAACTAGGCGTTGGATGTCCCTATTCGCTGCCGAACTTCAAAAACTGTAGCCATAGCACTAGACGACTACTCCTGGCTTCTCAACACCCCCCGAAAACTGTGCGCCGGAAGCATTTTCGCTGGCTTTCAGTTGTTTAAACAATAGGTTTATCTCAATTCTCCAAGTATCGCGAATCATCCTCTCACCAAGTGGTGATTTGATCTGTAGGCCGTGGGCCATGTTGCCATAAGAGTAGAGATGCCATATGCGGTAGACAGCGGCTGGCAAATGTTTCGGACATATGGAGTGCCGGGAGGAGAGGATGGCGCCTGAAAGGGAGCCGACACCTCAACCGATGTTGAACCAGGTGCGGGCGTCAGGTGCAGGGCGCGGGGGTCCCGGTCCAACTTTCTGCAGTTACCGAGGATCCGTTGGGCTGAAAATCGAGCCAAACTTGCTGCTATGGATGAAGATAGCTGCGCGGCCATTGGTCAAGGGGAAAACTAACTTTTCCAGGCCACTCCGTCGGGCCCATTACAAAATATAGACCATTTTATACAACTTTACAGTTTTTAAATATGAAACGCTAAAAGAAAATTTTAAAAATTTTCGAAAATATTCGACTTTTGGTCAAAAATGTAATGAAAAATGTCCGCAAAAAAAGTTAGCTATTTCGAATTTTCCCTGCACCTTTTTTCTAGCTTTTCAGGAATCAAAAACCAATAAAAACGTGAAACTGCAAAAAGATGTTTTCCCCCTTGCGAAAAATTGCCTCCCCCCCCTGTTAACGGCCCAGTACCCTAGAAACACTGGAGCAAAACAACTAGAACATTAGAAAGTCGACACACCGCGATTAACTAACTGATTGTTTGAAAATACCCGCTTTTTAAACCAAGGTATCAAAAACACCATACGGTCATGCGTCCAGTGGAGCCTTCCGTACTCCCTTTTTTAAACACGCTGCACCTTGGACCACCCATCCCCCAAATTGCCTAATTTCCCAACAATCTCGAATGTAACCACCGTCGGCCGGGCCGGGTGTGGCCGCGGGGCTGGGGACAGATGCTCTTGGTTGGCCCTGCTCACCTGCATCCAAGGGCCCCATCTATGCACCTGACCCCCTCCGGCTGCTGCTACTGCTGCCCATCTATGGCCCGGACAAGGTGTGATCGCCTTTTGACGAGCCGATTGTATAACGAGAGCACCTCGGGGCGGAATTTATGTCGCAATTTAGGGCGCAGGGGTAATGGGAAGGGCGCTTTATTGACGAGTCATGGGCAATCGGGTCGCTAAAATATCTCTAGGATTTGAAAATCAGGTATTATAAAAAATTGTAGGGTTAAGAGAATATTGTGGCCGGCGGCCGCTTTTGTATCTCTGAGCCCTCTTTGTGCTACAGGGCTTTAAAGTCTATGAGGATTTCTACAATAGTCAGAATCCATAACATCAAAGTTGAACAAAATAGCGTACGTAAAAATTGGAAAGTGGAATCTAGCGTTTGAGGCCTATGAGGTAAAAAGACCCATTTAACCTCTTTCTTGGTCAGAAAATAAGCTAAAACTTCTCAAAGCTAGATATTCCGCAATTTCTGAAAGCTAATTCGGAATCAGCATAAAATTCTGCACATTCTTCAAACCTTCAAAATGTCATCTTCCAACAATTTACTCGAGCAATCTGCCAAAAACAAACGTTCGAACGATACGTCCGATATATCTTACGCATCTCTTAGAACGATACGCTTACGCGCAAAGGCTACGCCTCAAAAACCAAACAAGTCAGGCAATTCCGACGCCACCCCCCTAGTTGACAAATCCACGAATTGACACAGGTGTCCGCCTTGCCCGTCGGCCCGGTCCCTTGATAATTTCGACGGCTCGCTACCGCCGACCGTCACAGCAGATGGATATGCCAGCCCCTCGGCCGGGCACCTGGACACGGCTCAAGCACCTGACACAATAACCCCCGTGGCCCGCCGTCGGCACAGATGCGACCTGGAAAATCGGCCTTTGAAAGGACCGTAGCGATCTGGAAAAAATTACCAATGAGAACACCTACACCTAATGCGAAAAAGTGAACGAAATAACGCCAATCCCCAACTCACCGCCGGAAACAAACCCCAACCCTCCTGCAGGCCCTTCTGGCGCTTCGAGCGAATCTCAGCTGTCGCGTCAGGTGCGCACCAAACGCATAAATAGTCAGCGCCGGTGGAGGCCCATCGCCCGCACCTGTTAAATGTGCTACCTTTTAATTATTTTGCCTTGGGCCCTTGGCACAGCAGCCGTTGATCGCCAACGCCGAGACGGATGGAAAATTTGGCATTGAACCGCTGGAATTTGGGGCAAAACAGGCGAAACGCGAAAGATATGCGATTATCTTCGCAGATTCAGAAAAAAACGAAAAACGAAGGGTGCCTTATAGAAAAGACGGAGCTATTCTCTTTCAAAAAGTTCAAGCAGTTCGAGAAACTCTACTGCAGATCTACGAGGTAAACCTCAAAGCACCACCCTTGAAGAACCTCTCTCAAAAACGTTTAAACCCCTCGGCAAACAGTTTCCTGGGCGGGATTGATGTGAATTTATATCAAAAACATCGCCGAAAAGCACGTCTGCTGGGTTCAAGTGGTAAATTTAGCCAGATCGGAAATGAAAAGGCGAACAGCGTCCTAACATGTCGGCCTAACTTCCCGACCTGCAAGAAGGCAAACTTCTTATTACAACCATAATTTTTTACAAAAGCTTTTTCGAGATCACACTAAAATTTAATTATTTTTCTTATTTAAAAAAAATTTAATTCTGGAAGGGTAGTACGACGGTGTACGCAATGCCGGAATCGCGGCGGGAACGGGATCGTACAGCCGAAACGTCATGCTTCCCAATTTTTGCAGATGATCCCTTTCCGGCCCGAATGTTAGAATTTTTTTTTCATCTTCAGTTGATCAATTCGTAATACCCTCGTCTTCTCAACGGTTTTCAAATTTCCCCGTGCGTCAATAGCTTCGTTTCAACGCTTTTCACTCAATTCCCTTTTTTCCAGAATGTCGCTGAAGCTTGAGACCAGCGATGGTGAAATCTTCACCGTGCCCAAGAAGGTCATCGGACAATCCGGACTCGTCACCACGCTGCTGGCGGTAACTTTTGCGCAAAGTTCTGCAATTTTTTACTTAGGACGCCGACGTTGGTGAGGACGGCGTTATTCCGATCCCGAACGTTACCGCGCCGATCATGCGTAAGGTCGGCTCACATTCCAATTGCTTGAACTTTTTTTAGGTGTTGATTTGGTGCGCAAAGCACAAAGACGACCCGAAGAAGGAGGAGACTGAAGAAGATCAGAAGCCGAAGGAAAAGGGCCCGGTCGCCATCCCGGCTTGGGACGCCGAATTTTTCAAGGTCGACAACGGCGTTATCTTCGAAATTCTCCTGGTGATATTTTGAGATTGACCGATCAGTTTGTTCTAGGCCGCAAACTATTTGCAAATTCCGGGACTGGTGCATCTGGGATGTGGCACCGTCTCGAACAAGCTGCGGGGCAAAACTTCCGAGCAGATCAAGCAGGAATTTAACATCGTCTGACCGGTAGACTTGATTTTTGTACATGCACGTATTCTATTTGGACTTTTTAATAAATTTTGGTCAATGCTTCACGTCGTTGGTTGTGGCGATCGGTTGCCATTGTGCGCAACTGGGGGGATCCGTATGCCAGTTGTGATGCCATCTGTTTTCAGCCAGCCCAAAACGAGCAGCTGCATGGTCAGGTGGCGGCAGGCAAGGGGCTCGCAGATGGCACTCGCTTCTAGCAATAATAATGCTTCTTGGATTTGCGGCTCCGTGGTGGCGAGAGAAGATTTCCTGTATTTGAGGGCGAGCAACCATAGAATTCGTGTATTTTCGTCTAGCACTAATCTTGGAAGCAATTGTGTACAAATCTGCGCAAAATACCCGTAATGCGAGAGAACAATCTAAGCCAAATTGAAAAGCGGGACGAGGAGATCACAGAAAGTGTTGGGAAGATGGAGAGTTCAGTCTCGTGGTTACTTTTCGCCGGTGCTGACGCTTTCCATGAGCTCCGCGAGGGCGTCGGGCATATCATTCTCCTTGTCAGTCTGAAAATGATCGGTAAATTTTAGCTTATAGTGTTTTCACAATGGCTCTTTTAGAGTTTCTTCTAGGACTAACCTGGAGTTGCTGCTGCAAGTTCCTTATCCGCTCGATGGCAGAAATAAGGAGGGCGAGCTGGTCCTCTTCTTCGGAGTGGCCGACGAGCTTGCGCAGCTTTTCCTCCATCTAAAGAAAGGGATATATTTGGCTCAGTATTTGATTAGTCTAGTGGTTTAATTGTTTAGACCTACCGCTTTCTCCTCGCGCCATTCCTGGCTGGCCTTCCGGACGCGACCGGTCTTTGGTGTGAGGGATCCGGCTCTGGCGAATTCTCCTGTAATAATCATGGAAGGTGAGCGCAATTTTTAGGTGCTTACCGCTTCTCTGGTAGGATAGGGTCTTCATTTTGGGGGTTGAGTTGTTGAGTGAAGCCGTTGCTGGGTGGCTGAAATTATAGAGTTTAGGAGGGTTTTTCGGGTTGTGAGAGCAAGGATTGAACGAAAAGCCGAAAGTAATGAAAAAATGGTGGAATATGAAAGCTATTAATGGTAGCATTGAAACGTTTCAGAAACGGGGGTTTTCTGCCAATCGGTGGGAACAAATTCGTTAAATTTATAAAGAAATCGTCGTTGAAAAGTCAGGTATTAGGAAAATGAAGATTGTTAATAAGTATATACTTGATAGTAATACAGGGTCCTAAGCGCCGCGTATTCAGCTAATAGAAGCGCAACGAGGATCGCGGAAATGGGGTGGGCAGCTGTCGGAATGGGGTGTCCAGCCAGGGTGGGGCTCTTCGACGGAATGGCATCGATGTCGCCGCTGGCCAGCGTGCCCAGCCGCCAAGCCACGCCCACTAAAGGGGTGGGGAAGGCAGAACACCTGTGCACCAAAGAGATCCACCGCTGCAACCACGCCCAACTTTTTGTGATGGGAAACAGTTGCTTGGTGGAGACGGGGTTGGGTACCAATCTTCTGCTTCATCACAATTTTTGGTGTAGCTGTTGGGTTTAAAGAGCACAGGGCTTGGAAAAATGGAAAGCTTACCGAGCTTCGAGGTCCGAGCCAGATCTGAAATCTGTTCAAGCCTACGCTTTTGGCAGCAGCTTTCAAATCTTCGCGAGATTTTTGGAATGTTTCGAATTTTATTCAATAAAAGCTTTAACAGCTTAGGGTCAAGGAGTTTTCAAAGCTTTGCGAGCTTAGGACTCGCAAGAAGCTTTGAAAGCTAATCAAGCTTAGTGCTTCATCAGGGATTTAAACTGGATCGACTTGACCGAAAATCAAGCCTTTCTAGGCCAGAATTCCGCACTGTGTCTCAATCTGGTTTCGGAATTTTCAGAATAGTGATTTTTTTTTTCTAGTTAGAACCTAATTTTTGGTCAAGCGAGGCTCTATTAGCTTTTTACTGGTAAAAAGGTTTGTAACTGTTTTAACTTGTCTATTCGGTGACTTTTCAAAGAGGCTAAACCTTAGGTTTAAAATTTTGCAGTGATAAGACTTTGATTTTAGACATAAATTCCCAAGCATTTAGCATCGACCCCGCGATTTTGTGACCTTGTCACCGTCACCGCGCGGTCGCAACATCACTCGGATGCCCTGGAGCCATGCTTTACGAGACCCCGGGTCATCGAGTCGTGCCGGTGAAAAGGTTGTGATGTTTGTGCTCGACACCTGAGGGCACAGTGGGAGATGTTTATCCCCCATCCACAACGGCGAAGACTCCACACCCATCCTTCGTTATTTCAGGTTGTTGGTGGCACTTGAAATCTTGGCGCCTATAGTTTGGTAATTTTTGAGTGGTATACTGGTAGTATTTGAAGTAGGAGACAGGCCAACAAATTAAAGGGGCCGGCAAGGCAGGCCTGTCGTTGACCTGCACCTTATTGGAGCCGTATAGTCGGACTTTAGCGAGTATCTGGAGGTTTTCAGCTTTTATATTTCGACGAAGCGTTTCGCCAGATGCCCCGACCCCGCCGTCGAGCTGGGCGTAGATGGCAGATGAAAGGACGCAGGTGCGGATGGTGGACAGAGAGACAGACAGACACGACGGATAGGGAGACACAGCTGTGTGCCCTTCAGCGCTGCCATTCTGCCAGGCGGCGCACATCACAGTTTTGGGTGGGCCAGGCTGGGCGAATTCTAATTTTGGCGATGGAGCATGATTTCGTAGGAATTCTTAAATCTTCTTGGAAACCGGTTCAAAATCGACCGGATTCTGTAGCAGGGCGGAAAACGATCGATTACGCTAGGAAAAGCGGAGGCGAAGCCTGCGTTCAGTTCGAGGCACTGAAAACAATAAAAACCAAGCTCCTATAAATTTCCCGCTTTCCAGCACCTTTAACAGACCATAGAATTCAGATTTTGCTAGCAATTCCAAAACCAGCCACGGAGAAGTCTGCATCGATAATTTCGGAACTTTGAGAAGTTGGGCCCCTCGGCGGCTAATTCGTCAAGGGCCCTGGGTGGAGGCCCAATGGTGGGCCCCAGAAGGGGGGGCCAGCTGGGACTTCCCCCCTGCAAGCATCTGCTGAATTCAGAGGCCCAGGCGGCGTTCGATTGCGCAATGGTGGAATGGGGGGACCCAGGGGAGGGAGAGGTCCTTCTCCTTCTTGTAGTACATCTAGTAGTGGTCGAATGTTGACTCTCCGCGCCGGGCACCTGGCTTTAAAGGGGCCGTGACAGGGGGAATCTGATGAAAAAAGGCTAGCAGTGATGGTTGGAGATGGTTGCTTTACATATTTTAGAATGCTTATTAAAAGGCGTCAAGCTAGCAGAGTTTCTTTGCGGAATCCACCCTCGCTGGGTTCTGGCAGGCTGGTAGTGATCATTTGAGAACTAGATAGCGAAAGAGCGAGAGAGAGAGAGAGAGAGAGAGAGAGAGAGAGAGAGAGAGAGAGAGAGAGGGAGAGAGAGTGAGAGAGAGGGAAAGAGCGAGAGAGAGAGAGAGAAAGGGAAAGAGAGAGAGCTAGCAGAGATTCCTGGCAGAATTAATTCTTTTTCTCAGCTAAACCCTCAGATCCGCAATGGCAAGCTAGCAGAATTACTTTGCGGAAGCAAAGTTCTTGAGTGGGAAGCGTGCAGAATTGTTTAGGAATTTTTACGACAGGGCAGGCTAGCAAAGATTTTTGCGGAATAGCCCTATTGTAAGGTAAGTTGGCCCCCAACTTCATAACCATAGGTGGGCCATAATTTGCATGTGGCTGATCTCGAAGAGAATGATGGATGGCTGGATGGGTGGAAAGTTAGGGGCATGAGGGGGTCACCTGGAATGGCAATGGGATGAACGGTGGGGAGGGCGCAATGAGGAGCCTTGCGTAACTCGTCTCTCTCTCCACAGCACAAACCTGTGGACGCTACGAGGGCATGGTATAGAAAAGGGGGCGATTAGTGCCTGGCTAAGATTCGATTACATACCGCACCTGCACCCATGCTATGGATCGCTTTGTAGATTTTAAAGGGGTGGTGAAGGCAAAAAATATCGACAAAAAATCACCTTGTCGATCCCTTAATGAGCTCCGCACCAATACGGTAGGTTGCGCAAGCCGCGCTTTTTGCAGATGTCATTAATGCAAGATTTTGGACGGCTACGCAGAGATATGGTAGAACTTTCACATCTCGAGTACCATATTCCACGCAGGCGTACGATACGCTAGGAAACTGTACGATAAGCTGCACAACTGTACAATATGCTACGCAGCTGGATGATAGGCTACGCAACTGTATGGTAGCCTACGCTATTGTACGACAAGCTACGCAACCGTACGATGGGTTACTGGATGGTACGATAGGCTATGAAAGGTACGATAGCCTACCATATTGTACGACAGGCTACACAACCATACGAAAGGCTACGCATCGGTATGATAGGTAACGTAACTGTACGGTAGGGTACGCAAGTGTACGATAGCCTTACGCAACGCTACGATAGGCTACGCAAATGTACGATAGGCGACGCCACTGTGCGGCAAGTATCTCTAGCCAGCAAAAAACCGCCATCAGGACTTGCTGGTTCCTTTAAAAAGCCACTCTCCGGCTGCTGTTCGCCTATTTTGCGACCTTGGACCCTTTTGGCCGTACGGTGGCAGCTGTCTCTCTCTCTCTCTCTCTCTCCTCACAAAGGACCCAAACAGTCTCCCGGGTGTCCACAGTATTTTTGTGGAACCATCCCTCGCGTCGCGTTTTTTAGTGCCGGGCCATTTGCATGTGGGTCAGTGAGTGCCCAGGTGGGGTGGATTGTCTTCTTCTTCTTCTTCTTCTATGGCCACTCCAAAAGGGCTCGTTTACAGGGGGGTTGCCTCTCGGAGTTGCCCCCCCCCGCCCTTAAATGAGCAGCCGGAAACAACGGCCCGGAGGAGCACGAACACGTGTTCCGCCAGGTGCGCCCCCGAATTTCGATGCTGAAATTCGAAGGGAAAATTTACCTCAAAAATCCTGAGAAAGTAGAAAATTTTTCAAATTCTGAAGCAATTTCTGTTTTTCTAATTCGAATTAAATAAATTTGAAACGACCAAAGCTTGCAAAAGTGGACAAAGCAAATACAATTTTATCCGATTTTAGCAAAAAAAAAATCGCGTTTGCGCTCTGGCCTAGTGGCTAGCGTTTCTGCCTGTCAAGCTGGAGGACCGGGTTCGATCCCGCGAGAGGAAATCCCTTAGATTTTTGTGTTTTAAAGGGTGCCGAGCTTCTTAAAGGGGTTGGCAAGCCAAAATGGCTCAGTCTACCCTGGTTGAACAAAAGTCGAAGGTTGTTTGAATCAAATGTAAAAATTTTAAAGTTACTTTTTGAAAACGACCATGGTCTAGTGGATAGTGCTTTTGCCCACCAAGCTGAGGATCCGGGTTCGATCCCCGGATAGCAATTTTTTGTGCCTTTTTATAGGTCTCTGTGCTTTTAAAGGGACCGTTCCAAATTTACCTAAATCGCTGGATTTTCGGAAATACATAATAAAATGGATCTTCAAGATTTCCCAATTTTCCTCTAGACACACTCGCAATTTTCAAAAATCCTTCATTCAGCTGGCAAACCCCACCGGAAAGTTGCCGGCTGCACCCACAGCTGCTAATACGGAGAAATGGGAAGGGGTGGTGGGAGGAGGGCATCTGCCCCTCTGGGCCCCCATCTGGGCCCTCCCTGGGCCCTCTCTCCAGCCCTCCACCTGTCCCATCGACGGATAGAAGGAGAGGAAGGGCCAATGGCACAGCCCCACCAGCTCATCTACCACCACATCTGCAACACAGATGGCCTCGCAGGCGGATGGACGGGAATATTCACCATTTGCGAATATGGGCCAGCCTGGAATGGAGGCTTTTACAAAAAGCAGGCCGCATTCAGGATCAGGGTAGTATAATTTTCCCAAAGAATCATTGCTTGCTAGCCCAAAACCTCTTCTCGAAAGGCCTCTGAAGGGACATTGAGGTCAAAAATCTATAGATAATTGCTATGGTTTGGCCTTATCGGTCCCTTTAAAGCAAGAATTAGCGCTTGGCAGGCAGGACGCAGGCAGGCAGATTTTTGAGGGAATTCGCGCGCGAATTGTTGTTGAATTTGCAACCGGACCATGCCTTCCGCGGCCCTTTAAAAGGGCTGGAGAGCCTGAAAGAGATGAAAATCTGCAGAATTCTTGCCTTTGATACACCCCTTAAAGGGGCTCCGAAATCTGGTCCACGCCCCCCTGCTGTGATTCCTGGCAAATAGCCAGATGCGGCCGCAACGCGCCCGCGCCGCATGATCTTTTGCCTCTGTTTGGAAGGGAAAACGCTTGAATTTAAAAATTCTGATACTATTTTTAGAATCTTCACAGAATTTCGATCATTCCAGACTTTTAAATTATAAAAATTGACCAGAGAATCACCGAGATCGAGAGATTGGGTGCCTTACAAGGCATTACGACATGTAATCGCCGCGCACTGAAAATGTCGTTTTCCCCCCAAAAAGAATTCGGTTTTTCTCAAACATTTTACTTTTTTTCGCGATCAAATAACTTTTTTGGCACTTCTCGGCAGTGACCCTTTCGTTTTTTGCCCCGTAGGTTCAATCCCCGCACGCACGAATTTTGACTTCTGAGCCCCTTTAACAAAAATGTGAACGCATAGTGGGCTGGCAGAGATCTTTGAGGAAGAGGAATAGAATTTTATCGAATTTGGGTCAAAAGGCCTTCTAGGGCTCTTTAAAACGAGGGGAAGGTCTGGAATCCAGAGAAGATCTTAGGGCGTTTTGCATTACCACGCCATTTAAATTAGGCGAAAATTGGCGCTCGTAAGCTAACAACGAATACCTACTCTCAATTTATCATTTTTAGAACATTTTTATTCTTGCAAGGGTACTGTAGTCATTTTACGGTAACAGTTTTTGTCTTTTGCATGCCTTTAAAACGCACAGCCGCTATGGCAGGCTAGCAGAGATCGTTTGGGAGGTTTTTCCCCGTGGTTCTCCTTGGAGGCTAAAATTCCAAGACACTCCAGTACACGCCATGAGTAATCCCACGGAAAATCCGGCGCCACGTCGATTTGAGGGTCCGATGGCCCATATGTCGGGGTGGTGGGGGTTGATTTGTGCCATGTAGGGGGCCCTAGGGGCCCTGGCCAGGGGCCCAACTAGGGCCCCTAAGCGGGGAACCCCAAACTGGGTCCCACACCCGGTACCACTCCATCGGAATCCTATCTACAGAGAAGGGAAGAATTGGCATGATTAAAGGGAATGGGAAGGGAGGGCGGAAGAGCGACAGGACGAGAAAGAGAGAGAGAGAGAGAGAGAGAGAGAGAGAGAGAGAGAGAAATCTGGCGGCGTCTATTGGGGAATCCCGGTTTTGAACGTCCGAGCAGGTTAGCAGAGACCATTTGCGGATTTTCCCCTTCCTTTTCTGCCCACCCCCAATTGTCGAATTTTCATGAACTCAGGAATTCGAACGTTTCTTTCCATCGTGTGCTGCGCAATGTGGTGAGGCATGTGGTTCTGTGCCGTTGCTGTGGCGGCTTTGGGTGAGACGGCTTCCAGATGAGGGCCCAGATGAGGGCCCTCAATATGGCCCACACAAAGAAGGAGCACGAGGAGGAGAAGCAGGAGGAGGAGGAACAACAGCTGCAAGCCACACCTGTGCCCCGGCGGCCTCGGCAAGCAGTACAGTTGCGTAGCGTCGCGTAGTGAGGCTGGTTGTTGAGGCATTAATGACAGCTGTAGCCTAGTTTCCGACACGTTGCGTAGCGTCACGTAACCAGTCGTTTTAGAGCATTAATGGTAGCTTGTACGGACGTAAGGTTGCGTAGCGCAGCTGGCCTAATGTTTGTGTGTACGACATTCAGTCGTACAGTTGCGTAGCGTCAGCGAAAAAGTCAGCACACAAAGGCTTGATCCCATTTCGCAAATTCGTCGACACTAAAAAAGTCTCCTTGTCAGGTTAGACGAAGGGCAAGCAAGCAGAAACCCTGAAAATCCCTCCCCGTATCGGTTCCCATCCTTTTTTTGCTCATCCGGGAGTTTTTCCGGGCCTGTTTTGCCCTCCTCCTTCTCTGGCGACAGTTTCCCAGCAGCTGGAAGTGCACGCGGTGCGTGTGTGAAAAGAAAGGGGATTGACAGCCCGAACGGCGGGCTACTCTATGCACTTTCTGGACGAAGGGAGAAACAGGTGGGTAAGGGGAGAACAAAGGCAAATCTTTGGGGAATCACATGTCGCTCAGGGAGCCAATTTTTAAAGGCGCCGGCAAGTCAAGAATCCTAATGCAACACGACATGTTAGCTTCGCGGCTACGCAACTGCCCGCAACTGTAGGCAGGTGTAAGAGCATTTTCCGAGCCGTAATGGAAATGTTTTTGAGACAAGGAACAGAACTTGACTCCCTAAATGATTTCTGCTAGCCGGCCATTAGGTATAGAACCGTAACTGGCTGCAAAAAGTTTTTAAAGGGTCCTGGAAGCCAGATAAGCCTCCCCAGTGACCCCTGCTGGTCTGCCTTCTGCCTTCGAGTCGTGAGGAGGAGCTTTAGAAGGCCCGAAAAGTTTTCTATCACCCTACCTTTAGTTTTCTATATCATGTGCCGCTACCGTATGCCCACACCTGTGAACTGTTGCTCCCCGGAATGTCGGCGCTCCATTTTGGGGTGAAAGGGCCATTTGTCAAGTGTCGGCAACTTTCTCCGCGCCGCCCGAAAAGGGAAAAGTGTTAGAGCGAGTGAGAGAGAGCAAGAGGTTGATAAAGTGTAGATGGAGAGGCTCACAGGTGTCACACAATGCATACTTTCGCTTCCCCTTTAAAACAGAGCGAGGCAACACCTTTTCAGGTTTGGCACCAGGTGGCCGGATCTGGCATTGGAGAGGCAATAACAAGGGCCAAGCCAAAAAAATGGTGATTAACGTGCTTAAAGGGACTGGCAAGGTATGGATGTGGATTTTTAGCTATGAACTCCCGCACGTAAAAAACGAACTCCAGAAGGATCTCTGCTGGTTTGCCTTGTTCTCGTGGCCGTTGATCCGCACTGATGAAAGGCCTGGATCCCGAATGGTTTCTGCTAGCTTGCCCGCTGTTTGATTGGACCCCAGGCGCACTAATGACAGTTCAAAATCCAGGAGCATCCTTGCTAGCCTACCACATAGCTAGCCCCTATGCCTCTCTCGCTCTCGCTATCGCTCTCTCCCTCTCTCTCTCTCTCTCTCTCTCTCTCTCTCTCTCTCTCTCTGTCTTTGGTTCTCTCTTTGGCTCTCTCCTCCAATGCTTCCTGCTAGATTGCCCATTGTACGGCGCACTATCAGGGACGTAGCGTAAGGTGGGCCCCCTGGGCCCGGTGCCCCCCCCCCGAAATCGGCCGGGGCCCAAAAATTTCATAAGGGGGGACCCTTATGATTTTTATTTTCTCAAAAATTTTGCTGCCTCCGGCGCTATTTTTAGACGTTTTTACTGCTATTTATAGAGCTATGTTGCCTTTTTTCCAAATTTTTTCGCCTGCGGCGCTGTTTTTTCGTTAATTTTTTGAGTTTTTCGGAAAAAAAATTTTTGGGGCCCCCCCCGAAATTTTTTGCTGGCTACGCCCCTGCGCACTATGAATGATGAAATTACCCATCTCTGCTAGTCCGCCCGAACTGTAGCTTGTAGCCCTCCGGAATTTTAACCGTAAACATGTCTCTTCCCTTTATAAGACCCAGGTGTTCTCACATCCATCCAGGTGGCGCGGGATGCAAATCAGTGGTGAATTCAGGTGGTGGTTGGGTGGAATTGTGTGTGTGGATGGTAGAGGGGGATTTACTCAGCCCATTCCTCTTCTCCATATACAGGTGCGCCATCCGATCCGTTGAATCCCAAATGACAACTGCCTAAACAAAATATTGGGAGGGCATTGATGGCTGTATGAAATTGTGAGAAAAATTTTACAAAATTAAAGGGATCGGCAGGGGCAAGGCAAGGAATCTCTCTATCTCTTTCGCTCTCTCTCACTCTCTCTCTCACTGACTCTTGCTCCCTCTCGCACTCGCGCAATCTCTGTCTCTCTCTCTCTCTCTCTCTCTCTCTCTCTGTCTCTCTCTCACTCTCTTTCTCTCACTCTTTCTCTCTGAATATTTTTAGCTCATTTTTACCTTCCACATCCCATTAAAAATCGACAAATTGGCCGATGCCTTCCGGAACAATCGTGATGACCGGAAGCCAAGGTCATCCCTGGGAGCGCCAATATGGGATCCACTAATTTCCTAATTACGCTGATCCTCACTTGTTGCTGCTCGTATCTCCGATCATGGTAGTAAAATTACCGTAATTGGAGTAAATTTTTGGTGCGGGTTGGCCTTCACGCACTAATGACAAAATGACCAGCACAAATTTTTGGTCTAGCTCCCTAGCAGGCTATCTCTCGCGCGCTCTCTCTCCTGCCTAGATGACCCCCGAGTGCCAACAAGTCACCTGTAGAGAGTTGTGTTGTGTAGTGAGGAGTAATCTGAGAGCCTCTCAATCTCCCCCCAGGGGGTCGAGAGGCCAACAAGTCTGTCTATTGTCTATCATCGTGCTCCCGCTGCGGACACCGCTTCCATTTGACAACAAATTGCGCAATCCTCGGCCCATCTATGAGCAAATTGGCACTGCCAACTTGGGGACGATTACCGTAGTCACGGTGCTTGAGAATTTGAAACTTGATGGATAGCCATCACACTGAGGAAGAGAGGGAGGGAGCGAGAGCCAGAGCGAGAGAGAGCGAGAGAGAGAGATAGGGTGAGAGAGGGTCAGTGAAGAATGGGTGAAAGATTTCCCCAAATGTTATCTGCTAGTTGTTGTGTCGATGTGTCAACATAACAATTTTCTGGATACATCAGTAGGGGAAAGCGAGAGAGAGAGAGAGAGAGAGAGAGAGCGAGAGAGAGAGAGAGAGAGGAGAGCGAACGAGAGCGAGAGAGTTACGGAGAAAGCAAGAGAGAGAGAGAGAGAGAGAGAGAGAGAGAGAGAGAGAGAGAGAGAGAGAGAGAGAGAGAGAGAGAGAGAGAGAGAGATAGCTCTACCACCTGGCACCATCCCAATTATCGGCTCATCATGATGAAGCCGGCACCGGAAACTCTCCAATTTTGACGCCTTGACAACCAAGGGATGCGCATCAGCCCTATCGCCACAATAATTTTAGCCCGCTTTCAATGGTCTGCAGATAAACGATATTTTCCTCAAAACAGCTTTCTTTGTTCACCTGAAGAATCTTTGCTGGCTCAAAATTCATATTCGAAGCGACCACTACGGGATGTTCCCATGGACAGTCACGGCGATTTCCCTCAAAAAATTGAGCCGCAAGGGGGCAGCTGTGTGGGGGTAAGCTGGGCTTGGGAATGTCCTCAGGATCGAGTTGAAAGTGGCGGAAAAGTGTTCTGGGTATCTCTCTCTCTCTCTTTCTCTCTCTCTCTCTCGCTCTCTCTTTCTATTTTCCTCTCTTTCTCACTTTGCTATCTACTAACCGTTTACTATAGAATTCAAGATTACTGAATTTTTGCCAAAACCAGCCCAGCATGCCCTCCATGTGATTGCCATAGCCAGATCCCTGCTCTCCCAGTGATTGCCCGTAAATGGGTGTATTGCGTAGTGATGGGGGGATACCGCCAAAGCGCCCCAGGCTATTTGGCCACACACGCAACGGGAGGGGGGGGGACAGCACCCATTTCGATCGAAAATATTGTGATCGCGGCGCCTTTGTGGGGCCACAGAATGAAATGGGTTGTTGGGGGAATTGACGGGTTGGCGCAATAGATGTATCATGGAATGGTAGGCCGACAATAATGGGATCGGATCACAGCTTTGATCAATTTAGGAAAAAATATTCTTTTCCCTCTCTCACTCTCTCTCTCGCCCATGCTGGCTCTCTTTCTCACTCTCACGTTCTAATTTTCTCTCGCTAACTCTGTCTCTCACCGACTCACTCTCTCGCTTCACACGTTTCCTCTCTCACTCTCTAGTTTTTTCTCTTGCTATCTGACCATCTCTCGCTCTCTCTCTCTCTCTCTCTCCCTCTCTCTCTCATAATCTCTTTCTTTTGACAATATCCTCATGCTCAATCTCTCTTCTACTCTGTAATGGATAAGGATTACCTTAATTGCATACTCAACTCCCAAGAACCCAACCTACATTATATCCCATTTTTCCGCGACGCTACGCTACGAAACACACCTATCGCCGGGACCGCCGTTGACCTCGGACGATCCAGGAGATGAGTACTGTTTGTGTGTGCCAAATACCCCTTCGGGGGATCTGCCTGGAGATCGGAATATATTTGAGAGAGCGGATAAGCCGGTGGGGCAGTGACCCGTCAAGTGTAGCCCCACGTAGCGTCTTCTGGATTATCCTGGAACGATGGTGGACACAGGATTGGTGTGGAGGCGGGAGTGGTTTAATGTGTAAAATTAGAGCGAGAGAGAGCAAGAGAGAGATAGAGATAGAGATAGAGAGAGAGAAAAAAGAGAGTCTATTCTGCACCCCTAGCTACCGTAGCCCTGTGTCACTCTCGAGGCGATAAATCACAAATCGAGGGGGCCAATTATTTGGGTGTGAAGGGCAGGGAGCAGGAGTGAAAAAGGAGAAGGAACTCACGCGTTGCGCAACGGCGCCTCCATTATACGCCAATTCACGCCCAGGTGACTGCCAGGGTCTGACGAAGACCCCCCATGCAAATTATGGCTCTTATAGCTCGAAAGTTTGGATCTAAAGGGACTTGAAAGCGAAAAATCTATTATTTTTTTGATAAATCCAAAAGAACCTCTGCTAGCCTGCCCCTTGGTGTATTTTGCTCAAAAATATGTGGCAGCCTTTGCTCTGAAGTCGTATCTCCTCAAGAAACTCTGCTAGCATCCCTCTTGAGCCAGAATTTCTTCAGAGTTCTCTGCTGGCCTGCCTCCTTAAGAATCTCTGCTAGTTACCGTATAAGTCAAATTCTCCAAAAAAAAAATTTTCCTAGTATTCCACTTTCATTTCGTCACGATTTCCTCACGAATCTCTGGTATCTGGCCCCATCCGAAGCAAGATTTCCTCAAAAATCTCTGCGAGACTCCTAGCTCTTTTTCCGTCTGTGTCCCTCAAGTATCTCTGCTATCCCATCGATTTGCCTAATAATAAAATGCAAATTTCCCAGCTCATTTCCGGCCGATACCTAATATCCTCCCTAATCCCCGCCCCCTCGATTCGCTAATATGCATGGCAATTGCGCAACGGATTGTACCGTACACCTGTTCTGTCTCGTAGTGATTGTCTTGCTCCCCTCCCCTCGTTGTCCCCATTTCCGGATTAGCCACGCATCTCCGCGCAGTCAGCGAGTCGTTCGGCGAACAGCCCCCGCAGCCAGTTGCATAATGATTATCCGGGTGGCTACGGGGGACTCGATTTCCGCCTCGATGCGGATTAGAAGGTCGGAAAAATTTAGAAAATCAAGCTCCGGGTCTTAAAAAGTGAAAAACTAAAAGTTTTCAGAATTTTCCTTATGGCTTAGTGGTTAGCTATCTTGGTCACCAAGTTTTGGGTCAAGGTTCGAATCCCGACATGTGCAAATTTGTTGCTTTTTGGTAATTTTGTTTTTTACAATGTTTCCAGACCTGCAACATTTCCAAAAAAGCTTTGTTTTGCCGTTCCGATCCATTTTCTGAATCTGAGGTATTTTCCGGGGTTGAATACCTTTCACAGGTAAGAAGTTGTGGAGGGGGGAGGAAGGGTGGGGCTGACTGGTTGACAATTCCGAGACACTACCACTTACACTCCCAGTGACAGCCTGTAGCCCCTCGGAAAGTCTCTAGTCAAGGCCATGGCTAATGAATTGAGGGTGGGGGGGGAGAGGGGATGGATTGGACCGGTTGTCCAACACTTTTTGCATCACAAATGAGCGAGTAGCCCAAGGGGGGATTACGGTATGAGTGCGATTAAAGGACTTGGCAGGTAAGACTACAAGTTCTAACCAAATTCCTTAAGAATTCCTCCTGAATCGCTGCTAGCCTGCCCATTGATATCCAAAATTCTTTAAAAATCTCTGCTGGGACCCTATGTAATCCGAAATTCCTCAAGGATCTCTGCGAGGCGCCGGCAATTTGCTCAAGATTCATTGTAATTCTGCAATTCTGCAAAAGCTAGCTTCCCTTTGAGGCTGAGCTTCCCTAAGAATCTCTGCTGGCCTGCCGGCTGCCCGCTAACAAGTTTTGACAGGTAAGTTCAGACTCGAAAACAGATTTTCCACAAAAATCTCTGTCAGCATCCCGTAAGCTGAAATTTCCTCAAAGATCTTCTATACTCGTGTAGGAGCCAATTTCCTCAAGAATCTCAGCTAACTACCCCTGCATTTCCTCAAGAACCCCTGCCAGCCTGCCCGTATTTCGCGGACTACACCCCATTCCTTTGTCCACCCCAAAAAGTGCCAATAGTCAACACGCGTACTCGATTACTGGCCGGCAATCTTGCCTTTCTGCGGCTTTGTTCGGTTGGTAGTGGATGAACATGTGCGCGCCAACTGTCACCCCCCACCTGCCGATCCTCAGCCACCAGCCGGACCCCACGAAATTTCCCTTTCATATGGCCCCTTTCACCGCAAAGAAAAAGACGAAAAAATATATATAAG
Source organism: Mesorhabditis spiculigera (assembly GCA_958295435.1). NCBI lineage: Eukaryota > Metazoa > Nematoda > Chromadorea > Rhabditida > Rhabditidae > Mesorhabditis > Mesorhabditis spiculigera. The sequence goes on from CATQJA010002657.1 coordinate 464,380, forward strand.
CGCAGCCAGGGTGCCCAGATGCAACGCATATGGTCCTCATTCCTCGAAATCGAGCGTGGCTTTGGGGTTTTAAAGGGACGGTGAAGGCAACTAGTCAACTCTGTTAGCGTTCTCAATGTTCTCTGCTAGCTCTCCTCAATGGCCTATGCTAGATTTCCTCAATAGTCTTTTCTAGTTTTCCTCAATGGTCTCTGCTAGCTAGCCTCTCCACATCCTTGGCTTTCCAAGTGACCCAAAATTGGGCGTGATATTGCCGGGGGCACCTGTCAACTTCCGGCAGCCGGTCAGGCGGTTCTGAAGAGAGAGCAAGAGAGAGAGAGAGAGAGAGAGAGAGAGAGAGAGAGAGTGAGAGAGAGCGAGAGAGAGATACAGTCCGTTAGACACCTCTACCCAGTATAAACAATGGGTGATCAGCTTGCACACCCCTTCCCCCACCCCCAGGTGATTTGTGAGGCCAACAGAACGCTCCTATAGATGCCAATGGCATTCGATTGCTGGGGGTGTAAATTATGGGAAACACTCGCAAGAGGGTGCCCACGGCAAAGTAAACTTTTAGAGGGCAGTATTTGACCGTTGAAGCGCAAGCTAGCGAAGTTTTTTTAGGGAATTTTTAATGTGGGGTTGCTAGCAGAAGTTCTTAAAGAATTTTCTTTAAATTACGTTTGAATCCACCTCAAATTCGGGGGCTACAGAAGCCCCGAGGAGCGCTTTCCCACACTAGCCACTCCCTATTAATTTTATGGTGGCCAGGTGGGGGGGTGGATGGTATCGAAGAAAGACACAACATACAGTCCCTATCGCTCTCTCTCTCTCGCCTCTCTCTCTCTCTCTCTCTCGCTCTCTCTCACTCCTCCAGATAGGAAAGAAGAGTTTCCCAGCCTCGTAAAGGAGTCACGCACCGTCGACTCCCGGCCATCCCGTCCACCCCTTGAATTTGCATACGAAAAAGATACGGCCCGGAGGGGGGAGGATGTATTGGAAACAGAATGTGGGATATCGAACGTCGGGAAGAATTTCCTAAGTAATCTCGGCTAGGCTACCCTTTAGCCTTGAACCAAATCTCCTCAAAAACACTGCCGGCTTGCCCGATGAAGTCAAATTCCGCAAGAAACGCTATTAGCTTGACTGTTGAAGTCTAATTTTTCAAGAACCGCTGCCAGCTTCCCCTCAACGATTAAAACTCCTCAAAAATCCCTGCTGGCAGCCCCCTGGAAGTCAAATTTCCTCAAGAATCTCTGCTAGTGTGCCACCCGAAAGCCAAAATGAGGCAAGCCCTGTGCTAGCTTACCCTTTAAAGCTCAGCCTCCTGAAGAATCTCCACCAGAGGACGCGCCAGAGCTCCAGAGCTCCAATATTCCTGCAAGCCCTCGCTGGCTCATCCCAAAGGCTCGATTTTCCTGAAAAATCACTGCTAGCCTGCCCCTTACCATTGTTTCCCATGCCCTCTGATAATCGGCACTCAATTAATCGGCCTAATTGCCCTTGGGACCAAGTGATGATCCACCCAAGTTTGTGCCCTCGGGCTATTTATTACCCACCAGATAACGATAGGTCGGGCCATAAAGAACTTGATAATATTGGTGATGATATGATAAGGCATTGGATACTGTAGGCTTCCTCCCATTCCTCAAAGAATCTCTGCTAACTTGCCCTTAAAACCCCTAATTTACGATCTCCATTAAAAGCCAAGAAACACTACGTAGATTACGGTAGGCCGTACATAGTAGCCCTCCGGAATTTCCGGCCCTCGACTATGGTATTAGTCAATCTATTATACCCACCAATATTTGCCGTTGCGTAAGAAGTTGTGGGGTGGAAAACTTCGGTTGCAGAGAGAGAGAGAGCGAGAGAGAGAAAGAGAGAGAGAAATGTTTTGTATGCCCACAAACCCCTGCCCCGTTTAGGCTAATCTTTCGCCAAAGCGAGAGAGAGGGTCAAGGCCCTCTCCATCGAGCACCACACCTCGCATAGCTGGCCGATTTTGGAGGCCAGCTAGCAGAGGTGATTTAGAAAAACCGTGGCTAGGTAGCAATGATTCTGGTGGAATTTTCAATAGCAGAGATTCTTGGGGAAACTTGGCTTTTAGACGCAGAGTTGCCGTTTCCCAGGGATCTTTTTTTACTTCCGGGGCCTGCTAGCAGAGATCCTTGGAGGATTTTGGGCTAAATAGACCATTCATGATCGAATCAAACCTAAGGATCTCAAATTTTTTGAATACCTTTCACCGTTCGATTCGATCAGAGCCACCCGGCCACCAGACCCCCGGGCTACCCCCGAGACTAAAGGTGGCAGATTTCGCTCGGGTTGACGCGTTGACAACTCGGCCGGGCTAAATTTGAATAGACCAATCGATTACAGGCTGAAAATTCAATTTTCAGCGATGGAAATCCTCAACAATCACTGATTGACGGCCCCTCGAAACCAGAATACCACAAAAATCTTTGCTAGTTGGCCCGAAAATAAGGGTATCAGCAAGAGTCTTTACTAGCCTTTCGCCTGGTCCTCCAATTTCCTTAAGAATCCCTGCTAGCCTGCCCCCCTGATCTCCAAATTTCTGCAAAAAATCGCTGCTACACATTGCTCAGCAAGTCAAATTCCTCTAAGGATCTGATGATTCTCATACGGGTCCGAAATCCCAAAAACCCCTACTAGTTTGCCCTCCGAAAACCGAATTCCCCAAGAATCTCTGTCAGCTTGATTTCAGTCGCAAAAATCGCCACTACCCAGCTGTAACGGACCCTGTAATTCCCGGGTCTCCGAATTCAGCTGGTGGATTTTTTCAACACTAATAGTAGGTCCATTTCACGCTCTGTTTTTACACACTAATGTGAGGTAAATTACACGCTCCTCTAGCCAATTTTAGTCGATCCAACATTCCGAAACGTCGAGCCGGAAAGGAGGGTGGCAGATGTTCGGGAAAGGGTCCTGAAAAAGGGGCGGGGCTTGATGGGTACACCCCACCCGCCCCCTTTAACCCCCTCCACACAACCACCCTCCATACCCCAATCATTCCATCTATATACACACAGACCACACGGACTACTACATTCTCGATATTTTAATGCGTTTTATACATATAGATTTCAGCTTATTTTCCCCATCAACGGACCTTTAAAACGGAATACTACGTTAAATTCCCCATTTTTTTGGCGGGTTGGGATTTTCAGCTGATTTTTATGACTTCTAAACTTTATTTACAATTCCTATCGTATCCAAGAAAATATGCAAATCAATCCTATTTTTACCTTCAATGACCCTTTAAATCGTAAATTCCCTCATCTTTTTACTCAATTTCGCGCCCGATTTTCATGGCGTAATCATCAGCGCGGACCTCAAATGCCAAAAATTTTTTTGAGCATACTGTATTCGTAATTATAAATATGCTAATTAGCAAGGTCTTTTACTCATTTTTTTTCTCAACGGAAATTTGTGTTTTTATGGTCGATTTTGATACCGTAACCACCTCAAGTTTCTATTTTTCACTGACTCTTACCTTTATTATGTAAATATATAACAATATTTCCAGCCGCCCCTTCCCCGCTAAAATGCGCACCATCGCCCCGCGCGTCAGCCCCCGGGCCAACCAGAAGACCAAGCCGACAAAGACGAAATGTGGGTTTTTGGCTATGGTGCAGTGGATAAGTGGTTAGGTTAGCAGGAAAGCCATCCGGGTTCGATTCCCGCGATCGGAATTGTTTTGCTTTTTGCAAAAATATGGTTTATAACAATTTGGTTGCCAAATTCACCTTTTATATATGTACGGATTAAACTTTGATTATCTTTCTTTATTGGGAAATTTTTTTTGCTAATTTAAATTTTCTATAGCGATTTTTCACCATGGCGTAATGGATAAGCAATTAGGCTATGAGGTTCGGAACCCGGGTTCGATTCCCAGGGTTGAAATCGTTTTTGCTTTTGTGAAAAATAGTTTTTTATGGGTTTAAATAGTCAAATTTAATCGTCTGATTTCAGCTCAACGACTGAGCGCCGCCGAAAAGATCGAACTGGACCGGCTGGCGGCCATTCTGCCCCCGGTGGCTCGGCTCGCGAATCCGGGCCGCGATCCGCTACGCGTCCTCCACGACACGGCCGCCTATATCGACAACCTGGTGCAGCTCGTCGAGGCGAGAGTGGCCAGAGGGACACTTAGTCCAGGTGAGCGCTGCTTTCTGCCTTCAACGGTCCTTTAATTCGAAAAAATGTCTGGATTTTTGAGGAATTTCATTTCCATTAGGCATGCTAGCAGAGGTTCTAAAGGAAATTTGGCTCGTACGGGTAGGCTAGCAGAGATTTTTGGGGAAAACCGCCCTGAAGTGCCCAGTTTTTCCACTTTTTCAACTCAAATCCCCCTGGTCAGGTATGTAGGTAGTTGGATGAAGCCCTGCGGGTGGGTCCTGTTGGGCCCTGCTGGGCCCTAAGGACGGGGCCAACTGTGCGCCATATGTGCCGCAACTGCTCGCACAGCCTCGCACATCCCCTCAACTCAAACCCCGCTTCTCAATGCTCGCTTTTGCCTCAGAAACAACCGAAATTAAGGGGTTAAAGAAACCGGGAAGGTAGGAATCCATAGGGCTTCATCTTCATCTCCAATGGCCCTTTACAATTGACTCTAAAGGGGTGGTGACAGCAAAAAAATGTGACTTCTCGTTCCCTTTAGAATGAGTCCGAATCGTTAGGTCCCTGGGGAATGATGCATTAAAGGGATCGGAACGGCGAGAATCCACAAGTTTTTCTCTAGCTTCAACGACCCTTAAAAGCGACGCTAAAGGGGTGGTGACAACTCTAAGAACACCTAGCCTTCCGCGCCCCTTTAAAAAGAGACAGGTGGGGCCGTTCGAATCCGGGGGAAAGTTTGCCATTTCTGGCGTGCCCATAAATTAGGCAAGGGCCCCTGATCGAGGTCGTCGATAGGAGTGGAGTGTAGGGGGATTGAGATGGGGATGCAACCTGCCAATTTACCCGTCTACCACCTTGCCCACCAGCCATTTAAGGGAGGGTTTACGACTCCTTTAATGGTTTTTATATGGTCAGAGGGGTTTGGAAACATTTAGGGAGAGGGAGAGCGAGATAGAGAGAGAGGGAGAGAGAGAGAGATATAGAGAGAGAGAGAGCGCGAAAGAGCCAGAGAGAGCGAGAGAGACCGAGATAGCCATAGACATAGCGAGAGAGTAGGCGAGCTAGAGCGAGCGAGAGAGAGAGAGAGAGAGAGAGAGAGAGAGAGAGAGAAAGATCCAGTCTGAAAAAAATTTGCCTCCAAATCAACCTGAGAATTTGCATTAAAGACCCATTGAAGCCTGGAATAGATTACGCCATGAAATCGCTAAAAATTTATCCAATGAAGTATCTTAGACGCTTTAAAATACCTTTTATACCCCAATATTTCCATCCCCTAGCTACCCACCCCCAAATAAGCCCTAAAATTTTGCACCTAGCCATAATTCCTTGAGGGCAGCTGATGCTTTCCCATAGCCTACCGGCTGGACTTTCCCACCATCCGCTTTTTCAAGCCGCCACCACGCTCTCTCTCTCTCTCTCTCTCTCTCTCTCTCTAGCCCCTTTTTGAGATGCTCACCGACCGTGCGGCGGGTGATACAAATAAGGGTTGAGCACGGTGGGAACCAAACGGGGCGCGCTGTAGGATTCGGGCGGAATTTAAACGGGTGATCAAGACACTTTTATGACGTAAAAATCCGAGATTTTAACTTCATTAGACCTTTAAAAAGCCATAATTTCCATAATAATGGTTTTAAAGAACCAGTGAAGCCAAAAAAAGTCCTAAAACTTCCTTTTTCCAGACGTACTCGCCCAATTCCCGACGGCTCGCCTGCCCCGCGCAACGGCCCCTCGAAAACCCCGGAGGAAAAACCTCGAGAAGAAACCGTAAGCCGTAACTACGGTAGTACGATGCGCTACACTACGCTAAGATACTCTTGACGACTCCAAACTACAACAATCTGTGATCTGCCCACCTCGGCATTCTGTGCCTTTCTCGCGTTGAAATAATTTTGTGAAACGGGTATCCCGTAAACTGGGTCAGGGGCGTGAGTGGGGTACTGTAGTTTCGAAATTTCGTGTAACTCTTTTTACGGTATTCTAGAGTACTTTCCGCTACGCTACAACCGCTACGCTACCTTAGCTCCCGTATTTTGCGGGACGCTACAGTGCTCTAGGTTACGCTAAAGGAAAGCAGGCTACAGTATAGTAGTACAGTACGCTACAGTACGTTTTAGTACGCAGTATTACTTCGTACGCCATTGTAAAATACGTTACGCTACCCTACACTACGCGACAATACGCTACAGTATCCCACCCACCCCTTCGATCCATTCCCCTTCCACTGTGTATAGCGTTCGCTTGTGCCCCCCTTTTATTGCAAAAGGTCGCCGCCTAGTTCAATGTGATCCCATGCCTTATTTTTTTACTTTATTTTTTGGATTTTTTTGTTTATTGTATGCATTATTTCGCTTCCACGTCTTTTTAGTAATTATCGTATTTCCTCGACTGTACAGGTCTCGCAACTCGACGGCGTATTTATTTTATTTTATGGAAAATGCTGATTGTGTGTATAAACTATTCTAAAAATTAATATGTTGAAAATTGCATTTAACAAATGGTCTCGGCTAGCTTGCCAAAGCTTAGAAAATTCCGCAAAGTATCTCCGCTAGCTTACCAATTTTTCGAAAATCCGCAGAGAAGCTTTGCTAGCTTGCTTCGCGCAACAAAATTTCAAAACGGTCTACACTAGCATGTTGGAGCGTATATTTGCCAAATGATCCCTGCTAGCCTGTTCCTTTACCTTGAAAAATCCCGCAAAGTTTCTCTGCTAGCTTGCCCACGTGTGAAATAATCTCAAAGAACCTCTGCTAGACTGATTTGTAGCCGAATCTCCTAAATCACTTCTGCTAGCCTGTCCCTTGCTAGAAATCCACTAATCCTCTTTGCTAACCCGCCTGTCGATAGGAGTGTACGTAGCGGAAACCCAGGAATAACCTACCAATCATTCCAGGCCAATTAGAACCATTAAATGCCATGCCCGAGTGGTTGTCAATGGCCCTCCTACTGTCCCATGTTTTGGCAACAAAATGCGGAAATTGCGCAACGCGGGGCTCCTTTGAACGCGGCCGCGCATCTAAAGGAGAGAGAGAGAGAGAGAGAGAGGGCGGGAGAGAGAGAGAGAGAGAGAACGCACAAATGGTGCCTGCCCCTTAACGGGACATGTCAAGTGTCCCGCAGCGCACATGGTCAGCCCTATTAAATGGGTGGGTAAGCATCCGGTTCTAACAAAATATTCAGTGAGGGGGCTAACTAGCAGAGATCTTTTGGGATTGAAGCGCAAGCTAGCTGCGATGCTTAAGGAATGATCATGGTCAACTAGCAGAGATTCTTGCGGAATCCCTGCGGCAAGCTAGCAGAGATTCTTTGGGATATCTGCGGCAAGCTATCAGCAATTCATTGGAAAATCCGGGGCAAGCTAGCAGAGAAGCTTGAGGAATGACCAGGGCCTATTGAGAGCATCGTTCCGAACCTCCAGAGCAAACTAGCAGAGATCTTTTAGGAATCCCGAAAGCCGACTTTGAGGCTATTTGGGGCATAATCACTGGGACAGGGCAAGCCAGCAGATTTCCTTGAGGAAGTTGGCAGCGTTTTTCGGAAGTCTTCGCTTTTTGGAGAAAAATTTCGGTCTGGCGCATACTAGCAGAGATTCTTCCGGATTTGCCAGGGAACGCTAGCAGAATCAGCAACTCCGATTTTTCCGCAAACTAGCTGGTTTGGCCCTTTCCCGGGTCCCGATCCGATTGTCATACTGTATCCTCCGTCCCCTTCATACCCTATTATTATCGAATAATCCACAGGTCGACCTCCTCCTCCTGCTCCCCTTCCGACACCTGGGTCATCCATCTGAATTGACCCTCCTCTTCGGTCTCTCACAACAATCCCACCCACCCTCCCTCGACAGCCCTGTAATCTGCGGTATAGACCATTGGCCTCTGCTAGCCCTACTTTGCCCCCCGAAAAAATGGGACTAACAGTGGGTGGACAGCTGCTTGGAGTGCGCGAAATCGGGTGGAAAATGATTGTCTTTGTTCCGGAAATGGGCTCCAGCGGGTCTAGAATTTACTCGTTGGCAAAGAATCTCTGCTAGCTTGCCACGGCAACTCTTCAAAGTCTCTTTTGGCCTGGAGCTAGTCTTCGAAAGAGGCACGCTAACAGGAATTCTTTGAGAACTCCTCCGGACCGGCTAGCAAACACAATTTGGGATCCGATTTAGCGGTGGCTAGCATGGATCTTTTGAAAATGTTACCCTGGGCAGGGAAAACTTTGCGAGACCGTTTGGGAGGCGAAATTTTCGGGCAAGCTAGCAGGGATTCTTTGAGAATGCACTCAATCCCGCAGGGACCAACTAGCAGAGACCATGTGAGTTCCAGTTGTGGCCAGGTAGCAGAGAGCTTGGTTAAAATTTTAACCGGGAATAGGGCAAGCTAGCAGAGACGATTTTGGAACCTGCTAAAGCTAAATTTTGGGCTAAATTAGCACAGGGACTTCAAAATGTCCCTTGGCTAGGGCAAGCTAGAAAACACCATTTGCGCTTTTAGACAAATTTTCGGGCAAGCTAGCGGAGATTCTTTCAAGCGAAAACCATATCCGCCCGGCCGGCTAGCAAACACCCTTTTGGAGCGCAGCATCAAAAGCCCAGGTAACCCATCCCCGTCCCATTAACAGCTGGCCATTCTTCAGATGAGACGGCTATTTGTTGTTGGCCTCCTTCTAAGGGCCCCATTGTCATTTGCCGCATAGCGGAATGGGCCCCTCTTTGGTCTCTATCTTATATGTGGGTCGAGGGGCCCATATTTGTGTCTTTTGATGACTGTTTGCCCGGGGTGTCATCCCGTATCGGTGCGGAATGGGGGAGGAAAGGGCCCACCTGGCCCTTTCTCAAAGGGGCTTCTTCCCATCCGGGCGTCAATATTTAGGTATGGAGGGGTTGAAAGGTATCGGAAAACGTCGAAATTTTGTGGATTCTTGGCCAAAACCCCTAATAAAAAGGTCGGCAACTTCGTGAAAAATCTCTGCTAGCTTGCCGCCGGTAGGAAACTTTTTCATTGTCATTTTTTCACCTGTTTTGAACAAATTTTTCGTTCAAAAAGAAATGGTTTTTCGCCGCGATAAAACTAACTTTATAGTACGTGCTAGTGGCTCGTGCCCTGAAGTTTCCCCAAAGATCTTTGCTAGAATGCCCTAAAAATTCCTAAAGGATCTTTGCTAGCATTATCTGAAGATTCCTAAAGGATCTCTGCTATTTTACCGCGCCCATCCCTAAAACATTTCCGCTAGCATGCCCTGCAGATTCCTAAAGGATCTTTGCTAGAATACCCTAAAGATTCCTAAAAGATCTTTGCTAGAACGCCCTCAATATTTTTAAGGGTCTCTGCTAGCATGCCCTGGAGATTCCTCAAGGATTTGTGCTATTTTACCCCGCCTATCCCTAAAAGGTCTTTTCTAGCATACCCCAAAGATTCCTACAAGATCGCTGCTTGCCTACCTCTTTTATCCATTTGTTGATCCGCCGCAAAGACCATAAATACCCCCAATGACAGTGGATGGCCTTTGGGGGGTGCTAACAAATTGCGTAAGGCTCGCCGCTGGCCATTTATGTGTGTGTGAGTGTGGCGGTGTCGGCTAAAGGGACCGGGAATTCAGAATAAGGGGGAGGGCAGCTGGCAGGGAGAGGGAGGGGGGAGGGCAAGCTAGCTAGCAAGCTCCCGTTCCAATTATGCAACAATTGGACACCCCACGGGGACCAGCGGTACCCTTTTTGATGTGTAACGGGTGATCGGTCGCTATCCGTTATGGAGGCGTCTTTCGGAGCGTTGCGGACAGCCGACAATTCATCGGGGGAATTCATGGAATTGGGGATTGGTGGCTGCTGTAGTTTTGTATTTTCTTCGCCGTGTCAAAGTTTTTCGTGCCAAAAATTAGGTTTAAGGCAAAGGGCTACTGTCGATAAACTACCGTAATCAACCCATCATATCGCCCAGATCGGATCTATCAGAGAGACACGGCAGCACTTTGGATATCCGGCCGTGGCGGGACCCTTGCAAAGTTGCGCTAATCCCTCGGAATGGGCGAGTAGTACTTGAGAGAGAGAGCGAGAGAGAGAGAGAGAGAGAGAGTGGACAGGTGTCTCCACTCGACAACTTGGACCGAGTCCCTCGAAAGGGAACAGCATGGGTCACTTCCGGTCGATAAGGGCTTCGAGGCCGCTGGAATACTCAACACCCCAACCCTTGGTGCTGCCGACCAATTTTAGGGAGACTTGGGGGTTGGAAGGAAAAAGGGAAATTCGACAGAATACCGACAGCCACAATTCCGACAAGCCAAAATGCCGACATATCCTTGAAGCTGGTTCGAAGACCAGTTTCTTTTAAGCAGCTATTTTGGCAGTCGGGGTTTTGGGCTAGCGGTATTTTGGTTGTCGGTATTTGCCCTGCCGGGATTTTGGCCTATCGGTATTTTGGTCTGTCGACATCTTGGCCTATCGGGTTTTAGGTTGTCGGAATTTTCGCTGTCGGTATTTTGGCTTGTCGGGATTTTAACCTGTCAAGTTTTTGGCTGCCGGGATTTTGGCCTATGGCGTTTCCACGTGCGGATCAACTAGCACGCGGGCGAGCTAGCAAAGATTCCGAAGGAATCTCTAGGGTTGAGCCGTTACCATTTGAGGGCAAGCTAGCAACGATTTGTGAGGAAGACCGTCTCCAAGGCCAGCTAGCCGATAACATTTAGGAATTTCCAGTGCATGGTAGCTGATGTAATTCAGGAAATCAAAGGATCTATGCTATTCTTCGACAAGCTTCACCCCGAAATGTCAACAATAACACCCAGCAGGAACCAATTAATCTCGACGATGAGCTGCCGTGACCCCCCACGATTTGCGTAATGAGAAGCCAATATGAAGCTCGCGGCGGGATGCCCCTGTCGATTGACATACCACCCGAGGGGAATCACCACAAATTAGCATACCCAAATTGGCGAGGAGGCCCTCGAGATTTGGGGCCCTGGTTGGGGTGAATGGATGAATCGAGAGTGGAGGCTGGAGAACGGGCTGTTGCGCCATCGAAATACACCCAACCCCCGGTGGGGGCCATTTGCATATTGGGACCTGGGGGCCATGTGAGAATATTCTAATGCGTTGAATTATGGCCCGGGGAGACATGGGATGCTGGTATGAGGGACGGAAATGTAGAAAAACCGAAGTTGACGCTTCTAAACACTTAAATAGACAACTTATAGACAAATAGAGATAGACAATAGAGATAGACAAAAATAAATGCCTATTAAATATGCCAGAAATTTGCGTTAAAGTTTTCTTTCTAATTTTTATGTTGAAAAGGCTCTTTTTACTGCAAGAAATATGAAAAATTTTACTTCTAAAATGGTCCCTTCCATTTATTACCCTTTACAGCTAGGTGTAATTTGGAGCCTTGCGTAATCGATAGAACTCTCACCGATTAGCTTTGTAACTTCTCGTTTTACAACTTTTTGTTTATATTTTTCGTTGATTCTTATTTCAGCTCGGTTCTTTGATTGCTAGGTGGATTCTAAGCCATCTTTCCTCATAAAGGTATTTATTTTAGCCAGGATTTTATCAGGAATCTAATATTTGTTTTTCCGTCTATACCTACCGGTTAATAATAAAAGTACTTTTATAATGTAAAACATTTTTGGCCAAAGTCACAATTTCTCGAAACTGTTTATAAGCTTTCAGCGTATTTAAATCTATAAACTGTATAAAATGCTATAAAAATGGTTTGTGTTTCGTTCTACTAGGACCGGAAAGGATTGCTGAGAAAAATTAGTTCCCCCTGCTAACAGTCCAATGCCCCTAGACATTGCCCTCCCCTACCGTAACCACCGTAACCCCCTCTTTTTTGCGAATTTGATGAGGGTGAAGATGAGACGGCGCCTCCCAAAGCCTATTCCCTGCATATTGGCGGCCAATTACGTGGGGGCCGGCCTTGAATCGTCTAGTGTTGTGGCCGACGACCCGATATCCGATCCGATAGAATAGGGGGCGGCGGGGAAACGGTTTTTGTGAAAACGAGCGGGTCTTGAAGGGATCCTCCGAAACCAGGACATCCTCTTTTCTTTCCTTCCTTTTCCTCTAGGGGGCATCCAGCCGACCCTGAGATTAATGGGCAGAAATGGGGCGGCTATACCTGGATTTCGTGAAATCAGGGGGCGCGTGGGATTTGCATGAAATTGTGGGTCGTTTTTCGGGAAGGGGAACTTTTTTTGTTCTTCATAATCGGGCTTTGGCTTAGGCTTAGGTTAGGCTTAGGCTTGCCTTAGGCTTAGGCTTGCTTGGCTTGAGCTTAGGCTTGGCTTAGGCTTACGACACGGGGGGGGGGCTTGATCGTTTTTATTAATTTAAGACGTCCAGAAGCCCCTATTTCAAAGTGGAGTATCGAATTCAAAACTTTTAAAACCGTTTGAAAGCCCAGAAAATATTGTAGCTGTATTTTTCTCTATTTTTTTACCTGCAGGGGGATTATTTTTGTCTACGCGCTACATTTTAATGGTCTTAGGGCACACAACAGATTTTGTTGAAGATATCAGTAATTTGTAATTACTAATTTCCATGTTTTTTAAAAGACAAAATCGACCGGAAATGCGGCTAATTGATACGAAAAATAGTTTTTCAGCTTTCTAACGTCGAGCCCTTCAATAGAAACATAAAGATTTATCTTAACGCTTTCTTTCACTCCTATTTCGATTCCTATTTCTACGTAAAGTCGTCGTTTATTGGAAAGAAAAACGCTCGCCTCTACACGAAAATACGATACAGCTACAGTAAGACTTGAAACAGGTCTTTCGCTGTCTCTCTGCGCTCCTCTATCTGCCATCCCACCCTTTTGGCCCCAATTAGGCGGCGGTCACCAAAATGGTGTGGTCGCAGTGGTGTCGTGCTGTGTATCCATCGGCCCATTGTATCTGCCACCCCAGGGGTCCCTTTGACGATGACCGGCTAGTAGAATGGGGCATTCCGTTGGCCGGAAATGGCCCAAATGACAGCCCTTTCTTCTTTAGGAAGAGGAAACAGGCGAATGGCCTTCCCCCACCTGGCCGGAAGCGCCAATGAGCCGCGGATGATCGCCGCGAATTCCGGCGCGCCTTTCATAGATGATGATGGCTTTGAAATTGAGGGTCGGAAAAAGCTTGGCTGTTTATGAAAAGTTTTTCTGTTTCATCCAATGCTTTAATTGTGCAAAATTTGTTGCTGTTGACGAAACTACCGCCAAAATTTTCCGTATATTGATATTTCAAAAGTTATAACGTATTTTGCCAGGAACAGGGCTAAACTAGCCACTTTTTTGCATCTAGGATCTCTTGTAATCTCTCAAACTGCAGCCTTAGTGATACAATATAAAGCTTTTTTTTTATTGGTTTTGAGTAATTTTAACTATATTTGAAGTCAAATGCGTTTCAAAAAAATTGAAAAATATCTGAAAAATCGACATTTTGGCCATTTTAGGTAGAAAATACCCGATTTTGACGTTCAGGAATAGTTAAAACAAGTTTTAATGCTCAAAAATATGTAAAAAACACACCAATATCTATATCACCATTTTTAGAAGTCCGCGGAAAAAAATCTGTTTCCGCCAAGCCAGCCCTAGAGTCGCAGAAAATCCTAAAATCCCCGTTACTCAACACCCAATTTGACCCACCGTAACCTAACGGCTTAACAAATCACCGGATGTGGCCATCGGCCACCTTCAAAAAACCCACTATTTACCCCTGGAGGCGGATGTGGCGAAGGTGGATGCCGTGATACGCTGTGTCAACAGGAGCCTAGCGTCTCCAAATGGCCGGTTCCGATGACACGACCTGGGTCAAGCCGCGCTCCTTAGACACATCTCTCCAATTAGGGGCTGCTGCCCCCCCCCTTCTTGAAAAAGGTCCCGCCACGACGAGACATCGAGTCAACACGGGGTCCGTTTGAAGGGATAAGCCGTATTAGCCACCTGTCGGCTGGCCGCCATTCCTGAGCAGGGAATATATTATTGGTTTTCAGGGTCAAATTACACTTTTTACTTATTTTTTGCTCAACAGATTTATTCGAGTAAAAGGGCTGGCAGTGGATTAGAAAATAGAATTTTAATAGGAAATGGCTGGGTTATCGTAGCTGACAACGTTGCGGCGACGGCGCTTCTCCTCTTTTAGACGTTTTTCCATTTGAGTCAACCCTAAAAATTATTTAAACCTCATTTCTATTTATGAGCATGTTAAAAGACGTGGAGTCGTTTTAAAACTTTGCTTTAACCCACCAATAATCCCCAACACAAGCGCGATTACTGAAAGTAAGATGACGAGAGCTGTTGCTCCGACGAGAACTGCCTTAAATGGTTATAAAATTATTAATCTCTGCATGGTGTTGTATGAACTGTAATATGTATGAGCGTTATAAGCTATATTTAACTTGCTGACCTGATTATTGATCCGGTCCCGATAGTCGAACGCTGGGTCGGTAACGTTTGACGGCGCTCCAGTGGGCTGTGCGTTTTTCTGAATTTGAAGTAACCATTAATACCTATAAAACTTATTATTTTTTTATAGTTTCTAGAAAGCTCTATTTCCTTTCATTACATTTCCATTTTTTGTCAAACCTCACCTCATTATCAAGCGGATGTATACTCGAGGCCGACAAAATCAATGCCGCAATCGAAGCCAGCCCACCGACAAGCGCGAGGATATGTCGAATATTTGTCTAAACACGATTTTAAATATCAAAGGCTTTTCTTCAAGTTTAAAGCATTTAAAAACAAGGGTTACAAAAGGCCTAACCATAATCTTTGCCCTCGTGTAGGAATTGTTGTGATCCGCCGAGCCAAATAAGATAGAGGCCAGCACGAAAGCCCCGGTAACGAATGAAAACATGCTGGCTGACCTAAAATTTTGCTGTGATTATCAAATTTCTATTTCTAAAAAAAACAATGTAATTATTGAGAAAAACCAAATTAGTGTCAGTAAGATACAGCAGATGCTCACCCCTCGTTGCTGATGCGCTTCTGCTCGAAGCCACGACCCCACAACACCCACGCCGACACGAACATCATCACCAGCGCCGGGAACCTTTAAAAATATTTAGTTTTTCGTAAAAAAACTCACTTTTGCAGGACAAAGGCGCAACGCTGAAGCCCAAGTGCTGGGTTTCGGAAGAGGGCCAGTCGATACAGGGTCTCGTCGCTAAATCGGTAGAATAAAATTGGCTGTAAAGCCAAAAGTCTAGCCACACTATGGGAAGTCAGAATATGAATAAGCGCTTAATTCTTGAAAATCCTTGATTACTAACTTCAAGATGGGGTCAACAATCATTGGGTTTTGGACGACGACCACCTTTGAAGCGCGACTTCCCCGTTGCTGCTCGATCAGTGGCCTCTGAAACGAAAATTATCTTTATTATCATTGTACGAATCAACGTGGATATTAAATCATCGTCGATATGTTGTAAAAGATATTAAACGAAGCTGAATTATCAATCTATTCAATTATTTAAACTAAACTCACAAACCTGAGTCGGCGGCGGTGTGGGTGGAATTCCATCATCACGGCCAAGCGGTGTGGCATGAGCATAAGGGAGGGCGACCCTTGGAATATGCGGAACTCTAAAAAAATTTTAGAAAACCAAAAAGAACATCCATACCTCACAGTTGAAAGCGTCGACAAGGGGCTATCCGAGGTGCCGCCGGGAGCTCGTATCCTAAATGGTTTTTCTGGAGGTTAAATATAGTATTCGTTTAGTACTAAACTTGATGGTATCTAGCTTTTACGTACCTAAATAAGCAAAAAACTAAAAAATTACAAATTCGAAAAATGTGGAATTTTTTCGACCATTTTCATAAATTTTTGACTAAAGATCAAAAACTTTTGTCAATTTTAACAGTTTTTATGAACTTTCTTTCATTAAAAACGAAGCTATACATATATAAATTATATAAATTGTCAGTACGATGCAGCCATGGACAACAGTAAGTCCCCCCCCCACTAACATTCCAGCACCCTCTCGTTATTACCTCGGTATCGTATGCCCCTGAATAGACGGGCGCTCAATCCCAAATTCGTCGTAGCGCCTCTGCAACGAGAAATACATCAGCGTGTTGTGTCCAACCCTCTCCTCCGAATCAATGGCCCTCAAAAACTCGGCGGAAAAGCTGCGCCCTGACTCAGGGCCATAACTCGACGTGATGGCTCGCCCCCAAGAATCGGCGATGATAAGGGTTATTACTCGTCTAAGTCACCGCCGATAAGTACAACACGCGCCAGGTGGAGAGAAAAGCCCCCATAGAAGAAGAAAACATACCAAATCTCGACTACCCATCATGCAAAAGCCGAATTCCTCGCCCGGGCGAGTAGTCCTTATCACTTATGGATTGCTAGAAGGCTGTTTCTCTGTGCACGGCAAACAAATTCCAGCCCAAGACATTCCGGGGCCACAGACTCGCCTAGGCTAGTTGTGAAATGGCCATCAGAATCTGATAAAATGCATTGTCGGCGCGTATAAACAGGATTCGAAAGAAAACGGTCGCGAGTTCGAAGCCGTGCGCCGCGGACTTTTGGCAGAAGTTTCTACCAGTCTTCTGACGATGTTATTTACAGTTATAACGTTTCTTTGACGTTTTGATTCTAGTCAGTGTACTCGAGCTAGCGCCGCTGGCTGCAGCAGCTCCGCTTTTACGCGCTCCAGCGGCGCAGGCTCAGGAAAAGCCACGTCAAATCGATTTATCTCCCTTGTCTCGACTGTGCGCATTTTCTACTTTGCAGTGCTTCTCTATCTATGCGAATTGGTAAAACATTTTTTCCAACGACACAGATCAACGTAAATGCCGGACATTAGCGGAGCAACGATAAAATCTAATCAACGACAAGTTTTGCACATAAATCGAAATCACCCATTTCAATGGTACACGGAGAGCTGCGGCGGGCACAACGTAGTCAATTGTCAATGTTGAAAGATCGAGGTGCCGACAAGTGGAAAGTGTGGAGTGAATGTGGATGTCCAGCGCGCGCGTAGAACTACCCTATGAAAAGTAAGGTGTACGCTGACGTGTCCGGAATAAATATTACAAACAACAATCAATCATCAGAATAGCCGCGGCGGGGCCATGGCCGGCGACCGCGGTGATAATGGGTTACGGGGATGATGTGAACACGTGGAAATGGGGGGCTGCAGGGCAGAGCATCGGGATAAAATCGGGGGGACTATACCGGGACCAAAAATTGCTGTACACATATCGGGGGGAGCACCAGTATATCGTTTTCAGTTCAATCATTTGAGCCTTCCATTTTGGTGATGGTAGGTCTCGTGTACTGCGGAGAATGCGGTGGCTGAGTGCTTTTCTAAACGGAACCCGGTCAAGAAATATTTCTATGATTCACAGCTGAGCGTGGGCGCAGCAGTTCGTGTCTTGCCAACTCGTAGACGTCGGCCCGATCCTCCTTCCGGTACTCCAAGCAACGCCTGATAAAGTCTTGGGCGGCCGGCGAAATCTGAGGAATACAGAGTGAAAATAACTAGAATTCTCAAACCTGTGGTTTTAGCGGGAAGACAAGGTCGCGAGCGTTGATGATCGTGTTCTCCTCCAGAATCTTCTGCTGGGTTTGATCATGACCAAAAGGCTGAAAAGGCACAATTGTAAATGAACAGGGCGACATTTACAGTGAATAAGGATGTAGCTAACCCTCTCGCGAAAATTGCATTCGTTTTTGAGATCACGACAAAAGACCTACCCTTCGGCCGTAGACGCACTGGTAGAAAATGACGCCCAAGCTCCACACATCGACCTTGCTGTTGATCTTCGGCGGTTGGTGAGACACGACAAATGTTTCGGGAGGCAAATACCTGCAAAAACATTGCAGTACAAAAACCGAAACTTACCAGTAAGTACCCGCAAATTGACTAGTTAATTCGATCTGCCCGTCTCTGTCATCACTGTTTTCAATCAGCTTACTCAGCCCGAAGTCGGTAATCTGACGATTGGGGTTGCAATTTGTCAAAAGAATGTACCTTGAGTGAACCGATCGAGCCACCCGCTTCCAAAAGAATATTCGCCGGTTTCAAGTCGTAGTGAATAATGGGCGGCTTCTGCTCGGCCATGTAGATGAGCGCGGAAAGCATCTGACAAACGTAAAGACAAGTTTGCAAAAAGTCTACCTGCATAAGCACTATACGTGCTTCCTTCTCGGGCATGGATTTGTTTTGCTTCAAGTAGAAGTCGAGATCGTTGCCGGAAACGTATTCGAGCACGGTGCAGAACGAATGGTTGTCGATGGTGAATAGATCGATCAACTAAAAATAACGTCACATTTACACTTTTCAAAGCAGCTTTTTCCCGCTAATAATACTAAAGGTAATTCCTTACCCGAACGATGCGCTGATGGTCTAGCTTCTTGTGGATATCCTTTTCGCGCATTGCATGCTTGACATAATTGGCCTTTTTCTCCTCCTTCCACTCCTTGTTCACGTGATGCACTTTGCACGCCACGTAGCAGTTGTCTTCCAAGTCGAACGCCTTCCAGACCTCACTAAAAATGTTTTATCGACGAGCAACGAAAATTGGTTTACCTGAATCCTCCTTTGCCGAGTAGCGATAGCATCAGGTAACGGTCGTGCAGCAGAATAAAGTCCTTGTAACGTGAAGCATGTTCGTGGGCAGCCCGTTTCAATTCCCTACAAGAACAATATAGATACATGGGCACCAGACATACCTGATATGCAGCTGCCTTTCGCGCTCCAAACGCTCGGACTCGGCTTGGATTTCGGCTTCTTCTTTTTTCAAGTTGTCGCGTGAGAGACGATTAATCTCTTCCTAAAAATCAATTATTGGGTTTTCTAAGTATCGTTACGTGTTCAAAGTAATCGAATTGCGACAATTCACTGCAGGGAATATCCGGACGCGCAAACCCATCAGCGTCAAGTTGCGGTTGGCCCGAATGGTTGTTCTCGTTAGCTTGTTGCGCTCTAAAAAAGCCCCAACAAAATTAATTTCACCGCTTACCTCTTGGAGGACCCAGAAGGCTTTCTCTTCTTGAGCAATTGCTGAGCTTGTAGCAGTTCTGCCTTTCGGTTGACAAGTTCCTGAACCAAACGCATTGATTGAATAAAAATTTGGCACACCTGCTGTCTCTTCTCGAGGCCTTCAAACCAATTGCCATGGACCCATTGCTCCTTGAAATGGTCTTTTTCGCGCACCATCTTGAACATTCCGATGCGTTCAGAGTCCTTGCCGGTTTTCTCTCCCAGCACCTTCCTCTCAAGCCTTGTCTGCTCGGTGAGGAGCCTAGATTCGTTTTGATAATCAAAAAAAATAGAAAGTCGATACCCAACAAGCTGCGTCTTGTAACCCTCCATCTTCTTTTTGTCGGCCTGCCTGCCCTTCTCCAACTCGTCATTGCGTCGTCGTAGATCCTCAATAATCCGTTGGTAGTTCGCTTCCTGAAAAAAAATTAGCGCTCGGTCATTTCTTTCCAGAAATGTACCTTTTCTTGCCAAACATCTTTAGGAATGGATTCGTCCTTCTCTACGGGAACAATCGCAACTGGAGGGACATCGCCAGCCGCTTCGGTTTTGCGAGGCAATGTAGGCTCGACCTTGGGATCAAGGAATACGCCACCGCCGTTGCCCATCGTGATCGAATTTTTCTGGACGCGCGCCGCGGGGTCACAGTTGGTTTGCTAAGGAAAAGATCAGACCGTAATGATAAAGACCTACCCGCATAGGATTAGAGCTATCTGAATGGTCGCTGTTGCTGTCCTGCTGACCACCACCCCTTCTTGGGGTTCCATTGCTTTCATTGACAAAATACACTCGGGCAGGAGCCTAAACTAAAAAATGAAAAATATTTGACAAAACAAACCGCCGTAGTTGACTTCGACCAAATGTCTGTTATCTTGTTAATCCTCTCTTTCTTCGGTGTGTCTTTATCGAGCTTCCTCTTGCGCGGCCTCGGTTGCTCGAGGGGTTGACTACCTGAAAAAAATCAATCGATAAATGTAAGAAGCGGGAGTACTTTGGCGGGAGCGCCTTTTTTATTGTTTTCATTTTCTGGCAATCAATGGTAGACATTAAATATAAAAAGATCAGTGCAAAACAGACAATCGTATAGCCAAAAAACATACCCGAATCTCGATCACTAAGCGCCCCACCACTGTGGTTATCATCCGGAGCCTGAGGCATGGCATCCATCCCTAAAAATTTCAGCACATAAACGAGGATGCAACGTGATAAGGAACGGGGTAGGGTGAGAGAACAGAGAAAGCAGAGCAATGTGCCCCGGGTCGGTCGGTAGAGAACAGGAAAGAAGGAGCAGAAAAAAGGGAATGCAGCAACCACATCCCCCCAAACGCACACTTTTCCCGCCGGCCTTTTTTAGTATATCCCCCGTACTCCCCGGGTGAACAGAGCCCAGTCGGCCAGCAGTATCTAGCAATTCGGGGGCGCTCGATAAGGTGCGCCGAAAATCAGGGTGGCCAGTGCAGAAAAGGAGAGGTTTTGAAAGGGTGGTTGTAATCGATCAGGAAAGTGGGATTATGCGCTGCTAAAGATCAATAAAAAGTAAAATAAAAGACGTGTATGCTTTCCTGGACGTACAATCTATATAAAAGAGTTCCCGAAAAAGATAAATATTAACAACTTGATAAAGAAAATGTAATAAATTTAAAGAATCGCGAACAAAACGTGAAACGATAAAAAATCGCGCGATAAATTTTCACAAACCGGAAAGTTGTCCAAAAATACGAAATCGTAGTACGTAGTACACCTAAACGCGTCAAGGGTAATGTAGTGGAGCCTTGCCTCGGAATTTTTGACATTTCTCACAAAATAAAAAATTCGCTCAAATCGAACAAACTACACCTAAACACGTCAATAGAAAAGTAGCGGAGTGTAGCGCCAGAATTTTTTGCAAAACAAAATAACCGCAAAAATTGGGCAAACCACGCGGAACGTAAAGCACTTTGGGGGTTTTTGGCCTGCAGCGGTGGTGACTTTGTGTTTGCGTGGACGGTGGTGGGAGGAGGCTTGGATCGATAACAAATACGGGGCGAAGATGGGCGCAACTGCACCTCCTCCTCTCCCGCTCCCGCCAAACAGTCGGACGGACACGGACGGACCGGTGACGTTTTTGGGGCGGGCGCTGAATCGATATGGCGACATGGTCACATGGCCGGTCATTCCGCTATTTACTAGCCCTTCCGGAAAAGCGATTCTGCTCTTTTGGGGGGTGTGTGGTGCGCCGCCGGGCCACGAAGCCCCCGAAACGGATGGGGCTGGAAGGGTCGTAGTGGTGGTGGGCGCTGTTGAGGCTTGTTGCCCCAGAAGGCGCCCTCAAATCGTCCCTTTCCTCCCCCCGGTGCCCCACAAAAATCAATAGCCAATGGGGGAACGGGCGGAGAGGATTAATATCGAAGTGTGTTCCGAGTTGCTGGTACTGGCTTTGTGTCTGACAGGGCTGCAAGGGGTCGGGGTCGCAAATAGCGTGATTACTTGCTGCGTACAAAAATAGATTTTTCGATTTAAAAGTTTCTTGACTGTTCCGCAAAGGTATTTTGGACAGATTGCGGTCCGAGTCGTACAGGTATGTAGCTTAGAACGCTGGGCTTCCGGTGCCTCACATGATAAAGTCGGCAAATAGTGCACGATTTGCACGGTGATTGGGATTCATCGATTTATAAAAATCTGGACCCTAAATGTTTAGGTTAGAACTAATTTAACTAAAAAGTATTCCTGGATCGCGACATAGCTATCTATAAGACAATCTAGGTTAATATTTAATTCATCACGCGCACAAGGCGCTTTTGAACAAGCATTTTTTTAAATCGAAATACGCGTAATCGACATTTATTGTGATCGAAAGTTAAACCGAAAAAGCGTTTTTACTGTGCGATACGGGTGGCTCTTTCTATCGAAACCGAGATCGAGAATCGTGGAAATATGATAAAATCTCCTCGTCGTCCTACTTTAAAATGGGGCTGACAGGCTAAATTTTTTTTGGTACCTCCTGCGTACCATTCATTCTCTATCCCACCTAAACTTCACGTGCTTTCCACCCGTCGTATAATCCTTAGTTCAGTTCTTTTTGCAGGTCATGTGCCCGGCGGGCAACCACCACTCGAGGATCAAGGATTTGAACGGACAGGCGTGCCCCGCGGGGCCAGACGATGGCCAGATGCCTAGAGGTCCCACCCATTGTTTCTGATGGGGCGGGACCAGGGAGGTAATTCGAGGGCGGACACCCATCTCCTTCCTTCCGTCTGCTACTTATATTCTGCGTGTGATCAATCGAGCGCTCGCCTGGCTGGCTGGTGGGTGCTGGGAGAGGGCAGATCGTACGAGGGTTGACCCTTGATACGACATCTCTGTCCAGTGCCACCATCACCACCACCACCTCCGGCTCCCCCTAATCAAACAGGCTGTTTCTCAACGACCCGCCCGGACGGTGAGTGATGTCTTCCGGCTCATGTTTCATTTCACTGTTTGGAAATCATGAGCGCCCCCCATAAATAGCTTTAGTGAATCGGGCATCGTCAGCCCTGAGATTTGTCGCTCTACACCGGAAGTGCAATCATGGAAAAGGTCAGTGGACACCTTTAGAATTTTATAAAGGATTTATATAGTATGAACTACGCACTCGCATTTCGTCGCTTTTCGATGTACTTTAAACTAAAAAACTGGATCGGGGGCAGGTGTTAGGCGGATCCGGAAAAAACAATCCGACGATGAGGAACGATTCTCACACTTCATTCAGGATCTTGAACAACCTCTCGCCTGCGACCCCGATGCCGACATGGTGCGCAATGAAAGGTATTGTTAAGTTGCTATGGAACCTTACCATTTCTAGCGAGCAATCTCTCCTCGGCACGGGCTCCCGATTGAGGCTCTTTTTCTTGATGTGCGTCTTGACCTCCATCGCCAATTTCCCGTCAGGTAAGTCAAGAATGCCGTTTCATAGCTGTTTTTAGCGTTTACCCATACCTCAGTCAACAACGCCGTTCACGAATTCAACGATTATCTCAATGAGTCATTTACCGGCCGGGAGTTGCCGCTAGAAAATCATCATGTAAGTTACATGCTAAAAATTCTCACTCTTCAACTGTTGTTGTTCAAAAGATCGTCGGTTCTATGACCCGTGTATTATCATCAAACAGTATTTACCGCACCGTTCTATTTTCGGCAACTCTATCCATCGCGCGGGGGATTGATAACGGAACGCACATCCGCTGAAAAAATCTTTCGTTGCAGATATCACTTATCCGCTCGACGATCAACTGTGTCTGGTACGTAGGACAAGTTGGCGGTGCACTCGCCAGTCCAATTATTTGCGATCGCTATGGGCGAAAAGGTAAGTGCCTTTTTTCTTTAGGGTTTATTGAAATTTAGCCGCCTTCGTCCTGTCTTCTTTCTTCGTTACAATTGGAGCAGCTCTGCAATTTGTGGCGTCTTACTTTCCGGTACCAGAGGTATGATATGCCCTTTAGTTTCTGTATTTTCCTCCATTTAGCTCTTCTTCTTCGGGCGAATATTGGCCGCGGTCTCATCTCCGCTGATGGATGCAGCGCTTATCATCTACCTTCAGGTAATATTTACTACTCTTTCCCCTCAAATCTTCCAGGAATGCGCCCCGGCAGCTGTTCGCGGAAGTATGTCATCTCTATTTTCAACCGGCTACGCTGTCACTTGTCTACTTGGGATGGCCTTGGGGCAAGATGAGCTCTTGGGGTGAGATCTATTTATTTTTTCAACAAATTGTGAAAGGCGAGATCTTCATCTTCTACTATTGGTGCCACTTTTGACTGGCGCGGCTTCTACCCTCTACTTGTTGACGATCCCCGACACGCCAAAATACTTGGCGATTAAAAAGTAAGACAACCGCTTGAATCATAATTTATTTTGTAGGAAAAACAATTTGGCGGCTCATCGTTCGATCAGCTATTTCCTGGGCTCTTCCATCGACCCAGTCATCGAAAAAGAGATTTTGAAGGAGGAGGCATCAGAGTCGTCACAAGAGGAAGATGGCAGCATCTTGGTAATATCTAGGTTTCTTTTACTATAACATTTTTAGCTTCTTTGCTCTTGCCCACGGATGCGAAATTCGCTATACCTGTCGCTGGCGGCCTTGGTATTCACGCTGCCATTTTTCCCGATTCTCCAAAGCTCAACCTATATTTACACGCGGATCGGAATCGACAAGTAAGTCGCAAAAAGTAAATAAACTTTAATTCTGTAGGACCACCGCTCAATCAGCCTCCACGGCTCTTATGGTGATTTTCACTGGCGCGTGCTTCGTTTCGACTTCGATAATCGATAGATTTCCTCGGCGTAAACTTCTTTTGACGGCAGGTGGGAAAGATGACAGACCATCCTCTAGAGGTTTTAGTATATACCTTTTAGGCGCCACATCATTATTACTTCTATTCCTATTCCCAACCTTTGAATTGATTTCCGACATGCCCACCATCTCAATTGCTGTCTCTGCGCTTTACATTTTCATTTATGGGTAAGCAAGCATCCAATAATAACAAGCAAAATATTCTAGCGTTGGTGTCGGCCCTGTTGCTTGGACGATTGGCCCCGAATTGGTGCCGCTAAATTATCGGTAAGTACGTCCAAGCAAGGCTCATCGTTTTAGATCCGCTTTATTCTGCGTCTGCTATGCCCTCCACAGTCTACTGGTCGTGTGTACAAACTTTGTGATCATCCCCCTATTTGATGTAAGTTCTAACTCAAAGATTCAGACAAACTCGAGTTTAGCTCGTCGGCACAGCTGCATTCCCGCTGCTCTACTCATTGCCTGTTGGCGTTTCTTGGTGTCTTCTTTATATGCGGCTCCCCGAAACGAACAAGCAACAAACGCATTAATTCAATTGTTTTTGATAATAAATGGTTTCAAAGAAAGCGTGTGCTTATTAAACTTTGCGGTTCGGTTTTCTATCTTCAAGTGGAAGTAACAACCGGGGGGATGGGGATGGGTTATCTCTGGCGGCAGTCATGAGCGTCGATAGGGGCCCAGTGTTCGGTTCTTCTCCCCGACAGCAAATAGTCTTTGAGTAACGAAAATACTTTCTTATCGAGCTAGAATAATCTTGGCTGGTTTTCATATATTACGCGTATTTTTCTTACCATCGGTTATTGTACGAGCTAAAACTCTAATTCAAGCGCGCGCCTTCGGTACACGGATTTTTAATAACCACATCATGACTTTTTCTCTCGTTTTCTAGCTTCTATATCAATGCGTTGCATAATTTTCCGATTTTCCAGATGTTGCTGCGACGGCTCGTCTCGCCACAAGTCCTCAACAGCTTCTCCGTCCGGTGGAACTGCCCGTGGCACAGAAGCAACTTCAGGCCCTGCTATTTTCCCTTCAAAATCAAGGTACATTTTTATTTAGCTTCTTTAGGCAGCAGAATCGCGCGAGGCGGAAGCGCAAGGCCTCCAAATTTTGACCATACCGTTTCTAGGATCCGAATAATTACCTTTTTTTCAGGACAAGGTCAACACCGAAACCGTTGAAGCCCGAACAAAAACACGAGGCGGACGTTTGATGCTGATGCGACGGGTCCTGCGCGAACAACCATTTTTGGGCTATATAACCGCGCCGAAGCCAAGCGACAAAGTGGAATTCCCTCTGTGATGATTTGTCATATATTGGTGTACACATTACTTGGCTGCCATAATTTTCGCATTGTCTTTGAAGGATGATTGGTAGTTAGCAAGTCTAGGCGTTTTGGATTCCGATGTTGAACTTCTTTTTGACTTCCTGCGTTGTTTTTTACCTCAGTTGTTCGATAAATACGTTATGCTCAACTATTCGGTCCTTCCGAACCCATTTGCAGACGAAACTCATACTTACAATGAGACGATGAGGTTATACATGTTTCAAACGCCAAATCCGCATCTTTGGAAAGATGCTCTGCTTTAGAAAAGGAGACCGAATCTATAACAAACATAGAATAAACATAGAATAGAAGAAAGAAAAAGGAGAGAAAAAGTTGAGACCGTCTTCCGAAAAAAACGGCTTTTGGGAGGATGCTTGCCCTGGCACATGCATGACGGATTTCATTTCCAACGCAAATCCTCTTCTCAAAGTCTCGACGGATCCTCTTGAAATTGGACTTCACCTACTCGATGACGGAAATAACGGTTCTTTAGGATTCCCGGGAAAGTATTCCCGGGGGAAACCAAATTTTTTCCTGGTGGTCCCGGTCGACCTAGTAATCAAATATAAAGTGTTTTCGAATTGTTTTTAGTAAGTTTTAACTATATTTAAAGCAGAATAACTTTCAGAAAAATTTAGAAAAATGTTTGAAAAAGTCGAAAATTTGGTCATTTTGGGTCTATTTTTCGACCTAATTTTTAATTTTTTTACATTTTTTTGGTTAAAATGTGTGTAGTTTTTATGCACAGGAATAGTTAAAAACAATTTAGAAACGCATCCGCAATTTATACAAAAATCTAGGCTTTCGCCGAAAAAAATTTGGTTTCCCCCGGGAATACTTTCCCCCCCCCCGGGAATCCTAAAGAACCGAAATAACCTCAAACTCCGATGACTTGAAGTGTTCACAAGTTTTCTAAAAAAGCGTGATCGTCCAAACCTCGATTATATTTTTTTATTATCGTTTTTATTCGTTTCTTTTTACTTTCAAAAGATGGATGGGAGTGGGAACACGGCAGGTATTTGGCTGTCGTTTTTATCCGGTGCCCCGCGTCGGGCTACGGTAGCGCTCTGGGGGTCGCTGCTGCCGCAAAATCGGGCCTAAAGACTTTTCGCCCGAAATCTTTCCCCGTGTTCTTTTTTATACTCTTTCATCTATCACTTGGCAAAACTTTCTTTATAAATTAATTTTGTTGCATTTTCAGACTTGTGGTCATCATGGCTCGTGGATTGAAGAAGCACTTGAAGCGCTTGGCCGCCCCCAAGCACTGGATGCTGGACAAACTCGGAGGAAACTTCGCCCCGCGTCCAGTTCATGGTGGACACAAACTGCGTGAATCACTTCCGCTGATCCTCTTTATCCGCAACCGTCTGAAGTACGCCCTTTCCTACGACGAGGCTCGCAAGATCTGCATGCAGAGGCTCATCAAGGTCGACGGCAAGGTGTGTTCTTTATTTGTGGCTCCAATTTTGTCTTCTAGGTCCGCACTGAAATGCGCTACCCCGCCGGCTTCATGGATGTCATCACCATCGAGAAGACGAACGAGACCTTCCGTCTCCTCTACGACGTCAAGGGCCGTTTCACTGTCCACCGCATCACCCCGGCTGAGGGCCAGTTCAAGCTCTGCAAAATCACCAACAAATACACCGGACCCAAGGACGTGCCGCTCATCACCGTTCATGATGGCCGAACCCTCCGCTACCCGGATCCCCGTGTCAAGGTAGGATTTTCTCGACGTTTCCCCTAAGCTGTTTTTAGACCAATGACACCGTTGTCTTGGATGTGACTACCGGCAAGATCACCGATTTCGTCCGCTTCGAGGCCGGAAACCTGGTGATGATCACTGGAGGCCGTAACGTTGGACGTGTCGGAGTCATCAGCCACCACGACCATCACCCCGGCAGCTTCGACATCATTCACGTCAAGGACGCCGTCGGACACACGTTCGCTACCAGGTAAGATTAAAACGTGTGGAGAAGGCAGGGGTCCAGGAGGACATAACTTTCCTGTCGAGGTCGGTTCATTTTACGCCTTAACGCTTTTACGAGTCCTAGTCCGACCAGCGTTGCGTTGGCGGGCTAGGAAGTAGGCAGACTTCCTCTGTCCGGGTAAATGTTTGCTTTAGAATCCAAAACGTCTTCGTGATCGGAAAGGGCACCAAGTCTCTCGTCTCCCTGCCTGCCCAGAAGGGTATCAAGCTGACGATCGCCGAGGAGCGCGACAAGAGAATTGCCGCCAAACGTGCCCACTAATTGTTTCTTTTTGTAATAAATTGTTATCGTTGCATTATATCTTTCTGAAAATACATCAAAGCTTGGATAGCGACAGATATATACGCGGCTTCCATTAGATCTGATCATTTGCACCCCTTTAGATGGAAGCAGAAGACCCGCCTGCGGGTCCCAAGTCTTGGAAGTGTCAGCTCGGTTCTTTGTCGCGAGCCGACGGTTCTTGTATGCTCTCGCAAGGAGGCACGCATGTATGGGTCGCCGTCAATGGTCCGGGAAATGCGAATACTTCAAGACGGCTTGCGGACAAGATGGCCGTTTCCGTTAACTTCCACCCGCTCTTTGGAGACTCGCGATATCCTACCTTCGAGAACTTGGTTATGTCGGCTGTTGGATCTACAGTACGAAGAGAGCTCTTCCCAAGAACAGAGCTTGCGGTGACGATCCACGAATTGCAGAACGATGGTTCTCTAATGGCTGTGGCTTTGAACGCTACGTCATTGGCCCTCCTGGATAGTGAAGTCCCCAGCGAGGCGCCTTTCTGCGCAGTGGAAGTGGCTCGGACGCCTACCGGAGACTATTATGTCAACCCTGCGAAACGACATGAAGCGGCAGCAGAAGGGCTAGCTGTTCTGGTTTTCCGTAGCCATGAAACTGATGCCCCGACGCTGATCGCAAAAACTTTAACTGGCCAATGGACACCCGAGCAACTCAAAGAAGGGATTGAAAGAGCCGGTCGGATCGTACCGTCCCTTTTCATGTCGTTCAAGATGACGTTACAAGAGCGAGACAAGATCGAAATCTTTGGAAATTGGAAGAAGACGGCAAATTGATCTCGTCTAATCCTCCTTCATAACGGGTTAAGATACAAGTGTGCCTGGAAACTATTTAGTTTAGTGAACCAATAAAATATCCGGTATTGGCGGTCGCTCACACAAAATTTGGCATGTCTATTACTGGTTTACCTGATGCATCGTTACCATTCGTTAACAGAATGCGAGAGTTTACATCCGGACAGCATTTTCCCCCCAGGGCTTTCTCGTTACACAAACATTCAACTATTCAGCAAATTGTCTTGGCTGCTTTATTGAGGGTTCGTTTGCTTTTTCATTGGTTCTTGGGCTCTCGCAGCATTTTGTCCTAGCTCTGCGTCTCTACGCGTTTCAAGGGGGCGTGGTTTCAGGACACTGCTTTTTCGCTTCCTCCCCACTT
This sequence comes from Mesorhabditis spiculigera, assembly GCA_958295435.1. Lineage (NCBI taxonomy): Eukaryota > Metazoa > Nematoda > Chromadorea > Rhabditida > Rhabditidae > Mesorhabditis > Mesorhabditis spiculigera. The sequence goes on from CATQJA010002657.1 coordinate 493,524, forward strand.
CTCAATGTGCAGCCCGTTTCCCCCACGTGGGACGGGCTATCCCAATTTCAGTCTTTTGCTCTTCCCCCGTTTTTGATAGCCCGTCGTTGCAGATATTAATTTTCTGTTTTCAGGATGCTGTCGACGCTTCTCAGATCTTCGGGGCGTGTGGCCAATGTCGGGGCCCGTGGCATGTCGTCCGCAAACTTGGATCCCCACTCTCAGGTGCTGATTTTTTTAAAGTTTAGGGTAGCTTCTAGTTTATTTTCGTTTTGTTTCGGGCATAGTTGAAATTTTTAGGTTGTGAGAACATTTTCGTCAACGCCGCATGAACTTTCCCCATTTCATAAGGGATGGCTTGTCCGCTAACCTTGATAATTAGGCCACGCGATTATAACCTGCAGCTTGGGGGTTTTGGAGCTGGGGATTTGTTCACTATTTGTTGGTATCCACGTATATGCTTTCTTGTTTAGGTAGCCGATGAGCAAAAGCCGATGGACGAGCAGATCAATCCCTCTTTCTTCAAGGTACCGCACGTGCTTTTTTCTTATCACTTTTTTTAGATGGTCGACTATTTCTTCGACAAGGGAGCGACCGTTCTCGAGCCGAAGCTCATCGAGGAGTTCAAAGGCGCCCAGAACGCCGCCGAGAAGGCTAACCTTGTGCGCGGTATCCTGAAGGCCATCAAGCCCGTCAACAAGGTACTTGCGTGTCTAGTCCTAACTTATCGGCTTAGGTCCTCTACATCACCTTCCCCATCCGCCGCGAGAACGGAGAGTTCGAGATTATCGAGGCCTGGCGTTCGCAGCACTCCGAGCATCGCACCCCGACCAAAGGAGGTGGATTTTAAGTTCATTCGTGGACACTTTGTTTCAGGTATTCGTTACTCCATGGACGTTTGCGAGGATGAGGTCAAGGCTCTGTCTGCCCTGATGACCTACAAGTGCGCCGTCGTCGATGTTCCCTTCGGAGGAGCCAAGGGAGGAGTCAAGATCGACCCGAAGAAGTACTCCGAGTACGAGATTGAGAAGATCACCCGTCGTATCGCCATCGAATTCGCCAAGAAGGGCTTCCTCGGGCCCGGCATTGATGTGCCAGCCCCCGATATGGGAACCGGAGAGCGCGAGATGGCCTGGATTGCCGACACCTACGCTCAGACCATCGGACATTTGGAGAAGGATGCTTCTGCCTGCATCACTGGAAAGCCCATCGTCTCTGGTGGTATTCACGGACGTGTTTCTGCTACCGGCCGTGGTGTCTGGAAGGGACTTGAAGTCTTCGCCAATGATGCCGACTACATGGCCAAGGTATATCGAATGTCCATAATCTAAACTTGTTTTGAAGCTTGGCCTGTCGACTGGTCTGGCTGGCAAGACCTTCATCGTTCAAGGATTCGGTAATGTCGGACTCCACACCATGCGTTACCTCCATCGCGTCGGAGGAATCTGCGTCGGAATTCAGGTATCCATAGATCCATGTTATTCATGCGGTTTCACTTCAGGAGTACGACTGTGCCATCTACAACCCCAACGGCATGCACCCCAAGGAGCTCGAGAACTGGAAAGACGAGCACGGCACCATCCGCGGCTTCCCGGGAGCCAAGAGCTTCGAGCCGTTCACCGATCTCATCTACGAGAAGTGCGATATTCTGGTGCCCGCCGCGTGCGAGAAGGCTATCCACAAGTCCAATGCCCACAAGATCCAGGCCAAGGTAGCTTTTCATATTTCCGGCTTGCATTTTCCCCTTAGATCATCGCCGAGGCCGCTAATGGACCTACCACCCCCGCCGCCGACAAGATCCTGTTGGCCCGTGGTGACTGCCTCATCATTCCCGATATGTACGTCAACTCTGGTGGTGTGACGGTAAGCTTTGCTTTAATATTTATTGATTTTGCCTTAGGTATCGTTCTTCGAGTGGTTGAAGAATTTGAACCATGTCTCCTTCGGCCGTCTCACTTTCAAGTATGAGCGCGAGACCAACAGGCATCTCTTGCGTAAGTTTTATAGGCATTTCTCATTACCCTGTCATTCCAGAGTCCGTCCAAGAATCCCTCGAGCGCGCCATCGGCAAGTCCGTCCCCATCGAGGCCAATGAGGCTTTCTTCGTGAGTCATTCTCCCGTTAGCTGAACGTATTTTTAGACCCGTATGGCCGGAGCTTCGGAGAAGGACATCGTCCACTCTGGACTCGAATACACGATGCAGCGTTCCGGAGAAGCCATCATCCGCACCGCCCGGAAGTACAACCTTGGCTTGGACATCCGCACGGCCGCTTACTGCAACTCGATCGAGAAGGTCTACCACACCTACAGGACCGCCGGATTCACCTTCACCTAAGCGCCCTCCCTCGCAAGCTCAACTCGCCCCCACTTCACCGTTTTTAGAAACTCCCCTTATCCCCCCGGTGATAGTGTCTCTTTAGCCTAGCATGATAGTAAACCATCGCCCCCATTGTTTGATTTTACCCGTTTGATCATACGAGTCCCGAATGCGAATAAAATTTATAACGTGACCAAGCATAACAATAACAACAAACTGTTAACAAATACAGCCTAATCATCAATCTTGTAGCCTAAAAAGTCGCAAACTTCGTGAACCCATTCCGGGACCTTCTGGCCTTCGAATTGTTCTCGTAAAAATGTGTTGAGGAATTCGGTGACGGTTCCGTTCGAGATGCTCTCGCGACAATCCTTCATTAGGTCCAGCTGGTGCTTTATGTTATGGATCGAGATGAGGTGACATGCGACCGTCTCCTGAAAAAATACGCTTTATCCCGGCCGGGCTTATCTCTCAGTACTCGAACAGTTAATGGCTCTCGATCCCCGGCGGTCACGCCACACCGAGAAGCTATGCGGGGGTTCAGGGAAAAGCGCGAAAAACTCGATCGATCCGCGGCCACTTCCTGTGCTTGTCCGTCTGCCCGCACTCACTCACACATAAACCCCGAGAAAACGAGGTTTGACTCTAGCAATGCCCTGCCCTGGCCTTCCGACGCTCCCTCCCACAAGGGGCAAGTAAATGATGTCAGGCTTGAGCAGCTGACAGCCGGATCGACAGGGGGTGGTTGTGTTTTTGCTCACTGACAAATGCACGCGGCAGGCCCTTGGAGCCCAAGGACCACTTCTTGACCGGCTGATCGACCGCGGAAGCACGAGGCGGTTTTATTTTAAGTCCTAAAGATACACGCGCAAAATTTAGACGATTTGATGACTAAGATATTTTCATAATCGGGCCTATTATGCTCGGGAAATTAGTTTGATCCAGCCAGCTCTGCCCCCAGATCACAACCTATAATACCGAGATTTTTAGGTGCGGGGGATTGGCCGACTTTGCCAATAGCCCCACCTTGGAGACAAAAGAAGTCGCCGGGTGAGATGGGGCTATGAGGGGGGTGGGCAACGGCAGGGAGGGGCTGGAGATCAAACCACCTTCCTCCGCAGGGCAAGCCGGCCGAGGACACGACGAGTGCCCCACAGAAACGCGACACTGGGACACATGGGGGAGACCCTGCACCGCACTGTAATAAGCGCTCAGGTGCTACTTATCACCGGCTGCTAAGGAAGAAACGTGTGGACCTTCGCATGCTTCGCGTATTTCGTGAAATGACGGCTATGGGCGCGTGAATTTTTACCTTGCCAATTTTGATATTAGCAAACCAAGGTCTAGCCTCCCCATCTAGACTAGACGGCTAGCGGGCTGGTCAAAACTATCAAAAAGGTTGAATAAACTATCCACTATTTCGAAGGTATTTTATGCCGCTTTTCAGTATAGACACAATATTTTTAAGAAACTAGATTTTTTTTTGGTAAAAAATGTGCGAAACCGACAAATAAAAAAATTTCAAAATTAATTTCATTGTCGTTAAATCTCAAGAAAGGATAAATTTTCACGACCTTTATATTATTACTAGACAGGCATGATCTAGGCCAAATTCTTCCCGGCTAACGTCCCAGAACCATTTTCCAACTAGTTTGTGCTATAATTTCCCGGGAAATCGCGCTATTTACTCGATAACCATCCCGTAAACAGGGAATAGCCCTTTTCAGCGCGACCTTGTTCTCCCCGGGCCCGGCTGATGTAACAGACTCCAAAATTCGCGGAATATCTCGCCACCGATCAGTCGCCGACCTTTCGGGCTCCTTGCCCGGTTGTCTGCCTGTTTACGCTCGCCGAGTGAGGGGGACGGGGATCACCCTACTCGGTCTGATTGTACGCGGAGCGGTGGGGATAAGACGGGCACTCACTCACCTTCTGTGATACCGTGTACAGATAGGCACGTGTGTAGTTTTTGCAGGTGGTACAGTCACATCTGCAACGAAGGGTTGTTTCTGGGGGAATCCCATGCGAATCGACTAACCTGTCGTCGATGGGGCGAAAATCGTTGGCGAATTTTTTCTGGTTCAACCGCAATTCGCCGCCACGGCGCACCAGGGCTGTTCCGAATCTGAAATGAGAAATTTTGCCAGGCTCGCAAAATGGGTATTTCCTAACGAAAAATTGCTTAAAAAGGCCCAGACTAGTCAGCTACTGCTAGCGCGGGGATAGCTAGAAAAATTCAGCGTTGTATAGTGTGTTTACGTATTTTTAGTTATGTTTGATTCAAAATCTCGAAAATTGAGGAAAAAGTTAATTTCTATGATTTCTACATGCTTAAAAATCGGTAAAAAGGTCTTTAATTCATTATCAGGGCCCAAGGCAGGTGCCCCTCTAACACAGTAGAAAATTGGATACCTAGCCGTTCGTGTAGGATAGACGCAGTCAAACATGTCGGCCCCCAGCAACGAGCACATGATCAAGTCGATCGGATGCCCGACGCCCATCACGTAGCGCGGCAAGTGAGGCGGAAGCAAATCACAACAGGTCGCTACCACCTTCCAGAAATGCGTCTTGTCCTCGCCGCCCGACAGCCCGCCAATCGCTATGCCCACCTAATGATAAATGATTCACTTTTTAAACGGTCTAACAACCTTGGCTCGCTTGGCCATCTCCTCGACGCAGGCGGCGCGCAGCTCAAAATCGAGCCCGCCTTGGATGATCGGAAATAGAGCTTGGTCATCGCGTGTATGTGCCTCGTTGCACCGATCCAGCCAACTAAAGAAATACATAAATCTAGATCAGGCTTCTGCCTACCGTATACTACGCTCCATGGCCTCCTTGACCATGGGCCCGGTAGTGTTGACGTGCACGACATGGTCCAACTGCATCATAATGTCGGCACCCAGGCACTACAACATTTTCCGTAACGTCACACGACACTCCAACCCACTTGTTGAATTTTTATACTCTGCTCGGGGCTCAACAACATCATCTCGGCGGTATGTGGACTCTCAAAGTTTACCCCTTCCTCGTCGACCGTCATTAGCTTCGAGAGGGAAACCATCTAAAATGGAATTTTAAGCTTGAAAGATTTCTATAAACCTGGAAACCTCCGGAATCCGTCAAAATACCCCGTGGCCAGTTCATCATTTTGTGTACGCCACCGGCTTTCCTCACTGAAATATGGGATAACTTAAACCGGTAAAGTCAATTGCAGACTCTATGCTTTTCAAAGTTCTGCATACGGAGCCCATTGTCAGATATTAAAATCGCTCACCCAATTCATGGCCAGGCCGATGCCCCAGATGATAGGTGTTGCACAGCAAAATTCGGCAATCCAGATCAACCAGCTGATCGGGCAAAATACCCTGGAAAAATACATATAGCCACGATTCCAAGCGCACCTTCATGGTCCCCTGGGTCCCGACCGGCATAAAAACTGGCGTCTCGACCATGGAGTGCGGCAAATGAAGTAGCCCACGCCTGGCCTTATCCGCAGTCGCCAAAACTCGAAACGACATCACCTCCGGTTCTAAAACCTTATGTTCGCCTCTAACATAAAGACAAAACCTTCTTGATTTTCCTGTGACACCATCGAGGCTGTTGATAGTACAACCTGAATCCGTAAATTAATAAAATCAAACTCTGAGCGGAATACGTTGTGAACTTTAGTCATTTCCTGCAGTAACACTCGAGCTTTATCGGATTAATTTATTAGTATTAGGGCATGGAAGCAACGAAAAATGCCTGGCACACTATACGCAATACCCATATTTACCAAAAGGAATACAATGACACGGCGGGGGACTAGGGGCGATCGTGGATGAATGGCTTCAAAGGAATCTCAGTGTAAGTCCGAGAGGTGTAGACGTTTATGTACATTACATCAATGCGAAAATCTAGGAGTCGAGCGGGTTTACTACTATTACGATGGCAGATCGGTATTATGTTTCCTTCTTGGCGACGTTGGACGGGTCGCAAACTTCGAGAATTGCTCGGCCTTCGACCTCGGACATTGACAGTTGTTTGAGGACCTGAAATGGCTATCTTGGAAAGAGAAAATGGCTACCATGCTGGCTTGGTTAGCTGGATAAACCACGTAATCCGGAGCATCGATTTGGCCGCCAGCAATCAGGTTGACCAGGTTCTAAAAAAAACAACAAGTAGACCTTGATTTTCAAACAACTGAATATAGCTCTGCTTAGAAAAGAGTTTTGCAAAATTAAGATATCTACCTTTAGCTGATCAATATTTCCACGGGAAACTCCCATGATGGCGAGGCGATTTCGTGCGACGAGCTTGATTGGCAGCTGGACATCCAGTCCTGACAGTCCACCAACAAAGAGCACACCACCCTGAAAAACCCATTATTTAAAAGAAAAAAATATGTACCTCCGCTAGACACTTCAGCGATCTCGTCACGGTACGAGGAGATGTGACAAAGTCGAAGACGATCTGCACCCCTGTTCGGGCAACGTCTTTTGTGCGCATAATGAGATATTCCTCGAATTCTAAAATATGGTTGAAAATCTTTGTCATCATGGTACCATTATCATCCCAGTGCACCACAAAATCGGCACCATTCTTCTCGGCAAGGCATAGGCGCTCCTCCTTCGCGTCGGCCACCATGATCTTGATTTTCCTGCAAAACATTTGGCTTTTCAGTGTATGCTTACTTTTCATTATTCATCGTCAAGAAATGTTTGGCGAGCTTGAGCAGCCACAGTCCCAGACCTCCCGCTCCGACGATCAGGATGTTGCAAAAGCCCTTGGAGTGCGAGAAAGCTTCGACGATGGGGCGCGCCTAAAAATCTTCAATCTCATTCCCGTCTATTTTTTCCCAATTCAAAATCTAGACAATCCGTCACGAGACGATGACCGACCTGCAATACCGCTGAAAGAGCCCAGGTGGCACCGGCGGGCAGAATCGAAGCCACGTGCATACTCATTGACTCGGGGATCTAAAAAAATAAATAAATAAGCAAACAGCTGCCTCTCTCACCTTGACTAGGAAGTTCAACGTTGGGACGACGACAAAATCCGAGTATCCATGTGCCGCCATCTCATCTGTGGGCCAGACAATCACCTGAAAAAAGGTTCGAAAACGGTCCGTCAATTAGCGTAGATTAACGCAAAAACAATAAATCTCCTACCTTATCCCCAACTTGCAGGTCGAATTCCCCGGGTACGCACTGGTCGCCAAAGGATTCGATTTTGCCAGAGACTTCGTAGCCTAAATATTTATTGCACTGAGGAAATAAGCATAAGGATCATCAAGGTCTAAAAAATTGCCTGGGAAGAGTGAGGTGTCCTTGATGCCATTGGTGATGCGTGCTTGTTTCGTGTTGGTGACTTCACGGTCCGTGAGACAGACACCCGCATAACAAACCTAGAAAGTAAAGTTTTTATATAAAGCAAAAAGGCACCTGGACACGTGCTCCCTTTGGCGGTACATCGGGCATAGGTTCCTCTTCGAAAAATTTCACCTGAATGTGATAGCTGATTCACTAAACCTTTTTGTACCTCCTTCAGGTCCTTCGGCGAGCCGAGCGAGATTCTGCGATTCCTCGTTTGCGACATCTGAAAATCGGGAAATTTCAGAGGGATCTGAAGAGGAAGGCTGAAGACAACGTTTCGATCAAACTGAAAGCTGGGCTTGGAATCAATGCATTAGGGAGGTGTTTTGGGAAGTGCATGGCACGTGTTTGTGGGTTGATAGAGGACGGCGCAATGCTGCGCCCGACTAGAGAGCGGGTGATGGCCGGAAGGGGAGGGTTGGCAGAGAGGGGACAGAGCCCGACACGGGGGCTAAGACTTTCGAACAACAATTCCCGAATCCCGATCGCGATGCAATCTTCTGCGGGGCAAAAGCCTGGGCACAGGCCGTTTCTTGAAAAAACGACGGTATACTTCTAAAGCCACAGCTTTCTATGGTACCCAAATACGTTGTTCGTTTCTCGGCGGCTGTGAGCTTCGTTTCTCAATAGATCGTCAAATCTTTTATCCATAGTAGCACAAAGTTAATCGATTAAAGCAAAACGGGATCAATAATGTTCGTGTTTCTAATCTTGAGCTGTCGTCCCATCCGTTGGGCCCATCGGTTTCGCGTCCTTCTTCGGCCAGGCCTGGAAAAGGGAAAATGAAATGATAGCTAAAACCGGGCCTACTTCCTGAGATGATTCCAATTGCAACTCCTTGATTTTGGCCATGGCCAACCGGACCGACTTGGCTGTCGGTTTGTACACCTAGGAACCACAGAATAACAAAAATAATGTCGCCTAACCTGGAAGGAGCACTGCATCGTGTCGGCAATCTCCATCGTCGCCGCACTATTGTCAAACTGACCACAGTACTGCGGGGCCGAGAAGATCGTCACCAACCTAAAATCATTTCCTGCACGACCAGCTACATGCACTCACTTGCGGTCGGCGAAGAATTCGTAACCGTCCTGAACGACCTGATGAGCCCGAGCAACCAAGTCGATGTCCAGCCTAAATATCGATCAGAAAAATAAGATCGGAAACCTCTTGCAAAATTCCTCGACGACGTCTTCCCCAAAGACGGAAGAGACACCACGCGAATTAGCCTTGAAGCCTTGAATGCCCTTCTCGGGGTCAGCCCACAGCAGATCAAGCTCGATCGACGCCGTCATCGGCATCACAGGGCGGCGAAGAGCTCTAAACACTGTCGTAAAAACCGCAAAATAAAACAAAACCTACATCTTGGAAACACGTTTATTTAGTCAAAAACCATCCAAAACCCCGACCGCAACGTATCCAGGCTGTCAATATCACGCGAGAGGCCACCGTGCATGCACAAAATTCTGCCGCCGACGATACCCACGATCGGCATCATGTTGAAGACGTCCTAAAAGTCGTAATAAAAGCTCAAAACTATTCCCACCTGGAAAAACTGCCAAAGGCGCATGCTCTTGTAGCGGCGGTTGCACTCCTCGAGGAAGCCGTACACCTTGTTCACATTCAGGCATTCGTGGTTGCCGCGCAAAAGGAAAAAGTGCTCGGGGTAGAGGATCTACGAATAATGGGTAATGGATACATGAGAATGTAGATACCTTGTAGCAGAACAAAAGCGAGATGACTTCGAGATTCTTGCTGCCCCGATCCACATAATCTCCCAGGAACATGTAGTTCTTATCAGGCGGGAATCCGGATCCATTGAAGATGCGCAGCAGGTCAGCGTACTAGAAAGGCAAAATATAGAAGGGGAAATTACAATAGTAGTTACCTGGCCATGAATGTCTCCAACAATGATCACTGGTGGGTCAATTTCGATGAGCGACGGCTGGGACTTGAATACGGCTTTGGCTTCCTTGCACATCTTCAGCAGTTCAAGCTCTTTGATCTAAAAAAAGAATTATGTGGGGCCCCAAAATGTCACCGTCGTGGTCATCCGCCCATTGGCCTGGCCGACCTTCAAAAGTCGCAGCATCAGATCATGGATCTCGGGGTTCGGCTTGGGCTCCGTCTAAACGTTGTCGCATCATCCATCACCTTCTCCAGATACTAAAAGCATACCGGTGTCGGTTTGTAGTGGGCGGGGATAATCAATTCGGCGGATTTGCCATAATCCTGCTCCTTTTTGGATTTCTGCGCAGGGCTCGAGGGCGAGGGAGGCCCTGTCATCGGAGTGGATGACAAAGAAACAGGGAAAGTCGAAAAAATCGCCTAGACAAGAAATGCAAAAGCTGACTTCGGGTTTCGGGGCGTTGAGGAAGTCGATATGCAAATTTGGCGCATATGGAAAAACGGAGAAGCTTTGGGTAAAAGCATCGATTGACTTGATTCTTCATGGCTCGCGGAAAAATTATGATTACTGTTTGTTTTTTGGCAAAAGATATAAGCTAAAATTTATCGCTTAGTTCCAGATTGGCCAGGAGGATGAGATGGCGAAAAGTAACCTCTCTTACATTCCGGGCATCTTGCGCAGATTTTTACGAAGTTTCTCGTTCAATTTTACTTGTATTCCATTTCATCGCCACTACGGTGCCTCAAATCCAACAGGCTTCATTATTGCTAGAAACGATTGCGACCTGCGAACCCCTTGCGTGCCGCCACCTGATCATGCACCAAAAATTTATACAACAAGTGAGAAACTAGTATAAGTGCATGTACAAATAAAGTCTACTAATCAGACGATAGTAAACTCCCGTTTGATTTCCTCGGAAGTTTTGCCGCGCAGCTTGTTCGAAATGATGCCACATCCCAGATGCACCAGACGCGGAATTTGCAAATAGTTTGCGGCCTAGAACAAACTGATCGCCAAATCTCAAAACCTCACCAGGACAATTTCGAAGAGAACGCCGTTGTCGACCTTGAAAAATTCGGTGTCCCAAGCCGGGATGGCGACCGGGCCCTTTTCCTTGGGCTTGTTGTCTTCTTCAGTCTCCTCCTTCTTCGGGTCGTCTTTGTGCTTCGAGCACCAAATCAACACCTAAACCACCATTGCAGCAATTGGAACGAAAGCCGACCTTTCGCATGATCGGCGCGGCAACGTTGGGGAGCGGAATGACGCCGTCCTCACCAACGTCGGCGTCCTAAGTAAAAATTGCAGAACTTTGCGCAAAAGTTACCGCCAGCAGCGTGGAGACGAGTCCGGATTGTCCGATGACCTGCTTGGGCACGGTGAAGATTTCACCATCGCTGGTCTCGAGCTTCAGCGACATTCTGGAAAAAGGGAATTGAGTGAAATGTGTGGAAACTAAGCTATTGACGTATGGGGAAATTTGAAAACCGTTGAGAAGATTAGGATATAACGACTTGATTAAAAGTATATAAAAAATTTCAAAAGGTGCGTAGGAAAAGGGTGGAATTTATAGGTCCGGCTGAAAATTTTGAGGTGGAAGGAGGGAGGAAGGAATTCCGTTTATCGTAGATTGGCGTGTTTCGTTTTTCGTTTTTTTTTCAAATAACCGTTCAAGGAAGCTATTTTTTGCATTTCCGATTGCATATAGGCTCTGATTTCGGCTATTTCCAGCATTTTGGGTGGTTTACTGAGAGAAATTGATGCGGGAATCCCTGAAAACAGCTTCTTCTGGAGGCATTTATGATGCCTAAAGCTCTAAAGAAGTTATTTCAGTTTCTAGTAGTTCAGTTTCGTTTTTCCCTGGGCAATGTTTATCCTTATTTTTGGAGGCTAGCCAAGCATGCAGCAGATTCCGACTTATGCTGGGTTTTCCTTCCTTTTCAGTTTACTTCCTAAAAAATAGTTGTGTTGTGTCTGTGTTTTTTCTGTTTTTCTCAAGAGGGGGGAAGTTAAGGTGATTATTTTATAAATTTTTAAAAATTTATTTTTTTTTAGTGGGTTTATGACAGTTGATTTTTACTTTTTACTTTTTTTTTATTTTTGGCTTTTTTCTCCAAACAGCAATTTTCTGAATAGAGCATTCGAAGCTCGCCGTTTCGCGGCACTCCAATTCCCGAACAAACACACGATGTAAATCCCCAGCGGCTGCCACGTTGAATTTCTAACTTTACAAAAGCCTTCTTATTTCTAAAAAAATCGTTGAATTTATTGTAGTTTTATGCTCAATTTTACAGGCCATGGATTTGAGCTCCAGGATGGAGGCCGAGAAGGAGCTCGGGCGCATGGGAGCCGAGCAGCTGCGTGGGTTTTTTTTGTTATTTTTGATTAAATGTTGCTTAGGACGAGAACAAATGGCGATCACATACGATCTGGAGCGGCTACAGGCTCAAATCGGAGATCTTGCCTTCAACAATTACCGCACATACGCCAACGCAAGCCGCACGACCCAGCAATGCCAGCAAACGGTTCTACTGCTTTTTCGTCTGCAAGTTTGCCGCTTTAGTTTTCCGAGATCAACGGGATACTCGGGGATATGGGAAAGCAACTACCAAATGTTGGAAAAGAGGTATTTCCGGGACAACGACCAATAATTATAAATTTAGTTTCGCAATTTCATCGAGGTGTCAAAGCAAACGCGCCGGGAATGTGAACTGCTTGAATCGGCATCTGCAGTGGATTGGCCCACAAAGAAAATTTTGGAGATGCCAGAGGTATTTCACTGCATTTAAACAGGTAGATTGTTTAGTTGATGGATTTGTGCATTCGCACCGGCTCGTATGACGCGGCTTATGCGTTGACGAACTTTGGTATTGGCCTCCAGCAAAGCCTGCTTACAATGGCCGACGGCGCGTATAAAACGTTGTTCACGGTGAGAAGCTTGAGACAGTGGAGATTTAGTTCTTTTCCAGGCTGTTGCTGATCGGTTGATCTCTGCTCGCTCATTCCTCTTGGAGGAGCTCTTCAACAAGTTTGCCGGTCCGTTGGATTTGTCGGATTCGATGCAGGTAAATTCCGTTCGTCCAAACAGCATATTTGCTGATATTAGGTCGTAAAAAATGTGCGCAAGATTCCCTATTTGACGAACCCGCAGCTGCGAGTATCGGTGTTGCAGTATCGCGATATTTACCTCGACAAACAGATACTTGATGCTTCGGTGGGTCTTTGGCAAATTTTTTTTGAACTGTCGGGTTTTCAGTCAAATGCTGAATTTACGCTCCAAGCAATTGAGATCTATCGCACTTGCATGTACGATACGATGGTCCTGTACATGGCGGTTTTCCCGGAGAACGAGGTGGTTCGTCGTGACGTAAGCTTATCATTTTTCAGCTACAGACTGAATTTTAGGCTAGCGTGGATCCGCGTTGGGAAAACTGGCCAGCCAGCGGTCGTTCGGCAGTGCTGTCTGAATGGGCCATCCGAAATGTGCATCGCCTGCTAGAGCTGATCGAGAGGGCTGACATGAAGTATGTCCAATTGTCGGGGGTTTTTACCGCAGTTTAGGGCCCAAGTGGACATGTCGGCAGTCTGGAACAAGTTGATGGCGTTCGGCGCCTCGTTCGGGCGCATGGGCCTTGATTTTCGGCCATTAATCGTCGATTCGATGATGAGCATGGTGAAGAAGCGGTTCAGCAACGCCGTCAGGCACGTCACTCAAAAGTGCGTTTCCAAATATGTTTCTTGTGATGGAATTTTTAGGCTGGTAAATGAAGTGAAGCGTCTCGACGTCCACGGAGGTGACAGTACCTGGGGAGGGCCAAACGCACCAAATGAATCTACCGGTACGTTGAATTAACACTGTTTTTATTGTTCCTAAGTGGTTCGGTTTTCAAGTTTTTATTACGGATGCGAAAGTTCTAGGTAATTAGGACCAAACAGAAGCGATTCTAGTATAACAAGTTTAGCATTAAAAAAGTTTTTGCAAGTTTAAAAAAGTTCTTCCGCTTTAAATACCTTTACTTTTACTAAAAACAGAATTAAAATACTTGCTAAAGACTTTGCGTTAGTAGCCATATTTGGACTTACAGGAAACGTTCTTTTTTCCCAGTTGAAATACTAAAAACGGGATTAGCTCTTTTAGCTGGCCCACCACAACCATCAGCCGAGCTGTCGATGTGCGACGATTTCGCCGTGTACGGCAACGGCATCATTGAGGCGTTGAATAACCTTCGCTACTCCCTTAGCCCGGCATTGGTAATAATTCCATCACTACGAAAAAATTTTTCCAGCTACCGTTTGTGCTCCAGACCTTGCGAGAATCGCTGTTGTCTGTGTTCTCCTGGCTGGCCGCGTACAAAACGTCAGCCCATTTTGCGAGAGCTGTCCGCATCTTGGCAGTCCATCTCATCGATTTCCTCAATAAGTAAGGCGTCCCCGAAAATTTCACAAATTATCTTTAGGTGTATCATTTTCTACTTTCCGTATTCGACGGTGCAGCGGTTGTACGGGTCCTCTTTCCCGCGTCACGAATACGAGTCGGCATGCGATTTGAATGTGCGAAAATTACTGGATGAGTGCGACGGTGGCGCTGGGATGAAGGAGGTACATTTCAATTATTTATGTGATTTTTTCGGTTCCAGGTGTTGCGCGCCGAGCTTGAGCCCCCGAAGGTTGAAGACGATGTTTTGGAGAGTCTGCTGGCGAAGCACGGCAACGGACCGCTCGATAATAATAATGACGGTGTTGTTACGATTCCACTGGGATCGGCTATGAATGGCATTGAAGAGGTGAATTTCAGAAGTTCGCAGCTTGAGAATGTAGCAGCCAAAGCTAGGGAAGCTTGTGTTGCGACAAATTCCGACTTACAAATCGTATTTTTAGACAAACGCCCCTTCTGCACAATCGACGCAGCAATCCGCGAGTGTTGAGGAAACCCTGAATTCGACGGCTTTGTCGGCTTCAGAAAGTTACGAAAGCTCGACGGCTTTAGCTGCTTCGGAAGGATTTGGCGGATCAACAGCTCTAACTGCTTCTCAAAGCGCTGAGGGATCGACGGCTCTTTCTGCTTCGGACAGCTTTGCTGGGTCCACCGCACTGGCTGCTTCGGAAAGTGCGGAAGCATCGACGGCTTTGTCGGCTTCAGAAAGCTTTGGAGGGTCTACAGCTCTAACTGCTTCGGAAAGTGCCGAAGGATCTACTGCCCTGTCTGCTTCAGAAAATACAGGAGGAGCACCAGCCTCTTCCACATCGGACCACAGTCCCGTCGAAATACTCTTCAGCACCGAGAGCACGCCCTCCGACCATGTATCCTCACCACCAACCGATGACGTCCCCGCCATCTACGAGGTTTTGCTTTTGTTCACAGACCATATTTTTGTCTAGGAAGAGGATTATAACGTCCATCGCTTCCAAACGCTGTCCACGGTCCCGGAAGTGACCGAGCCGCACACCATCTCACAACCAACGGCTTCACCGGGTGATGCGAAGACGGAATCTTTGGATGGACCTCCTCTTTCCACGATCAGCTCCCATTTGAGCGAGGAAATGGTAGCTGCTTTTTTCAGAGCTTTCAACTATGATTATAGAATCAACCGTCGTCTTATACCAGTAATACCGAGTCTATCATCGAAGTACCCAGTGTTGATTCGTTGGTCGTTGGACCGACACAGGTATGTGGTGCCTTTTCTGTGCAGTCCAGATTTTAGGCTTCATCCCAGGCCGACACCGACGTCGAGGCAGTCTCACCGGTTCAACGATTCGCAACTGATTCTACGGCGATTTCAGAGGTTTGTACAGTTCACAACTTTTATTTTCTCTAGTTGGAGCCCGTGGTGTCGTCAGGCCATTCCGATGTTGTAGGATTCGACACCGATTCTACGCGCCTCTCCTCGGTAACATTCTCTTTCTTTTCTCAACTTGTCAGCTACAGATGGATGTTGCCAACACGACTGCGGCCAGCCTCTCGACCGCCGATATATTTACGGATCCTTTCGAGACCGCTCCCTCTAGCGCTCGTGGCGAAGACGTGAGAACGGCAGAAACTTACACTACGGCTAACTCGACTTCTTTGGAGCTCCTCGGACCCTCAATCGCCAATTCTGGCACGCAATTTCCCGCATAAATTGACTAAATATTTTGTAGCAGCTCCCGAGCCCACGCAACCGACCGAGACCGAGGAAGAGCCGTCGAGCCAGGGCTGGGGATGGGGTGATGAAGAAGCGGACGACGTCGAGTCATCTGATGTAGCCACCGCTGCCGAGGTGGAAATTTCAAGCGAGGTCGGGGTTTTCTTTCCTTTTGAAAAACAACTTTTCAAAAGCCGTATTGCGAAAGTTACTTTTTCGAATTTTACTAAGATTTGCCTTATTCGTTTCTTTGCCTTATGGCGGTTTAATATTGGTAGCTCCACGGAGCACATTCTGATTTTCGAAAAATTGTTGATATGTATCAATTTTTGTCTCGTTTCGCGGAACTTGTTTAGTTAAGTTTTTCAGGAGGAAGAACCTGCTCCAGCCGTCCCTGTGCCCAAGAAGAAGGGCGGCAAGGCTGACTAAAAAAGTCATAATTTGTGCAATTTTCGCTCATCATTTTTTTCTTTTTTTTTCTTACTGTACTGTGATTGGGCTGTGGTGATATGTGTTCTAGACTGGTACTGGCAAATATATTTACTCTGTTCAAAACGGGTTCTCCTCGTCGCTGAAAATGGTACTTCGCAAGAGTGGTGTGCGCTCGGTAGATTTGACTGAATCAAAGGGTTTCGGGGGGGGCCCGGGGGGGGCGGGGGGGGGGGGGGAAAAATTGCGCTAAATCCCAAAAAAATTTCAATGAAAATTTTAGGGCGGCGCTGGTAAATTCATGAACTGTTTAATAATAACAAAGAGAAAAAAAGCGCGGGGGGGGGGTATGGCAACCGAAAATAGAATGAGGGAAGCTTCTTCTGGGTGACTTAATTTGATGATTACCGCTCTTTTTCCTTCTCGACAGGATGGCGGCAAAGACGGCCAATGAGATCATCATTAGGCTTGCGATTGAGCCGATCAGGCCCTGGAGAATATTTTGTTGTTCTAACTAGTTTTTCATTCGACCTACCAGGGCAAGAAACGGGAACCCAGCTTCGCGCTGCGTTGCCTTGTCGACCAGCATTGTTTCGGGCTAAAAAAATTGAAAATTACGATCAAGGAGAGGAAGTTAGTTTTATGTGGCGACAGTTGCCGCTCAAAATTTTTGACCAAAGGCGCCAATATTAGGCAAGAAATTGCTTGGAGAACAAAGTTGGGGCTTAAACACAAGGAATAATCAAGGGCTTAAAAATAACCTAATTTGCAGCTAGTTTGGCCCATCTACGGGTTAGAAACTGGCCTCAACTTGGAGATTCCTGTATTCTGCGGCACGGTGGCAGTTGGCAGAATTCCGGAGTGTTCGCAGGTAGGGGCAATGCTGCAGGCTTTTTTTTCAGATTACGGCACAGCGGGCGGGTGGCAAAGATAAGAGAAGGGGGTGACCTACCTCTGTTGGGCACACGATCTGCGATTCCTCGAAGCTGTGTACCGGGAACGTCGTTCGATTGTGGACCGGCTAAGGAACGCGGTTATATAGGAATTTTCTTTAAAATTAGTTTTTTTCTTTGTGGTTTTATTCTCAGGCTAGATAGAGACGCGCGAAAAGTCGTTAAAATCGTCATGGAAGCATCATTATACTTCAGTTTTTCTAAAATTTTAGGAAAGAAGAGGTAAAACGATTTTTAGTAAACGTAAAGGCAAGTTTTTTTTAGTTTGTCAATTCCAGAAATTTTATTTAATTATGGCTTATTTCTGGAAAAACTACTACCTCTAGTAAATTCCGCCACACAACTTTCGCCACCGCGTCGTGCATGGCCCGCGAGAAATGGAAGCAGTCCAGGGCCAGGATCGCAAAATTCGGCTGGTTTTTCTAACAAATCCGAATCTGAAAACTAAAACTAAAAACTTACTTTAGTTTTCGGCATTTCGGTGAGCCCGCTGACCGCTGAGATCGAAACGGCGAATGTGTCTGTTTGATAGGCATCGCCTAAACTTTTCTTTTTCAAAATTTGTCGGCCCAAATACTTACCGTAAAATATACTCAACGAATCGTCAAAAGATTGTTTAATCTTGGAGAAATCGTCGTGGGAAAGCTTCTGTATGCACGGGCATGTCACTCTAAAAGTACGTAAAGTTACGCCGGATTTGCTACGTGTGGAAATCAGTGCAAAACTGGTCGTAGGGATGGGTTTCGACGAGGAATTGGATGTGTATCGGCAGCATGACGTTCAGATATGTACGCGGTAGGTGATCCCTAAAAATGGAGCATCCAGGTTGAAAGAAGGCCAATCACCGTAGATAGGTAATCGTATTGTTGAGATGCGTTTGGAAAGCGTCTACGCCGAAACGTGTCTGAATACTAGATTTGTAAGATAAATTCCTCGATGGGTACTGGACTGTTATACGGGGGGATATTTAGCAGGGGGACTAATTTTTCCCAGTAATCCTCCACGGCCATTTAGTAAAATATAAGCCATTATTTATAGCATTTTAAACATTTTTAGATCGAAAAGTTCACAAAAACATCAAAAACTTGTAAAAATTTTCGAAAATCTTTGACTTTTTTGGTAAAAAAACGTGAAAAACGACGAAAAATCGAAATTTATAGATTTTCAAAAATGTTTAAAGTCTTTGTTGTAACTTTCTAGCAATCAAAAACTAATGAAAATATGATACAAATACTATATTTATTATCAAAAGCTAGGCATAAGCGGAAAAAAAACAAAATTCAATTTCCCCCCTGCTAACAGCCCAGTACCCCGAAATGTACCTACAAAGTTGGTGCAGATTTTGCAGAGATCATTCGAGCCGATGAACAGGTTAACGAATTTCCAGGCTTCATCAGCGCGGGGGTGCTTTTGAAGGTGCGCGACGAGAGTTTGGGCCTAAATAGGGTCAGCCTAGCCCCAAACAAATCGAAATAAAAGGATTTATAAGCTTTTAACCTAAACAATCCAAACCTGCTCAAAAACATCGCTGGCCACCGCGCCAGATATGGCCAAATTGAGGCCCCAATCATCGGTGTAATCGTCGTGAGCCACATTTTGTCCCTTAGATCCACCGGACAGCGCCGCTCCTCCCCGGAAAGACTTAAGAATGTCTAAAATAAACCCAGATTGTATAGAGAGTAAAGTGCTGACTATAAATAGACGCCATTTCGGTCAACTCCTCATCATTTCCCGTGATGAAACTCCTGCCGCGGTACTCCACGTCGAGGTCGTGGATATTTTGGGCAAGGGTGGCACGGCTAGCCTAAAATAGTTTCTAAAAATAGGTTGTCAAATCTCCAAAGTTTAATTTAGTTTAAAGTTTTCAAGTTGAAAATTAAATAGAGCTGTCTGGCTTGTTAGTATTTAAAATTTTCAGCTTTTGAAGCCTTTAAAAACATACCGTTAAAGAATCACCGATGGCGGCAACGATTTCGACATCTTCGGGGCGAAGTTGATGCACACTGCGAGGCGGAAGTGGCGATTTTTCGAGCAAGGGGCATGGCGCAGATCCAAATGGATATACTGAAAAGAAAAACAAAGTTGTAAAAAATCCAGAAACTAACCAGCTTCCGATGCGGCGATCACGGCATCGTGTAGGGCGTGATAGCGCTCGAAAAGCTGTCGTTCAGCGGTGGCTACCTAAAAATATAATTTTTGGACAAAAAAATAGAAAACTAACGATTTTTCCACTTTTTAGGGATTGTGACGTGCTGTAAAAGTACCTCATTAATGCTGGAAGCTGCGACAAAAGGCAAGTAGATGGCCAACAGGATCAAGAGGAACATAATCCGGATATATCCGGGAGTGGGCCAAAGGCTTTTAGCTGGCTTGCCGAGCGCATAAGCGTATTTTGTACACAGATCAATTGGGGGGCCAGAGGTGCGTGGGGATTGGTTTGATAAGGAAGGGCAGGTCACATTGGTTTTTAGGGAAAAAAACAAATGAGGATCGTGTTTTTTTTGTCTGGAAACTGGCCTGCTTGGTTTATTATTTATGCTAGTAGCACTTTTTACTAGGTGTGTGGGTGCTCTTTCAATGTTCCCTCCCCGTCCCCACTCGCCCCCCATCTGGCCCACTGCCAGTGGCTATCCTCAGCCCGCCGGCCCCTCATAAACTTACCTGGCTGGGAGATTCCCGTGATCATGAAGACGGGATCTCTATGGCGAGGCTTGGCCATTGCACTTTTGGCCGGGTTGACCTGTAAGGCAGCGCCGAGTTGGGGTTCGCCTACAGCTAAATTTTTGCGTGAGGGGCTGCGTTCGCGCGGCCCTGACAATCTTTTAGAAAGCCTTGAAAAGACGTTAAAGTGTTAAAGCAGTCCGCTGTTCGTTCGTTTTAACGTTCGTTTTAAAGGGCTGCCGACGGCATGTGTCGATCCCCCCCCCCATCAACAAATTGGCAAGTAGCCAACAGCGCAGAGAACGCGCCCTGGGGAGAGGCGCAGAGACATTTTCTTTCCAGCGCGTAACCGATTGACTATGCCGTCGGCATCCCTTTAAAGTTTTTTTTTTGCAAAAGAAGCTTTTTCGTTTTACGTCGAAGTCGTCGCAATGTTCTTTCCTCGTGTCGTCGCCATTCACACCATGTCACCCAAACAAATCTTCACCCTTTATTCGCTTGAAAAGCAACTGTTCACAATCCCTATAATCGTAATAATAATGATGCTTTTTGGTGAGGCGACAGCTGGGTTGAATTGTCTATTCCGATGCCTCGACGCCGACCTTCTCCACGACCCACACGAACTGCATGAACTAAAATGAGCGGCAATTGACTGGAATGAACGCGTGTTCAGTTTGTGGCTTTTGATAGAGAAAATAGAGAAAAAGTAATGCCTAACGGCCACCTTTTCCATGCAGGGCATGATTTTCGACGTGTGATGCGGCTGTTCCTCGGCGAAGCGTGTCAACTCGTCCCTGATGCCCTGGCTATGCGGCCGATCGGGCGTCGTGCTGGCCATGTGCAACTACAAGCGAGTGGTTTTAATTTTTGGAGAAGAAAAATTCATTCAGCTTTTGCTTTTTTTACGGTATCCTACCAGATCACCGGCCATGGAGATGGCGACGCGCTTGGCGACCGGAAATGCACCACAGGGGGCGGTAAAGATGGCGATCAGGTGCTCGAAGCAGCGGGTGAACTTGTCGACCGGGGTGGTGGATGGGTCCTAAGAAGAAAGTTGAATAAATACGATGTAATAATAAATAAAAAGTAGAGATAAGAGCTTATTTGGTTTCCGCTTTTCACTCACCATGCTCAGCAAATCCTCGACCATAATCCGTTCCCAGCCGGTCAAGAAGTTCAGGAGAACGTTGCTAAATTGGACCGGAGGTGGCCTTTGATGTTCAGCTACGTTTCAAACAGCGACATCACCAGCCGGCCCACGATGCCAAAGCGAGTGTTGTTGGGCAGGATGACGTCCTTCTTGTAGAGGTAGGTGAGCAGCTAAATGGGAAGGTAGAGGGCGAGAGAGAGAGAGAGAGAGAGAGAGAGAGAGGGAGAGAAAGAGAGATACCCCACCACGGCCATGTCCTCCTCGTTAAACGTGGGGATGATGAGGCGAGCCTCGTGCGACAGGACGAGAATCGGGCACCCGGGATACGCACTGTTGTTGTCGAGGATCGTCTTCAGCACGTGGGTCGAATTCTCGAGGACGGCCCGGTGGACGTGGTAGTCACTGCGCCGGCCCTCGCCGCACGTCAACACCACATCACTCTAAAGAAACGAGTTAATAAAAAATGTAAAATACAAAATAATACGCACAAAAACATACCCCAGCCACTCGTTCGCCCTTCAGCATCGCCGGCAACCAGTCGGCCGAGGGGAGAGGCTGCACCCTGGAAAAAAATGATCAAAACCGAGCCAGCCGAGTAAAAGGGCGTGTAAATTCCACGTACAAGGGAGCGTGTAGGAGCGCCTTTGCGTCAAAGTAGCTGCGCGGCACGACAATCTTGCAGCCAATGCGCAACACCTTCAAGTCGCCGAAAATCGTCTGCAGATCCTCGGAGCTGAGCACGATACCCTCATCATCTGAAGGGTCAGTTAGGAGAAAAAGGAAAAGTGAAAGGTAAAAAAGTTTGGTAAGACTCCAGATAACCCCCCCCCCACCAGCCGGCACCCAACTTTTGTATCTCGGCTCCCTGTTCATCTACAGGTGTGTAAAGTATACCAAATTGTTCGTCTTGCTGTGGTGAGTATTTTGGTATACTTGACACACCTGTAGATGAACAGGGAGCCGAGATACGGTAGGTGGGGGTCGGCTGGGGGGGGGGGTATCTGGAGTTTAGCCAAAAGTTTTTGATCCAGTCATTCGAAACTCTGTGGCCATTTCTTTATCTTGTGCTATAGTATTTGTAATGAAAAGTATGTTTTTGATCCTATCGTATCGATTAAAATTTTGTTATCGCTGCTAACATTTTGGTTTAGAAAGGAAGATTTCCCCTGTTGCACGTTGCAATGGATCAAAATCCCTTACGCTCCTGGTGCGCGATGCTGATTTTCCGGCTGACGGTCGGCGGGGCTTTTTGCTTGCCGGGCGCGTTGAGCGTCATCTCGCCGGGTTGCACGGCGCGTGGGAAAGCTTTGGCTCCAATGCTGAACAGATCCATGCGGACCATCCCATCGTCGGCCATCGACACCTTGCATCCGTAGCACCACCACACGTGCTCGTGGTAGAGGTACATCGGGTTCAGCGTCACCGTTTTCCCATCTTTCAGCACCTGTAGAAGTTGATATAGCTTTATCTCAAGTAGGCTTTGCTGCAAGGCTTTAAAATATACCAAGAACTTCCCCTAGTAGAGAAAAGATTTTTTTGTAATGAAAAAAAGCGGCTCACATCATCGAGCTGCCGGCGGTGCAGCGCAAACGAATAGTCGAACTCGATGGCGGGCGCGTCTGCCGGCGTGAACTGCTCGTAGCTGCGCCCATTCTCGTAGCAGCACTCCATGACTAAAATCGGGTTGTAATGATCGACAATACGGAACTCACTCGAAAAGATCTCACGCTCCTCGGCGCCCGGCTTCTCGTGCAGCGCAAACAAGTTGCCAGTCGACTAAAAAGGAGTGTTTTTAAGATCTAGTTTTTCCTCTCATTTTCAAGAAAAAGCCGGTACTATTCAAGTTGGGGAGGGCAAAATTTTTTTAGGTCCTTTTAGGCTACTTGATCAGTTTTTCGTGGCTAAGCCAGCGCAATACTCAACTCCTAAGCTAAGCTAAGCCGAAGCACTGTTAAATTGAGCTTGAACAAAGCTAAGTCGAAGCCAAAAGCAGTGATGTTGTGACGAAGCCAAGCTAAGGACCAGGTACCAAGGCTTAGGCTAAGCATAGGCCTAAGCCTAGGTTAAACTAGTTCTACGCCTAGCCTAAGTTAAGCTTAAGCCTAAGCTAAAGCCTAAGCCAAGCCAATACTAAGCTAAGCTAAGCCTAAGCCAGAGAAAAACTGACCAATTAGCCCAAAAATGACCCCAAAAAAAATTGTGCCCCCCCCAACTTGAATAGTACCAAAAAGCCTGCTAAAATGCTCACCAAGTTGCAGATCCAACCGCCTGTCGGTTTGGACGCCATTTTCGTGAACTGACGATCTTCTTGAGCGATTTTGAGGTTGCTTTTGTTTCCGGAAATGTACTAAACTTTTTATGCAAATTTTGATGTAAAAACTTCGAAAGCTCGAAGCTGCCTTTTTATTGCGTCTTTTCTCAAAGCTGAAAATACCGTTGGTTTCGGTTAAAAAGTGAATTTTGTAAAATGAATTATTATCAAAGTTTTTTCGTGCGAAAGAAAAGTTATCTTGACAGACAGACTTTTCTGTAAAGCAAACGTAAACAAGGCTATGGATCAATTAGCAAAATCATTAACATTGATTCCTCGAATATAAATTTGCATAGTTTCTAACGGTAGAAAAGGCCCGTTGCGCGCCATAATTCCAAAGTTTTCTGGCAGCGATGGCGTCCGCTGTCACCCAGGTAATTTGATTTGTTTCGTCATTGCCGCTTTTTCGTTTAGTCCCGGGAAGCCGACGAGATCGATGCGTTCTTCTCGACCGTCCGCGACAAGAAGTACCAATTGGTCGTCGAGTTGAAGTCGGAGTTTTTCTGAAACTTTAAATTCCTGATTTTAGCTGTTCGAAGGGCGTGAAGGAGCAGCTCGGGAACGCGCGCGAGCGGTTGAGGAAGTTGAGGGAGCGGGCCGACGGGATGATCAAGGTGAGCTTTCCCCGACTTTCTTATTAAAAGTCGAGTTCTATTTATTTGCGGTTTAGGCTTTCGAATATGCTTTTATCTCGGCTCCCGGTTATCCTACAGGACTGTCAAGTATACGAAAATACTCGCCAAAGGAAGACGAACATTTTCGTATGCTTTACGTCCCTATAGGGTCAACGGGGAGCAGAGATATCAAAGTTTAGGTTCCACGGGTGCGGGGAAACCGCTGGCGTAGCTTATTTTGTAAAACACACACCTTTTCAGGCCAAATACTCGACATTGCCCTCGTTCCGCGACAGCCTCAGCAAAGAGCTGGCCAACTCGGTGAAGCGCAGCGAGAAGTGGGAGCTGAACCCGCCCGGATCTGATTTCGGGTATATTTTCTTCTACGTTCTTTCTGACTGACTTTCATTTAGCTACTCGGTGGACGAGCGAGCCGATGCAGCTGAGAAGCGCCTCACCCGCCTTGCGGTCAAGGCGCGCAACATGGTGCCGGTGAGAGGCTTATTACTATTCCATATTTGGTACAATTCATATTTTATTACCCAGCTCTATCAATCTTTTTTTTCTGTGAGTGAGGCCCGTGCCAAAAAAGATAATCTAACTAAATAAAATCCTACCTTATATAATTTGGTCGCGTATCTTTGTGTGTGTGTGTGTGCGGAGGTCAGTTTCCAGGCCAGATTTGAAGCCCTTCTCGTGTCCAAAACGCCCCAATCCTCCGTCACTTGGGGGAATCGACCCTCCTCTTTTTGATGGTGTTTTCAGAATTCCGATAAAATACAAGTTTACAAAGTTAAAGCCGGTTTTATTCATTTTTGGGGGTCCGGGAGGGCTAATTTGCATAATGTGAAAAATACAAACTTGCTCATTCTTGCAATTTGCACGCGCGTGTGTGGCCGGTGGGGTAAGGGGGTCCGAAGGACCCGAGCTATCGGAAATTCAAATTTTTCATGCAAAGGCCCAATTCCAGCGCCCAAGGCCCGCGAAGCGGGTTTTGGGCGCTGGTCAACAAAATAATAAAAGGCCGTTTTATTTTTAGCTGGAAGCCCACCTCCAGAAAAGCGGGATGCTCTACAGCCGCGACGACGACACTCTGCGGCTCGTCGACGGTGTCCTCCACGATGTCCACAAGAGGGTATGTTTATTTTGGTAAGACTCTAGTTTACCCCGCCCAGCCCTAACTTTTCAGTCATACGTCCTATTAATGCGCCGAGTATCTCAAAATGTTCGCCGTGGTCGAATTACTATAAGAAAGTTGTTTTCTTGCGGCAAAAATTGCTAGAAATTTTTTTACAAGATTTTGAAAGTTCAAAAGATTAAGCCGCTATGCTTCGAGGTACTAGGAGTCTAAAACTCAAATATTTTTATTTTCCGCTATTTTTTTCGACTCAAACGTACTGTAGGCTTATTCTACAGAGCAAGAGCTACATTTTGGTACCATTGACAGCTCCCTACGACTAAAGATAGCCGAGATAGGAAAACTCACTTTGGAACAGCAAAAATTAACTAAAGAAAACCCAGACTTATAATTGTTATAAAAATTTTTCTAACAATTTTGGATGTAAGAAAACAACTTTATTATAGTAATTCGACCACGCGGAACATTTTGAGATACTCGGCGCATTAATAGGACGTATCGCTGAAAAGTCACGGCTGGGGGGGGGGGGGTAAACTAGAGTTTAGCCGTTTATTTTAGTTTACAGCATTTATAAAGATTGCCCGGGTTTTACAATTACATAGTTTTAGCTTTAATTTTCTAGCTGACCGAAAAGCGCGACGCGGTGCTGAACGTTCCGTGCCTCGACGAGACGATCGGCTACGGGGGCAGCTGCACCATCAACGACAATTTTGGGAGGGTTCGTTTTTGTTCACAACACTGATCTTTATGTTTAGTCGGTGCAAGCGATCTCGTCGCTCGTCCAGGCGCTCCAATATCTGCGCGAGTATCCCGAGATTGTTGGCAATGGTACGCGGTGGTTTTAGGTTGGGTAATTCTGTTCTTTTAGCGGATTCCGCCGAAATCGACGCTCTTCACGCCGAGCTGAGCCACTTCCTGAAGGTGTTGGACTATAGGGTGGGATTACTTTGTTCATGCAGTCGTTTTCAAGTGGTACAAATCGCTCAAATTCCCAAAAAATTTTCTTCGCTAAAAATGATGTCCCATTCCAGCTGAGCCAGACCCGTGTCTACAGCCCAACGACGGATCTGATGAAGCCCCAGCCGGCGCCGATCTTGCGCAGCCTCAGCGCCCACTTCTCCACGGACACCACCTCTGACACGCGCTCCGTCAGTCTGCGCCCGTCGACCGATTCCGAGAATTCGTTCGTGGCGGACGCGGATGTGTTGACGGCGGTGGCGCCTTGTGATCGCCATGCTCGTGGGTGTATCCTTAGTATTTCTTAGTATTTTTTCTTTTTTAGCCACTCCCGAATCGATCACGCCGCGCGTCGCCGTCGCCCACCCGAGCCTCGCCAATGGCGTCCAGCTTAACGAGGTACCTTTTCTCAAAATGTGCGATTAGAATTTGCCGCGAATTCCAGAGCGCCCTGTCCGCCTCGCAGCCGATGTCCGCGTCCGAGGAGCGGGTGCTGATCTACGGCCGCGTCGCCTCGCCCCTGATGCGCATCTAGAGCCTCACTCTCGCCGACCTCGCTCGACTTGCCCCCTCAACTTACAAAGAAGCTTAACCCTCATTGCCGTCTCTTTTCTACGAGATCACTTCTTATTCGCTGTCTGTCGTGTTTGCTTTTTCGCTGCTGTGTGCCCGAATAAAGGATTTTGTTGGGCGTTGAAGTTTTTTCCAGCCGGCCTGAACTCCTCCAAGTCGATGGTTCGCTCCCATTTTCAACATTTTTTGTTTCTGTTTCAGTTTCCCCGGGTTTCCCTTTGGTGACCAATCAAATTCTTTGCACTAACCGAGGGTCCGGAAATCGGGCCCCCGAGCCCCAATCAGCCCCCCACAAATCCTCGCCCGAGCTTCTCGCCCCCTCAAATGTCGGCATGCATTTTCTCAACTATATTCCCGTCTTTTTCTTTTCCATGATACTCCAGAAAACGAGCGCGTTGACGTGTCTCAGCTGCTTTGGGGACTCGATGAACTCGTCGTGCTATGCGGGCCCCGATCTCGTCGACCACGGCATGCAAACATGTGATGGGGAATGCCAGGTATCGGGGGTTTCGACGATGTTCGAAGCTTATATATCAGAAGCGGACGACAAAACGGTACTGATCTGTTAGCGGGGGGGAGGGGTTTGACTACCTACCCACAAAAGTTGTATGGCGCTTTACGGTGTAACTTTGGTAATTTTTTGCTTACTAAAAAGCAGGTCAACTACGACCAAAGTTAGGAGGCCCTCCCCCGCTAAGAGTCCAGTACCGACAAAGTTTCCGTTAAAGGTATGGAAAGTGCAATCAGACGTAACGGGTGACGTCTACATGTTTGAGCGAACGTGCTCGCAAGTGTGCAAGGACGGCTGCACGCACATTGCCGATATGGAACACCGTTTTATTTCGTAGGTGTATTCTGTAGTTTATGCTGCAAAACTCTGTTGTCCCTTAAATTACATTATTTTTTAAACCCATTTAGATGCGGGACGTGTTGCGCCGAAGATTTGTGCAATAAGGGTAACCTTACATCCTCAAATCGATGGCCCTGGCCCAGTCTGTTAATAGTATTGTTTCTTTCTATTAAATCGTGATTGCTAACTGTATTGCTACCGAAAATAGACATTTTTATTCATCATAAAACAGAATACATACCGTATAAATATCTGGATCTTCCAAAGGAGTTTGAAAGATACGCGTGCGGTGAAAATTTTACCGCCAATTGGATGCGCTTCAAGATACATAGTTTTCAACAACAACAAAAAATGTTTCATCGTTATATACAAAGTACTCGGCGGTTTAGAGCATCAGCTTGCTCGGTCGGCTCAAACCTGAAGAAAGCTTCTGATGGAGCGAGGGGCTAGATCAAAAGAAAAAACGAGGGACCAACACTCGGGGTGCCAACAACGAGAGATCGATATTTGACAGGTTTTCCAAAAAATGAGGGAGGTGAATTCAGATATCAAAAGAGCGGAGGATCATTTTTTGGGGGGATAGAATGGGGGGCGGGAAATCACAATCTTTGTTGACAAAGAAACAGCCGAACAGTACCCGATTGTCGATAACACAACGAAGCTCGGTTGAGTGGGCGGATTGCCGTGGGTTGGCACTTTTTAGGGGGCGGTAAAACTCTATTTTTTTGCCCCATAGGAGTGCCAATTTCAGACAATCAGAAATCGAAATGAGTATAGAAATGCAGAGATCAACGATTGGGATGGGGAAGGTGGGGGAAAACTTTTAAAGGGACGGCAAGGAATTTCTTATGGATTTTGGCGTCGCGACACGCAACGCGCGCCTTTGATCTAGTAATCGATTAGGAATCATCATGGAAATTATACAACGTCGCACGGTTTGTTAGGTAGCATTTAAACTTTGTCAAGTAATGAACATTAAGTTACTAATACACGCAATTAGTTTTAGGGTCACAGCTGATACTTTAAAGGTAAAAATAATTATACTCAGCCGTACGAAATTGGCAATTTACGGAAAAACGTAGTCGATTACGTAACGAAAGTTAAAGGAGCGTTACGTGTCGCGACGCGACCCAACCCATAAAAATGCCTTTCAGCATCCTGACGCTGAGCTCTAGCACAACCCCATACTCTTCAGGTTCTTGGCGATGATCATGTCGAGACAGGCGTCGAGCACAAACTGCACATTGTTCGTGTCGGTGGCGCATGTGTGATGGCAGTAGATCTCGCGTTGCGAGGAGCGGTTCAGCTGAAATTTCTGGTTGTGGGTATTGTTTTGCTGTCGTGCCGGGGTTGGTTGCCCCTTCAAAAAGGCCCCACCTGTTCGAACTTCCACTGGATGTAGTTGATGCACTCGGTTTGGTTTTGTTGGCCTAAAAGTGGCGTTTATTTTTGGGCGTTAATTCTTGGATTTAGACATGTTTGGGTCTAAATTTATGGGTTTTTAATGATATCTACGAATTTTTGGATTTTGATTTACTGCTAGCACTTACCCTTGTATTCCGGGAAACAGATCGTCAGCGGCGATCGCTGGATCTTTTCGGCGAACAGGTCCTTTTTGTTCAGGAATAGAATAAAGTGAATGTCGGCGAACCAAGGGCTGTTGCAAATCGAGTCGAACAGCTTCAACGATTCTTGCATCCGGTTCTAAAATTTAGTGGTTTCCGCGCCCAAATTGCCGAGAAATGTATGTATCTTAATCGTAGTATATTTTCCTGTAATAATCTTCAAAGATAGCGAAAGAAGCGTACCGTGCAATTGTCCTCGCGTAACGTCTGATCATATTCAGATAATGACGAGATGAAAATGATGGCGTTCACGTTGTCAAAGCAGTGAATCCACTTTTTTCGTTCTGATCGCTGTCCGCCAACGTCGATGACCCTAAAAAAGCGTTAAATAAAATTAACACACATTAAAAACTCGCCTAAACGTGAGCCCCTTCAGCTCGAAGAGCACCTCGGTGATGCCGGTCGTTTTGATGCGGGTCCGGAGGAGATCTTGCTCCGTTGGCACGTAGTTTGGCGCCGATAGCCGGGGCAGATTGTCGAGGAAACTAAAAACAACGATATAAAACCCTAAAATAAAATACACAATAAAAATGTTCTAATAGACATTTTTAGCTCCTTTTCCGGCCTACTCCATTCATGACGAGTTTTTCGCGCCCCGACTACACCGCCCTTTGCACACCCCCACAATTTCCTGTGTTTGTTTCGATTTGAAAAGTTAAAAATCAAAGCAGCTTTTTCGCCGGCGTAACCCCCACACTTATCGGGCGCAATTATAATTATTATGCGGATCCCCCCGTCATTGAGACAGAGGCACAAATTCGGGTTTTTGCGGGTGATGGCGGCGTGCGCAGGGCCCGGCGGCTCTAATTGGCACCCTTCCAGCAATGACATTCGGAGGCCAAGATTTTTTGGGGTATAAAAAGGGCGCGATCGTATGAATGGCTGTAGTTTGCCGTGGGCAGTGGCTATAAAAAGTTGTAAGATAATAAACGTAAGCTTACAAAGTTCTTAATAAAGTTAAAATATGTACTAATAACTAATTAGTTATTTAATGGCTCAGATCATTCGTAAATAACCGTAAAAAACGTACTACTTGGCCGAGTCGTCAATCTGGTACTCGTTGCTGCGCCGGTAGCACTCGCGAACCCCGGAGTCGGCCCATAATCGTTGCATCGCCTAGGAGAAGCCTTTTAAAGGGCCATTGAAGACAAACCGCGGCGAGCTCCTCGGTCAGCTCCTCCTTGTTGGCGTGCACCGTGGCGAAGACGAGCTGACTGTCGCGCTGGAAATGGTGATTTTTTTAAGGAAAATGAATTTTCCTTTTTTATTCTATGCACTCGCTGCTAAGATTCGATTTATATAATTTTCAGCCTTGCCTGGAAAATAGCTTTAAAGGATTTCGTGTCGATCCGGCCGCGGCACGCAACGCGTACGTCTTTTAGCGTGCGTTGCGCGTCGCGGTTTCGGCCAAATCCATAGAAAAACCTCGAAAAGTGCCGTGCTTTCAAAGAAAAATTGCTAAGCTGCTTAGAAATGACCCAGAAAATGACGATTTTCAAGATTTTTCGAAAACGCGCTTTTTCGACGAGATGTTTCTCGAAGATATGAGTTTTCGAACAAGCCCCGCTATGCCTTGCCCAACCATTTAACCTTCTCCTTTTCCCCACCCCCCTCGGCCCAAAACAATTGTGGGGCGGCGTGCGTTGAGGCGAGCCACCCAGCCGAGGCCCCTCCCGTACGTAACCCGAGGGCTTTTGCCTCGTAAATAATTCGAAGGAGGGCCTCTCTCTGCCAGCCAGCCCAAGGGAGGCGCCTCATATTCCGGATGGCAACTATCGCCATAAAACAGCGGTTCGCGCCCGCCGCGATGAAAGGACCGCCCGGCCGGGCCTCATTTCTTTTGAACGCCTCGCTGCCCTCGCGCC
Organism: Mesorhabditis spiculigera; assembly: GCA_958295435.1. Classification (NCBI taxonomy): domain Eukaryota; kingdom Metazoa; phylum Nematoda; class Chromadorea; order Rhabditida; family Rhabditidae; genus Mesorhabditis; species Mesorhabditis spiculigera. The sequence continues at coordinate 524,329 of CATQJA010002657.1, forward strand.
ACTTCCCGGCTACGGTAGATGTACGACATGGGAGGGCAATTTATGGGAAATTGAAAATTAATTGGCCTTTTTGCAAGTGTAATTTGGTGCCTTGCGTAGCGGACGGGCGAAATGAATTTGGAAATTGGCGAAATGGCGGCGAGCTTTTAGTTTTGCTTCCGATTTGTGGATAAAAAGGAAGCCTATCTCGAGCACAATTTTCCGCAGATTCCGAATCTGGCTTCAGAATTGCGTAAACAGTCAAAGTTAGAAAGTTACAACCATTTTTTTATACCAAAACGGAGATTTTTCGATTCTACACCCTAAAATACGCTGTAACTTTGTAAATATCATTTTTTGCGCAAATTCCGAAGAAATATTTGGCACCAGCGCAATGTTCTGCACAATATAGACCTGGTGCCATCGAGAAAATATAAGCTGCGTAAAAATTAGTCAAAAACCAACCACTCGCTCCGGCTCGCCGTACTCGATCTGCAGGTGGAACATGGCGCGGAGGATGCTGAGCATCGAGTGAATGCAGTTACTGAAGGGCCAGGTTATAGAATTTTGAACGCTAAACGCTAAAAACTACATTGGAAGTCGGCTCACCTAAAAACCACGGGCCGTATCATCTCGAGATCCTGTTGGGAGAAGCCGTCTTTGTGCAAGATGCGCATCTGCTTCAGAATTGTGCTCTTCCCGCTCTCGCCGGCACCTGGAAAATGTTGTGTGAAATTTGTTACGTAGTACGCGTACTTAAGCGTATTTTGATGCAAACGTACATACGTAATCCGTAATTTCCCGTAAACTTCGATGCACAAGATAGATTTTTACGTAAAACGTACGCATGTAAGCGTATTTTTACATCAGAAAAGCTCGTAGTTTAGCGTAGCTTAATTTAAAGCTTTTGCATGTAAACTTTTGTTACGTACCTAATTTTAGTAAAACCATTCAAAAGTTTTACTTTTTCAGTTTTTTGGTTGTTGTATAGCGTTTCCTCTGTTTCCCCCTGAGCTTCACCTTGGCCCCAGCATTGGTCCCTGGCCCCTTCCTCCCGAGATCCCAGCCAAAAAGGCCCAAGGCCCCCCACGAAATGCAATCTGGGGGCATTGGGCGGGGGCGGAGGAGGAGAACGAGAAGAAGCAGGAGAAGGAGGCAGAGCGGGAGTTGGGCCCCACCAAGGGGGGCGCGACCCCTATAGGGGCCCAGTGGAGAGGGCCCAATTAGGGCCCACAACCTCGGCGAGGCTCAAATCCGCGGGCCCTGTGGGGTCCTCAGAACAGCCCCCCACCCCGTCTTTTCACTTTCGGGGGGCCAGCTGGGAAAATGACTGGCCGGAAGCCGGGAGAGGGCTCAGATATGCAAAAAAACCAGGTGGAGGGGTTTAAAGGGGCCGGCAAGTTGCCTTAGCAGCGTTTCGGGAACTGCTATCAGCATATCGAACTTCGTAATGCCGAAATGCCCAACCCCATAATGTCGAAATTTCAACACAAAATGACGAAAATTTTGCGAAAGATCTGTTAAGGGTAAACTTTCAAAATTTTTACTTACGAAATCATGATATTTCGAGATTTCCAAAGATGGACTATGAAGTCCAAGAATCGACCCATTCCCTCTTCTAGCTCTCGACAGCTGCGCGCGATTCCAAATGACACTTGTACGCACTCCGAAGCCTTTCCAGAGGTGAATTTACTCAAAATCTATATATTCATGCTTTGCCCGCCCCTTTAAATTGATCTTACTGCTGGAAGACGCCAGGTTCCGCGCCAATCCCTTCCCCCATCAATATCCCGAACCCGAGCCGTATTTCCGGGATCCGTCCGGGTGGTTATGATGAGAGAAGCGGCCCATTCTTATTGCTAGGCCCCCATATTTTCTCCTGGGGCCTCAGCCCTCCCCCTCTAAATCGCCCCCCGAGGGCAAATACCCGGACAATGGTTTTGGCGCTGAATCTCGGCCAGCCGCCACCCATCCGCCCCAACAAATGCCCTCAAGTGGGGCTCATAAAATTGGGGTGGCCAGGGCGATGATGGGCCCTTTGAAGCGGTGTTGGGCCCCAGGGCAGCTGCTCCAAAGGCCCCAAGGGTCGAGAGGTCAGTCGTGAAACCTGTGAATAGTTCCTCGCGGCGTTGGGAGATCTTTTAAAGGGGCTGGAAAGCGCCAAAAATCGACCCCTGGGTTGGACTAGGCATAGACAAAACTCCAAGAAATGTGTTCACACGAGAATTCCATCAAGACCGACTAGTTCGCAGCGTATTTTGTAGCTGTGCATAATTGTCGACGCCCAGTCGACGGAATGGGTTGATTTTGGGAAGATTTACTAATGTAATTTTTTTAAATTTGCTGGACGGAAAGCAGATTTTTTAAATTTGGATGACTTTTCCTAGATTTTTTTACTTAAAAACTTATTCGAAAATTTTATTACTTTTAATGAACTTTTTATGCGTAATTTTTGTACTTTTCTTTCAACTTTTTCTAAAAACGGGGTAAAAAGCAAAACTGCGCCTATTTGACCATCGGACCTTACCGTTCTCCTTACCCCCCCCCCGCTAAAGAACCAGCACCGAACCCTGCCACTGGATTCCCCTTTTTCACAGCTAGCACTTCTCCCCCATTCTCGCCCCCGGCGTCAATCCGATTCTTTTCGGGAGGTCAAAAATAGTTGGTGTGGCGCCCGCTGGGAGGCCCTCATTATGCGCTGGGTCCCCCCGTCCAGCCCTCCGTGCTCCCCTCATCCTCCCCTCCCCCTCCCCCCCCTCCTCCATTCCCATCGGCCTCAACACGTCACAAATCAACGGCACACCGCCTAATTTCGAGAGCCGCCACCGCTCCACCGAGCGCCAGGCCGCCGAGAAATTGCGGAAGTATTGACCTCTCGCGGATGGGGCTGGCCGCGCCAATTTTCAATCCGCCCCTTCCTGGGGGTGGCCGAGAAAAAAATTGTTGGTGATGTCTGGGAGGGAAGTGGAGCGAATGAGGGGCTTAAAGGGATGGTGACGTGTCGAAAAGTGTAAGTCCATGGAAATCCAACATTTTTAGAAATGCACGGGATTTTCGCCTTAAAAGGAACCCGACGCAGCATTTTTTGAGATTTTTGACAACGCGGTGCTGCTTTGGACTGAACTCTTTTCGAAGGGACCTAGAAAAGCCAAAAATTCCGTTACGGTAGGTATATAGCCCCCCGTTTTTTAGGTAATTTTTCCACCGCCAAAACCCAATCCCTGTTATCCAGAAACTCTGCCAACCTAGCAACATCTGTACCCGTCCGTCCATTCCCAAATCCCCCTGCGGTCTTCCCACGCCGAGCCCAAATTCGGGGTGACACTTGTTGAGGCGGATATCGCGTGCTCCGATCTCTTCGCCTCCTCCCCGGACGGCCATTTTCTTCTTGGCCACCGTACCACGACGTCAGTAGCCTTTTTAAAGGGACAAAGACGGATTTTTAGAAATCGATTAAAGGTGAATACACTCCATCTACAATCTGGGTGAATACTGGGTACAAGCTGCTCTTTCTTCCCCATTCGAAAAAACCCGCTAAGGAGGCAGGTGAAAGGCCACAGTAATAATAACTGGCGGGTCCGTACCAAAATACAAAATACACGCCGAAAAAATCCAAAAATCCACCTAGCAACAATAACTTGATGATCCGGAGGGACATGCTTTGGTCTTTCCGTATCTGCTCCTCGATTCGTCTGTTCAACTTCTTTTGATCCTGAAAAAGGGCATTAAAATCAATAAAAGACGTTGTCGATAGGCTTATGGTTATTTGCCAAAGCGTTGTCTATAGTTTCACATTACAAAACTATACTTTTACGGCTTGGAAACTCGGTTTTTCCATTGGCGACTTTTTTTCATTGATCAAAGGCAATCAGCAAATGTCGTACGGTTTGCACAGTATCATTTTCTTTAGAAATCGTTATATGTCATTAAATATTCATTTACGCTTTTAAAGAATAATTTGTATATGTTAAAGGGATGCCGACGGCATAGTCAATCTGTTACGCGCGGAAAAGAAAATGTCTCTGCGCCTCTCCCCTGGGCGCGCTCTCTCCCCTGTTGGCTACTTGCCAATTTGTTGATGAGGGGGGGATCGACACATGCCGTCGGCAGCCCTTTAATTTAAGGTATCTGAGCGTACTTTCAAGGTAAAAAGGAGTATTTTACGCGCTAAATCCGATGAATATGCACATTATTACAAGCGCCTTCTCGTCTAAACTAAAAAATTCAAAGTTCATACTTACCTTAGTGTCCTTAGACGCACAGTGACCCATTGTGAGGCGACGCGATACGACGGCTCGCCAAAGGGCCAACAGCCACGACGACGAAGCCACGGCGACGGAGAAAATACGAGGGCCGCGCCGGCAGACACCTGTACTAATGGGGTATTCAAACGTCCGGATACGAATGTGTCGTGCCAAAATTATACATGGTAGGATTAGAAACATGTTTTACGTTTTCTGGGCGATTAAAGAACATTTTCTGAGAAATTAAACTATTCCGGAATTCAGCGCTATTTTCGATAAATCCTGAAGATAATACAACAAAACGAGCCCAGAAAAGCCAGGAATTCAGCCCGAAAAAGAGGGAGGGGGAAAGAAAAGCCCCTCCCTCCACCCGGCCAGCCGCCCAATCTGCCGCTCCCAAATCTATCACAAGCGCCCCCAGGGATTCGGGAGACCCCGCAAACTTCCAAACAAGCCTCGAAGCGCCCCCCCCCCCCCCCATGATTTTCGTGGCAATGTGGGCGGTGAACACTGGCGACAACTAGGTTGCCCCCCAAAAACAGCTTCGCCCCCGGCGGTTTTTATTAGCGCGCATATAGGTGGGGAGGGGGGGGGGGAATAGCAGCAGAAACCCCACCCCAAGTCAAGAATTCGCTGCATTTTTGATGGGCCGGACACGGTCATAACGGCTAATTGGGGGTGGGTGGGTTGAAAACTTGGTGGGGACCGAAAAATGGCATAGGCTGGATTAAATCGGATAGCAAATCCGGTCGCAGCAAATGGAAAAGGCTATTAAAAACAGTAGTAAAACTCTGGTGGAGCTTGGAATATGTTAGAGAATGGCTGGATAAAAAAAATTGTATAGTAGCGGCGAGGCTGGCGATAATCCATGCATTTGTCGCCAAAAACCAAAAAAACATCATTTTTAAAAATTGCCTATAAACCTTTTAACGTTCTAAAAACCGCGTCCTGCCGTAAATGAGCTTATATTTTATGATCGGCTCTAGGAAAAATAGGAATAAACTTAGCCCCCCCCCCGCTAAGTAAGCAGCACCAGGAAAGAGTTAATAACAATAATATTTAGAAGAAAAAGGGTTGAAAACTATCCGAGACCGTAATTGCCCTTTCGTCAATGGCGACAATCGGATACGCCGGGGGCAACGGAGAACGCCATTTTCACGGCTCGCCCCCGACGAGGATAGCGGGGCTGACGGCGGAAAGGCTTATGATGGGGGAGGGGCCAAAGGGCCCTCATTTGGCCCCCGGTGGCTCGCGGCAGATCAATAGGCGGCCGCTCTCATCCCCCGGCACGCGACGCACCCCCTCCATTCATCCCCCCGCCCTCCCTCCCAACCATCATCAACACATCCGCGACGACGGGGCAGACCGAGGAAGAGATTGGGCTAGCCGGGGAGGGCGGTAGACGCAGAATAGCTCTCAAACTAGAAGGGCTTCAAAAAGGCCCCAACCCGCCCCTGAAATACAGTGGTTTACATAGCTCTCGAGGAAAAATTTTTGAAAATCTGTAATGGAGATCCGAACGGGCCCAACCACTTTTCCGTGCCGGCTGCAAGGTCACCGGAAGCGTCTGAGGTCTCAGCTTGCCAGAAGAACAAAAAGGCGCTTGACAGAATATTTCTCACACTAAAAGGGCTCCCAAAAAAACTCCAACAGGACGCCGGAACTACTGTAATACCTGAAACATTTTTTCGTCACCGGCGAAAGGGGTAGATGGAAGGCTTCTAATTTCTATTTTTACGATCTGAGCAATTAAAACTGTCTAAAACTACACTGCGACTCCCACAACAATGAAATGTTTTTATTAGAATGAATACCGGCTATGTGAGATCGAATTCAAGAGAGTAGAACTGTAGGTCGAGGATCGGAAAAATTAAAGCAAATGCCAGTTGAGCATCACATGTGAATTTTTAGAGCAACGGACCATCATCAAGCAGCAGCGCCCTTCTTCTTTCGTGCTGGTAGACACTTATCACAGTACCATTTCCCTACTGGCGGCTCAGTCAGTCCAACGCATTGGAAGTGGAACCATTCCGTTTTGCACGATTTGTTCTCGCACATCACCATTTCGCCATAAGACACCTCAAAAACCGGATTGGCCAGAAAGAATGGGCCGTTACCTGATTGCAAGAACAATACCTTGGTTCGTTCGGATCTACCGGCATGTTCGCATATTCGACTGCCGGCTGCGAGACGAAAGATTGTGCTAAAAAAAAAGATAAAGAGAAAGCCTTCGATGTCTCACCTGCCGTACCCGCCTGCTTATCCTTGCGGCCGCTCGTAGATTTTCGTTTCTTGTCGTCTGTGTGCTCTAAGAAAATTGTCAGAGCTTTCAAGGGCCCAACCTTCGGCGTCTTGCTTCACGACCCGATGTTCTTCAACGAAACTCGCCCAAGCATTGTCGAGAAAGGTTATATTTTCATCGACTGTATCATACTGCTTCTCGGCTAGCGCAAATTTCTTGGCGTGGAGCTTTTTGCCTTCGTTCAAGAGCGCCTAAAAATTCATAGTTTTCTACACAACAAACAAAGCTACCATCAGTTCTTTGTAAGTCTTAGTTCGCTGGTCCTGGGATAGACTCGTGACATTCGACGTAAAATCAGCAAGCCGCGTATGCGCTTCCTTCATCAATTCATCTGCCTGCAAAAGAAAATTATATCGAAAACCGATGGCTACCCTCTCGTCAAGCCGCTTGATTTCTTCACAAGTTTTCGTGATGAAAGGACGAAGCGCATCAGTCTTTTCGAACGCTTTGCGCACCTTTGCCTCGCTCATTCCCTAATCAAAAGCTAATATTCTACCAGAATAATTCAGAAAAAAGTAATAATGGTGAGAATCCAGATTGCCAGTAGTAGCAACAAAACAAATGAATCTTTATCATTATCCAACAACAGATTAGTACGAAACTGTCTTCGAAATATCGTAGTAGATGGCATTCCTGCTCTCATATGGTGCCGATACGTATTGGAACTCCTTCTCTCCATTGTTTTTCCTGAAAAAAAAACTTTAATGGATACAAACGGAAAACCCACAACAAAAATCCTTGCGTGCAGATTGCGCAGAGAAAAGATGGCGCATCCAAAACGGTCACTGTGTTGTAGGAAGTGCCACTTGGAAGTCTGCCCGTGAGGTCGCCACGTTCGTCTGGCAAAATTACGCGGCTAAAAAAAGACAAATAAATTCAAGCAAGCAGCTTACTTGGCTTCTTGCCGGCATACAGCGCATAGCACTGATTTATAGCGTTTCAAATATGTTGTCATCGGATATGCCGCCGGAGAAAGCTAAACGAAGCTATCGATATCGTCTAGCAAGTTACCTTATTCCGCACCCATGCCACGTCGGTAAAAGTGATCAAATGCTCGCAACGCGCTTGATGAACATAGACATACGGGTGGCCAAGCTGCAGGTCCAGCTCGCCAAGCCTAAAGAAAAGAAACAAATAAAAACCATGCTACAAATACCTTGTTTGCATCGTACGCATCTCGTAGTCACGCAAATTGTTGCCGATCAGAAACTCCCGGAGATTGCGCACCATTTCTTCAGAATCCGGGCTCGTTTCATCCCGATAAAACACGTTGTTGATGAAGAAGAAAGATCCGGTATATTTTTCCTAAAAATGAGCCTCTTTAACTGACAGCAACAAACTCTAGCGTAGTCCGCAGGAATTGGTGCCACAAATGTATGGTCGTCTTCAAGGGTGCAGTTCTCTGGACAGCGCAGTTGCTTTCGCAAATCGTGCAGGGTATGCCAGCCAAGCAGTTGGAGTTCGCGCTCTGGTTTGAACTAAACAATACCAGTTGAATAAACAGAATTTTTGGCCTACCAATCGGCCAAGCCGAACTTCATGTGGGAACAAGGGACGTGAATAGCCAACACACGTCGCCACCGAAATCACCAATTTATCGTTACTTCGCTTGTCGAAATAGGTCGGTAGCCGATGTCGATCAGAGAATACGCTTTGATAAAACGGAAGATCATAAATGCGCATCCGTGCAATATCTAATGAGAGCTGCGTCAAAGTTGACGCATCATTGGAGGCGAAATCTAAACACTATAAAAAAGTTGGTGGATCTTATTACCCGAAGTCGCCAATCGATTGCGTATATCTCCGTGAACATATTGAGTGGGTGAGGCAAACAGCGACTTTACATCTGTCATATCGTACTAAATGTCAGAAAACCCGTATCACAAATGAGAACCCGTACCTTTAGCGATCTTCTTTGAATTGACCTGTATTGGGGTTTCTTACAACGTTCCTTGAGAGCGTCAGAGTGGCTAAAGCCCAAATAATGGTTCGAAACATATGCCTACGCCAAAATCGCCAAATCCTTTTTCGCTACCGAGGATGTGTCCTTGACGTCATCAGACAAAAATTCCGTTCTAAAGAGAATCTACGCCGAACAAGGAAACGTACTCATCGATCCTGCTGGAATACCGGTAGTCCGGTAACGGGCGAGAATAGGCCGCTCTGATGACATCATCCAGGTTTTTCAAAGCGCCAGAAGAACGTTCCGCGAAGCCACTGCAAAAAAATTTAAGCAAAAAAACGAGCTCGTACCTGAGCACAATGGGGCGGGAAGCAAAGTTGTCGATCTCAATCCGGCGCAGCTCTCTTCCAAGCACCGATTCCATGTTGAACTGAAAAAAAAACGTAGCTTTTCAGCGATTCAGAGCTTTTCAGATTATTTTCCCGCAAAGGTTCCGTTCCAAACTCGATTCCGCTCAATAAATCCTCACGTCTTTTCGGCCACTGCGCATCAAAACGCCCCCCAGAGAGCTCAAAAGGTTCCGGAAGCATTAGATTTCATAAAAAAAATACGGAAAGATCGAATAGTCTGTCTCTTAGTTAATTTGCCGTTGATTTTTAGTTTTTTTTTTGAATAGAAGCGAATCGCTGACGTGCGGAAAATCCCCCAGCAATAAACTACACGGAGCGCCAGAGTACGCGGGTCCCGGCGCGCAGGCATTCTCTACCGTAGACATCCCAGTCTTCGAGGCGAAGAAGTCGCGATAGTAAGGTTTTGGCCCTCTTTCTAATAAAAGTCTGCCCTACTTATAGTTTTCCATTTTTATCACTTCTCCTTGCGGATTATTGAAGAGTGAATGACTGGTTGAGCCCACCTTGATGGTTTCCGCCACAAAATTCATATTGCTCCCGGGGGAATCATCACCAATTGCCCTGCAGTGCTGAAATTTCCGTATGGTTCTATTCGATGGTTTCTTTACGATGAACGCGTCCAAAGGCTCTAGCGAAAGATATCCAAAATTCATCCATTTTTTTCCATTATTACGGCTCGGAAAATAGTCCGCCATACTCTGGTTTGTGAATGGCGTTGATTGCTATGAAACGTTTTTTTTGTGCAGCTGTTCGTTGAGAGATTTTCTAGAACGATGGTTGCGCTAGCAGACTATAACTTAGCTAAGGGGAATAGTCTGAAATTTGCGTTAGGACCAGCCAATTTTGTGATAACTCAGTTCCGCTTCTTTAATGACATGATGACTATTTCCATTTCTCGCGGATTGGTAATGTATTGGTTTAATTCTTCCTGTTTCAGGCAAAATGGTCCTCGTCGCGGGTAAACGCATTAAGATCGTGAAGAAGAGGACACGCAAGTTTACCCGTCATGAGTCTGATCGCTACATGCGCATCCGACCAAACTGGCGCAGGCCCCATGGTATCGACAACCGAATGCGTCGTCGCTTCAAGGGAACCCGTGACATGCCGACGATCGGTTACGGAAACAACAAGCTGACCAAGCACGTCCTTCCCACCGGCTTCATCAAGGTCCTCGTTCACAACTCGAGGGTTTGTTCCGCGTTGTTTCCTTTCATTCATTTCTTAGGAACTCGACATGCTGCTGATGCAGAATCACAAGTACGCGGGAGAGATCGCCCACGCCGTCGGCGCCAAGAAGAGAAAAGAAATCGTTGAGCGGGCAAAGCAGTTGAACATCAGATTGACGAATGGTCATGCCCGCATCCGGACCGAGGAGAACGAGTGATTTGTTAAATAAATTGTTATTGTTTTGTGCATACCATAAATGTTTTTCGCTGTTTGTTTAAACCGCATCTGATAAACCTCTACTTTGGTTAATATTTTTACGCGCAGAAAGAGCGGACCTGATATTCGTCAACACGGCGAATGGAGTTTTTTGTTATGGGGGTCAATAAAAAATTTGGCGCGGTCGCCCCCCCGCTGTAAAAAAAGGGGGCGGCGGGGGGGTTACGAATAATTGGGTAGAAGGTTTTGCAGAGATGGCACATTATTGCTAAGTTTCGCTCTTCCGTTGCCCAGTTTCGCTGTCAAAAGTGGTTATATGCTGTGGTGTTAGGCCCTGAACCGCCACGCACCGGCATTTCTCGCGGTCGAAATTTCTTGAACGAGTGTAATATCCAATTCCCCTTTCTCATTTCGTTGCTTCTCTTCTGAAAATTTTATAATTTATTTTACTAGGTAAAAATGATGCGTGGTGGGAGTCAACAGCCAGTGATCGTTTTATCGCAAGGGACGAAACGAGAAAATGGTTACCAGGTCCAGTCCGGAATCATCACTGCTTGCAAGGTTTATTTTATAAATAATGTTTAAACCCTTGTTAGACGATTGCTGATGTCATCCGCACCGCTCTTGGGCCGAAAGCTATGCTGAAAATGCTCATGGATCCGATGGGCGGCATTGTCATGACGAATGATGGAAACGCAATTCTAAGGTTTGTTAGAATGTAATATTTAAACCATTTTAGGGAGATCACCGTCAAACATCCTGCTGCGAAGAGCATGATCGACATTGCCCGAACCCAGGTAATCCACCCGTTATTGGCATTTACCATCGGTATTAGGACGAAGAAACCGGGGATGGCACCACATCAGTAATTATTCTGGCTGGTGAGGTCATGGCGAAGGCCCATACCTTCCTTGACCAGCGTATCCACCCTACAATTGTCATTCAGGTTTGCCCTATTTCTTCCGTAAAATTTTTGCTTTAGGCCTATCGCCAAGCATTGGAGGATATCCTCAAATTGGCCGAGGGCAAATTCTGCAAGCCAATCAACGTTGACAATGACGAGGAGTTGATCACGGTATATTATTAATGAGTTCTTGATCATGTGAAGTAGGTCGTCAAATCGTGTCTTGGCACCAAGATGTTGGCCAAGTGGATGGATCTGGCCGTAGATATTGCAATGAATGCTGTCCGAACTATTCGCATCGACAAGGGTGGAGTCCAGGAGATCGATATCAAGCGGTGTGCTAAACATGCTCTTTTTAATTGTTCTTTTTGTAGGTATTGTCGCATCGAGAAAATTCCGGGAGGCACCATCGAAGACAGCAAGGTGATCAAGGGTGTTATTCTGAACAAGGATGTGACTCATGCGAAGATGAAGCGGCGGTAACTTTTTGTCTGTATGGATTGCTTTTATCCTTTCCTTTTAGCATCGAGAACCCTCGCATTGTCCTCCTCGATTGCAATCTGGAGTACAAAAAGGGCGAGTCACAGACTTCCCTGGAGATTATGCGCGATGCTGACATCACTCGTATCCTGCAGCAGGTATATTATTGGAGAAAATACACCGCTTTTTCTAGGAAGAAGAGGAAATCCGCAAGCAATGTGACGACATCATCCGTGTCAAGCCGGACCTCGTCTTCACCGAAAAGGGGATTTCGGACCTCGCCCAGCATTTCCTGATGAAGGCCGGAATTACCGCCATCCGTCGTTTGAAGAAGACTGACAACAACCGCTTGGCTAGGTATGCTTGTTCTGGCAAAAGACCAATCTGTCCAGGGTCTGTGGCGCTCGTATTCTGAATGACACTTGCGACTTGCGTGAGGAAGATGTTGGAACAACGGCAGAGCTCTTCGAAATTTTGAAGATTGGTGACGAGTAGGTGCCTCTGTCTTTCTACATAGGCTTTTAGATACTACACCTATGTGACTTCTTCAAAGACCACGGCTGTTACTGTCTGTCTTCGTGGCCCATCTAAGGATGTCATTAACGAGGCAAGTTTAAACTTACCAAAACAAATATTTTGGTTTTAGGTTGAACGTAATTTGAACGATGCTGTTAACGTCGTCAGGAACGTTCTGTTGAATCCTCGCCTGGTTCCCGGCGGTGGTGCTTTGGAGATGGCACTTTCTAATGTAAGGATTACCCGTACTACCCGATGACACTACTGACGTTTCAGGCGCTCAACGAAAAAAGCCGTCAGATGGAGGGCATTCGTAAGAACCCTTACATGGCCATCGCCGCAGCACTGGAAGTGATCCCGCGCACCTTGATCCAGAATTGCGGAGGTATAAAATTATCTTTTGGTTTTTTTATCACGAATGTAGGCAACACCATCCGCCAAATCACCGCTCTACGTGCCAAGCATGCACAGTCACCGGATAACTGGACCTGGGGTGTAGATGGCTCTTCTGGAGAACTGGTATAATTCGTTAGCTCCGCGTTTCTAGCGTTGTTATAGGTCGACATGAACAAACTCGATATTTGGGATCCTCTGGCTGTGCGACTTCAAGTTTTGAAGACCGCTGTGGAGACTTCAGTGATGTTGCTCCGTATCGACGACATTGTTTCCGGCACCAAGAAGGGTGGCGCTGATGAAAAGAAGGAGGTGGGTTTGAATCGAACCATGCCATTAATCTGGTTTATTTCAGATCATGCCTGAATAAGCTACTGCACAACGATCTCTTCAATGATGGGGCTTCTAATGACCATCAGCTTTATGATCTGAAAATCTCGATTTCTCCATGCCTTGTGTTGCTTCTTCGTTCTGTTTTCAATGTTGAACTGTTCTGCGTGCTTGTTTTTGTTACTTTGCGATAAATTTTTTTAAACACAGGACTGATTAAACGCAAATGGTTCTTTCCGGATACATCGGCGAGTAAAAAAAACACCTGATTAGAACCTTATTCGTAACGTGCTGCGGTGGTCAAGACAAGTATTTACAGGGTATGGGTAAAACCGAGGTTGCTGAAAGTACCAATCCAATCACGCAATGGTAAGGATTTATTATATACCAATTAGTTTCCTAGGTGGAACCTGACGACGGCGGATCGTCGCCCGAAGTCGGATCCGTCGCGTCTCGTGACTGTGAACGATCTTCCCGTAAGTATCAATCCGCCGTATCATTTGGTTTAGCTTTACGGCGAGGATGCCCCTGCACGGCCCGTTTATTTCATTGAAGAAGAGCCGCTTCCACTGCAGCGAGAGTTCGCCACATTGCGGAAGTAGGATTATTGATATAGCCATAAGATCATTGTTTCTTTCTAGGACCTGGGAAGTGGAGTACAACAGAATTGCCGAACGATTTTCGGTCATTGATCGGGTGGCGACCGGCGCGAAGAAGACTGCTTGCAAGGTAATGCTGATTTCGGTCCCTGGTAATATTGCCGTATCACGCTGTGCTTGTGGACCCCCTATAAATTTAGGTCCAACACTACGTCGAAGACGAATGGAGTGTCCTTCCTAAGGCTGGCGCCATCACATTGGGTTCGTCGAGTTTGCCGACCGTTCACATACTTCTTAGGCGGCATGGCTGGTTTCGTACTTGGAATGAGGCGGGGCGGTTTCGGCAGGGTGTTTGGGTCAGCCACTGGGCTCTCAACGATGGCCGCTTTTTGCTACCCCCATGAAACGGTAGAGACGGAGATTTTTCAACAATGTGTTTTTAGGTCGACTTGATTCGTGCTGGCCTCGCCTCGATGCGTGCCGAATGGGCCGAATTCCAGAAATCCCCTGCGCCAATCGCCGAGAAAAAGCCTAACCTTTCCCCGCCGAAATAGTAACTTGATGTGTGTGATTCTGCTTTTGCTATGTATCGAGTGGGCATTTTGTGGCCCATTGACCCCTACTAGTTTGTCTATAGTTGCGATCGATGGATGGTGTATTGAAACGCGTGTATGTAGCCAATAAACTTTGATAGGGTTGAGCCTTCTGCGCAGAAGTTTTGGATATCCACTGAATTGGTGCCCTTTTTAGTAACCGACGGTTTGACACGGAATCACTTAGATGATGCGTGATTGTTGCGATGATGGGCGCGGCAGCAGCCGTACTTCAAACAATTACGACCCTGAGACGAAGTATGGATTCTTAATCCGGATTATTCATCATGTCTAGAATTCATCATCGTTCGCTGCGGCGCGTGCAAGAAGCAAAGAAGAAAGCGAGGCCGGAGCTAAAGAACTATGGTTGGGAGACATTGGGTTATGCTTCCAATTACTCGCTTCCGCCACTTCATGATAATATTATTCGGTGAGTGTTAAACAAGATATCGGAAACCCAAACCAGGCTCGATGGTCAACAACTCAGCGTCGAGGAGTTCCGAGAGAAGTACGAACGGCCTGGGATACCGGTGCTTTTGTCAGGATTGACTGAAGGTTGGCTGGCTAATGAGAAATGGACCACCGAGGTATCGTTTACATGGGTATTTTATTGTAGACAGTTCGTCGTCAAATTTTGCTCTTCACTTATTGTGGAGCATCAGGTCCAGGGCTATATACAAATTTTTGATGTTCGTATTTCAGCGCCTCCTTAAACGTTTCCGTAATCAAAAATTTAAATGCGGCGAAGACGACGATGGGTATTCGGTGAAGCTCAAAATGAAGGTGTGCGCAATCTTGGGGTTAATTTCTTGTTTTAGTACTACTACGACTATCTTCGCTGCAACAAAGATGATAGCCCGTTATATATTTTTGACAGCTCTTTTGGGGAGGTAACTTTTAACCATCAACAAACTACGAGATACTTAGCGGAACAAAACGAAGAAGCTGCTCGATGATTATCAGATCCCGAAATTCTGGGAGGATGATCTCTTTCGTTACGCTGAAATGAAGAAGCGGCCACCACATAGGTCTGTCGATATATTTTGAGGCAAACCAATCCGAATATTCCAGATGGTTCGTGATGGGACCTCCTCGCTCCGGCACAGCCATTCACATAGACCCATTGGGGACCAGCGCCTGGAATTCACTTATCCAAGGACATAAACGGTAATTTCAAGGAACAGTTTTTATCTGTGTCGCATAGATGGGTTCTCATTCCACCTGACGCGCCAAAATACCTGGTCAAACCTTACAAGGGCGAAAGTGGTAAGCATCCGGACGAAGCTGTGACCTGGTTCAGGACGGTGTACGAGAGGCAAGTGCGCAACTTTTTATTATCGCGACTTTGCTTGCTAGGTGCAGGCAGACTGCATTGGATATGGAAAAGCTATTCTAATTTATATCTTCTAGTGTTTTTTCAGGGTTCGTTCGAGCTCGTGGCCGAAAGAGTATCCCTATATCGAATGTCGCCAAAACCCGGGTGAGACGATGTTTGTTCCGGCCGGTACGTCTCTTCCTTGTCTCCAGAGTTCTCAATTACCTTTCAGGCTGGTGGCATGTCGTCATTAACGAGGATATGACGATCGCGATTACGCAAAACCTGTGCTCGACCGCGAACTTACATATCGTATGGCCAAAAACTGTTCGCGGGAGGCCCAAATTCAGCAAGCACTGGTTTCTGAGGTCCGTTATGATCCCGGCACCCATGTTGACTGTAAAGAATTGACGCGATATTCCAAATGGATATAAATTTATTTCAGACTAAAAAAGGAACGGCCCGAGCTGATCCCGATAATGGAAGCCGCCGAATCAACCCCTCGTGACGACAACTCATCTTCGGACAGTTCCTCTTCCTCTTCGTCGAGCGACGATTCCAGCGACGACTCTGGCACCGAGGAGTGTCCTTCGGATTCAAGGAAGAGGTATTCACATTGAGAAAGCCCACAGACTGCGTTTCAGACGCCACAGTCAGAATACCGGCGACAACGCGGCTTGCCCGAGCAAAATTGGCCGAAGCCCTAATCGTTCCAAATAATTCTCATTTACATTTTTCATGTTGACATGGGTATTCCCCACATGTGATCTCATATCGCCACGGAATAAAGTCTTTAATGCAAAAGCAAAAGATTTTGAAACATTAGCAAAGGGACCCGTTTCAGTGCGTCGACGGGGTATAAATAGAAATCCGGGTGCGGAAGCGAAATTTGTTTACATAGTTTTAGTCTTCGGCCTTGCGCTTCTTTGGTGGTGGGCCAAGTCTTTGAGAATAGGCGAGCGTGAAGCCGAGCTTCTAAAAGAGAACGTAGGTAAAAACCAAGCGCAAACCGCCAATTCGTCTCGTGTTTCCGCAATCTCGTGCTGCAAAATCAGATTCGTGTCACGCAGCAAACACATGATCCGCAGTTTCTGGTCGTGACTCTAAAACATTACATTACAACACTACTTCGGCCAGGTTTAGTTTTCCAATTGCTTCTTCAAAAAATCCTGACCGTATTGTTATTCGAAGTCTCCTTCGATCCCGTCAAAGCCGCCACCTGTTCACGCAGCTTTGCGGTTTCTGTCCTAAAATCGGGACATCTTCCACAACAAGAAATATACCTGTAATTATTATTCTCTATGACGAGATTGTTGTAGCTGTTCCAGCCGCATCTTTCCGCGCCGCTCTGCCGCTCCAGCAGGTAATCGCATTCGGCCTTGGCGCCCTCGGCAGCTGCCCTAAACTATGGGTTAAGAAACTTCAGAATATAGCTTACACGGTCGTCTTGTATCCCTGGATTGTCGCCAGTGCGGTTTTATTTTCTCTAAATTAAAAGTGTTGAAGGTGCAGTAACAGCTTACAGTGTCAGGATCTCGCAATTCGCGCAGTTTGAACGGGACGGTCTAAAAGTCATATGCAGAAGGGGAGAAGGTTTACTTCAAAACAATTGCCTTGAGTTCGTCGATCAAATCGTCCTTCCGCGCGCAATCAGCGCAGTCGTGCGAAGAAGAAGAACAGCTGAAATTCATGAATTACGAATAAACTTGAGAAAAACCGGTTTTGCGATGACGTCGATGGAGGAGGAGTCTCAGCCTCCAACACGCTGCTCACACCAGGAGGCAGTGTCATTTTTCTAAATGGAGATTTACATAAAATGAACAGTTCCAGGAAATGAATAAATTAGAGAAAAGAAAAAGTAGGAAACAGGTCAGATGTGCTCTAGTCATCCTCAGCCTTCTTTTGTCCATGGCGGTCGAGGTTAGTTTCAAGTTAGATCTACTAGCTTTAATCATTTTCCAGGGGACACAAGAGGGCAGCAAAAGGAAGGACGGGGGCAAAGCCGCCGGCCGGCGGCGTAAAGATTTTCTGGATATAACGATAATGCCTTAGGAACGGCCAATAAACGGGAGAAGCTGAAGCCGGGAATGATCATCGAGTCACAAGTGACCAAATATGAAATCATCGAGCTCCTTGGATCTGGCGGTTTCGGTGACGTGTATCGGGCGAAGGATGACAAAAAACAGGCACGAGCTGATCCAAGCTTTGAAATTTCTGAATTCAGACGTACGCTATCAAGACGGAATGTCACGCCGAACACATCAACAAGCGAATGTTGCGCCTCAAGATGGAATGTGAAGTGCTGAAAGTTGCCTCGCAGGTAATAAACCAACCTAATAGAGACCAAAAGTTCTTCAGATCCCCGACCCAAAGAAGAAGCTACACTTCGTGCCCTTCTACGATAGTGGCCGTAGTGACGACATCCGGTTCATGGTCATGGGTCTGGTTGGCCCGTCGATCTACGAGTTGCGGAAGAAGCTGCCCGACGAAAAATTCAGGTAGGGCACAACCCCGGAAACAATAACTGAAAGACGTTCAGCAAGGCGTCGGCTTGGCGCATCAGCATCGAGGCACTTGACGGGATCGCCGATCTACACGATCTTGGCTACATCCACAGGTTGGTAGGCGGGAAATGACGAGCACAACAATCGATGCACAAGAAAATGACCTTAAATTCTAGGGACATCAAACCAGCCAATTTTGCCATCGGACTAGAAGACAAACAACACACGATCTACCTCCTCGATTTCGGCATCGCTCGGAAGTACCTCCAGGCTGACGGTCAGCACAAGTAAGGGAGATGACAAACAACATTCAATGAACTGGTAGACCACCACGTGAGAAGGCCAAGTTTGTGGGGACGGTCGGCTTCGCATCACGCGGATGCCATCAGAGTGTGGAACAATCCCGGAAGGATGATCTAGAGGTCTGCTCATATTGAAAGCAAACCTCGATAGCCCAAAATTCAGACGTGGTGCTATATGGTCATTGATCTTTGTGCGCATAAGCTGATCCCCTGGCGATGCTCGGCAACGAAGGAAGATGTGTATGCCCTGAAGTGCGAGCTCTTCCAATTCGATCAAAAGCGTATGCGCCTATAGTCATCTCTCCAAAAAAACTTAGATCACAAAATCTGGGATACCGTGCCAAAAGATTTCCGCAGAATGATGAAGTATGTTGACGAATTGACGTATTATCAGGCGCCGGATTACAAGATGATGCAGGTCAGCTAACTATTCCTATTTCTCCTACTCTCCACCATGATTCAGATGCACATGGACAAGATAGCGAAAGATGAAGGGATCAAGATAGGAAACAAACCAGAGTGGATCAGCAAGAAATCACACGATGTAGCCATTAATACCACACCTAGAAGAAAGCTTATTTTAGAGAAAGAAAAAGACGGCAGAGCAGAAGAGCAGTCCGTCCGAGGATGACGTCGAAGATTCGGAGGAAAGCACGGATTCCGACCGAAGGTTACAGTCATCCCCCATGCACTAGAATTTTACAGGAAAAAGAAGAAGAAGAAGAAGCTCACAAAGGAATCCGGCAGCGGAAAGAAAGATCAGAAGAACGGTTCCGGCAAGAAGCGTCACGACAAAAAGAAGAAATAGAATCCGCCCCATTTTCCTGCGCTACTATTATTAACAATCATTTAATTTATATTCACAAACTGCTTTTAAAAACGAATTTGGACCCGTATTACCAAGTGGCAAATAAAAATCATACTCGCTGATTGTGGGCATAACCCTGTCGTTGGATAAACATGAGACGCGAACAAATACAGTGTGTACAAAACAAAATAAAAAGTTTTATTATGAATCCAAGGCACGACAGACCAATGCGTAAAGCTAAACGTCCAAGGTGATACGAACCCGCACGACATTCCAAGATACCGGCTTATCACTATTCACTGCCGTCGATGATGTATTCTTGTACTTCAGTAGCAGGCCAAGCACGTTCTTGATGGAGTCGTCCTAAAGTCACCATCATTATTTGTAGATAAAATGAGGCTGGCCTTTCGCAAGACGTCCAATCGAATCCCAGTGCGGTTGCGCTTGGTAAAAACAACTCGGGGATGCGACGGCGTTTCCTGTTTCTTCTCATCACCGCTCAGTACGCCAGCATTGTTGTCATAAGATTGCATCGTGAGCGCGATCACGTCAGTAACGTTCTCTACCAAATCTTCTTGAGGGTCGGGCATGATCATCAACTACAAAGAAATTTGCTTTAAGGGCTCGACGGTTCCCCTCATCAACATTGGCAAGCCAACAGGGCAAGAGCGCCCCCTGGGGAGAGGCGTAGAGACATTTTCTTTCAGGTAACCGATTGATTATGCCGTCGGCATCCCTTTAATGGAGATGTGCGTACCTGTGTCGTCGAATCAGTGTGGTTCTGGATGGTGAGGAAGATCGACGCCTCGCGCCCCAGCTCAATGTCAGCGGGGCGGGATAAACGCAGCTCCGGTATGACGTTCCTTGCAAACAACTATCAACGTTGAAGCTCAAAAACAGTAATCTACCCCAATTTTGTAGCGGGTCGTCGTGGCGCTGAATTCGAGCTTCTTGATGTGGTAGTCGCATTCGTTGCACCTGAACAGAGATAATTAAAAAAAGAGTGGAAAGCGTTACCTTAAAGCCTTTCGGGCCGCCATAGGAATGCGTACAGGTTGCTCGGTGGAAACTCCCGAAACATTCTGGCTAAGCGCGGCCGCTAGAGGCATTGTTGAAGTCGCTTTCGAGGCCAGAATCTCATTCAAGTCATCTGGGACCTCAGCGGTGGCCTCATGGGCTTCCACAGTATATTGCGGACCTTCGATCGCCTACAAGTGAGTTAGGGTTGTATAGGGGAGCAATACCTTCTTGCGCGCCTGGTACAACTTTTGCAAGCCGTGGCGATCCGAAAACTTGGCCGCGCTGAACCCATGCGTACGCCTAGAAAAGTTTGAAAACCCAACAAAGCTTTCGCACCTTTTCCGATCCTTTTCGTTTTCCTTCTGTGCCTTCTCGACTTGTTGTAGCTCCTTGAAGTGAGATAAAACGGTGGCATGGTACTCTCTATTTGGGTTCGCAGGCCTAACAAAAGTAGTATGTGGGAATCGAATTCATACATTGGCCAATCACTGGGCTTTGGCTGGTCTGGAATGCCAGCTTCGCGTGTGGACCAGCGGCAGTTTCTGCAGGCAAGGTATGATGCACCATTGTCCAAACACGTCTTTGCGGATAGCGCCATGTCTAAAAGAGGAGACTAAGTCGATAAAAAGTTCGTACCACAACGCGGACACGCCGTACAGGCGAAGCAACGGTTCTTCTTCATCCGCGCCTCGCTGTTGTGCATCGACTCCAAGCAGTTTGGGCAGAACGTGCAGTCGAATTCGGCACTTGTGCAGGAGTTGCATCTACACGAAACGATTACACCTTTCCACAACAGCTTACCGGATTTTTTCGCAATGCCGACAAAAGAAGAGAACAGCTAACGGGTGCCATTGGCCGCAGCCACATTCGTATTTCACCCGCCCGTTTTGGTATAATGAACCCATTACCTGCAAAGGAAAAAGTAGGTAGGTAAGGTAAGAGTAAGAAATAAATTTACAACGAAAATTGAAGGTTGAAAAAATTCGTGGAAATTTCCAAAGCGCCGATCGATTACATAGCGTAATCAAATGGTTTGATGGTCGATGGACGGACTGAAATCGAGGAGCTGTTCGTAACGAGTTTGCGGAAGGTAATGAACATCTTCCGCATACAACACATCCGCATGAACACGGCTTCATCTTTGAAAAACGTGTGGAGAAGCATGCGATAGATGAGTGGTAGTGGGGGTTGTGGGTTTCTTGTCTTTCCTCGTACTCTTTCTCTCTCATCTCCCGCAAGCCTTTCCCCCCAGGCATCGATTATGCCGCCGGCGAAGCCTATTCAGCTTCTTTACGCGTAAATTTTTGTTTTTACATTTGAAGCCAACTTTGTAAATGTCAGTCAGTGCCAAATCTATCTAGTTGCCATTTCACTTTTGTTTATAGTGAACATAACTGTTAGAGGCGATCATATTTCCAAGTTTACGTCGCGCAGAATCAAGATCAAATTGGTCAACGGCATTACTATGGTCCTCCAAAATTTCTTTTCAAAAATTGGCACTAACTCCATGAAGTAAACGGCTTTTTTTCATCCACCCGGGTATTGCTCGTTTTGAATTTATTTTGATTGGGGGAAAATAGCCGGGGTAGAATGTTGCTGAATCACTGCACCGGTTGAACAATTTATTCCATGCCGCGAAACCAGATTCTCATTAAAAGGAATGGTCATATTAATGCTAAGTCAATCCAATAAGGTAGTCGAGTTTTCGGGGTATTGGCGCTACTTCGGCGGATCGTCGTCATCGTCCTGGTTGTCGCCGGTGTGCGCGACGGCTTGGGCTTTCTCTTTCCGATACTGCGAATAATCGTTTACTATCGGGTTGGTTATCAATACCGTTTCAAACTCCTCGGGCTTCAATTGATGAAACGAGATTTCCAGATTTTCGTTGACTTTGACGACAGCAGCCCAGTTCCAGAGATCCTCATGATAACGAGACGCCGAGAAGACCGTGATCAGCTTCCGGCTGCGGGTTTGTCTGTATAAGACGACCGCAAGAGGGTGGACTTACTCGGCGAAAAAGGCGTAACCGTATTCGACGACCTGGTGAGCGCGGATGACAAGGTCGATGTCTAGCTCTTTGCACTTGGCGGCGACGGCGTCTTCTCCAAATACATGGGACACGGCCCGGATCTTGTTCATCTAAAGATAAGTTCCAATGATGGAAAATGGAAGGCTACTCGGTACCTGGAATCCTTTGGTGCCACTCTCCGGATCGGCCCACAATAAATCCTGGGCCAGCCCGCGAGCGATGGTGATGGGCCGCTGGATCCTCCGAATGTCGTCGAGAGACTTGAGCTCCGGAGAGAGACCACCATGCATACACAGGATCTTGTTGGAGACGATGGCTGCCAACGGCATCACGGAAAACACCTATAATTTGCTTATTGGTCGGGTGCATCCTCCTCACCTCGTTAAAACGCTCGTAGAGCAGCTTCCAATCATCACCCGCGCGGAAGCGCATGCGACAATCGGCCAAAAAGCCGTAGACGCTTGAATGGTGGTCAGAGAAAAGCCTTTAAAAGGCTACCGATTGATATTGGCCAGCTCGTGGTTTCCACGCAGCATGTAAACGGCTCTTGGGAACTCGATTCGAAGGGCAAGCAGCATGACAATGACCTCCATCGAGTGGCGCCCTCTATCGACATAATCTCCCAAAAAGAGGTATCTCCTAAAAAATGTTTAGGTTATTTTCTGGTACATGTCCACTTTTGGAAGGGCATGCCGCACGAGTTGAAGATCCGGAAGAGATCGCCGTATTGGCCGTGGATGTCACCACAGATGTTGACCGGGGCCCGCAGCTCGAGCAGCGGAGAACTGGAGAGAAACGCGTACTAAAACATCTATTGTTTGATTAGAGGTCAGTAAGAACCTTGGCCCTGTCAAGAATGGCGTTCAGCTCAGGCAGTGTGTATTCTTGTTTCATGCTGCCATCGCGGAGATGTTTCTGGATGAAGGCTCGCAGGTCCAATGCTTTCGTGGCTTCATCCGCCTTCTTTTTAAGGATCGGCAATAGCTTTGCCAAGTCATCGGCCGACAGCGGCGGCGGGATTTCCTTTTTGGCCTAAAAAATCTATTAAAACTATTCAATTCTAGGCACCTACCGCCTTGGCAGGCGCGGGAGGTCCCTCGCTTGATTTTTCTTCCTTCGTGATGGTGATCAAAGCATTGCCAACTTTGACAGTAGCGCGCGGTTCAGCTGGTTTGTCCAGAGGGGCCTCCTCGGTCTTTGCCTGGGTCCGATCGACCTAAAGTTCGGGACTTATCGTTTTTTTTATAAACCACTTTTGGTTCTTTCGCGGGTTTTTCCGGCCGTTCCTTGTGCTCTTCCTTTGGTGGCGCCTTGGACTCTTCTTTCTCCTTTCCGGCCTCCTTGCTTGCCTCCTTGCTGACCTCCTTGCTCGTCTCCTTGCTGGCTTCCTTGCTGACCTCTTTGCTCGTCTCCTTCGCGGCTACATCGGCCTTCCCGCCCTTCTTCGACTTGACTTCCTTCGCATCCTCAGCGCCCATATTTGCTCTACTTTTTTTAAAATTAACATGCAAGTGATAACCCACCACCCCTCCGGAGCAGAATACGTTGGCGGTGCGAGGCGATATGCGATTGATGTTGGAAAATCCTCATTTTATAGCTTGATTTAAATGCTAAATACAATCGCAGATGCTGATCTCCTCGCATGTAAAAATCGGCCGGAACGCTGGCCGCTCTGTTTTCCCCGCTCTCCCCTCGCTCCTACGCTTCACGTACTAGTTTTTTTTTTTGGGGGGGATTTGCAAGTTTGGGCCATTATTGCCAACCTCGTGCACAGCGAAAACCATTACTCTTCTACTCACCCACTAGATGTTATGGCCGGCTCAATTGCTAGAAAATGTAACCAGCTTCGTAAAAATATTCGTAAAGCCGAACGACCGATTCGATACGCCAATTTTGGAATGGAGGACGAGGTTAGGGAACGCTTGAACTAGTGAAACCTCCCAGAAGCTTGCTTTCAAACTTTTCTTTAAAACGTTTGTCATGTGTCTCTTCAGACTTTCATTAACTTCTCGAAGCGTTTTCTTTAAAATGTAAATTTTACGACGATTTTTTAGATGGCGACCCGGGGGGTTCGTGTGTGGAGACGCACGGACGTCACTCTTCCCCCCTCGTTTCTCATCGAGCACTCCAGGAATGAGACCTGTCTCCTCTTCGAAAATAATGCTTCTCTGGAAATTTGTAAGACTTTTGTTTCCCTATAAACGCCAATTTTTTCAGCCCGTCCACAATTCGAAGACTGGAAGCAGGGCTATTTGAAGATCTCCGATTCATACGGCTTGATAGGAATATTGAGGACCAAAGGTAGGGTGTTTTTTTTTGTTACCCAATCCTGACTTCAGAGGAGAGCTACCTGCTCACCGTCAAGGGTGTGCTTTCGGCCGGACAACTGCATAATAGCGATATTTACAAGGTTTATCCGTTTTTTGACTAATAGAGATTTTTCAGATTACCATGACTGAATTCATACCCCTTCGCGCGATTGGATTGGCTGAGAATATAGATTTGCGAATCCCGGAGGTAATTTTTTTATTTTGGTTCCAAAGACTTGTCGCTTTTAGCTCCAAAAACTGATCTCGTCGGGAATGTTTTATTTCTCTTCCTCTCCGGACTACGATCTCACTTTATGCGCCCAAAAGCGCTCCGAAAATGCGGAGAGTGACGAACGATTCTTCTGGTGGGCAAGGATTCTTTTTCTTTAGAACGCTTTTAGGAATCGGAGCCTGCATTTCCCGCTTCAGCGATTCGGTATCGATTCAAAGCAGTGGTTTCTGAAGTGCATCAGCGGATCGGTATTGGTGCGAACGGTCTATGTCGGGGCCAAGACGGGGAAGGTAAGTCCAACTAATAATATTGTCAACCAACTATTGTCGCTAATTTTAAATTAGGTTGCGTTGCTTTCCCGGTTGAGCTGCGAACGGGTTGGCACTCGGTTCAATGTTCGCGGAGCCAATGACATGGGACATGTCGCTAATTTTGTCGAAACCGAACAGGTAGTGGTCTTCAATAAAGAATTGAGAAAATTTAATTTTAGTTGATCCTCTTCGATAATCAAGAATCCTCATTTGTTCAAATACGTGGCTCAATACCTCTTTTCTGGGATCAGCCGGGCCTGCAGGTTTCTATCATTTTTTACATTTTGCTCATAGACGAGTTTAGGTCGGTTCTCATAAAGTAAAGCTACGTGCTTTTGAAGCTTCCGCTCCCGCATATAAAAGGTCCACCTTTGTTTTTCAAATCTGACCTTTCTTTAGGCACTTCCTCTCTTTGGAAAAGAACTACAAGGACATCGTGGTTGTGAGTCTTCTCGGGCACAAGGAAGGGGAAAGGACGATGACTGATGCATTCAAGGCTTGGAACCGTTATTTACAATCATTCGCCGATTTTAGACCCAGCACAAAAAGACCAAATTGTTGGACACGGTGCCTTTTATTGAATTCGATTATCATGCCCGCATGAAGGTAGGGCTAATTTTCGAGCAAAATTTATTGTACACAGGCCATAATGAAGGGAAGAATTTTTGGCGTTTCTCCGCGGCCCATGTACCCGACAACCGGTTGTAGGTTTGGGGTCCGGAAAATGCGCATGTTTTGGTCTACTTGAAATGCTTTTACGATGCAGGATCACGTTTTTATACGCAATTGTATGAAAATAGGCAAAAAACACCAGTGACAAAATGATAGGGGAATCATTAACATATCATTTCCATCAACTTTCTGTATGAATAGTGGATGCTAATTAGATGCAAATTTTAGCTGGCTGTTTGCGGTTGGCGTTTCGGTCAGAAAATCCTATCTTTGCATCGTTCCTCCGATGAATCTTCAATTAAATCACTTAGCACCACTATTCATACAGAAAGTTGGTGGAAATGTATGTAATGATCCCCTATCATTTTGTCACGGGTTTTTCGCCTATTTTTATACAATTGCGTATAAAAACGTGATCCTGCATCGTAAAAGAATTTCAAGTAGACCAAAGATGCGAAAACCTACTATCCGGTTTGTACGGCTACATAGACCGCGGAGAAAAGGGCCAAAACTTATTATGGCACACACTTATTCTCTAGGCGTCCCGGGAAAACATCAACTATTTGAAAAAGGATCTCCAGAGATACGTTGATCAGCACGGATTCTTTCATTGCGTTGATGGCAAAGTCTTGCGGTAGTTTTCTAATGATAAAATGATTTTCGGCAATTTAGGACCCAATCCGGTGTCGTTCGAACAAATTGCCTGGACTGTTTGGACCGGACGAACAGCGTCCAGACGGTCTTGGGGATTCAGGTACGACAAGTTTGAGTACTCATCTATACGATAAAATCTAGTCGGTTGGGAACCAAGTGACTGCCATGCGCATCGAGTCTGCCAACGTAAATATGCAGCAGCGCTTCGAGGAGACGTTAAAGGTCGGAGATCCTAGCATAAGGTGAAAAATGTCTTTTAGGACGTCTGGGTCCGGAATGGCGACCAATGTAGCATCATCTACGCGGGAACGGGAGCGCTCGAAGGGAAGAGCAAGGTAAATCGGCTGTCATTTTCTTGGCTGTTTCTGGCTCCTTCGCGACTACCACAGGATGTCTCAAAAAAAACCTCCCCCCCAAGCGTTTCGAAGAAGTGTCCGATTTGAATGATTTAGCTTTCCATTGGAAGCTCTCGAAGGGGCGAGAAAATCAGTAATTTTAAATTTATGAATTAAGGGTTTTTATGAAGATTTTTGCTACAAGAAAAATCATAAAAATCGCAAATTGCGCTAAATCCGAAAGAAAGCCCTCCAAAAAGGCAGATTTTTAAAGAAAACGATTAAAATTATCACTAATTTTACGAAAAAAGCCCACTTGTTTTCTCGCATTTCGAGACTTTTGAATGGAATAACAATCATACGGGTCCGAGCTTTTTTCGGTAGTCCTGCTTTGGGCCACCAAGCACTTTGAAATTGCCATTCCCTCCACTTTCCTCTCACCTATCAGACCGAACCTTCCCCAGACGGCATAGTATATTTCAAAACGCGATTCTGCTTTTTAATCTCTAAGCCAATTTGTCTTCTGGTGTTCCGCCGATGATTTGGGGGGCAAAACCTGTTCAGCTCGGCCGGGGCGCTGTTCGGGCTCCCGGCTTCCGTTCGAAACCGAAGCACCGCCGCGCCCTTTTTTCTGGTGGTCATTTTCGGAAATCCGCTCACTGTTGTCCGGGGTTGGTGGTCTGTATTGGCCGAGAAAAGGGGGGCAAAGAAGTCGCGCTATCCCCCCGGACAACATGTAACATCGGGGGGGCTATGGACGCGTATCATTTCCCGGGTGGTGATTTGCAGGGGGGCTATGCATGGTTTTTGAACAGATAGGCAGCAGCGGGTCGGGATGCCAATCAGACAAAAAAACGCCGCAAACACCGGATATGTCCGAGATTTGGATATCAATTGTGACGGGCAGGTGGATGGAGACAAGCTTACGTGCCGCGTAGCATAAATCCCCCCCCGGAAGTGCCGGTTGTTTTGCCGCGGAGTAGAGCGTAGTATTTCTTTTTTAAGTTGCGCAGACATTCTAAACCCCAACAATCGGCTTGTTTTGAATTTTGTCAAAATTTAGGCCTCACAATATCGCAACTTTTATTTTTAAAAAAACCGCACACAGGTTGCATTTTGTTTGAAAATTGCGCTGACATTTAGAGACAAACAATCAGCTTGTTTTGAAATTTGCTAAAATTTCGGTGCAATTCTTAGGTTCTTAGGCCTCGATATCGTCACGTTTATTCAAAAAAGGACAGCAAGTTGCATTTCGTCGTCGATTTAAGGGGACGGGCAATTTACGACTGGGCCGAATGTACATGTAAAATGATTGAAAGCTTTGGCACACGTGAAATGATGAGTATCAGAGTAATGACTGGTTGGGAAGGAAATGGACATCAGGGTACGACTAGCCGATGAGGATCAAGAGGGGTTATGTGACCGGGCCGAGAAGTCTTCAGGCTTTGATGGGTTCACCAAATCGAGTTGGAAGACATGGACTGGTCGTTGGCTTCGCTCTCGTACGGCGCGTACTCGTTGTCGAGCGTGAAGCGCACAAAATCCTCGGGGGCGGCCATTGGCGGGTCAATGCCGGAGTAGCGGACCTGAAAATTGCGGGGTTAAACTTTTGCTTTTCATATAGTACTTTGTAAGCTAGTTGCAAGCTTCTCAGGTTGTATTCTACCCCTAATTATCGTTTCTCTTGCTCACCTTGCTGCCGTCGGCTCTGTACAGCATCAGCACCGGGAAGCGGTTGATGTACGGCACAACCTTCATGAACTCGAAGCCGGTCGAGTAGTACTCGAGCGACTTGGTCTTGATTCCGTACATCTTCTTGAGCTCGGTGGCCGCCTTCTCGAAGCGCGGGATGGTGCGCTGGCTGCGGGGGCACATGCAGCTGTAGACGAGCACGAGTGTCGCTTCGCCTTTGCGAATCTAAAGTCGGTTGATTAAGGCTGGGCTTGGAATTGACTTACATCTCGCTTGACGTTGTACATGGGCTGGACGGGCCACTTTGTGTAGCGAATGGCTTCTGCCAGCTGGACGAGCACAAGGAGGGCAAGGGCCGTCTTGATCATTTTGTAAAATGGATGGTTGTAGATTGTGTGTGGGAGTGGGGAGGGTGGTTGGTGGTTATTTGGGCTGTATGCAAGAGCTGCTGCTACTGTCGCGCCGGGCTGTGCTTATATAGACGAGCGCCAGGTGGGTCGCTCTCGTCTTCGGTCCCTCTCCACCCCCCGGTCATCGTGGATTTTTTGGCTGGGTGATAAATGCGGGCGCAGCGCCTTTTTTCCAATCCCCCTCTTCTTCTCCTCTGCGCGCGTTCCTGCTGGCGGTGTTCGCGCGTTCGCCCTATCACCGGAAGCGTCCGTTGCTTCATTTCTCTAGGCTCTCCGCCGTTCTGTTTCAAACCGAACCCCCCGATTGCACATCGCACCCGCCCCCTCCACCGTTTTGCTCCCGTTAGAGGGGGGATGGCGGCAACCCGTCTGTGTGCGCGACCCGGAGGAGGCTTCCGGTAGTAAAGTTGTAGGTCACTGGGAATACGATGCGTTTTTCGAGGCCACTGCCCAGATCGTAGTGGCCCGCTGGGGATAACTAGAGGAGCGAACTGCTACTTTTTTAATTTGGTGCCAGGGTACCGTTAAATAAACTTGCAAATCGCATTGCTAAGATCAAGCTATAGTTGGCTCGTAAGTAGTGCCAGGGCTAAAAGTTTGGAAGAGTTTTAGGTGCTTTAGCTTTTCTAGAGCCTAGAGTCTAATATTTAGGCAGCACCCCATCACAGTTCGAAAATTCCAGCAATAACAAGCTCGTTCTTTCACCGTTTATTTGTAGTCTTATGGCGGTTCTGGAATAAAGCGAATCGCTTGAAGTATACTTTTCGAAAATTAACTAAAAACCAAAAACAAGTAGAAATATTTAGGCATATTCAAACGTCGGAAAATCGAGCAATATTACTATATTATCCTTCTCAAACACCGACCTAGACAAAATATTTAGGCGGCGATAAATCATGCAAAAAATCGCACAGAATTCGGCTTATTGCAATAGCTTTTTTTCGTAGCATAGTTTTTTTGTCTTCGGGACAAGATTACTCCTTTAAATGGTTGAGTTAGCCTTTTAAAATCCACCCAAACTCGCTGTTGTCCTTTAACCAAAATTCCATTACCGCCAAAATCTACTCCACTCTTTCCCAACCCTCCCTCCCATTAATCCCGCCACTCTCAGGGAATACTAGTCCGCAACTTTTCCCGGGTGTGGGCGTGGGTGTGAGCCGCATCCCAGGCCCCACGTGCTAGATCTGACACCTTTTTGCATAAAATTCCAACGACCAGTGATGCACGTTTGGATATACGCGAAATTTATTAGCACCGCTCCTCCACACAACCGGAAACGGACCGAATCTCCACGTTTAGTGTCCGTAGAAGAAGGGCAAGGCCCATCACCCCCCGGTCTGAATCATCAGGCCTGTGGTTTTTGCGTTCAAGTAAACCCCATTTCCGGTGATGCCCTATTCGTTGGGAACCTATTTTTTTCTTGCAAAGGATTAGCCTGTAATGAAATTAGTGTTCGATTATGCAACCAAATTAGTGACCAATTCCGTTGAAACCTTGCAGAAATCCGGCTGACTCACTCGAAGTATCGAGAAGCTCCGGTGATTTCACAGCAACCCGCGGGGGTAGTTGTTTTCCTCGGTAAAATCGGTGTGGTTTGCGCGTCCCGAAAACATGATGAGACGCGCGGCTAATTCGAATCCCCCCGGCGTGCGCGTTCCTAATTTCGGGCTTGGTGTGTTTCTCCCCACCACCGGATGAGCAATATTCTCCACATCACCCACCCGGATGGAGGGGGATGTTGGGGAAAAACGGCGGGGGTTAATGCGGGTGGCATGGTCCGGCAGACCTCGAGTCGCCAGTCCCGACGATTTTTGGTCTCAAAGAGGGCAAACGTATTTAAGGTAATTTAGGATGCCTTTCAAGTGTTCGTTTGGGGAAGTATTGCGTAGCCGGCTTTTTAGGCAAGAAAACGTATCCAGGAAGGCCAAATAAATCGAGACTCATATAGATCTGAAGTAGAAGTGGGGACCGGTACTTTCATTGATTGAAAAATTTGCCACCGTCGTTAAAACTAGCTAGCTGCAAGCTCACATCCTCCAAATATCGAGACTTTGCTGTTTTCGGTATTTTCTTTCGGTTTACAAATAACGCGTTTTGAACGCCTGTAGCAAATTTTGAAAAATTGTGCCGAATTTTGTGCAGGCCCAGGGGCGCAGCCAGAAAAAAATTTCGGGGGGCCCAAAAATTTTCCAAAAAACTCAAAAGATGAACGAGAAAACAGCGCCGCAGGCAAAAATGTTTGAAAAGGAGGTTACATAGAGAGCTATAGCCGTAAAAACGTGAAAAAATAGCGCCGCAGGCCACAAAATTTTTGGGAAAATGAAAATCATAAGGGTCCCCCCTTATGAAATTTTCGGGCCCCGGCCGATTTCGGGGGGGGCCCCGGGGTCGGTATTACGCTACGTCCCTGTGCAGGCCTATTCACAAATTGTAGTAAGAACACGCGGAAAGCGCACGTAAAGCATGCCGGAGCGTGTACTTTTAAAAGCCTTATTACTTGGTATTGCGGGTATCAAACATACTTCCTATTTTTCAGCTGAAGGATGCGTCCCGTTCGATCACGCGAACTCTCCAGAACAACTTCATGGACCACTCAAAACAGGTACTGTTTGCAGCGTCGTAGTGACAGGGGCTTTTCCCGCTACAGCATCTTTTTGGTAGTACCTTACAGAGACACAGCTTCAAAGATACCACCTTCCCCACCGCCCATCACCGGAAAACAGGCATACAGTACCGTCGGGTTCACCGATGTTGCCTCCCTGATTTCTTGCTAGCCGTTCGCTGCTGCCGGGCACTGTCCGCCCGGCCGAAAAAGTGACCCTGGGCGAACGGCGTTAAATCCTATCCGATCGGCTTTTCTATCATCAGCGCTGGCCGATTATACGAGTAAAAACAAGGCGCATCGCTCCTCTTAACGCCTTTGCCCGGAAATGATGGATTACCGCGGCCACTAGTTCCACTTTAAAGAATAGTTAGGATAGCAATTTCGAAGAAGGTCGAGAATTTTCCAAAGGGTTTCCGAGAAATCGCGCACGTTTTCTAAATACCCCTGAATCACCTAAATTCATTTTCCTGGGTACTGGAAGTTTACGGAGAGTTAAATATAAATAGATTTGTACGCGTATAAATTCCACGTAGGACTCTTTCTATCTGGAAAAGGCAACTGCAAAAAATAAATGCAAGGTCTTGCCCCATTTACACGCGCTTTAATTTTTCTGGGATCAGCTAATTTTAGATTTTTTGGTTTAGATTTAGACTTTAGTTTTTTCACAGCGGATCGTGCGATCAAAAGAGAAATTTTTAAGGTATTGTTTGCTGTCGAGGCGCCCCTTTTTGAACACTAGAGATGTTGCGCAAATAATCCGTTTCAGAACTTTAGGATACTTACTCATACAAATTTCAAGAAAAAAGAACTGTCTTTTTGTTTTCGCTTTACTTGAGAACCCAGATAGATTTGTTGCTTTTTGCGATGCTTACTGCCCAGATAATTAGCCTGGTATACCGATAACGGATTATATGCGTAGCATCACCACTCAACACTGTGCGCTTATCGGCCACTAGGCGCCAAAACCTGCAAAATTGATGCTCCATGGTTTTTCGTAAGGTGTCGAAATATGGGTGGGCGACGCCTGTGAGAGGAAGTGCCCCCCCGGTTCCCATGAAGGTGACAGATGATATGGACTCGATTGTCTCTTCTGCTGCCCCCTGCAGCCCTTGCGAACCCTAGGCGTTCTTTCAAGGTTTGCGCGCGCCCGTCCCGTTCGCCCTGAGAACCGTCTCCGCGCTAGCGCTTCCTGCGCCTTCCCCCCACCCGGGGTGCTCTGATTTATGGAATCAAGCCCGGCTTCCGGTCCCCCCCCGTCGATCTTGCCCCCAAACCCAAAGGGGGGATTTCGACGAAGCGGACTTGCAAAGAGGGCGACTCTCTGACTGTCCTCTCTATCTCTTTGCCTGGTGCTGCACAATACCCGCACGTCCTCCCCTGGCTGCTCCCTTCGCTTTGACATGATTGATGGGCCTAGTAGGAGTACAGTAAACCGTTTACCACGGCGCGTATCGTGATTTTTGGAAAGCAAAACAAATCCCGGATGCTGGGACGGGGCGGATGGGCTGAATAACTACACTCGGGTTGTTTTTGGTGTTCGCCACCTACATGGCAGCGAAGCTGGGTCTACGATTGAGACCAAAGCATCGAAATCTCGTGAGAAATTGACACAGATAACTTTTTTCCAGATTTCGTAATATGATCGGGCTGTCAGAGTGTAAAACTAAAAACAGTAATTTACTGTAATTTTTCGGGAGCCAATTTGAACTGGCATTTCTACTGCGACTAGCAAGACGTCGAAAAGTCCAGAAACAAAACTCGGTTATGCAATTAAACAAAAGCGCATGAAAAATTTTTAAGAACTGTAAAATACTGAAATTTAGCAAAAATTAACGTGTATTAAGAACGCCACAAATCATTGCAGTTTCTGGCTTCCGGACAACCTCCGAAAACCCGCGTACAAAATAAATTATGGTCCAGTCATTAAAATCATAATAATGAGGCCGGAAGCCCTCGAATACCCTCCCTCTTTCCCAAGCCCTTGACCTCTGCAAAAATCCACACACACTCACGCACACGCAAATGGAGTTGTAATTGAGTCGCACGGCTGCTGATAGTGGACATTTTGCAGGAATCCTTCGATCTCTTCCTATGTGGGACGTCTTTCGAGAACCGCCTCTTTGATCGTGCCGCTAATTTGCTGCCCCACACGTTGATGCAAGGTAGCCAGATTCCCCCTTTTAGAGAACAGTGATAATCGAGAAATATTGTAGGTTCATACTACTTTCCGGGTAAGCGAAAATGTCGTGGTTGAGAGTAAATTGTGGTTGATGTCGTGGCATCAAGGGAATTGCTGATCTCGAAGTTTTTCAGAATATCCGGATGCGGTGGAACAACTTGTCGATCGCAGCTCTGAAATCACAAATCCCGAGCCGATTAAGGTTTGGCGTCATTCGAGGGTTAGCGCCGTTCTCAGGTGTTCTGCGGAACTTGGAACGTCAATGGCGGCAAAAACATGTACAATGTCGCATTCCGGAATCAAGAACGTATAGGGGACTGGCTATTCCCGCATGAAAGTGATCTAGGTATTTTAATACTTTCATGCGTCTTATTTTCCGTCTAGTGAACATTTGCTCGGATTTGGAATCGGTGCCGGATATCGTGGCCGTTGGGCTGGAAGAATTGGTGGATCTGAACGCACAAAATATGGTGAAAGCAAGGTATTTCTCTATTTTCCAGCCAAGCTTTGGCTTTTAGCACGACGAACCAACGGGTTTGGCTGGAAGGAATCCGGAAAGCCTTGCATGAAAAAGCTCCGTACGTACTCCTCGGCTGCGAACAACTGGTATGACATTAAATAAACATTAAAATTGGTGCCATTTCAGATGGGCGTCTGTCTCTACGTGTTCATTAGGCCCCGTTTGGCTGCCGCTCTGAAAGACTTCTCCGTTGGGAGTGTGAAGACTGGGATGGGCGGCGCTACTGCGAATAAAGTGACGCCTTTTGCTTAAA
Source organism: Mesorhabditis spiculigera (assembly GCA_958295435.1). Classification (NCBI taxonomy): domain Eukaryota; kingdom Metazoa; phylum Nematoda; class Chromadorea; order Rhabditida; family Rhabditidae; genus Mesorhabditis; species Mesorhabditis spiculigera. The sequence goes on from CATQJA010002657.1 coordinate 558,515, forward strand.
TTAAAAATTCATAGGGCTCTGTGGCATTCCGAATGGTCGTCCACTCGACGTCACTCTGCTTCGTCTGTTCTCACTTTGCCGCTGGCCAAAATGAGGTTGGAAAATCGGTACTGTTGAACGTACGCCATTTTCCAGATCCGGGACCGAAATGAAGACTGGAGCACGGCGATGCGGAAGCTGCGTTTCCCACAAGGGCGTGACATTGGCAGCAGCGACGTCATCTTTTGGTTCGGCGACTTCAATTATCGTAAACTTTAACGAATTTCTTAATCTGTTGCTCAAGGAATCTCGATGGGGCGCGAAGATGTGAAGCGAGCTGTTGCTTCGGGACAATTCGACCATTTGGTGCCGAATGATCAGCTGACGCAGCAGAGAGCCGCTTCCAATGTATGTCTCCTAGCCCTAAAATCAAAGTTCTTTCAGACCTTTGTCGGCTTCGAGGAGGGTCCTCTTCATTTCCCGCCCACCTACAAATATGACACGTTTTCCGATGATTATGACACCAGCGAGAAATGCCGAGTAAGACATTTTTTGATGTTTGTATTTTTACCTCACAACGTTTAGGTCCCAGCATGGACAGACCGTGTCTTGTGGCGCGACAACCGGGGAACCAGAGCTTCCACGAAATTGTTACGGTGAGTTATCCTGTGCCGCAATCTACTGATTTTCCTGTTCAGCTACAACCGCTCGGAGCTGCGCACCTCCGATCATCGGCCAGTGTATGCAAGCTTCGAGGTGACGACTCTTCGAGTGGACTGGACAAAGTGTGAAGCGTTGGTAGAAGACATTGTCAGGTTTGCTCCTGACCCTATTCCAAATTTTTTTTGTCTTTAGTAGCATGGGGCCTCCGGATGGTACGGTGATCTGTTCGCTGGAAGGCCTCGGCTCATTCCCCGGCGAGGCTGTGAAAGAAGTGCTGCAAAGGACGCGAGAATTGGGCTTGCAGCTGCTCACTAGCAAGTAAGTACTTTTTGTGGCAACACGCTTCTGATCGTCTCTAGGGTCGATGGAGCCGACCTATGGCTCGTCTTCTCTTCCGGTGAATGCGCTATTGCCGCATTGTCGATGGATGGTATCGCCCTCCGGGGCTGCCAGCTAAATGTCCGGTTACGGTAACAAATTTTGTACAAATTATGAATTATGAGAATTAGGACCCCCGGACTGGCCGGACAAGGTTCGCCCTCGGCTCGCACAATTTGATGTGACTGTGGAGCAATTGGTCGAAGAAAACGAGGCCGACTATCGTGAGGCATCGAACGAATTCATATTTGACGGTGAGCTTCTGGGGGGAATTTGTTCTCAATAGTGGAGGCCTGGTAGAAACTAGATCTATTTTCAGTGGCAGAACTATCGGAAACTTAAAACAAAATATTTTGGATCCCGGAATTTCGAAAGCATCGCTTTTGGAAACTTGGGTTATTGGACAGTTTCAGAAGAAGAAGATGGCACGTCCGACACGATTTCTGTCTCGAGACTGTCGATGCTATCCACCGGCCCACCAGAGCGGCCACGTCCTCCGAGCCGTGGGCCACCAGAACGTCCACAACGGCCGGCCAGCGTCGTCAATCCAGTAAGAGAATCGATTTTATTTAGCTGCCCTGAAATTGTCATAAATTCTGGTACCATGATTTTTTAGGCGAACCCTTTCCAGTAGCCTGGTAGGTTATGTTGTCTGGTGTTTAGTGCGCGGCATAGTCCTCGGGTCGAATCGGCAAAGTCGTATTTCTTTAGAACATTCACGTCAGCAGCTCAGCCGTTCAACTAGCAACGCTTGATTGGCCGGACGATGATTCGGCTTCTTCTTATTGTGGGATTGTTTTTCATATAATTATTTCTGTTTAGCTGCCCTCTCCAGCTCGTGTCCCCAGCGAAAGCTTCCCCATCAGGTGATGCCATCCCGCGTAGCTCCCCCTCCTCCAAAACATGGCCCATCACGGCAATCGACCTCCCCGGAATCATCGATGAATGGGTCTGCTAGTTGTTTGAGCGGGTTTGTTTTTTGCCTATTCTCGATACGTTGCGATGACAGGCGTTCAAAAAGGCGGAAGAATTTGCTATTTCCGGGGTTCGCACTGTGAAACAGAGGCGGTCGCGTTGCGGCGCTATCTGGCTTTTCGACGTAAACCAGGCTTCCTAGCCCCTTTCAATGACGATCCTGAAACCTCCATTTCAGGGAACCCTTTTCCCGCTCACTCAACGGCTTCTCAACCCTCAAACAGCCCTCCGACCACTACGTCCTCCCGCCACGTCTCGGCGCCCACGATCCGTTCTCGAGCGCCTGGGACGACGTCGGACTCACCGCGGGCCCTGCCGTACCACAAAGAACCCATTCTGCCACCCCACCAAACATTCCCACCACCCTGCCTGCCGTTGCATCGGCACCGTTTCTAAAGAAAAGCCCCTCACCGCCCCTCAACACTGTGCCAAAAATCCCCCCTCGGCCCAAGATGGCCAACTGGTGCCAATAGCCATAATTTTTTACGTTGCAATAACCCTCTTGCTCGAATCTTGTGTTTAATGGCCGCTACTGTAAGCTCCAAATTTCTTTCATGCATTTATGGTAGTGTTGCGAGCGTTACTTTAAAACGTTCAAGCTGTGTTTTTATAGTTTTTTAACTATTCCCCTGTTCATTTTGAGCTTCGCCCTCTTTAGGGCCTACATTCCCTAGTGTCCCCCGCTCTAGTCTGCTGTTCAATTGTATCATGCCTATGCTATCTTTGTACCTTGCATGTCCAGACTCCGATAGCCACTGCTCCTCTGCTGTTATCGCTTCCTTTTTACGCCTCTCATGCCAGAGCTTGGCTTCCCTTTTCTGTGAATTCCCTGTTTCCCCCCGATGCCCATCCACCTTAGCACCCTGCACACATCTTTTTTTTTGTCGCACGTCTTGCCAGTTCCCCTAATTTATTTGACTTTCGGTGTTACTTCACTAGTCACTTACCGCCCTCATTTAGCGTTGTGATCGAATTAGGATGAGAAATAAATGGAGACTATACACGCGATTTTCTTTGGAAAGTATGATTTGTAACGGCGATCGATTTTACCTACCGGATTCGACCGAATTGTGGGATTGAGCACGAAGAAGCGCAGGCAATCGAATTTTAGGCCTCGAAGTTCTGCGTGAAGTCTCTCATTATGCAATTTTGATTTAAAAAACCCTAAAAATTAGAAATTGACGTTTTTCATACAACCTTAATCAAAACTCAATCTTTTTCGAATATTTTGAATTAAATTTTATAAACTTATTACTTAAAAACGGCATCAAGGCTGGCTTATTGCTGCAGGCTGCAGGCTGCATTTCATTGTTGCGCATTACGGATGGATAGGCTAAAGTAAAGACCCCCTCTAACATTCCAGAACCAATATTTTTAGCACTCGCTCGGGGTTCACCTCAAAATCGTTCCCCTTTATGGGGCGTACGAGACACGATCTAGGGTGAAGGCCGGCAGGTATGAAAGTCCGCTGGCGGCGAGTGATCGTGAAACTTTTGGTGGGGGCAGACAAGACGACGGCCTTTGCACTGGATGGCCTGATGTGGCCGCGAAAGGACTGATTGCCATGGTCCCGCCACTTCCTTCCCCCGCACATCAAAATCCCCCTGAAACATTCCTAAATTATCCTCGTGCTCAATTTCACTCGGTGCCTCATTTTTGGCAAAACTTTTGAATTGCCAGTTATATATTTTTTTTTCAGGAATGGACCATCCTTGGGTGCAGCGGTTGCTCAACGTCCACTTCGATTTCCCGGTTAGAATCGCGCGGTTTATTTTTAGTCTCCTTTTAGAGATGGTTGTCCATTGCCACGGCTCCGAAGTTCGACGACCAACAGGCCAAAAGCTGGATCGGCGATCACTTTGACATCACGATTCAGGTAAATTTTACGATTAGAAAATAACTGAAATACGTTACCTCTATATTTCCCTGAGGTTTGTTAGAAGAACGCCGAACTAGACGTTTGAACGCGATTCATGTATAAAATTAACCGATTACAAACCCCTATGAATTCTTCTAGGCGTCGATCGTCTACTTCTTCTTAATCTTCGGCATCAAGTTCTTCATGCGCAACCGCGAACCCTTCAAACTCCAGGTTTGCCACTTATGAAGCATTCTTTACATTTTATAGGCGCCCCTCGCGGTGTGGAATTTTTTCCTGGCCGCCTTCTCCATCTTCGGCACATACCGGTTGAGCCACGAGTTCTTCTCGACGCACGTCGACCATGGCGTTGTGAGTAAGTCTTGGCGGAAAGAAATTTTATTACCTTTGGTTAGTTTTATAATGAATCTTTTTTCAGACGCATACACCCGCATCTATCAATTCACGGAGGGGCTGAATGGATACTGGGTGTTCCTCTTCATCTGCTCCAAGTTGATCGAGCTCGTCGACACTGTCTTTATCGTGCTGCGCAAAAAGCCGCTCATGTTTTTGCACTGGTTCGTGTTAAATTGCGAAATCGCTAAATTCATATCTAGGTATCACCACATCCTCACCCTTATTTATGCTTTCTACTCTTACCCGATCTCTCCGGGCTTCAACCGATATGGAATCTACTTGAACTTCCTCGTCCACAGCTTCATGTATTCGTAAGTTTGTTTTGGAGTGTATTCAAGCGGCAACGTTTTTTCCATAGGATGTATACGATTTTTCTTTCTTTTCAGTTACTACTTCATCGCTGCTCTCAACATCCGTCTCCCATCGCCGGTCTCCAAATTCATTACCACGATCCAGATCTGGCAATTCATCATCTCCATCGGCGCGCTGGCCCACAACGGCTACCTCGTCTACTTCACCAACGTAAGAAAATGTTTTTCAATGCATGCATTTGCTTTTTAGCGCAAGGTCGACTTTGATCACAACGTCTTCCTGTTCGCCAGCTTCATGGATATGACGTACTTGGCGCTGTTCATCAACTTCTTCCTCAAGCGCTACATCTTCAAGAAGCCCAAGGCCGACGATAAGGGTGCCGGCAAGAAGAAGAAGCAGTAAACACGTTACCCTTGTTTTCTATCGCATTTTTTCGACATATTCTAGGCGTCTATGATATTTGCTCGTGTTACACGCCATTTTCCTCATCTAATACCGGTTATTTTGTTTTAGAATTTGATTGTTTGGTTTTTTTTTGGAATAGATTGGTAACATGGTTGCTGACACAAGAGATTTTTTAGACGCAGAAACACGCTATTCGCTAGACATTTCCGGCCCCGAACTAATTTTAATTATATTAAACCCTTTTTTCGAAGGTATATTTCATGTGTAGTAGGACACGTGTAATTATTAAAAGCTGAAAAACAATAGCTAATAGCAAAATTCAAGCTATCTGGTCGAACGTTTTAGGTAGCAAGTGACGGGACACTGTTTGGTATCGGTAATATTAAAAGGCTGACCCCTAACTGTCCGATCCCTAAATATCCACGTCCACTTTCTTGCCAATGGCCCTCCGGAACGCCGCCGGGACCCTAGGCACATGGCCCAAAAAGTGGTGGATGGGACCCGGCCGGGGGGTGGAAGACGGTCTCCCGCTAACCATATGCGTCAACTTTTTATGGGTGTGCGTGGGGCGTGCCTCTTGGTGCCACCACGCGTTCCCGATGGTGCGCCCACATGTGCACCCACAGACACCCAAGAGAACGAGAACCGCCCGGCGGGTCATCGGGAGCATCCCGTCACCAACGACCATAACTCGTCCTCGGCGTGAGCGCCAGCCCGAGCAGCCAACGCTCAGCAATAAGTTTATTACAGTCCGCATACGATCACGACGAGAACACTGGAAATTTAGGAGATCAAAAGGAGATATGGGATAAGCTTGTTCAGGAGGGTTTCTTGACGGGCTCTGTCGCGGATCCAGAGGTCGATAGCGTGGATCCCGTTTCCGCGACTGAATAATCTCCTGGTTTTAGCAAATTCTATTCAGAAAACCCTCACATTGCTGCTCCACAATGGTCAGATCAGCTTTCCACTCGTCGCGCAGCTTCTCAAAGTCGAGCCCGAGGCCACTCTGAAAAATTGGAGTTTTAGAAAATTTCTTGGTTCTTTGTCGATGAAATGCGGTTTTGTTCTTAGTAGCCACTGTTTCTTACTATTTTTAAGCGGAAACTTTTAAAAATCGGGTGGAAATTAAAGATTCGAACTAAAGATTTTTCGGCAAAAAATTGGCAATTTCGCCTAAAAAGTGTTCATTTCAAATATGTTTCGACGTTTGTAAATAGAATAGCCCCCGAAATACCAAAAAATCGTTAGCTGAGTGAGCGTTCAGGCTTGTCCCCACCTCAAAGCAACCACGGCGATTCTCCTCGTTGATCTCGACGAGCTGCACGTTTTGCACAACGTTTTCCATCTTAATTTTCATAATTGATCGTGAGCGCTGCTTTGTACCGCTCGCTTCAGCTCGCGTTGGACGCGGATGAGGTAGCGGCTGTTTTGCCAGTTGCGGTAGAAAAAGTAGGCGGTGCCGCCGGCGGTCAGGGTCTATGAGCTTGGGTTTTGTTAGAGGTTTCTTTCATTACCAGGAAAGCAAGAACGTAGTAGCAGATGTACTGGAGTTGCTCACGGAATGCCTAGAATTTTAGTAGGTTTGGTTTTCGTATCTCGGCTCCCGTTTTAGCTACATGACAAAAGTATACCAGAATGTTCGCCTTGTTCTTTTGAGTAAGAATCCATTAAATTTGAGTTGAAAAAACAACGTAAAATACTAAGATTTTAGGTGAAAAAGTCGGAGCTTCAGTTTGGAGAGTTGGGAGGGAGAAACGATATTTCAGCCAGTTTTAAATAGAACTGCATTAACTTTAGCTCACCAATTCAATCGTCATCATTCTGATCCGTGCAAACGAGGGCTCGTTTCGCAACGCCACCCGCAGCTCGTCCGTCGACAAATCAACGCGCACGCGTTTCAGATCGATCTCACACAGTGACATTTGCATCTTCGTCTCCAGATCGCCCTTCGGGCACACCACGGTCTTTTTTGCCTATAAAGTCGCTTGTTTCGGTGCGAAAACGAGTGGATACCGGCTGAAATTCGCCGGCGTTGTTGAGGTTGATGATCACCTCCTTGCTGTTGTCCTAAAAATTCGAGGCTCCAATTTCTGGGCGAAAAAAAGTAAAAATAGATTGTTCTTACCTCATCCCCGGCGCAATACACGTAGTAGTTCCGAAGCATTTCATCAAAATCATCAATGTATTGTTCTGTAGGGTCATCGTCAGCCGAGGTGAGACTCGAGTTGTACTCGTTCGCGCACACTGTCGGATCCCATCCACTTGTCCATGTGAGCAACTAAAAGATGGATCCTTACGTCATGATGTGTGGAAGCTTCTGGGCGTTGAATTTCTCCTCTTTCATTAGTAATCGAAGGGTACCTTGTAGCACTTTCCGCCAATGTACGACCACCGATTGTCGCAGTGGATTATGTCGTCGGCCAAACGGCTGTCGATTGGTGGCACGGCGTTGGCCAATAGAAGAAGCGCAACGCTCGGGCTGATCATAGAAGCCGTTGCTGACCTGAAAAAAAGCGATAATCTAGAAGAAGAATAGGAACCTCAATTTTTCTCCGAACCAGAATTCTTCCGCCGACCGTAAGGGTTCAGGGGGTTTGAAAATAGGGTTTTTAGGGTAAGTCTCAATAATAAATTCCAATTTTGGGATGTTTAGATATGCAAATGCAGTAAAGCCCCGATAGACCATAATTTGTAGTTTTCTAAAACCTTTTTCAGAAATCCTTGCATTTGAAAACCATCAGAAATTCAGTCCGTTTGGCACAAAAATGTTACTTAACCTAAAAAAACATCTAAAAATTTGAAATCGGAGCGGATGTCTGGTTTTTGCGCGATCCAGAGTTGCGCATTGATACCTAAATCGGAAATCTTTAATCTAATTTTGCGACACCTTGTATAGGTTGTACGTTAAATTCCTCCGTACCGATAATACGGTATGCTTATTCCCAGCCCAACGCCACCATTTCGCGTGTATTCACTGATTTACAACCCGACCCCCCCAGCAGCGCACGAATCCTGTTACTGTAACAAATTGGTTGTGGTGCAGGGGAATGTGCGCGCGTGTGTGTGATGGGCGATGGGTTGTTTACCGCGGATGCCCTCAGGGTATCTGGCCCCCTGGAGGGAGTCCGAGTATCCATTTCCACCATTGATCTCCACCTCCCCACCATCCGAACAGGCTTTTGATGCGCGGCTTGCCCCAGGGGCCACCTGTCCAGCCGGGGTGTGACCCTCGAAAAATGAGGGGCGGCAGGTATTCGCTTACCACTTGGAAGCCGTGGAGGAGGCGCGGCTGCCCCTGGTCGGCGCCCCTTTAGCTGTGTCGATGATCTATCACTCGATATAGGTAAATAATTAGCGTCGATAAGTGGGGTCATGTGGACGAAAAAGGGGCGCCGGAGTGCAGACCGTCGGGCGCTCTGTTTGGCTTGCTAATTTGGAAATAAAGAAAACCCACAAAATGAAAAATTCTGGAGCGAAAGCCCTAAGCAAGAGGTATGCCTTTCAGCTTTAAACAAAGATATTTCGATTCTGAATGCCTCATTTGTGCCCGTGAAACTTTGGACTTTCAGAAGTGTGACAAATGGTACTGGACTGTTAGCGGGGGGGGGGGGACGGCCAAATCTTTTCCAGTCATTTTGTACGGTCCTAGCACAAAATATAAACAATTATTATAGCATTTTACACAGTTTTTAGATGTAAAAAGATCATCCCACACACCAGATGGTTACAGTCGCTTCGCGACTGCAACCATCTGGCCTTCGGGCTACCCTACATGTCCCACTCCACCACATCCTTTCCCACCTCCATCAATACCCCCCATAGCCGAAATCCTGATCAAAAACTACCTAAATACCTTCCCGATGGCTTCAGATACCCCCATGGCTGAAATCCCCTTCAAAAACTACCTAAATACCTTCCCGATGGCTTCAGATACCCCCATGGCTGAAATCCCCTTCAAAAACTACCTAAATACCTTCCTGGTGGCTTTAGATACCTCCCCTAGCCTAAATCTCCTTAAAAACAAAAATAACGACCGACCGGATAGGTTGGAGCAAAAAAAAGAAATGAATGGCTCTTGTGAAAATTTTCATCCACGAAACGCGCGCCACCTGGATCACTATGTCCAAGATCACCCCAACCTCCGTCCCCCACCCCTTTTACTAAGGAAAAACTTTCAAAGTTAATTTTAATAATTTAAACTAAAACTTTTCCGTAATTTTTTAATCAGTTTGGGGGTTTCTGACCACGCTCTATCCGAATCCGAAGAGAGCTAAGCTCTAGCTCCTTTCCCCTTCGAGTTGAATTCGGCTTCAGACACACACAGACGTTTTTACTTTTTTATTATAGTTGATAATAAACTTTTACGAAAATTTTTGGCTTTTTGGTCATTTTTTATAACTTACTAGCAATCGAAAACTATAAAAAACATTATGAAAATACACTATGGAAGATTACCCATAAATAGTCGTTATTCTCGAATTACCGAACAGCATTAACAAATCAAACCAAAACTAGTTAGCGGGCTCCGCCCGCTAACCCCGAATACCAATCAGCCAGAAAAGGGCGTCCCTTTAATTCCTTTTCCCCACCGTTTTCCCTGGCCCGAAATACGGTCAAAACCTTTCAGACTTTCTTCTGACCTTCTTCAAAACCATCCCCCAACCTCTAACAGTAGCCGAACTTTGCTGGGTGATGTTGACATGGCCAAGTAGTGATGGCCATGTACGGGGGGCTGCGTGAGCGTCCACTTTCCCCCCGCATCCCCCGTTCTTTCCAACCGGGTTGAAGAAGACGCGAGGGGGTCACTTGGTTTTTGAGTTGGCGAGTGGTGTGGATAGAGAAGACACACGTCTCGCCTTGGGCCACTTCTTTTCAGGGCCCTAACGCCGTCACGCACGGGCGCTACCGCGCATACAAACCCGCGCGAGAGAGGGCCCTAGGGGGTGGCTCGGCTACCGGCTCATCCCTTACCCGCTTGCGCGCCCGGGTCACTCCTGTTTTTGGGTAAATTTTTGTAAGGAATTGCTACAGGTTTTGAGGAGCTTCTCGTAGTCGTTGCGTTTCTTTGCAACGTAAGGAAACCGCCAACATTTGACCGCTACGCAAACGCAACGCGTTCAGGCGGTGGTGTTCATCACCGCGCCGAACACCTCGAAACTGTTGGGGTTTAGAGTTATCCGGAATTTACGTTTAGTTTGAATATTTTGTGTTTGATACCTACTTTTCTACTTGAGACAAACTATTCGAAGGCCAAACCCGGCGGATTTGCAAGATTTTCGTGGGTTCGAGCTCCCGAAGCTGTCGGGCTCTTTTAGAAATTGCTGAAATGCTGTTTTAAAAGTTTGCCCTTTGGTTTTTGATACTTTTAACATTTTTCCAGGGCGAATTCGGGACCACTGTGATTCCAAGCTTTTCGTGAGTCAGTGGGGGGATCCTAGCTCTTTTTCGATCTTTTTTTTGGGTCCCCTGGAGTGCTCGACCAACTGACCATCATGCTGCTGCTGCTGTTTCTCGGCGGGCCCAAGGGACATCCGCGTGAAACAAAACCGGCGACAAACCGTGACACTCCCCCCGGGTCATGAAATGGCCCCGGGAGTGCCGCTCAGCCCCCTGGCACTCCCTGGCCCTTGGGCCCCAAACCTCCGGGTGGGCCACCCAGCTTGCTCGGAATGATCTGAGGTTTTTTGGGGCAGCGAAAAAGTTGAATGGGATGCTCTAGCAAAAAGTGGCAAATCACCGGGGGTTACGAGGAGGTTGTTGAAAAACTGTCGGGCGGGAAGGCTGTGTTTTTGGACGTTCCCGAGAGTAGCGAAAGGTTGCGATTACTTTGCGCTAAATTGCTTTAATTCTACGTTTAGTTTAGATGGTAGAAATTAAAACTACTAAATTAAATCAAGGCAAATATAGCAAAAAAAATGGGTTTTTGTTTTATTTCCAGGGAAACAAACCTTTCCCAACTATCCAAATTTTCAATTTTCTATCCTTATTCTAATATATGATACAATCTAATATGTAAAAAAGCGTGTTTTACTGTGTTTCTACTTTTTTACTATTCCTTAGCCTAAATCTTTACAAATTTTCATCAAAAAACACTAAATATAGATTTTTCTACAAAACGTTACTGATTTTCGACGAAATTTTAAATTTTGGAGTCTTGTTCGAGGTTTTCCAAATATTTTTGCTGCCTGAAATACTGATCTTTACATCACTTATCACTTATATATTAATATATAAATTTCTAATGTCCGTGCGCCCGTCCGTCCGCCCGCCCGCCCGCCCGCCCGTCCGACCGGATCGCTGCGGGACCCCAGGACCGGTTCGGACGGGTCCGGGAGCCGGGGCGTTTCGGGATTTCGGGATTTCGGGATTTCGGGTATGGGATTCCCCCCGGGAGGGCCAGCGCTGAACCCCCGCGGAGCGGGGGGTCAGCGCTGGTACAATCTATATATCTAAGATACTTGTCTAAATCTTACGGAAAAGAATAGTAAAATATGTGCTACTACGCTGCTTTTAGGGGTAAAATACCAATTATTCTTCCGGTCTTTTTTTGAAAGCGACTTTTCCTATTAACTTTAACGTTTAAAGTTTAACTTTTCTAGCCATTTATAACCGTTACCAACCATCAAGTAGCCATCTTTATTAATCCATTCGGTTTGGGTCAAAGCCGACGCGCCAGGGCCCGACTTCCGGCTCAAACATGACCTGTAGCATACTCTTTGCATCCCCCCCCCTCGTTGAGTATGTGGTCCCTAAATGGGCCTCTTTTTAGGTGGGATCTGGATTATGGCTGGCTACCTTGAGGGGTGATGGACTCATGTTTACCCGGTGGCCTAACGAGTCGTGGCTGGGCCCCCCGCTCGCAGCGCGGTACCCACTTTGACGAGATCTCGGTGCTGTGTGCGCGTTGCGCAACGTTTCTTTTCATGCTTAATTGACTTTTTGGGTTTGAGGTATCGTTTATTTTAATATTAGATTTATTATGGTACTTTTACATTATCGGGGGAAGAAACAAATTTTTTTGCTGCAACTAATGCGATCCCTAGAAACGTGATAGCACCTATTTTTTAATAGTTATTTTACTAAATAAGAAAATTAAATTTGAGAAATTTTACAAAATCACAACAAATCGGGTGGGGAACTATTTATGAAAACTTAGCAAAATTTTTGACTCGAAGTTTTGTTCGAAAATTTTGTTTTGGTTTGTTAGCAAAAATTTGTAGCTTAGATTACTAAATTAAAAGTTCTCAGCATTTTCACAATTTTTTGGACAAAATTAAAGGTTTTAGAGAATTTTAATCATTTTTTCGAACTTTCTATGCTGAAAAAATTGTTTACGCTACAGAAATGGTGCGCATTTTGTTATTGCCCCCCCCCCCCCCCGCTAACAGTTTAGTACCTTAATTTCAGGGCTATGATATTTTCTGTCCTAGCCACTGGGGGCGTTTTGAAAACTTTGGTACCAACGCAGCACGTAGGTCATGGGCGAGTTCCGTGGCCCCCGGAAGACAACTGGCGCGTCGCCGAGGGCATCTGGCGACCCGGTTGGGTTTGGGGTGTCTGTTGAATAGCGATTCGCGTGGGCTCATCCCCCCCATTTAGATCAAAGAAATCTGTATCCACCCTGAGCCGTGCCTATCAATTGCGCAACCAACATCACACCCCACCCAAATCCCCTGTCCATCCCCTCCACGGCTAACAACTTTGCCGAGCCGACACCGTAATATTTGTTTAAACTTATGTACTGGTTCCTCAATTATTATTGCGTGATTAAAACTAGCTTTTCTGTATCCATTGGCCTAGTGGTTAGTAAAGTTGGCTACAAATCTAGGGGCGAAAGTTCGAACCCTGGCTTGGATTTTTTTTGCTTTTTACACATTCATTTTCTTTTTCTCATAATCCCGACAACGAGAATACCGACAGCAAAAATGCCGACATATTATTGGCGCTAGTTTCAATGCGGTTCTTTTCAAACAGCGATTTTGCCTGTACGGCTTTTGGTGTGATATTTTGGAGTTTCGGCTGTCGGTATTATCGGTTTCGGCCTTTGAGTGTTGGGATTATGGATATCGATAGCTTGACCTGTCATTAGGACTGTCGGTATTTTGGCTGTCGGAATATTGATCTTTCGGTATTTTGGCTGTCGGCATTTTCACCGTCGCGATTTTTGAGTGTCGGGGTTTTGGCTTTCGGTATTTTGGGGTTTTTGGTTAAAGAACGCCAAAAACTGTGTCCAGCACCTGTTCAAGCGTGTAAGTCATCATCCAGTCGCTTTTCCTGTGTGCTTCCGCCCGTATCCTCTACACACACAAACCCCTCGGCCCATGCCCTGAGTGACTCATTTTCGTGTATGTGTGTCAAATGAGTGTCAAGTGGTGTACTCGTATTTCTGTCCTTCTTAACCACAGGAGGTAATCATCCCCCTGCTGGCAATTGTTTTGCACATCTCGGGTTTTTCCGTCGGTTACTGTAGCCGTGGAGGGCGCATAATATCGTCGGTTCCCACGCTTCCCGCCCCAGCCATCCCTGGCACAACATTTTGGCGCACACCGGTGGAAAAACCGGGGAAATGAGCGGAAAAGAAAATGAATCAGCGGGTTGAGGGTGGGAATTCCGGGGGCTTGTGGCCTTTTTGATTTTTTCTGAGGTGGCCAGGGGATCGTCGCGTAGTCAGAAGCTAAAACGATTTTGGAGTAGAGAAATTAGGTTTACTGGCCAACTAGCAGAGATTTTTTGGGAAATTGATACGAAACGAATTTAGCAAACGATTTTGAAGTTCGTTTTGAGATTTGGAAATTTCAGGAAAGCAGAAAATTTGTGTGCAAAAAGCCAGGCTAGCATTGAAGCGTGTCGAAATCGAAATTCAAATATTTTTAAGCCTATTTTTCGGAATTTTCAGCCTAGCAGCGGTACTTTGGGAATCGAAATTTTGCTATCATATTTAGCCAATTTTCCTGGGCAGGCTAACCACAACCGCCCATGGGTTCGGTCCCGATGGCTCCCGGGAAAAGGCGTACTGTACGGGTTTTTGCCTGGGGCGCGAAATAGCAGCATGATTTTAGCTGCGCAGGCTTGCTTTCGCAATGACGCGACGCGTCTATCGCACGCGTTGCGGTCTTTCTAGGTTTCCAATTCTACCGGACGTTTTATTAGGCGCCGGGCCGCTGTGTAACAGGGATTATTTGGGAATTCCAAAATCTGTATCTTTTGGCCTATTTTGCGAGGCAAGCTAGCAGGGATTCTTTGGGTTGCTAAATCCAGGTCTCTTTAGCCAATTTTCGGGGCAGGCTAGCAGTGATTATTGCAGAAACGAAATCTAGCGATTTTTAGTCGATTCTCCTAGGCAGGCTAGCAGCGCTTCTTTGCCAATCTAGCTTTTTAGTAGATTTTCCTTGGCAAACTAGCAGCGATTCTTTGCCCCGCCGATTCAAACGCATTTTAGTTTACTACTCCCCTGCCCTTTCCCCCAAATTTCGTGGCGTGGCCTACTACTGTAATATGTGCGTGGTGGTGACCTTTACAGCAGACACGCGCGTGTGTCCCACTGGATCATCCCCCAATCGGGGAGGAGGAGGGGGTGGGGAGGAACAGTTGTGTGGCCCACTCCCCCCTCCATCGGGATGGGTCACTTTTTAGGGTGCGCGACTGCTTGCACCTCCCCGGGGCCACGCCCATCACTTTTTTGGGGAGGCTTGGATCCCATCCATCTCATCTCGGCCAAGTGATGGTGGGGGGGGGGGCAGCTGTTGTTCTTTGGCATATGCCTACGGTATGCTTGCCTTTTTGCTTGATTTTTCTGGGGGGTTACTGTAGGTTGGTGTGTTTTAGGGGAGAGGGCCATGACTGGGGTAAAAGATAACGAAACAATCGGCTTAAGTTACTTGGTTTTTAGCTCAAGTCTAAGCTTTACTTGGTTTTCAATGCTTGGCTTAGACACAGACTAAGCATAGGCCTAAGCTTAGCTTATCTCGGATTCAGGTGCTTGTGCAATATCGGGGGGAACTTTCTTCCTCATAAGTCCACAAATGCCTCACAACGCAATATCAAGTGTTTTGATAGTGTTTTAGGTCAAATTTAACGATATTATAAGCGAAAAAACAACCAAAAAAATTTTTTTTTGAAATTTTGGTCGAAAATCGGTCAGTTTTGCTCGAACAATCCATATTTTTTCGGTATTTTTTAAAAATAAAAATCGATAAAGGTTCGTATGTGTTTTGTGTGGTCCCATCTTCCTTTCTAAACGTTGTCAATACCCACCGTACCCTTCGATAAATGCTGACATCACCTATTGACAGATCGAAATGAGCAGCAGCATGTGGCGCGCTATAGGGAGGGGATGGGTTGGCTGAACGGAAAAGGGATCTCCTTTTTTGACACGAGAATCGCCCCCTTCCCACCTTCCATTTCCGATCATTTGTCGAGAGACCCCCTCGTGTCATTAGGACAATCTGTTGCTCTTTTCGATTGTCTTTTGGTTTTCTATAAACGAAAAAATGTAAAACTTATATTTTTATCATTTTCGGACCAGTATTTTGGTTTTCTATTTTTTTTGGACTTAATGCGCTTTTATTTCCACGCTCTTTCGGGAATTTGTTGAACGCTTAAACTCTTTTTTCGGAAATTTATTAAGAGTTCTTTACGCACGTTTTTGCGGCGTCAATTGTTGTGCGTCGTAGTCGAGTTTCCGGGCGCCTTTAGGTGAACCCCGTTAAATGTGAGTGTCACGCCAGCTTCACCGTTCCTCTTTTCAACTTTTGAAAAAGTATCTGGGAGTTGGCAATTGGGGGAAAAGCACCACCTCCAGCTCCCCCCACCAAGCTTGACCTTTTCCCGTTCCCCTCGACCATCGTCGCCCTTTTTTCATGGGTGCCGAAAATTTGGTGATGACTGGGCAGTACTGAACTGTTAACGGGGGGGGTAGAATGCTAATTTTTGGTGTATTTTGATGGATTTTGATGTTTACTGATAAACTAAAGTCGTAACAGCTTTCCGGAAAATTTTACAAATGACACTCTGACCATTTTTATAACTTTACGACGGTTTTCTTAATTTTTAAGAGTTCTGTATGAATTTTCTATACTTAAAAAGCGGTTAAAATGATACATTAACCGGGGCCATTATTTGGGGTCTGCCGAAACATAGTAAAAATTCAGTTTTCCCCTTCTAATCCGCCCCCCCCCGCTAACAGTCCAGTACCACTTTTCGCGACTTTTCCGAAGATTTGGCATTTTTCCACAGAATTTTCCCTTCCCCCGTTCCGATAAGTTTGTCTTCCCTTCTACCGTACCCGGTTCGAAGATGGTTGGCGGAATATTTTGTCTGTTGCGTTCCCCTATGGTGTTTTCAATATTCGCCCATGTGCAGAATATCATCCTCACATGATCGTCGAAGAATTCTCTTCTGGTGAGGGCCGTTATCTGGCCCTGCAATCAGTGTCACACACTATTCGCATCCATTTCATTTTTGCCCCCTGGTCTCGTGATATGTGGGCGAGACTTGGCTAGAATTTGGTCGGTTCTGGTGCGTTAGCGGGGTGGGGGGAGCTTCCTTTATTCAACGTAACCCCAGATAAATAAAATAAAGGATATCGTTTTTATGAAAGTTTTTCATTACCGGAAAGTGCTAAAAATTAAAAAAATACGATTATGAGAGATTTTGATAACTTTTTGATACGTTTATGACCAAAAAGTCAATATTTTTTTGAATAGTTCATCATTTTTATAACCTTTTATAGCTAAAATAAGGTTTACAATGCGGGAAAAGGTCAAATCATCCCCCCCCGCAAATGAACCAGCACCTAATTTGATGGAAATAGGTACACAATGTAGATTTCTATAGCGTTTTCGACATTTTTAGCACGTAAATATTGATTTACTTATATAAAATGCCCTTTTAATTATTCGTCATGACTCAGCCTCCCTTTTGCTCCTCCTCCTCCTGCTCCTCTTTGCTGATCTCCACCCCGGCGCTTCGGCCAACACCCACAGCCCCCTCTGATATTTTTGATCGAGACACGCGTGGATCAATTGCTCATTCCCGACTCTCCACATACACACACTGATACACACAGATACGCAGCACTTACCGCGTACTTCTGCCATTAGATTAAGCTTATACTTCCGGTTTTTGTTAGCGAGGAGGTTAGATGTTCCATTTCCGCTTTTCCCTTCGCCGTTCACGTTTCTACCTTAACTTGTACATTTCAGGCGTGTGGCCTGATGGCGGATGATTGCCGCTACGTGTGTCTGGACTGTCCAACATCATTCCATTCACTACAGCTTCTCCTCGACCACGGCACCGCCACACACAACAAGGACGCGGCCGCCAAACAGGACACCCTGGTTCGTTTTTTAAAAAGTGTTTATCAAGGTTTTTTTACTTTTTACTTTGTTTTATTTTTATAGCTTGAAAGAGCGAAAAATGCAATTTAAGATTTTGATATGGCGCTTACGGGAACCCCGGACACGGTGCTTGAGCATTATCGGGGGGTGGGGAGGGGTTGCAGGTTACCAGTGGAAGAGCAACTTTTTTTCTTCAATATTCAACATTTCTATTATTTTGCAAGTTTTTTCGAAAGTATTGAATAAATACCAAAGAATACAAATTAAAGAAAACGATTTTTCGACCAAAAAAAACGCCGATTTTCGTCCAAAATGTCGAAATTTTGAATTTTCAAGATATTTTAGACAGTTTTCACAATTAAAATACAGGGTGTCCCAAAAAAAAACCCCCCCTCGGCATTTGGCCGTCTTCTATCCCAGCGGGACCAAATTTTTACCAGCGCTGGGGACCCATAAAAACTATGTGCAGCCGAATTTTCTAAGCAAAATACTATAAAACAAAAAAGTTATCGTTAAAAAACTGATTTTTGGGAAACGCTAGTACCGATTTTTCGCTATGTTTTCGCAATTAGCATGCCGATTTTGAGTAATTTTCCCAAAAATCGTCATTTTCGGGTCCGTTTCTGTTCGTTTTGATAATAAAAATTGATGAAAAGTCTCGATTTTGACGTAATTTTCGTAAATCAAAAACTTCCTCCGGGTGGAAAAAAGTGCCCTCTTCATTTTTGCTAAACATTTCGAGGCCCTAATCCATCAAAATCCTAGTGAAATCGGCAAAATAAACCTTAATTTCAATATAACTTTTTTGTCTTACAATATTTTGCGTCGAAAATTCGGCTGCACATAGTTTTTATGGGTCCCAATCACTGGTAAAAATTTGGCCCCGATCCGATAGAAGACGACCAAATGCCGAGGGGGGGTTTTTTTTTGGGACACCCTGTAGAGTTAAATCTTACTAACGACAGATTAAGATGCTTACTATTATGTTACGAGGCATTTCTGGAGTTAAAAAAATTAGCACCCCCCCGATAATGCAAAGGCGCCGAAAAGTTTTTGCTTTGCAGCCAAACTTTCTAGGCTTTTTCAGCCCTCTGAAAACGGAATGAAAAAGCTATCTGGGACTTGCTAAACCGTAAAAACCGACGAAAAAGCTAGTGCGACCCTCCCCCACCCTGCCCAACCCCATGGTAACAATCCATCACTACCCCCACCGTTGCTGCTAATCGACGCAATTGGCCCTCTCGAAAAAGTTGTTCAAACTGGGCGCGGTGGGTTGCAGTGCCAGTTACAAAGGGACGGGCCCCCATGTGCCCTCGGGCCCACATAGGTGTCCCGCGGACTGATCTCATGCTCACCCTCCAGCCCCTGTCACAACGGTCAGCCGGCCATCACTGTGGCCCATTCACAACAAGTTTACCCAATTTTTGGCTGAGCCTGTCGCTTTTCGTGTTGTTTTGCTTACTTTTCGGGGTTAGATTAGTTATTATTGGCCACGAATTAGATTTCAAAAGCCGAATTACGGTATATTTTGATATTTTTAGGTTCTTTTTTCATTATCGGGGGCAACGTTTTCTAAAGATAGTATCATTTCTACTCTCTGTGTCGCCCCCCCAGCTCTCTCTCCCTCCCTCTCTCTCTCTCTCTCTCTCTCTCTCTCTCTCTCTCTCTCTCTCTCTTTCTTTCTCTCTCGCTCCCTAATTCTCTATAGCTATTTTTAGAATTTTTTTCAAGGCAAAAACTCTTTTTGTGTGCCATTTCGGGTTCTTTGGCATTATCGGGGGACCAACTTTTTTTCTTAATAACGGAAGTGTTTTCACTTTTCTTCCGCGTAGAAACTTTACAAATGTTCATCCTCCCCCCCCCGCTAACCCACCAGAGCCAGAGCTACCGTAACCCCGGTCTTGTACTAAATCCATCTCACCCAGCTCGGTCCAACCCGCCTGCTGGGACCACACGTTGCACTTATTACCGTTCTTCTACACGCGTTAGGGCCCTCTCCCTTCTGGGCCCCTGGGCCCTAAGGGCGGAAAGGGATGGGTCAGTGGCGATGCGTGCCAGCCAGATCCACGCAAACAGCTGCTATCTCTCCGTTCTCCTCGCTCTTGCTCCCCACCGTGGAGCACGACAACTGTCCTCCGTGAGCAGGAGCATCGGGGGTGAAACACGCGTCCCCCTCAGCGCTTCTAATTTTGGCCTTTTGGCCTGGGCCATGGGTCACGTCTCACTCTGTGGTGGTCAGTCTGTGGCTTTTGATCGGGTTCGCGTGATCATTTTTGATTATAGGGTCTTGGGAATTCGTCGATTTATTTGAGCGCTTTTATGGCTACTACGGTAGCTGGGTCATTTTTTGGGACCTTGACGATTTTTAACGAGCCGGCTATAAAGGACAATTTTTCGGGTTACGGTAACTCCATTTTGAGGTGTATTTTTAGGGCTATGTACCTCTTTCTAATGACACGACCACGGTAGCTAGGTCATTTTTTTAAGTTTTTAGCGGTTTTTAGTTGGTGCGGAACGGTTTTGTTTAGATGATGGTGAAAAAAATTGAGGCTAGGTAGCAGAGATTCTGAAGGAATTTTTTGAGGCTGTGCTCCCTTTCCGCTTGGCTACTATGGCACATGGGCGGGTCATACGCATCAGCTGTTTTTCCTTGCACTTTTTCTGGCGGTTCGGATGGGCCATCCGAACTCTCAAAGACGCGAGTTCAGCCCGCGGTCATGATCCTTTGGTCATTGTACTCAAAGTTCAACCCAGAAATTCCTCAAGAATCACTGCTAGCCTACCCTCCCCCGAGCGCGGCCTACCAAAAGCCATCTACGGTATCTGTGATGTGGCCATCATCAAAAAAGGAGGGCCCCCAGTGGTCCTCTCTCTCTAGGTACTCGGCTGGCTTGTTTGAGGGTGGTGCCCCCCTATGGAGGGGGAGCTTCGTGTTTGAGCGCTCTTGACCCGTGCAACGCGAGAGTCTTTTGACAATCAGAAGGGGACAGACAGACAGACAGACAGACTGACTGACTGACCGAACACATACAAACACAAGCTTCTTCTTCCATTTCTTTACCCTCACCCCCCCCCCCCTGGGTCTTGACATGATGACCATACCTTCCAACGGACGGGGTCAACTACGGTACCGTGATCGTGGGATTTATCTAGATGGTTTGGCCGATGTATATTCAGATTTAGGAAATCCTAAATGGCCTCTGCTAGCCTGCCCGCTGCTGCAAAAACTTTTCGAGAGCTACAGTGCATTTCTCTCGCTCACTCTCACACACTCACTCACTCGCGCGCGCTCTCTCTCTCTCTCTCTCTCTCTCTCTCTCTCTCTCTCTCTCTCTCTCTCGCTATCCCACTCTCGCTCTATCTCGCGCTCTCTGTATCTCTCTGCCTCTCACTCTACCTCCCTCTCTCTCTCGCTCTCAGTCTCTAACGCTCGCTACTTCTCTCCCGCTCACTAACTCTCTCCTACTTACTGTATTACTATTCCCGGCACCAGCCAAAACTTTCCTCTCAAATCCCGTAAATTACCTCTGCTTGCCTGCCCTTCTCCCGTCAAATTTTCTACAAAAACTACCATTTCGCAAACTCTCCCTAGCCATGCCTCCACGAACTTCTATCACACTCCGCTCCCCCTCCCAACCCGTCGATTGGTGTGTTCCGTACTATTGTTTGTGGCTGCCATCCTCTTGCTGGAGGGGTGGCTGTCGGCACGAAGTAGTGTGTGTGTCTACTATGTATCTACCCTCAGGGCCCATCCCCTCACTAGACTCCGCCCCATTCCTCTGGACACCCCAGGGGGCACCATCTCCACCCCTCCCCTCTATTGTCTGGGCTGGTGCCTGGAAGCTTCACACAAAGCCCCTACCACATAGAGGCATCCACCCTCTGGGGCTTGACCTTTGCCGGCGTTGAACTTGTCATACGATACGGGTGGATACCTATTGACACCGCTCGTCTTACTTACTTTGTGCTTTTTAAAGGGGTTCGAAAGTTGGGACTCTGATCTCTCTCTTTCTCTCTCTCTCTCTCTCTCTCTCTCTCTCTCTCTCTCTCTCTCTCTCTCTCTCTCTCCCTCCCTCTCTCTATATCTATCTATTTGTATGTAGATTTTTCGGCATTGTCGCCTAGTATAGCTCGCCTTTCGGTTCTGAAACTTCCTTGGATTACTGTAGACGAAATATGCCCTTTTTCTGAATTTCGAATTCTCAATTTTTTTCGTCGGTTTTTTTCGCGTTCCGCTGGCATACTGTAGACGATTTCATCTGTTTTTTTTCTCTAGGATCTGCCAAAAACGAATTTATCTTATTTTTTGCGTTTCCGCTAGCATACTATAGACGGAATCTCTCAAGTACGAATTTTTTATTTACCTGTTTGCTGAAACGCTACCAGGACCCAATTCAGGTTCTGGTACGTTAGCGGGGGGGGGGGCTTCTAGTAGAGCTATTGGGAAAGGGAACGGGAATGGGCATGGTTTTTCAAGATAAACTTTTATCCCCCCGCTAATGCACAAGAACCAAAATTTTTATTTTTGAATTTCTAGGGGCTTACGGTAGACCGAATAAGATTATTTATTATCCTCCTGGTCTCTGGAACGCATTAAGAACAAATTTAGGCTTATTTTAAACAATCTTGCTATCGATTTTTACGTAGTTTTTCTTCTACTAAACGTCTTTTTACATAAATCCTATTTCCAGGAGATGAAGCTCGACCTGAAAGAGGAGCTCGACGCCGAGATAGAGGACGACGATGACGAGATGGACACCAGTATACCAAATACACCGTCACCCACCGGAACTGAGGTCGGTTTTTAGGGTTTTTGGGAATTTTGAGCTTTTTAGAACAGCGGCTCAATGTTGGAGGACGGGGGAACGCCGACGCTGATCAACAAGAATCAGTGCCGATTCTGCGGCCATATCTTTGACGATCAATCAGAGGTGAGTGGGGGAACTGGCAGAATTCCTTGGGGAATTTTCAGGATTGGCGAGATCGTTATGGCCCCGGATTTACTATCCTAATGTCGAAATTCATACTGCCGAAATTTCAAAAGTTCGCAATTTCATATAATCGAATTTTTTTTTGCCCAGACGAATCGAAATAAATTCTCAGTTGAAATTTCTGGTCGACATGCGATGATCTTTGCTCGAAAAATCGTTTTTTTTTGTATAGCTAACGAAAACTGTAAATTTTTCTGCGGTTAGGAATAATAAAAAAAAAACAGTGAGGCATTTATTATATTTAGGTTATAAAAACGGGATCTTTAGAAAAAAAATAGCTCCCCCCGCTAATGCGAAAGCTCCGCAAATTTCGACAATTTAAAAGCAACCCGGGGGAAACTAGCAGAGATTCGTGGGGAATTTTCGGGCTTGACGAGATCTTTCGGGCCCCGGGGTTACTGTATAGCTGTCAAGTCAAGTATGGCCGGGAGGGCATGGGCATCCAGTTTCCGGTAATCCCCCCTAATCGGGCAGGTAGGGGGCAACTGTTTGCCAGGTCGATCATATCCCCCCACTGCTAGGGGCAAATATTCAAGGGACCGGGAAGTCAGCAAAACGCACGCACAGTCGATTTTTGGTAAACAGCCCAACCTGTCAGCTCGCGCATAGCCTAGAGCTGGCTTCATGGTTCGTTAAATGACTATGGACGTAAAAATTCGCCTGTTTCGGAATTACATGTCGTAATGCTGCGGGAGGGCTCTCCTCCAACGTTTGTATCTCGATCCCCCTGGGTGCTACAGAGCTGTAAACTGTACCAAAATACTCGCGAGAATAAGACGACCATTTTGGTATACTTCACGTTACTGTAGCGCAATGTGGGGCTAATTGTAAGATACATTAGGTCGACGTCGATTTTCACGTCCAAAGAAGCTTAAAAAAACTTCGTGAGTCGAGTTGCGGGCGTATGAGGCTGTTTGCCAGTAAAACGCCCAAGGAGTGAACCAGACTTATTCGTCCCTTTAAACTTTCCATTTCAGTTGAGCGCCCACTACACGTCAGCACACGCCGACCGGAAGCACTATTCATGCCCACAGTGCCCGGCCGTATTCGCCGTGAAGCGGGAGCTAGCTACGCATAGCCGGACACATCAGGGAGCTACGCCGTTCACGGTACGCTAAAGATAGATAAATCGACGCTCGAGAGAGAGAGAGAGAGAGAGAGAGAGAGAGAGAAAAATACGAGCAAAATCATACATATCAAGACAATCTTCCTAAAAAATATCATACCATTTTCAGTGCGAGGAATGCGGCAAAGAATTTGGCACCCGACAACTCTTGAAAAAGCACTGCATGTGGCATTCGGGCAAACGCAACCACGTCTGTCCCCAATGTAACAGCGCGTTTTTCCAGGTAAATTTTACGCAGAATTTCTTACTCCAACTTTTCCCTTGTTCCAGAAAGGTCACCTCACCCAACATCTGATGATCCACCGCGGCAGTCGCCCCCACGTCTGCTCCCTTTGCCAGAAGACGTTCATCTTCAAGTTTGACCTGAATCGCCACATGAAGATCCACGCCGAGAAGGGGCTGCCGTGTCCAAATTGTCCACAGGCATTCGCCAGGCACAAGCAGTTGCACGACCACATGATCAAGTGCAAGTCGATGTTGCATGAAGCGTACGTTTTTTTGGGGGGGGGAATTTATGGATTTTAGCGATATTTTAGCGTAATGCCGAAATACAAAATACGTCAAATAAAAAACGCCAAATCTAAAAATGTCGAAATCGATAATACCGAAAATATTCTGATCGTCTAGCACTTTCGATTTTTTTTATATTGGTACTGGGTCATTAGCGGGGGGGGGGGGAACTCCCAATAGCCTTATTGGGATAGCGTGTCTTTTCCCCCCGGTTGAACATCCTCCCCCCTGCTAACGAACCAGAACCGGAATTACGTGTAAGACCGGTTTTTATACTCTTATACTCTTTGGTTATACTCATTTCATTAATATTTTTTACAGTTCCCCAGCCGCTCCGTCGACACCTCTACCAAACAATGAACGTCGCGCCTCCATGCCGATCCTATCGACGATCCAGCAGTCCCTGCCCGCTCCGAGACCCGTGCTCCCCTTCCACCCCTCCTCCATCAACCTTTCCTCATTTTCGCCGGAAGAAATTACAAGGGTTAGTTTTCTTGTGTTTTATTCGCGGTCGGGATTCGAACCCGCATCATATTCGCGACAGCCTAGACGTCTGCCAATACGCTACAAAACACCAAAAATTTTTAAAATGATTTCGATGAATTCAGTCGAATTTTAAATTTTTTTCAGATGGCCCAATTCCTCGTCTCGCAACAACAACCCCGGCCCGCTCCCCCGCCACCCCCTCCCCCACCTACCGTATCCCAGCCAGAGGTGTCCTGCGTACTCTGCGGCCTCCATTTCCCCTCCCAGCCGGCCCTCTTCCTCCACATGGCCCTCCATATCAATCCCGGAAACTTGTTGCAGCACCAGGTAGTTGAACTTGAACAGCTCCAACAGCTCGGGCGTAACAAAATAACCAAAATATTCAGGCTGACCCGCTCCGACAACCCCTGTCCGTCGTCGCCCCCTCACCTCAACGTGACGAAGAAGAGCCCGCCACCCCGTCGATCAGCGACTCGGCCACGAGTTCGAGCTGTCCGTCCAGGTACGAGATGTCCCGGAACAAAGATAAAAACAACAATTCCAGCCCGCAGAAGACGTCGCCCATCCTCCAGTCACGCTCCCGGTCGACGACACCTGCCATGCATCTGGTCGTTGATGGAGGAGTGGAGAACAAGTTCGTTTTTGCCTTTTAAAGGGATCGGCAAGGCACTGATGTCAAATTTCGGGCTTATGGAATTGTTCTGCTGGATTCTTTAAGCTTAGTCACGTTTTAGAAAAGGGGTATTGGACGGTGAACGGGGGGGGGGGGGAGTGATTGGTGCGGCCCTGTAATGAAATATTAACCATTTTATTGAGTTTTAACCACATTTTTCAGATAAAATTTTTGAAAAATGTCCAAAACGTGAAATTTTTGTTAGTTTGTTAGAACTTTCTAGAAATCAAAACCCCTAAAAACGCTATGAAATATAACATTAATAGACGGGAAAACAAAAAGCCGTTTCCCGCGATTGCCCCCCCCCCGCTAAAAGTCTAGTACCGTAAAACGCGTGTAGCAAGGTTAATTTCCAGGAAAGAACGGAATTGGTGCCCGCCTTGTTAACACAAGCTCTATATCTTCATACCGTTAATTTTTCAGATGCTGCTCCGACTGTGAGCGTGAGCGTGCCCGAGCCCGAGCCCTCGAGTGCGAGATGGGCGTCGAGCGGGAGCGTCTCCGGCAGGCGCGTCGTGCTCTAGAAGTTGTGGGCGAGGTTGTACATGAGGTGGTCGGCCAATCGGTCCTGTGCTCCCCGTTCGATCCGTCGTTCGCGTTGAGGACCCGCCACGCGTTCCAGCAAATCCACCAGGCCCTGCACAATGCCACGCAGTGCTAGTCCGTTGTAGTTTGTAGTTTGGGGAAGTTGAAGGTGATCAGGGTTGTTTTTAGCGTGTAGTTTTTAGGTCTCGGAAATCTCTAAAATGACCATTTTTCGCCTTCAACATCCCTTTAAAGTTACTTAACTCACGTAATTACTTACCCCTCCTCCTCATGCCAATCATTCACGAGTCCCCTCCAAATTCTTGACGGGAACCGTTTTTTGTACCGTTTTGTACTTTGTTGTTTTTGTATATTTTCAGTATATTTGACCCTGGGGTTTTAAAAGGCGCCATTGTTCCTGTGTCCATAGTATCAATACGTACTTTACGTGTTTGTATGGACCCTGGGCTCCCGGTACCTTTAAAGGGGAGGGTAAGGCAGCGGATTACGGTACGCCAGTAACGCGGCTTAGAACTTCAGAAGGAATGCTTAGGCTGAGGCTTTGGCTTGGCTTGGCTTGGCTTAAGCTTAGCTTAGGCTTGGCTTAGACTTGGCTTAGACTTGGCTTAGACTTAGGCTTAAGTTTGGCTTAGGCTGGCCGTCGCTTAGGCTTAGCTTAGGGTTAGGCTTGGCTTAGACTTAGGCTTAAAGAGATAGGGGCGGCATAAGTCAATCGATTACGCGAGGGAAAGAAAATGTCTCTGCGCCTCTCCCCTGTGAGCCCTCTCTCGCGCGAGATCGCCGCGGGACCTGTTGAACCTCCCCTTCCCAAGGGGGGTTCAACAGATGCCGTCCTCATCTCTTTAAGTTTTAGGCTTAAGCTTAGGGTTGGCTTAGCCTTAGCTCAGACTCTTTGTCCAAAAAATCCATAGCCACGCCTTGCCCATCCCTTTAAACCCCCCGGATAACGTTGACCACTTTCAGCTCGAAAGTTTTGGCATTTGGCACCCTATTTGGTGCCCCAGCTACCGTACCCCATTTTGTGTGTATGTGTTGCCTTATATGAGACGTGGATCACGACAAGTGCCTTATTGTGTACACAGCAGAAAACATTCAGTGCCTGTATATTATTTATTTTGTGCCTTTTTACCGTGTATTTTGTGCCTTATTTGCATTTATTACGCGATATAATTCCCCCTACCGTAAACGAGTCTTGTCGACGAGACAAACCTGATGTGTGCCTTAATATTCCACTTTTTTGCTATTTTTTTAAAGGGACGAGAAAGGGTGGCTATGGATTTTTCCGCGCCGAAACCCGCAACGCGCAAGGTACGGCTTGAAGCTGTCGTAATCGATTGCGCGGTGGAAAGGTTAACACGCGCGTTGCGTCTGCGCTGCGTGTGCGTCACTACGTACGCACGTACGTTTTGTTAGCGTGTCGAAAAATCTCTAGAGACGCAAAAAAAACCCGAAAATCTATAACTGTGACTTGCCTGTCCCTTTAAAAACTTATTTTTTCCGATTATACACTTCTTTGATTACCGTAATTGACCCAGCGACACCTCGTCGCCGTCCCCCTCCACTGTGTATAACGCCGACATCAAGGGGCCCCCCGGCTACGCGGCCGTACCCTGTACACCCGTACCGTGTGCGCGCCCCTCTAGCTCGGAACATCTCCCACTTAGCGTGAAGTTCCTCCGCCAAAAATCACGGTCTTCTGGTCAACCCCACACTATTAATACCAACTATTGTAGTTTACTAATATTAATCCCATTAATTTTAATACTATTACACTTTAATATCATTAATACCATTAATGCGCCTTCAGTTAGCCGCCACGATACTTGAATTCCTCCCTTTTCACCACCACCATCATTGCAGACACGTGTCCTTGTTTGGAAGCCATTTTTGTATATTTTCGTTGTTGTAATAAATGGTCATAAATTTGCGAGGCAACCGATTACGCAGTGAAATTATGGTGACTACAAAGTACAGATTAGCTTACCGCAAGGCATAAACACGAAATTTGAGCGTAACACCTTCAACTACGCCCACGTTAAATTATCGGACAAAAAGGCGACAATTAGACCTCGTAATCGATTACGATCTCAAATTATAGAACTTGAACTACAGACTACCAACCACAGCATACTGGGAACCTCCAAAAAAGGTAGCAAGAAGAAGCACGACAGCCATAAGCTTGATCTCTCCACCCCCTCAAGGCTATTTGTCAACCGGCAGCGCAGAAGCGGGGGCGCGGTATTGACGACTGGCTGCGCGCTGGGGGACATATTGGTAGAGTACACAAAAATACTGTCCACACACAACGACGGCTTCTTCACCAAATATGGGCCCTACCCGAAAAAGGTAGGAGTAGGAGGGTAAGCGCGGTAAACGGAGCCTAACGTAGTCGTCTTTTAAAGCAACGGGCAAGGCCTATCAATTTTGTCCCTGTGCATTTCCTACAGCTTTGCCTCGTTGCGGTGACCGGCAAGCTAGCAGATTTTTTGGGAATAAGGTAAAATCTTATAGGTTAGCAGGTTTAAATGGGGAAGTCTGACAGCAATTCTTTGATTCAGTGACTCTCTCACCTTCTGTCGCTCTCTCTAACGCGCTCTCTCTCTCTCTCACTCTCTCACTCACGCTCTCACTCTCTCTCACTCTCGCTCGCTCTCTCTCTCTCTCTCTCTCTCACCCTCCCTTTCCATCCCTCTCAATCCGTCTTCTCTCTTTCGAACCAGTTATCTTTTAAAGGGGCAGGCACGCACTGTTAACGCGTCGCGGCGCGGAGAAAACCACATGAGATCCACAGCCTTGCACTTCCCTTTAACGCCTTGGTACGGTAAAGCTACAGCTTTGTTTGGCCTATAGAAGAAGCACGCACAAGAACCCCATTTCGTATCCGATAAGCTGAACCGCTGCAAAACACCCGAGCGCGTACTTTAGCACACCCACAATCAGCCCCCATACCGTGCTGAGGAAAGTCGCGTAGCCCCCACAAACAATCAAAGTCCCGGCACCCATTTCATAGCCCGGCCGGAAATTGTTGCTCACCTCCCGGTGGCCTCCAGCTACATCAGGCTACAAGCGACGCCCCGTTTCGTGTGCGCCCTTTGCCCGATTGTCCCCTGATCTTTGCGAGGATCAGCTGTTTTAACAGTGCTGCAAGAAATTCGCGGGGCCAGCCGTTGTAAATCTTATCTCAGGACAAAGGGCGCGCAAAAAATGAACCGACACCGTCGGCGCGTGGAGGCTTCCAGAAAGAAATGGGTTTCTGACCGGAAGGAATGGGGAAATGACGCGCTAGAGGTTTTTAAGTTTAAGGATAGTTTTTCGAGGCATTTTCTTCGAAATGTCGCCCGTTTTATACGACAGAAAGGGCGCGCTAAAATTTTTTAAACGCTAAAAAGGGTAGGTAAAAGGTATTTCGAAGGAAATTTCTATAAAAAGGGTAGTTTTAGACGCCGAGAATGACGCGCAAAAGTCTAAAAACATCTTAGACGTGTTTTCACGTTGATTTATAGTTTTGTGAGTGGATTTTGGAGCACTAGTTTTCTTGTTTTCTTTGTCTGAAATGACGTCCTCGACTTTCCGTCCATGGTCCAAGGGATTCTCTGATTTTTGCTAGCTTAATCTGGTCTCCGAACCGTGTGCCGAATCGTGCTAGCGCCCTTTTGCATGGAGATTTTTGCGAAAAGAACGCCTACCCAAGGCATCTTGCCTAGAAATCGGGGCAACAGATAGCGGGCGGCATCGGAGAAGCGATAAACAAATTGCCGTGAAAAAACGCGGCGTTGCATTGCCCTGCTACGCTACAGAATCGCGGGGAGTTCGAGGGGGAAAGCGGGGCAAAATTGTGACGGGCTGGGGTGGTGGTGTTGATCTTTTGGTCAGCCATTCGCCACAAAACTAGAAACCTTGAGTAAAAACTCTCTAAAAAGCTCCGTAAGCTTAAAACTTGCAAACCGATGCCAATCTTCAATAGGAGGAATCAACGCGTAAACTATCTAAAACAAACTTCCTAAAGTATCTGTTTATTTGCAAAATTCTGAAAAAATTTTTAGGAATTTTTTGAAAATCCGAAAAGAGCTTATTTTGGTCATTTTTCGTACGTTTTTACCAAAAATTCCAAAATATTCGATAATTTTCACAATCTTGATGAACTCTGTGCATCTAAAAACGGCGTAAAATGCTATAAAAATGGTTTTTGATGTGATTATTATAGGGGCGTATGCAATAACTTGGGGAAAATTCGGTTCCCCCTGCTAAAAGTACAGTACCCGAACGTCGAATTAGCTTGATAGCTTGCAAGATTTGTTGCTGTTTACGCGCACTATCTGCTGCTCCGATTCACGGGGAATTGTAGCCGAAGCAACAGGAAGAACAGCTACGTGTTTTCGTGGTCTCGCCCGCAAAGCAAGGATGGCGAGAGAGTGTCAGGGATAGAGATTACCGTTTTCCGAGAGATGGGGCGTCAATTGCATGGGGTGATCTTGGAGGGGATGAAATGCCCTACGACCCGTAGCCATTCCACCCGAGGGTTCCGCATAAAAGACCCGGCCGGTTATCTCGCGATGAACGGTCCGCTCGGGAACCTACCCGGGGTTTCTAGGTTGGTCCCCGCTTTTTCTAAGGATTCTTAGAGTTCAAAGCCCTATTTTTTCCACTGGTGCTCATCGTTAGGGGATCAGAAAAGTGTTTTAGAGCTCGGTTTACTAGGTTTAAGCTTTTTTTCGAATGTTATGCTTAGCCTTATTTCTTATTCTCTAACGATTCCATGCTTAAATTGTTTCATTTTAGCGCCCTTTTGCTTCAGAAATTTGCGCTGGCTGGAGCTGGCTTCAGAATTTTCGGAACAGCTATTTTTTTTGAAAAGTTCTGACGTATGTAACGAATTTTTATCGAAGAAAAACGGCATTTCCAAAGCCGAAACACTTTGTAATTTCTTAAATATGGTGGTTCGACAAATTCTGAAGGCAGATTCGGAATCAGCGGAAAATTCTACACCAGATAATGGGTTTAGACCAAGCTCAAAACGCCTGAATTCTAAAAATTATGAGTACTTTTAAAAGCTAACTTTCCAAGGCTTCCGAAACTCGCATGTTTCCTTTCTGTAATACCGGTTTTTATCTTTATTGTAAATAACACTACGGGTCTGGTAAAATCGCATGATTTCTCTTTTGAAATTCCGAAAGTACATATTCGTTTCGTTTTTATCTTTCTCTTTCCCCGGAGCAGCGCCTGTAAATTGTGTGTATAAACATTCGTTTCTTGTGCCCTTTTCCCTTCTTTCGCCTTTTTCACGCGGTTTGCTAGTGGAGCGCGGCGTCTGCTGGGTGGGTGACTGACCCGCTATCCAGGATCACGCCACCTCATTCGAGCTGTGGCTGGGGGGAGGAGGGGTCCAAATGGTCCACCCCCTTTGACCTATCCATACAACAACTATCACACCACCGTATCTGAGGCTCTTCACTTTTAAAGTTTCTTTGGGGTTGGGTTTATTCTTATTTTTTAAAGATTTTCTTTTAGTTTTCATTTGAGCTTTTTGCTTGGCCTTTTCGCTAAAAAGCATAAAGGCTTTTTGTCGAAATAAATGTATCTCCTCTTCTATTTTTTTTTTAATGTTGGTTTCTGGGGCTTTTTATGGGGTTGTTTCTCTATCCATAGCTGCCTGTCTGTCTCTTTCGCTCACTAACCGACTCTCTCCCGCCCTCTCTCGCACTCACTAACTCGTTCTCTCTCACTCCCGCTCGCACACATGCCCTGAATTTTTACTACCTCTATCTATCTATCTATCTATCCCTCGCTCTCTCTCTCTCTCTCTCTCTCTCTCTCTCTCTCTCTTCTTCTTCCCCTCAATTATAACAAAACATTCTCCATTTCCTCCTTTTCTGTATTTCCCTCTTTTCCATTTTACACCGCCATTTCCAGACTCGGGTTACCCTAACTACAAAATGACGGTCGTCACGAAGACGTACGCCTCCAAGAACAAGGAGAAGATCGAGCGGGAGAAGGCGATCAGCGACCAATTCCTCTCCGCCGACCTCGAGGAGATGGTCCGGCTCCAGGAGGAGAGCAAAAAGGTATACGATTTTAAAAAATGTTTGTTATTTTTTCCGAGCTGTTGGAAGGCATATGAAACGTTATCGTAAAAAATGTATTTATTTTTTATTTTTTCCAGATCAAATACGATGGTACAATCGTTTGGCGGAACGTCGCGTTGTTCGTCGTCCTTCACGTTGGCGCGTTCGCCGGCGTGTACCACATGTTCACCGCGGCGCGATGGGCCACCGTTGCGTGGAGTACGTTTTTAATCGATTGTTATTGTGTAAAAATGGAGAATTTCGTTTATTATAGTACATAAATTCCACAAATAAACAAAACAAACAAATATTTATGGACCTAAAAATCTCTTTTCAGCGTTCGGTCTGTGGGTGTTCTCTGGAGTCGGCATCACCGCCGGCGCTCATCGCCTCTGGGCCCATCGCTCCTACAAAGCCACCCTGCCAGCACGAGTGATTCTGATGATTTGCCAGACGATGGCATTCCAGGTGAGCATTAATAGATTTTTATATTTGAAAAGGATGATTTAATACTTATGCTACTTTATTACTTTATTCAACGTTAGATTATACGTTTAATATAACGATTTTAGAATGACATTATCGAGTGGGCACGCGACCACCGTTGCCATCACAAGTGGACCGACACGGATGCCGATCCGCATAACACTCGTCGCGGTGAGCGTCGTTTAAGATTTAGCTATTCGCTATCAAATCGCGTTTTATGGCCTTATGATTCTCATTTTTCAGGCTTCTTCTTCGCGCACATGGGATGGCTGCTCGTGAAGAAGCACCCTCAAGTCAAGCAGAATGGAGGAAAGCTCGACCTGAGCGATCTCTACGAGGACCCCGTCTGCGCCTTCCAGAGAAAGTAAGTTTTTTCGACGAATCTCCGGGATTAGCGGCTGCAAATATAACCTCTTCCTTTCCAGATACTACTTGCCGATGGTGGCCGTCTTCTGCTTCCTCCTCCCCACCGCCATCCCCGTCTATTTCTGGGGCGAGTCGGCCATGGTCGCCTACACGACGGCCGCCCTGTTCCGCTACTGCTGGACGCTGCACGCCACTTGGTACGGTGATTAATCTTAAATTTAATTAGAAAATATATATGGTAAATATAATAAAAGGTAAATTTATCGTGTTAAGTAATAAACATTTTTATTGTAGGTGCGTCAATTCGTTCGCCCACTACGTCGGCTACAAGCCCTACGACCGGAACATCACCTCCGTCGAGTCGATGTGGACCACGATGGTCGCTGTCGGCGAGGGCGGACACAACTTCCACCACACTTTCCCCCAGGTACGGTAGTGAGGGCGACTTTTAAATGTTCGAGAACGAAAATCGCGCGCAAAACCCGAAACAATAACCCTTACAGGATTACCGCGCGTCGGAGTACTCGCTGAAGCTAAACTGGACCCGATTGCTCATCGACACGTTTGCCGCCCTCGGCTGGGTGTACGACCGGAAGACCGTCGCCGATGAGGTCATCAAGCGACAGGCGAGTTATAGAAAATACTCGAAATATTTCGAAGAAAAACGCACTTTTTGATAGCTTTCAAGCATAAGAATCCGCGGGGCGTGAACTGGATTTTAAACCAAATAACTGAAGTTTTTGTTCTTTCGCATTATCGGGGGGGCGACTTAATTTTTTTCCTATAAGTCGTGGAATGCGTAGTAACGGAATCGTAACTATTCTATAAGAAAAAACTACTGAAAAACGGGATTTAGAAAAGAAAAATAACCTCATTAATTTTCAGATCGAAAAGCACGGCGGCTTCCCCGATCACCATCACCATTAAACCAAAAAACCCACCCCAAAAACTTGCTTGCCGCTGACCCTTTTTTCGCCGCTATGAATTTCCTCGATCTTGATGCCGGGTATCATTGATTAAGAGTAGATGTCCTCCTCTTATTGCTTACACCATTTCCTTCGATTGTACATGTTGTCTCCCCTCCGTTTTTTTCGTGACCATATCAGAATAAAGCTAATTGATGCTCCTATTAAATCACTGTAAAAGAAACATGAAACAAAAGCTTTTGAATGGCAAAAAAACACAAACAAAAGCTAAAACGGTTACGCCAATGGATGATCGTGTCCAGTGGAGCGCAGCGTTGCCCATGGGTAGGCCACATAGGATTCCTTTGGACGCTTTTTCGCAAGCTCTTTGTACTGTAGTTTTATTATTTATTGATTTTAAAGCTACGCGCCGCGCCAAATGACGCCTCAAATTTACTTTGATGGCTTTAAAGGGATTCGCAAGTCCGGAATTACTATAGATTTAGCCGGCTATGAATTGCATATTGATTTTACAGCGCACAACACGCAAGGATCCAACTTACCATTCCATTGCGTAATTAAATCCCGACGAGATGACAAGGCCGAAAAATAGGAAAAAGGCAGCCGCCAAAAATCTATAAGAATTTTGCCTTGCCGGTCCCTTTAAAACGGAGCATCAGCTTCTTTTGGGGCAGCCATAAGTATATGCCGACATCCTGCCAAAACCGGGGGCCGATTTTCCTACTTCCCAGTCCCTTTAAAGAGCCCCTGCAGCCGAGAATCCAGTGCGAATTCGATGATTTCTCCCGCCCACGAAAAACAGCTCGAACGTGTGTCGCAACGAAATGTACTCAATTTTGTTGCCACACTTCTCGCCCCCTGTTTCGGAAAAGCTTTTTGGCTTCTCAACACAAAAAGAGGAGGGCTGTCTGGATGCCTTTGAAGGGGCAATTCGGTTCTTCTCCTCCCAACCTCATTCCCCCCCAGTCGCGCTCTCGGACTCTCGTTCGATTTTCGTTTTTTTGTGTTGGGCTCTACTCCCCGTTGGCCTTGGAAAAGCTTTGGAGGCACGCCTAATCCCACGCTGAATCTTTGATTGGCATCTTTTAAATGCTTTTAAATGACGTAATCGACTAAACCCGAATAATCCTACCTTATATAATTTTGGCGTGTATCTTTGTGTGTGTGTGTGGATGTCAGTTTCGAGGCCCGATTTGAGGGCCTTCCCGTGTCCAAAACGTCCCAATTCTCCGTCACTAGGGGGAATCGACCCTTCTGTTTCCGATGGCGTTTTCAGAATTTCGATAAAATACAAGTTTACAAAGTTAAGGCCGGTTTTATTCATTTTTGGGGGTTCCTGAGGGGTTAATTTGCATAATGCGAGAAAATACAAATTTCCTCATTCTTGCAAGTTGCACGCGCGCGTGTGGTCGGACGGGGGGGAGGGGGTCCGAAGGACCCGAGCTATCAGGAAGTCAAATTTCTCATGCAAAGGCCACATTCCAGCGCCCAAGGCCCGCGAAGCGGGTTTTGGGCGCTGGTTTCTATTAAAATTGAAACAAGAAATTTTCTTCTCTCTAAAATTTTCGATACCAAACGTTTTACGTGGCGTAATCAGTTCATTTCAAGGTTTTAAAAAGTGAATCAAGCCGGATCTGGATCACGCCCACGTTCTTCTTTTAAATCACGTTTTCAAAGTGAGCTTACAGTAGTTAGCCTATATTTAACGCTTTCCTCAAGTCTGCGATTTCCGACGTTTACTCATTTACCATGCGTAAGCAATCGTTATTTCTTTAATATTTGTTTATAAAAACAAATTACCTTTCGCAATGGCCCGAAAATCTCTTAAAATGGAAAGCCCCCGGAAAGCAACGATCAATCCCGGGCCTAATCCCCGTGCCACTTTGTCATCCCACCCCAGCCCCACATGCCACCGCCCGGCTGTTTATTTTTTGCTGAGGCCAAACCCCGGTTGGTTTGCATGTCTCGAGCTCCTCTAGAGGGGAGCATGAGCCCCTGCATGTGCTCCGGGCTTTCTCTTTTGCATTTTTTTGCTGGGTTGGTGCTGTGGGGCGCTGTAACGAGCCGGGCTTGTTATCCGAACCGAAGTGAGGGGCACAC
The DNA here is from genome assembly GCA_958295435.1 of Mesorhabditis spiculigera. Classification (NCBI taxonomy): domain Eukaryota; kingdom Metazoa; phylum Nematoda; class Chromadorea; order Rhabditida; family Rhabditidae; genus Mesorhabditis; species Mesorhabditis spiculigera. The sequence goes on from CATQJA010002657.1 coordinate 594,112, forward strand.
CGCCCGTGGGGGGAATCTGTCATCTCCCATCGCCCTGCTGCCACGTCCATGCACACTTTAGCACTTTTTCTGTTGTTTTTGATTTGTTACTTGTTTCCGGACTTTATTATAACTTTTAAATATAATTCCGATGCTTGTAAGGCATTTTTTTTCTGTGATTTTATCTATTTCTGCTTCCTGCAGTTAAGCCTAACTTTTAAATGGGCGGCTGAGGCATTTTAAGCTTGTTTTACCACTATTTGCGCGATGTTTTTGATCGATTTCTTATTACCAGGCTTGACTAAAACTTTTAAATATATTTTTCCTAGTTTCCTTGCTAACGGACTAAGCATTTTTTTAGTCCATTTTTGGGCTTTTATTTTTCTACGAGGGTTTTGTTGTAATTTGGAACGATCTAGCTCATTTTGCACTTTTTCCTGCTCCGTTTTTGATTGATTTCCGCGTCTTAAATTTAGTTAAAATTTTTCTCTGTATTTTTCGTAATTTGTAGGTATTCGACACCTTTAAAAGCCCCCTTTTTGGCACTTTCGTGCAGCTTTCGATTTATTTCTGCTTTTTGGACTCTATTATAATTTTAGCATCTAATCTTTCGTTTTTTCTTAGCCACCTAAAGGTTTTCTAAGCCCGCTTCAGCGCAAGTGAGCCCCCAATAAACGTGTCAAACTTTTTATATCGCCCCGGGGCCCCGGCGAGAGAAGGGCCCCCGACCCCCGAAATATATATAAGTGGCCGAAAAGGCCCGTCGACTTGCGCCCCCCGGTCTGAAAGTCGTCTTTTGGTGTCATGGGGATGGATGGCCTGGGGGCCATTTGCCCCCTCGACCCCCACTGCCCATCCGAGAATATTCTGAATTCTACTTTAGTTCGTAGTTTTCGAGTTTTTTTCACGCATCTATTTACCTTGTATCGTTCGCTAGGGATCGTTGGGTTAATTAAGACGATGTGCAAACAAAGGTTGAGGTTTTTGGTGAGGCGAAAAACTGAAAAGTGCACTTATTTCTGCAGAAAAACTATGTCGCGCGCTTTTTTAAAAACTCCGGGTTAAATTTCATTCTTATATATCGACAATGTGGTTTATTGGACTGGAGATAACCTATCTCGGTTAGAATCTTCTATAGCCCTGGGGTCAGTGCGTTTTTAGTTAACGAAAACCGACCAGAAAGGGCCCTAAATGGATTTTGCCGTTGATTCTGAACAGATGTAAAATTCTTTCTGGACTTCAAGCGTCTAACTCATTGAGATACAAAATATTTTCGTCGAAAATAGGTTTTTTGAGCACTAGAATAAAGCTCGATTTGGCCAGCAGTGATTGAAAATTCGTGCTGATTTTTCCGAAAGTTTTTTCACTTCCAAAAGTTTCCACAACTATTTTTGTGCATTCAATTAAACCCAATTCCGTTACTGCTGCCCGCTGCCCCTTAAAATGGCCATTTTTTTCACCCCCGACCCGCCCGAAATGGCCGTATCTCCGATTTAGGATCGATGCTCGGTGGGTGTTGATGTGCGCCTCCCCAAAAAATGGCAAAGACACGGAAAAGCGACCTTGATTTCGGAAATCTTTTCTCTCAGCCATAGTCACTTTCTGTGCCACTCTCTCGACGCGCGCGGATCGAGGCAAATCGAGCAGAAACATACCCCGGCCAGGCAACGGTCCCCCGCCCCCCAAAATCGTGTTGTCCACCCTTCACTGACTCGGGCAACGCAACACTTTACGGTGCTCACATACACACCCCGTTTTGCGCTTCGATAATTTTGAGTGTAGCGGAAATTCGGGTGCTCGACACTTGTGGTAGTGACACCTACGGCTCTTGCTTACTTTGAAACTATATTTGGTATGTTGAAGATGATTTTTCGAAGTAATTGATGTTTGTTAGGACGTCTAGTCGTTTAGTAGCAAAAAATTATCGTTAAGAGTAAAATTTGAGCTGGATTGTCATAATTCCAGCCGAATTTTTTTCTTTATGTCCATATATGTCTAGAAATTTATAGAAAGTATTTTTATTGTTTATTTCATTCTCTGTAGCTTGATTACAAGCAAAAACTCTATAAATACCTCGGAAAATAGCTTAGAAATTGTAAAGTTTTATCGGAAACTGCCCTTTTTTTGGTCGAAAAATCGATCTATATATCGATATACCTAGAAATGTACTAAAAAGTATTTTTATCGCTTATCTGTAGCGCTATTTCAAGCGGGAAACCATTTAAAAACTTGGTAAAATTTTAAATTCCAGGCGAAAAGGAACCATTGTGTTTCCTTTTAAATTCAAATTCAAAAGAAAACATTGAGAGGAAAAGGCAATCGAATTCGTAACCTTTTAACCTTTATTTTCCCCAAGCATCCCTGCCATCATCCCTCAAAGGGATGGATCTACACATTCATCTACCCCTCCTCCTCTAGACCCTTTCGAATATTTGCCATTGCCTGTTTGCATAGATCCCTTATAAGAGCTGCCCCTGGATCCCCACTTATACCTTACCGCCCACCAGGCTTCATTGCCCTCAAAACAACCTAAAATCCGAGGTATATCCTCATTCTTCACTTGACTGGTTTTTATGTGGCCGATTATTGGGCCATCTTTCGCGCACCGCCACCAAATTATGCTTACCGGAAGTTGTTGCCGGCTGTATGGTTAGGGGCTGTCGCGGGGGTCCGGGTCAAATATTTACTTGGGTTAGGAGGGGAAGTTAGCATATTGGTCGGCTACTAACGGGGATTTAGCGGCGCGTCGGAGATGGCCAATTTGCTAGGTACAATTGTGTCGGCGTGCTATAGTCGCAACTTTTTGTAATGTGTTATTTTCGTTTTTGCCATATTTTTATTAGCATACGTTGAGCTGTAAATAAAAAATAAACTCCTAATATATTTTGGACGCTCTATCGCGTGGCATCGAGAAAATCCCGACAAAATAACAAAAATGTCGATATCTTTGAGAACTGAAACCTGAGCCGAAACTTCGATATATTTTGATTTCCCTTCTCTTTTTATTCAAACCCGGCCTGAGCGGGCTGTTTTTCTGTCAAAACTACAAAAAACTTTTAATTGTACTCCTTTTCCTTTCCAAAAAAGATAATTAGCCTGTTTTCGGTTAGAATCCGGTGCAGAAGATGTTTTTCTCTTTTTTTACCCTAAAAAACCTCTTTTTTTTCGTGTGACGAACGCCGAAATAAATGGCCAATGACTGGGCCCATGCGCTGAATAGAGCTGAAAACGCCGACTCTAAAATTCATGCGCTCCGGCTTCTCACATTGATTTTCATACCAAAAAATCCCCGGGATACGTTTTGGCAAGGAACCAAAAGCACGACGACACTTCAAGCCCGTTCAATTTTCTTTGTCGACAAGTGCACGCTTCTCATTAATCCATTCACGGGCCGCTCGAGGGCCCATCCGCTTCAGTCTTACGCGCAAAACAGATTTAGCAAGAAAAAAAAGAAGTATATTTTTAGCCACATCTTTTTCTTTATTCTTTTATTTTTCTTTGGGAGCAATTTCATGTTTTGATCGGTTTTTTTACACCGGTTTTATCCTAATTTCCAGATTTTGCAGGTTGACAATGCGATTGCTACTCTGCCTGTTCGCCTTCTGCGTCGTCGTGTCGGCTGATGCTTTCCGGTTAGTTTAGGTTTTTTGTAGAAGCTGTTCCCGCAATCTATCGAATTTACAACCGATTCCAGGTGTTACCAATGCAATTCCGATCAGACGTCAAAGTGCGTCGACGATTATGAGGCGTTCCTGAAAGGTATGTCTGATTTATCGTATTTTTGGTCTTTTTCTTTGGTTAATAAAGTGGAACTCTCACGCGAAAAACGTTTAGTTTGCCCCTCAAAGTCGATCGGCGGCAAGGCGCACAAGCCGATTGGATGCCGGAAAACGGATCAGCACGTCGGAGGTTTGTCGGGATTTCTCTATTAATAATGAGCGGAGCTTTGGAATTATGGGGGGTATTAGTAATACATAGTGTTTTTCGTAAAATACAACTAATTCCCGGTTGAAAAATCATATAGAAACTAACTAAAACTAAAATCTTAGTCCAAAATCTCTTTGCTCGAAAAATCTATTTTTTTGTACTTTTCTTGGAAAATCCTGAGTTTTTCTACATTTAGGAATAGTAAGAAAAAGTTGGAAAAACTTACGGTTTTTATGAGAAAATTTGACGAAAGAAGTTGGTCTTTTTGATCCCTGAAAGTATATGCGAAGTTTCACATTAGCGTACGTTGGTGCGCTAGTGTAGTCCTGTTTACAACATAGATCTTTATAAGATCTTGTAAGCATCGAAAGTTGAGATGTTTAAAGTTTTAAAAAACCATTTCAGCCGTTTACACCCTTATCCGCGAGTGCGCCTACACCGGCGAGAACTTGGTGAACAAGAACAGCAAGGTAGATTGCACGATCAGTTTAGAAGCATGAAATACAAATAAACGTATGAAAAATAATGATAATTTGATTCAGGGCTCGACCGGCGTGTCCCGAACCATCAACCAGTGTAACGACAAGATGGGATGTAACGGTACGTTGTCACTTTAATCTAGCAATTTTTCAGATGCGAAAACTAGCCTATCAATTATAACTTTTTGCTGTGAAGATCATGTAGTTTTTACGTTCTTTTTGACAATAGAAACAATAAAAACCTTTTAAAATTTTCGGAAATTTGGTTTTTTGTCAAAGATTGATGAAAGTCTCCCGGTTTTCTTCATTTTTGTGTCAAATTGGGCCCGGATTCGCAAAAGTAGAATACTAAACATTTCAGACGCCTCCTCGATCACCTTCTTCGCGCCACTGGTCGCGCTAGCCGGCTACGCGCTGCTCAAATAAATATAAAACTGTTGTTTAGCGTAAATAATATTCCCTGTACCCACCAATCCCCGATGTAGATGCGTGTTGTGAAGCTTAGAAACCGCCTCGCAAAAATGCCATTATTTTTGCAATTTTTTAAATTGATAACAATTGTAAACCCTTCAAAATCGACGCCGCGTTTTCCAAAAGCCGCCCCGAATCTTCCATTTGTCAGCCGCAACCGCTTGCTCATCGCCTCCTTTCGTTGTTGGACCCTCATTTCATGCCCCTCCCCCCCGATATTTCCATTATGCAGAGATTATCATAATAATAAAGAATTTTTGACTTAACCTTCGGCAACAATAAGCAGGAAAAATCACAGATCACAGTACCCCAAAAATGTGCGACGCCGAGAAGCAGCACGTGACGCTCCACTGGAAGAACATCTACGTGCGCACCGCCAAGGGGAGGCCGCTCTTGGAGGGCGTCTCGGGCGTCGTCAACCCCGGCGAGCTATGCGCATTGATGGGGGCTAGGCGAGGCCGAATTTCAAAAATATTTCTAGCTCTTTTAGTGGTGCCGGCAAAACGACGCTGCTCAACACGCTGCTGCGGCGTAACACGAAGGGGTTGCAGATTCGGGTAATGGTTAATGGTTGATTGGTTCTGGTCTGTTAGGGGGGATTTGGCACGAAAATCTCCCCCGCTAACAGTCCAGCACCGGTTATTTCTGGAGTTTGTAGATCAATTGGCCTTCCAAAAACGTTGATCTCCTTCAGGGCGGCGTCTACGCGAACGGGCAAGAGCTCGGCTCGGCCATGACGGGTGTTTGTGGCTATGTGCAGCAGGAAGATCTGTTCCTCGGCACACTCACTGTAGGTGGCTTCTTTTCTATGTATAAACGTGAATATAGGTGGAAGAACATCTCACGATCCAAGCCCTGATGCGCCTTTCCGGCACCATGGACGCCCGGCAGCGGGCCCGACGGGTTGAAGAGGTATTTTTTTAATACTAGACCATGTTCATAAGGTGAAACGGTATTGCGCTGTTAGCGGTGGGGGTTTTGCCTGGGAAACTAGTTTTTCTCACTAATCCCGCCCCCCCCCCCCTTTTCATAGAATTTGGCCAAAATACAGTCTAGTTTTGCAAATGTTACGCTGTTTTTAAGTATAAAAACAGCAAAATAATTCAGCAAATTAGCCTAAACGTTAAAAATGTATGTAATTTTAGTCGAAAATATATGAAAAGTGGTAGACAATGAGCCAAAAAAGGTTAAAACCGCCCCTCAGCCTTTTTTGTAATTTTTGGTTATTGGAAACTATTAAAGACCTTAATGCCAAGCCGGAAACATTACTACAACCCTAACTGGCTCACCTCACCAACATCTTTTAGGTGATGCGCTCGATGCTGCTCGACAATGCGCGCGGCTCGCGGATCGGCACACCAGGCGTGAAAAAAGTGAGAAATTCACATTCCCGGGGAAGCTATGTATTCTTGCTGCAGGGAATCAGCGGTGGCGAGCTGAAGCGGTTGGCTTTTGCGACGGTATTGCTGAAGCAGCCCCCGCTGCTGTTCTGCGACGAGCCGACAACTGGACTTGACTCTCACATGTCGGCCGTTGTCGTCAAGGTGCGTATCACTTGCTAAAATGCGCTCCAAAACTGAATTCAGCGCCTCGAAATGCTGGCCGCGAACGGGATGACCGTCGTCTGCACCATTCACCAGCCCAACGCCGAGACGTTCGAGATTTTTGACAAGGTGAATCGAAAACTCTACTTCACAAATTGTGAGGTTTCGACCAAATCCCCCCCCCCGCTAACGAAACAGAACCCCTTTCCCATTTCTTAGGTTGTCTTCCTATGCCAGGGCCGAATCGCCTTCATCGGCTCTCCGCTGAACGCCGTCCATTTCTTCGGATCGGCCGGCTACCTGTTGCCCGAGCGCACCAACCCGGCCAACTTTTTCATCAACGTAATATTATATATTACCCCTTTAATACCTTTCCTAGACCCTTGCCTTCAACCCGGATCACCCGAAAGATTCGCGCGAGCGCGGCACCAAGATCTGCGACGCGTTCGCCAAGTCCGAGTACAAGCAGCTGTGCGACGCACAAATCGAGGAGGCCGCTCGGCCGCGTCAGCTACACGCTATCCCACCGCCCGGCCTCATCATCCTCTTTTTCGCCTTGTGGAAGCGGTGGGGTTTTTCGCGCAAAATTAACTACCGAAACGTGGAACATTTGTAGAAAAACTTTTAAAATCTTGAAATTTTGGTCGAAAAGCTATATTTTTGTATTTTGTTGACAAAAGTTTGTAAAGTTTTTACGCTTCGGAATGAAAAAAAAAGATAAAAAATAACGCTCAAACTTAAATTAACGCCTCTTAAAGCTACTTGATCGACAACTACCGCACCCCCTCCGTGGTCGCCGCGAAATTCGCGCAGAAGGCCTTCATGGGGTTGTTCCTCGGGTTGCTCTACTACCAACACTGGAAATACTTCACCACCCAGGTAAAAGACAATTCGCACCTTGCTCCCAATACTGCAGAACGGCGTCCAAAACCTAAAGGGCAGCCTGTTCTACTACATCTCCGAGTTGACGTATGCTACACTTTACGGTAGATTACCATTCCCAGCCCCATCAACAAGTTTCTTAGGCATTCAATCCTATCTGCCCGGCGACTTTCCGCTGCTCATTCGCGAATATCACGATGGGATCTTCCCGACATCCGCCTACTACGTGGCTCGGGTAGTGCAAACCATTAAAAATAACATATAAACCCCCTAGCTACTCTCATACGTGCCAATCTTCTCGATCGATGGCATCCTCTTCGTGTCCATCTCCTACTGGTTCATCGGCTTCTCGGCTAGCATCACCCGTTTCATGTTGACCCTGTTCGTCGGGCTGCTCGTCGAGTTGAGCTCGGCCAGTCTCGGCATCATGATTTGTTCGGTTTGTTTCACAAAAGCATAGCAAACCGTGACTCAGGTAACCCCATCCTATTCGATCGCCATTGCCGTATCTGGCCCGGTGTTGACCCTGTTCTCGTTGACCGGCGGCATCTTCACCAACGTGTCCGTGATGCCAGACTGGAGCCGATGGATCCAATATCTGTCGTGGTAGCGAAGAGCGCCATTTCAAGACATGGAACCCCTTAGGTTCCGCTACGCGTACGAGGCGTTGATCGTCAACGAGTGGTCAAACCCCATCTACAGCCACATTCCATGCGTTATGGGCAGCAACCGTGCCATTGAGCGCAATGTATCCGACGCCAAATGTCTGCACAACGGGGATGAGGTAACGGTGCATCATACTACGGCATAAAAAATTACAGGTGATTCGCTCGCTGAACTTCTCAAAAGACAACCTCCTCTTCAATCTCGCTGTCATGCCCCTAGGCGTCGTTGTCATCTACACGATGGGCTACATCGGACTGGTTGTGCGCGTTCGGAAAGCCCGTTGAACATCCAGCCACCCCCAGCCGAGATTAAATGACTGTGATATTCGATATACAATGCTCAAAACTCGGCATGTCGAGTGAATGAATCGCCGGTCACAATAAAAATTTAAAGACTTTTATGAAACCACATCGCACAAACGACCAAAGAGCTCGATGGACACGGGAAAACAACAGAAACATCGGGGCGAAAACACAGTAGACAAATGAAATGACCGTAATGGATTAGAGTTCAAGTAAATGACTAAAAGCTTCATAAGGATCAGGGCCGGGCGTACAAACGGGTCCATTCGCGAGCTGTGCGGATGGCCTCTGCTTCATTCGTCTTCCATTGCTCCGCGACGTCAGCCGCCAAGGGATCCTGAAAAAAAGCAACTAGAAAAATTTATAGAAAGTGTTGCTCTTTGCGAATTACGTCTTCATATTGTGAATTTTTGCCTAGAAATGGATCACGCGTATTCAGCATCCAATTTCGAGGTTATTGCTAAAGCCGGTTCGAACAAACAGAATCTAGCCTAACGGTATGCATTAAAATAGCCAACCTCCGGGTTCGGTGCAGAGAGAAGAGCCTGGATCGACAAGAGCACTGTTCGAATTTGCAGGGCTGGCGACCACTTATCTATCATTACTGGTTGAGAACCCAGCCGAAGAACCAACCTTTCAAAATGTCCAGGCAAATCCTCCCCAACTTGTCGATGTTTGGATGGTAGATCTTGGTCATAAACCGCACCTAAAGCAAAGATGAGATTGCCAAGAATTGCCAAACCTTGGGGGCCGCCATCGGGTATTCTTCAGGCAAAAACAGCTCGAGCTTGAACTCGCCACCGGCAAAAGGGGAATCTTCGGGACCCGTGATGCTCACATGAAAGTACCTGAAACAAAAAGATTAGTAATTCGCGAGAAATCTTGAATTTGGGGGATCCACCAGAACAATCGGTGGATAAAAAATAGTTTTGAAAATTTTATGTGGCAAACCGGACAAGTTAAAAATCACCAACCTAGCATTATTGTCGTCAGGTGTGGCGGCGATTCCTTGAACAGGATCCTGCATCAACCTCTGTGTCTCCTTGATTATCCGGCGCGGCAGCGCACTCGCCATCTTGATTGGCGAGCTGACAGACTGCTGGCTGAAAATGGCAAAATTATAAGATCTGGGTGGAACTAGAGAAGAAAAGGAAATAAAAACAGCAGAAGACTTTCGATCGAGAATTGCTAGCCGAGGTGACACGAGGTATCGGATACAAGGTTTAGAAACGGTAAATGAGCAAATGTATCGCATGATTGTAATAATAAACATAGCCATAAGTATTTTGACCCTAAAATAGCTAATTATACGTATAAAACATCTGCTCTGATACATTATATTACTAACAGCGCTATATCAATGCATAGTTGGCTTAATAATTATGGCATTATTATTATACAAGGTTCACTTGGGGAAGGCTGCCGTGCGAACCGTGTAAAACCTGTGACATTTGCTAATTACCGACAAAAACAGGGAAATATCATGTTGGAATGCTCGCGAAATGATTGCAGGGGTCATCAGCCAATTTGGGAAGGCTGAAAACTGAACACGCGGGTCTGACGAACGTTCCGAGCCACCCTTATTTCTTCGGGCGATCGATTGGGGTGGGGTGCTGGGAAGAGAGGAAAAGACCCCCCACACGCACGCCGGAGGAGAACCCACCGGACTCGCCAACAAAATCCCCGGGCGAATAGCTCGCCGACAAGAAAAGCAGTTGCCAGGCACCTGCGCAATTCTCCAACACCGCTAATATCAGGGCGGCAGACGCCGAAGGGTGGGACACGGTATTCAGAACACATTTTAGCAACACGCTTTGCCAGCTTCACCCGTATTTTGGAAAGAAAGTACTGTCGAATTCCGAAGAGATGAAAAACACTAAATTCAATAAGATCCCTCTTTTATATAAATTTCATATTACCAGAAAAATGGGTGAAACACGGTATTTCGGACACCTTGTAGCAAGAAGCTTTCCGTGACGAACCGTATTTTGGAAGAGTACTATCTAAAATGAGGATTTTCAAGAAATAAAAAATTACTAAATTTAATAATTTCTGCTACCTTAATTTAGGGCATGGATCCCGAAAGAATACGCAGTTTTTATTATGGAAGGCACCCCTGGAAATGCTAGACTATCGAGTAAACCCTCGCTAGAAGTGGAAGTATCTTTGAACAAGACTTTTCTTGATTAACCCATTAATGCTGGACACCTAAAAATCAAATCGATATGCCCTCGAAAACGCGCCGGCCGGAGGTGACTCAAAAGTTTCTAGTCAACAGCGGTGCACCACCACAAAACGCAACAGGTCCGTCCTTTCATTAGTAAATTACGTTTTGATTTAGCAGCAACGGATTAATAATAGATTTAGCGAACCTTAGAATTTTTCTTACCTTTTTCCCTTGTTACCAACATATTTTATAGCTTCCAGAAGAAAAGCTCGGCCGGCACTACATATGTCAGTCAGCCTATCGCCGAAGCTTGATCGCTATTTATCAGCTATTCCGAGGGGCCAATTTTGTTCATGCTCCCTTTTCCGAGATCTAGGATACGATATCTCGACGCAGAAGTAAACTAATTTCGGTACTGGACTATTAGCGGCGGGGGGGGGTAGCCAGTAGAAGCTAGCTGGGAAGGAAAAATTTCTGGCGTTTTATCGAGTATTTCTCCAGCGTTTTCATCATTTTTGATAGCTAAAAAGTATTAAACAGATGTTTTAGACATTTAGAATTTTTATGAACTTGCTGAACTTTAAAAAAGCTGCGCAAAAGACTGCCTAAATCACGTATATTTGATCATTGGGTCCAAGAACCCAGTATTTCCCTTCGCTAGCAGCCGTACCACCTGGAATGCAAACACCAATGCACCGCATCCCCATACATCAAGTGCTGATTTCCTGCGGGCACGATCCCTTTAGCCCGTTCACACCACCCGGCTGTCCTCACCAAAAGGGCCTCCTCCAATAATTACGATGGGCTTATCAGAAGCCGGGTCATATCTTTGAAGGTGTCGACCGGGGCAGGAAATGGGAGAAAGAGAGTGGACGGTGTTGAGGTGGCCTTTGCCCCTAGTGGTGGTGCACAGTCTCTGTGTCCTCTCGGGACGAGTGTGCTGATGGGCCGCCCCTCGCCCCACCGAATGGCGTGAGCCAAGGGGCGGTGGTGGTGGCCCGAGCCCTCGCTCTGCGCGATCACTACCAGCCCAACCCCACTGGGCCGATACCCCGTCCATCAACCCCGCGCCGGTATTTCTGCACGCCCATTCATGGGGCTGAACCCGCTAGACCCTCGGTGGTGAACACCGTATTAGCCTGGTTATCGCCACACTGTTGATAAGCTTGAACCGATTTTCGATACCGTATTTCCTCGAATATAAAGCCAGGGCATATTTTTTACATGAATTAATCGAGGGATAGCTTCGATTTTTCGGATCGGCCGAAATAACGATATTCTAGGGCAATGATCGGTTCTGACAAATTCCTTCCGTTTTCACCATTTAAAACTGCCCTGAACTACTTCGAAAATACACAAAAAGGAACTCTTTTTCGAGGGACTCAGAATTTAGCCGATTGCACCTGGGGTGAAGCTTCTATTAGAGGAAATACCGTAACTCGAACTTCTATACCGTTGCTCACTTGATTCCATACTTCCATGCTCGATCTCAATTCCTTAAAAAACCAAAAAATATAGCTCACCCTTACTTTTAGCGATGACCGCCGACGTGGGCTTCCTAGATGTCTTCCTGGGCGAATGGGACGTGGAGAAGACGAAACAGTACATGGGCTACTTTGTTCCTCTTTCTTATAAAGTAGGTGAATAGCCTAAAACATGAAACAAATTATGTCTAGATCGCCGTCGGCTATTTGTTGGCAATTTATTTCGGCCAAAAAATAATGAAAAACTTGAAAGAGTTCAAGCTCGACAACACGCTAGCCATCTGGAATTTTGTGAGTAAACTATCGGAGCTTTTTCTTCAACAAGAACTTTTAGATCTTTGCCGCCTTTTCCGGCGTGGCCGCCTTCAAGTTGGTGCCAGAATTGTTGGGCGTGTGGAAGAACCACGGCTTCGTCGCGTCGTACTGCGACAACCACACCTACTACACGGACCCGTCGACCGGCTTCTGGGGATGGATGTTTGTGATGAGCAAGCTGCCCGAGTTGGGTGACACTGCTTTCCTGGTGCTGCGCAAGCGACCGGTCATCTTCATGCACTGGTTCCACCACGCGCTCACCTTTGTCTACGCCGAGCTCACCTACAGGTAACACAAATTCCTGCAAACCCTTATCCGCCTTCCAAAAAAACTTTCTCTAAATAAAGCAATAACCTTTAGTGAGATGCAAGCATGGGCTAGATGGTCGCTGGCGCTGAACTTGACTGTCCACACCGTCATGTACACGTGAGTCAACCAATCCCTGCATTTCAGCCGCCATTTTCAGCTATTTCGGCATCCGAGCACTCAAGATTCAGCTGCCGAGGCCACTCGCCAAGTTCATCACGACCATCCAAATTGTCCAGGTTAGCAAGGCGAAGCAGTGGCAGAACATCGTTTTCAGTTCGTCATCAGCTGCTGGATCTTTGGGCACGCCATCGTGATGAAGTACACCGAGAGCCGCGCTTGCGACGCCAGGTAGGGCATACTAAATCTGGGTACATGTCAATAACGGATCCATCTCAACAACAGTTTTTGTCGGCGGATAACCCGCTTATGGCACCACCGCCCCCGATTTATTGGCGCCTTTTTTGGGTGACCTTTTGCGCGCCGCTTATCGCACCGGGGGAAACATGAGGGCGGCCGGCTGATCGCCCGATTTCCTAGCAAATACGACTGTCTCGAAAAAACCGTAACCTTTTCTGCAAGCCACTCTCTTTTCAGCTGGAATGTGTTGGCGATCGGCGGCGTGATGTACGTGATCTATTTGTACCTCTTCTCCGAGTTCTTCTACAACGCCTACATCAAGAAGCGGTCCCCAACGAAGGCTCAAAAGGCAGAGTAACCACAAAGCACCGTCAATGCATCTCAAAAGCGGACATCCGCTGGCTCAACTGGGTGGACAATAAAAACGTCGTCAAACACACTTTATTCCATTTAAAACATTGACATCCTGTAAGCACATTTCAAGACAAATCAAGTTCATGCATTAATGGTTTAACTTTGGCAGATTTCGTTGAAGAGTCGTCGTCTCATTTGTGACGATGGCCCGAGTTGGCGATGGCTGGATTGGCGGGTTGCTTCGGGGCGCGGGTAGCCTTGTGTCGCGCGTTCTAGAAAAAAATTATTGAGATTTCTGCAATGAAAAAATTACCTTTTCCGGGTGCGGCGGGTTGGGCAGGAACTTGGTTGGCGCTTGCCTCAATTGCTGATGTGGAACTGGGTGGGCCGGGTGGAGAGGGCCGTTCGCGGGCGATGGGGCGGTTGCTGCACATTTCCGCACCGAGTTCTGCTGGTCGGGTGGGCTGCGCTGCGTGAGGGCTTCCAGCTTCAGTGCGATCTAGAAAAAGATAGTTAAATTAGAAAAAAGCAAAGTGGTTCGAATACAAATTTCCAAAACCCACCGCCGTCATCGTGATGCGCTTCTCGACGTTGACCTCCCAGATGTCGGCGGTGACGAGGCTCACGACTTCGGGAGGGGTGCCTTCGGGGAAAACCGGTCGTTGGCCGCTCAACACCATCTGTTTCGAGGCGGGCACCGAGACGCCGGGGTACGGCTCTTCTCCGTTCGCGTAGATCTCCCATACTAAACAGCCGTTAGTTTATCAGATCAAATCGACCCACTCAATACGCCGTACGCCCACACATCACTTCTGCGCGTGAAGATGAAGGTCGTCAGCGTCTCCGGCGAGAGCCACTAAAATAGGAAAGTAAGGGGCAAAAAAACTGGCAGTCAAACCTTGATGGCAATCTTGCGCGCTTTCTTCAGGCAGTACTCGTCGCCTTCCCTTGACAACCCGAAGTCCGAGATCTTCACAAGTCTGCCGAAGAGACTGTTCGCGACTAGGCAGTTGCGGGAGGCGATATCGCGGTGGATGATCTTCTTGTGGTGGAGGTACTCGATGCCCCACGCCGCATCCTAAAAAAAATAAATTTTTCAATTACCGATTACATTTTAAAAATTACACATTATCAATTACAATTTTTCAATTAATTGCAATGTTTTCCCACCAAAATCATCGCCAGCTTGTCGACCCGCTCGAGCTTGTCGCCGTTGAGCTTCAGGAATTTGTCGAGCGCGTTTCCATCGACCTAAATTGAAATATATCGCTAGCTTTTCAAATTCTTACCAATTCCATGACGATCATCAGCGGCTCCTTCTCGACGGCGACCCCATAGATCCGGACGACGTTTGGGTGAGCGAAATTCCTCATCAACCGTGCTTCTTTCATCAGCTCCTTGATCTGGAAACATAAAATTTGATTTTTAAAAAATAAAATAATGCTACCTTTTCCTTGTCCATGGCTTGCGAGTGGGCGAGCTTGACGGCGACCTCGATTTCGGCGCCGTCGTGCATCTTCAACTTTCCCGAGTAGACGTCGCCGAATGCACCTAAAAAAGCATAATTTTTAAAACAAAGAAATTATTATAATACCTTCTCCGAGTTTCGTCTCGGTTTTGACGTGCTCGTGCCGGAGCTCCCAGGGTGCGCGAGTGACGGGGGTGACGAGGAGGGTGTTCGGCACCTGAATTTAGTTTCATTTTTAAACTTTCGATCGACCTTTGAAAATTTTAAATTTTTTAAATAAGGATGTTTAATCCATATTCCAATCCATAAAATAGTCATCCCAATTCTTCACCTCCTTCTTCAGCGGGATCCTTCGCGTGCGGTAGTTCTCCACGAGATCCCTCACCGTCTCTCCCTTCAGCGTGTTGTCGATGGTGTAGTGGTTGGGCGGGTCTTTTTCTTTGACGATGATGTAGTGGCCCAACTGAAAATTATTGTTCTTGGGCGAATCCGAAATAATAATAGCAATAATACATTACGTTTAAATATATAAATATAAAATTTAGCATTAAAAGTCAAAACCTCTCACCGCAACTCTCGGCTCCTCCATTTGCGTGTGCACGGTGTTGAGGGTGGTGGCTGTGGTGGCGGTGGTCGTCAGATTGCGGATGACGGTGGGTACAGCGGCAGTGGTCGTGTTGGCACCGGCCATCGTGGTGGCTGTCGCATCAGGCTGGGCAGGTGGACGAGGCCGATCGGCTCGCCCTCCTTCCATGGATCCTCCGGCTCGCTTCTTGTGCTTCCTGCGCTTGATGCCGTCCCTTGCTTCTCCAGAGAGGCCGCCCGGTGGATGGTGTGGGGGTGGCGGAGGCGGCTGCTGGGGTGGTGGCGCTGTGTTCCGCTTCAGGCCCGCCGAGTGTCCGGCCACATCCGATAGCTAAACGAAAAGATGTAGATTATCTTTTAGCATTCAAACAGGATATTTTTTCGAGTTTTTTGCGGTTAAACCAAGCCATTCTAGACCTAAGCTAGCCTTGGACAAAGCCAAGCCTAGCCTAAGCCCAGATAAAACAGCAGAATAGCACCAATATTCTTACCGCCGATTTCTTGTCGTTGATGTACGCGAGGCTCAGGATGAGCTTGCGCTCCTCGGTGGGCTTCACTTGGCTGATGCGCAGCAGGTAGTCCCCTGGGTTCCGGAGCAGGATGGCCAGGTCTTCCCTAAAAACAAAATTAGCATACGAGAAAAGGACTCACCGGGGGAGCAGACCGTGGAACCAGTCCTCTTCTTCATGTGCCATATGAAGAAGACGTCTTCATATGATCGACGGCATCGCAATTTTCTTTTTGTATCAGGCACATATGCATTACCCGCCGGATATCCGCTTTTAAGATAGCTAGTATTTAAATTAGGATGTAAATATAGATTCACTCCCTGAATCAGCGTATATTAGTACTTTTGTTTATTTTACCCGTATTTGTTATACATTATGCATTATTCTGCCTTCGGGCAGTTTTACATTTAAGATTTGTATTTGTTTATTTGTATTATTTTTAGCTTTCTTCCTCTCTTTGGCTTCTTCTCATTTATTTTCCGCCTTTTTTCAAGCCGGACAAATGATTACGCGAGAAAAAACAGCACTTGGCTATTTGCCAGTTGACTACAAAATACATGTTAGGCGCACCAATATTAGTGTAATCAAAATGTAAACCGTTTGATATGAGTCCAGTCTGATTTCGCCCGTTTTTAACGTTTATAAATAAAATATACATTCGGTAATAGCTTTTCCAGTAAATTTTATAGAGGTGCCTGGCCTATAGAAGTTAATAATGGACTCGGATTCTTCTGACACGGAGAGATGCGTAAGTTTTTTTGGGGGATTTTCGTCTTAATTCACCATTATTAAAATTATTTTCAGTACACACCTTCTCCCGAGCAGAATACATCGGAACCCGCGGATGCTCTTCCCGTACAGCCGGCGGTATGCTATATTATATATAAAGGACAGACAATCCAATTCCTGTCTTTAGAGGGATTATCAGCTTGTCTTGGATTTTGAACCAACTCTACGACCTAACAAGGATGTCAGATGGTTCCCGAAGCAACAAGTTGAACATCTACACGTAAGCTCAAGAAGCGCGGCTTAAGATTTCATGTTTCAGAGGGTTGACGAGGGGCCCAGCACCGTTTTCAACGCTTTTGTGCTGTATTTGGGTGTTCATGACGACTTTCATTTCTTCGCCTCATCGGCAAAGAGTTGTTTCCCGATTATTCCAGTCGAGGGATATGATCCCACATTTCATTATCAAACTGCTGACGAGCTGATCGTGGGAGCGATATATTGGGCGAATACATCGTGGGTTTAGAGAAAAATTAATGGAATCCTCTCTTTTTCAGAAATTTTTTGAGAGGGACGGAAACGAGGACTCGTGCCACTGTGGTGAAGCGGGTCGGAAAAATGTTATTAACAGACCGGGGCTTTAAATGCACAACTGTG
This sequence comes from Mesorhabditis spiculigera, assembly GCA_958295435.1. Taxonomy (NCBI): domain Eukaryota; kingdom Metazoa; phylum Nematoda; class Chromadorea; order Rhabditida; family Rhabditidae; genus Mesorhabditis; species Mesorhabditis spiculigera. Next base: position 611,293 of record CATQJA010002657.1, read on the forward strand.
ATGGTCAAGGGCAAACCGCTGATAGTTGTAAGTTGCAGACCTTTTTATTTTTACCTCAGAGGCTTGTGGATCGTTGAACGGGCTTTTTAATAAACAAACTTTTAGGTGGAGACACTCTTGAAGTGGTCCAATACTAACCAAAAGGTTAGAGATGAGCTTGTGTGGAAGTATGAAAGTGGAGACGCTGAGCACTTCTTCTACCAGAATGTTTTTGATATCCATCACATGATCAAGAATCCAGAAAAACAAGGTAGGAAAAGTTATCAACAATGCAAATGGCGTCGTTTTACTAAATAACATTTACTTTTACTAACTAGCATTACTATGACTTTTATTTTCGAAAATTTCGCAGTTAGGCTTTAGCATTTTGGCTTACGCGACCTGGAGTTGGCATAGAAACCCCCCCCCTTCCTATACCCGGCAATTGCCGGCCAATTTTTTTTGCAAGTGGCGGTGACTAAGGGTCGTATCGATTTTGTCCCGCGATCGGGAGCCCACAATTTGCAATTCAGAGGACCCCCGTGCCCTCTTCAAAGCCTACATCTATCTCTTGGCCAAACCGGACAACGTTAATTATCCGATCTGGGTGATTGGCCACATCCCTGGACGAGAGGCAGTAAGTTGAACAATAACATTACACTAAAGCCATTTGAAGCCCAAAAAGAAGGGCGGCAAGAAAGTCGAGACAGCGGCGTGTAGTTCTGCGCCTTCCATGCAGCACGCTGAACATTTTGGTAAGGTCTGAAAATGCGCAAAACGGGAAAGTATTTAGTTTCCGTTATCGTTGAAGCGGCTGCACCCATCAATCAGCCGCAGCCTGATTCGACGCCAACGCCGTGGTAGGTTTTTCATCGCGAAAATAGCCGAGGGATCGATGTGTCACGCCTGATAAGCAACAAAGTATTGGGTCGATAGCACAAACCTGAAAATTATATCACATAAGCATTAGTTTTCAACGATTGATAAAATCTTAAAGTTTTGTTATCTATATAAACAATAATATTATGCTTCACGAACTTACTTTACAACATAATCGTTCTTTTTACGTTTTACTTGAAAATTTTCATTTCAGCTTGGAAAATTATTGGAAACTTTTCAGTCGATAAGAAATCAGTGCTTTTTTCGGACTCCATTTTTGCCTTTTTTTTATTTCTTGACGCTTCTCTTGTCATGTCTGCCTTGCCATATTGTATTTTCAGCCCGATGGTCAGGTCACTTCCACCTGGGAACCCTGCCGTTCTCCTCGAGAAGCCCGATACTAGCGGCAACACGTACATGTGGGACACGGGCCGCGGGCGGAAAGTCCATTGTTCTTGGTCAGTTTTTTGAAACGTCTTTTCATAGGAATTCGATTAGTTCAATAATGGTTCATTTACAGCAGAAACTTCGCCGGTCACTTCAAATCGGTCGGTCAATGGTATTTCGTTCTTACAGATGGGTACGTTTTACAGGAACAACCTTCGCTGCTTCCTTAGTTTCTTACTTTCGACTATTTTCCTTTTTTAGCGACCGTGTGTCCGGATGCATAATGGCAACGGACCGACAAGCCCAAGAAGAGCAGCTGCCCTATTTTACGCTCGAAAAAGACAGGATAAAGGTGAAATTTGTTATGAAACGATAAATATTATTTAGACGTCGTGCAGACTGATTCGACCGAGCGGCTATGCCAAAAACGAGCTCTACTGCAAGGCATTGAACTGCGTTGTCATTGACAGAGACGAGATATTCGCCAAGTATTTTTCACATGGATTTTCGGCGATGCTCAATGTGGTAGGCAATGGCTATCAACAGAATTCCGTTTTTAGGTATATGACGACGGGTGGTGCATATCGCCCTATCATAGTCCGGAAGATATAAACAAACACGAAGCCGCCGTCAACACAATGGATTTCGACTTGTTCAAAGAAACGTTCGTCCTGCTTTTGTGTCTTTATTTGAGTTTTGAGGATTCCGATGCCACCATCGGCCGCCCGGCCGCGGAAAAATGAAAGGCCCGCCGAACAAAGGAATGTGCCCTCTGGTTTTCAGCCGACTTCCGTCACTTACGCATCCTCCCGAACCGTATAGCTATATTTATTGATTTTTAAATGCGTTTAGAACTCGCCGGTTGAATCGGGAAATGGCCGGCATGTGGACACCTATGACACGGAGGCGTCATCGGCCGCCCTCCCCCATTATGAGAGACCCAGGTAGGCATCTGATATCCTTATGTAATGATGATTACAGGCCATCGTACGCTGCTAACAACGACCACCGACAAAACGAATACCCGCCTCGACAGGGCTTTACCGACAAGTTAGTGGATATTGTCTATAGCTGTATCATATTTAGTTCTGCGTGGCCCGAAGCAACTCCGTATCCGGTTGGGTCACCATTGTGGATGGTCTCGACCACGGTGCGACTACACAAGAATCGTGCTGCAATGGACGCCCTGCAAGCCACTGACCCTGGAACTTATGACGAGATTCAAGCATTCCTTCGATCTCTATCAATTTTGTGATCACTAATGTTGCTCATTATATCGCTCTTAAACTAATACTGATCGTGTCGACCCATGGGTATAATATATGGCACCCGTCTCACTTCGTGATGGCATTTTTGAGATGATATTTTTTGTCTAATAAACTGTAGGATATGAGGAATCGATACAGATTTCTGGCAAGGGAGGGTATTGGAATTGTTTGCTTAGACTCCAGTTTTGCTAATATGAATAGGGCAGTGTTTCTTAATTGTTTTTAGCGTTTCTATGCGTAAGAACTTTAGAACTTCCGTTTTGAAAAATAGATGGAAAAATCGATACTGTCGATCAAAATGTCCATTTTTTGGTCGTTTTTGAAAGCTTTCGAAACAGTTTTTTCAGTTAAACTATAACTAGATTTCGCTAAAATGGATGGTAAAATACTTGCTATAACGTTACTTTGTATTTCTCAACTTCTAGCAAAAATTCGGATCCCCCGGAAATACTAAAGAAGCAAATTTTCTGGTCTACCCCTGCTTGATGTACATTACAAGGGCATCCCCATATCATAGTCAAGTTGCAAAGAATGAAACATGCCGAGACAAAAGGGCCTTTTCCCTCCAATTCCGAGTTGCCACTGGGCTGTGATCACCATTGGTTGTCTCAAAATTCTCCGGCTGCCGCCACACGTTTTTCAGCTCATTGACCCCATGGCGAAGAAGAACAAGAAGGAGAAGGCGAAGGGCTTCGACGAGAGATCCGTTGTCGTATCGGACTCGCAGTCACGCCGCGACAATCTTTCCCTCCGGCAGGCAAGGCCGAACGTCCCGCTCTTTCTCCCCCCTCAGGGCGGGGCGCCCATTTTCAGTTCCCTGGCACTTGGCACAGACCGGTCTACACGGGGTATATAAGCATCAGGGAAGGGGGGAGCTTCAGAGAGAGCACTACCCCAGCGCCCTCACTCCCCTCCATCAACGATGGACCTCGAGACTCGCATCAAAGCCTACCGTTTCGTCGCCTACTCGGCCGTCACCTTCTCGGTGGTCGCCGTGCTGTCGGTATGCGTGACGCTGCCGATGGTGTACAACTATGTGCACCACGTCAAGCGCTCCATGCAGAATGAGATCACTTTCTGCAAGGGATCCGCCAAGGATATCTGGAGCGAGGTGGGTGGTTTGGTTTTATTAAGCTTTACTATCTTTTAAATGCTATAAAGTAGAGGATAAATTATCTTTTGTGATTCTGACTAAACTAGCTGCATCTGCGGTATCTTGGCTTGCAATTGGCAAACAGTGTTGTAAGCTATACCAAAATACTCACCAGAGCAGGACGAATATTTTGGTATACTTTACATCCCTGTAGGACAATGGGGAGTCGACATACAGTAGATGATCGGCTTGGCGTCATCTGGAGCTAGCCTTAATTTTAAAAATCCCTATAAAGTAAAAATAAAAACATCTCTTTCTTTCAGGTCAACCACCTGAAGAACCTGCCCACCGGCAACCGTACCGCCCGTCAATCCGGATACGGTGGTGACGCCGCCGTCGGAGGCTCCGGCTCTGCTGGAGGCTCTTGCGACTCGTGCTGCCTCCCTGGACCCGCTGGAGCCGCCGGAGCTCCCGGAAAGCCTGGACGCCCCGGAAAGGTAAACACCCCCAGCAAAATCCCGCAACTCGCTCCGTTTCCAGCCCGGAGCCCCTGGACTCCCCGGAAACCCTGGACGCCCGCCACAGCAGCCTTGCGAGCCGGTCACCCCGCCCCCATGCAAGCCTTGCCCACAGGGACCCCCCGGCCCCCCTGGACCTCCTGGACCCCCCGGAGATGCTGGAGCCCCTGGACAGCCCGGACAGCCCGGAAACGATGCCGCCCCCGGCCAGCCTGGACCCAAGGGACCCCCTGGTGAGCCATCATTCTTTTATAAGAGAAAATCACGCCTTTATCGTCTACCGGCTTGTAAAAATAACCATACCATTTTCTAGGACCTCCCGGAAACCCTGGAGCCCCTGGAGCACCTGGAGAGCCCGGAGCCCCCGCCGTCAGCGAGCCGCTCATCCCCGGAGAGCCTGGACAGCCTGGAGAGCCCGGACCTCAGGGACCTCCCGGACCCCCTGGACAGCCCGGACAAGACGGAGCCCCCGGCCAGCCTGGACCGAAGGGACCCAACGGACCCGATGGTCAGCCCGGAGCCGACGGAAACCCGGGAGCCCCTGGCCAGCCTGGACAGGCCGGAGCCGCCGGAGAGAAGGGTATCTGCCCCAAGTACTGCGCCATCGATGGAGGAGTCTTCTTCGAGGACGGAACTCGCCGCTAAACCATCTACCTGTCGGAGCCGCGTGCAGAAATGCGCGAAGGCACCCCTTAGAGGCAGTAAACTATTTAACAAACGCTTGTGCCTCACACACGATCGCAAACACTTCATTCATACAAACCTACAGACACTCTCATCCTCGAATGTATTGCCAACAGAAGTGGGAAAGAACGGCTAAAATTTATTCAACTCTCCTAAAACAACAAACAATTATGGCTACAAAGACGTAGGTATTATGGTCACGGGGAGGCGCGTACGTGATCGAAGATCCGAGTAATGCACAATCTGAGAGAGGTTGAACAACCGGAAAAGGCATGTTGAGAAAGGCAATTCGATAAGGTAATTTCGTAAAATTCATAAGAATTCGGGGCTAGCTTTAGAAGTTTTCCTTCACGACGAAACTGGACCACATTTGCCGCGTTAGATCGACATCGGCGATTTCCTGAAAAGCCGAAATCGAACTGGCAAAGCGACAAACGTGGTTGTGTGCGTGGCCGTGATGCCAAAGTCGGCGAGACGTTTCAGCACCGGGCGGTAGACTTCTTTGGTGACCGGCCGCAGCACGCCCTCCCTTTGGATCTCACCTGCAAAAAGGCAAGCCATTATCCGCCCGCCAGCAAGAAGGCCTTAATAGCAAGGAAAAGATGGGGGCGCGGGCAAAAAGTAAGCACCCACCTTCAAGGATCATATGAGAGACGATTGCACAGGTGTAGCCCACTGTACGAGCCATTGCCGAGAACCCGTTTTCGCCGCCGTATGCCACAAGGCTGATTCTAGAAGAATGGCGAGGTTGTCCGTGATAATGGGGGTCACAGGCAAAGAATGCGGGCAAATCTTTCAAGAAAATCATACCTATGTTTCTCCTGAGTGCCACCCGGAAGCTGTACGCCGATATCGTGGTTGAGCAAAACCAGATCCCGCTCATTTTCTTTGAAAGCAAGGACCTAGGAAAATATTTAGTAACAAGCAAAAATTACCTTAGCCAAGTAAGGAGCAAGCGTGTCGATGGCTGATCCGTGTCGTTCCGCGACGACATCCGAGAACAGCCCAAGCTCGACCAATGAACGCAGGCCATCCTTATTGCCCTTTCCAATGTGTTCAGCAGCAATGTGGTGCAGCGATTCAGGGAAAATATCTTGTGGCTGGTTCAGCAGGCTGGCCAATAGTTCTTTCTAAACCTCGGATAGATGGTAATTATCCAGTCACGTACCCAGGTAAGGTCCGGCCCCATCTTGGAGTTGAACACCTCTTGGCTGTTGGAATTTAGCAGGCCGACCGCATCGAGAGCCTTTGCCGTCTCAACGAAGCCCTAAGCAAAAAGTACAAATATTGCACGGTCTCATACCTTGAAACGCAGGGTCCCGCGGAGTAACGTCTTGCACTCTGGGCCCAAGCCGTAGATGTCAGCGTATCTAAAAGAGGAGGCTGATCACCAAAATGCTGTTCTACTTGGTGGAGTCACGGTTCGGGAAGCCGATCAGGTTGAAACCGGGCATGAAGTCGATGGGGTACAAGTTGTCGACCACCTTCCCCGGCTTGATGTCCACAATCTGTAAGGAGTTATTCAAGCTCTAAAAAAATCTTACCTTTCCGTCCATAAGATAACGAGCCGGGTTCAAAAGGGCCATGAGGACACCCTTGGGCGACCAGCTAAACTTGTAGCGAAGCGGGTTGTCCGAGCATTCGGGGGCTGGGAGTCCGCCGCAGAACGAAACGAATGACGTCACCTAAAAAAAATAACTGGAGCAAATCTCCTCCTTTACCTTGCCGCCGTGGTCGTGAGCCCGGTCGAAGCACTCCATAGCCAACATATGATCAATTCCCGGATCAAGTCCACTCTCGTTCATGATCGTCACGCCAGCATCACGGGCACTAAATCGGCTTACCAATCAGTTGCAAAATTCTTACGCTTTGTGCAGTTCCTGGAGTTCGGGCGACACGTAGCTCGACGTACACATGTTACGCCTAAAAAAGAATTACTGGGGCGCACAAAAACCATACCCGTGCTTGATGCACATCTTCGCGACAGCCGGGTGGAAAGTGAAGGGTAGCAAGGAGACAACCAGATCGTGTTCCCTAATCAAAGTTTGATATCTATAAATTGTGGCTTACTTGATAAGGTTGGACAAGATATCTTGCTCCGTGTTCACGTCAACCACAATATTGGAAATATTGGGGGCGACGCAGAGCTTCTGCCCATCGGCTTGTGATTCGGTGGCGACAGTAAGCAACACCTAAAAGACCCATAGATATTCAATTTTGGGCTACATTTGATTGGCGCGAGTAGAAATCGGCTACGGGACCGGCGACCATCCCAGCACCCAGGAGTAACACCTTCTTGTCATTTGTGCCAACAGCACGAGCCTTGTGTAGCGATTGTCTAAAATCGGGTTCAAGGAACTTTCGAAGAAAACGAACGCAGCCTTCTGCTTCCGCAAATCATCAATGTATTCGTAATCCGGCGTCAGTTCCCCAGAATCCGTAATGATGGCCCGCTTGACTTCTGGCGCGCATTGAAGGCGATCGAGGGGCATGTCGGTAGCGCAGTTCAGCTGAAAAAAAGATATTATGGTCAGTCTGTCCGATATTTGGATTACCATATCAATAACATATGGGAAGAGCAGGTTTCCGAACTGCTCAGTCGCCTCAACGGGCATCTGGGCGGGCATATTGTCGATGGAACACACGAGACAGCCAGACGAGGCAGCAAAGCTGGAAAAAGTCTGTGGTTCGAGAAGAGGGCCCAGGTTCCGAGAGGACAGGAGGAACAGCGCTTACCTATCCGTGCTCTTGTTGAAATCGGCGTCGTAAATCGTGAAGGGCTTGTCGATGGTTGTACATTCGGTCATGAACTCGATCGAGCCTCCTGGGTCAGCGGAAATGTCGCACAGAGCGATCAGACGGTGGGGCAGGGTCGGGGTACCAGGGGCATCGTACTAAAACAAAAATTAAGTGGTAGGCGACGCCAGAAAACCTTTTGGATAGGCGTCAGCAGGTTCTTAGCATCTGGAATGGTCATGAGACGCGGCGTGTTCACACCCCAGTAGACGCCGTTGATGATCACGGAAGCGTAGGGAGCAATCTAAAGAAAAAAAATACTTGAACAATTCCATTACGAACCTCGGTGGCAAACTTTGAAGTATAGAGCTCCGGATTCTCTTCAAATTCTTGCTTATTGTAGACACCACCGTGTTTCGGGACCATATGATCAGCACGGGTAACAACGCAACCATAGACTTTGTTCAGGCCTAAAGGAATAAAATTCAATACTTATTTTCAATTCCTCACTTCCTTTCTGCGCAACCTTTGGCAGCGTGGCAACATCAACAAACTCATGGGGCAAGTGTTCAAACAGCTCTTGAGCTCCTTGTGACACATTTCCGGAGCCGGTGAAGACAAAGATCAGTGGTCCGAGGGAACTAGAATTTCGTAAAACAACGAGCAAATTAATTACCGCGGCATCTTATTTAGGGCGATCTCATAGCCGATATCCCGGATGGCATTGACGGCCATGTGGCTATCGGAGTAGTTGTGAGCAAGCCCGAGATGCAAAAATGGAGTGTGATGACCTAAAAATTCGGGTTTCGATCAGGGCGGCGGACTTACCAAGTGCCAAAAGACGCAGCCCAAGTCCGTGCAAAATATCGATAAAGCCGGCATATCCAGCCCATTTGCCGAACATCACTTTCCTCTTGCCACGCTCATCACAGATCTTCTCGTAGTCGATGAGCCGGATTTTCTAAACAAATTGATAGTTCAGAAATTGGCAAACTACCCGCTGCAGGATCGTATCCAACATCTCCATGTTGTCCTGCTGGGCCTTGATGGTGTGCGAGAAAAACGCATAAGTCTTGTCGGGGATCAGCTGATCAATCGGGACCTAGAGAAAAATTATCGAATTTCCGACAAGAAATTGACCTGCTTCACCGAAATGATCAACTGAGCCTCACTAAGGTCCTCCTTCACGATTGCACCAGCAGCGATGTAATTCTAGAAGTTGCATATAGTTTTTTCAGGTGATAAACCTGGATGGGATAAGCACGACGATTGCTGGGCTGGATCAGAACGCGGACACCCTTCTTCGTCAACTTCTTGACGTGAACCGGGGCGAGCGGCGCTCTCCTCTCCCAAGCGTTAATCGTTTCGCGCCGAATTCCGAGCGTCGGGGTCCCTTTTCCAACATATCTAAAAAGAAGAGCTCTATTCGAACTTTGGAAATTACTGAGAATGACGCCGAAGTGTCTCTCTCGACATGCGCGAGAGGCGAACCACGTTGACGGTCATCCTAAATGAACATAATTTTCGAAAAGTTCAAAGAATTTTAGAAAAAAAAAAGAAAGTAAATGCTTAGATTTCGTAGACCAAAATTTTGCAACATTCAGCGAAAGCATGAGGTGATCCTCAAGGGCAGGGCCCGAAAAAGCAGCAAGTGAGGCCGAGAGATCACAGGCCCAATCAGCCGAACGTGCATTTTTTGAGATGGGAAAAGTAGAGAGCGGGACAAGCGGGGAGGGAGAAGGCGATGGGCCACAAGGTTAGATAGGGCTTTCCCCCCTCGCCGAGGCGGTCAACAAAGGCACTAAATGGCAAAAAAGAGAGCATGAACAAACGGAGAACACGTGTGTTGCGAAGCCACGTGGTGAAAAATCTGACGCCTGTCCGCCGGCCGCGTATTTAGCTTGATTTTTGCGGAAAATCGGAGATAAGGAAGCAGCGTCATTCCGCCATCATACCAAATTCCGCGCATTTCCGTAATTAGAACCGTCTAGAAAACTGTCAACAGGGATGAAGCCCAAATGTGTGAAGTCTTTCTCTCTCTGGTCATCAAGAACCATTTATATACATCGAACAACAGTAATAAACGCCATCACAACGTTCGGGAAATTGAGCAAAAGCGGAAAGCAAAAAAGTATGCACGTGGTCAAGCAACAAATACTACAACAGAATCTATGTATGAACTATTGGACCTATTTACAAAACTGCGGGAAAACAAGCGAACTATTTTTTATGGGCATCCTCGTATTTTGGCGGCGACCTGGGATTGTTCATATTCCGTCAGCAATTGATATTCCGCCACCTGAAACGAGGTATTGACGGAGCGGAAGGAGAGGCTCACCTCGGCATGCAACGATGCAAGGCCTGACGATAATGTCCGGATGGTTGTGGCCAGTCCAGTCATTTCGGCCAACGGCAGCAAGCAGTGAATGGTGACGAATCGCTGACCTAAAAAACGTGAATAATTAGTGCGAAGATTCGCACGGCAAAAAAAACAAAGAAATTGTAGACTCACCATCAGTCACGATTTCTGTGATCTGCCCTCGTCGATTAACGAGTTCTTGCTGTAGGGGCTGGGTGCTATAATCCGAACTGGCGCCCTAAAAATTTCCAAGTTTTTCCTAGGAATGGGTGCTATGCACCTGGATCATAACTTCGATCCGCATGACCGGCTCGGCCAATCTGGCCCCGGCCTTCACGAGTGCTTCGCTGACGCACCGATGCGCGCAGGCCGATACTGAAGCGGATATATTGTCGAAATCGATGGTGCTTACAGATCGGGACCTTGATTCGGCCGCCACTAACCACGATCCCTTCTAGTGATATCGACACGTTGGAGATCTGGAATAAAGAAAATATAGTAATTTCACATAATAATGATACCGGAAATCCAAGAATCGGGCCGCTGTGCAGCGCGTTATGGCAACCCTCATTGATGGCCGTCACCCAAGCAGCACGGGGGGGCTACAGCATCCGCCGGCAGCTTTAAAGTGACCTGAAAGACCAAAATTCCTTACAAGCTGTCGTGTTTAGGTGATAATGTCGTATTTCGATGTGGAAACAACTGTTTGTTAGAAACCAAACCCCACCTGCTTGAATTTTTGGGCATCGGATTCAGGATTGACGCGCATAGTCAAAGAGGCGGAATGCATGCGCCCGTCAAAGCTCTCTTCTACCGTGGCAGTGTGAACAATTTCGTCTCGCAACATCTCCCGGTAGGCAACCTAAAGATGTCAATTAAAATGAGCATGTATGTACCTGAAGAGGTCCAAGAAACACCGACAAGCCATATCCACGCAGAAGGCGATCCTTGATGACCTCGAGGTGCAGTTCTCCCATGGCCTCCAGGATCTGGAAAAGCATAAGCCAGCAACCAAAGACACTCACCGTTTGGCCAGTTTCTTTGCTTTCCCGGACTCTAATCGACGGATCCTCGACGCACAGCTCGCGGAGGGCTCTGGAAAATTCGTGTTGTGCCGCTGAGGTCGGTGGCTCGATGCTGCAGTAATATACTGGGTCCGGGGATTCGATACCTAGGGCGATACGGTGATATTAGCCACCAAAACCCACCAGACAAGATGATGGAATCTTTTTCGGATTTCGCCTGTCGAATCACGCTGGCCCTAAAATATCCATTTTTAGGGGAACTTTGACTTTACGGGGATGTTTTTCTCGCTTCCTTCCCGACATCGGCGGAATATTTGGAGGCGGCGTCCCAACCAATTGCCTCTCTAAATCCGGGGGATTTAAGGAGAGTGAATTGGCATACGATCCTAATAACGTGTCCCCACTCCTCGTCTGGTGAAGCCCGGAAACGACAGCTATATTACCGGTGGTCACTTCAGCCGTTGGTGTCAAATCATCACTATACGGGATGAACAACTAAGAACAATAATCGATGCGGAAATAAAGTCACCTTGATAGGACCTTCTTGCTCCCCTCGCGTCGAGTTGAAAACATGCGAATTATTTCGAAGGGCTCCCGTGTAGACGCGAACGTAATTTAACTGTCCCTTCTTTTTGTCATTTTGAATCTAGATCACCGTTTTATCACTAATTTTAAATTTTCCACCTTGAAAACCAAAGCGCTCAGCTTGTCGCCAAATAATTTTGAGTACGAATCCTTTTCTTCCGGGCTGGGGAGGAACGACACGACCGAATCGAGCAGCGGGATCACACTTGCGCTACATCTATAAAAAATATGGACTTAATCTAAACGGTTTACCAACCTTAGAGCTGTGCCGCAGCTCAAAACACTTCCTGTTCTTTCAAGGGTGACTCTGCGTAACGCTCCAAGAGGTATATTAATATTAGAGTGAAGGATGCAAACTTTTCAACAATTCCTCCTGTGTTATTTTTGAGGCCTTGCCCTCGATTTTATCGAGGAAATAGGAAGCAAAGGGCTTGTCACAGTCGGCGACTGCATACAGCATCTCCTCGCGCTGTTGATTATAAATGTCGAGCAGTCGATTGTCATTTCCCTGAGCATGAGTCGATTTTAATAGCTCTGGTCATCAAACCTTAATCTTTTCCCACTTCGCGTTAGTTTGCAACAAGTCCAAAGATTTTCCCGTTAACAAATCAACGATTTTATCAATCTTTCCCGACTGATCGGTGACGATTCCCGTGGTGAGGATGGCTACAAAGGAATATATTATGCAATAGTGAAAATACCTTTCAGCCCCAGTTTCTGTTGGATCGAATCGTAGGCCTTTTGGAAGTTGGCCGTCTTCTTGTCCAACTTGTTCAGGAAAAATACTGCTGGGAGGCCAAATTTTCCCGCCTGCCGCCAGACGGTAAGGGTTTGGGCCTAAAAACTAATGCTAGTGTTTTTTACGCATACCTGTACGCCGACGGCTCCATCCAGAATGACAACAACACCGTCCATAACGCGCATCGAACTAAAAGCGCGTCACAATTTGTCTAAAATCCACTACCGCTCCACTTCGATGGTGAAATCGACATGTCCCGGCGTATCTACCAGGTTGATCCTATTCCCGAGCCACTCAAAATGAACAGCCGCCGATTGGATCGTGATTCCTAGAAGCTCGGCTTCCGGAGTGGATTAAATAAAACTACCTCTTTCTCGCTCCATGTCCAGAAAATCAGTTACTGTCGTTCCCGAATCGACGTTTCCCGCTGAGCTGGTCATACCTAAATCGCGGTCTATTCAACTCTGAATTCTACCTGTCAAGTACAAAAACTTCTCGGTGACCGTCGTCTTGCCCGCATCAATATGAGCGATGATTCCAATGTTTCGAATGTTAGAAGCCGTGCTCGGAAGACTCGCCAAATCTTCATTCGTGGCGCTGTGACTCTGAATAGTCCTTCATCACAGTGGCTGGCCATAAAACCCCGCAAAAACGGCAACCGTATGCCCTACAAAGCTAACCTTTCTTCGTCTCCCTAAAACCCTCGTTCCATCTAGAAACCTCGCGCGCTTGAGCGCTGTCAACATCCGAGCTATCGAAAACCTATTGCTGTCGAATCCAAGGGTATTTTGTGGTACTAATGGAATGCCAACAAGCTCTTTTTCCGATTGTAAGCACATTTATTTGTTTTGAGCATCGGTAGAAGGCAACGAGATCAAGTTACAAAAGTGAGGAAGGGACAACCGTAATGACAGTAGGCGAATCACAGAACGAGGGTATATGCTAGGATTAATTATCAATGTTGAGAAATTGTCGTAGGGTAACGCTTGTTTTCACCGGGTTGTAGGGGCAGGGCTTGTGTACGAATTGGATGCCGGTCGAGGCCGAAGGTTTCTTGGAAGCCTAAAAATAAATTAGCTAGAGAAGAAAGGTAGGCCTTCACCAGTGGGACATTATTTCCCAGTGCCACCGCCCATTTTCGCTTCCGGGTATCCTCTTTGGGGGCGCCGTTTGCTGGGGTGTTTTCTTTGTCGAAGTCCTCATCAGCAAGCCTCCATGTTCTAGCCTCTATCTGGAAAATTAAATGCATAAATGGACCTTCAAGTGTGGTAGCTTACCATCCTGGCAATCTCTTCACGCAGTGAGTTGACGACAAATTTATGGCTTGAACCGGGTATCCCGAAGAGGCACAAGACGTCAATAGGCCTAAACCAGCTGACGTTCAGATGCTTGTCGAAAATTACGGTGAATAAAGCCATTGGGTTTCCTGGACACGGCCTTGCACGCGGCACGGTTTGAAATTTAGGCCAAAGCTGTCCATAACGGTTGCGATGCGCAGCAAAAGCTTGTTGTTTCGGACTGCCAATACCGCGGCCGCTCCCTAAAAAGAATATGCTAGTAAAAACACATCAATTAGATCCAAAGTCGGCCTCCCGTGAGGTAAAAAGCCATGGAACTCTAAGTACCTTTGGAATGGCTGGCTGCGCAATCTCCAGAAGATACGGCAGCACCTCCGTTACCAATTGTGCGCTATGCGTCAGCGTGGATTGAGGTCGGATCGACGAGACACAGTCCTACAAATGGAGATCGTGGCCATCGTAAAGGCTCTAACCGTATTTGTGCGTAGCTTCGCCACGCAATTGGCATCCGTCTGTGGGTAAGCAAGCTGAAGCTTCGAATGTGTGGTCAGCAGAAAATGTAGCGGCACGTAGAAGTCGTAGAAATACTTGGCGAGCGACCAATCTTGCTTTTTCTGAAACCAATTTAAAGTTGATTGATCCGAACTTACCAAGATCGAGGTGTTCAGGAGATCATAGAACACAAAGCAATCAGATGCCGGACGGAGCTTGTTGAGTGGCAACGGGGGATGGTGCCTAAGGAAAGCTGTATCAGCTCAAGTGATGAGAGCTTACCGCGTGTAGTTGTTATGCAGCCCAACGACGAAACGATCCTTCTGATCCCGGCTCAACATCCATGTGTGCTCGATTGTCGAAACACGAGCAGCATCAGCCGTCAAAGCGCCACGACTGGAAACTTTATATATAGGTACGTGGCATCAAATACCGGTCGTGATGACGAGTCGAATCCAGAAGGCTCGACCAACAGTCAAACAATGAGGCGTTCCCATTTGAGAAGCGTGTACAAGCCTAAACAATCGAAGAAATAACAAAAGCAGATGGTCATACCTTGGTCACGTCCTCCTCGGTGATGATTTCTTGGTCGCGACGGGTAGTTTGACCAAGGAATTGCAGCGTGTTCACCTAAAAAAGCATTCAATCACCAATGTTATATTTATAGTGTTAATTAAACGAGGGAAAGCTTTTCACGATGGATAATAGCCGAACTTGTACCGTAACGGATAAAGAAACTGACCGATAATCGAACGTCTCCCTCTGTGCATTCCACCAATTTCTCTAGAGCTGCATTCTCAATGCGCAGCTTCTCCGTTTCTGCGATCTAAAATATAAATTAGGAATCCTTGTTCTCATTAACAGACCCTTTCGAGCCGTGTAAAAAGAAGCCTCTCATTTGTCTTGTTGACCGTCAAAACAAGAGCGTGTTGCCTCAACTCCCGAAGATTAGGCGAATACCTAAAAAACGTTTCACTAGTCGCTTGCAAGTAAGCTTACAGAGTGTTACAAATCGCGATGACCGGCCTCTTCAACGCCTTTTTTCCAGTTGCCGAAATTGCCTTGCAAAGCCAATTGATGGCCTCACCGGGGGCTCCATCTATCTGAAACGACACGTTCTCGGTACACAAACTGTAATACCTCATCCAACAGGAGAACTTGAGGCCTTTCGGTTCCGGCCACCGTGCGCTTAGTCCCGGATACCGAATGCAATAGGCGTTCCAGATCCGAGGTATTCCTAAAAACAATTTTCCATATCCCACACAACACATACCGAGAATCACTGGCGTTAACATGGACAAATCCGTAGCCGGAATGCTTCACAAGTATGGTAGCGAGCGTAGTCTTGCCCACACCCGCATTTCCAGCTAGCAGCAGGATCTAATGATACCGTCTTGGCGGTGGTTAAAATTCCCACCTTATGTACCGGACGGTGAGGAGCGGTAGCTTCGACTTCCAACATCTCTTGTTCCTTTTGGCGAAAACGATGCACTGAAGGCGCCTTCTGTCCGAAGACACATTCGTCCCAAAGACGTAGCCAGGAAAGAGCAAGTCTGTTGGTGCCCTAGACGAGAATTTCAGCGAATTCGAAACGTTTTTTTACCTCGTCCGAAAGTAGATCCACATAGGCCGTTGGCTTGTACTTGTCAACCCAAAGGCTGCTTTCAGCACTGGTCTCTTCAAGGGGCTGCTGCGAGGCAACCGAGTCGCTCGAAGCCAATCGCTCTGCCGTTTGCTCTTCTTCTCTGCGTGTTGTTCTAAAAATGAGGGTAAGGAAAAATCGCATGTAATGTAACCGTAGCCGAAGCACATCTGTCCGCAGTTTTTCCACAGCTGTGACATTGAAAAGCTGCTTTCTGACATCAGAATTCTGCTCTTTCGAAGTAAAGCGAGTCAGCCATCTCGGTAGATTCCGAAGGTACAACCTAAAAAGATGGTAATAAAACGAAGGTTGGGATCACCTAGAGCGATTCCCGTCCCTGTTAACCGCCGTAACTCCCATCCATGGCGTACCGTCCACCGGCGGTTCTTTCATTATCTAAATAAGTTTCTCAAAAAGGCCACCGAATCCACCTCGGCTTTAGAGGCATCTTTCAATCTCATCCTCAACGCGGATGTTTCAAACTGAAGATGACCTTCGCCATAAATCTCTCGATGAGCTTCCGCTTGGTGTAGCACCCGATACTACAAATATATTCAAAGAAAACTACTGTATGGGCACCTCCTCGATTCGTTTAGCAAGCCGATCCGCCGCTTCGGCAATACGGAGCTGATTGAGTTTCTGCTCGCGAAAGCGCTCGGCATAATCAGGAACACGCATATGCCAGTCTAAAAACAACCCATTGTCTTGTTGTTTCTAGAAGCCATTACCGATTGGGTGGACATAAATGTCATCGGGAGGGAATTGATCGTAATAGATCTGGGTAGATTCTTTGTTGAGGGCATCTTGTGCAGGATTCTGCTGTAAGAACAGATATTTGTCTAAGATCTCGGAAACTCACCGTCTGAACAGCTTCATCGGGAACTCGCGATGCATTTTGGCTGAACAAATACCCTCACCCTCGTCTATAGTAAAATACCTTTCTGGCATCTCAACATCCAAGCTTTCCGGCAATTCCGATAGCCCTTGAGAGTGGTTAGCGTACGAATTACCACTAGAACATACCGTTACAACTAGTTCGAAAGCCTTACTCTTTAAACGAACGCATTTGATTGATACTCAGCCCAGGGCCAACGGAGCCAAAATCATCCTCCGTTTCCCTAATATAAAGCTTTTCTAATAAATCGGCCTCTTACGGCAATATGTCCGCAGGTACGTCATCAAAATCATCAATGTCGTAGGCGTCCATTGCCTAAGAAACTTGTTTGATCTGTTGTTCGTTCAGCGATAGAATGCGGTGTGAATCACGGTACATGAGGCGTTTCACGAAACAATAACGTATAAAATTTATTGTAAACAGCGGTTTGTGGAGCTGAAGTCTGTGCGAGATCATTATCCGTATGTTCACCGTATCAACAGATTGACTACCAGGATGAAATCCTTGCAAGAGAGACAATTCAGCACAAAAATTGGGGAGCCAATCTGGACTCAGTTTCCCAAAAACAACTTTAGGAATTGGAAGAAACAGATGCTTAATTTTACATTTCAAAGGACTCCGACAAAAAGTGTTCACAGGGTAGAAATTGAGAAGGGCGAAGAGGGAGGGGGGCGCTCACTGCATATGGTTTCCGCGGAAGTTTCCACGGTGGGCGCCCGGTGCTCGGGGGCCGCCTCTGAATGAGCCGCCGCGGGCATAGCCTCCTCGTCCACGGTTGTCATTGGTACGCCTGCCGCGATCCACGAAAATTTCACCGGAGAAGTTGAAAGATGGAACATCCACCTTCAGACCGCGAGGAACGGCCTAAAATCCGATTGAGAAAACGTTCCCGAACTAACTCCTTCGGTTTTGCCGGCCGCTTCGAGGATTTTCTGTGCGTCCGCCTCCAACTTCATCACCAAGAAACCATATAGGTCGGAACGCCGCTGGGCCCCGAAGTTAGAAATGGGGAACTTGAAACTGTCAACAGGACCGAACTCTAAACGAGAGAATCGTCTTAGAAAATTATAGCTTACCGCTGAAGTAGCTGATGATTTCCGCGGTAGCCGCGCTCACATCCTCATCACTCAGCTTTTCCTTTTGGTAGCCGATGTTCTTGACATGGAGAGTGCGAGACTCTTCGTCCTGCTTCGCGTGCGGTGTAGGCTGCGAGTTCGGCAGCGAGTTGGTCGGGCGCGTAATAGCTAAACGAATTTGAACTTGATAATGCACACGTACCGCGAGTAGGGGCGGCGACAGGTGCCGGGTTGGTGGGAGCGGTGCTAGAGTTGTGACCAGCGATCGCGGCCCAGCTTCGGGGCTGCGCAGGAACCGCTGGCTGGACGGGTTGTTGTTGCTGTTGCTGTGGCGGCGGCGCTTGCTGCTGGACCTGCTGCTTCGGCGGGGCGGGGTCGCATGGCGGTTCTCCTCGCTGCTTGTCGTGCGACCGCTCAGGTACCTTCTTCGCATTCGGAGTTTTCGGTCCAGAGTTGATTGGCGAAGGCAATTCTAAAACTGGTGTAAATGTAGGGATTGAAGAGCACCTTGATGGCGTTCATTATCGACGGTGAGTTGCTGTTCCTTCTAAAAAAAAGTTGATAGTACGTGTTTTCAAAAAACCTTCTGTGGCGTGCGCGTGTGGCCGTTCAGTTTCGTTTCAGGCAGCGGAGCCGGGGTGGAGGTAGCCTCGGCAGACTCGCTTTCCTTGCCGAACAGCTAAAACACACCCATGATCCCATCCAAACAACAAAACCTGGTCCGAGAAGGTGAAGATATCGTTGAAAATGTAAAATTTGTTGGTGATCTGCTGACCGAGCACAAATGTCTGCGAGAACTTGCGCAAGCCGGTGTCCGCGGTCGAAATTTCACCAACTACTTGGATCGCAACTCCGTTGGCCAGGGTAGGCGCGCCCTACGAAGATTTATATTCTTCTCGCAACGCAAGATTGCTTACCTTGATGGAGTAAATGCGAAATTTGCTATCATGGAACTTGGAATCATCGATGGCCTTTTGAATATCCTAAAGAAATTATTTTCCCCAAGTTTGAAATTGTACCTCAGAACCGATGGCCCATTTGCCATTATGGGTCAGGATCGACTTATCGCCATAGTAACGATGGGCATCATTTGGACGCTCGGCCAGCATGGTGTAATAATGCTGCACGAACTGTCGGCCAATCTCTGCAAGTAAGTTACTCCGAAGAGGCAAATAAGCATACCGACATAAGTCGAAGCAGCGTTAGATTCAGCGCTACCGTCCATTTCAGCGGTCTACCTGAAAAAAAGATTACTTGTCTCGAAATTTGATGAACAGAAACTGAAAAACAGTTCACGGGCAGCAAATCCAGGATAGAGCTACAAAGACCATTCCATTTTTCCAACCTGGGAAACTTGGGTTATACTGCAAAAAATGCTGTGATGGGAAAAAAATAGAGGGCCATGATAAAAAGCAAGTCAACAGTTGCCCTAAATAAATAAATTTTGTCCGGCACAAAATTGAA
Organism: Mesorhabditis spiculigera; assembly: GCA_958295435.1. NCBI lineage: Eukaryota > Metazoa > Nematoda > Chromadorea > Rhabditida > Rhabditidae > Mesorhabditis > Mesorhabditis spiculigera. The sequence goes on from CATQJA010002657.1 coordinate 630,412, forward strand.
AAGACTTTCATTATATTGCCGTTCATTTTATTTGAATACGAGGGGTAACTTCTTTGGAGCCATTATAGGAGGTAAGAATGAGGGTAGGAATGGGGTCTAGTCGGGAACGGGCCAGAGTCCAGGGATTAGCGTACGATCGACAAGAGGAAGACACCCATAGCAACCGAACGACTGCCCGAGAGACTGTGTGTCGATGGGAGCGCGTGAGAAAGGTTTCTGGCTAAATGATTACGCCACCTTTCCGGCGGATAGTATCTTGATCAAGTTTGCTTTGATAATAAATAATAGGTTGTTCGTTGTATTTAAAACTATTTAACTAGAGTTACAGTCGATGATCGACGTAGCAAAAATAAAAATACCACCGATCGGTTGAAAATCGGAACACCGGAGAAGTGGTGAAACGCAAACTGTGGAAAGTATCGTATTGCACAAAAGCTTGTTTGCTAAAAAACACTTCGCACGTTGAGTCGCGCTTCATCGATAAAGTTGAAGCTTGTTCGGTCTACTTTTTCGGCATTGGGTTGTATTTTCTTTCAAATCTCGATTAAAATAATTCTGGACAACATCACGAGAATTCTAGCCTTATATGGCCAGCATCGGGCAGCCGCCACCGCCATCCGAAGGGGCATCCAGATTGTCCCCAAACGAGGTGGCCATTGCTCGTGTCGACAACCCTATTGGAAAAGCGGAAGAGCCGGGAAATGCCGCAGTCTCGGCCGCACAAACAACAGGTAGCCCCAAAAATGAAAGACAAGCTTGATATCCTCTTGCAGAGGAGGCTTCTTCCGATGCCCCTTCCTTAGTTCCTGATCAAATTGAACAACTTCGAGCCCAGGTTGAGTAAATATGCGAAATCTGTCAATGAGACACAGGTTAAAATATATCGATTATTGGCAAAGAATGAGCCTCTTCCTGCCGAACTGCTCTCACAGGCCACAACGTCCAAAAGCAAGCCTACGACGCTTCTACCCGATCCTTTCGCCTATCCCATGGAAGGTAACATGAAATACAACTACTTAATATGTTCAAAATTAGGGGAAAATGGAACCCGCCTCCCGTACGACCTGATGTGGGTGCTTCAAGTTCATGTTAAAAGGACTACAAATCGTGCCACAACGTTACCGGTGTCTTGCGGCATTGACCCCAACGCAATGTATAAGGAGCGAGAAGAGCGGTAAACAAATTCTTGAATTTGGAAACTCTCTTAGGATCCATAATCGCATGCAACTTCGCATACAGGAGCTGAGCAACTTGCCGGATGATCTACCAGCGGAACTGAAGCTAAAGTGCGATATTGAGCTGCGCTCCTTGCGGTTGGCAAGCTTGCAGGCCCAGGTGATAGCAGTCTTTTTGTCATGAATTTTATTAGGTTCGTGGCGAGGCCATAGGCAGCTACAAACGGGAATCTCTCCTCGAGACTTCAGTAAATCCGTTTGCTTATCGGCGAATAAAACGGCAGACCCATCGCGAGGCGCGCGTCACTGAGAAGCTTGAGAAGCAACAAAAGGTTTGGACTTCCGGAGAAGCTAAGGAAATATATCCTAGGTGGAAGCGGAACGAAAGCGGCGTCAGAAGCACACAGTTTTCCTGAACGAAATTCTCCAGCATGGCCGAGAGTTTAAGGAATTCCACCGAAACAATTTACTAAAGGTATGTCCAGTGAGAATTAGGCCACCCTTCTTTAGAGGAAAACTGCCAGGAGAGCTGTGGAAAATTATATCCTGAACAGCGAGCGAGAGAAGAAGAAGGATGAGATCAAAAACGAAAAGTTGCGTATGCAGAAGCTTATGCAGGAAGATGAAGAAGGATATCGACAACTGCTTGACGAAAAGAAGGTCAGGCAGTTTTCAAGATCATAAATATTAAAATTTAGGACAAACGCTTAGTGCTGCTTCTACAACAGACGGATGAATACGTCGGCAGCTTGACGAGCCTGGTTAGACAACACCAGAATGCAGAAAAGAGGAAGAAAAAGGAGCAGACGCGCATCGATCAGAACAGTATGATCGCAAAATTTACCAAATATGGTTTTTTTAGAAGAGGGTGAAATGCACGTCCATATTCGGCACCTCGAAACTGGTAATTTGTTGCCTCCAGAAGAATGTCCCAGTGCCGATGATGTCGACACGTGGCTAGAAACACATCCTGGGCACGAGGTAGATTGAAGGATAATTTGGGTTTACTTAAAAATCAGATTGTGCCCCGGGATGGAGCTTCTGAGGAGAGTGATAACGACGAGGAGGAAGAGGTGAAAGAAGAAAAGAAAGAAACCGTCGATGATGAGATGGAGGGGCTGACGGAAGAGGAGAAAGCCAGAAAAATCCTTGAGAAGGTAGGGTGAACTCTCGAAATGGGAAATTCTCAATCTAGGCGCGAAATGAAGAGGATGAGTACGATCCAAAAACGAAAAAGCAAATGGCTGACTACTATGCAACTGCTCATCGGACCAAGGAAATCATTAACCACCAGCACTCAACTATGGGAGGGGGCGATGACACGTTGAAGTTGAAGCCCTACCAAATTAAGGTCAGACTTTTTAGCCTAATTTAATCTTGGATCTAGGGACTTGAATGGCTTGTCTCGCTGTATAATAACAATCTCAACGGTATTTTGGCCGACGAAATGGGCTTGGGCAAGACGATTCAAACCGTCGCGTTGATCACCTACCTAATGGAGATCAAGAACAACAACGGCCCGTTCCTCGTGATCGTACCGCTATCCACGATTTCAAATTGGCAACTCGAGTTCGAGAAATGGGCACCGCACGTGAAGTGCATCATTTACAAGGTAAATTTTTTTAAAGAGTTTGACCCAATCTTTAGGGAGATAAAGACGCGCGTCGCCGTCTGGACGGGCAGGTCAAAAAGGCGGCATTCAACGTCCTCTTGACCACATATGACTATGTGCTGCGCGAGAAGGCTTCGTTGGGAAAGATCCGTTGGAAGTACATGATCATCGACGAGGGCCATCGGATGAAGAACCACAACAACAAGTTGACACTCATTCTGAACGGATTCTTCCACGCCCAACACCGTGTGTTGCTCACCGGCACGCCGCTGCAGAATAAGTTGCCAGAGCTGTGGGCGTTGCTGAACTTCCTGCTGCCCTCGATTTTCAGGTGAGCCCAAAAGGCAGTGCCAGAAATACCTCAAAAATTAATTAATTAACGTCATCTCAAGTTTTCAGTTCGTGCGTGACGTTCGAACAGTGGTTCAACGCGCCCTTCGCCACGAGTGGCGAGAAAGTGGAGCTGAACCAGGAAGAGACCATGCTAATAATCCGGCGCCTACATAAAGTGCTGCGCCCCTTCCTGCTGCGCCGGCTGAAAAAGGAGGCAAGCTGTCCCCTCATTTTCTTATTCCAAAAATTCCAGGTCGAGTCTCAGCTTCCTGACAAGACAGAATATGTCATCAAGTGCGACATGTCAGCTCTGCAAAAAGTGCTGTACCAGCATATGCAAAAGGGTCTGCTCATCGACACAAAACAACAGGTGGGTGTCAGGCGGGGGGGTTGGATCTAATGAAAATCTTGCTCGTTTAGCAAGGTGGACGGGCGCTGATGAACACCGTTGTTCATCTTAGAAAGTTGTGCAACCATCCGTTCCTCTTCCAAACCGTCGAAGACAGCTGTAAAAACTTCTGGAAAGTACAAGAGGTCTCCAAGTAAGAAATTCATTCATGTATTTCATCGCTTTATCTCTTCAGCCAAGATCTGGTCCGTGTTGGCGGCAAATTTGAGCTGTTGGACAGAATTCTGCCCAAATTGAAGGCTACCGGGCATCGTTGTCTTATTTTCTGCCAAATGACGAGCTTGATGACGATTCTGGAAGACTTTTTCAATTATAGAGGTAGTTGTCGAGACCCGCAATTTAGTTGATGGCGTTTTAGGATGGAAGTACTTGCGACTTGATGGAAGCACGAAGCCCGATGAGCGCGGAGATCTGCTAAAGGTTTCGAAAAGCTAGAGCACAAAAATCATTGATTTAGCAATACAACGCGGAAGGATCGGAATACTTTCTCTTTATGCTGTCGACGAGGGCAGGCGGTCTTGGGCTGAATCTACAGACAGCGGACACTGTCATCATTTTCGATTCTGATTGGAATCCCCATCAGGTTTGAAAAAAACACTCATTAACAATCACCACTTTTGTTTCTTCAAGGACATGCAAGCGCAAGATCGAGCTCATCGAATCGGGCAAAAGAAGGAGGTCCGCGTGTTGCGATTGATTACCGCTTGTTCGGTTGAGGAAAAGATTCTCGCTGCTGCTAGGTAACGCTTTCGAGCGAGCTACAACTGAAAATTACAGATACAAGCTGAACGTCGACGAGAAGGTCATCCAGGCTGGAAAGTTCAATCAGCGTTCCACCGGAGCCGAGCGACGCGAATTCCTAGAGCAAATTATCAGGTTTTTACTTCATTATCTTTTGAGACTTTCAAATTTAGCCAGGAGCAAGAGGATGATGATGAGGACGAGATCCCGGATGATGAAATGATCAATCAGTTGATCTGCCGGTGGGTCGATTCGTTATTTCATGAAATAGCATGGTATTAGGTCCGAGGAGGAGTTCCAGCTATTCCAAAATCTCGACATCGACCGCAGACGTGAGGAGGCTAATCAATTGCATCGGTGAGTACGAGCTAGTTGAGATTGACTGGTTCTTCAGAAAACCGCGTCTTCTGGAGATGAATGAGATTCCGGAAGACATCTTGAAAGCGGCCGAACATTTCGACGAGATGGAACGAATTGAGCGCGAGGGGATACAGCCTGTTCAGATCGATGATGTGGGCCGGGGACGACGGAAGAGACAGGTAGAGTAAAGTGTATGGCAATAATTTCGGCTTTATGATTTAGGTGGACTACTCAATCGACTCAATGTCTGATCGGGATTGGCTTCGACAATACGACGATGCTATAGACGATGATGATGACGAAGAACAAATGGAAACACCAAAGAAATCTCGAGGAAAAAGAAAGCGAGATGAGGACTTTGAAGAGGAACCGGGTACAAGCAAAAAGAAGAAGAAGCCGTCTGCAGAGATCATTAATGCGCTGAATACGGTAAGAGAAGTCAGAGGTGCTTTAGGAAAATTCTACTTTAGGCGTACACCGCTACTACAGAATTTGTAACGAGTGATGGCAAGGAACTGGCCGAACCCTTTATCGAGCTCCCATCCCGCCGAGATCTACCGGACTATTACGCCGTAACTATTTTTTCTAAACAAACCAAACTTCCCGCCAGGTTATCGAAAGGCCGATGGACTTTGTTCGAATTCGGAAGAAGATCGATACCGGAAGGTACAGTAGCATTGAGGAAATGGCCGATGACGTCTTCTTACTTTGTGAAAATGCGAGGGTAGGCGGACAGCCATCACCAGTCACCAAACCAATCATAGCGCTACAATATTGACGGGTGCGAGATCTACAATGACTCCATCATTCTGGAGAATTTGTGGAAAAAACTGACGAACACCGTACCAAAATCAGAGCGCAGCAAAGTAACGAAAGACGCCGAGGACTCGAATAGTCGCGAGAATTCCCGGGTAGGTCCCGAAACAATGGCAGTTATGATTTTCAGGCTGATGACGAGAATACAAGGCTTTCTGCTGGAGCGGCACCAACTGTAAGCTTCCATCACACAGAAATTATTTTGATTTAGGCACGGCGGAAGGGAAAGCAGCGATCCGAGGACTCGGACGACTCTGATTAAAGAATCTAGTCAACTATACATGTATAACTCATTCCTTCATTTCGCGTTTTGTTGATCTCCACCGATTTGGCTACCAAAGGAATAAAATGTCGATAGCTCTGAAGCTCGAGAGCGACACAAATTCAAGCTTCTGCTGATCGTGATTTACAAACAAAATTTAAATGCAAAAATGGTAAGAAATTTAGTTACAGAGAATCACAACCGTACACACGGCCTAAAAGACTTATTTTTAGGCGCTTTTTATCAGGTGGTATCCTCGTTGGGCTTCATCTGCTGTTATAGGGGTGGCATGGCTAAAGCGAGGGATGGATCGGTGCCGGCTGCGTCGTCGACTGCCGGCGAGTGGGGGTTTTTTCTTTGAACCGCGTGATAAGGTCAAATTAAAAGAGAAACGAAAATACGTAGTTATCAACCTTTGGGAATACGATAAGTTTTACTGTGGCTTTTTGTCAACCCGAACATTTGTAGCAGCGCCTCGATCGAGGATTACCCGAAACAACGCCGAATCCTGGAGATTCAAAAGGAGCTGGCGCTACGGATGGCCAGTCGGGAGCAGCGTGAGAAATATCGAGGTGCGTAGGATAATCAGTACTGGGCCGTTAGCGGGGGGAGGGGGGGGGGGTAACTAGCATATGCCGTAACTATGCATACGTTTTGAATAGTTTTCTTCTAAGAAAATGGCTAAAAGCTTTTAGATAATAAAAATTGGGAATTGACACTAAAATTCTTCTTTTAACAGTTGAAAATCTTTTCCCCTAGTTGATGACGACGTCAGCTCAAACAATGCAGCGCAGACGGAAGAGGGCGAGATGACAACTCGCCCGCCACGCTTTGCCCGCGAGGACGTCGACGGGGTGTCCGTCGGCACCGAAACGGTTGGCTACTTTGTACACTAAAATCACTATTTTCCAGCACGTCAAATTCACCAAAAACGTGCTGCACTTTGATGCGATGCGAGATGTGCGTAGTCTTTCGTAATCCGGGCAAATTACGTGAAATATTGGCCGTTTTTAGCTAAACTTCACGATGCTCTTCTGGTCGTGCTGCTTCTCGGCCCAGCGTCTACTCGAGCTCCCGGTGGCGGCCAACGAGTTTGGCGGCTGTGAGTTGTGTTGAGTTTTCACGGCTCCTTTTTTAGATTGGTTCTTGATACCGTTCCTTCTATGCTACATCTTCGTTGCCGCGCCGATGGTGGTGCTCGAGATGGCGCTCGGGCAGTTCACGTCGCGGGATCCGGTGGTCGTTTTCGCCAGGCTGGCGCCGTTCTTTAAAGGTTTGGCACCAGTCTGTTCATGAAATACTATTTTTTTTTCTTTGAGTAACGTATTAGGAGAGATTGCTAGTTTTCTTGGATTAGAACCATATTTGGGGTAGAAAAGCATCTAAAAAAAATTGTAAACAAATTTATTTTTAAAGCTAATGTCCAATAAAATTTTGTAAAGATTTTACGGTTAGGCATAGTAAAAAACATTTTAGAAAGTGTTTTTCTGTTTCGATTCGAAGAATTGATTAGTCAAAAGGATGGGAATAGACCAAAAATTAGTCGCTTACCAATAATTCAGTGGTATCCTACCTGATGTTCGCCGTGCGTCTGCTTCGAATGGCCGTATGCCGGGTGGACCCGAGCCCGATGCTCCACCTCCTCCACGAGCTCCTCTCCGTCATCATCGGCGGGCAAATCATCCCGACCTGCGAGGGCCGTGGAATTTGTAAGGGATGTGATGTGGTACTTTACCCGAGTTTTTAGATTGCGCTGCTGCGCTTGAATGTAAAACCGGTGAGATCGCCGTCGTCCCGGGCAAGTGCATAAATGTGAGTTGAAGACAGCTTCTTGAAATTTGCGACTTGAAATAAATCCCCTAGAATAGAAATCTGTTCCAAGGCCTAAAAAATATTCAGCTCACTTCTATGCCATCCGACCTCTACGCTTCATCCGAGGGTCGTCTCTACACCAACTACGCACCGGTGCCCCGTCTGGACCATGTCATCCGCTTGCGCGAGGACCTCGGCGAGTACGGATTACATGTGAGCCGGCAGCTATATAAATAACTACTCAACAGTGCTGCTTCGTGTTGCTGGCCATATTGCTGGTGTCGCTACGCCTCGCTCATCTTCGTCAGCAGACGGCTGTAGTGGTAGGCCGCCAGTATGATTATGTGCGATTTCTTCAGATATCCTTCGTGCTGTTGTTGGCCTTCATGGCCGTCCTCATCGGCATCGTCGTGGTCGGCCAGGCGAGCACGCGTGGCGGCGGTCTGCCCGCCAATTTCAGGCTCAACAACAATGTGCTGCTGCTGCTTGATCCATCCACGTGGTCGTGGGCCCTGTTTTATGTAAGTGGCAATGTTATTTTGGCTACGGTTTACTTTACCCCCAGCCGGAAGTTTTTGGCTATAACTTTTTTATTTTACACCAGGGTTGAAAAGCCGCTTCGCGACTTTTCAACCCTGGCCCGGTCTGATCCCATGATATTCTTCACTTTACATAATTCTCGCGATTTTCGATGACAAAAAATCAGAAACGCGGCCCCTCTTCCCTTATATAGGTTACCGTGACTTCCGGTCTATGCTAATGGTTTCCTAACAAAAAGGGTTCTCGATTTTTCAACAAAAACTTAATTTTAACATCGAAAACAGCTAATTTTTGAAAATGTTATTAGTGTGCAGTCATCCCAAGATCATTACGCACCTACTGAGGTATAAAATATACCCCTAACTACCCCCCTTCTTGAGATACTACTGGAACACGCTGACGGAAGTTGCATGCAAAGTGGCACACACACACACACAAACACTATTTTTTTATATATAGTAGGATTACCAGCGCCCAAAACCCGCTTCGCGGGCCTTGGGCGCTGGAATGCGGCCTTTGCATGAAAAGTTTGACTTTCTGATAGCTCGGGTCCTTCGGACCCCCTTCCCTGTCCCGACCAAACGCGCGAGTGCAACTTGCAAGAATGAGGAAATTTGTATTTTTTCACATTATGCAAATTAACCTGCCTGGACTCCCAAAAATCAATAAAACCGGCTTTAACTTTGTAAACTTGTATTTTATCGAAATTCTGAGAACGCCATCGGAAACAGAAGGGTCGATTCCCCCGGGTGGCGGAGAATTGAGGCGTTTTGGACACGGGAAGGCCCTCAAATCGGGCCTCGAAAGTGACATCCACACACACACACACACACACACACACACACACAGTTACACTCCAAAATTATATAAGGTAGGATTGTAGGCTCAAATTAAAACTCTTGGTATATTTTTCGACGCTCTATCGAATGGCGTTTCAAAAATCCCGACAAAATAAGCGAAAATACCGACAACTTTGAGACCCTTCGGCTGTGGGGGGTAAAGTAAACTCTTACCGTTATTTTAAAGCCAGTAGCGACAAACATACTTTCTTACTGCCCAAAACTTTCCTTTTGCCCTCACCCTTTCATTCGAGTTTACGATGTTGACCTATATACGTGTAGCAAATAACTAAAATAGAATAATCTGACAACCCTTTTTAGTCGCTGGAAATCCTCGGTGTTTGCGATGGAACAATGACAATATTCGCGGCGCAGATGCCGTTCCACTACCGCGGTGCTAGGTGGGCGCTTCAATAGAATCATCACTTGTCTCTCTTCAGTGTCGCCTACTCCATGCTCAGCATCACCCTCGGGCTGGTGCTCCTCTCATTCGGCATCGTCGTGCCCACCCTCAATATGGCGTACACGGGCGTGCCGCTGCGTAAGATTCAAGCCGCCCCAGCTAGCCACCGCTTTTAGGCATCTGGGACGGGCTATGGTCGCGACAACCATTCTTCTTCGCTTTCCTGCGAGTAGAGGAATTTTTCGGCCTTTTTTATTAGCACTTACAGTCGGTCCAGTATTCTGGGCTCTTCCGGGTGATGGCCGTGGTCTTGGCCGTCATCCTCACACTCATCCAAATACCGTACGTTGCGATGGCCCTGCGACTCGTCACCCTGCATCACATCTTGCGCAATCTATCCGGGTTCAGTGAGGTGCGAATCGGCAACTTTATTTCCAAAAAGCAATAGGGGAGCCCGTGGACGATGAAGTATTGCAACCAGGTCATCCTGTCGTTCATCGTGCTTGGCTTAGTGCGCGCCACTGCATTCTCTGTAAGTTCAAGCCCCAGAACCCCAGAGCCCTGATCTAGAATATCGCCACATTCTGGGTGAACTTCGTTGTCGCTTGGATCGTGCCGGTAATCGCCATCATGGAATGCGTGGCGGTCAGCTGGGTGTACGGCTCGGAACGGTTCCGGATTAACCTAAAGGTCCGCAACAAATGACGAATTCTTCTACCCGCCTCACTTACAGACAATGTACGGCAAGTACCGAGAATTTTGGACTACGCGCTACCTCATATGGCTTTGGGCCTACATTACCCCAAATTTTGTTTGTGTAGGCTAAACCGCGAATTTCGCTAGCAAGATATTCAGATTATTTGGCTCAGCCTCACCATCTATTCACTGACAAATCGATTTGCTCTGGGCACGCTCGCTCTATACACGATGGCTGCGGGTCTCGGCAGCATATTCTTCTACCTCTCGCTGGCCAGCTACGCGTTTGGTGCGCAAGGAAGATTCCGTCACTACTTCCTGCCAGACTCTCGCTGGGGTAAGGCTTCCAACCCAACAAATATTCGAACATGTTTAGGCCCATACAGCCTCATCAACCAAGCGAAGGTGCAACGAGACGAACGGGCTGCCCACATCTGTTAACTTAGAAACCTAATTTGTGTTAAATGTAATAAACGGCGAGAACATGCGGCTGACAGCCCTCAACAAAACAGAGTAGATTTATCAACAAGGAGCAAATTCATGAAGCAACAGACGGACATCCATGAAGTGGCATCGGGCTTTAGAGCTTCAGCTTGGTGCGCCTCCAGTGACGGCGCTTGGCGTTGTACTTGATCTGCAAAGACAAATTGATGCCGAATAAGGGGAAGTCACCTTATTGCCAGTCTTCAGCCGAGCCCATTGCGGGAGTGGACGGTTCTGCTTGGCGGCCTTGGCCAACCGGCGTTTGATGATGAACGTTTTGTGGGCGGCCATTGATTACCTAAAATATACTTTTGCTAGCAAGAAACGCACAGTCAATCCAATATTCCAGGTGTGTAAACCTGAGTCCAAAACCTAAAAAACAAATCGTAAAATATTTATCAATGCTCAACAATAACAACAAAACCAACAAAAACAAAACAAAAACAACTATTTGTGCTTGCGATTCTTCCTGTTCACATGTGTGACGTCTCTCGTATTCAGCAATTTGCGCATGAGCTTCTTCTTCTTTTGGTCGCCGCTCGCCTAAAAGCCCAATACTTCCTCAATTCAATTATAGCCTACCGTTTTTTCCTCTTGCAAAGTGACTAGCGCATCAGTAGTCGCTTGTTTTTCGTAAATTTTCGACAGCTCCGGGGTGATGTAGCGAGATTTCTAAAACGCGGGTTAATTGGATTTATAAACCAAAACTTGCCAGTGAAGATTTTCTTTCGATGGAAGGCAATGGTTGGGCTAGCGCCGCTCTCAACTCGGAGTGCTTCGATTTTTCTTCCCTGGCCAGTTCATGGATCTGGATCTCATTTGCCTCGGATTCACGAGAACTAAAGGAAAGCATGTCAATTCAAAGGGGCAATACCCTAGATCGTCCAATTCCAAATCCGCTTCTTCAGCTGCTTTGATGAACCAGTTTTCCTTGCTTCTTATCTAAACCTATTTTATGTATGGGTAATTTAATTCACCTTCTTCCGCCGATGCAAGATAGAGTCCAGTTCAGCAGCCAACTTGACCCGAGGGCGCAGCGCGCTGAATAGTTCCGGAGCGTCGATTGGGAACAAGGGTAGGTCCTTTTCTAAAAGAAAATATTTAGCCTCAAATAGATCGTACCTCGATTAAGATTTTTACAAATCCGCCGATAAAATACTGCATCTTGGCCATCCACTAGCAACACGGTCAGTCCGGTTTGCGATGCTCGTGCTGTGCGACCAGACCGATGAATGTAAATCTAGAATTGACCAAGATATAATGAAACCCCTCATACGCATACCTCGGCTGTTTTTGGGACTTGGTAGTGAATAACGTGCTCGATGCCCTTGATATCGAGACCACGAGCCGCCACATCGGTTGCGAGCAGAACGGAGTGAGGATTTTCTAAAGACCGAATAAGCCAACCCAAAAAACTATTTACCTGCAAAACGCTCCAGATTCTTCAGACGTTGTCGCTGTTGCATGCGAGCATGGAGAAGCATCGGTGCCGGCGTGAAATTCAGCTTTGTCAGAATTCCGTAGAAACGTCTAAATTATAAAAAATAATGAGAACGAGGCTGAGGACGAACCGAGAAGCATCAATAGAGTTGGTAAAAATCAATGTTCTGCCGCGATACCGGTGTAATAAGTAGAGGACAGTGAGATCCTAAAAAAGCCATTGATGAACGTTAAGGCAACTTGCCTTTTCCAGAAGCCCATCACAGTTCATCCGGGTCTCCACCAGTTTCTCGGCCGTTCCGAATTCGCGTGTAATATCGATCACCTTACGCTGGTCACGCAGACCGGTAATCTCGATCAGCCGCTCTAAATTACAGCATTAGTAAAAATACTTATAAAAAACCTACTCAATTTCTCGACAGGTGTCAGATCACGGCTCTTGCTATCGTCGGCTCGCTTCTGGGCTGGATGGACGTAGGTCAGAGTCGCCGAGAAAACGAATGTTTGCAGTTTTTCGGTGGCCGATCTAAAAATGCTTAGGTTTCCAGAAAAACTAAAAAACAAACTTTCTGACATGATTCAAGATATGCTCGAGCTCTTCGAAATGCCCCTTCTCAACCATACGATCGGTCTCATCGATGATCAAGGCTCGCATCATGGACATATCCGCCAGGAACTTGGACGCGTCAGACTAAATAAAGCTGGTCGTAGCACTAACATTTCATACCTCTTCAATCAGGGCCCAAAGACGACCCGGCGTCGCAACCAATATATCAGGCTTATTGCGTAGGAGCCGCTCTTGCTTCTGCTGGGCCAACCCGCCGACGATAGACATAGCCTAAAGCGGAACATACGTGGTGATATTATTAGTAACCCTGAATTTCGTATTCTTCAGCAACAGATCCACTTGTTTCCGCACTTGAACAACCAATTCACGGGTCGGCGCAAGGATCAACACTCGTGGGCCCACCTTCTCGTCATCTAAATATATGTTTCAAAGGAAGTTGACCAGCAACCTGATACATCGCCGTCCTCCAAAAGTCTGCAAATCGCCGGGATAGCATAGGCAAGGGTTTTTCCAGATCCCTAAGAAGGCTTAGAAAATAAGCAGTAGTCAAAGTTACTGTTTCAGCAGCGCCGAGGATATCGAGGCGATCCCGAACGGCGCTCGGGAGCACAAGCCTTTGAATTTCCGTTGGTGTCTCAAATCTAAACCAATAAAGTCTTAAAAGGACTTTCCTCTCACCCCATATCCGCCAATGATCGAACAATCTCCTCCGGTAGGTAAAATTCATGCCATCCATTTACTGCGGCTACTGATGTTTCCGGATCTAAAAACAATGTTCACCCAATAGGAGAAAAAACCTTGAACTTCCGGGTCCGGCACTTCTCCCAACGCCTCTTCAACAGCCACGTCAACGGCCTCCATTTTTGTGCCTTCCAGGGACGATGGTTTCTTCAGCTTCGGCTAAATACACAGGGGTGGCGCTAAACGTTGTTTATAATTACCTGCTTCGATTTGGGCGCTTCAGTTTCTTCCACACCATCGAGCTTTCTTTTCTTTTTCTTCGGCTTCTTTTTCTTGTTCTTTTGTTTCTCTTCGCTTGTTGATTCTTCCTTTGACTCCTCTTCAGTCACTTCGGTCGAAGCGGTCGGCTGCACAACCTTTTGCTTCTTCTTTTGCTTTTTTGGCTGTGGTTCTGGTTCGAAGCCCTCAGGAAGGTATTCCTGAGAACTGCTTTAGAGCGCATAAATCACCATTACCTCAAAACAGACTAGCGAAGCGAAATTTTCATCCTGGAAATCGATGCCCTCCAGTTGGACGTTTGACCAACGCCCTTCAGGGACCTTGAGCAATGACATCTGAAACAAGCCAACATTTCTAACATAATTCCATAATTCTACGCGGAAAAGGAAAATATAATTTTTGTTGAAAATCTAGGCATTTTTTTGGGAAAATTCTTTGCGAGCCACCTTCCCCATCAGAGGGTCATTTGAAGCGCCGTGGAAATCGAGTCCATACAGATAGAAAGACAAAAGATTTGCAAGAGCGAAGATTCGTTCAGGAAAATCAAAATTTGTTAGTTCTCAAAATTAGTAAAAACGGGAACATCCTGGGCTTGAGAAGTCCCATATGCGTAAAACTGCCAACTACACCTGTATTGTCGAACAGATCCCCAAACTCAACCTCTAGCGAAGATCACGATAATATGCCTGTCAATAGCGAGCCTTGTCGGAACCAGCTGACTAGTCAAAGACTTTATCGTAAAAAGTGAGAGCGAGCATTAGAACGACAATTTTACATTTGACAAACACACAAAGTGACAAAGTAACAAGGCACAGAAGGAAAGCAAGGGGCGGGGAAGGTTAGTCGGGTAAGCATTAGATAACAAATAGAATAACAATCAAGCAACAAATGTAGCCTACACAGTTCATTGGCGACGCGGATGCTTTTGGCGATAATCTTGCAGGATGGCGGCAATTTTCTTGCCCGAAGAGTACTTGCTCAGTGTCGTCATGTTCTTGTCGATCAGCTCCTCCAATCGATAAGCCCATGCCGTCATGCGCTCCGGGTACAGCAACTTTCCTTCTTTTCTAAAAAAGGGAATAAAAAGTCATGATAGCAAATTCAGAAAGTAACGAAACGATCAGGGCAAACAAACTCACATTCCCTCCACGATGGACAACCAGTCGATGCAGATATAAAGCAGACGCTGGATGACGTAGTTTCCGTACTGATGGAAGAGCAGTATCTCGAGGCATTCTTCGTTCGTCTCTGGATGCGGTTGGTAGCCATCGAAGATCTCTTCAGCCATCAGGAACAAGTACGGCGGTGAAGCGTGTTGAAGGCACTTCTCGATCACATGCGAAGCATATTTCTCTTGAGAGAACGACAGGATGTTCTGCCTAAATAAAGATTGCCGCAAGTCAAAATTATCTTACAGAAGGCATTCTTCGATGACTTTGTTCCTATGGTATTCGAGGAATGGCACAGAGATGACATGCTGGACGATGTAGTTGGCGAACTCGTTGGAAGTGAGACGCTCACAGTTGGCATGGATGATGACCAGCACGCGTTCGAGCAGCTCATGAGCAGCCTAAAAATCAAAATCATGCACAGGAGAGAGTCTTACCCGACTGCTGCTGCTGGCCGCACGCCCCCGCAAGACAGCATCTTCGGCGAACTGTGCCAACTTGTCGACGGCGAGTTGTACTACGCGGCACCCATATTTGCTTTCGATGCACTTGAAGAAAAGGCTGCAATCGTTGACCAGTTGCTCGATGATAAATGCCCAGCGATCGAGGTCAAACACCTCCATGATCTTCTGCACGACATGATTCGCGTTCAAATCCATGGCCATGTGAAGACAGTTCGAGCGAGAAAGCTCTTCCAACATTGCGCATCGAGGCTCCAATGGCATTACCTAAGCAAGAATAGAGGAAGCTGATTGAATCATACCTCGAAGGCAACTTGTACCACGCGGCAGGCATAGCGATTGACGCACAATTCACGAATGTGACCGGCGAGCGCGCCAATGATCCACAGCTGCATCTCGAGCTCATCAGCGTTCTTGATCATCTGTTGCGCAAAAAAGTTGGCGAACACGTCGCGGGAAATCGACTGAAGCACATTTTAATAAAAGAATGTAGTTACCAAGAACAATCCCGGTGTGTTGCGGATGTAGAGGTAAAGCGCACGCTTCAGTGGGCCAGGAGAAGGGAAGTTATCTTGGAGCATCCTAGAAAAAGAGGAATAACCTGACGAAACTGAACTTACTTGCATCCTATCTTGTCCTTGGCGAACATCTCCAGCAACCCATCATGAAGTACTTCTGTCAAGTCGAAACTTGCCGGGTTCAACCACTCTGGATGGCGCATCTGCGGATCCATCTAGAAAAATCAATAGGGGAGACAAATACGAAATGTACCTTTTCACAAAAATTGCGCTGCCGACGGTTTCCCCGAAACATGTTGGCGCTAACCGAAGCCAAAGGCTTTGGAGCCCTTTCCCTCCACATGTCGGAATGGTTGCTCAGCGAAGAGGTTGGACGCGATCCGCTGCCGTAGCTGACCATCGAATCTAAGTGCAAAAATACGACGAATTTCAAAACGCTGATACTTGGTGTCAGGTATGGCGAAACCGGTCCACGCCTCGTCACCTCCACGGTTTCAAGCAGTTGGTGGATCGGGATTGGGGCCTCACGGTCTAAATTTGGAATTGGTGCTAAAAAGGGAAAGGTACCGGGGATGAAATCTTCAACGTGCTCGTCGGGGCCAGGGCTTTGGTCCCAGAAAACGTCAAGAGAGGGCAAGACGGCATGGTTGGGAGAATCCATTGATTGAGAGCGACTGTAAGCAACTGATTTATTTGTCATTTTAAAAATTCAACGAGGAAAAGAACTGGAAAACTGTGCGAAAAATCGGACGTTTGCCTGCCGGGCCTTATGGTTACGGTATAGGACACAGGATAGGCGCGATGACTTGCAACGTTGAGAGTATTTTGACGGAAGCTTCGGGGGAGGTTTTTTAATTTAAAAAATAAAATTTTCTCTTGGCACTATTTTTCACTTAGAAAATATCTACGCGTCTACATTTCCTTAAAGGACTGCCGACGGCATGTGTCGATCCCCCCTCATCAACAAATTGGCAAGTAGCCAACAGGGCAGAGAGCGCGCCCAGGGGAGAGGCGCAAAGACATTTTCTTTTCCGCGCGTAACCGATTGACTATGCCGTCGGTAACCCTTTAAAAACCAGCCGATTACAGCCGCTTCGCGACTGCAATCGGCTGGCCTTCGGGCTACCCTCCATGTTCTACGCCACCACATTAAATCTCTACTTTCATCAGTACCCACGCTGATCGCCTCAAATACCTAAAGTTCGATATCTTGCAAAAACTTAGATACCTAATCTACTTAGATACCTTCCTGATGGCTTCAGATACCCCCCATGGCTGAAATCCCCTTCAAAAACTACCTAAATACCTTCCTGATGGCTTCAGATACCCCCCATGGCTGAAATCCCCTTCAAAAACTACCTACATACCTTCCCGATTGCTTCAGATACCCCCCATGGCTGAAATCCCCTTCAAAAACTACCAAAATACTTTCCCGTTGGCTTCAGATACCCCCCATGGCTGAAATCCCCTTCAAAAACTACCAAAATACCTTCCTGATGGCTTCAGATACCCCCCATGGCTGAAATCCCCTTCAAAAACTACCTAAATACCTTCCTGATGGCTTCAGATACCCCCCATGGCTGAAATCCCCTTCAAAAACTACCTAAATACCTTCCCGATGGCTTCAGATACGCCCCATGGCTGAAATCCCCTTCAAAAACTACCTAAATACCTTCCTGATGGCTTCAGATACCCGCCATAGACGAAACCCCCTTAAAAAACTACTTAGATTCCATCCCGACACTTTAAATGATTTAAATAACGAATTAACATAATTAAAACATATTAAAAAGTATTAAAATAACTCAAAAAAGGCATCTGGGCGCGGGAAAGGGCCTGGGGAACAGGGGCGAAGAGAAAGGGGGCGTGGCCTCCCGGGGAGAGGGCCCCCACTCGTTTTATTAAGGCGCCACTTTCAAAGTTAATTATTTTTATTTAAACGAAAACTTTTTTATAATGTTTTGATCATTTAAGGGGTTTCTGACCATGCTCTATCCGAATCCGAAGAGAGCTAAGCTCTGGCTCCTTTCCCCTTCGAGTTATAGTTGGCTTCAGACAGACAGACTGACAGACACCACAGCAAAATTATTATAGTTGATAAAAAAACATGTATGTCTGCGGTGCTCAGACATCTGCGAAAAGAAAGTTTATTGTTTCACGAGCATTCACAATAGATACGCGAGAAATGGGGGAGGTTAATTATTATCCGTGAGCCAAGTCCGTATCTCGCCCGGCGGTGTGCAGGTCTAACTAAATCAATTATCTTTGGGCCAACTGGACGTCAAAGACCTCAGATTCGGTGTGCAGCGCTTGTTGCTGAACAAAATGCTCCCTGTTGCCGCTGCGAGAGCCGAACGCAATCAAGTGATCGTCGAGAGTAATCGTTGCCTATGTTATATTTAATTGGACTACTCTTTTGCCCTTACCTGAGGCGCATCGCGGAAAGCATTGTAGAGGAAATAAAGAAACGCCCAAAGGATCGCGCGACCAGCATGATAGTAGAGCGTCGAACCGTTGTGGATTTTTGACTGAATTTGGTGCCGAGGGAGACTTGGGTCGCTTACCAGGTGCAGCTCAAGGGTAGCGAGAAGGAAATGTAGTGGCATGGCGGAAGTCAACACGACGGCGACGACGGCGAGGCGCGGACGGATGGGAACGCGTTCGGCAATCTCCACGAAAGTCGTCGCGAAAATTATCTGAAAGGGGTTGATAGGGATAGAATCTTCTTTTCATACATTCATCGCTCCTTCCATGACGATTTCAGTGGTCAAGTAGATGACGTTCATGACGGTGGCTAAAAATTCGAGGGTAGCCTCACAATTATATAGGTCCACAATATATCGTAAAAAAGGGCATACACGATAAGATGGCAGGGTGTTCGATGCCATCACATCCGGCTACGGGCTTCAGGTCGGCCGGCCACACCAACATAAGATGACCCGCAACGAGCCCGAGAAGGGCGGCATGCACCGTTCTGTGCCGGCCAATCCTATTCGTAAAGATTTTCCCATCTCTTCGAACTTACAAAGCGAAGATGGAGGCGAAAAGCAGCACTCCAAGTACGTTCAGGGTCGCGTCGAGCATATGGGCGTCCTGGAGAAGAACATTGAAGTCGTGACGGGCAAGGACAAACTGTTTTTGGGTGTACTCCTATAAAGTTGACGGCGGTGAAGCTGAGGAGTTCTTCATTGTGGTGACGGGGCGCAAGAACACTGAATGGTTTTTCGGGTCGAAGAAGATGCTAGATCAAGCTTACTAAGCCAAATATACGAAGAGATAGTGGCGGATCCAGGCGCTGTTCTTCAGCATCTGCAAAGTTAGGAAGTTGCGCTTCGGAGGGTTAGGAATTTAGGGAAACAAAACAAAAATAAAATCGAAAAACTATACCTTGGCTACGATGCCGTGCGTCGTGGCGGGTTCAATGATAATGCCAGTGTAGAGGATCTCCTTGTAGAATTTCTCCGAATTCACCTCGGCCCCTAAAAATTGATATAGATATGGATTTTGGCGGAACCTCTATTCCGCTTGTTGAGATTATCAATGACTGCCGTCAAGACAAGCGGCTTTTCGCAGAAAATCAACGAGATGATCGAGTCATCGCAGAGGCTGAAGAGGTTCATATAACGTCTTGATAACTCACATTCCAGATGCAATCATCAAAACAGCATATCCACCGATCAATGCAATGAACTCCAGACGATTTGTATCGAGCATGACCAGTGGAACAGCAGCGAAGAGGCGAGCTGTAGAGCTTGCAATCCAGAGGCTGGCGAATTACCAAGGGCGCTCGCTACGGCGATGACCAGTATAACAGCATCTCGAACTTTCCGGGGCCCACACTCCGCTGCCAGCACGCACAATGTAATTTGGAAGGCCTACAAGATGCTTCTACTTTTAGCATGACAGTTCCACCTTTTCGCTAAGGTTGAAGAAGAAGCCGGAAATCAAGACAGAGTACACCTTGTAGATGACGATCATGATGCAGCCCATGCCGGCGATAGAGGCGCTGCAGCAGAGGTACCAGGAGAAGCCGAGTCTGAAAAAGTGAGATTTGTAAAGATGTTAGAAGCATACCGACGGCCAACATAGAATACCAAGGAGAACAGGGAGCCATAGGCACATAGAACATTGAAAATCTGAAAATTGGGTTGTGTTGGCGCAAAAAGTTAGCTAACCGTCAGTGATGTGAACCGTTTCACGTTGGCCTTGCTGGTCGTTTTGCCCGTGAGCTAAAAGAGGTAAGAGGTAAGAGAAAGGGTATTTTTTCAAAGAATTAAATCAACGCACATCATCGGCCCAATGCTCTCTTGGAATATTAGCGATGCTGGACACAATTTCCCCGGCGCAACTCGTAGAGTTTGAGTCCATCTGAACAAAAATAAAGAACGAAATCAGTAATCGTACCTGTTTTGTGAAAAAGAAGTGATTGGAGACACATCGGCCACAATCGAACGCCAGATAGGCAACAAAGATGAGGACCACTTGGGCGACGAAGTGCCAATCCGTGGCCGCTGAGCTTGAAACTTCAAAAAGTTCTCAAGCCTTACAATAGTTGCTCAACGTCTTCTCGTAAAGGGCGCCGCCCGTATATTCTTCTTTTGACGATCGCTAAAAATGGACGCTACATTCTCGGAAGCATACCTTCATCTAGCACAAGCAATTAAGAAAGCAGATCTTTGTTAAAATGAAGCTGCTGTTCGCTTGGTATTCGCTGATGTTGATCGACGATGTAAATCGAGGAAAATGATTTCAGTAAGCGCCGACTAGAAAATTTCAGAAAAATACGGCAATCGTAATATCCTTTATTAATATGGCAATCAGGTTTTTCATATATAAACATTGAATTGAATAAGCGTTTCAAGTAGAGGGTATTATTTGGGCGGGTCCCTCGTTTTCAGGATGACGAACACGTTGCCGTTGCCGCTCTTCTGGAGCGCCTGAAAGAGTATCACTTGTCGACGTCGCGTGGAGGTACGGTAATTACCGTGAACGCCTTCGTCATCTCTTTTTCATCGTTGTAATCCCCATCAATCTCGACGTAACGCACGACCAGACGCTCGTCCTAAATTTTGTTGTTATGCGTAAAATAATATAAATAAATTACGTAGTAGTAGCAGTTAATCAATTCATTTCCCCTAAATTACAGACTTTTAGCTGCGTTTTCCCAGGCGTTCTGGCAATCTCGAGCGGGCATGAGATGTTTGGCTCCAAGATGGCGGCCTTCGGCTTGCAGAGATA
This sequence comes from Mesorhabditis spiculigera, assembly GCA_958295435.1. Taxonomy (NCBI): domain Eukaryota; kingdom Metazoa; phylum Nematoda; class Chromadorea; order Rhabditida; family Rhabditidae; genus Mesorhabditis; species Mesorhabditis spiculigera. The sequence continues at coordinate 651,247 of CATQJA010002657.1, forward strand.
CGTCGACGGTTCCGTCGAACCAACCTGAAGAAAGCAAGAGTCCCCGAAACAAGATGTGGATACCTTAAAAGCGATCGCCTTCGGCCCGTTGTTTTTGAGGATGACAATGTTGAAGCCGGCGTTGCGAGGGAAGAGCACTTCCGTCGGCTCAACCACCAGTGATTTGAGGTCGCCCTTTGGCTTCTCACTGGGATCTGCCTTCTCGCGACTCATCTGAAGCCGCGAAATTTAGTATTATAAAAGGACAAACCGTATCCCATAAAATGCTGCGAGTGACGGGGCAGAATTCGCCATTGAAGCTAGAAGTTATGATGTTTTATGCATCTTACGTAGATGGAGATTTTGTCTTGTCAAAATTTAGTTTGTGAAACTCGTGCTTGTAGGATCTAAGTTTTCTAGGGTCTGAAGGATGCGTTGTTCTTGCAGTTTGACGCGATGAAGTGTTTTTGGAACTTTGGTATTACCAGGGGGAGGATCAGAATTTTCCTATAGATTCACGTATGCCCAGTAACGTTGTAAGTAAGTCTTTTAGCGTAACAAGTATTTTAATCAAGTAACCTTGATCAGTATTTTAAATGGCAAATCCATTTAGAAAACATCGAAAAAATATGGAAATTTGACGTTTTGGTCGAAAAATCGGAATTTTTGTGAAGTTTTCATCAAAATTTGTTTGTTTTGATTTCTAAGAATTGTAAAAAAATAGTTTCCAGCACTTCGTCGATCTCCTACTCGGATCCTGAGGAAAATTAGCCACCCGGGAAATACTCAAGAACTAATTTTTTTTATTGTCTCCCTGTTAGTTTAATATTTGAAACTCTTTTAGCTGTATCATAGGCTTTTCCGAATGACGTTTTGTCGTGTTTTAACGGATCGATTCCATTTCTCATGTGTGGAGGAGCCGAACTCGAGGAGGGTCGAGGGAAGCGGGTGGTGTAGAGTTGACCTTTTTCCCCGGAGGTGCCCAGGCTTGTGTGGGGTGGGTCTGGGCCCTCTCTTGGCCCTCTCTGGGCCCCAAAATCCCGCCAACACGGCTTGAACGTCAGCCCTCCTTTTGCTTTCCTTATTTCCCCCCAGACACAGCAGGGCTGTTGAGCCCGATTCTTTCTATCTTTTTCTCTTTGTGTCTCATTCTCCACCTTCTCCGAGTTACGGAACTGTGCCCCGGGTAAACTGATGCCTCACCGGTCCCGTTTCCGTAATTTTCAGCCCGGGCGTTCTTCTACGCCTCGAATCACTCGTCTGTTTGCTGAAAGACTAAAGACGCATAGCACTCAAGCGCCCCGCGCTTTCACGTGAAGCCCCCCCGCACTCAATTTGTCTCGATTTAAGGCGCGAAACGGGTGAGCCGTCAGAATATAGAATTTTCGAATTCGCGAATTTGTCTCGAATTTTTACAACCTCGAAATTTTGATTAGCTGAACGAACTCTAGCTCTTTTGCAGCTCTGGAGAATGGGGTACTGGACTGTTAGCGGGGGGACTAATTTTTGTTTCTCCGTCTGTCGTACCTGTTAATAATAAATAGTGTGTTGTGATAATGTTTTTAGCAGTTTTTCTTTGCGACAAAGTTACAAAAAATATTTTAAGCTTTTTATATCTAAAAATGTGTAAAATGCTACAAAAATAGTTTATATTTTGCTCTTATGACTTTGCAGGATCACAAGGAAAAGGTAGTTTTCTCTCTTGCTAAACCACCCCCACCCCTGCTAACAGTCTAGTACCTAGAATAGCATGTCTAGATTCTGAATCCAGTCAATGACAAGGCCCGAACTATCAAACTAGGCTTGTCATTGACTGGACTTGTCGAAATTCCTGATCCGTTTCGGTATTCCGATAAACAGTCACGAAACGGTCGGGCCGATCCGTTGAAGCAGCTTGTTTTTGGCAGCTTGTCCGCACCGCTTTTACAGGCCATTATTCTCTACCGGGGCCCTGTGCCGCCCCCAATATAACCGACACATCCGGGCTATGGATGTCCAGGAAATATATTAAAGGAAACCAGGCTCAACGAGGAGAATGGGCTCGCCCCGACGCGGGCATTTCGAAAAGACCCTTTTTGCCCTCGAGGGGGCCCCCTTGCTTTTTTATGGCCTGGTCCACCCCCGCGGGGCAGATTCCCCCCTACTGGGCGCGTCTCATTTTCTTTCTCTTATTCGGGGCCCCCAGCGGCCAGAATCTCATTTTGCCGTCGGGGACGACACGGGGATTTTCGATTCATAAGATATTTTTTTGTTATTAGGGAAAGTGGGGTGAAAATGGGATTTTTTCAAAATTTTATTTTTGGAAAGTAGGATTTATTCTTATTCTTAGCCTTTTTAGCTTTAAAATGTTATCCACGGACCTCCTACTAAAATTTTGCCCATTTCATAAACTTTGGCACCTCGCGATTTTGCCCAGTCCCCTCGAAGCCCGATTTTTCCGGTGCTATTTTGGCTTCCCCCTGAACGTTTTCTAAATGTCCCCTGGTCTCTTGGCCCCGTTTCATCACCTCCTCCTCTCATAAATGAATTTGATGTGGTTGGGGGGCTGAGAGGGTCGTGGAGGCTAGAGGGGAGGAAAAGAGGTCCTCTCCCCTGCTGTGGTGAGTGTTCAAAATGGGCGAGACAGAGGAGAAGCCCGGGTGGATGAGAGTGTAGAGGGTGAGGGTAGAGGGCTTGGGCCCCTCCTCCCTTCTGTCCGCGACAAGCCCCCCAATATCCCAGCCGTGGCCCGTCACCAAAAAGGCCTGAAAACTCCCCCCGCAGCGGTCCCCCTCCTTCCACCAGCTCCTCCTCATTCGCGCGCTTTCCCCCGCGCCGCTTTCTGCGTGCCGATCCCCGCGAAACGGGCGGAATAGGGTCGGCACGGGCAATGTTACAGTACCACCCGCCCGATTCGGCGCCCTAGGGTTCCCCCCGGTTCTCCTTATTTTCCTCGTTTTTTAGACATGATGAAATCGCAGGATTTTTGGGTTTTTGAGGTGTTATTGCTATGGCGAAGCAAATAGCACCTTTTCCAGTGGTGTTTTCGCCAAATTTTGTCACTAGCGGGTTCATATATTTTCTGTTTTCTTACGGGACCACCTTGGTAGAAAATTCAGAATTTTTTGCACCTTGTTGTTTGATATTTAGAGGATAGTTAATTTGAGAGTTTTAGTGCCAAAAGCCCCCAAAGAAGCTCAGATTATCTTTTACTTAAAATAGTTTTGCACTTCCCAGACGGCTTTTTCGAAAATTCTGGATCCACCCAAAATTCTACAAAGATTCAGATGGTCCTCTCGAAGCCTCACAACGCTAAAAACGGCTTGTGGGCCGCCGGAATCATTTTCGCGATATTTTCTTTTTTTTTTGATGCTCCCACTCCTCCCTCGATGTAAAATCCCTCGAAAATTTCGAGGAGTCTGGCTGATTTGATTTTCCCCGCGTTCTGGTGGGTTTGGGGCCGAATTGGGGGAATTCGCGGCAACCCTTTCCGATGTTGGCCCAAGCCGTTCTTACGTCTGACGAAATACCATTTTCCCTTATGCCCGTCCCAGAGGCCAGCTGGGTTTTGGACGTGCCTGTAAACAGATCAATCCCCCTAGACAACTGTCCTTGGGCAAAACCATCGGCAAAACCATCGTCCTTCCGATGGCAGTTCGGCCATTTTGAATGGCCATTGGCGGCGGTTTCCGCCGACCGCTATCTGTAACGGCCATCGGCGGACGGCTTGCCCTCTGATCTTCTCATGGCTTTTCGACGGCCAGACAGTCGCGATGATTGGATTGGCTTCGCGGGGCCGATGAGTCAGCGATGGTCCACATTCGAAAAGCCCGCACCGCCTCTTTTGGCACTGTTTTGGGCGGGGATACTGTGGTGCCCTCTTCTTTCCCACCGTTAAACTATGGCAAACGGCTTTGTTATTTATGTAATGCAGATCTTTCTAGTCTCCCATCATTTCCGCGGGCGCTTTGGCGCCGACGACGATTACTTGGGTTTGGGGTGGAAAATAAATGATTCTCCATCATGACCCTTCGCCGCCACGCCCTATCCATTGCGTAGCCGAGGCTTTTGGGGGGAAAATTGGGGGCTTTTGTGTGCGCGAGATGGACGGCTGGACGGCTTGGCCCTTCAAAAGCTTCACTTTTTCCGGAATATGACATCAAGCCTTAGCTGGTTAAAAAACACGGCCAGTGGCGTATGGGCGATAAAACGGTCTGCACAAATTGGGCGGCTCATTTAGTGCAAAAGCTATTTGGAAAACGTAAGAAGTTGTCTAATCTGCACTGTTTGGTCGAAAAATGTAGATTTCTCGGATTTTGTACGAAAATTTGCAGACTTCTTGCGTTTAGAAATAGTAAAAACAGTTTAGAAAAACTTCCATTCTTTTTATTGAAAGATTCGATCCGACGGCAAACATTTTGTCTCCCCCCCGGAAATGCCCAAGAAATCATTTCCTCTCCAGTTGGTTAGTGATTGGCGAATCGGTTTCTGCCATTGGACCCAGGCTGTTCGGCCTCCCCTCCGCCAATCTGCCCCTCCAGCTACGTCAGTTGGCGCAGACCCCGTCGCCAATCGGCCTTTTTGCCGCCGGACATTGCTGGTAAGGCTCCTCCATTCCTTCCGGTCCCAGGCTTTATCTCCATATCGCTTCTTGACGCATTGTTTTCCCATTGTCCCCGTGATCACATCTCCTTATCTCTTCGCCGCCCACTGAGCTTCGTTTCGGAAGTGCTCACTTGTTTCAAGCCGCCACAACACTCGGTTTTCAGTGCCGCGAAAATCTTTCAACTGGTCGTCGCCACTCGCATCCACACCCCGCGGGTGTCCACCCATTCGCGAACACAGCCCACAGCCACCGCTTGTCTTCGGAGAGGAATACCGCGCTATTCCGGTGAAGGATGTCGGTAAGTCTTTTTTCAAAGCGTTTAATGCATTTAATCTTTTTATTTTACTGAATTTATTTTCAGGAGTCAGCCCTTGTGACCATGGCCCCATTGGAGGGCTTCCAGTCCATGATGTTGCCCTTCCTCGTCGGCGGCGCCATCATCGCTTTCATCCTCGCCTTCGCTATTGGCGCCAACGATACGGCTAACTCATTTGGTACGAGTGTCGGTAGCAAGGTATCCTATTTTTGCCTTATTCTTGACACCTGACTATAGGTGGTAACCCTCTACACCGCGTACGTGTTGGCCAGTATCTTCGAAACGCTGGGTGCCGTACTGCTAGGTTGGTGTTTTGTGGCGTATTGCCAGCCGTCGCCCGCGGGGCCCTGAGACAGCTGAGAGACGGGTGCCTCGTTCCAGGTCACAGCGTCACGGACACAATGCGGAAAGGAGTCATCGATCCCGAGATTTACAGCGGAGCCGAGAAGGAGCTCATGCTCGGACAGATCTCCGTACTCACTGGTAATTTTGCCAATTTGACAGGGACATTTTCACATTGGGACAGAAGACGCAAAGCCAAGCACTTTATCTTTTTGATCTCGCTGATTAAAAACGCTCCAGCCCTCTATTAATTGCCCGGGAGACAAAACAGGCCCGATTAAAAGGAACTCTGTGTTATGAATTTCTCGGCGAAAAATCGGTGACAAAATTCGGGCTTGAGAGGCTTGATGGATTCGATTAGACGATGGCGCCAAAGTGACAAGTAAATAATTGGGGGCTGGCTGATTTCATGTGGGCGCTCTTTCTGTTTGCACTAACGTAGACGCACTTTCCACCTGCGAACTGAACCGCTCGATGAACAGCTATTTTTGGAAAATGCAATTTAGTAGACAGTGACAGGTGCAAAAAATTGGTCCGGGTCCTGAGTTAGGTACGGTCTGGAAATCGAGGGAAGAAATAGAAAAGCTTTTTTAATTTCAGGTTGTGGTGCCTGGATGTTACTCGCGACCTTCTTCAAGCTGCCCGTCTCCACGACACATTCAATTGTCGGTGCCACCATCGGGTTCTCTCTACTGCTCCGTGGAAAGGCCGGGATCCGCGTCGAACAGATCCTGCGAATTTGTGCGTCTCCAGTGTTTTTCTCTCAACCAGTTTCTTTAGTTGCCTCCTGGGTGGTCTCACCCTTATTCGCTGGCTTGACGGCTGTCTTCTTCTATGTGATAATCGATCATCTAATCCTGCGCCGTGTACGTTTAGCTTTCCCTGATGACAATTATTTTTAGAAGCGCCCTCTACAAGCTGGATTCCATGCGTTGCCATGGATCTACGGGGTTTGCATGACTGTCAATATTTTTGCTGTTATTTATGAGGGCAAAGGTAGCCGTTTGTTTTCCGCATAAGTCTATTTTTTATAGCATTCGGTCTCGAGCACGTATCCGCTTTGCATTGCCTGCTGGTTTCGATTGCGGCCAGTGCGGTGATCTCACTGCTTCTAACGTTTTTCTACGTGCCGCGTCTGCGTAAGCAACTGCTCGGTAAGCCCTTTTCCAAGCCCGCACTCTTCCGTTTAGCTAGCTCTTCGAGCGCGCATCTGGTCGAGCTGGGCCCCTTGGCCTCAAGTAGCAAATGTCCTTTTGACAAATGTACCGTATTTAGGCACCCCACCACCGCAAGGACTGCTCGCTTACGAAAATGGTGTCTCGGAAAGTGGCCTACAAATTAATGGCAATCCAACAGCCGTCAAGACAGAGCCTGTTACATCCGGCAATATTCATGGTAAAATTAACCATTCTGTTCTCAATCTCAACAGTTCCAGGCCAAAACTCTGTGGCTCCGGCTTCATCGGTGGAGGCGTTCTTCCGCAGCAACAAGCCCGAGGATCCATCGGTTTCGCATCTCTTCTCGCTGCTCCAGATCACCACTGCCTGCTTTGGCGGTTTTGCCCATGGTGGAAATGATGTCAGCAACGCCATCGCACCACTCGTTTCACTGCACGCCATTTATATCGAGGGCTCGTCTACCCAGATCGGCACGACACCATGGTAAACTTTTTATGAAAGACTGAGTTGCAAATCCTATTCTCTCCTTCTCCATCACAAAAACACACATTATTTTAGGTACTGGCTGTTGTATGGCGCTGGTGGAATGTGCCTCGGCCTGTGGCTGCTCGGACATCGTGTCATCTACACCGTTGGCGAGAACCTCACCAAGATCACCCCGGCCAGTGGATTCGCCATCGAATTCGGTGCCGCCGTCACGGTGTTGATTGCTTCGAAATTCGGCATTCCTATCTCTTCCACCCAATGCAAGGTGAGCAACTTTGTGGGTTGCTTTAGACAAGTCTCTTTCAGGTCGGTGCCGTTGTGGCTGTCGGACTGGTTCAAGCGAGCCATCCCGTTCATTGGCACACCTTCAGGAATATCACACTGTCCTGGCTCGTCACCCTGCCCGTTGCAGGTATCGTTATGCAGCATTTTTTCAGCAAATCCCATTTCTAGGTCTGCTCTCCGCTGGTGTGATGGCTATCTTCCAAGCCTTCGCCCTTTAATTCAGGACCGGAAAGGCAATAGCCAATGCCCCTCCAATGTCGGACGTCTCCCCCATCTAGCCTCTTTCATTTTCGGATAGAATATTCAATTTATCTAACCCCCTAATTGCTCTCCCCATTCCTTTTCCCTACTCGTTGCACTCCTTATTAGACAAACAGCTTGCGCCCAGCAAACGAATTCCGACGCAAAGCGTTCGCCATTGCGGCGCGAAAAGTACTCACAAAATGAAAAATATGGAATTGACGGTTTCAGCCAAGTTGTCTATGTTTGTCGGGTTGCGCTCGATGGTCCGACACCGTTTTTATTCTAATTCCCCCCCCAATTGCTCATGGCCTATCGAATTGTCTATCGCGGGATCTAAACCATTTGTTCAAAAGTTAGCAGAACTTTGTTAGAAAATGAACACCCCCGTAGCACCGTCACTTGTTCCTTGTTGAGACGTTTGCTTACTTTCCATGGCCCCTTCTTTGTAATACCGGTTCCCCCACTCCTTTTCTTACGGTTCGCATTTATACGTTTTCAATAGCTAAACACGATTGTGTTGATAAAGTCTAACGTTCCCTACACGATTTTGCACACACGGATATCTATTTCAGGCTGATACTCTAACAATGAACTCTCGGCTTCAAGGTTCGGTATATTGGGGCCGAAAAAGGAGAGCATTTCCGTTTCAGAGCACCCGAGCGAAGTCCACAAAAAACATTGCCATGACGACGTGCCGAAAGGGGGTGAAGGGTAGAAGAAAGTGGGGCCTGAAGACGGCGTCTCCGGAATTATCCCATTGGATTCGAGCCATATCCCCTGATTACTACACTAATCTCTGAATGCCCTATATTTAGCGGTGAAGTTGCTGGCCAGCTGAAACCCTTGAATATTAGAAGCGGCGATGAGCCAAATTCCAATGGATCGGGGTCAGCTAGCTAATTTGTTGGATTTTTACAATTTTCTGTGAAGGTTTGCAATGGCTTAAATGGATACTGATATCGAATTTAATAGGGGGGTAATAATTTTCCGGCCGGTTAGAGCGGGAGATCGAGTCGCGCTGTCTAGCCAGACACCCCATCCACCGCTCGAAACCCAAATTTTCAGCCAAACCAACGTATTCCCTCCTCCGGACCGCAATAATCAAAGCTACGCCCGGTGACCTAAAATGTCGCATGTACTGCCATGGCCCAACATGCAAATACTGCGTGCCAAGAGATGCTAGCCTGCCCAACCAGGCCATCCTAAGCCTCTACTCGGACTGGTAAGCGAGATTCTAAAGCATGTATTTGTTTTTGGGTGCCCCGGATGACTTTTAAAGGGACAGTGCCACCCGAAAATAGCTACCAACAAATTTTGTACATTAACATTTTCCCCAGGGTAACGCCAGAAATCCTTGCCATGTCCCGGCCGCTGCGTGCCCATTTCGAGGAACACGAGTTGATCGAGAACTTCCAAAGGTGACCGGCTAATTCCTATTTCAATATCCTGTTTTAGGGAAGGCATCTGTGCAGTGTTCAATTTAGAAGAACCAGGCGAACATGCCCATTGCGGACCCGGAATTTTGGCGTCTGGGTTCACATACGATCCAGAATGGTTTATGAAGAACAAAAGTAGGCCTAAAACTCGGCTACGACCCCTTTAAAATTCCAGTTTCCTATTTCAACTACCCACTGCCCGACTTCGAAGCGTGCACCACAAACACAATCCTAGACATCGTCCAGGTGGCCACCTACCAGCTTTCACTGGGTTAGTGTGGGAATCTCAGTGCAGCAGGACGCGCCTTCTTTCTAGGGAAGATTGCGATTCATTGCCATGCGGGTCACGGGCGAACTGGGATGGTCGCCGCGGCCATCCTAGTCTATCGGGACGGCCAACGCCCTGCAAATGCTGTCCGAAGCGTGCGACAGATTAGGTCGGAGAATGGAGAACAAAAGAAACTAACGCAAAGCTAATGAATGAATTTCGAAAACTCATAGCGAAAATTTTAGAGCACAATCCGTCCAAAGTCACCCCCAAATCGCGTTGCTAAATGCGATGGGCGCCCAAATTACGGGCCACACCCTGCTACCAATAGCTGCTAAGGGTTACGATGGGGTCGAAGAGGTGCTGGAAATGCAAAGAAAGGTCCTCGAACCAAGGCAGATACGCTGCTATTCTCATTTACCAAAGGTATAGGGGCACCTAACCTTCAGCGGCTGAAATAATTTCAGATGGTTTCGGTGACAGCCTTGGAACTTTTGAACCGCTTTTACGAACAATCTCGCTTCGGAATCGCCGTGTCCACATCTGGTTCCTCGTTCGAGTTCCGGCTTGGCGAACGAAAAGCCGTCAGGTGAAACAAGCAAGATCATGGCTAATAAACAATCAGGATTGACGAAAATTCGATGATGGCACTAATTGTCGGGCTTCTGGACCGGAAGAGCTTTAAAAGTTTTTCGGATTGGCTAATCGACGCCGAGCGAAATGGGATGGATTTGAGAAACATTGAGCATCGCATCAAAGAGCTGAATATAGGCCAATTACTCTGCCTGCTCGATTCTCATATGAAGGGCTACGACCAAATTATGAGCGAAGCTGAGCTATCGAAGCTATTAAAAACGGATGGGACCACCTACAACGAGGAAGTGCGAACTCACAATGTAAGAACAAACTACTAAACCATTTATATCGATTTTAGGTCAATCAACTGCTTTGCCTTTTTCTACTAAATCTATTTTCCTATATATTACCACTGTATCACCCGGAATTGGCGTTGCTTACATGTTACTGGTGCACTTGGTAGGTCAAACAAGTATATTTAGTTTTATTTATTTGCGCATTCCAATGAGCTGAATGTTTGGGGACAATTTGATAATAACATCACTATATTTTTGGCACGAACAACAAACATTTTAGGCTAAAGTAACGGAAATCAGGCACTCCCATATGGTGAACTATTCTACGTTTGAAGTTAGAATAAGAAAAATTTATGAAACCTTTTTCGGTCGAGAATAGTTCGCCAATGGGAGCCGAAGGCAATGCTAACCAGGATAAGGGACAAGAAAGGAAGAAAAAATCCGCTGACGGGCGGACACCCGAATACCCGGAAGCGCTAACAAAGACAGTACATTTGAGGGAAGGGGACTTTATACAGGGCCCGTAAGCGGATTCGTTAAAGTTAGTGCCAAATCCCCGAAAATGTACAGCCCTTGCGAATACCACGATTGAATGACAAATCAAAAAGGCAAAAAGCTCACCGAGAGCACATTGAGGAGCAGATCAAATGAGGAAGCATCGGGCATCGAATTCAGGCGGCAGCGGCGCGCTCATTTCGCAAATAATCGACGAAATTGTCGAGCAGGGTCGGCCAGGCGCCATCATCATCGTAGTTAGAGAGATCCGGGTTAATCTTCTCCAGGAACTCGAATACCAGGTTCCAAACATCTCGAGTGATGACCTTGGTGTCCCTTTCCTTCAAATATCGCTCGAACTGATCGAAGAGCACGTAACGGTCGTGGAACAGGATGTGCCAATAGGCAAGCGCCGTATCTGTTTCCATGCTGCGCTGCCGCTCCGGTTTGCCATAAACAAAGGCGAATTGGTAGAGTTGCCGATATTTGGACCGATCCGTCTCCATCTCCTTGTCCAATTTGCCCAGATACGCAGCGAGCTCGTTGATTGTCGTGATGTTCATTTCCGAGAAGCCGGTCAGCCACTCGTCTTGACTGAATTCGCACTGCGTTTTCGCTTTCATAACCCAGGCGAGGATCAGGACACGCCGGTTTGTCGCTTCCAACCGCAGATCATGGAGCAGGTCCGTGACGCCATGCGGGCCAATGCGTTCGGGTCCAAGTCCATCCTGGGGCTTGTTGGCGTACTTTTGGAAAAGTTCCTTCCCTGGCGAACCTCCCGGGCGTCCGGTCTGGCGAAGCTGTCGCGTCAAGGTGCCGACGTTTTGGTAATAATAATCGGCGGCCCGCTCGACATGCCATTGGTTGTTCATCAAGCAAGCCATCGCCGTCTCCTTATCAGCATTCGTGAACCCGATGAAGTTTTGCAAGCAGTCCTGTTGCTTCCGGGTCAGGCGATCCATCTAAAAGAAGATAATGTATAAAGTGTTACAAAAATGAATCCCACCTTCGCACTCCTATTTGAATTCCTTGGAGTTGCACCAAGAGGCGTAGGGCAGCCTGAAAATAGTTCTATTAGCACGTAAAGAAGCCAGGATAAGGAGCAAAGAATAAGAACTTTCGAAAAATACAAAAAGAAAAAGCGGGGGATGAAACGTACGCTACAAATTTTATTGGCAAAAGCAAGTACGCTTAGCGACCAATGACGTAATTAGTAAACTAACGTAAACGGGTACTGATAAAAAAATCAATATATTAAAATTAATGCTTTTTTACGATAAATGATAATAAATTTCAGCTCAACGGTGGTCAGTGACGAAAACGCGGCATTGGCGCTGGATTATATGCGCAAATTGGCAACATCACGGCTATAGTTTCATAATAAACAGATGTCCCGTTGCAACACTAATATAGAACATCTTGCGCAAAGAATTACCCTTGAGCAGACTTTGCACAATCACGCATCAACAGTCCAGAAAATCGTTGCCAGCAGTAAGGCGGTAAATCTGTTCGTATAGGAAAGCAAGACGTAATCAACCTTTATTTCAAAACGACGATGATAGTTTATGCACAAATCATATGATGCACCAGTATCGGTTGCTAAGACAGACGGCCGTGTATGTGCTACAATGTGAAATTTACAAAGGGTGGTGGGGTATAAAGCCAAACGGGGGATAGGGGGAAGCTCGTAAGCGGGTAGGGGGATCGATATTGTTTTTGTAGGAAAATGGCTTCATTTTGGTTAAAAGTTAATTAGTGAGTTTTAGAGGGCTAAATCTAAAATCGAGCCTTCTACTTGTTTCCCGGCTCAAGCTCGGAGAAATCACAGCATTAAATTGTTCCCCAACGGTTTACCTGTAAGGCATTTGAAGAAGAAGAAGAAAGCAAATACCGATCTCGAAGCGAACCCAATTTTGTCTAAATAAAAACACGCCAAACCCATCATCAAAATTTGTGGTACGGGGAACGTTTATCCCATTCGCAAATGAGCTCTAGAAGGGGGACGGGGGAAAAGCCGTATATGATGAAAGTCAGGGTGGTGAAAGATTAGCATGGAATTCGCGGGCACCCACGGGATATTGTTAAATTGATTGAAATGGCAACTACAGGGGGATTTATAAAGTACAACAAATACAGCAGATATGTATGGAAAGAAGGGATGGTGGTGTATTGCGCCGGGTAAGTAGCGGCCAAAGCTATGTCATGATGGCTAGTGATCACAGAATCTTGGACCCATAAAATGGGATGGATCGGCGGTGGTGGGGCCTATTCCTGGCGCACCGGTACCGGTTCCTGTAATAGACGAGCTGTGGGTGCCGTGAGGATACCCTAAAAGTATTTTAAAGGATTGTTCAAGTGATAGGTACCGATTGTGGACCGGCAAAATCTTGGGTGAATGCCGGCCAATGCATTCCTGGCGGCTGGAAGCCGAATTGGTCAGGGAGATCTAAAAAGCGGAAATTGAGTGTTTTGGATGAGTGGAACTTACAAAAATAATGGTTTGCAGGGATTGCCGTCGGGGCGTGCTGCTGTTGTGGCTGTTGTTGTTGTGGCACGGGTTGGCTGATCGGCATCATGTTGGTGACCGGTGGCTGAAGTCGTGGCTGTTGTACCATTTGCTAAAAAGAGCGTTTAAAACGGTTTTAACTGGCTATTTTCGAAATAAAACCATTAAAAATCACCCACCATCGGGCCAGCGTGGACGTTTTGCAGTCGCGGCGTTGCGGGCGGAATGTCATGCCGGAATTCCTGACCATCTTTCCCTATGACCCGTATCCTCTGCACATGACTTTGAGGGGATACGGCGGGTGCACGCTGATGCATATTATGTGCAGTCTGTTGATGCTGATGTTGTGGGGACATCATGGTGGAGGTGGGCCGGCTGACGGGGAGTAGATGTTGATGATAGGGATGGCCCATGACGGAGCCAGGTCGATGGCCGGGCAGTTGATGTGGGAGTACGGCGGATGGTCGGTTCACGGTCATTAGATGCGTAGCCATCGCCGATCCGGGGCGTTCCACCATCTGATGGGGCAACACCGAGGGGGGACGATTAGAGGGGATGGCATGAGTGGTCATCGTTGGGTTTTGACGTTCCATCATTTGAGCCTGCATGACGGAGGAGGGACGGCTGAGCTGTTGGGCGAGGACGGAGTGAGGGCGGCTCATCGGGATGTGGAGGGGTTGAGCTGAAAAAACAATGTCTTTTAGTTTTGGTTTTTGGTACTTACTTGTTGGTGCAGCCATCCGATTTGCTGTCCGGAATACAGTGGGCGCTTGGAAGAAGGGTTGCCCGTTGTTCACCTGAAAAACCTATTGTCATTATTTTCACTATTGTTAGTCTTTGGTTTTTTAACATTTTCCGGGGGCATGTTTTCCTTAGAATGACATTTTTCTATTACATGTAAGGAGTGTTTATATGATATTTTTCACTCGTCCTAAACGTAAACTTTGTAAATTAACAAAAACGCCGATTTCCGACAAAAATTAGGTTTCTAAACCGGTTTTCCACTTGAAATATAGCTAAATTTTACTAAAAACTGACCAAAACGTCGTTATTACGTTCCTACTTATATCTAGTAGTTATCGATTGCCCCACGATTTTAGGTATTCTGTATTTCACATGCTCGCCTACCTGCTGAAGAGCCCGCTGTTGCTGAAGTTGATGTTGCTGGTGCGGGTGGATCGGGCTGGGCTTCTGGATGACCGGGGCCGCGTGGTGCATCGCCACGGGTTGATGGATTTGGTGGGTCGCTTGGGCGGCGAGTTGTTGGGTGATCGTGCGAGGCGCAGCTTTGGGCTTCCTAAACCAAAATTTTTTCACTAGAAGAAAATCCATACGCTGGCTGCCGATTCGTCGCTCGTACCCTCGTTGCTGCCGCCGGCTTCTGTTGTAACTTTGGTACGGCAATGTACGGCGCTTGCTAAATACATAAAATAAATTGAGAACGAAGTTAAATATAGTTTTTAGTCGTTTCAGATTAACAAAAAGTACTAAGAAATGTTAGAAGAACTTTTTCTCTAAAAGGAGCGTAATAGGTGAAATTGCACTGTTTTTATAAAGAAAAGCAGCCCGCTAATAAACTAGCACTTTCCACGCCATCTCTGTTTCTTAAAAAGATGATGATTTGGAATTATTACCCCCAAGTGTAAATGCCGTGGCGGGACCCTGATGATGGGTTGGAAGGCGGTCGACGTCATCGGCTCGTTCAGGGCATCCCCAACTGTCGGTGGAGTCTCAGGTCGTTCAAGACGCGGCAATTGCGCAGAGTCGTCGTACGTTTGCGCGAATAATATCGGCATTGCCTCGTCGTTGTCATCTGAATCGAGGGGTTCTTGATGAAATGTGAAAAACAGGTCGAAACGTCTGCACAACACGACAAAAATTAACCTTCGACCAGCCCACCAGAGGCGAAGCCTGACGAGGAGTCCGAGGCGATCTTTGTGGCGGGCTGCTCGAGAGGTGGAGGGGCCTGCTCGTCGAGTTGTTGCAGCTCGATGTACGGCGTCTCATACATGGGCATTGTGCTGTTGCTGTCGCGCGAATCATCATCCTCCTGAAATTGCGGGTTTTTAGAGGGAGCTCAAAAGTCCAATTTCCTGGAAAAAATAAAAAAGTTTTGATTAATCTGGATCGAGCCTCTGAGTCGAAATTGGACCACGTAACACGTGCCATTCTAGTAAACTACACGTTGATTAACCTACATCAAAACGAATCGGCGGCAAATCATAGACGGATTTCTTCTGTGGCGGCGGCAGCTGCTTCATCTCAGCTTTTGTGCGGAAAGGCCCTGGCGAGGGCCCCGAATTCTCTACCCGCCTTCGACTTCTTTTTGGCGCGTGCTCGACCACCATCTCGACTTGGCGAGCCCGGACGGGCTCAGGCGATGTCGACGTCACATCTATCACCTCCTCATCGCTAGACTGATCCCGTTTCCGCTTGTGTACAATGACCCGTTCTGCGGATTGCTGTGCAGCCAATGGCATTGGCTCATTGGTCTGAGCTTCTCGCTGACGTTCTCTTTCCTCATCGTCCTCCTCGGTGGCCCGCTGCTGGGCCAAATTCGCCAGAATTTCGGGCACGCGCTCGATGATGCCCCGATCGACGCGCTGCTGTTGGATTTGGTTGCGGGTCCGGGATCGGCTGATGGACGCTTCACTTCCGTCATCAGATGCGCGATCTCGATCAGAAGCCAGGGAGTTGTTCTCGGTTGGATTTGGTGTGCTGCCGACATTATTTTCATCGTAGATGGGCCTTCGTGCTCTGGAAGTGGGTTTTAGTAAAAAGGGAGGATGTTTGGTGATGGACCAACGCGGTTTTTTTGAGAATAGTAGGCTTAGAAGGAGTTTTAGATGAGGCTGTAAAGCTCATTTGATACAGCTTGAAAAAAGCGACGGGCTTAGAGAAAAAAGCTTTTCAAATTCAGACTTTTGTTAAGCGAGGGCTTTAGAAAATATGAAAGACGGTTTTTGTTCCGCAGTTTTTTTACAGCTGGGATTTGTTCGGAATTTGTAGCTCTAACAAATCAGCTTTGCCACACACACCACCATCACCCAAAAACCACTCCTTGTCCGGATTTTTGACATAAAAAATCCCGCCACATTTCTCAAAAAAAAAACTCCGCCTATTTCCTGAGTACAGAGTAAAGCTGCTAGACAGGGTGCAGTCAAGACAGCGTTAGAAGTTAATAGAACCAACTTTTTTTCAGCGGGGAAGAGACTTTTGACAAAATCTCCTATGCGCATCAGCGTCCTCAGGCTAGACGTACTAAACAAAACAGATGGATGAAAGGGGATAGCGGGGATGGGCCTACGTTGAGTCCACGGATTTCGGGGCTCCATTTTTCGGGGTTGACGCATCGTCGGGGTCGATTAGGGGCGAGGTGCGGTCGCTGATAGTTTCGTTGCTGAGGCGTTGTCGATTCTAAAAGTAGGTATTTTAAGCGTTATATAAAGCTATACTATATAAAATTTAATAAAGTATAATATAGACGTACCAGTTCCTCCAAAGAAGGCAAATCCGGGTCCCTTGGGTTGAAGATGTGATCCGTGAGCTGAAAAATATAGTTTTTAGGATTTTTGAGACATTTGATTCTCTAGTACATAGTTTCTAACTTAATTAATAAGCAATAATAAACATTTCCCAAGCTATTCATATGATATTTCGACAATAATATTCTCAATTTTACTTTCAGCTGCTCTGGAGATGCCCCCTGTGGAACCGGCGATGATGTAGGCAGCTCCGGACTGTCGCCAGTAGGTGCCGATGCCCTAATAAAACAATTTTAACAAAAAACTGCATCGCTTACTTAGCCTCCAAATAATTCTGATATTTCGCCTTTGCGCGCTCGATTTTTGAGGTGGCTCGCTGCAGCTCCCTGTCGGCCGCCGAGGTCGAAGGTGGAGAAGGCTTATGCCGTTCCTAAGAAAACAATAATCTTTTAACCGCATCTCACCTTTGCCGGTGAACTTTTCTTGCTCTTGGGCGCCGGGGCAGCGGCCTCTCGCTCGGGCGGCGGCGTCAGGAAGACGGTCGCCTTCTTGCACTTTGGCTTCTCGGGCGCGTCCTTGTCGGGCTTCTTCTTCAGCGCCGATTTCATCGGCACCGCCTCCTTGACGTAGTTCTCCGACAGTTCGGCTATCGACATCTGAGAGAGAGGTGGTGCTTTTTTGGGTTGTTACTCACCCCGGAGTCTCCAGAATCGGGCGATGGGGCATGGATGTGAATGACATTGCGGTTGAAGTGTGTACCGCAGTCCTGTAAATCAATCTTGTTTAATGTGGTATTCCGACTAAAACTATAAAAATCGTAAATAGACCTACATAGCAGCGTACGCATCCAAAAACCTCGTTAGAATAACCATTGGTGAAGAACTCCTCATCGGGAGGCGTATCTACAAAACTTATGTACAAATTAAGTTAAAGAAACGTACCACCCTGATAGAGAATCCCGGAAAACACCTGCGCAGCTTGTGATGTCGATCTGTAATCAACAAATTAATACCAAAAGATTCTTGGCTCAACAATCAATAAAGTTTGCAACTTACGGTTGTTGACCATCGCCTGGCTCTTCTTCATCATCACCCTCAAGCAGGTCACTCCACGCCAATCGAGGTGGTTTCTTGGCCGGCGGGCGCTTGACAGTGACGGGAGGCCGTTTCGGCGTACGGCGGAGCTTGACCTCCTTCAGGATGATAATCTGGCGCTTTCGCGACGGTCTTTTGCCGGATCTTCCGGACTTTGGCTTCTCCTTTGCGCCCTCCGGCTGCCTCTGGGAGGTCGTCGGCCTGGGCGCATGTCGGTGAGACGGTCCGGGCTGTTCTTCTACCACCACCGGCTTTTGCACGACCTTTACGACTGGCTTCAATATCTCGGTATTGGTCTAAACGTTTGTGTTGTTCTCAATTCGGAAACTGTTTTTTAGTCTTTGAAGTGTATTGGATTAAACCTTTACATGGTAATTCTGACTGAAGGATGCGACTTACCGCTGTTTTCCGGATCACCGGTTCCTTCTTCTTCTTCGCACGGCGCTTCGTCATTTCATGGCACTCGGTTTGACCTAGAAAAAGAGTTATCATTGGTAATTACTTCCAAAAAAGGCAGTGAATAGCCCTTAAAAGAAGAAAGGAAAATAGTTATAGCGTGTCAAAAGACCTAATAAAGTCAGTTTAGATCCACAAGAACCTTTAGCCCTCCATAAACCCCTCAATTCTAGAATTCAACCGAACTTCCCCACCCCGAGGGCCCAAAGGTCAGAAAGTTGCCAACGACGGCAAGGCGGTAGGGCGTGACGCAGAAAGCGCGCGACCGTCGTATCTTCGTGGTAAGAGGTGGGGGATGAGAGAGTGGGGAGATTGTGGAGGGCTGAGAGGGTGAGGGGCGAGGGAGTGCGGCGGGGGTGGTCCTGCAGACATTTCAATGAACAGACGGGGGGTGGAGGGAAAAGCCGACAGCCCGCAGTGGAGAGGAGCCCTCCGGAACCGACAGAGAGGGGCGCTGCTCTCTAGTCGGCGAGAGATAGAGGGAATTTTGGAGGGGAATGGGGGGTAGACGGGGTGGATTCTTTGTCGCGGCCAACCGGTTCGCCTACCACCACAGACACATAGTGCTGGCTAAAGAGCTAAAAATGAGAATGGCCAAATCAAAATCTAGCCAAAAATTGAAATGATTTTGCGAGGGTTTGTAAGTAGTTAAAATTTGCGAAAATTTAGTTAAAGTTAGTTAATTGTGTTAACTCATAAGGGCCCTAATTTTTTTAAGATTTCCGAGCGAATAGCTTTGGAAGAAGAGTTATAAACTCAAAATTTTATAATCCTTACTTCCAAACCTATTGAGCTCGTAAAGCTCTTCAGCTATCATAACTATTTTTCGGCTCTTGTGCATTATCGGGGGGATTTATTTGTTTTATTTTGTGTAAAAGTCGAAATTTTGGTAAAGAAAATCCGCGGCGTTGGTCGGAAAATCGATACCTTGATATTTTTTAACAAAAAAATGTAACATTTTCACGTTCAGGAATAGTAAAAAACCATTTAGAAACGCTCCGACTATTCATATTTCAAAAATTGGATCCGAAGAAAAAACCCCCCACCGAGAATCGGAAAGAACCCATTTTCCTATTTTCCTAATTCCAATTAGATGTATATATTTTCTTTATGTTAGCGCACCGTCTAAGAATACCTCGCGGAGGGGGGTGACCCACAAGGAGTACGAGAGAATCCGGACGACAGCACCGGCGGGAGATAGAGACGCAGCGTGGGTTGAGGGACCGGCGGGAGGGGGGAAGGGTGAAAAGGGCGGATGGCTGGCTGGCTCTCAGCTGATCTCACTCCTCGGGGCGCCTCAGGACAGAGGGCCGGCCCCTCCAATTGCCCGGAATATGGGCCCGGATTAGCCGGAAACACCGACTACCCCCCAGGCCACACCATCACCCACGGCAACCACCGAGAGATACCATTCCCGCATACCTACGGAAATGTTGAGGAAATTATGCGGATGGGGAAGTGGCCCAGGTGTACGGTAACTGGAGGAACAATTAGCAGGCGGACGTGTGTGAGAATAGAAATTGGAAATTAGCAGCGGCCAAATTACACGCTGGGGACCACGGACGGACTTTTTCTGGGAGCTAAACCGCGCGACTGCCCTTCGCAGCAAAGGCGTTCGCCGCTAACAAGATGGCAGTTAAAAAACTGATTAATTTTGCGTCCTAGCCTATGATTTTTTTGTCTGGGAAAGCATGCTGAAAAGCGCACCCCCAGAGCGATTTCGCCCGGTTGTGCAAGATGGACTACCCCGCGATCAATCGATCTCAAAAACGCAGCCTTTAATGTACCCTTGTCAACCCTTAGCACATAGTTATGCATTAAAGGTTACTTTACGAGAAACACAAACACATCTTCCACAAAGAAATCTCCCCTCTTCCCTTTTAAACCACATCATCCACTCACGGGCCCCAAAATTGGAAAATGGGCCCGGCGGGGGTATTGGTTCGGGGCCAGAATGATGCGCGCCTGGAGATGAGGCCAATTCATCAGAAGGAGAGAAAACGCCATGGCATGCCCAGGACGATATATACATAGAATTCCAATTAAAGGCGATACAGGGTCGTCTTTGAACAGGCCGAGATGAGAATTCGAATTATTCATAGCGTCCGGTGCCGGGAAACCATGTAACCGTATTTCGAGCGAAACGGAACAGCCAGAATTAAATCGGGGCAAGGAGCACGTTCAGGGGCGGATTGACTGAATAGTTTGGAATTTGGAATTTAGAGTTTTCCGCGCGCGACACGCAACGGGTGCGGCGTGATCCGTCGCGGAGTAAAAGGCCGTGCGCGAAAAATTTAGCCTCGTCAAATAGGGTATAGAAAAATGTTCGATAAGAAATCGTATGTATCCATCAAAATTGCAAAAAAGGACTTGGGGGCAACAGGTGAATGGGAACAGTCGAGCCTCAGGTTTTCAAAAATTCGAGTACGAGGCGCTACTCCGCACACTCTACCGTACTTTTTCGAAATACCATAATTCCGATTAGCAAAACAACGAATCTCAAAAATGACATCCAAAAAACCATACGAACTCAAAATCCCGAAAACACCGAAATCCAAAACACCAAAACACCGAAATACCGAAATACCGAAATAGGAATTCAAATGCGTTTTGGTACGCGACTGTGCCTTTAAAAACAAAAATGTCACTCCACAACTTGGTTCCAAAATTAGCATCGCGGCAACAATGGAGATTAGCCTCCCCAAATGAAGTGCCGGCCGGATGGATACTGTCTCCCCCATATTCGGATCGCGTACGGTAGGTGGATTCTGTGTATTCAATGTTTCCCTAATCGACTAGATGCGTAGCCGCGGTTGGGGGAACCGAAGCACCCTCCCGCCGCAGACCACCCCGTACGCGAACGCGCTTCGTCTACTGGGTACAGAGGCTTGAAGTGGCTACAATAATACGATGGTATAGGATACCGCGATGCCTCGCCCCACTGGACGCACGTCTGGGAAGTCGAGGCGCACGCGTGTCCGGAATGTGAGCGGCAGTCAAAGTATACGGTCGGTAAGCATTACAGAGAAAATCAAGGCTTTGGCTTGGGAGGCATAGTAGAATTGGCAGATTAATCAGTACCCGAAACGTTTACTAGTGCGCTTTTTCGTGCCTAAAGTTGGTAAAAGTTCGGTAAATAAAACTTTTGAGGTCTATAAGCAGGACAACAGGGCTTTAAAATGGACCAAAAATTTTTTCTAGTTCTGGCGAACAAGAAAAAAATCAATGCGAGTCGAAAATATCAACGGAAACATAAAAAATTAGACCGCAGGCTTTTCAGCAAAGTCAGACAAAAAAACAAGGTACTATACTTGAGCCGAATACCCGCATGCACGACCCAATTTCCAGGTGCACCCAAATCTGGCCGTCGCCTGCGAGGTACTGCTGCACGGGCAGAGCGTGAACACCTACTACGCGGGCGAGTTCTGCTTCGTCAGCGCGAGCCCCTACATCGTCTACGTCAACAACGAGAAAGTGCTGAAGGCCGAAGTGGCTCTGGTCAGCCACCGCCTTTTAACCCTGAGCCTTCAGGTTTTAGGCTCACAAGTATCTAAATGCTCAGTACCCGGCGCATCGGGCTCACACGCCCCCGGCACTACTGCAAGAGCAGCACCCAAAGAAGGACTACCTTATGGTGCGCGTTTATTCTATTCGATTAGTAGAAGATTAAGAAGGTCATCACAAAAAATTTCGCAAAAATTTCATACCTATACGTCGAGACATGTCTTTTGATAAATGTTCGTTCGCAAAACGTCTGAAATTGTTTCTGAAAACCGGCGATTTTCGGCATTTTCTATATCCGGAAACCAAGATCTACAGTTTTTAGGCCTCGGAATAGTCAAAAAGCCTAGAAACGGTTCCTTTCTTCTTTTTTTAATATCAGAGAAAGCCGGCTTAGAGAAAACCGGAAAATCTATTTTTAGAAACACTGGGACGAGCTGTTAGAAATATTAAACAGCATCGAGGAAAAGCGCCAGCGGCCCTACTACTCTCCAGAGCTGCTCAAAATGCTGCCGCAAACCCCCAGTGACGAAGCTTAATTGGTGGGCTAACGGCGTCTCCAGGTGGATTCCGCAGGTTAATTTCTTAACTTTAGAACGAAAGAACTTCTCAACCTGATCGACCACCACCGCCAAACCACCCTGACCCCCATCCCGCCGTCATTTATCGCATCGCCCACTGATTTGCTACCGATCGATAAATTGCTTCGATGGGAGAAAAACAAAGAAAACAGCTTTGATGGATCCTGAAAACAACAACACCCTTGCGGCCCGGGTACTCTTGGTCACTGCTCCTTCCTATTGCATGGATGCGGCTTCCTTTACCGTCGCGCCATGCCCAAACTACAAACTTATTTTTTGCCTTACGTAATAGGTTAAAAAGATAAATACAGTTTTATTGCCTCTAAAAAGGTTGAAAAAGTACAAGATTAGCCCCACCTTTCTGCTTAGCGGCCCTAGAGAAAAATGTCTTTTTCTATTTATACCTTCTCTAATTATCGTAAAATATATCTTTCATTTCAGGATGCTGACACGGCGACCGTTACAATGTGTGGCTCGATTCACAGCCTCCGCATCAGCCAGTCAGATAGACCCTAAGGAAATCGTTGAGCCGGCCAAACGACCCGCAATTAAAGAAGTAAAGTCGATGAACGCTGCGACGGCGACTAAATCTCTATACGAAATGGCTAGCATCAAATCGAGGAGATCACCCGCCGGAGAGCGACTACACCGTTTGCCCGCGCAGGCAGTGCCAGGTCTGCGGAACGCCCTACTGGCCACCGAGATTAACCCGAAGCAGCTGCAGAACGAGGCCGATCAGCTATTCGAAAGGCTAAAGCATCGTCGTTTTCCGGCGTCTAGCGAGATGCTGAAAGGGATACGTATGCAGTTGAAGAAGGAGCTGCGCCGCAAAGCCGAGGATGAACGCATCTCTGGTGATCAGTTGGAATCGGAGGCGGATGAGGTGAAGATTAAACGGCAATCTGATAAATTGCTGAGGAAGGCTGATTATAAGTGGGCACCGCTCGATGTGAACAAGGAACACGATGCCGTCGTTTACGCCCTAGCCAGACTCGCGCCAAATTATGCGGAAATTTCCCGAGTTATTGCGGAATTCGCGCGTGCAGACGGTTTCTCACCAAAGACCGTTCTCGACTTTGGCTGCGGCACTGGAGCGGGCTTCTGGGCGGTACACGACGCGTTTGGGCTTGATGTTGATGAATATCTGCTGGTCGACGCTTCGGATGCGATGACAAGGCTGGCCGTTGATTTGATGCGTGACGAATCAATGGTTCACCCGAACGGTCTCATACATCCAAATGTGAATGTCCGGCGTCACTTCTTGCCCTCTTTGCAGACAACCTACGATCTGGTCATCGCGCATCGGACGTTAAGTGAGGTCGGATCTAATGAGGCGCGTTTGGAATTGCTGCGGCAACTCTGGCAACGAACCAACAGATTCCTGGTGTTGATTGAGGATTCGAAACGTGACGCATTCGAATCCATCCTAACGGCTCGAGACTTTGTCGTAACGGAAGGGCAAGCTCTCGATTTGGAAGCGACCAGACGCTTACTGGCCGAGCACAATTTTCTGGACGAGGCGATGGATCGGTTGCTACATGATGGCCGATTATCGGAGTATGAACGCCTGGAATTGATCAAAGCGAAACTGCCGGCTGATTTCGCCTTGCCGACCGCGATGGATCCGGGCTTCATATTCGCGCCATGCCCCCACGATATGGGCTGCCCAAAGCAGATTGACGGCAAATGTCTTGCCCCTATCCGATGGGAAGCTGTACGCGCTGACGGCAAGACACAAGGCCGTCACAATGATAACACAGATGAAGGCTCCATTTCGTACGTGATTCTTGAAAAAGGCAGCCGAGCACCCGGCTCATTGCCAGGAGAACGCATACTGCAGGCCTCTCACTCGGCCAAGCATTCTACCTGTGATGTTTGCACGGCATTCAACGGCGTCCAACGTTTCACCCTCACCAAGAAACACCGCAATTTCTATCAAGGGATACGCGCACGTCGCGCCGGTGATCTGCTCCCGTTTGCAATGCGGAAACTTGAAGGCGACGACCCGTTCGACAAGTTCATGCTTTGAAAAATCGATGTGATTGGATCGTTTTTTTGCTGTTGTTTTCTTCGGTTGATTTTTAATTTTGCGAAATGAATAGATACACATTATAGGCGCTCAATGCGATGCACCCGGCCGTTACGAAAACCACTCGTCAACTATTTGAAGGAGCTGCACCGTCGAAACCTCATCTCGGCCTCATTCCCCGGCGGCATTCTTGACGAGAAGTACACGACAGTTTTGGGGTGAGATTGGTGTACGTCTGTGATGAAACCTTAATTTCAGGAACCTTCCACCTGTGCTATATGCGGGTTTCGATCCTACGGCCGACAGCTTGCACATTGGCAACTTGTTGGTGCTGAACAATCTGCTGCGCGCGGCACAATTTGGATGCACCGTGAAAGTGTTGGTCGGAGGGGCCACTGCGGCCGTTGGGGATCCGAGTGGAAGGACAAGTGGTGAGATTCTTCGCCGTCTTTGTCGGAATAATTTAAATTGGCATATCTTCTTCCAACAGCAATAGATTTGTTTCAGAACGCACTGAAATGGCCAAAGAAAGGATCCGCAGCCATGCCAACTCGATTATCGGCCTGTTAGACGGGATATGCTCAAATTTTGCGGAATCGCAGCCCGGCTCGAGTCGCATCGAAATTTTGGACAACGCTCAATGGTTTGGCCAGGTGACTTTTAACAAAACGACTTTGTGCATAATAAGTCCATTGAGTTAAATTCAATTCTACGTTTTCAGATGAACGCCATCGACTATTTGCGTGTCTGCCGGGAATTTCGTGTGGGTGCCATGTTGCGGACGGGTGCCGTGAAAGCACGAATGGAGGGTGACGTCGACAACGATGGCATCAGTTTCACCGAGTTCAGCTACCAGACGCTGCAGGCCATTGATTGGCTGCAATTGGTAGAGCGATACAAGTGCCATTTCCAGGTGTGTATTACACTGAATAGGTTTATAAGCAATTCCCTTTCAGATAGGCGGCTCGGATCAATTGGGCCACCTGGACCTGGGCGCCCATTTTGTGAAGAAACGTACGGGGCGATTCACAGGTGGCATTACGATGCCGCTCGTGACGGACGCCGCCGGGAATAAACTAGGAAAATCCACAGGAGCCTCGGTCTGGCTATCCGATAAAAGGTATTTTTCCACCTCTCCAATACATTTCCACTCTTTTGAGGACGTCCGCCTTCCATTTTTACCAATTCTGGCGTCAACTCCCCGACAATGACGTTGAGCGGCTTTTTCCAATGTTTACGTTGAAAAATTATGATGAGGTAATGTTGAAACCAGAAACATCATGACTCGACTTCTATATAGCTAGTCGCAATACTCGACGAGCACCGAGGGAAACTGGGACAATGGCATGCACAGAGTAGACTAGCCCAAGAAATGACGACCCTCGTTCACGGCAATGCAGGGCTCGAAAAGGCCGAAGCCTGCTCTCGGGCTTTATATCAAGGTATCTTCCAGGTATATAAGTAGAGGCTAACCCATTTTAGGAGACATCAACACTTTGGAAACCCTGAGCCGCGATGATATACTTCGGCTGTTCGGCACTACCACACGATTAAACCGGGATTCTGTCGGCTCTTTTGCTGAACTGGCCTTCAAGACGCGGACAGACAACAAACCAGCCCACAATTTGATGAAGACTGGGGCTTTTAAAGTAAGGTTGCGCATTACTATCCTACTTCCGCTTTAGGTCAACGGTGTTCGCAAGACGGAGCCTGAAGAAAAGATAAAGTTCGAAACTATTTTATTGAAGGGAACGGATGATCTCACGCTGATCTGTTGGGGAAAACGAAAGTTCCAGATAGTACAATGGGAATGACACTCATTTATGTAGCTCTAGTGTTTAGATTAGGTTTTGTGAATCGTTGTTGTTTTGCTTGATAGTGCCATTGAAGAACTCGGATAAATATATTTTATTGATTAAAAACACACGGTCAAGATTTCCAAAAACGAAATGAACAAATGATACACTAGGCGCACATGGTTGACTTATTCACTTTGAGATCCAATATCCAAATCAAAATTAAACGGAGAAGTCAGAAGTAATGGTTTAAGGAAACGGCTCAAGTTCACCTTGGTAAACAAGTTTTCGTCCTAAAGGCTGAGCGCCACACGAGATTCATCGGCGAAGAAACGGACATCGAAATCGGGGTCGTTGCAGAGCTGAGTCAGGGCCTGCTTGATGTCGCCTTGTTGCACGCTGAAAAAGTTTGGTCAATGGCACGGAATATCAACTCACGATGTATTCACAATCTTGCCAACTCGGACCAAACATTTGGCGACGTTGAAACGAACGTTGGGCACACTATCGCTGGCCATCTAGGGTGGGTGAATTAATCCGATGGACAATCAAACGCCATACCTGTTTGATGATGGGCAGGATCTCTGAAACAGTCTGGTCGGCTCCGACGGCCTCACTCAGTCCGGTGAGCAACGACAGCGCCGTTTGACGGTGCAGGTAGTTGTTGTCTTTTGAAAGCGACAGAGCCTAAAGAACAATGTTTCAAAGGTGGGCAGGGGCCTACCTTGGGAATCAACACGTTCGCGGCCCATTCCCCTCCAAATGTTTGCGTCAACTCCTTCAAGGTGGCAGAAGCGGCTTCGCGAATGGCGTGCACTGAAAAAAGGAAAGTTTCGGAACAAATCCAAAAAAGATACCATGATCGGTCAGCCAGGAGACGCAGAGCGGGAGTAGCTTCTCTTCGAAGAACTCGCGACCCTAAGAGAGGAGGCTATAGGTGTTACAAAAAAAGCTCACCAGTTGTTGGGCAAGGAGGGGCATGAGAGTGACCAGTGCTAGGCGAACACGCCATTTTCCATCTTCACCGAGTTCGATGACGGCCGGAAGCACTTCATCGCGCATTGCGCTCGAGCCGATAACGTCGCTCACCTGGAACGTACGCAAATGTAAGCAGAAGAGGGCGCAACAAATGCGCAATACAGGAAACACCAATAAAAATTTCTGTAAAACTACCTTGTTGAGGGAAGAAATAATATTCAAGCGCACTTCAGCCGTCGAATCACGAAGCATGGCGGTATAGATGGGGAGCAGGCTAGATTCGGTCACTTGCTTGCCGACCAGCGGAGCAAGACCCATGATGACCGAGGCGAGTTCACCCTTCACGTGCTAAAAAAGTTATGATTTGAGCCGCGTCCAGAAGGCTCTTACCTGGTTTGGATCAGAGACCAGCTCCTTGATGACCGGGAGGATGTTGTCGATGATGGTCTTCTCACGGACACTCTCAGGGAGTGCCTTGCAGAAGCCTTCGATGCGCTGAGCGGCCGAGCCGCGCACTTCGCCTTCTGGGTCCTTCAGCAAGCCGGTGAAGTAGTTGATAAGCTCGTTGGCGGATGCCTCATCCATACCACCCAAGGCTGTTTGAAGCTAAACAGAAGGTTTTGTGGAAAAGTTTCGGGTAATACCTCAACGAATTTCTCGGCAACCATGTAGCGGACGCGCCAGCTCTTATCGTCGATGAGGCTGTGCAACGCCGGCTTGACCAGGCGAACCATGTCGGCCTTGGGGATGACGGAGGACATGGAGATGCAAGCATCAACCATTAGCAGGCGAACGGAGTCCTAAAACTGCGTAAAAACTGCGACGAATGTAGTACCTGTTCATCCTCTACAAGATCACGGAACATCTGATTAAAATCTTCCAGCAGCACATCTTTTTCGAGCACCTGGACATAATTTTAATTGTATAAGCCCAGTCTCCTGTACCTTAGCAATTTCACCCATTTTGCCGGCCGCAGCTCGGCGCACCATTGGAGTATCGTCACGGCATAGCTGACGGTACATACTTAATTTGGATAAGTGGAACTAATACATTCACTCACGTCCTCAGCTCAGTCTTGATGGCTGGGCTGACACGGGGATAGCAAACGCTGAAGAGGCCGCATGCCGAGGAACGGGAGGTGAACCAATCGCCTTGAAAAAAAAGTATGGATTTCGACAGCCAATTAATACCGTTTGCAAGGCGTCGGACCATGGGGATGAAGTGTTCTTCGAGGGAGGCGCTGCTGTGCTTCTCGGCGATTTTTCGCAGGGACTCGACAGCCTTAGAGAATAAAATCTTGGGGAAGACGTTAGAAAAATACCTTATCGCGGACAACGGTCTCCTCAACGGTGGCCAGGTTCTCCAAAGGTTGGATGAGGACGTGAACATAATCGGGCCCGCCGACCTAAAAAATAAGTAAAACAATGATTCCGCGAACATACAAGGGGAGTGAAGTTGCCGAGTTGTTCAGCCAAAACGAGTAAAACCTCATCTTCGTCGTAGATGGTATCTAAAAATACACATGAGCCACGAATGACAGCTTTTTGTGAGAGTTATTTCTAAGCAATATGTACCGGTGAGGAACTGGATCAGCTCGGTACGAGTTCGTTCGACGCCCAGAGCAAGGGCGATGGTGCTGAGTTTCCGAATCGAATTGAGACGAAGCTGCACATCTTCATTACGGAGCTCGTCGATCAGGACAGCGATTGGGTAAAGGGAGCCAGTTTCGCTCTCCTCCACATTGGTCTCCATAGCATTAGACATCTGGAAATAAACTTATAATTTTCACCAAAAAACCTTTGGAAGGCTTGAAAGGAAAGGTACGGACTTAAAGGCAAAAGTGAAAAATCGGTACGGTTGAAATAAATTGAAAGTTCCCGAAATAAGATTGCATTTTCGGAGGCAAGTGTTTGAGGGGCGTCATCAATCAATACTCCCGTGAAATGAGAGGAAACAAAAGCGAAGAGGCTATATGCTCTCACCAAGGCGAACGAGGTGCGGGCTGCTGCAATCAATACGCCGGTTTGTTTTTTTGCTGCCGGCTGGCGCGCTGATACAAAGTTGAATTTCCGTCAGTCAAACAGCGGAATTATTCGAACGCTGGCGCGAGAGCCCCGCGTCGCGTGCAGGGGGGAAGGATTGGGGCTCGGGCGGGCTATATTGATGGCGAGAGAAGAGATTCGCGAGCCTGAAGAGGTGTCGGGCCTTCTTGGCTGCGATGAATCGGCTTGTACCGACCGGATTAACAATTACGATGTCCCCGCAGTTCCACAGGGGAAGCCACCACTTTCAAATCCACCAGAAAATCAATGGGGCAGCAACCCAGTTTCGTAACGTACCACCATTCAAACAGCTTTTATCCACAAACAAACACACCAGTTAATATCAGTTCGAAAAAGCAACATAGGAAGCAACTAAAGTCATACAATGTACAAGCGATAATAGAATCAAATTTAAAATTATTCTGCTCCAACGCCTAAACCGGCGAGGATTTCATCAGCGGTTTTCCCGCGCATCATGTTGCCGATCGAGCGACATGTCAAATCTTCTAGGTTCTTGATTTCGAGGTAGGAGGCCGCCTATAACAAGTATAATCAATGTCAGAGCGGATATCTAAAATTTGGCACAAGTTATAAACACATACCGAAAAAAGCTCAAACAACGTATTATGGTCGATCTCCATGAATTCGGCGTCCCAAGCCGAGAGCTCCCGAGAAGGACGGTGCGCTTGAGTATTGTCGTTCTTGTGGTATTCGCACCAGGCGATCACCTAGAAGAAATAAAATAGTGCGCGGGGGTGCAAACCTTGATGAGGATCGCCGAGTTGATGGTTGGTAGCGGGATGGGTTGTTGGCCGTCATATTCCTCTTCGCCGTAATGCAAATCCTGGAGAACGGTGGTGATGAGGCCGGACAGGCGTGCCACTTCATACTTGATGGTGAATACTTCACGGTTTGAAGATGTCACTTTGATCGGTAAGTGTTGGGTCATTGCCTGAAAACAATAAAATATTAGCCTGCAAGAACAAATTGAAAATTGCCGAAAAGAAAAAAAGAAGGCAAGCCGATTTTCCGTTGCTTCAGATGACCGTCATTTGTATCGTGCGTACCGATCACCGTTTTGAACCTAAAAATCGGGTAAATAATAAAGAGAAAATAAAGACAGAAAATTACATTTTCGCTCAGAACTTTTTTGTGTAATGTAAAGTTTCTATACTTTTTGACCAACTGTTTTCGACAAAAGGCTAAGCCCGGGCTCTCTTTACTTACCGGAGCCTCAGAGAAGGTACGGCAAGGTTTACCTAGAAGTTCTAAGCAATAAAACACCCCAGTACCAGTTAAATTTAGCCCCTGAAATATCTTCCAGATACCTTCGCTGTTTTCGGCACAAAATCTCGGGCACTTATCAAGTTGGGGGGGGCCACTTTGGTTTTCGACTTTTTGAGTCTTTCTAGGCTAGTTTTTCGTGCTGGTTTCTGATATAACAAAATCAGCGTAGTAAAACACAATTATCTAAACGTTTTTAAGATTTAGAAATGCTTACACCCAATTTGAGCCTAAAATTAAGGCTTCGTGCCACCCGGGGCCTAGTCGCTTCGGATGGGTGCGAGCTCGTACAGGGTTTCGAAATCGGGGCGCCCGAGGAGCGCGTAGCGCCCAGGCGCCCTGATTTCGAAAGAGTGGAGCGGCAGCCCATCCGAAGCGACGGCCCACCTTGCCTGACAATGCGGCAAGCCTAAAATTGCGCATAAGTGCACCTTTTGTTAATAAATTTTTACACTGTTTTTCTGGATAAACCCAACCGTTTCGCATGCTGTTGCGGCTCTATTTCCACTCAGCGTAAAAACTACCCCAGAAAGAGTCGAAAAAGCGATAAAAAAGTGTCTCCTAATATGTACCCAAAGTGGCCCCCCCCCCCCCCCAACTTGATAAGTACCAAATCTCGCGTTGGCTCGCCACGCCTGTTGGCTTCCTATTTTTGGAAATTCCACTAATACCATTTAACCAATAACCAAGAACGACCGGGGCTTTTCTTTTACAACTTGTCGTTAACGAGATGATCCGACCCCAGGTATCGCTCCATTTTTTTTCTGGCCGCTAATAGGCGGGGGCGTGCAGCGCGCCATAACGAGTAGTCGCTATTGCGGGTGTGCAACTTTTTCAGGGGTGAAAACCGTAAAACGACGGTTGGTTGGTCGGGGCCGGACGTTTTCATGTGGCCGATCGCCGTCAATTCGGCGTGGGAGCAGGACAGAGGCTGTTCGCCCGCTTCGACCCATCGATTCACTTGGACCTCGGCACCACTCGCAATCAGATTCAGGGCGCCGATTCGCGAGTATTGAAGTGAATACTCATCGCAAGGCTGCTAGCAAGATGTCCGACCGGCGAACCTCAATCACCGGCCAGATTTCTCGGACAGCTAGGTAATTTTTAATTTAAGGCTAGCGCTATCGGAGACAGGTAGTTTGTTAGTATCAATTAAAAACTTCTTTCAGGAGATTTTCTGCCGCTATCGCACCACAACTGGCGCGTCTTGACCACGTCGGAGTGCTCGATCACGTCGAATGTGTGGACATCAAAGTTGTGGATATCGTACAGGTACGAGTTTTCAGGAACGTACGCTTCGTTATCTTTCCCCCCGTGCAGATAGAAGAGGCCTGTCAACAGTACGTGCTCCGAAATGCTGTGAATTTTCACCCGATCGACTTTGACATTGTCAACGCTTCAAGTACAAAAGTGGGTTGCTAAATTGGGTTTTTCTATTCTTGCCGTTAAATAGAAGATGAGATTGTGGGACCTTAGCTTTGGATATAAAAGACTAGACTAGAGCTTTAAAAACCCGTTATTACTACGTTGTTCGTTGCCTAGGCTAGGACATGACTATCCTCTTCTTTCATGCGGACGTTTCCCCCCTATTTTTTGAAAGCTATTTGTGCACTCCCGAGGGAATGCGTTCCAAAATTTGTTCGAGACACTGTTGGTAGGTCTCGGGGTT
The DNA here is from genome assembly GCA_958295435.1 of Mesorhabditis spiculigera. Classification (NCBI taxonomy): domain Eukaryota; kingdom Metazoa; phylum Nematoda; class Chromadorea; order Rhabditida; family Rhabditidae; genus Mesorhabditis; species Mesorhabditis spiculigera. The sequence goes on from CATQJA010002657.1 coordinate 683,153, forward strand.
AATGCTAACCTCAAACTTGGGTAATTAAACCGAAGCTGTGGTGGGGTGGGTGCTTTTCTCAACTATCCAATGCACAGATGGGGGTCATTTGACGGGCAGCCACACAACGAGCGATCTCTCGTTGTCTCCGTCTCGTGTAGTGTCACGTACACTGAGCAATGGGGTGAGAGAGATTGGGGAGAGCGGAGACGCAAAGCGGAAAGGGGGAGTGTTTTTGGGAGACACGTCTCTCCACAAGACGCAGACAACCAGAGACCGCTTGTTGTGTGGTTGCCCGTCAAAAGACCCCCAGCTGTGCATTGGATAGTTGAGAAAGGCACCCACCCCACCACAGCTTCGGTTTAATTACCCAAGTTTGAGGTTAGCATTAACCCCGAGACCTACCGACAGTGTCTCGAACAAATTTTGGAACGCATTCCCCCTGGGAGTGCACAAATATATAAAGACCAACTACGGGAGCTTCGTCGTTATTTTGCGTGAAGTTAGGACGGTCGCATACGTAGTTCATGCGGGAAAATTTAAGTATACGGTCACCTAGCCAAACCCAACTTATTTATATATAGAAATGTTCAGCTCGAAGAGCTGGTTCAGGATCAGTTGAAAAAACTATTGGGAAACACTTCTGGAGCGAGATATAGGGGTCCAAATTTAGCTAGTTAGGTACACGGTCACCTATCCAAACAGGCATGTTTTATGCATAGAAATGTGCAGCTCGTCGAGCAGAGCCGATATCTGTTGAAAGAATCATTGGGAAAAATGTATAAAGAAAGTTATGAAGGTTTGAAACTCAGTTTTCGGAAAGTTCCGGCTACGCGACACTCCTTTTTACGGAGCGGTGTAGTCTGTATTCGTACGTACCTTTGCAATAACACTTGTTTATAATTCACAGCCCCTACAGCCTTACTTAAACCTGCAACGAAGTCCAAGTACACTCATTACGGAGTTCGTAAACGGATTGTGTCGTATTATCGCTGGGCGGATTTTCTGGTGCGATTACGTGGGGCAAAAGGGGGCTGGGCTACGGTCATTGGGTCACGGCATTAGGGTAAAAGGGTTTGGTCGGGTCTGGGGGCTCCGAGAAGGGGCGAAAAATGCTAGTAAAAGTTAGAAATAATTAAAAATCTCTTTAAAACTCGTTTTTCATCAACCTTTTCATGATTTATTTTAGAGAACAAATTATCGCGGATTTTTGAGCATAAAAACGGCCAATTCGATCCATGAAATCTTCCGTTCTGAAAAAGGCCCGATTTTCGCGCATCAACCTTGAGGATTTACGTGCTGTTTTGCCACATCCGGGGCTGCTAGGGTACCCAAAATAGACTATTTTTTATGCTGATTCTGAAAATGAGCTAGTTTATTACCCATGACTTCAGATTCTCGAGATAAAAGCAAATTTTGGTGAAATTCATCCGGGAAACACCAACATTTCGGGACCTGGGTAAAAAAGTACGCTGAAAACGATAAAATACAAATGAAAAGTTAAAACTTTTATTTTGCTAAGAATTTATTATATGCACAAATTATTGGCAAACAAGATAGTACGTTATGCTACTTGTTACGTCGCTGCGTCATTTGAATTATGTCGTAGCCGGCCTTCGCCCTGGAGCTTCGTTGTTTAGCTGTATTGGGTGTGAATTTTTAAGCGTTTTTAACGCTATTAATGTAAAATAAAGGTAACGGTGAGGTTTTTCACATTGTCAGGCAAGGTGGGCCGTCGCTTCGGATGGGCTGCCGCTCCACTCTTCCGAAATAGGGGCGCCCCCGGCCGCTTCGCCGGCCTTGGCGCCCCCATTTCGAAACCCTGTACGAGCTCGCGCCCATCCGAAGCGACTAGGCCCCCGAGTGGCACGAAGCCTTATTTTTAGGTAAAGTTTGAGTGTATTAGAGCGAAATATCCAAAGGAAATGGGCCTTTTTGGCCCTTTTGGTGTTCAAACTTTGGACCCCTATATCTCGCTCCAGAAGTGTTTCCCAATCGTTTTTTCAACTGATCCTGAACCAGTTCGTCGAGCTGAACATTTCTATATATACAAAGTTTGGGTTTGACTAGGTGACCGTATACTTGAATTTAGCCGTTCATGCTTGTACTGTTGCGTGTCGCACGACTCGATCGTTTTTTTGCGTAATTTCAAGCAATACAAGTAAGAAGGGCACAAAGTTTATTCAGTGCAAAGCGATAGGGCGTTCTAGCTCGACGAAGAGATATGAATTATATGGGCACACGGCTCCGCTGCTCAACGGTGCTCCTCTATTCGGCTTTCGTGGGGAGGATGACCTCGCCGGCCTGGGCGCCAGCCTTGAACGGCGCCATCGGGTCGGTCTCCTCCTCGGGAACCTGAAATTGGGCGACGTTTCAAGGGATTTTAATTGATTTCGAGTTTGAAGCTAATTTTTTTGTTAGCAGAGTTTTACTCTGAAAAGCGCTTGCCTCAGCCCACTGAATGACGAATTTATCCTCCTTGGGCGGGCCGGCCATTCGCATGATGTCGAGCACGACGGTGGCCTTGGATCCGATAAATCCGTAGACGGGGCGCACGCGGTAGCACTCGTTGTTCGATGACTTCACCTGAATCGCCATGTGCCCTTGATAATCGGTAGTGCTTGAATATACCTTGAAGGCAAGTCGCGTATCGGCCAGCGAGATGAGACTGTGCTTGGCGTTCCCTCCGGCGGCAGGGAACGTGGCGGTCGCTGGGTCGACGTTCAGGGCCATCCGGGAGCGCGAGTTTCGGTGATCTCGATTGGAAGCCGCTGGTCCATCTTATACGCTACGTGGGAGGGAAATTTTAGTAGCATCCGATATGTTAAATCATGAAATTCTGTGTTTTTATGGAAAGTAGTATAGTTAAGATTTTTAGAAACTCTGTCGCTTTTTGAGAAAGAGGCGTGAATTGAATTTTTAGGCGTAAGAATTCTAACAGACAGCTATTTCAGATCATGCGTGCCACCCTAACGCCCGAGGAGATCGTGCTGATGGAGGGGGCCAAGCGGGTACTGTCGGTCGAATTGAACGAGGATGATGGGCCGGCCAGAGTCAGGCATCCGCTTTCTGGTAATCTAAAAAAATGGCTACAATGCTCTTTAGGCTTGAAAATCTACGAGTTTATTGACGTTGGACCGAGGGTCGACATCCATTCGGCTGGAGATGTTCTCGACAAGTGCAGGTTAGTAAGCTTAGTCTTCTAAGATCATCAAATAGTCAGCCTCTCTTTGAGCCTGGTAACCAAATATTGCTCGGCAACTCGAATCTAGCCTCAATGATCCCCGTATTTAGCGTTACCCACGAGCAAGTGCCCTGCAGTTCATTGTTGCTGATGACTGGCTGCTTATTTACCAAGGAGGAATATGTTATCAGAAAAGAAGAAGATCCGCTTGCACGTGTCACGCCAATAGCATCGTATTTTCAGGAAAACCACTTTCGAGTAAGTTGTCAACGGCAGGCGCTATGATTTCAGGCAACATGGCTTGCGTCAACCGAGGCTGATATTAGACTGATGACAGTGATCTGGGCAATATTGGCGACCATCCGAGAGGGATTCCCTCATCTTCATACCATTCTGAAAGAATACCACTCGCGACATATCTAGACGCCCTGCTTTACGGCCCTTATCTTAGTCTCGCGTGGTACTGCACTTGCGCTCAAGCTGTAAATCAGAGCATTTTTCGGAAAAAAAGGATTTTCGTTGTTGCTAACTATCTTTTGCGCGTCCCTTTAACATCCTCCGATTTGTTTGTGCTTTTTCGGTTGTTGCATTTTCAATAAATCTTTATATGGCATTAAAACAATTGTATAATAAGTAAAGGCACAATTAAAATAAAAACAGTGATGATCTAGTAGATAAAAATAGGCAAAGCGGATGGTGCAGTGCGAACCCATGTGGAGGCAGGCCATTGAAGTCCGTGACTAGCTATTCTAAAGAAGAACTTTTCAAAACAGCCAGAAACTACCTGAAAGCTGTAAAAATGCACTTGTCGTGTACTGGAACTGGCGATGGCCGCGTGGGTAGCCGAAAGAGCGATTCCCGTAATGTATGGCTTCCTATGTTCATGCTTGCCGCTCGGCAACGTGACGACGCATTTGGGCCGCAACTGTTCGTCAAACAACTAAATTGATGGTAAAATAAAGCGGTAATAATGACCCACATGAAGAGTCCCTCGGTCCGCGTCTCCAATTACTATCCAGCCCTCATTGTCAACCTAACGAAGTGCATCATTATTTGAACCGAATCGCAAACCAGGATTCCCGAGCTATATTGAATAAAGCCTGGCGTCACATTCCTTGGGGGAGCACCCGGGACAAAGTACTCGCCACTCTTCTCGAGTTGTCGGCTCTCGGAGAGCGTAAAGGTTCTGATAAGTGCACGGTTGAGGTTTCCACGTCCTTCTCCTAAAAACAAAGATTTTGCACATCGATAAAGCATACGCTTTCCGAAGCCGAGATCCGATGTGACTAGCATTCGTTTCGTAGGGTTGTAGGCCATAAAGCACACGCTTCCAAACCGCATGGGCGTTTCTGGTACGGGTAAATACCCTATCGCTGAGATCACCTGAAGCAATTCGGAAAACATTTGGCTTGAAACAATTTACTCACCTTATCCAAACCATCAGCATCGATACAAAGAATTTGTCGCTCGACAAACGAATAAGTAAATAAGAGGCGTTGCGTCGAATCAGCAGCGATCCCTATATCAATATTATGAAAAGAAAGGTTATGTACCTCGAAATTGTGAACGACCACAGGCTCTACTCATAATGTCTGTTGCTTGGAACCCCTCCTTGCCGACTTCGTTTGAGTACATCAAGCGGATAATCCTGTTTCCGCACACGGCCGCGTATTCGGAGCCCGCCTCCAAAATAGCGACGTCTGTGGGGCCGTTTAATGTATCGTCCTTGTCGGCTTCATAGATACTTCTATCCGACAAAGGTATTGTTGCGGGGAATGGGCGCTCGATTCCGTCTTTGTAAGAAATCTAAGCAAAGTAAACACCATAATTTAAAACTTACATTGCTTCTTGTGGCCATAAGGAACATATCGCTGTAGAGGTCGTAGGCACATCCCACCACGAAGCTTTTACCCGCGAACCGCTCGACATATTCCTCGACAAGTCGTTTGGATGCTAGAGATATAAAGTAGTGCAAACGTGTGTTCATTAAAGTACCAAAACAACCGCCATCCCGTTCGATGACTCCAAATTGATCGCGAAAGTTCGTATGCGGTCGGCCGACTGCTAAAGCATAATTATCACAAATGCTTGCTTACCTGCGTCATCTAGTTGAATAGATACTCTATCCATTTGATTCGTGACATCATCGATGTTAGTCGCAGTTCTGATGTCGTCCCAACCGTCCGTCTCAAACGTAGCCATGGCAATGGAGCGATTTAAGGGCTGAAACGGTGATTTAATAATTACAGCATATATGCAGCTTTGAAAAACGACGAGGGTTTACTCGAGAAAGAAATCATCAGCCGTTAACTTCGTCACCACTAGAACATCTTGAGCAAAAGGAATTGGCCAATGTCGAATCAAAAATACTCAAAACAAGCCTTTCAAAATTAGGCCTGGCGTCAACGTTGGAAAGAGAAAAATCCGATACAAGACGAAGTCAACTTATTTTCACAAAAAAAATGTTTTCAAGAACGTTCCGTTGCAAGACTCCTTCCGCTTGATACGTTGTTTTTGTAGATTCTTCGCAGGACGCCGGCGTCAATGTTTCAAGAAGTACTACACCCTCATTTTCACACATTTCGCTTTATGATCGTCTACGACCAATCTTTTCAAGGTTCCAATAGCAAATTGAACCCTCATTTTAGGCTTCGAGAAATGAATTCTTTCTTTTCTATGGCAAATGAACTCTCCGTTCAATCCTAATCTATCAATTTTTTAAGCCTCCTTGCTCTGGTCTTTTTATTGCACCTCACACCTCTGACGCCCGGCTTTCGAAACAGACTTCAGATAAACCGTTACTACAATTACGGAGATGTCGCAAGTGGAAGGAGCTCCGAAAAAGAGTGTCTACGTGCCGCCCCATCGTCGCGGGCTACCTGAAGGAGCTGCAGAAGTGGATTCCACTACTTCAACGCACGCTTCGCACTCCAGCCCTCGCTACTCAAGCGGACGCTATGGAGGTAGCTTTGGTTTTTTGAGCTTCACAGATTTTTTAGGAGGCCAACGTGGTAATTATGGCAGCTACGGCAACACCAAGGACAGTCGACCGCCGTCTCGGAACGACAGGTTTTGTTGTCGGCTTTCTTTACCCAGATTTTTAGGGACTACCAGCGCCCGGACTCTGGTTATGGTGGCACACCGCAGAAGGATCGCCGCGGAAGCTTCTTTGATAGACCGTATGACTTTTAGTCGACAACTTTATTAGTGTTTTAGTGGTCAAGGTCGTGGTGCTTCCGGCGATGGCAGCGCAGCGGTGGAGCGGGCTTGGACTGTACAGGGGCCCCGCGATACACAATACGAGGCTGAAGTTTTCGCACACGCCGGCTCTGGCATTAATTTCGACAAGTACGAGGAGATTCCTGTTGAAGCCACTGGCGGCAGTGTTCCCGATCCAATTCATTCGGTAATTTTAAGTTTCAAGTTCGCCAACGCCTTTTTACAGTTTGACGAACTTGCCCTGCATCCATGGGTGATGGAGAATATCACACTAACTGGCTACACACGACCGACTCCTGTACAAAAGTAAAAAGCGACAGCTCTTATCTATTTTTCGCAGGCATTCCATCCCGGCTATCATGGCAGGCTTGGATCTTATGTCGTGCGCCCAGACCGGGTCCGGCAAAACGGCTGCTTTTCTCGTGCCGGTTATTCACAGTATCCTGCAGGTATAATTTACGGCCATTTCTTCAAAAGTTTGTTCGTCTCAGGGTGGTCCGTCAGCGCTGTTGCCGGCAAGCACCACCCATTCTCATCGCCGCCAGCACTTTCCTGCGGCCCTCGTGATCGCTCCGACTCGGGAGCTGGCGTTGCAGGCATTTTTGCTGATTGAGGGTACATCAAGGCACTTTAGATTTATAATGAGGCTTGTAAATTCTCGTACCGGACCCCGCTTCGTATCTGCGTTCTTTACGGGGGTAAAGAGAACTACCGCGAACAAATCAACAAGCTCCGGGTCCGCGAAACCTTTGCTATTTTATTATGGTTTTAGCTCGGCTGTCACGTGCTGATTGCGACTCCGGGACGTCTCATAGACATCTTGGAACAGGGCTGGATTGGACTCGAAGGTTGCCGGAATCTTATCCTCGATGAGGCTGATCGTATGCTTGATATGGGTTTCGAGCCACAAATCCGCCAGGTTGTCTGGTCTCCTTCAATATACTTTTGTTTAGATCGTTCAACGTTCGGGCATGCCACAACGGGGCGAACGTGTTACTGCAATGTTTTCGGCCACGTTCGCTAAGGATATTCAGGTTGAAAATAATCGGTCCGTTGGTAGAATTTGTATATATTTAGGTCCTCGCGCAGGATTTCCTCTTGCCAGACTATGTATTTCTGGCCGTTGGACGTGTGGGCTCCACTTCTGAAAACATCCAGCAAAAGGTTGCTTTTTATTTTATTTGCGTCTAACGTATCGTTTCAGATTCTATTTGTCAATGATGCTGAGAAGCGCGAATTCCTCATGGATCTTCTGGATGCACAAGGTAAGGACTTTGCAGACTCTCTTGTGAAACATGCTTTGCAGACCCGAATGCGCTGACGGTCGTTTTCGTCGAAACGAAGCGTAACGCAAACGATCTCAGCTATTTCTTGGAGCGCTCCAGCTACAATGCTGTTCCGATTCATGGAGATTTGCCACAGGTCACTCGTGAAGAAAACCTCATCACTTTCCGGTAATTGTTTGATTGCAAGGCCTTCCAAAAAAATAATTTTTAGCTCTGGTCGAGCCCCGATTATGGTGGCGACCGCCGTTGCGGCTCGTGGCTTGGATATTCCAAACGTCAAGCATGTGATCAACTACGATTTGCCGGGTGATATCGACGAATACGTTCATCGTATTGGGCGTACTGGTCGTGCCGGAAACGTCGGACTAGCCACATCTTTCTTCTCAAGCCGCAATGTGCGCCTCGCTCGCGACTTGATGAATTTGATTGTCGAGTCGAACCAGGAAGTGCCCGCTTTCCTTGAAGAGGTGCGTTCAAGTTATTGTGTTGCGACTGATCCTTCGTTGTTTATCAGTAACGGTGCATTTTTACGGATTACGCGACTAACTTGTTTTTTTTCAGGCTGCACGTGGAAATATGCCCGGATCGGCCAAAGATGGAGGCTCGTACAACCGGCGTGACGGAGGTGGTCGCAGCTTTGGTGCCAGAGACCATCGTGCTCAACCGCCAAACAGCAACGCTGCTGCGCGTACATCTAACTCTTGTTAGTTTCCACACTTTTTTCATAACCTGCTTTTGTTTGGAGGTAGTATGAGCTCGTCCTTTTTTCAGTTGGCGACAACAACCTCTCTCGCCGCCCACCGGCTCGCGGTGCTGGTGCTGCCGCCCATTGGTTCGACTAGAAATTCCGGCACGTAAGGTCGCTATTTTACCTTCCTTATTAGTTTTTTGTTTGCTTTCTGTTAATAGCCCAAAAATTAATTACGTGTGTGTTCAGCCCCGATCTTTATAATGTGATCACTCTTCTGATATGAATGTCCGTCTCTTTTCCCCCAACTAGACCATTCCTACATGGCCTAGGAGCTCCGCATTGTGATTGGATGGCCACGTTAGTTCATAAAATTTTTAAGAATAAATTTTCGGAAAATGTGCTGCTATTTTAAAGATACGGCGTTCAGACCTGGCGATTTTTTCAGTAGCTTTGGTTCCGTGGTGATTCACGCGTGGATCCCTGGTGGGCTAGAAGGCTAGCACCTTATTTAATTGGAGTGGATGGAAACGTTTATGATTGACAGCCTTGGCCTCGAGCCGGCGAGCTGAGGTGCCGCCTGGACCTTGCGAGGGCGGCGGCGACACCTTTTAGGCATCCATCCGGGTTTACCCACCGATGCCCAGATAACATCTGAGCAGAGTGATGGCAGCGAGAGTCGGCCCGTTCTCAACATGCACAATTCGAGACACGTGTTGTTGTTCTTCGATTCAAGATGAAGAGCACCAGTGGAATTTTCATTGTGTAAGTCGATTTGAATTTTCCGGTTTGGCAACCCATTTACCGTTCGGGGCGAGGTCGAAAACGAGTACGTCGGTCATAAAAAGCAGGGGAACGAGGAAATCGGAACCTGCAACTCGAACGCCGGGAAATAATGACCCGAGTTACGGTGATCCCAATCGGAAGATGGGTTCCCAAGTCGATAGGCCAATAGACTTCCGTCTATAAATGAAGTTTTCTATTATTTTTTTTCTTTGGGCATTTGTTTTGTTGAATTTGAGGGCACTCTTGAGAGCGAGGTTTTTCTCTGAAAAAAGGAAATATCTAAGACCTCGAGCCTGTGTCCTCTAAATTTAGGAAAATCAAAAACTAAATTTTGGTCGTGAGTTTCTAACCCCTCGTACCATCAGAAAGCCTTCGACCTTCGTCTGCAGCTCTCATCCCTAGTCGTAATTGCAAGTAAAAAGGCATTTTTTTGTGGAAGGGTTGATCGACTTACTCGTTGTCTGATTGCCCGGGGGCATTTGATAATTGGGTGGGGGTGGGTCGCGTTTATGACTGTAGCTACTCGCAACACTGCTGATTTATGATTGGGGCAAGGGCAGGTTTGGTTGGTGCCTTACCGAGCCTCAGGGCGTGTTTTTGAGATTTTTAGGGCCACCATGCAGTGGCGGACGGTGTCGCAACGTCGAATTCGGCCTTGGTTTGTTTTTATTTCGGGTTGATTGGCCGGACACCGTATCCACGCGCGCATTTCATAGCCGACCCCCGCCCTGGGATGCCCCCAGGGATCTGCGGGGCTGTGATTGTGCGAACGAGCTGTGAATGGGCCATAGCCGGTGGATATGAGTGTCCCCCAGGGAGCGAGAAGAAGCCTTCGCCTTTCAGGGCCCGAAGACGAGGATTTGCATCTATGGGCCCCCCTGGTGACAGCCCTCCAGCTGCCGCATCCCCCCCCGCAACTTCAGACACCCCAGGGCGAAGCTTGACAAACGATTCTTGGATTGGCGATGGGCCAATTGGGAATGAGAGCCTTGAAAATTTGACGTTGGCCGATTGGCTGGGTGTTGAACCTGTCGAAAAGTGTGGAAGAAAATGTGGTACTGGATATCCAGTACCGGATTGTTAGCAGGGGCAAACCAATTTCTCCCAGTAATCCTGTATGGCCCTCTAATAAAACCTAAACCGTTTTTATAGAATTTTACACAGTTTTTAGTTATAAAAAGCTCATCAAAAACGTTAAAAATTTCGGATTTTGACCGTTTGTTCAAAAAGGTATGAAAAATGACAACAAAAGCCCAAATTTTTTTGAATTTTCAAAAACTTTTACAATATTTTTGTAGCTTTCTAGCCATCAAAAACGCTGTAAGACATTATAAAATGCACTATTTACTTTTAACAGGTAGGTATAGAAGCAAAAAAAAATTAGTCCCCCCGCTAACAGTCCAAAGCCGTATTTTGAAAGCGCCTTCATCTCATAGCCAATTGTAGCCAATAATTTCAGCCCCTATTTTCGCCTCGCTCCAAGCCGGGAGCTCGTTATTCGGTGGGCGCTTGGGGTGGTTGCTGGTGCGGAGGGCGGAATAGGAGGTTTGGAAGAGGGCCGTGTCCTGCTTCGATGTATATCTGCCCTCCGCTATGTCACACGTGTCACTATCCGCTCCACATTCCCTCACGTCGTGCCGGCGGTGCGAGGAAGGCCGGTCAACTCCGAAAAAGGCGCCCCGCTCTGTAGATATTTGAGGACGGTAGCAAAAGTGTGGGGGAACCTGGGCGGGATTGTTGAAGTCAGAAGTTACAGGTCGGCGGTACTGAACTGTTAGCGGGGGGAACCAATTTTTTGGCTTTTCCGACCATACCTACCTGTTAATAATAAATGGTGCATTTTTAATTTTCTCGTAGTTTTTGACTGTTAGAAAGTTACAAAAATGTGGTAAACAGTTTTGAAAAATTGAAATTTTGACCTTTTTAAAAAAAAAATTCTAAATGTCTATGAGTTTCTGTGTATAAAAACTGAGTAAAACGCCATAAAAAAATGTTTGTGGTTTGTTATAGGACCGTACAGAATTACTGGGAAAAATTCGTTTCCCTGCTAACAGTCCGGTTCCAAAAAGTCGAAAACGAGCATTTTCATAAATGTCTAAGAGATTTTTACAACTAAAACTGTGTAAAATGGTGTATATTTGTTATAAGGCCGCACAGGATTATTGAAAAAATTGGTTTTTCCCTGGCAACCCCCCCCGCCCGCTAACAGTCCAGTGCCAGCTCGACCTGTCCAACCTGGTTTCTCACAATTAGTACTTCGTTTTGGTAGAATTATATAGGCATAAAGAAAATCGGTAGGGTTTTCCCAGCCGCTTCACCCATTCAGGCCCCCGCCAACTGTTCCCCCCTTTTCGGGGGCAATGAGCCGGTCCAATGTGATGAGCTATGGGCCCTGAAGCCCGCGCTGGGGGCCCGGCGCTCAAATCCTGGGCCCGGCTGGCAGACGATATGCTAATTCCCGGGGCAATAACCGGCGACCCTCAAATCGGGACGAGTCAGCTGGGGGGGATTTTCGAATTGGCAACTATCGGGTAACTGGTTTGTTCTTGTTTTTGAGACGAGACTAGTTAGATCAGAAAATTCCGGATTTTTTTAATGCTTTCTAATTTCTCCTCCTTCTATACAGTAGAAGTTTTGGGTTAATTCCTGGACTTAAACTAGATAAGCTGAAAATGTAGAAAAACCACTAAAATGCTGTAAAATCAAAGGTTTTGAGGTGAGAATATGGGCAGGATCCTTCGTCAGTAGGTTCTTTTTAGCGCAAAAAAGTCAGCTTTTTTAAGCTTTTTTAACCTGAAAACTGAAAGTTTTTCAGCTAATCAATCGCTAAAATAGCGTAACGTACACCTACAGTACCCTAGAAAATCCGGGCAATCCAATTAACCTCCCGCGACGAATCTGACGCGCCCAATGTTTCCGGTCGAGTGGCCCGTTCAATTAAAAGTGTTGGATGAGGACTACGGTAGAAGAATAGGAAGCCGGCGGTCCCTGGAGGCCGCTTATCTGTTTGGATCCCGGCCATTTAGGGACACCTCGGCCGCGCATCGACTCAATTACCCGCCACGGGGTCCCTCGAGGGCCCCGGGTGGGGCCCTCGGGTCGACTTTTGACCCTAAACAAACCATACGGTGGGCCCGGTCATTGGCTCGGTTTGCGGCCCAGTTTTTTCAAGTTTTAGAACCGTCATAGCTTTAAAAAAATAACCGGTTGTTAGGCTAAAAATGGCTCTATATCTCTAATTTGCAAAGGATTTAAACCTTTTCCTGATCAGAGATTACAACAAAAATTACGGTACTGGACTGTTAGCGGAGGGGGGGGGGGACTAATTTTTTCCCCGTCGATACCTATATGCCAATAAAATCGTGTATTTTATAATGTTTTTGGAAGTTTTTGATTGCTGGAAAGTTATAAAAATCTTTTTGATGAGCTTTTTATAGAGAAAAACTTGTGGAAAATGTTTTATATTTTGTTATGTTATTTTGTGACAGGATTACCGGGAAAAATTAGTATCCCCCTGAAAACCCCCCCCCTGCTAACAGTCGAGTACCAAAAAACTAAAAAAGTATACAAGTTTGTACTACTAGGCTGGTCCCCGCTAACGGTCAAGAGGAAAGTTGACTTGCTAGTTTTTTCTTATTCCTTTCTCATTCACCCACTTCCAAGTAAGTATCATTATCCCAGGCAACGACATCATGTCATCGGTCTTCATGTCTGGTAGATGTCCATGTACGTCCGTCTCCAAAACGGACAGTTTATACCCCGGGGCTGCCCGATTGGCACGCCAATCGTGCTAAATGCCCGCCGGCCACATTCGGGCTACATCCCGGCCCGTGTCGAGCCATGAAAGAACTTCCGCGACGCGCATGTAGCCCGCGGGCCCTGCGCCGCACAACCACTAGCGAGGGGTGAGAGCGCGGTTTTTGCGATCCGCGTTTTTGATACCTTTAGCGGATTTTATCGCAGAAATCATCTAGCTGGGATCGCAAGCGGAAAACTTATAGCAAAATATAAACTATTTTTATCGCAATTTACACAGTATTTATATAAAAAGTCCATAACAACCCTATAAAAATGTTTGACTTGAACAAAAATTTATGAAAAATGACGAAAAAACCGTAAAAACTTTCGAATTTTCAAAATCTTAAAATAAAATTAATACATTTTTTGTAACTTTCTAGCAATCAAAAACTACTGAAAAATTATGAAAATACACTACTGATTATTCACCGATAGGTAGGCGGAGAAAAAAGTTTTCCTCCTTGCTAAAAGCTACCCCCCCCCCCGCTAACAGTCCAGTGCCGTTTTGTATCGGTACACTACTAGAATGCCGTAATGACAGATCTTTGAAAACGCACGTATCACGTCCAACTTGATAGAAAAATGTCCTTTTCCTATAATTAAACGTAACTAGACCTTGACGGTCCCCCTAAACAACCAGCTGATACCTCACCATTTAAACGGGCTATTCTTCTTGCCCTCAGCGCCCACCCAAATGAAAGGCCGCGAAATATAGCCCGAGGGCGCGAACGGTGGGCGTGTAAAGTGTGACCGGTGGACTTTTGATAACGCCGACACAGCCAATTAGCAGGTTATAAGGCACCCGCGCCTCTTATAGGGGATATATCACCTACCATTTGGAGGAGAATGCCCGGGGGTAGCCAAATCTCGGCCGACCACCGGCTTCCACCGTACACCCGGCGTTTCGCGGAGGGTGGAAGCGCCCGGGGGATATCCGCCAGATAGTAGGTATCACTTCCTGGCTGAAAATCCTCTTTGATTGGGCCCGCTTCCGCTTTAAGATGACGGCCGCTGTCGGGTTGTTTTGATTTGCGAGACGAAATGTCCGTAAATAAGGGCTTTTTGTAGTTATGGCTAGAAGTTACAATATGGATCTTGCCGGTTCTGAATTCATTATAGATTTTCCGTCGCCGCTGTACGCGATCAGCCTACTAACGCGATCAAGCGCGTGCGCGTTGCGTATCGCGGGACGTCAAAATTCGTAGGAATTGGTAGCTAAGGAAATCCATCAGCATGCTTTACGCCCTGAGGGGTTTTTCGTGAAATTGTCTAGCTATAACTGGGTTTTTTGCAGCGAATGTATTGCTTTTTATTACTATCAATTTCATCTACAAAGTAAACCCCTAAATACCACAAACCCTACGCTCCAAAATACCTATAAGCAGATCTAATCGACCTCCAGCCGGAAGAGCGCCATTGAGTTGTGCGAGAAACGCCGCTCTTCGGCGAGGAAATGTTTTCTGCGGCCACTTTACACACTTGCCCCCACCCAAAAGCCATGGCTTTAGCCACGGAGCCGTCGCCCTTCCTCTCCTCTCCCGTACAGTCATCAGTCCCCTGCCGGACCCCGCAAAATAATTGCGGTCACTTTTTGAAGATTGTTCATTCCGGACTGGTCGCTGAATGTTTTCCGATCCTAATCTTATAGCGACACCAGGGGGTTGTGGTATCTAGATTATTCGCTCCTCTTCGAGAGCCGATAGGGTCATGGTTTTCGGGGGGATTTTAGAGGTTCTAAATTTTTGTTATACCAGGTTCGATAGATCTACTGCAAAGATCTTATCCTAGCCGATTAGATCAGGGCTGTGTTTTTAGGGGGCTGAAGCCGGGGGCTTGATCGCATCTTTTGGGGGTATGACCACCACTTCCTGTTGCACTTTCGTTGACCTAAAAGTGCCGAGTTCATAAAGATCGATACGTTTTCGGGATTTTGCAACGGGTTGTATAGGTTGTAAATTACCACGGGTGGGGTTTGTATAACTTAAACTGGAAAAGATGTTTTTGCTGATTCTTGCCAATTTGAGGGTGGTGCCTTTCTTTACTAGCCAAATCATTACTGATTTTTGGATTTTTTCACAAATCTGGTTCCGATTTTGTGGTCCAGGTATTCCCGGAGTTTGTAGTTTTCTAAATTTAGGTAATTTAGGCTTCTAAACGAGACGAAACTGTATAATACTGTAGCCGAAATCGTAATTTAGGGTATTAAAGTCAACTTTATAGGTAAAATCAGCTGTTTTAAAGTTAAAATACGATCAACACTTGTTTTTAATTGCCTTCCAAACCTGTTTTTTGTTTTGAAAAATTTCGATCTGGTTATTATTTTTTCTATTGTTAAACCCGCCCCACTTCCACGATACTTTAATGCCCTCAGGTATCGTTGGGGGCTGGTGGTGGCAAAGAGAAGGGGGAGTGGAGAGCCAATTGGTCGGTTGGGTGTGTGTTTGATGGTGGGCGTGTCCTGGGCCTCGTCCACCTTCTTCTCCACCTCCCTTGCTCCCCTCCTCCGCCCCACCGTTTTCGAGGGGCATCGTGTGCCTCATAGAAGACACCCATCCCCCTAGCAGTTATCGTGGGCGATCATCGGGTTGGTCTCGGGCTTTTCCTTATCGTCCTCACCCCCCATTTCCTATCTGTCGTGTCCATCCCATCTGATAGCCGTCGTCGGGTCGAGACACAAAGCCCCTCCCTCCTCCCCTCTTTTCTACCACCCTCATGCCATTCCGCCACAGTCCGGCTGACGGCATGCCGATTCTTGGGGCCTTCTTGGCCTTTGGTTTGGGCCTTGGGCCCTGATCAACTGCGGTTGGTGGATGGAGATGAGGTGGGTGAATTGGGGGAGTGTACAGGGTGTGCAAAAAAAAAAGACCACAGTTTGGGTCGAAATAACTCGCAAACGGTAGAGAATCGAAGGTGCGTTGCCATGTCAGAATGCTTAAATATGCTGGGTATGAAGATTTAACACAACTTGATTTTTTCGATTTTTGGCTACGTACCCATACAAATGACACCCGAAAACTGTGCGTTCCGGCAAAACTTCATTTGCATTTTTCTCAATTTCCTGTGGTGGCTGGGCTCTAATTTTTATTAAATAAGTTAATATAGGCAGCAGATATGTACCTACAAAATTTAAGAATTTTTGAGGGTCTGGTTGAAAATTTAGAGAGGAATGAAATTTTGTATGGAGAAATTTCGTAAATTTTTAATCGTGAAAAAACCTATGGCGAAAACCTCAAAATCAGTTGTTGTGGAATACCTACGGGCTTGACACAATCGCATAAACATATTAAAGAATTTTTTGAGATCAACGAATTTTCGAGTTTTTCAACGACCCCCTGGTCATGGATTTTTCCAGGTCTCGAAACCCAACTTTGGAAAAATATTTCTAGATTGCCAAAGGGGCCTCAGCTGCTTTTTTTCTTAGCTATGTAGTTCTGGGGTTGATCTATCATCTACGAAATTTCGAGCTACCGTACTCCTTTGGAAGGGCGTCTTTTAGGGCCTACAAAACGGTTCGTTCGTGCTTTTTTCCGAATATTGTCACCATTTTATAAAATTTAGTCGCGCTGTGAAAATTATCGTTTTATTTTTATCTGATATAATTTGAATAGCGCATCCTAAAGCCTGATTCATGAATCTTTTTAACCAGCCGTTGGCGCCAGGAAAATTCATCAAAACCCGAAATAAACCGAATTCGAGGTTGCGTAAAAAAATTTTGGAAGGTGGAGTCGTAGGGATATTTTGAGCAATAAGTCAGTGCCATCAGTTGAATAAAACTATGCAAAGATTCAAACAATTTGACGTCGCAAAAATTTTAAGAAGATTTCTAAACTTCGATTTTGGAATAGGGTGATCTTCGATTTTGAGCTGAAAGTCACCATAATCATGAATCAGATTGCCTCGAAATTTGGCGTGCGTAGATAATAACATCAAAGCTATAATCGTATCCATAAGACCCAGCTGGTTTTTTTATTTTTAAAAATTCGAAAATTGACCCCGGCTACTCGGACCAAAAATCGGCTCTCTGGCTCTGTTTTGCACTTGGCCTCGTAACTTTGTTATTTACCATCCAAAATCAGTCATTTTTCACAGGCTATCTTAGAATCAACTCTAGAAGGCCCTCGAATAGAAAAATCGTCACTTTATGGAATTTTGTGATGGCATGCTAAAACGCGCTCCACGGGGGTTACTGTAGAAAACCGAAATTCGCGATTTTCGTGGTGTTTTTGCCATGGAATCGCTTCGATCTTTTCGTAAAACCAATAGTAGCAGTTTTTGGACCAATTGACCAAGAAATTTACAAAATTCTGCCGCAGAATTAAAAAATCTGTTTTTAATCTTTTTCTTGAATGCTTGTGGATAGTACGCTCTCGTATTTGGCAGTAAGGTGCCCCTACTTATTGCCTAACAACCCAGAAAATTTTAGCCGAATCGAAGCTAGGGGCCCCGAGAAAAGCGGGAAAAACGAAACCTACAGTACCCCGCTGGGGCACGCTTTAGCAAGCAATACAAAAATACCATAGATTGTGGTGGAATTTGGTGTGGAATCCGAGATTAATATTTGGATAGGTCATTGACAAAATATCAGCCATAGGCAGCGAGTTATAAGCGAGTTATGACTCAAAGAACAAAAATAACGCAAAATCGCGAAAATTGTTTTGCTTTTAAAAAATGAAATTGACCTCGATAAATTCTAAGATTTTGTCATTACATTTTTACAAATTTATACTATTTTTAGGCCAAAAATCAGAATTTTCCCACCTCCCGTTCAAGAACGCACAATTTTCGGTCGTAACCAGCGTCAATAGTACAGTTTCGTACTCAAAAATCGAAAAAATCAAGTTGTGTTAAATCTTCATACCCAGCATATTTAAGCATTCTGGCATGGTAACGTACCTTCGATTCTCTACCGTTCGCGAGATATTTCGACCCAAACTGTGGTCTTTTTTTTTTTGCACACCCTGTATAGGAGCTTTGTGTTCTTTGTCTTTTTTTTGCAATTTCCGCTTGGCTTGGATGGTTTTGTTTCTTTTCTGCTTTGATTTTAGTAATCCCTCTTTCAATTTTTCGGCTTTTTGCCGCCTGGAAATCGCGAGCTTTTATAGCTGGTTTCTCAAGCTTTATCTAGCTTTTCAAGTTGTTCGAGATCATCAACTACCTCAACTACAGCTTTTAATCTCTTCAAATTCTCCCGATATTTTTTGAACAATCTATATCCACCACCTTTACATCGTTTCCGCATTTTTTTTTGAGGGATTCCTTGCGGGAAAATCCAAATTTCCAAAGCCCACGGACCCCCTCGCCTCGATTATGAAACATCTCCTTTTCCTCCGCCTCCTTCCCAGAATTTTCAGCGACTCCCCCGAAATGTTTGCTCATCGCCGAGAAAAATGAACTCTTGCTATTTTCGCATTTTCCTAATTTTTTGCAGGCATGACAAACCACTACGAGACGAAGGAGCCGTACGCCGAAGTCCACCAGCCGCCCCAGCCACCCGGCGACCAGGCCAGCTTCATGTATCCCGGCCAGGTGAGTGGTTTTTAACATCGAACGTTTTCTCATGTCAAAACTCTTCCTCTTTTTTTTGCTACCTCCCCATCCTAGGTACAGCTCGGGGCGCTGAGCCTCGAGGAGCCGTCGATTAGCCCCGAAGCCGAGCAGCAGGATATGGGCGGCCAAGATGTGGTATGTTATATCGAAAAATATTTATTTTTTTGGTTCAGAAACTGTTCGCCGCGGCGGGCAACGACCTGTCCCACGATGTGCAGCCGCCGGAGATTGTGGATGACGCGGTGCGTACCTGGGGAATGGGATACGGTAGTGGCGATAGAACGGCCTTGGTCCTTTCCCTTTCACGACGGGAGCCTTCGGGGGTTATCACCGGCCGAACAGAGGCGCACATTTTAGCACACTGATCAGTGGAAGAAAAAGGGAGAAGGGACTAGAGTTTTTGGTAAAACTTTAGTTTAAAAGTTCTTTGTGGATTTTAGGCATTTAGTTTTAAGCTTAGAATCTAAACGATAAGCCTTAGTTCTAGTCTAGTTTAGAAAAAGCAATTACTGGATTTCTTTTCGGGGCGTTCGCCTCATTTTTTGGCTATCTTAACGCACTTTTCGATGGGATAAAGAGATCGGTTGCTCGGAATTTTTGGAAAACTATAGTTTAATCGTTCGTTGCGGATTCTAGTTATTAATCTGGGTTTAGAAACTGTGCAGTAATTTTCAGATCTTTCTTCTTAGCGCTAAACACAAAAATTCCTTCTTTTCAAAATTTTCGCATCAATTTTCGAACCCAACCGATCGTTACCGTATTCCCAAGCGCTGTCTCTACCTGGAGGTCGCTTCAAAGTTTCTCTCTCCCTCTTTTCCCTGGCACCCGAAACTTTTCCTCAACCCTCTACAGGGTGGGTCAAAAAAAAAAAGCCAACTTTGCGCCATATTATCTCGCGAACGGTAGAGAATCGAAGGTACGTTACCATGCCAGAATGCTTAAATATGCTGGGAATGAAGATTTAACAAAACTTGTTTTTTTCGATTTTTGGCGACGTATCAATACAAATGACACCCGAAAAATGTGCGTTCCGGCAAAACTTCGTTTGCATTTTTTGGGATTGCTGGTGGTCGAATGCTTCTAGTTTTTACAGTGTGAGTACCTATAGGCTGCCCCTACGCACTTCCGGAATTTTGGAATTTTCGAAGGTCTGGTTGGCAAGTTATAGCATGCTCAAATTTAATATGGAGAAATTTCGTAAATGTCGAATATTACAAAAACCTATGGTGGAAACCTCAAAATATGCTGTTTTAGCATGTCTATAGGCTCGATACAATCCCGCAAAAATATCAAAAAAGATTTTCAAATCCGCGGATTTTTGAGTTTTTCGACGACCCCCTGGTCATGGATTCTTTCGAGGTCACGAAACTGAACTTTGGAAAAATATTTCTAAAATTGCAGATAGAATTTCGGTGTTTGTTTTGCTTAGTTGTGTAGGACTGGCGTCCATCTATCATATAGACAATTTCTAGCTACCGTACCCCTTTGGAAGGTTGCTTTTTAGCGCCTCCAAAACGGTTGGTTCGTGCTATTTCGCAGACCTTGGTGCCAGTCTATAAAATTCAATTGCGCGGCTAGAATTATTGTCATAATTTTATTTAATACTACTTAATGGGCGCGTTCTAAAATTATATTTACAAATTTATTGGGCCATCCAATCTCTCAAAAGAAATTCATGAAGAGCCCAAATATACCCGAATTCCAGGCGACGTAAAAAAATTCTCGAAGCTCTAGTAGCCCCGACTTTTCTGGCATAGATCAAGCTTGGGAAATCAACTAGAACCCATGCAAATACAAAACCTTTTCATGGCAAACGAATTTAGAAGAGCGCCCCAAAGTCAGCTTTTCAGAAACGTTATTTTCGGGTTTTAAATCAAGGTTAACCATTAACTTTAGCCAGATCATTCCAGTATTCTGCTCTTATCCACAGTTCGATGCGTGCTTTAATTATATCCACGAAAATCCGATGACTTTTTCATTTTCAAAAATTCGATTTTCGGCCCGGGGCCTCGGGTCCAGAATCGGGCCCCGAGGAGGGTTTTCCACTTTCCCTCATAACTTTGTCATTTGCCACAGGAATCAAGTAATTTTTTGTAGGTGCTCTTACAATCGCCCAGTGAACAGTCTAGAATAGAAAAATTGGCATTTTATGGCATTTTGTCTTGGCATGCTAAAACGCGCTCCAGGCGGGTTACGGTAGAAAACAGAAAATCGTCGTTTTCTCGTTCTTTTCACCATAGAAACGTTTCGATCTTTTGGGAAAACAAATAATAGTAGTTTTTAGTCCGATGCATCAAAATATTTAGAAATTTCCGTGGCTAAATTCAAAAATAAGTTTTTTGCATATTTTGGGAAGGTGTATGGCTAGAACTTCACGAAATTTAGCCAATAGGTGACCCTTACTGGTGTTTACCAATGATAAAATTTTAAGCGAAATCGCAGCTTACAATAAAAAGAAAAACGCGAAAAACGAAAACTACAGTATCCCTCTGGGGCACGTTTTAGCAAGCAATATTAAAATACCATAGAATCAGTTAAAATTTGGTGTTGTGCTAAAGATTATCATTCGGAGACACCATCTGCAAAAAATCAGCCATGGGCAGCGTATTTGAAGCGAGTTGCGAATTAAAATGTCGAAAGATACAAAATAGCGAAATTTGTTTTGCTTGTAAAAAAAGAACTGGAGCTTAAAAAATTCTAATGTTGGGCGATTGTTTTTCTACAAATGCCAACGATTTTTGGGCCAAAAATCAGAATTTTCCCACCACCCGTTCAAGAACGCACAATTTTCGGTCGTAACCAGCGTCAATAGTACAGTTGCGTACTCAAAAATCGAAAAAATCAACTTGTGTTAAATCTTCATTCCCAGCATAGTTAAGCATTCTGGCATGGTAACGTACCTTCGATTCTCTACCGTTCGCGAGATAATATGGTGCAAAGTTGGCTTTTTTTTTTTGACCCACCCTGTACAGTCCCACCCCAGCCACTTTGTCCTCCCCCTCGGCCAGCCAGCCACTTTGAAAACCCCGTCGAACGGTCATTTCGGGTGAAACGAACAGATGCCCACTTTCGGGCCTCGGTTCTCTTCCCAGCCCCCTTAATGGCTTCACAGCTGTCTTGTTCTACCCATTTTGGCTTTGGCTGCCTGGCTGGCCACTGCGCCCTTTCTTTACTTTTTTTTTTGCGCGCGCGCCGCCGGCTCATCCGGGTGGTCCGTTGACGAATCAGCGTTTTCTATTGACCTTTTTTGGCCGGAAATTGCTTCTATGAGAGTTTTTTTTGAAGTATTCGAACTTGGCGAAAAAAATGCGATAATCTTGCTTATTTAGTTTTCCTAATTTCGCTATTCCTTGTAAATATATAATTTTCCAGATATTCGGCTCGTTGAAGGGCGGCATGCATCCTTTTGGATACCCCTCCTACACGGCCGCCGCCTACAATCACAAAATGATGGACCCATATAGTAGGTTTTTGATTCCAAAATTTACGCTCATTTTTGTAATTATATTCTGGCTTTTTGGCTCGTTCTTTTCGTCTTTGCTTGTTTTGCACCGGCTCCCTTCTCGATCATTTTTTATCCAAAAAACCCCCAGAAAATCTTTTTCATGCCCCTCCCACACTTTCCCCCTGCCATTTGATAAACAAACGAAAAGGGATGGGCCGTTCCTTTTGCTCAGCCGACCCTAAAAAACCTTGAAATCTTATCACTATCCCCAATCTCTCCTCTGTGAATCAATGGCGCTTATCCAGTCCCGGAAATCCTACCCGAGAATTATTCCGCAATGTTTCTCGTGTTGGTCCTCGGTGGTTGGTTGTTGTTTTTATTTATTGCTTTCGGATCAAGGGTCCCGGTTATTGATTTCTCGGGTGAAGCTCGTTGAAAAGGTCAAAACAACCTCTAGGGTTAGGAATGATGACTAATCGCTAGAACTGGTGCTCGTTATTTTTTTGTCGGGATTCTAGTAGCTTCTACAAGCCTTACTATTGAATGGAATTATTTTTCATTTGTAAGTTCTAATCAGAAAATATTGTGGCTATCACTAATTTTTGGGGCTACAGATTTTTTGCTAGGTTTCTATTCTCGATCCAGCTTCATCGTTAGCAGTAGCATAATGGAATGGCCGAAGGGCTAATGATGCGTCCAGCCGGGGAAATATTCGGGAATGGCCTTCCTCTTCTGGCCGTGGGGGTTGTGCGGCGACAGGGTTCCCAATTTCCGTTTCGCATCCGTAACCTCGAGGCGCGGCGCGGAAAGTGCCAGATGACGCTTGTGGAGGGCAAAACGGGTAGAGGAGAAGCCCCGGGGTTTACAGGGGGATTTTAGCGCTTGGATTTTGCTTAGAAAGCTGCGGAATTTGGAGTCTGTCTTTTTTCGACCCTAAAAGTACATAACTTTGTTTCGTGCTTAGGTTCAAGTGCAATTTCAACGCCCCCCACCCAAATTTTGGCCCTGGCCACGTTTCC
This sequence comes from Mesorhabditis spiculigera, assembly GCA_958295435.1. Lineage (NCBI taxonomy): Eukaryota > Metazoa > Nematoda > Chromadorea > Rhabditida > Rhabditidae > Mesorhabditis > Mesorhabditis spiculigera. The sequence goes on from CATQJA010002657.1 coordinate 706,104, forward strand.
GGAGCAAAAACAAGAAGATCGCTATCGCTCGAAAAGTGCAAACAGCGCGTACCCCCCGGGTCATCCACGCCCTTCCCGAATGGCATATGGCGAATTTGCACATTTCTCCCCCGAAAATGCTAAACGACCACCACAAAATCTGACCCCCCGGTCAAGCCAAGAAATTCCCAAAAATCTGCAAATATTTTTTTTATCTAATTTTTTCCAGACACCACCCATCCACTTCACATCTGGCATTGGCCCACCGATGTCTCGTCGATCTCGCCACAAATGTTCGCCCAGCAGGATATGTTCGGTTCGTTTTTTAAAGATTGTGGTATATCTTTTAAGTTGTTTATGAATGGGTCTGGCATTGTTATTCGTTTCAGCTCTAAAGAAAACAAAACATAGATTTTTAATTTTTTTTGTTTAGAATTGCCGTTATTTATACCTTTATATATCATCTAATGCTTTATTTACTTTCCGGATTCCACGACTCGACAAGTGGATTACCGTAGTCGCAGCCAACCCGCTGGGGAACCCGGGCGAATTGCCCTTTGCCTCGGCACCTCTCGGCTAAATGGCCTCTCTCTCTCTCTCTCTCGCTCGCCCTCTCTAACCCCGGGGTTTTCCTTCGTTTTTATGCCCCTACGAAAATGTTGACACCCCTGGAATGCCTAGTGCCCAAAATGGCGAGCACGAATGATACACCTGGACATTTGGGCAATTTTCTGGCATTACGGGGCAGGAGATGGTCATGGACTCCCTAGAGGCGCAAGATTTTGCTCAAAAAGATACAAAAAAGTAATTTAAACTTAATACTATTAGTAATATCACAATTTTCCAGGCGCCCAGCAGACGACGCCCGGCTTGATGCCCACCTATCCGGGCTACACGTCCGCCGACTACTGCCAATACGGAAATATGTTGACGCGGATGCCGACGTACCCGGCAACGGCCACCCCATCAACCCCTTCATCAACCGATGCATCGAACGCCTCCACTGGCTCCCTATCCACCTCCACCCCCTCCGCTGCTGACGGCCTCGGCGCCGCGACGTCAGCTTCTCGACAGAAGAATCGGAACGTTGGTAGGTCATTTAAGGAAATGGGAAAGTAGGGACTTCTGCCAATCTATATCTGAAATTGATGCCATCACCATACGTAATTTATAGTTTTCTCTGTTAAATTTTTTATATTTGTCAAACTCGACTCTCCAACCACGAAATTTCCAGCAAACACCGACGGCCGTGAATGTGCCAACTGCGCCGCCAAGCAAACGCCGCTGTGGCGACGAGACAGTACGGGACATTACCTCTGCAACGCGTGCGGCCTCTACCAGAAGATGAACAACACCGCCCGCCCCTTGCAAAAGCCCAAGAAACGACAGGTTTGTGGTTTTGGATAAAAACTTTTGATGAATGCTACCGTACTAACTGGTTTATTCTTGAAAAACCTCTGCTAGCACCCCTGGGGAAACTACTTTAGGAGTAAATTTTGGGCGACTTGCGGGAAATTGATGCGCTTAGCGGTTGGCGGTGCATCAAAAGGCGTTTGCCCTTTTTGTAAAGTGGCTAATTCGGAGGGGTGGCCCGCCAGTGGGTTTCGCTTTGACTGCGAAGTGTGGCCGGGGAGAATTATGGCCGGAAAATGGGCGGACAACTGTCTTTTGGCATCTGGCACACCCCTAGGGTATTGTGCGTAAGTGGAATTGGTATAGTTAGGGAGAATTTAAGTGACTTATAATGGTCCTAAGCAAATTTTTAATTTACTAAAACCCAGCTACTGTTGATTTCAATTTTATCGTCGCAAAGTGCAGAGTGTAACTGATCGTAGCGTAACGTAGCATAACGTAGGATTTTCTCAGAATGACCTTTTTACAGTGCAATTTTCTGAGCACCGGGGTGTTTTCTAAAGGTAGATGTTTTCGCCCTGTACTCTACGTTGCATTTCCTGACGCAAAGACCGTAGTGTCGCGTGGCGTAACGTAGCGGACTACCGTAACTAAGCGTAACATTGCGTGACGTAGCGTATCGTAGCGTACTGTCCACAACCCCTCTCGTGCCTCCATAACTCAAAGCTTCGTGCAACCCGCTGCCCCCTAAAGTGCGGACAGTTGCTGCCTCTCACGCCCGATAATTAGGGGGTGTTTTTTGTGATACTTGGGAAGCTTGGCCAAGTGGGGTTATACATCATCTCTTATCTCGGTCAGCACCCTTCCCCTCCTCACCCACCACTCCTCCTCCATGACTTATGGGCCATCAGCGCGTAGCCTCGGGCAACTGGCCCCTGCGCTGAGACAACTTTATGGCCCCCACCAGCGAGTGGTAGTGAGCAGTGGGTACTGTAGCGTAGTGGTTGTTTAGTTGAATCTGGGTTTTGGCTCTAATTAATGCAGAAACCAAGGTATCTAGTAATTGTCTCTTCTAGATTTCTGTTTTTTTAAATGTTCAATATCTTGGATTTTTCTAGATTAAACTCGTCAGCAGCTTGTGCAGAATTCTGAATCTGTCTTGAGAATCGTTTCAATAGGAAGAACTTGGAGTTAAAAACTATTTTGCCCGGCATCAGGGACAGTTTTCATCCTAAAATACAATTTAGTTTTTCTAATATAACTTTTCCATAAATTCTGAAATCGAATTCGAAATCAGCGCAAATTTTACGCAGAATTTTCTTAATTCTAGATCAAATAGCGCACTACAAAATGAAAGTTTAATTTTAACATTTTTAAGCGCTTGAAATACGGGCCCGACTCCCAAATTACCTCTGCTCGCCTGCCTCTAAATGGTCCGGCCAATGCTTTGTCTTTCGAACCCCCTGGGCTATCCCTCCTGGACTCGAGATTTGTCGATAGATAGCCTCCGTTGACTAGAGCAATGGCATTGCCTCCTCTCCCCCACACCCAACCAATTGATGATCAGTGGCCCTGACCCTCGATGATTAGAGAGCACGAGAAGGCCAGAGACACAGAGTGATGGCCCCTTCCTGGGGTTGCGGGACGTCCATCTCTAATTGGGCGGCCATCCTTCATATTTTCGCCCACGCAACCCTCCGCGGGCCAACAGTCAAAACGTTTATACCGAGAACCGGGGCCCTAAATTTTTTATAGCTAGCTGAGGAGGCTTTGTAGTGACCGATGGATAATGCTAAGGTTGGGATACTGTTTTCTTGGCTCTGAATTTGTTAAAATAATGTATAGCTTTAGAAAGGATTTTAATAATTTATTTAAACGTTGGTAAACTTATTAAATCGTAGATTGCGCCTTATATTTAAGATTTAGTGGATTTTCCTTAATTCTTTCTAAAAGTATTAATTTTATTTTATTATAACCACTAGAAAATTCATTAAGTTGTGTGTGTGGCGTTAAGTTCGAATTTATTACTTTTTGATATCCAGTATTTTTTAAAGTAACGCTTTGCATTTCGAGGGTTTATTCTTTTTTTGAACGATTAGTTTGAAAACTTAAATATAACGCCAGAACATTTTAAAAAATTGCTCAAATCCTTCCTCCTCTCCGCCCTCCATCCATCCACATTAAGATTATATCAACGCCTTGCGGCTTGAACTCTTGCAAAAAATGGCCGTGTTCTTGTGGGGTGCTTACGCCCTCTTTCCCCCTAATCTACCGTAGCGGATCGAATTCGGTCAATGAGGTGGGCCCCTCTTGGAGAGAGAGACAGCCGATTTTCGCATAAATCACCGCTGCGAATCGCCTCTCCTCTTGCTCGTGCTCCTTCATTTGATGCCTCTCCTCACCTGGGGCCGAGGCGGCGCCTTGTCGTCCCAATTTGTCAAGGTCCGTGTCCCGTACCGTAACCCGAGCCTCCCCCAATACCTCACCCTCCTCATGACCGGCGTGAGGGTCGGATGAGGGGCCGCCGAGAAATCGAGGGTACGAAGAGCTAGCAGAGGTTTTGCAGGAAAAATTCTGGTACTGGTGCAGTTGCGAGGGGTGGGAAACATCTCATTTTTTGGCGTTTAATCTGATCTATTACCTAGTTTGTATGTCAAAGTTAAAAGCTGCCCCTCAATCAAGTTAAATTGGAAGACAGAATTATTTAAGTTCACGTTTAAAGTTTTCTACTGAAAGTTTAAAAGCATTAAGTTTAAATTTAAAAAATCCTTAAAACCGAGAGATCGCCGAAATGGTTAAAAAAAATTTTAAAGTCAAAACCACCTCAAAAATTGCACACAACTATGATAATCCAGGATTTGCAGAACGCCCAAAAACGAACGGGAACACACTGCCGCAACTGCCACACGGAGACGACCACCCTCTGGCGACGCAACGGCAACGGGGACCCCGTGTGCAACGCCTGTGGCCTCTACTACAAACTGCACGGCGTCGCCCGGCCGATCACCATGAAGAAGGACGGCATCCAGACGAGGAATCGGAAGATGACCAGCAAGGGCAAGAAGCGCGGCGACGAGAACGCCTGGAAGTCGTTTGAGGTAATTTTTCTCTCTGGCGCCCGATCCTTTATCACTCCCCTTCGCACCCGTCTCCCCGTCGCTTCCGTAGCGCAGTAGGCAGCGCGTCAGTCTCATAATCTGAAGGTCGTGAGTTCGAGCCTCACCGGGAGCAATTTTTTTGCTTTTTGGGAATTAGACCCGGGCCATGGTCACCACCTCCCGGAGGTCAATAGCTTTCTTCCTATTTGCTTTTTTAATATTTTATTAACGTTTTATCTTTATTTTTCAGCAGGTCGCCCGGTACCCAATGTTCTCCGCCGGGCTGATGAACCAGAGCTACCAGCCGACACTCTTCTACCCCCAGCAACCACAATAAATTAGAAGATTCTCTAACCTAGCTGCAAGTCCCTTTACAAATTTGTGATAAACCGCCGCCCTCCAAAGTTTTATCCGCCCCCCCTTTTTTTTTGAGTGCAATGGGTCCGTGACCCCTTTAAACCCCACAAAAACCCCCTTACCTACCGTATCTCCTTTTTGCATTTTTCACATTTTATTCTTCTTCTTCTTAGTATTGCACGGGTGCTCTGGGTGTTTGTTGGTGCACGGCAATAGGTTTCGACCCCCCTGTTTAGTGCACTTTCCCTGTAAATCCCCGACAAGAAATGGTGCTAATCGATCGAATGGTACTATATTTTTTGCATTTATCTCTAATATCTATTGTGATCATATTTGAAGTTTAGAATTGGACTGTTAGTGCCAAAATGCCCGTTGTCTCTTGTGATTATGAGCCATGTTGAACAAAGAACAATTCCCCCTCACATCGAGCCCTCCCTGGTTGTGCGTTCGGCTGGTGAATTTATTTTGAAGGCTGTTTTTCGCCCTTAGTTTAAACTTTGCAAATCGCCTCCCCATTTGTGCATAAGGCCCAGCATACCGCCAGAGATTTTGTTTGATAAAGATTATGATTCTATACAGCTTTTTAAAAAGGCACTGGGTTAATATTGTCAAAGCGATGGATGATTATATTTGGTTTTCTGAATACTCATATCTCACTCCATCTCTCTCTCTCTCTCTCTCTCTCTCTCTTTCCCTCTCAAAAACACCCCACCGTACACCGCCCGCGACCCGACGGGTGGAGCGGAAAACAAAAAGCAGAGGTGGCGTTTGACACCTCCTTTCGGGAGCCAACGAGCCTCCCTCCGAGGCTAACGGGACTTATCTCACCTGTCGATCTCTCTCTCTCTCTCTCTCTCTCTCTCTCTCTCTCTCTCTCTTCCTTTACTCCACCAACCGTAGATGGCTATCGGGCCCGTTTCGAGGGAGCAGGCCGCCGAGCCGCCGGCCCTCATCTCGGAAAAACCCTCGCCCTCCTCGCCTCCCCTTTCTCCGCCTCCTTCGGGGTTAATTTCGGCAATAAACCGGGGGGCGAACAAATCGATGCCGAATTGTCATAAATTCTTGCGTGCCCGGGTATTATCGTGATATTTTAGTAACCACTTTATTCAGTTCAATTTGGCCTTAGGAATGAAGAAATGGGGGATCGACCGCCGGCGGACTGGCCGCCCCCGCCGCCACCGCCGCCGAACAGCTCGCCGAACAGCGACAGCAGCTCGTTGCCCTTCGGCAGACCGGGGACGATGTTGACTAAAATACCCTAAATTTTTGGATAGGTTTCTATACTACTGCTTGGCGCGGCGGTCGTCGTGGATGGGGGTGGTAGAGGGATACATTTGGAGCCGACCTGCTCGAAACCGCATCTAAAATCTGCGTTTTAGCAGCTCAAAGGAACTTTTGCTATTTTGAAGCATACAAACCCCAGTAGAATTTTTCCCTGATGCCGTATCCACTTTCAGAATTTGTTAAATTATGATATTTAAAAATTAACAGAGTATTTTGGATGTTATTTTTGCGTTTTTAACCGTCTCAAATTTGATTTTCGCCTCGCTAGAATATTCAGAATGGTCGCAAAATGCTTCACTCGCCTGCAAAGACAGCGTCCCCTATAACAGCCCGAGCTGGCCGGACACTGCTGCTGGATGAAGCATTGACCACCCAGGGAGGAGGTCTGAAAAAGATACCATCAAGGATTACCAAAAAACAATACCTTCATACAACTCGTATCCCGGCTCAACCCCTCACTAGTACAATCCCTGGTGCAACCATTCGACGGATTCTTCAGCGGATGCGTCAAGGCGTCGACCGACGGGTGGAAGCCGTTCAGGCATTCGCATTGACCCTGAAATACGGGTGTACTTCATCAACACCCCGATGCCCCCACGTGCATTGGGGCGACACGTTGGCGTCTACGGTGATGATGCCCGTCCCTCGACCGGCCATAGCCACGGTGCACATTATGAGGCGGCGAGGAGCGGGTATACCGTCTCTTCGAGCTCTGATTGTTGCGTATATAAGATTGGCGAAATGGACTTGTAGGGACCAGTAATAAAATATTATCAACTTAGAGTTTTTGCAATTTTTGATTTCTAGAAAGTTGGCAGATATTTTTAAAAAATTCAACTTAAAAATTTTTGACCCTAGCCAAGTTTTTTCGCAAATTTTCAGAATTTTATCAACTACAACCTACAAAAACTTAAAACGCGTAAAAATCTTTTACATTTCTTTATAGCGCCACTACGGGAACCTAGGAAAAGTGGGTCCTCCCACCGCTAACCTAGCCGGTAGATTAGTAGATAACAAATATCGTTGTTGTATCTTGGTGTTTTGCTTTTGATAGTTTTTCCCAACCCTACTTCGACGGCACTATTACAATACCTGTACACAGTGCATTCCCTCGCCGCCGCCACACTGCGAGTCCGAGAAGCACGCGCCGTTGAGCTGCGAGCGCGGGATGCACGCGTTGTTGGCGAACAGGGCATTCGGGGCCATCGCGTGGCACGGCCGACGACAACAGATAGCGAACGAGAAGCCGCCGTCTGAAAAGTATGTTTCAAAGTCGTGAATGCTATCTTTTACCCGACATCATGTGGCAAAAATGGGTATCGCTTGGGCAGCGTTCGCTTGTGGAAGCCAGTGGGTCGCAGCTAAAAATGATTAAAGGGTTTAATGCATTTTAAAACTACGCTAAAAAGTTAACAGGGGAATGCTAAAAATAATAATATTACATTTTGCTTTATAAATTTTATTTAATAGCACGGTTTCCAAGACACATGTTTCCAAAACCATGATTTCAACTTTTTGTTACCTTTTTATAACTTTTACAAACTTATACAAACGTCCCCTGGAAGAAATAACAAGCTTCTGACCTGTAATGCGTGTCAGCATGTGAAGACAACGGACATGACACGGGGCAACAATGACCGAGCGGCGAGTCGGCGGGCGTGATACAAGCCTAAATAAATCTACACTAATTTGAGTAGCACAATCCAGGGCTCGGGCCCATCACTACTTACCTGGCCGGGTGGACAGTTATCCTGATCGGGCGGAACGTTGTAGACCTATAACGACGTGAGCATGAACTCGTCGGAAAAACTTGCCATCTGGGGGCTGGTTTTTCGAACGCAACTCTGCCCAGGTAATCCTCCTAATGGGCAATTCGCGGCGGCGACACAACGAGAGCCTGGAATTTTGCCATTGAAGCCCGTAGTTTTTAGGTTATACATTAGGTTAGGTTAGCTCAAGCGATGGGATTTAAAATTTTGAAGAATTCTGGCCTTTAAAAAAATCGCTATCGAACCAGTTATATTAAAAAAATCCGTTGACACCTAAAAACGACTAGAAAATTACATTCACCTTGCTGTTTCGTGCCAGTGATACAAACGCAGGTCGAGTTTAGGCATGCCGAAAACGGGGCCGTACAGTCGTAATGCCGCGTACACCGATCGCCAACGCGAGACGCTAAAATATGCATATACAGGCCGATTTTCTAAACCTCAAAAAATACAAAAATACCGACTTGTTGTACACTCGGTCCCCTGAATCAACGTGGCACCCCGTTGAACGCAATGGCATTCACCATTCCGGCAAAACAGCGGCTCGCGACACTTTGACGTGCAGGCGGCTCCGATTTTGGAGGGCACTAAAAGGGGCTGATTACAATATAAATAAAATACATGGCATGCATCGCGGATTCCTTCCCTTCTCGTCAAGCTGCTCGTTGTAGTGAGGGTGACATCTGAATCGCGTTTACAAATGAATAAAGTAGCAAATTTTTGGACATTATTTTTGTTTATTTTGCCTGGAAGTTAAAAAGCAAACTTGCCTACACCGTCCGCGCAAGCATACCGAGCCCTTGTGTTCGCAGTCGGCGCTCACGTCACAAACACCACCCAGTTGCGATTTTCCTAAAGTGGAAAAGATCTAGCGGACCGAAAAAAACTACCGTTGCAAGGCGAAAAAGCCTCGTTGGCTAGAGTTAGGGCGGCAAGATTTAAAAATATCAATATAGCTTCCCGGATTATCATCTGAGAGATTATAGCACCAAAAATAGAAGATTTAGAATAGAGAAAATTCGTTTCTCGTCGAGATCGATAGGGGGCGCGGAGGAAGTGGGTCGATCCTGTCGCTCGGGGGCTCGACCCTTCTTTCTCCCAAATAGTCTAGAGGCAACACAGAAGCCTCATGCTCACACAGCGCAGTGTCGCTGAGTCATCGAGCAGCGATGATGTCACTGGCTGAACACGGGCAGCGAATAACCTAGTGTTTCTGAAGAGATTATTAACATTTTTGCAGAGTTTAAAATTTTTAAAGTCCTAAATTTTTTCACTTTCTTGTATTCAAAACCACTAAAAAAACTATTACGCCTTTTGCTAACCCCCCTGTTAACAGCCCAGAACAAAAATATTTAATTAGCATAAGGTTAAAATAAAATCTTCTCCCCCGGAAACAAGTCCCAAATTGAATGTGATTTCTACTATAAATCAAACCAACAGCAATGAATTGGCATTCATTTTTCGCAACGCACCTTCTATCGAACGTCGGTCATTCAACAAGTAAGTTTACCTGACAATCGCCGTCAATCCGAACTTGTTGCAGATGTTGAGCTACATCCTCTACTGGTGCGCCGTCATCTCCATCGGGTTGTTGACCATCTTCCAATGCAAGGGCTCGAAGAAGAAGGGCGCCGACCCGAAGGCCGCAGCCGCCGCCGGCGCGAAGAAGCCCGGACAGTCTGTGATGCAGAAGCCTGCCGGTGAAGCCGGAGACAAAACGAAGAAGGATGATGCGAAGAAGGAGGGAGATGAGAAGAAGGATGACAAGAAGGAAGGCGATGATAAGAAGGATGACAAGAAGGACGACGAGAAAAAGGACGACAAGAAAGATGATAAGAAGGATGAGAAGAAGGACGACAAGAAGGAGAAGGAGGAGAAGGAGGACAAGAAAGACGACAAGAAGGACGATAAGGATGACGAGAAGAAGGACGATGAGAAGAAGGATGACGAGAAGAAAGATGATGAGAGTAAGACGTAACAATCTTTTAAAACTGGAATGTTTCAGAGAAGGATGGTAGCAAGAAGGAGGGCGGCTCCAAGAAGGAAGCCGGCTCCAAGAAGGACGAGAAGAAGGAGGGATCGGTTGGAAACCTTGGTTTATTTAATTTTTAATTTTTTTAGAAGAAGGAGGGCAGTAAAAAAGAAGGTTCGAAGAAGAAAGAAGGAAGCAAGAAGGAGGGCTCGAAGAAGGAGGGCAGCAAGAAGGAGGGTTCCAAGAAGAGCAAGGAGGGCAGCAAGAAGGGCAAGAAGGAGGACGAGAAGAAGGACGGTGATAAGAAGGAGGGCTCAAAGAAGGAAAAGTCCAAGGTATAGTAGCTTCACCTACAATGTACATCTTGAGCAGGACGAGAAAAAGGACGGTGACAAGAAAGAGGAGGAGAAGAAAGACGAAAAGAAGGACGAAAAGAAGGAGGAGAAGAAAGACGAGAAGAAAGACGAGAAGAAAGACGAAAAGAAGGAGGAGAAGAAGGAGGAAAAGAAAGACGAAAAGACGGATGATAAGAAAGAAGAGAAGAAGGACGAGAAGACAGACGAAAAGAAGGAGGGCGACGAGAAGAAGGAGGGCGAGGATAAGAAAGACGGCGAGAAGAAGGAGGAGGAAAAGAAGGAGGAAGAGAAGAAAGAAGAGAAAAAGGAGGAGAAGAAGGAGGAGGAGAAAAAGGAAGAGAAGAAAGATGATGGAAGTGAGTCGCTGACCGTCATTTCATATTTCTTCGTTTGTAGAGCCTTCTGTCGCGCCGGACACCTTGAAATGGACGGCGGCCGCCGGCGAGCAGGTGCTCGTCATCAAGAACGTCGGGAAGAGGCGAGCCTACAAAGTGAAGTGCTCGGACAACAAGATCTACCGGTGGGCTATGTGACAGCATTTCTTGATGTAGTCAATTTACAGCATCAACCCGGTGTTCTCGATCGCCAAGGCTGACGAGGACAACAAGATCACCATCAACAGGATCGCCGCCCCGGTCAAGGAGGACCGCATCGAGGTACCGGACAACGAATTGAGCACCACCATGCTTTTTCCAGATCGTCCACTACGAAGCGCCCGACGAGAAGATCACCAAGGCCGAGGACATCTTCAAGGATAAGACCCTCAAGACCGAGACGATCATCGTCCCCACCGGCACTGGAATGTAGATGAGCCCTGATCGAAAATTTTCAACATTTTTTTTAGCAAGCCAGCGGCCCCGGCAGCTAGTGCTCCGGCAGCTGGTGCTCCTGCAGCTGGTGCTCCTGCAGCCCCAGCCGATCCCGCTGCCCCAGCTGCCGCCAGTCCTGCAGCTCCAGCCGCCAGTCCCGCTCCGGCCGCTGCTAGCCCTGATGCTGCCCAGGGCTACACCCTCGAGCCCAAGACCATCGAGTTCCCGAAGCCGGCCGGCAAGCTGCCGATCAAACTGACCAACACGACCGGCAAGCGAGCTGCCGTCAAGGTCAAGGTCTCCAACAACCAGATCTACAAGTAGGTGAAAACGGAGCAAAACAATTGAAAGTCTCATTGAGGGCGTATGCTTCAAGAAAACGATTTAGTTCCCCTGCTAAAAATAGCCCTCGTCAAACCCATATTCCATACCAAACTCTAGGGTCAACCCCGTGTTCGCTTTCGTGGCCGCCGGCGCCGCGCACAACATCGAGATCGAGCGCACCGGTACGGCTGCCGGCGCCGGTGAGAAGATCGTCATCGTGTTCGCCAATGTGGGCATCTATCGTGTGCATTGGATTCCTTGTTTAGTGTGATGATGCGGACAAGGACCCTGCGGCCGTGTTCAAGAAGGTGGCCCCGGCCGAGCAGAAGGCGACGACCCTCCCGGTCACCTTTGCCGCGTGAGTACACCCTTTCGCTGCTGGAGGATTAACAGTTTGACCCGTATTTAGGAAGTAGCTGCTGCCTCTTCTTCGAGCCGTCCTTCTCCCCCCGCCGGCCAATGCGATTACATGGACCCGTCACGACAAATACCTGGAATCTTTGTATCATATGAAAGTATTATCCCAGGGCTTAATAAATATTTTGCCTCGAAGGGGTTGTGTCCAATAGATACGATAAACACTTATATTATGCAGTGTACGATGGATTTCAGAGATACAATTTTATATCATGCGCTAAGAAAACTGTTCTACGAAATGGATACATTGCTAATTAGTTGTTAGTAGTAAAAAGCCTATACAATGGCAGAATCACAGGTGGCAAGTACAATAGCATAGCACCGTATCGAGAGCGAGTAAGTGAAATCACTAGATGTCAAACTGCATACAGGCCTACATACAGAGAGCGTTTTTCAGCGTGAGAAGCTATTTTTCGATATATCAGGTTCGCGCCATAAAAATTCGAGAAATCCTCACGCAAAAAACGCTTAGAACCCGAAAGCTACAACCCCGACACCGTACACGCACACGATCGGCTACAACCGCGGCTTCAACTCGGCCATCACGAATGCCCGCATCACAGGGTCTTTTATCTCGTGCTCGATTCGCTGCTTGGCGTCTTTGTCCGGGTGCTCTTGGTAGTAGTCGATCAATTCGTTGCCTGAAAAAATCGGAGGGTAAATCCAGACAGAGACGGTGTTCCAGAATTCCGGTGCAAAAACCAACCGTATTCTATCCATACGCACTTCTGGCAGCCCTGGCCACAGCACAACCCCTCCGGTGGAGGACTCGGCATACCATCAGGCTTATCACTAAAACAATATTCTTCGTCAAGCTAGTAACTGTTTACCTTGCCGTCGCCTCTTGCGAAGCAGTTGCGGTGGGCACGCGGATGCGGTCGGTTCCGATGTGTACATGCTGCGGGCCGCCAGCATCACCGGCTTTCGTCGCCAAAAATCGTAGAGCCCTCAGCATTGACATCTATCAAAATACCGATGTGTATTTCAAAACCTCATCGAAAGCTGTCAGCTCCTTTATCAAGATTGCAAACTCAATATTTTTCGCAAACAGTCAGTAGTACCGTTTATTATTATTATGCAGCCTTTTTGTAAAAAGCTCAACGTGGAATATTGTACTTCTGGGATCGGGGCTCCAAGATCATAAAAATGGGAACTGGGGTGTCACGGTTCAGCGATGCGTCACCAAATAGAGGGGTATATTGCAACAAGCCCGAGGGCCATCATCCGGTGCTAGAGGGGGGCGAGCATGGCGAATCATTAAAATCAACGTCACAACATGATAATCGGGGATAGGGGCAGACGGGCCAATAAATAAGAACTGAATCGTGCGATCATGCGTGAGTTGTCGATATGGACAGTTTAAAGCAGCGGGAAAATAACTGCGCGTAAAGAATACGTCAAATGCCCGGGTTATCGGGCCGTAAACAGCCAGACAGACCAAAACATCAACAAGTGAAACAATCGACGGCAATGTACACGTGCTAAGTGCGAAGGCATTGGATGGCCCGGTCAAGTTCGAAGGTTGGATCGTCAAGGTGACCGCGCCTGGGCGTGTTTTGGTTTGACGGGTGACTGTCCAGAGGAGAACCGGAACTGCTGGCAGAGCTCGGCTGCTCGATTCTGAAAAGTAAATTTTTAGCGATAAACAAAGAGCAGAAAACGCTATAAAAAAAACGCACTCCTTTCCGTAAGAATCCGCTGGTGACTGGTTGTTGCTCGCACCGGGTCTCTCGGATGGCGATTCTATGGGAGACTTCAGCTCGTCGAATGTCGAGAGTTTTTGAAGGCGAATCGAGGTGCGGGAGACCTTGTCGAATTCACTGAAAAGAACAATAACAAGCATAGATATTGGAAAATATACATACGTCGGGAAAACCTTATTGGCCGAATGGCTGCTCCCCACCGCTGACGGGTTCGCATGAGTTAGCTGGTCCCTCAGAGAAGCCACAACTGGCGGGCGCGTCAGGATTCCTCCCTGAAAAGCGGGTTAGTCAGAATCCTACAAAAAGCTACTTACAATGGGCCCCATGTTGTTATTGTTCCTGGGCGAAAGAGCAGGCTCGTTGTATTTGATCTCCAAAGCACTTCGTACAGAAGATCTAACAAAATCATATATTTTTGGTGCGAAAATACCGGGAGCTAGGCGGGAGGGATGGTTCGGTCGGTGTACCACCCCTATGCAGAAAATCTTCCTTTAGCGTCAGCTTCAGCTGTTGGCAAACATCCCGAAAACCGAGATCTCGGACGGACGTATCCTAAAGAGAGACATAATTCGTAACCAGTACAATATTTACCTCCGAACAGCTGGGAGTAGGGACAGACTGTCTGGAGAAGACGGATCCGCGGTTGTTGAAGTCGTTGCCATTCTCCTTGTCTCTTTGGAGCTCTGTGTCCTGCTCATCGACACCACCAAGCAGAACTTCGTCGTCACCGCTGATAAGACCGTCATCACTAGAACGTTCATATTATCGGTAGACAGTAAGCAAAACTAACCCCTCAACGTCATCGACGTAATCCATGTTGTGGAGGTCAAAAGCATATTTGTCGTAGACAGGGCCCGGTAGCTCATGCTCGCCAGGGAAAACTTTTTCGTGGTGGACGATGAGTCCGCGCACGAAGCCGTTGACATAGTTGTGGTAGAAGACCTAGAAGAGATGGGTGAACTGAGGGAGGTCCATTATACCTGATCCTTTCCTTCTGGGATTGGCAGCAGGGTCGGGCCGAAGCAGATGGCCAACGTCGGTGGCTGCATCATGTTCTCGTCGGCAAACTCGCACAAATGGGAGAGGAAACCGAAGAGAACTCGCAGCAAAATCAAGGAAGACGTCGGCAAAGAAACGAGTAGACGCCGTGTCTAAAACATTCAAATTTTAAAAATATTGTATAAGAAACGAACCTTGCTGACAAAATCTTCGGAGTTCTCGGCCATGGAGCACTCGGTGAATTGTTCGAATAGGTACATAGGGAAGAGGGGCTCACGCAGCTCGCGCAGATAAAGCTTCAACACGCCCGCCACGCTGTTGGCCTCGCTGGCGTCACGGAAATCGCAGAGGGGGTCATCACCTAAAAGCTTTCTTCAATTTCGACAGAAATCCGTGCCTGATTCAAAGGATTCCTTGAAGCGGTTGATCTCGGATTGAGAGCCAGAAATGCGGAACAAGCCTTGATGCCGTAGCGCGTATCTAAAAGGGGAATACCTTGATTTTAGAAATTTTCGAAAAGAATAAAGGCAACGAAAAGTAGCTCACCTGGCCAAGAATTCTATCGAAGAGGAGACGATCAATGGGATCGGCTCTCCAGACATTTCCACGTATTCCTCCAAACTACCACCGAACAGTCTATAAATGAATGTTTACGCATGGTAAAACTTTCTTACTTGGGACGGGGTCGGTCAGGATGCTGACCAATTCGTCGCGTTCTTTTGCGGCCAATGCGCTCGCCATCAATTGAGGGTGCCTCGCTGCCATTGCGACTACCACCCGCCACGCCTTGTTCAGAGAGGGCTTCTCCTAAAATTGGAATTACATCCATGGAAATTATTTCGAACCAATCAAGTGATTCCTCGCCTCCAGCCGCTCGACGAGATTACCGTTCAGCAAGAAGTATTCGAATTTCTAAAATGTCTCTATCTAATCAGCAACGAAATATTCGCACCTTGAGATAATATTGGTAAGTGACGAGAAGGTCACTTCTCAATTTGTTGACGTCCTGCTCCTGGTCTTTGTAGAGGAAGAACAGCTTCTTTTCAGAGGCTTCGAGACTTTTCCAAACCTATACGAGATAGAATGATAAGATTCGAATGGCCAACCTCATCGCTCTCGAATCGTAGCGCCTCAAGCCGTTTGGTTATTTGCAATTGACGCTGCTTCAGCTCGTTGGCAATTGTCTGTTCGGCAGAAACCGTCGCAAGCGAGTCACCGAATTGAGGTCTAAACAAGGAATCAACCCAAAAAAATCACAGGTTACCGGAATTCAAACTGTCGAGGCAGCATGAAGGCAGAGTTGTTAGCTTCGAAAAACCGTTTCTTGTCCAGCTTTCCATCGAGCGCGCTCTTTTTCGTTCCTAAAAAGACATGTAAATCTTCAATTTCCGCGTACCCAGCTCGCCCAACGACTCCATCTCCTTTTGCGTGACTTTCTTGCGGCTTGCAATGATTTGGTCTAAACGAAAAATAAATTAGCGGCGCTGACAATGCCAAACCAAGTAAATGGCGCAGCCAGAACTCCATGCCCAAGTCCATACAATCAACCAAGTAGCTGAGGTCATCAGCGAAAAAGCGATGCAGCGCGGCATTGGCAGCCTTGATGCAAAGCAGGTACTCGTTCCTTGCCTTCGTCCACTTGATCTTCTTCTCGTTCCATTTTGCTTGACGCTAAAGAAGGATAAGGATTAAAAAGCGTCATCGTACCCTCTCCAGATATTTCAACAAGTTTTTGTGTTTGCGCGTAACAGATTTTCCTCGAATGGACTCCTCGGACCTAAAAATAGCGCGCATAATGCAAACAAAATATGGCCGACTTCTTGACTTCCTCCTCGGCGATCCGCAGCTTTTTCTCGACGCCCGAGGCTTCGCCATAGCAGATCTATGAATTTGTGAGTGAGTAGAGCGCTCTGGGTCGTACCTGGTAGGTTTTCATAGAAGTGTGCAATTCGGTCAAAACCCGCATGATTTCGCCATGCGAAAGAGTTCCAATTTCTCGACACTAAATTCAAAAGATTCGAATAAAATCGAAACGCGAACCTTTTTACTGATCCGAGCGAGGTCATCACAGCGCTGTGCGATACTCGAGGTGACTTCCTTCGAATAGAATTCGCCGATCCTCATCCTCTCCTTGGCCTCTTCTTTTGTATCATCGACGACTTGCTCCCAGATAGTATAAGCCGAGTGCTGTTGCCAAGCTTCCCGTCTGAAGCAAATAGTTTATCCAAAAATTGGAAAAGCGCACCTGGATTTGTCCGCCTTATGCTTCTGCAAAATGCCCTTCGCCAATTTGTCCAATTGACGCGACTGTTCCGCTTCTAGTTCGCCACGTTTTCGATAATACTCTTCGAGCTCGGAAAGGATGTGGATCTGCAAATAGCGAAAGGTGCAGGCAGAGATAGTGGCAAACCTGAGTTTCCGTCCGTTCCCCAAAGCATTTCAACTGTTCAGCAAGTTGCACGCGAATTTCTAAAAAAGAATTGTTAGAAAAAAGTCTATTTCAGATCACACCCCTTGACCATCATAAAAAAACACGTGCAACTCTGACTCATCACTAACCCTGGATATATTGAACCAAATAATCTGTCGCCAAGCTGACACATAACAGGTCCTTGCGGTTCATGTTCTTATGCGTGGGTGGGCGGCCATAGGAAAGTAGCGAAACGAGCAAATAATAGGGAGCGCCGTCTCGGGCAGGTGGGGGGCTATGATTTCGGGGGGAACCAGTTGGCGTCGCGAAGAAGGAATATGGAGCTGAGTCAAAGGGAGCGCCAGGCGTCGAGGAGCAGAGAATGCATTTTACATCCCCGGGCTCCCGGGGTTGGACTAGGGAGGGCCGGCCGGCACGCGCCTGTCATCCCAACCCAGGCCCGGCCAGCGGAGCGGCCAGGCTTACACCCAGGGGGAGGAACGCTTGAACGACCTCGTGCTCCCGCATAGACACACACACTCACCACACATATTGCCCACCGATCCCTCCCCAATTATGTCATCCGGGCTGTCATGTTTGCAAAATATTACGACGTTCTCTCACCCGCAGGTGGGTGCCAGCAGGGATGACGCTAGGAACGCTGCCATGTGTTTCGCTATAGCCATTGGTAAGTTTTGACATTCGGGAATAATGAATAATCGGAGCAGTCGAATTCCGGTTCTGATCTGTTAGCGGGGGGGGGCTTATTTTCTTCCCATGCTCTCGTAGAAGTCTTATAACTTATTCCATGTTTTGACAGGTGTGTTACGCTGTTTTACGTAGAGAAACTCGATCTAAATTATGCATTTTCTTCAAAAAAATTTAAATCATTCAAAGCTGACCAACAATGGCCAAAGGTTGCAGATAGTTTAAGGTTTTACAACATTGTCATAGAATTTTTGGGATCGGAGAGCTCGAAACGAGGAAAACTACCAAATATTTGTTGCTAAACGTATACACTAAATAAGGAAACTTCCTTTTTCCCCCTGCTAACAGTCCAGAACTCGACTTCCTGCACCTACTGATCCTCCTTTTACACCCTCTGCGTCGAAAAATTCAGCCTATATGAGCCTAACCAAAAAACCGACACACAATCAACTCCCCAATAACGCGCGCGTGCCCGCAACAACTACCCATTACCACCCCTCCGCCCATATTTGCTGACCAATCGCAATTATTCGCCCGCATGCATACCAAGGTCAACTGTGTAATAATAATGGCCGTTAGAGCGCCGGTAATGGTCGAACCTCGTGCGTGGTGGTCAAACTCCTGCAGCATCTGTTTGTCGCGCCTGCCTGGCAACGACTTCCGGGGCATTGTATCCCCCATCAGGGAAGAAGTGGCCGCCGTGGTAGGCGTTGTGGCGCATGTGTACTGAGACACGTCCATGGCATGTGCCTGAAAATTGTACAAAACTTGGGCACTACTTCAGTTTGCTGGCCCCACTTATATTTCGCCAAAACCTCATGTTTCCGGGCTAGTTTTTTGCGCTGATTCCGAAAAACGTTTTTCGTAATCAGCGCAAAAAACTAGCCCGGAAACATGAGGTTTTGGCGAAATATAAGTGGGGCCAGCAAACTGAAGTAGCGCCAAAACTTGTTTTTAAAAGTATGAGATTACAAGGAAAAGCGAAGGTTATGGCACAGGATAAAGACCTCAAAGATATGCTGTTATCAGAGATAATGCTCAAACGACGTGCTATCAAACGGCCGCTGTTGTAAGCTATCAATAAGGTCAGTTGGCGATAGCGGTCCGGGATGAAGGGAGCCGAAATTTGTCTGCGAGTCTCACGGTTCCTGAGGAGCCACATTGAGTTTCCTTTGAGAAAAAGGGTTGGGCAAGATCCGATGAACCGATAGCCCCTCTACAGTCACACTCAGGGCGCTAAATCGAGGCCAACCGCGGAAAATCGCCAGCCGGGCTTGAGGGGCAAAGCTGACTAATGCTCTTTGAAACGCATTGGATAGATTTGCGATTTTTCGGGACCCAAAAAGAGGTTATTGTTTCTGGGCAAGGTTCGAAAATATCGGCGGATAAATTAATATGTTATCTCCACGAAGTAAAGAATAAGTAAATACCAGACATGGCAATTCCGATCGGCCGAGCCGCGCGGCCTAATTTCCATAAAAAACGCGGCCCCTACGAGCCGCCGTAATTAGTTACTTCCGGACGCGGCTTCGCGGCCAAGCCGCAAACCGGAAGTAGCTCTTCTACATACCAAAAATCCGCGAATTTCATGCGAAATGGAAATGGAAATGAGAAAATTAAGGCTGTCGAAAATAAATCCTCCTCGTTAGCAAGCTAAATACCCATTACATCTCGGATTTGCGTACCGGAAGTTCTCAAAACTCATTTGGATGCGGCCTTAAAAGCCGCGCGGCTTGGCCGCCGTGCGGCCTCAAAACGGACAAAAGCCGCGGCCGCACCGGAAGTGCGGCCAAGCCGCGCGGCCCGGCCGCATTCTAATTTTTGCGGCCGAAAAAGCCGCGCGGCCCGGCCGATTGCCATGTCTGGTAAATACATTCTATCAGTGTGGAAAATGACTGCAGCTAAATCTTTCTGATTTTCGGGGACCTGAAAAGTCGATTGTTTCAGGCTTGCAATGCTAAAATACTCGTTGATTTGTCAGAACGTTGAATGTATACAGCTAAAAAAATGTATTTAGACAAAGTTCAAAGTAAAAGCTTGAAGTATAGCTTTTCATCGAATAGGGGGACCAGGTCCGGTTTTGGGGCTCTATCGATCAAGCCGTCCGCTGGGACTGTCCATGTTGACACGCTCCCTCCCCTGTTTTTGTCTATGCATAGTGCGCGGTGGGCGTTCCTTGTATCCGTCCCCTCACCCGGTCTCACCGCGATTCCCCTGCCGCCAAGTGGCCCAATCCGCTCTTTTTCTCCCAACGTTCCCTTCCACATCACAATTGCCATTGTAATTGAAAGCTAGAGCCGAGTATAATCTGTGAATCGCTCTTCTGGTCGACCACTACCTTTAATTCAATTTTATAGACCACTGACCATTGATGTCGGTGCGGGTGGGACCGGGATTTCAGCCAGGCCCGGGGGATGGGGCCCTTTTCCCTAGTTTATAGAAGCGCGGGAGAAATAGAGGAAATGCGAGATTTTAGTCTGCGGCTGCCGGGGTACTTTGAAACTTTACTACGAAATTTGAGGTAATTGCTAAAAATATTTTTGAGTTTTATTTCAGCGATGGGTTGAAACATATAACCGTCCCGTGCCAAAAAAATATCCAACTCGAAAAGAAAAAATTGAAACAAAATTGGTGCGAAATTTTGAAAGCAAAGAAATTATTCCGAAATTCGGACAACGAGGGACTCCGTTGTACAAACTCCGTTCGGAGGAACAAACGTACTTTTCATTTTGTGTCGTTTTCCATTTTCTTTTTTACTTTGCTCGTCCTAACCAAATCTGATAAAAAATTAACTCTTCCAGGACATCGAGCCGCTTGATGTCGACTCCAGTTCCTCCACAGCCGCCCAGAGCTGGCTTTCCGCAGCCGCCCAACAATGGCAACTACCAGATGCACAACAACTTTCCGTGAGTTTTCGGCAACATATATTGCGTATCTTCTGGCGCATCGAAAATGTCTTGTTTTTAGAGGATAAGTTTTTTTTCAGGCAACATCCGGGCGCACCGCAGCCAACTCAATTCCCGCCGGCGGCCACGTCGAGTTTCCCAGGATCAGGCCCGAACTTCCCTGCTCCCGGCCAACCTCCGATGTATCCTCAACAGCCAGCTGGCTTCCAGCCTCCAGCTCCGGCGACAAATGGGTACCCAGGCAGCTTTCCGCCGCCCCAGCCCCAGATGACAAACGGAGCTGCTCACCCTCCTCAATTCCCGCCGTCTCAACCTGCTGCCCCTCAGGCTCCCCAACAGGTAGCGCAGAATCGCAGTTTTAGCAAGGCTTTTCTAGCAGCACCATCAACAACTTCAGCCGCAGCTCTCCAAGGGTCCGCCTGCCGGGAATGAGGGTAAGGAATTACTTTCTCGGTAGAATGCTTCTTAGAAGGAGTATCTTCTAGTTTAGCTCATTAGAGCGTAAAATTCTCAAAAATGTAGCCTCTTCAAAAGCTATCGAACAATATCGGTCTTTGAGGAATAGAGGCCATTTTTTTTCGAACGAAAGAACGAATTTTATCGAAGGCCTTGTTTTATCGTCGTTTTTATCGAAGACCTTGTTCAGCGGTTTTTTTTGCTAGATTTTTGAAGGAAAAATAAAGACATATTCTGAATTTCAAGCGCCATCGAATAATGTATGATCACATCGCAAAATTTGACCACCGGCTGAAAAAAACTAATCCTTCCTAGGTGCGTTTGCTGCCTACAAGCCGCCAGCGCCGTCGGCCACACCCACATCTATGCCGGTAGCGTCAAGTTTGATTTTGCAAACATTTATGCCTTAGAATATTCCGAACAACTTGCCACCAGCCGGCCAACATCCGCAGAATCCGTTCCCAGCGGCTCCTGCGACTTCTAGCGCTCCGCCTCCGAACGCATTCCCGGTAACTGAGTCTGATATTCTCAAATTTTTTTTCTTGTTCATTTTAGCCGGCTCCTCAAGCTTCGGGCTATCCCAATGCTTATCCTGCGCCTTCGGCCGGCTATCCGCAACAACCTGCGCAACAGCCACCTGGTATTAATTCCATACTCTCCCAAAAATTTCCTATTTAGTGGCTCAACCGTACCCGCAGCCTGGTCCTCCAGCAATGGTAATGATTTGAAGGTTTTATAGAGCCTCTTGAAGTGTTATCATTGCCTACTTTATATCTGATTTTTAGCCTGGATTCCCGCCCGGAATGCCCGGCCCACCGATGCCGAATCAGATGAATTTCATGCAGCAGGGAATGCAGAATATGGTTGTTTTAGTTTTATTTTCTAAATTATCCTGTTTTCCAGAATGTTGCCGGCCAGCCGTATCCCGGACCACCTGGTGGGCCGCCCGGTCCCCCTGGTCCGCCTGGGCCTCCCGGTTTCCCGGTATGTTCAATTATGACATTGGTTTTAGTTCTACTTACTTTACTTTAATTTTTTAAATTTTAGGGCGTTCCTGGTGCCGCTCCCTACCCTGGTGGCATGCCTCAGCAGCAACAACAGCAAAAGCTCAACGCCAAGATGATGCCGAGTGCGGTTAGTTTTTTTCATTATGGCTTAGCGATCCAATCGTATCTTTTTTCTTTTTCTCCTAGTTCTTCTTGCTTGTTTCTCTTAGTATCCCCTCTCTGATTGATTAATTTAGACCCTATTACCTGCACCCGAATTAACTTTACTATCACTTTCCTATGGCTTTTTCAACGTACCAGCCCTTAGCCCAAAAATAATAAGTGAAGCTCTCCTAAAAATTGATGTTAGGTTGCCGTCCGCGAGGAAGACGCAGTGCGCGCCGGGCTCTTCCCCACCGGATTCCCCCATGCCGAACACCCGCCGCTCGTTTCAACCGACTTCTTTGCGCAGGACCAAGGTACGCTTCAGTTGCTGTTTTCTATACTTTTCCAATTGCTTTTAGGCAATGTGAACCCGCGTTTTATGCGGTCGACGATGTATGTGGCCCCACAGGTCGGAGACATCTTGAAGCATTCCCACCTCCCGCTAGCAGTTGCGATTTCCCCGTTCGCTGCCTTGGATCCGCGAGAGGTATTTTATTTGTCAGATTAGAATTTCCTCTATTTGATGTTTTTTTTGCCCACTTAATTCATGCTTTATAGCGTGCTCCACCAATCGTTGATCTCGGACCACAAGGGCCAATCCGTTGCCAGCGCTGCAAGGCTTACATGTGCCCGTTCATGGAATTCCAAGACGGTGGCCGCAAATTCCGGTGCCCGTACTGCCACGCTAACACTCAAGGTAACACCTTTTGTAGCTGTTGATATAGCCGTTTTTAGTCGAGGACGCTTATTTTGCTCATCTCGACCACACCGGCCGACGCACAGATATCGAATATCGTCCCGAGCTGCTCCTAGGCGCCTACGAATTTGTTGCTACAAAGCAGTATTGCAAGGTTGGCCAACCATGCATTCCAAACTGTCCTGATTTCCAGAACGGCGTTGCCCCGAAAGAGCCGGCCTTCATTTTCATGATCGACGTCTCGTATAATGCAATCCAAAATGGCATGCTTCACGTGCTCTGCAAGAATCTCGAAACGATCCTCAATAGGTTGCCAAAGTAAGCACATCTTTTTCTGCTAAAATATATTTGCAGGGAATACGGGCAAGAGCTTTCTACGGTCCGGGTTGGTATTGCCACGTTCGACCAGGCCATCCACTTTTTCGACCTGAGCAGTCCCACTCCCAGCATGATGATTGTCGGCGATGTGGCCGAGGCCTTTGTGCCCATGGTCGATGGGCTACTCGTACCTTTTGATCAAGTAGGATCTCGTCCTACGCTCAACGCTGATTTTAGGGCGTCCACGCAATTCGCACTCTTTTGGCTGAAATTCCTCGTCTATTCGCGCAGACCCGGTTGACTGAGGGAATTCTGGGGCCGGTGGTGCAAGCTGGCTTGGATGCTTTGAAGGTACAATTTTCACGATAATAGTATATTTTATTTAGTCGGCGGATCGTGCTGGCAAGTTGTTCATCTTCACTACTTCGCTGCCCGGCTTCGAGGCCCCCGGCAAGCTGAAAAATAGAGATGACCGCAAGGTGTTGGGCACGGAAAAGGAAAAGGTCGGTTTTTTGCTTTCGGTTTGATGTTCATATGTTTTCAGACAGTCTTGCTGCCGCAAAACGAATTTTACACGAAGCTGGGAGAGCAATGCGTCAAGGGCGGATGTACTGTGGACATGTTCCTCTTCCCCAATGCTTACATTGATGTGGCCACCATTGGCCAGTTGACGGCTGTCACCGGAGGGTCCATCTACAAATATCAATACTTTGATGTGGGTTTGCTGGCTTCACGTCTTATTCTTTTTTTAATGCTCTGCTTTAAAGGGCTGCCGACGGCATGTGTCGATCCCCCCCCCCCCCATCAACAAATTGGCAAGTAGCCAACAGGGCAGAGAGCGCGCCCTGGGGAGAGGCCCAGAGATATTTTCTTTCCAGCGCGTAATCGATTGACTATGCCGTCCGTATCCCTTTAACCAATAAACTGTATAGGCAGCCAAGGATAGCCAACGCTTCCTGACAGACTTGGCGCATGATGTGTCGAGGCAAATCGCCTTCGATTGCATGGTGAGGGTGCGAAGCAGCGCCGGCATTCGCCCCGTCAAGTTCTACGGATCGTTCTTCATGGAGAACACGACGGATATGGAGATCGCCTCAATTGATCAGGACAAGGCCTTCTTTGTTGAATTGAAGCACGACGATAAACTTACCGACCCGACGGCCGTCATCCAGGTAGGACAGTCCTTTCAGGAGCAATTAATTTATTCTTAGGCTGCCGTTCTGTACACCGCCGTCTCTGGACAGCGTCGCCTACGTATCTTGAACCTGTGCCTGCCCGTCACCACGGATTATAATCAAGTCTACCGCGTGGCCGATCAGGATGTTCTAGCGACGTACCTCTTCAAAAATGGTTAGCTCCGTAAAATATTTTGATGCTCCAGCTTTTTAGGCGTGGAGATCAACCGAGAGAAAGGGCAAAAGGACGTGCGCGAGTCCCTCACGAACCGTGTGGCCAAGATCCTGGCGGCCTATCGTGAAAAGTGCTCATCGGAAGCGGCACTTGGCCAGCTGATTCTGCCAGAGACGCTGAAAGTGCTGCCATGTCTCGTGAACTCCATTCTGAAACACGATGCCATCGCGGCCGGAAGTGAAATGACGGTTGACGACAAGGCTTGGCTAATCGAGACGATTCGCGGAATGAAGGTTGAAGATGCCGTTTCCTTGCTGTACCCGCGAATTGTAGCTGTATCGGAACTTCAGGTGAGTATATTGGCTTTCTAGGTTTTATTGGTCGAATTGGTCGCTCAGGGAGCCTTCAAAATTATTTTTTTTTCAGATCAACGATCCGTCTGAACTCCCGGGCCTCCCTGCTCAGGTTCGCGCCTCGATGGAATTCATGGAAAATACCAAGGTTGGTGAGAGATATTTTTGTCTATAATTTTTTTAGACCTATGTCATTGACACTGGGATCTGCATGTTCATCTGGGTCGGTCTGGGAACACCGGCGGAATGGGTGCAGGATGTCTTCGGTGTTCAAGCTGCCACATTGGTCGACTCTGAAAGCGTAAGCGTCCCTTTGATGACGAAGAATTCCTTCTTTAGCATCTGATCCCGGAAAAAGACAACGCGAGGTCGAGGGCTCTTCGGCGCATCATTGATTTGATGAATGTGGTTGGTACATTGTCTACAACTTCTTTTGATTGTGTGTTCGTTTCTGATCTTGGATTTTCAGGGAAGCGCCCGAAGCCGCAAGCTCTTCATCATCAAGGAAAAAGATGCGCTCGAGGGATGGATGAGGAAGTTCCTTGTCGAGGTACCTATTTACATTAGTAATGTTGATTATTTTGAAAATGTCCAATTCTTGGGCATGGTTAGCCTCCCTAGAAGGAGGTTTGGGTATTATGAAAATCCAGAAAGTAACTCCCTGTGTATTCACAGATATTTTCCAAGACTAATTTATACCCTTCAGGACAAGCCCGGCTCTTCGAACGCCATGTCCTACGTCGACTACCTCTGCCTCGTTCATCGCGAGATTCGCAATCTACTCTCCTAAGCATCCGAAGACCCCCCGCCCATCGTTAAGCAATCTTTATCCACTAATTTATCCGCGCAGTGTGCCTTTTTTGTGAATTCTAATACCGGAAATTGTTTTTAGTCAGCCGCCTTTCTGTGATGAGTTGCCGGGATTCCAACTATTCGTAGCGTTAGAATATCTTTCTGTGAATGTCAATCGTATCGCTCCCTCTTCGCGAACTCACCGGGTTTTTGGTAATTCTTTTCTTCCGTTTGCCCAGTCCCTCCTCTGTCTCCTACCACCGCCGTGTCGTTGATAATTTATTGAGGTGTGTGTACATTGATGCTTGATACCAATTAAAGGTTTTATAGACTACGCGTGCAGCTGGAACCCTGTCGTTGCAAAGCAATAATTTATCACCAGCGCATTTCCAGACACTTGTAATGCATGGGTATAAATAATCGGGGCAGTTGGGTAGGTTACTGCTTGTCGGCTTCCTCGGCGGCAATGGCGAGCAGAGAGCGACGCTTGCGGCCGCAGCCTCCACGGGTGCAACCGCAACCGCAGCCTCCTCCCTAAATTTTTCTGTCTGAACCTATTCGGTTTGTTGTCTCACCTGAATGCAAGCCTGGGTACAGACGGGGCGGCAGCAAGTGCAGCATGTTTGCTGGACAGCGACAAGCTAAAGGGGATGATAGATGCGTTAGTCGGTGTTGGAAATACCTGGGTGTTAGTGGTGCAAGAGCACGAAGGGGTTCCACAGACGCAAGGCGGGGGAGCGGCCGGAAGGCATGAGCATCCGGGGTTTCCGCAAGAGCATGACGGCTGCTGGGCGCAGCATACCTAGATTGGAGATAGCGTGAGGTTTTTTTTTAAAAAAAACGGGACATACTTTTAGATCTTGTGAATATACGCCCCAGTCTCTAAGAGGTTGCCGCAATTGAAGTTTGATGTCTCGCCAAGGGCATGCCCCGGTTTGAACGGTCCCCTCCCTACCTGCCCACACATGCCCATGCCTCCACACTGGCCGCACATCCCAGCGCAGCATCCACCCATCCCACCACACTGGCGCTTGGCCCTGGACATTGGGGCCAAAGCTGTGGTTGTGTCTTCTACGGAAGTGGATGATGTCGTTGCTTCGGCCGATACGGCTGGGCCCTA
This sequence comes from Mesorhabditis spiculigera, assembly GCA_958295435.1. Taxonomy (NCBI): domain Eukaryota; kingdom Metazoa; phylum Nematoda; class Chromadorea; order Rhabditida; family Rhabditidae; genus Mesorhabditis; species Mesorhabditis spiculigera. The sequence continues at coordinate 732,785 of CATQJA010002657.1, forward strand.
CACAATTTTTTGTTAGTTCGGGCTCCATTGCCTTACGTCAAAAAGCGTTGCGCAGGTCTGCTTGCAGAGACCGACAATGGCGAGGGTTACGACGAGGCGGTGCATCTGAGGTGAGAAATGGTTGGCGTTAGCTTGGGTTTAGATAAATTGTGAGAAGAATGTTAGCTGTGTTAATAATGGTGAAGGGAGGTGTTGTAATTTAGGGCTGAATTTGTATGGATTAATTCGGACCTTAAATGAATACCGGGAGGGGTATGTCGCAATGTTGCTAATGAAGATGGAAAGGTGTAGTTAGGTATTTTTAACATTTGTTGTTTTTGGTTAGCAAAATGTATTAATTAACGTAGAAACCAAGTTAAAATTCGGATTTTAGTTGAAAAAGATAAACTACGTGGTTTGTTAATTGGGAATGAACCCTAATGCGCAATGTTGCTAGCTGGATGTGGGTAGACTGGATATCAGGGCTTCACGGGCATTTATATCGTCTCGATTGGTGCAATGTTTGTGTGCGCACGGGGAGGGCCCCTTGGCAGATCTCGTCAGGGCACGCGGAAGGTCCCCGTCAGCGCCACATACGCGCTACACGGTTCGCGCATCATTAGCACGATTTGGGCCGTGAATTTTTTTGAGGGGTGGGATAACTGGCTTGAGGTTGGTATAGGAAATGGTTGCAGAAGGGTGTCATAGGTGTCAATAGGCGCTTTACTTGATAGATTTTCATTAATTATTAAATATACGAAGTCTGTTTAGTTCTGTACTTCATCCAAGTTGCAGCACAAGTGATACTATGACTTCATGAGCTGATTTTTCCGGTTGATAGCAGGATAGCATGTAGTTAGGTCCTAGAATTCCATTAAAAATTGCTTGTGAAGGTAGACCTACCTCCGACCCGTGTATTGGCGAAGAAACGAACGTGGAAAATCACGGCGCCTGGCTAAACGTCTCGTTGAGTCTTTCATTTGTACATACCTTGTATTTTGTAAAGCAATCGCGCAAGAGCTGGGCCTCACACTCGGCTTCCAGGATCGAAAATGCTCCCGGGTCGAGTTCTTTGAGTATCATCTAGACGGGATTGACTTAATTTTTCTATGTATTGGGTAATAGTCATTAAATCATCAACACTCATTAAATTACCTCGGCTTCTTCAAATTGATGTCTGGCCCTGTCTAGATTCGGTTTGTTTACATTACGCAAGATCTCGTAAATGGTGCGGCGCTTGAGAGCCGATTGCACGGATAGTAAAGCCTAAATGGCTGTTTTAGCTCTGGAGGGAGTTTTTACCTTTAGCGTCCAGAAGATGGCAGCTGCTGTGGCGCAATGTTGTGAGAACGTTCCAGTATTCGCCCTTACTAGTTTTTCGATAATATCTGTGTAGGGAGTCCATTGCGTCGATTTCACAAACTGCATGAGGTTAGATTAGAAACTTAGAAAAATTGGCTAAAAAACATACCTCGTTAATCCTTATTTTACCCACCAGACCAGACAGACTTCGCTCGACCATTTGGATGCCCTAAAATACATATTTTTGCGCATTTTCCTATGTAGACGCCTCAAGTATCCCGTTTTGATCTAAGCTACTTACATAATCTATGTGGCACGATTGACAGGATATGTTGATGCCATTTGAAAGTTGCTCCAACTTGTCCAAGTAGGCCGTGCCTAACTTCAAATCCTTAGCAGACTGAAGCGATCTCAACATTTCCGTCACCTATAAACGTGTCTCGGAAGTAGCAATTAAGCTCACATCCATTTCCCGATTGAACCGCTCGAGCAGCCCGCCCCATTCCACGGATCGGTCGTCCACTCGAACCACTATGTTCTAAACGAAACGATGGCTTTAGTTGCTTTCGCTCACGTCAGTATATTCAAAGCCGATGATAATTTCTCGAGCTCGTTTCACCTGCATTGCTATTCGCGCAGTGTCGTAGTAGTCTGGTAGTGGAAAGCGCCTAGAATTACGTATTTGTAACTAAAGCTCCGCCTTACCTTAGATTTGAGCTTGACTCCACTTCGTTCGTGCCTCGGCCGGAACTGAATTTTTGTCGTTTCTACATTTCGATTTTATCCTTGTATGCTTCTCAATAAAATAATTATTCCCGTTTTTCAGATAATCGATGTCCACAAAGCCCGTCGCAGAAATTGGCCTGGATTTGGTGCGTGAACTACGAAGAAACTGCGACATCATCCCCAGCTATGAGGGCGAAAAAGTCCGGGATTGCCTGAACGGCATCAATGCACTCTACAGCGAGACGTACGAGCAGCTACAGCGCCTGAACAATGAGCTCTCGGGATCCGATGCACAAAATGTCACCATCGAGACGACCGTCCGCTCGAAGGCCATACAATTCGCGTATCGATGCCTCCTCGCCTACCATCACGAACGGATCCGCCGAATCAAAGCCCTGCGATGGAAATTCGGCGGCAATATCCCATCCCGAATCAAGTCGAACCTCAACGAAAGCGAGCTCGAATTCTTCAACAGCTACTGCCAAAACCTCGCCGACTTCCAGAGCTCATTCGGCGGCTCGGGAATGAACCTGTTGGCTTGTACGCGACCGCCCGAGGATCTGTATGTACAAGTGAAGGTGCTGCAGGATTATGGAGACTTCGAAACGACGGATGGGACAACGATCACCCTCACCACAAACTCTATTCACAATTTGCTACAGCAGGACTGTGAGATGCTGATTCGACAGGGAGTACTTGAACGAATTATATAACGGGTTTTGATCTCATAATCTTGCCACGGATCTCAGTCTATACGATAAACATTCCGAAACTATTTTTTTCCTTTCGCTTCGAAAACTACAGGGTGTCCCAAAAAAACGAACCATCTGGCATTTCGCCATGTTACATCCAATCGGCCCCAAATTTGAAGCAGAGGTGTATCAGACCCTTAATAACAACAATCCTGAATTATAGCTCTGTAGCTACAGTAGTTCTCGAGTTATGGCAAAAACAAACTTTATTTTCTATTTTTCATAGGGTTTTCGCGGAATTAGACCCCTTAAACATTAAGTGAAAATGATCCGGAAGGCCTTCTTTACCCTAAGAAATTTTTTCCAGAGTAAAATGAATTAAATAAGCTTTGATTTAAGCGATTTTTACAACGCAAAATTGCCCAATTCTTAAGCGAAATTAGGGATTCGTAGCCGGAAATCGATGCAGATCGATGCAAAGTCCAAAAAGATAGCCGAAAAAACTGTTCAGAATTCCGGGAAAAAACAGAATTTTCGATATAACTCGAGAACGACGATAGCTACGGGGCTATAAGTCAGGATTGTTGTTATTTAGGGTCTGATACACCTCTGGTCCAAATTTTGGGCCGATTGCATGTAACACGGCGAAATGCCAGATGGTTCGTTTTTTTTGGGACACCCTGTAAATGCAACAAATACATCAAAAGTTTTGGAGTTTTAGAAGAGAGCGTCAAAATTAGTTACTTACTTTCGCACAAGCACCTCGCCGCGTGTCAAATGGACACCAGGTGATTCTTCAGGGACGATGGTCATTCGAATCTCTCGGGAGAACACCCGCAATTCGCCATCTCGTCGCTTCTGAGAACAGTTTCCCGCCACGAGCCGCCATTCCTTTATACGATTCGGGATCAGGCCTTTGTCGCGTACTAGCGTCCTAAATGGGTAAATTTATCGATTAGCAAATTAGATAATGTACAATTTGGTATAGAAGCGCTTACCTGTTGTCCTTCGACGTCTTCAGCAACTTTATTCTCTCGTCAGGCTGTAAATATCCGACAACTAGCTCGAGTTGGCTGTAGGATAGAGCAGTGAAGCAGAACGGGCCAGGCATCTTGTTGGTTTGCTAATGTTGCAGGATACTGGGCGCGTTAGCACTCACTACCTCGCGTCAGTGTCGCACTTTTCATAAAATTCCACCGCGCGCTCTTTGACATGTAGCAGATGTAGCAGCCTATCGGACTGATAAGATCACCCAAAAACATTTATTGCACATTTGAATCGATTGCATAAGTTAGGGGATAAGGGATCGTTGGCCAGTGAATTCACAAAAATATTCAACATTTACAGCGGACGGGGTTAAAATGATTTGCAGGGATGCTGCGCGCAGTGAACCAAACGCAAAAAAACACGGTTACCCAAGATTTGTCAAATCACAGTTCTGGTGAGTTAAGGCATGGAATTTGTGTTGGTGACTAGGCCATAGGGTTCGATCTCATCAAGTCGACGTCACACTTGACCATCTCGGAAACGAGCTCCTGAAAGAGGCAGAGCTTTTTTAGCTTGGCTTGATAATCAATACCTTGAGGGTGGTTTTTGGCTCCCAGCCGAGCTTCAGCTTGGCCTTGGTCGCGTCACCGAGCAGCTCTTCGACTTCGGTGGGGCGGTAGTATTTGGGGTTGATCTACAATTTATCGATGATCTGTCTTTTTTTAGATTCATAAGTTGCTTTTCCGCATATTCGTTCGTCTACCTTGATGCGAGTGACGCCGGTATCTTTTTCTTTGCCCACCTCGTTGACGCCTTCGCCTTCCCAACTAAAATATTGATTTTTTTAAAGGTTTGTTTTTGTTGAAACGATACGGAACGTGTGCATCGCCCTACGTTCATTTTTTTTGGAAAAGGGTGTTTTTTTATCTAACGTCATTTGAATTTCCGGCTTTGTTGGCCGGGTTAAGCTAGCGGAACTGCGTTTTAGGATAAACGAGTTCAGGAGAAAATTAACAGAATTCGGATGACTTGTTTACTCACACAATCTCTTTCCCAATTTCGGCGAACGCCATCTCGACAAACGTGCGCACTTTCGTATATTGGCCGGTAGCAATCACAAAGTCCTCCGGGACGTCATGCTGCAGAATTCGCCACATGCCCTAAGAAATTTCTATTAGCTGCAGTCAAGTAGCACCAACCTCGACGTATTCCTTGGCGTGGCCCCAATCACGGCGCGCGTCGAGATTACCCAACTCGAGACACTCCTGCTGGCCGAGGCTGATTTTGGCGACACTGCGAGTGATCTTCCTCGTCACAAAGGTTTCACCTAATGTTGTTTTGAAAAGAATCTCCCTTTTCACATACCTCTTCGCGGTGATTCGTGGTTGAAAAGGATACCATTGCAGGCAAACATCCCGTAGGCTTCACGGTAGTTGATCACAATCCAGTAGGCGTACAGCTTGGCTACGGCTAAATCCGAGATTCCATTCCATGCCATTTAGCCAATTCAAACCAATCAATAATCAATTTGTAAGTGCCCATTTATTACGCTGTCGGGGGAGCTATTAACGAAAACCTAGAAATCGTGAGCGCCTAGCTTTATTAGCCGATTTCAGATGGGAAACTGACTTACCGTACGGGGATCGGGGATAGAAGGGCGTCGTCTCCTTCTGCGGCACTTCCTGTACCTTTCCGTACAATTCAGATGTGGAGGCCTGGTAGAAGCGGACGCGATTCGTCAGCCCGCAGGCGTGGATGGCGTCAAGAAGACGCAACGTGCCCACAGCGTCCACTTCGGCTGTGTATTCGGGCAGGTCAAAAGATACCTAAAAATGGGTTGTTTTCCCGATCCCGATCTCTAGTATAGGGACCAGGCAATTTTCGGGAATTTTCGAGATTGTTCCAGGATTGGAAATTTCGGAATAGAGAAGCCTATTAATAAAAATTAATTTATTTTTTACAATAAATAACGAACCTTGACGTGCGATTGAGCCGCCAGATGGTAGACCTCGGTCGGCTGGATGGTTGAGATCAATTTGATGAGGCACGACGAGTCTGTCATATCGCCGTAATGAAGGTTGAACTTGGATCCACCGGAAAAAATGAGTATTATACAAAGAAGCCCGCAAAAGTATTACCGTCATGGGTGACCGGGTTCGAGTAGAGGTGCTCGATACGGGATGTGTTGAACGACGATGAGCGCCGGATGATGCCGTGAACCTGGTAACCCTTCTGAAGAAGAAGCTCGGCAAGATAGGAACCATCCTAAAGAACGTTACACCGATGCTTCATAAAATTTTTGCTACTTCCAAGAAAAATGGGCTTAAAAGTGCTCTACGAACCTGTCCAGAAATCCCGGTGATCAACGCCACCTTTCTGGCGCGAAACGCGACAAGCTCTTCCTTCGTCGACTCGTCCATCTTGACCGCGTTGGAAATCACTGCTTCGAGCCCCTGAAAAGATCTACTTCATTCTGCTGGTATCTCCCGATTCCCAAATTGAAAATCCCAATATTTTGAAGCCTCAAAATGAGCAAAAATTTTCCCAAAGGCGTTAGAATCTCATGCAAAGGGCCATGCACACAAAAATATGCTCCGCTCGCCCTCACCGCTTGTCCGCACATGCGCTAATATGGGTTAGTAAGCTTTTGCGTATAGTCCGAGAGGCCGTAAAGGAACATCATATACCTCAGAGCGGTCGTTTCCTTGGCCACTCATCGCGTCGCTGTGATGGTTAGAAATTATCGGTCTGAAACTGGCATGCAAGGGGGTAGACGGGCGATAATTAATAGAGGCAGAGAAAACAGCAACCACAACAACAACAAAACAGGCGGCGGCTGGAGGTGTGTGTGATTCCATAAGTGACTTTACAGTTGATGGATCAAATTTTCATGGTTTGCTTCCCTATATTCTGAGAAATCTAGACAAAATAAAACGCGATATCTGCGATCCGTTTTCGGAAACCGGAAGAAAAATTTGACCGACTTAGAATTTGATTTTCCTCACAAAACGGGTACAGTGGAAGAATACAGTCCTAAAGATTCGCTATTACAAAATTATGACAGACTACACAATACGGTTCTTCAATTTGCAAGAGCTAGGGCTAAAGTTTCATTCTAAAAAATCAGGAAGTTTTTCCAGGGAACTTAGAACTTTTTCTAAGAGTGGGATAGAAAAATAACGGATTAGGCTTTAGACCTTTGAAAGCGCAGACGCGGATGTGGCTAGATCCCGGCCGAGATGCCCTGCCTTTCAGGAAGCGATCCTTATCCCCACTCAAATTCACCGGGAGCAAGAACTGGCGCATTGCCTAGAGCGCTTTCAGCTGGATGGCAGAAGGGATAAATTTCCGAAAAAAGCCGTCGAACGGCATCAGTTATTGCAGGAGAATGCCAACACCTCCGGCCTGTATCAAAGCGGAAGGGGCGTGGGGGGGGGCAACAACAGACCAGACGTGGCACAAGAATTGATTTGTGAAGCCCCTGAATGGACAAAGCCTTCCAATGAAACGGTCAGTGCCAATGTTATCCCAGCTGCTAGCGCGCTCGATGATGTGCAGATTCGATACAAAAACGAGTCACGGATTTGATATTACCACATTACCGTGTTTGGGTGGGGTTTTTTTGCGGTGAATCGTAGGTGCAGAGCATTCTGGGACCAGAGAACTGGTAGCATATTTGCAGTGTTAGGTCCAACAAATGCTGGATTAATGTAATAACAAAATTAAATAGAAAAAGCTTAGTAAAAATAAACAAACATCGTTGTTTGACCACCGCAACCCCGTGGATGAGCAAACAAACAGGCACACTAAAATCGAAGCGTCTGATACACACCATTAATGCAATAAAATGTGTAATATGAGGGGAAAAGCCGTGCAATTTCTTATTGTTAGTGCGATACGCTACGAAAAGCAGCAACGTGGTGAGAGATCAATGGTTTGGGACGCGGATGGCAGGTTGCAGTGAGGAGGGCCCAGACAGCCAACAGCCTAAGGCCCCGGTCTAAGGCCCAGGATTGACAACGCCAAAGCGCGGAGTCTCTGAAGCCTCTGAAGCCTGGTTACCCAAACTTTCAGCTTTAAAACTAGGTATTACAGAGAACTTATAACCAGTGGAATACTCCTACACAGTTCGGTTTTAAAATAAAGTTAACATGGCTTACCGGTGCATTTTTACCAACATCGACGGCTCCAGGACCGCCAGGGCGTAAAAGCTCGCATCGCCGTTGATCTTCTTTTCGTAAAACTGTTTTAATTTTACAAAATATTTTATTTTGTTAGCGGATCCTCCTTTCCGTTTCGTTCCGATTGACGCACAAAACAGCTGCACTCACAACATCGTTTAACAAAATCTAAATTTTGCTCGACTTTTTATCAAACTTATTTTTTTCTATTGAAATTTAGATAAATGGAAACGTTATTATGAGCAACCTTGTTAATTTCAGCCATGGCAACGAAAGCAGCAACGAGGGTGCGCAAGAAGGAAGTCGTCAAGGTCGTCCACGGCGCTTTGTTGCGCACACATATCAAGTACGTCTTGTAACTTTCTCTTTATATGTATTTTAGAGCGGGAATGGCGTCAGCGGCACCACCACTTGGCCCACAACTCGGACAGCGCGGCGTGAACGTGGCGAATTTTTGCAAGGAGTTCAACAAGGAGACCGGCCACATCAAGCCTGGTGAGCATTCGTTTTACTGTTTTAAACTTAAGCTTGGGGTTTTTATAGTTTTTTACGTTTAGGTGTCCCGCTGCCAACCCGAATCAACGTCAAGCCAGATCGATCCTATGACCTGGAAATTTGTTCACCCACCACTTCTTGGCTGCTAAAGCAAGCTGCCGGGATAAGACGTGGTCGGCAATTCTACGGTATTTTGTTACCATTGATATGTAATTTTCTAATTCCAGGCGAGGTTGCGGGCAAAATAAGCGTGAAGCACGTCTATGAAATAGCCTTAATCAAAAGCAAAGACCGAGCCTTGGTCGGCGTTCCGCTGGAAGAAATTTGCCGGAAAATTATCATCCAGAGTAGATCGATTGGGATTGAGGTATAGCAGTTATACTTTTCTCAAGCAAATTTTAGGTCCAAAAAGAAGATCTCGACCCGGAGCTGCTGAAGCAATTCCTCGCCGAACGAAGCGGAACAGTGGCGAAGCAATTGGCCGAGTTGGCAGAGAAGAAGGCGGCCAAGATGTTGAGGACCGGATAATGCACTGTATTTTTTTTTATTGGATTGGAATTTCGAAGTGAATGTGTCTACATACGCTTTGAAGACGGGTTTTTCATTTCTTTTTGTAATCGATTGTTAGGGAATTAGGATTGTTTTTATCGTAGTCACAACATAAACGTTTCGTTTGACGCTGCAAAGTTGAGAATTGATACAAAACACACGTTAGCAAAGATGATCTTTTCACATTCAAACATTTCTTGGGTCTCAGCTGTGCTGAAATTTGAGGTAGGCATACCCCATGACTTTCGCGTCGCGCTAATGATATATGCCCGTTGGCGGGGTGTGGAGTCTCATTTTTCAGATGGCCTTTCGTTTCACCTGCATTCCAACTGGGCGGTTCCACCCGTACCCTATCAGTAATGCCGTGGGGCAGTTGGGCTAATCCCTTGCGTCGAAACGTCGTGGTGCACGGCATTTCGGCTTGCTCTTTCCGCCATGGCGACAAATCCTTTCAGCGCGCGGAAATTATAGCCGAAGCTCTCGGCCCCGGATAATCCGCTTCAAAAATAGGCGCGCCTTCCAGGGGAAATGGGCCGGATTTGCGTCCATCATTTTTGGCGGGCATGCCGCAGAAAAAGTCATGGGAACGGTGGCTGGCTGGTTCTCGGCATTGACGCTCGTATTGTTTTTTGTTTCCAGCATCGAATCACATTGCTTTGGGGGTCGTTGGGAGAAGCATTCTTGATGGCACGCTTCAAATTGACTAAGAAATAGCAATCGAATCGCAGCAGCAATTCGGCTTTTTAGAAATTTATTAACTGTTTTGTAGAATCCACTAAATTTCATTGTTTTTCGTGTATGGGATATCACGGAGGAATAAATCATCGGGAGGACTACGCGTTTGTATGCAAAAAAATTTTTAAACATGGTTTTTCCATGCTATAAAAACATGAGCATATTTAAGAAGCTATATCGAATCAAATGAAATTTTAAAATCATCGAAGATCCAGAAAAATTGGTTGCCCCTCTCCCCATTTGCGAACTGAAATTGATTTTATTAATATTTATTCTTCTCCATCGTAAATTCTATTCATCTGCTACTATTTTATACACCCATGAGTCAGTGCCGTTGCAGCCCCATTGTCTGCATATTTTAGGGCCGCTCGGGGGTTTTAGTGGGACACAATGGGCACTTGGAGGGGGTGGGCATGGATTCCAGTCGAGTAGTCACGGCCATCGCGGCCTCTAATCCCCGCACTCGGCACCTCTCAGCCTTGGCACCGCATCCTTGTCTTTTTTAGGGCCGACCTCGTCCTCCGGCGATCATTACGGCCCATTGCTCCTTTTGGTTACTTCTAGATCTTACTAAAATATAAAAATAGATTTAGGCATTTAACTCGAACGCTCGAATTTTACAAACTGCCTAGATTTTTTGGATCTGCACATCCCCGCTCGAGCTCCTTTAATCTCCGGCCGCTTCCCCAGGCCACCCATTCAATTTGTGCCCAAATTCGAGCTCCCACAGCCCCTCCTTCCACATCCGCCGCCGAGCCTGGAAGAAGAAGAAGAAGAAGAAGGCAGTGGTCGAGGAGGAGGGCCCCTCCTTTCCGGGAAATGAAGAGAATTAATGGAGGAGGGTGGCTACCCCGCCGGGGGGTCGGCGTCTCATTTTGGGAGTACTCTCGGCTCATTCGACGACTCCTACTCGTGCGCCACCACCCGTCTTCTGATCGATCCGTCGTCGTGCATTGCTAGTTCCCACGTTCCCGGCGCTACTTTTGTTTTTCTTTGAATTCGCCTCTTTTGATGAATTGAGCCAAAAAAAACCTTTTGAGATTACATTTTCTTTTGGGTATTCTGAATCTTTTTAGGGCGTCATCGCCCGACCCTCATTGAGCCAATTGCCCGTTGTCCCGGCACATGGATGTCTGGACTTAGTTTGCGGGCGTCTAGACTTCATTTTTGGAAGCTAGTGCACTTGACTTGGCGGAGGAGCTTATGAGACGCGCCACTTAAATTATTTAATTTTGAATTCAATCCTAGGCTCGTTAAGCTTCAACGAAGTGTCCGAAACAGATATACATATATTGCTGAACTTGGCTTAGCGTAAGTCTAGACTTAGCGTGACAAAATCTAATCTTAGTAAACTTTCACATACTCTTGCAGCTTACTAAGCGTGGGTTAGAGCGTCTTGTAGGCCTAAAAAACTACTTTGCTTCCAATTTTATCGTACAATCATACTTTCCTTCCTGGCTACCTGTCAATTTTTTTGCCGATTAGTGGCTCCTTTATTGGGTGTAATAGACTACTATTGTTGACCATCTTTGTCAAAGGTCACCGCCGGTACACAGCAAACATCACAGTAACTGCAGAAAAGGCAATAAAATATTTACCGGTCGGCCATGACGTCTAAAAACCCAATTAGTCCTATTCCATTGTCGCCGGGTTGGCCCATAAAAAAAAGAAGCCTCCCTTTGCCGTGTGTCTAAAGTAGCCAGAAGGGATCCGATTCAATATAAAAAGTTGTGCTTTGCAGGCACTTAGCTTAATTGGGAACAGAGAGGAGTCGCTAATGGAATTGTTGAGCAGCACCCGGCGGATTCCTTCAGGCTGCGTTTCGTCTTCAGCCCCCCGTCAATATGTCTGGCTCTTATTTGGTCCAAGCACGCACTACCTGCCCCGTATATCCTACCTTGTATAATTTTGGGGTGTATCTCTGTGTGTGTGTGTGTCCGGCGCCAGGGAGGGCTACTTTGCATAATTCCAAAAAATACAAACTTCCTCATTCTTGCAAGTTGCACGCGCGCAAGTGGTGGGGGGGGGGTCCGCAGGGCCACCGAGCTATCGGAAAGTCAAATTTATCATGCAAAGGCCGCATTCCAGCGCCCAAGGCCCGCGAAGCGGGTTTTGGGCGCTGGTAGAAAGATTAATTTTTGACGCTCACGCCATACATTCGTTAATCGTGAATTTTGAATTGAGAATTTGCTGATGCTCCTCTGAAGCGGCTCTTTCGCATTATGGGGGGGTTCCTCCTGGTGTAATAAGGCTAAAAATGTCATAGCTAGTAATTTGATAGGGTTTTTAGTGAAGTTTAGCTCGATTTTAAGCGGCAAAATATAAAAAACTTACAAAACTTTTCAAGAATTGAATTCTGGTATTTCTAGTCATCCCTTGTAAGGTTTTTACGTTTAGGCATACTGGAAAAACCATTTCGAAACAGTTTCTATAAATAATAAGAAAATATAAGAAAAATTGGATCGCTAGCCAAAAAAATTGTCACCCGAATAATGCCGAAGAACAGCTTATTTCAATCTCTCCGATAAAGCAAAAGCACCTCCAGAGCTCTTCCTTTTCATTTCATTTACCCATGCTTGTTGCCACTTCTTGACACTGACCATTCCACGCGGGGCCAACAGCCCTAATTAGCTTTGCTCACCCGTGTTTTCTGGGTGAGCCGATGGATGGGAGAGTGGTGTTGTTGTGATACGTGCCGTAGAAGCCCTTCCTTCCCACGGGCCTCAACCTCGCTTCTTCTTTCGGCCTCCGGGAAATCTCGCGCCGTGAACGCGCTTTTCATCCGCTCGCCCGGAATCCGCGGCTCAATGCCGTTGAATCCCCAGCAAGGATACGTTTTTCAGTATATCGTCTGGCCGCTCTATTTCTCTCTTTCTTAGATATAGTTTACACGTTCAACCCGTATTAAAATCTTACAAATCTTAGCAAATGTTGCGGTGCAAACGTGAAAAAGCGTGCGAATCGTGCGTCTTTCATTCCCATTTTATAAGACGGAGATTTTGGTTTTAATTATTCTTTTTATGGTGCACGGCAAGGCATGGCTATGGATTTTTGCAAGGCCCGCAACACGCACACGCACACCTTCACTGTGACAAAACAGTGCCCGCGTTGCCTGTTGCGGCTGCGGTTTTATTCTAGGATTGGATAAAAGATATAGTTAGATCTTGCCAGTCCCTTCAAAAATTTTTAGCTGGATTCTATTACCGAAAATATGTTTTCCTTATGCGCCTAATTCCCCAGGGCCATCTAGTTGGGACCGCTGCGCTCCCCTTCAAGCCATCACTCTCTTCAAACAAAAAACTCGCCGGTTCCCTGGCGGCAATTTCGCGACACTTTCAAAAAGCAGGAAGTCATTATACCTAAGCGTGGGGCCCTACCTCGACGAAGCCGGTCCACGAGTTATTATTTGCGGATACATGCTTCCGGGGGCCCATTCCTCCTCCTCCAGCTGGCCCCGGCCATCGGCGAGGCCCATCGTTTTTGCACCATAAACGGGGCAAAATAGGGCCCCAACAGCCAGGGCGAGAAGATAGGCCTCCTCCACCTCCTCCTCAGCCCTCCTCCATGCCCACAACGTGATTCATCTCCGATATATTGGCTGGAATCGAGCCGTCTTCGCTCTTACATTCGTTCTCCATCATTTTGACCTTGATTTCTGGTTCTGGTATTTCCAGGGGGCAACGGAATGTTTTTATCATGAGTTCAGATATGGATAGTAACGTATAACAGGTGACTTAACTATATTTTTAACAAATTTAGTTATATATTTTAAGCGGAAAAATAGCTAGAAGTTTGATAAATGTTTAAAAACCTGCAATTTTGTCTGAAAATCGCGTTTTTCCTAAAGTCGCGATTTTTAGTTTTTCGGTACCAAAATGTGCGACTTTGTATGTTTAGGCATAGTAGAAATAGTGTAGAAGCACGCCTGTCTCAATCTCAGTGAAATAGAATCGTCAGCTAAAAAAATTCGTGCTCCCTCTGGAAATGCTAAATACCTTTATTTGTTTTCTTTTTTCTCTTTTTCTGGCTTGTCGAGACCTTGAATAACCCTCTTTTACAGATGGAGGCCGTTACAAGAAGACGGTCTGTGGAAAGCGAGGTAAATTTAAAATTAATTGCATACGGGGTGCCCCAAACCCCCCTAGCCGGCCGCAGACCTGTCCGATTTTTACGACTTAGGTATCTATCGAAAGCTCTCGAAAAGGCGAGTCCAGCACGTATTGCCGATTTTCGAAATTTCGGAATTTTTTTTGCCCGATTTTCGGCATTTTTCAGGCAAAAAGGACACGATTTTTCGTCCAAAACGCAGTTTAACCGGTTTAAGCGCTATCCAAGCTGTGTTTTCGCGAACGGCTTTCAAAGAGCTGTCGTTGGGCTGCCAGGAAAGGCATAAAAATCCTTAAATTGCGATTTTCGTAAAAAACACCTTGGTCAGAAAAACATCAGAAAATCCGCACGTTTCGCAAAAAAGATTAGTGAAAAAAAGATGATAGAAAAATTTCAAAATTTTAAGAATCGGAGAGACGTGGACTCGCCTTTCCGAGAGCTTTCGATAGATACCTAAATCGTAAAAATCGGACAGGTCTGCGGCCGGCTAGGGGGATTTTTTTGGGACACCCTGTAGTCACTTTTCCATTTTAGAAAGACCCGATCGTGAGCGGGAGCAGCTCCGCCCGAAGCGCCGGCACCGACTCGCATGGGCCGGAAGCCGAGAGGCCGCGGCGGTTTGCAAGGAGATTGCAAGCCGGCATCGAGAGTGCGAGGAGAAGGTATTTATACAAATAGGGACATATCTTAATTCTGGATTTAGATTTTCCCTCCAGCCGCACGAGGGCCCGCCGCACTCGGCGCGCAGCCACAACTCGCGCGTGCACACGGCCAAGAGCTCGTTGCCCGACATTTTCGAGTCGCACCGGGTGCGTTTTTTGAGATATACGGTAATATATCTTGCAAACTTCCCCTTCAGGACCACGTTTCAGAACATATAAATAAAGAAAGGGTTTCTGCACAGTTTTTACTATTCCTAAACGCGACGAACGCTATAAGTTTTACTAAACAATACTAATAAAAATTATTTTGGAGCAAATTTGACAATTTTCAAAGCTTTCTAGACGGTTTTTGTCTTGAAATGTAGCTAAGGCTTATTAGGAAACCAGTAAAATACGTTTTTAGCGCGCCTTCCTCGGCCGCTCGCCCGCCACGACGAAGCGCGTGACCGTGATGGAGGTGGACAAGGAACGGGCGCAACCCACAGGCACGCAACCGCATAAGAAGAAACATCAAGGGGTTAGTGATTTTTGTTTACTAGAAGCAAAATCGGATGGCAGTTTTTTATAAGGCTGGCGCTATATATATTCTTTCGGTTGGATAGGTTATCAGGGAATGCTCATCGTTACTTCGTTTTTTCATGTTTTATGGCTTCACCCACGTGCCACGCCATTTTTCTTACAACTTTTCCTCGGCTTCGCTTCCATTCCTCCCCCCTGGTACTCCACCCTAATGAAAGCAATTTTCCTGATGGCCACCCGCGTCGCGGATCGCACATCGTCGATTTCATCTAGCCGATATAGCCCCGCTGGCCGAACCACTGAAAATTGGGGGCTTTTGGTGCCGGAGGAACCGCGCCGTGCCCATGAATTCTCGACTAGCCCCTGCCCCCCCCCCGCTATTTAACCGATAGCGCTTCCGGACTGCGGCCAGTCGTCAGGCTAGCTTCCCTATTTTTATTTGCATGAAAATTCGCGTCATCTGTATTATTCCGGATTTTTCTTGTTTTCTTACGGAGAGTTCGGAATTTTTCCTATAGGGGTGGGTCATAGCAGTAACGGAACATTAAGGATTTTAATACTGTTTGATTGGTAGAATTTAGCTGTCTTCAACTGGAAGGCGATTTAGAAAGCTTGGAAAATGCATAAAAATTGGATATTTGCTCGAAACCCGACCATTTTTGCTCGAAAATCTAGATTTTTGTATTGTCTAAAAATTTAAGCTTTACTTTGAGGAATCATAACAACAGCTTAGAACCACTTATTTTATTGATGTTAGAAAGCTGTATCCTAAAGAAGAAAATTAGGATTCCGAGCAAATAATAAAGAACCCGTATTTTCCAACTTTAAACTTTCCGGTGCAGGCAAAAATCAAACGGCTTTTCCTTTTGGATTGATGTTATCGGGCGGTCCTTTCACACTGAAATCCTATCCCTAGCCTCTTCTCCTCACCATCCATCCATTCCTGAAGGCGTTTAAGAGAATGGCGGATGACGTCGGTTCCTTCCGGGCGTTCCGACCCCTTGAAGGGAGCGAATATTATGGCCTGGGGTGTATGTCGGATGATGGCTGATGGTTGACATGTGTTCGTTTATTTGTGTGTGTCATGACTCGGTGGGGCCATCGAGCAGGGCCACTCGCTTCCTGCAGGGCCCCTATTGCTCGCAGGAGGGCCCATATATAGGGCCAATGCTCCTCCATTTCCCCTTTTGGGTAAATGGATGGGCCCTCGGGGCACGTTGCCGACTTATGCCTTTCGATTAGTGGGTGCTTTAGTTTTGGCAGGGAAATTATGGGTAAAAAAAAGTTAATTTTGGCTAGTTTAGGCATTATCTTATCTCAGTTATCGTTTTTTTTGAAATAGCAACGCTCTTTTTTAGCTTTTGGCAGGAAGGGAGTTTTTGACGTAATTTCCGGCACTTGAAGTATGATTTTAGGGTTTTTTTTGTGGTATTTTAAAATTATCGACATCAGGTGATTGTCTAATTTGATCTTCGTTTTTTAGAGTAATTTTTGAATTAATCGTTGAGAGGTAGAAGGATGGGGTCATCTTCATTTCGCCGAAAATGACTTGGCCGGCAGCCAGGCTTTTCGACGAGATGGTCGGAATTCAGAAAAATAATATTTCTGAGGGATATAGTTCCTTCTTTTATTTTTAAGCTTCATCCCAAAATAACCCCCAGCTTTACCTTATCCCTAACCATCTACATCCCCACCCTCCTCTACCTTCCACCGTCGATGTGGAGCTTTGTTTATGTGTGCGTGCCCCATCCAAGGGGCCCCCACCGGCTTAACGTGGTGGGGGAAATAGCTGGGGGTTGAGGGCACGCGGCGGCGGCTTCTGCCCCTCTTGCCCGGCCCGTAGCCCCCATTCCAATTCTCATTTCAACGCCATCTCCGCGCCAAGCAGCCCCCCCGTGCCCGTCGAAATGACCATCTTCACACCCATCTCCTTCTAGCGCTCGTCTTACAGGACTTCAATATGCAGCATCGTGTTTTTCTTTGGGTCGGATGAGAAATTGGCAATAGGGGATGTGACTCTGTAAAATTTTGTAGGTAGTAGAAGAAACGGCTTGATTGGCTCAAGTTAAGCTTAGGCTGGCTTTCGCTAAACCTAACTAGGGAGGTATCTGAACTCGGCATCGAACTTTGAGAAGTCAGATACACCATTCGACGCGCCTTGTCGAGGGGATTCCAAATATGTAATAAAATCAACCAGAGCCTATAACCGTAAAAAGTTATGAGCATTTTAAGTTTTGCACCGAAAGCCGCCGCTGCGATATGAGCCCCTCCCAGCGCACCCTATGCATCGGTCCCGTGGCGTAGTGGTGTGCGCATGGGTCCCTGGGCTGTATGACCAGGGTTCGGATCCGCTCACGAGTTTTATTTTTTGCTTTTTGACCAGTTCCTACTTTTTTTGTATTTCCAAATTCGGGAATAAGTTTTTCTTGACTGTGTGACACCTAAAAGGCACCAGCGATGATAAAATAACCTCGGGCAACAAGGCCAGAATTGGACGCTCTCTACATGAAAGTTGACAAAATCGTCAAAAACCGCCCTTTTAAGACTCTGTACGAATTCGAAGCATGTAATTTGTCAAAAATAGAACAGTACATCTTGATCAGCAGAAAATTCTCTTTCGAATGAGCTATCTTACATAGGCTTTACGCGAAATTCCCGAAACGTCTTCGGCAAGCTGGCCATTCCCAACCCTTACGCCGCATTCCAAAAATATTTTTTTACGGAAATTTTTGGCTGCCGTATGTAACATAGCTCGTTTGAAAGAGCTTTCTTTGTTGAATAAGGAGCACTAATCAGTTTAGGCTAAATTCCATTCCGCGGGATGATACAGGGTTTGAAAGATACGGTTTTTCACCATTTTGTCGACTTTGAATGCTCATAACTTTTTACCGTTATACGCTCTGGTTGATTTTATTACATATTTGGAATCCCCTCGACAAGGCGCGTCGAATGGTGTATCTAACTTCTCAAAGTTCGATGCCGAGTTCAGATACCTCCCTAGTAAGCTCAAGATTTGGCTTAAATTGTACTTTTGACCTGCTTAGAAAATCTACGTTTTGCGCACCTTTTTCTAGACGTTCGACTCAGATGATCTTCTCTACATGAGAAAGACATCAACCGAATAGTTCTATGAAATGCTCACTATCTGCGTAATGACTTCTCCGACGGCGTAATGAGCGGAAGCCTCGATTCCGGAGCTCTTCTATCGCCGAGGGCCATCGGATGTGGCCGGGGGTGTATGTGTGTGTGGTGGAGGGCAGTTTGATGTCGGGAAATTCAATAAGGCACCCCCGGCCCACAGCCTCCCTCTGCGAGTGGCCATCGTGTCCACCTGGTTTCCCTTTTCCGCAAAACCCCCCTGGCCGACCACAC
Organism: Mesorhabditis spiculigera; assembly: GCA_958295435.1. NCBI lineage: Eukaryota > Metazoa > Nematoda > Chromadorea > Rhabditida > Rhabditidae > Mesorhabditis > Mesorhabditis spiculigera. The sequence goes on from CATQJA010002657.1 coordinate 751,091, forward strand.
CTCCCCCCGCTGACCCCTGTTTTTTTCTGCTTCTTGGGGACGGGCGGTTTTCTTGTGTCCCGCTGCATGGCATGTGGACCCCCACCAAATTCAAGCCACATTCCACCGGCAGTCACAACAAAACACCTCACATTCGCTTCCCACGCCCCGATCAAACAAACCAAAAACGGGTGTTTAGTTAGAGGCAGGAAACTGTGCATAGGAGTCGAGTGTCGCGCTAGGCAAAAATTTCCTAAACTTCTCTTGACTGTTTCTTTTGTCGGGCCCCCGGCTAATTTATGTCCGTGCACCTGGGCGGGACTTAATTCATAATTGACGAGAAAAGGCGTGGAAAGCGGCTTGTCCAGCTAGTCACCGTGGAATCCCTGAATTTTTGAGGCCCAGAAGTTCCGGGTGGTCGCTGCACTCAGTGTCTAGTCTCTGGCGGGCAGCTGTTTTTTTCGCGGTATTTTTTCTGTAGTCTCTATTTTGTAGCAACTTTTTGTTAGAACAGTTTTCGCGCGATTTGGAAAAATAGCTCTTTTGATGGAGAATTTAATTCGGAACAATGTGATGTTTGATGCTTGATTTGTACAAAACTTCGATCCCGGCTTTATAAAATTAAAAATTAAAATATGCCCCCCGTTAATGATTACATTTTTAAAAACTACTTTTTATAGCTATAGCACAACCCGAGTAACTTCGCATCGGTCAACCGGACCAGTGGCATCAGCCCCCCAATCTAGGGCTAGGGCTCGCCCTCCCTTGCAGTGTCCCGGGCTCTTTTCTGCCGTTGGCCCTGAGGGCCAGGCCATGTTGCCCTCAGCGGCTTCCCCCTGACAGGAAGCCCCAAGCGGCCCAGCCGGCAAACGGCCCGCACAAACTCTCGCCTTGCCCTTCCCTCCGAGGCCCATCTCCTCCTCCTCCTCCCCTACTTGCCCTCGTCAACTCATGAACGGACGCATCCGCTGTTTTGGATGGCGTCCGAATTTTTCGATTGATTTTTTTTGAATTAGGGCGCATAGGAGTTGGTAATTTTTTTTGATTACTTCCCGCGATTTGATGATAGAATCCAAATTACAACGTCTGAGAACTGTCGATCGTGCATAGGAGCGCCGCGTACCCATTTTTCTAGCCACGCTTTTATTGTTTATTATTAGGGACGTGGCATAGCGTGATCTAGGCGGTTGAATTCCACTTCCGGTGCTGACTTAGGCCCCTAACAAGAATCGTATCTGGGATTTTTAGAGTAACCTAAATTTAATTTCGAAAATACTGACTTTGAAAAATCTGATGTGTTTGCAGCCATCTCGAGGCCGCTGCACACCTAATGACACGTCAAAAATACTATTAACTTTTTTCCCCCAGTGAGATAAAGCTTTTTTTCTTAGGAGCGAAAAGGCCGGAAAGTAAGCGGTGAATTAGTGTCCGTCTTCTGACTCCTTGCGATATGCGGAATTAGTATGACTTTGTTGATCGCCTTTCGTTTCTTTTTTTGTAGGAAAAAATTTGATCCTCCACTAAGCCCACTCATTTCGTTTCAAAAAAAATAGCCTTAATGCCATCCCCTGCGCGCCCCGCTTCCCATCTACCGCCGCCGTCTTAATGGCACCCATTTTGGCTTGACCATGCGGCGGCCACGAAGCTGCCGCCCAATTCTAGCGATTCGTGCAATTCTTAGAACCTCTTTACCTTTACTTCGCGTACCGTTTCCGCTCAGCCCAACGAGCTCGGCAAGTTCACCTTCCAAACCAGAATTGCGCTTCCCCCCATTCATAATGAAGCGTGCTGCCACTGTGTTGCGCGCAAAGCCCATCAGTCTCTCTCTCTCTCTCTCTCTCTCTCTCTCTCTCTCTCTCTCTATCTATCTATCTATTCGGCGGGAGATTGTTCGTTTCCGGTAGCCCGCCCCAAAATGAGCGCGCAAACACACAGAGACGAACAGAGCCCGTGAGATACACTGACTGATAGCCCACCCATCCACCCACCGAATTTCCGGTCTCCTTCATCACTGCAACCCCCGGCCCCGCTTCAAGAGCACCCCAAACCTTTTTTTGGAAAGCCAAAAACGCCCACCCGATTTCTCACAATACCAACACTTCACGGGGCCAAGTGGACCGCGCGTTCAGAAGCTCCTTCTGTTGATTGTTTACCCTAGGGGGTCTTCGATGCGTAATCGTAAAAGTAAATACCGGTTTGGGCACTGTTCTGTTTGCCGGGGAGGAAAATCATTGTTAATTCGTTTTTTTCTGAAGTTCTAGGTGTTAAACGTGAATTGGAACGTTTACATAGTTTCCGCTTTATTTTTATAAGTCAAAGACCCTAAAATCCCTTTTTGGAGTTTCAATTTTTCGACCAAGACCAGCTTTTTAATGGGCATTTTCTAATTTGGGCGTTTTCGTAGGGGGTTTTGTGCTCGAAGACTCTTCGACGACTCGACTCGACGAAGAGGAACAAAAATACGAAAGTATACGGGGAGAGGTGGGACGTAAATTAAGCTGTAAAAATTTTTCTAAGATCTATTCCAAAATCCAAAATTCCAAAACTCTTTGTTTTGGAAAGGGATAGTCGTCGCGCGAATCTCCCGGCCAGGCTGATGTTTTGCAGAGAGTTTAGTTCCCCCTGTGCCGAATTCAATTTCCCCCCTGCTCTCAAGCCGGCCGTTCCCCCCTGGTCGGTGCTTTCAGGGGCAGTTTTCGGCTCGTTTCTCGGGCCGCCGACCTGGCGTTCGGTTATGTATAGATTCGTTTGGTGGCCGCGGGTTTAGAAACCAAAAAAAGCCACGTTTGCTTGGTTTTCTTGATTTTTGGACGATTGGGTGTTTTCTAAAACATGGTCTTTTCCAATTCCGAAAGTAGGTTCTGAATAGGGCAAAATTCTGCAGAAACTAGGGTTTAATTTACACGGCCATAATCCCGTTGCGTAATGATCTTTTCATGACTGCTAACAATAAGCGGCAAGTGCGTTATGTGTCGCGGTGGCGGCAACATCTATAGGGCCCCGCAACGAAGGAAAACTTAAGCCATGCCTTGTCCGTCCCTTTAAAAGGGCTATTAATGGTACTAAAAAAGCTACTACTAAAAAGCTAAAAAGGCTACTAAAAAGCTTTAAAAGGCTGCACCCAAAAATCACAGTTCCCCGGCATTTCTATTTGTAAAAGGGCCCAGCTCCGTTTTGCGCCGTCCTGGCAATGGTAGAGGTTAGAGGCGTGCGTGAATGGGTTGAGTCAGCCTCACCACAATCTCTCTCTCTCTCTCTCTCTCTCTCTCTCTCTCTCTCTCTCTCTCTCTCTCTCTCTCTCTCTCCCTATCCAATAAGTGAGCGTGGAGACGCACAGAGCCAGGTGCTGATAGGGGGCACCGGGAGCAGCCCGCAGATCCCGATTGATTATTCGGCTGCCCGTCCCATCCTCAATCCCTATCTCCTCCTCCTCCTCCCTTCCTCTTCTTCCCCACACGTCTCTCGTGCTCCCCTCTTTCTCTTGCTCGGTGTGTCTGTTGTGAGGAGTGTGCCCTCCAACTGCCCTCTGCTCACACACACATCACACCCAATCTCCTCCTCATCCCCGCACACGCTCCTCTTAACGGTCGGCAGACGGCCAGCTGGCTGTCATTTATTTCTGAATTTCTGGATATTTTATAGATTTTTCGGGCTTTTTCCTAAGACTATTTAAGGGCCGTAATCGATTACTCAAGTAAATAAAAGCGGGTGCGACCATTCGTAGAAAAATCGACCTGTCCATCCATTTAAAGGGCTGCCGACGGCATGTGTCGATCCCCCCTCATCAACAAATTGGCAAGTAGCCAACAGGGGAGAGAGCGCGCCCAGGGGAGAGGCGCAGAGACATTTTCTTTTCCGCGCGTAACCGATTGACTATGCCGTCGGCATCCCTTTAAGGAACCGAGAACCATAAAATCGACCGCTTCCATCAGCTGGGTCTCGACAGTTGCGTGTGATTTCAAAGGACGCGTACATTTTCAGGGCGTCGCGTTTGTCAAAAATTGCTATGGCCTTATTTGGTGCGTCACGTAGCTATCGAGATCTAGTAGATCAATGAGGTCGATCCTCGTATATTTAGTGCCTTTAAAAGTCGCAACGTAAGCGCCTATTTATTATTTCGAGCCGCTTGGCCCGCACGATTAATGGCAAGCGTAATTTGGCGCGTTATGTAGCTGTCAAGGCCTAGTCGATGAAAGAAACCAATTTTGGTTGTTCTTACCCCTTTAAAAAATTTTTGGCTGCTAGATCTTTTCTTCGTATGCCCCCTCTGAAAAGTCCAAGTTTTAAAAAGTGCCCCCGCCCTCCGATGGGCGAAATTCCGATCATCCACACCCACAAATTCAATTTGCTCCCCCACTCCCTCGATATTTCGAAGATTTGACTGGAACGTGTGGCAGCGCGAGAGGAGGATGATGGTTGTGGTGGTGGTGTTGGGGGCTGGCTGTGCCGTTTGCGAAAGAAACGCCGGGGAGCGATGGAAAAGAAAGTCTCGGGGGACCTCGCTATCACTTCTCCGGCCCATTCCGGGTCACAATTCCGCACCCACAATCAATACACACAGCCGGTTCTCCACCTCCTCCTCCTCATCCTCGTGCTCCGTATCCTCATCCTCATCCTACACCTCCACCTCCTCCTCCTCGTCATGTTCTGGCCAATCATCCCCCGCGGCTCGCCCGCCGCATACGAAAACACCATTGATAACTGGCCGTAATTTTCGAGCCAGCCCGCCTTCGCGGAAAGGCTATCGTTTTTCTAGACGATCTTAGAAGGTTTTGCGACTTTTAAACACTGTTTTATCGAGTCGGATATTCTTGTCGAATGCATATTTATTAATACTCGCTTTTTGTCTCTGAAATCTCTGCAAGACGCTTTTTGATAATTTGGAGTTCGGGCGCTGTTTCACTGTTCTTACATTGTCTATAAGCAAAAGTTAGATTTTCACTATTTTTTGCGTTTTCAGGGCGCAGTTTTCTTATCGCTGTTTTGAAATCTGGGTATATTGAATCAGGAAAACCGGAAAAACTGTCTAAAAATCGTGGTAAACACGTATATAATCGATTGATCTTCCATAGAGTTCTCGTAGGACATATCGATTTTTCCGTTACCCGTTATCCTCATTTTCCCTACTTTCCCATGTGCTCATACCTCCCGTGACCCACGGCAGCTAGCAGCAATCTTTGCAGCCGGTCGGTTGTCGTCGAAGGTGGCGGGCGTGGGTGGATCGTCGGCTCGAGTGGCAGACGCGCTGCTGGCAGCGTGCGTGCGCGGCATGGGTGACACTGTAAAAGGCGAATTCGAGTTCCGCCCGTCGGCCAAGGAGCACCGCTCCAAAAGCCCCGGGATGATCGGGCGACTGTCGTCGTTCGCTCGGGGTCGTCATCGGCATTCGATGAACGAGAAGGGATCCGGAAAGGATCCGGATGGACGACCGTCAAAGGTGTTTATGCGTAGCTGATTACTAAATTATGTAATTGAAATTATATCTCAAATCGTTGCCGAAATTATACGTAAAAAATCAAACTGAAAAATGAAAGCCTAAATCTGCTATCCGTTTTAAAACTAAAATCCGTGATCAAAATCATCCCAACCTTTCCAGGACATCAGCCGTGAGCTGCAAAAATGCCGCGACAACGCCGCCACCAGATTGGATCTCAGCCAAAACGATGTGAGTCTATTTTCAAATGCCTAGAATCCTTTTCTTAGATCACGAATATCCCGGCGACAATCCGTGATCTCAGCCAGCTCACCGAGCTCTTCCTCTACAAAAACAAGCTGACCGCGTTACCCAGCGAGCTCGGCGCGCTCGTCAACCTGAAGGTGAGAATTTTTTTCCGTGCGATAACCCATCAAAATTCCAGAAACTTGGCGTGAGCGAAAATGCGCTGTGCTCGCTGCCCGACTCGTTGAGCTGCCTCACCCAACTGGAAACGCTCGATCTGCGGCACAACAAGCTCACCGAGGTCAGCCTGACCCTTTTGTGTTAATCATTGTATTTTTAGATCCCGCCGGTCATCTACCAAATCGCCTCCCTGGAGACTCTGTGGCTGCGGTATAACCGGATATTGTCTGTGGGAGAGGAAATCGCAAAATTGTCCAAATTAAAGGTAACTAAATCCAAATTTTTGATTTTTAAATTCGAATTTTAGATGCTGGACCTCCGAGAAAACAAAATCAAGTGTCTCCCACCTTCGATCGGTCAGCTCCCCGCCCTATCCGTGTGTCTGCTCTCTTACAACCACATAAAAGCGATTCCAGAAGGTTGGCGGATGTTTTAACCTACAAATTTATATTTTTTTTAGAGATTGGATGTTGCCAACACCTCACCCAACTCGACCTGCAGCACAACGAGCTCGAATCGCTACCCGAATCCATGGGCAAATTGACGAACCTGGTGCGACTGGGCTTGAGATACAACCGCCTACGCCATCTCCCCTCCACTCTCGATCGTTGCACCCGACTTGAAGAATTTATCGTCGAAAACAACCACCTTTCAAATCTGCCCGACGGAATGTTGACCTGCCTACCATCGGTGCGGATAGTCAACGTATCCCGAAACGAGTTGAATGCATTCCCCGGTGGCGGACCCCAACAATTTGCCGCTGCCACCACCATCAACATGGAACACAACCAGATCTCAAAGATCCCGATCGGCATCTTTGCCAAGGCTCAGGGTCTCATGAAGCTGAACCTCAAGGAAAACGAGCTGACTTCTCTTCCGCTGGATATGGGCACCTGGACTTCAATCACTGAGCTCAGCCTCTCGACCAATCAATTGAAGGTGCTGCCGGAGGATGTCGAGAAGCTAGTCAACCTAGAGGTAAATTTTTAGTTTTATTTCATTATTTTTCTCTATTTGCAATTGCAACCCGCCTTTCCAGGTGCTGGTGCTGAGCAACAACCAGCTGCGCAAGCTCCCGTCCCAGATCGGAAACCTGAAAAAGCTGCGAGAGCTGGACCTCGAGGAGAACGAACTGGACACGATCCCCAGCGAGATCGGCTTCCTCACCAACGTCACCAAGCTCTGGGTCCAGTCCAACAAGCTCGTCAATTTGCCGCGTACCATTGGGTAACAACGACTGGAATAACGAAATAATTTTATTTTCAGAAATATGTCATCGCTGCAGGATTTGCGAGTCGGCGAGAACAACCTTGCTTCGATTCCGGAGGAAATTGGTGAGTATTCGGATTTTTACGGTGATTGTGAGTACGGCAAAAATGCACTTGTTAACGCTCTTACTTCACTCATGCTATTCTTTCGACAAACTTGCAAACATAGAAAACCATAATTTTAGGTCACCTGGACAACTTGAAGTCGCTGTACCTCAACGACAACGCCTCCCTGCATAACCTGCCGTTCGAGCTGGCGCTGTGCAACTCGCTGGAGATCATGAGCATCGAGAACTGCCCGCTCTCCCAAATCCCACCAGAGATCACCGCCGGAGGCCCTTCGCTGGTCATTCAGGTAATATTGGCTTCTTACACGTGATAGATCCCGTTTTTAGTACCTCAAAATGCAAGGACCGTACCGCGGCGTCGTGCTCAACCAATGATACCCAGCCCCGAATTCATTCGATTTGTCTCCGTGCCATTCTCCCTGTGTTCACGAAACAATCTGTGATGTTTGTTTGTTGTTTGTCAAAGTTTTTCACGCTTATTTCCGCCTCGTCATTTGTTTCAACTCGTTCATTTCCCCTCGCAGAATATCACCCATTCTTTTCTTTTTTCAAATTGCTGTGCCAATTCACCTCGCGTTGCCACATTTTTGCATTTTGGTGCTATCACTCGTTCCTGTTTCCGCGCAGCTCCGATATTAGCCCGCCAGATGGTTTTCGTGTTTCGCCAAAAGGGAAGCCCTCCACAAAAAGCTCAACAATGTTGGTGCAGAGAATTCCCCCACTCCGCTCGCGGGTCTCCCCTCCCCCCTTAGGCGTTCCCGTATTCTAACGTTGAAAAAATATGATAAATATTTCTATTTATTCTCAAACGCCAATAAAAACCCGCAAATGCAGATAGTAAGAGAACATGCGATGATATACCACTAGAAACTTGATGTGAATAGCATGCCGAATGCTAACGAAGCCGGTGGGGCCTCTGGATCAAGGCCGGCGCGTTGCAAGAATATCGGAAACACTTCAGATGTGGAGGAATAGTGTCGCCAGCTCGATAATTCACTCATCGACATCTAAAATGGATGCCTTCCAAATAGTTATTTTAGTCTGCCTTATTCTCCTTCTCATTGGACTCGGCGTCGCCATCGCCTTCCTCCTCAATGTCACGCTCCTCAGCCGTCGTCCCATCGCCCTCACAGTGACAACCCATTATGCGATGAGTGTTCGATTCATCCGCTGTCTCAACCTAAACAAAAGCTAATGCAAAAATATCTGACCAACCTCAAAGATGTCCTTCAGATCCTCCTCCTGGAATTCGGGCGCCACCACCGACGTCTCCATATCAAAGATGGCGTGCAAGCCGGTCTTCTTGATTTGACGCTGCAGAATTTTCTCATCGATCGTGCCCTAACGAGAGAATATCGTTGAAATTTTCGAGCCACTGACCGAAGTCACGAGACGATAGATATGACATGACTTCTTCTGACCGTCGCGCCAAATTCGAGCCATCGCCTGGAATTCAGGGTGTAGTCAAAAAGACCTTTTCTGACCTGCAAGTCATTTGCCGGATTCCAGTCGGAGTCAAAAAGCACTAGGCGTGAGGCGCCAATCAGATTCAAGCCGGTGCCACCTAAATCGAATTTGATTGTCAAAATTTTATTTTTCTGTGAGAATCCATGAAAGCAAAAAATTACCTGCTTTCGTCGAAACAAGCAAGATGGTATTTGCGGGCGTCGCCGGATCGTTGAAGCGGTTGACAATTTTCTAACATTCTGGCGTCTTCCCAAGTGCAAAATAAACCTGTCGCTCCTTCGTTGGTACTTGACCGTCCAGTCGTTCGACGTTAAAGTTAAAGTTGCGGCAAAACGACGCCAGCATGTCCAATGTCTGGAATATAACACTCGGGTTAAAAAAAGAAGAACCCACCTGCGTGAAATTGCTGAAAATCACAGCCTTCTCTCCGGATTGTGCGAAGGCGACCAGCAGGCTTGCAAACACGACGAGCTTTCCTGAAAATCGAGTAAAAAAAACAGCAGCCTCCAATATCAACCTGAATTTTCGACAAATCCAGAAGTTTTGCTAGCGTATTGCTGGGCGAGCCGTTGGATGCGAGGCTAAAAAAATTATCAATGAAGTGGATAGCCGCGGATGAGTTTTGCAATTTTTTAAACAGAAAAATACCCTAGTCCCTTCTTCCAGGTTTTTGCCGAGAAACAGAGACGGATGATTGGCAATTGACCGCAAATGCATAATGATTGTCTAAAGAAAACTAATAGCAAGTAAAAAGCGCTTACAAGTGGATCGGCCATCATATCATCGCACAGCTCCTGCATAAGCTTCACCTGGAGTTGCGACGGGCGGCAGTAGAGGATGTACTCGGCTAAAAATAAAAACATTAAACCCGCAAAATCGGCGCACTTTTTGGGGGCAGCGCTTTCGCGTTGACCTCGGAGCCGCGGCGGATCATGATGTCACTGAGCAGCTCGGAGCAGCGATCCTGAAAAATCGGGCGTCATGTAAAAAGTAATAAAATATCAGAAATTAGCATAAACCCAGTATTTTCCGCTCACCCACGGTGCCTATATTTCGTGTCATTTCGTACCGCAGCCCCTGATGAGCGGCTGGTGCGCAATATGCCGCCAGATGCAGCCGTGGGACGAGATTCAGGTAAGACACTTTCGGGGATGCTAATCAATCCCTCTCCAGCAAATTCTGCCCTGCTTCCACTATTTCTGCCAGAAATGCCTTAAGAAGTACGAGGAGACGTCAAAGAGCACTGTGGGCTTTGGGATATCCTGACGAAGCTGTGGCTTTAGGCCTGTCCCTATGCCAACTGCTGCTCGCCGATCCGGGTGGCCGATGACGTGCTGTACAACGCCTGTGAAAATGATGTACGGAAAAAGTGGAGTGGTTCAATAGTTTAATCAATAGGACTGCAACCGGAAGATGGCGTTCGCCGGCGGGAAGGTGATGATCGCCGTCGTGTGCAAGCATCGGCTGTGTCTCGAGTGCTTCGTCTACGCCAACACAAAGATGTGAGTTTACAGCTTTTGGAGGCATAGTAGCGTGCAAAAAGAAGTTGTGAGATGTTTTCCTTCATGTAATTTCAGCTAAATGACCTCTATAAATTTAATTTTTGGAATTTTTTAATCTATTTTAGTTTTTTCATGCTGAAAACTATGGTGTCTTATTTGAAACGGAAATTGCTGTAAAAAAATTAGATTTTTCAACATCTAATTTTTAACCTATTCCAAATTTAACCTATTAAAAGCCGCTTACACGAATGCGCCCGAAATCCAACCGTTTCCAGCAAGAAGGTTTGCCCGTTGAGCGGCTGCGAGGCGATGCTCAACGAGGAGGACGTGCGCGAGAAGTGCGAGGGCCCGTGCAAGCAGGACAAGAAGCCCGACGAGATGAACCCGACGCCTTGCTGCCAGGCATTATAAGACTTCCGGCCGCCTATCCGTTTGAATCTAGGGTCAATTCTGTCGGGAATGCCTCGAGAAGGTGATGCAAAACGGTGGAAGATGCCCTGAGGGGAAGTGTATCAAGAGGAACGGGGCAAAGACCAAGAAAAAGTATCGCAACGTCAGGAAAGTAGGATCTTTTCACGGTTTTTAAATAAAAAACGGCAAATGGCTATTAATATACGCCATAAAACGGCAGCAAAATTCTGGCTTTATATAGGCTCTATCGCCAGAACCCCCTTTTCAGCAAAACTGCCTCGGCTCGGCCGAGTGCGACAACGAGCCGCTGATGAGCTGGCCATCGAGCGAGGAGTGCGAGCACGAGATGTGCGAGAAGTGCCTGCTGGCGATGCTCAACGAGGCCGAGAAGGAGAGTGGGGGAATATTCTCGAAATCCCTACATTTGCTTTAGACACGGTGCCCCGCTGCCCAAACGAGAGCTGCATGATCAACTACCGGATCGCCACGGTCCGCGCCCTGCGCACCATGTTCACCGACAAGGTGATTGGTGTCGATTTGAAATCTAAAGTCGAAAGTTTAGGCAAAGTATTTCGACAAGCTCGAGCTGGACACGAGCCAGACGGTCGACGACTCGGAGACGCCCTACAAGCATGTGCCCCGCGACTTCAACCCCACCGTCCGCGAGATTGATGTCAAAGTATCCGCAACTACGCGCATCTGTAGATGAACTAAACAACTTCAGGTGATGCTCAACGAGCAGGAGGACACCGTCAAAATCATCCAATTCGACAAGAAGGGCCGTTTCCTGGAGCTGATCCGCGAGGCCCGCTTTGCCCTCTCCATTTCTCCCACCGAAAGCGTGGGCGTGCATCTTGTAGACGTTCACGCCATCGGTTCAGATCTACGGCTACACGATTCGCCGTGGTGAGGGGATTGACGATGAGCACTTCCCGATCAAGGGCGCCAACGGCACCAAGGTGGTCGAAGAACTCGGATTTACCGCCAACACGGTCGTTTGCATCGATACCAGCGGTAAGAGGATGCGTGAAAATCTCAAGACCACTGACCTTTCAGGAGTCGTCGTCGCGAAGAATGAAGTTAAGAAGTGAAAGCCCTGCTCCTCACCGCTATCCCTACTAACTCTTAAATGTGCAATGCTTTATAGAAAATGTTTCTTGCTTTCCAAAGAATAAAGACGCTTCCGTGACCGACTATCATCTACCACACTATAAAACACACAAACCTCTTTGACCAACGCCGCAAACTCGGCAGAAGTTCCAAGTCGGCCCGGTTGAGTGAAGTCGAGCAAGGAATAGAGCTCGCACAGCTGAATACGGCTTTGATCAGTGGCCGGGGAGAATTATACCTCGTTTTGCAGCGGTGTTCCGGTAAGCAACAAGCGACGCTCCGCACCTATTGACTCCAACTAAATTTTACATTAAGTAATGGGAAGTTCAACAAACCGCAGTTCGTAGCTTCGCATCCGGGTTCTTTAGTCGATGCGCCTCGTCGCACACCAAAACGTCAAAATTCAAAGGCGCCAATCGGCCGTGATGCCTGTAAAAGCATTCTCGCTTACAACGACGCTTCTACCGTAAAACCATGTCGTAGCTGCAGATCAGGAACGGGTAGGCCGTGCAGGAAGAGGAATAGGTGGAAAAATCGGCTGGCGACTTGACTGCGATTGCCTGGAAGCATTGGACAGCACAGAGCCAAAAAAAAACCGGAAATTTGCCATAAGGGAACCATTTTCTGAATTCGGCCAGCCAATTGGCGACCAGAGATGACGGGACCACAATCAAAACCTTCGAGATCGACAACGACTGAAAACCGCAATGTGTAGCAGCGATTTCGCTAACTTCTTTTATTCTGATTTGTGCACTCCCGAGGGAATGCGTTCCAAAATTTGTTCGAGACACTGTTGGTAGGTCTCGGGGTTAATGCTAACCTCAAACTTGGGTAATTAAACCGAAGCTGTGGAGGGGTGGGTGCTTTTCTCAACTATCCAATGCACAGGTGGGGGTCTTTTGACGGGCAACCACACAACGAGCGATCTCTCGTTGTCTGCGTCTCTTGGAGTCTCGCGTACACGCGCCATTTGGGGTGAGAGAGACTGGGGAGAGTGGAGACGTCGAGCGGGAAGGGGGTGCGTTGTTGAGAGTGTCCTCTCTCCACGAGACGCAGACCAGGAGAGATCGCTCGTTGTGTCGTTGCCCGTCGAAAGACCCCCGCCTGTGCATTGGATAGTTGAGAAAAGCACCCACCCCTCCACAGCTTCGGTTTAATTACCCAAGTTTGAGGTTAGCATTAACCCCGAGACCTACCAACAGTGTCTCGAACAAATTTTGGAACGCATTCCCTCGGGAGTGCACAAATATCTTTCAAAACACTCACGTTGTTCTTCAGTAACGCTAGACAGGTCGAAATAGTTTGAATGCTCTTCCCCAGCCCCATATCATCAGCCAGAATAGCACCTCCGGGACATTTCTAAAACTCAAACTTGGGCTTCAAGCAACTTCAATACCGTCAGCCGTTCGTACATAAACAGAATTCCGTCCCTCTGATGTTCGCGCAATTTGTTCGCAATCCTTCCCTCGATGTACGCAGATTTCTAAAATTGGATTCCCAAAATTAGCTATCAAATGTACCTCATTTTCATCCAAATGCCAATTGTTAGCCTTAGCCTGCACACTGGCGAATGGGGAGACGAAGCCGCGAGTCGCCTTCAAAAAGGATTAACAAATTTCAGGCGGCGTCATACCTTTACTGGAGGTGCATTCAGGTCCAGCCCGTCATCGAGAGGGCGCTTCGCTGGATTCCGCGTTGCTAGTGGTTGGAGTTGAGGGGTTGCTGGCTTGATTACTGGTACTGGAGGTCTAAAAATCCCATGTAAATATACTTCCTCGCAAACCTGGGAGCCGCCATCGCCTCTTGGATTTGAACTTCATAGGCACCAAAACCAAATTCGTCACCATCGCGAATGTTGGCGATTTCTGCAGGAGTCAAGGTAGATCTAGAACAATTAAATAAAATCATAGCTCATCTCTCGGAGAAATTGCTATGAATTTTGAAAGATAACGAAGCCAGCGTTGATCGCTTGCTCGTGGACGCAAACATTTAGAACTGATTAGACCAACACGCTGGAAATCGCCCTTGTTGTATTTATTACCTGGATACTACATTACGCTTCCCGTCATCCCAGAGTAAACATTCGCCGTTCGAGGGACACTCGATAAAACCGTCTAGTTCCCATTTCTTGTGCTTTCGCGTTGAAGGGCGGGCGTATAAGACGACAAACCATGCGGTCCCTCCGCTCGTTGCCGTTGATTCGCCCATCTAGAAACTAAAATTCTGTTTTGGGGTGTTCTTTGCTCTGATATTGCTCTGCACGGGGTACACGCTTGGAAAATCCAGGACTCGTAAATTCATTTATATCTATGTGAAGAAGTGTGACAAAGGTATTCCCGAAAAAGGCTGGCAGTCATTTGCGGACTAAATGATAAGCACCTACGAAATAAATAATACGACACGGATAATACATATTATTCTCAGAGCAACGCGTTTTGGTGCAAAAAGGATCGATATCACAGCGGTTATTAATGGAGATTTGATCAAAGCACGGAAGAGAAGCCGAAGTAATTGAGGGACAAACTGAAGAAGGTCATTGAGGTACAGAGTCTTTGGTTCAACATAATCGTATTATACAATCGGCAACTAGGAGGCAGTGTAGTCAAAGACATTATGGCTTGTAGTTATCTGATAACCATGTGAGACCTTCGTGTAGTCCTTCTCCACTGGCCGCGCATGATGGTTGGACAATCCTATAAAACTATCGACGCCAACTACCGAAAAATTACCAATTCCTATCTCGGATCCGATTCAAACCCAATCGGTCTTGTATTTCGTGTGGTCGCATTGCTAAAGAAAAGTTATATATTGCAATTGCTGATCCCTTACATTCTGCCAAATCCTGTTTGTTCGCGAATACGAGTATGATAGCCGTCTTCATCTCACGATCGTTGATTATCCGATGAAGCTCTTGTCGCGCTTCATCAATCCTATAAAAAATGTTGAAAATAGAGAAACTACAACCTGTCTCTATCGGAGGAGTCGACTACAAAAATCAATGCTTGTGTGCCAGTGTAGTAGTGTCTCCACAGTGGTCTAATTTTATCTTGGCCACCCACGTCCTATAAAAGGCCATGTTTTCAGTGTAAAAAAGAGACTTACCCAAACATTAAACTTGATCTTTTTATGCGTCACCGTCTCAACATTAAAGCCGACGGTCGGAATGGTAGTCACCGATTGACCAAGCTTTAGCTTATAAAGAATCGCTAAAAATGACAATAATCAAGGAGAAACGGATGATTACTTGTCTTTCCGGCTGCATCCAAGCCCAGCATCAATATCCGCATCTCCTTCTTGCCATGGATCTTCGATAAAAGTTTCCCCATACTGAAACGCTGGGGAACCGCTGAAATTCAAAATTATCAAGTTGACGCTGAACGGACAATCAAGCGTAAGGTGCGAAAAGCGGCGGCTTCTATTGACAATAGATGAGAGTCAGGGCAGCTAGCGTACGCCCCACTACACGCTACTCGGCAGGTCCGGGAGAGCCCTTTTGAACTGGGCGCAGCCGGCTGCTCCAAGAACCATCGCCAACATTTTAGGGCCGATATGCATTGAGGTAATCAATCGCGTTAGGTAGCGCTTGCAGATGTGTCCATAAAACTACGGTATTATGGAGGTGAAGCGTTTATTCACAGACAAATTTGTGCAATGGGAAAATGCCAACCGATTCCGTGGGCCCTTCAATGGTCTTTCTTGGTGCGTGGCGTCGTCAGGCGGTAGATCAGCGAGTCTCGCCCCGGGTTCATATTCCAAATGCCGACAGCGACGTAGGTGACCGTCAGCGAGAGGAAGATCACCAAGCCTGGAAAACTGTTTAATGCGAATAATACGGCGCGAAAAGCCGCCAGGAATTTTCAAACCGGAGAAGTAGCCACTTTGGTTTTACACATTTTTTTTCGAAGATCCTAGAGTAGTTTGACGCGCTGAGCTTGAAAAACAACATATCAGATTGATTTTAGGTAAAAATCGAGCTCAGAGCGTCCTACCATAGAATCGGTTGGAAAAAAACCCACGGTCAAAGTGAATCCGCTAGACGGATATAGCGTAAAAATATCCATAAAGCCGAGGCAGCCAAACGAGTATACCTGCAACTATCGCGAAAATGGCCGCATAATCAGAGGAAACGGGAATCGTCACGTTGTACATCTCCCTGATCGCTTGAACATGGCCGGGATCCATCTGAAAATAATCTGTTTGGTGATCCTACAGACATATAGAAGAAAATTGAACAGAAATGAGTATCTTGCTTTTGCAATTTCAAATCAAGATAATTGTACAAAAGTCAAAAATCGGAAAAGGAAAATCCGGGTCGAAAGAGCTACGCGTGTTTCCAACGGACGGTTTTCCGTAAACAAGTCACCCAAGGAGCGTCCGCCCCCGGAACGCCGTCATTTTTCTTTTTCGAATTTTTCTTTCTTTGCTTCGCCTTTCTCAAATTTCAGAATTTTTCAAGGTCTTCGATCTCTCACATTCGATTACGATCATTTTCATGGAGTTCCACGACCGAACCCTGCTTCTATTCTCCGTCTATTCACCCCTCCCCCCATCGCCTATGCCCCGCTCTCCCGATCGTAAACCCCCCACTGCACCTCTGCCGCGGGTCCTGCAACGAAATTTCCCCCATACACGTGTGTGACGTTAGCGTTCGACGTGACATCCTTCACCGCATCGCTTGCTCATGCCCTCTTTCCTTTCATTGATACTTTCAAACTCGTTCCGGAAGCAGATAGTATTTTAATTTTTTTTCAGTTTACGGGCTTGGAATGGGCTTGACTATCTCCGGACTGTTCAACCGCCTTTTCGGCAAGAAACAGGTGTGATTTTATTAGGGTTGCTAATTTCGATCTAGGTTCGTATCCTGATGGTCGGACTCGACGCCGCCGGAAAGACGACGATCCTGTACAAGCTGAAGCTCGGCGAAATTGTCACTACTATTCCCACGATTGGTAAATATTAAACTGATAACATGCAACTTGTTATTTTGTAGGATTCAACGTCGAGACCGTTGAGTACAAGAACATTTCATTCACCGTCTGGGACGTCGGCGGTCAGGACAAGATTAGGCCTCTCTGGCGACACTATTTCCAGAACACACAAGGGTTGATCTTTGTGGTAAGTTTTCATTTCGGAGTAGACTTATTATTGTTCCGGTTTTGGATTGATTAGCTGATTTGTCTCTTTTTTAGGTGGATTCCAACGATCGCGAGCGTATCGAGGAGTCGCGGGAAGAGTTGCACAAGATGCTCAACGAGGACGAGCTTCGTGATGCCACGTTGCTTGTGTTCGCCAACAAGCAGGTACGCTCAGATTTTCTCTTGCGTATGCAGGCTATTTTTAGGATTTGCCGAATGCCATGTCGGCTGCTGAACTCACTGACAAGCTGGGGCTCCATAATTTGCGTTCGCGACAGGTTGTTGATTCCGCCGTTGTTTATATATTGATTTTAGTGGTATATCCAAGCCACGTGTGCCACGCAAGGACATGGTCTCTACGAAGGTCTCGACTGGCTCTCCAACCAGCTGTCCAAGGTCTAATTCTTTCTTCTAAAGCCCCCATGCCCTCTCATTGTGCACATTCATTATTACGCATCATTTTCACGGCTAACTCTGGCCACTTGAACCCATGTGATATTGCTTCTTGTGCACGCTACTCTGAATGTAACTCCGTCTTTCTTTTTCTGCGCATGCAAAATTTTTTACAAAAACGGCAAATCATTCTCGTGGCGAAAAATTACTGGTTGTATTTTATGCGGTAAAACACGGCCCGTGGCGTGCGCCGAAGCCTAATTTTGGGAAACCATTTTCTTGCTTTGGTGGATGTTCGCTGTTCATAATTATTTCCCATGCAAATGAAGTATTTATGACACATCCTAAAGATAGACGCCAGCACCAGAAATCGAAATTTCTTTTCATAGCAAGTGAGAGACACGTTGAGCCAGGTGGGACAGCGAGGTAGCATCCTGCACCGAACCCTCTATCCGCAGCGAGCCGTTCATGTATGCGGTCAGGGGCGAGATCGCTCCCGATAGCAGCCCGCTGAGAATCGAACCTTGCACGTGTAGCACCACGTTCCTGAATTCGATTTCCGGTTAATGTTTACACATACGGGTGTTCTATTGTGCCCTTAGCCGCCTTGCCGCTCCCATGCTTGAGATCAATGTAGAAAGACTCATGGCCTTCACAATGTATTTGGTAGACCTAGAACGGGGGTTCAAGATTTAGTTGATTTTCTGTACCTTGCCAACCGCGTGCGTTAGCGAATCGTCGATGCCAAGGTTTACTATGGCAAGCAGCTTTGTAATATCTACTTGGGGACCAGTTGGCTGTGGTAACTTTTTCGGCAGCGTGTCTTCTCCATTTAGCCCACTGAGGTCTATCAAGGACGCAGAAGTGTATTCATCCTCATCCTAAAAGATTTCAGGTTTTTCGCCTGGGTCCCCCCACTTTTTTCTGTTCTTGTGCCTCTTTCGCGATATCTTCGAGCGTCGGCCCGATAACGCTCCAGATTTGTTGGCCGACTTCCGACTTGGCGACTGCTGATAGGGCAGCCATTCCCATGTTTTCACCGGCTTTCTCGACCTGGAACACCTGGAAAAAGACAATTCGAACTGACCTTGACCTCCGAAAGCTCGACTTCCGTAATTTCCACTCCGTATTGCTGCGTGAAGGAGCCCATTTCCTCCTAGAATTCTATTGGTTTAGTAGTTTTTTGCACAAACTTTGACTGCTGTAGCAAGTTCACGTTTTTGATGTGCGTGACTCATGTCACAGACCCTCTTTTGGCTGACGTGCCGATAGAGAAGCGTCGATGCCAGCGTTCGGGTTGAAGAATCGCGCTCCTGGAAGAATTTTTGTTGTATTTTATGTTTTGGGAGCTTTGCCTGAATGGCGCAAACTGCCGCCATCACGTCACGAACTTTTAGATATACGGTGGCGCCAAGTTCTACGAGACCGCGGTCTTGCGTTATAATCTGAAATGGGATGGTTATTCTGTAAAGCTATTGAGACGAACCTTCAACGGCGGAACTGAGAATGCGTTGAGTCGTGTATCGACAAGGTGGACAGAATCGATGCAAGGCAATACCAGAGACGGTCCTGGGCCCCGAGGCTTCATCGCACGGCCCAACCGCATCACCACCAGTTTTTCGGTCGGACCGACGAGCTAAATGAGGGTTATGTTTTGTAGTGCAGGACTTTTCAAGTTTTCTAAGAATGTATCGCCTCACCTTTAGCGTAAAAATTAACGAGAAGGGCATGGTTGCTATCGCGAGAATGGCCGCGATGACGACGATGATTAACTCTGAAAAAAAATATGTATTCTGAATTAGAGAACTCTCAGAATCGTTTAGAACAAGGATTTATTGTTTAAAAAAAAAGGGGGGGGGTGACGAACCTATATAGGATAGTGGTTTCTCCACTACTTCCTCATCTTCCTGCTCCCAAGTGTCTCGTGGTGTATAAGTAAAACGCCCGACACTTTTCCTAGCCCATTTTCCGAATCTGCAAAAGTGGTCGTTTTTATGTATTTGTTATATTTAATTTACTAAGGACTTTTTGTGTAAACCAACCTTTGAGGGACCTGATAGCCCATCCGGTCGAGATCATTGTACTTTGCGTACGTAAATGCCGACTTGAAATAATCGGGATCGGTCCCAAATCGAACTTCATCGCTGGTGGAGGACCCTGGAAGAGCTCGGGCCATGGAAGAGCCGTTTTTGGACCTACCCGGCTCGTCGGGCCTCAGCGCGCTGTAACGTATCGAGGAGTTTGTCATTATCCAGGTCCGCTGAGCATGGGTATAATTGGATTATCGTAAAAGGGGGTTTTAGTATAGAAAATAGTAGATGCTATAATCGATGAAATATGATTGCTGGCTTTTCGTAGACTGCGTAGATGTCTATTCGAAGGTAAAGAATGGACCCCTGGGGGCCGTTGGAGACAAGTACCCCGACGGCAAATCGATGAGCAGGGGCCAGCTGGCTGGTTAGAGGGGGCCCGTAGCAAAAGGAGGGCCCGCCACCGAGTTTACGCTAAAATATTGGTGCTCTTACACTACTTGGCTCCTAATATTAATAATAGAAAGGAAAGAAAAGAAAAGGCATTTAACCTATTATTTAATTTTTTTAATTTTTTTTAAAACAACCAGAAATTCGTGGTTCCTAGCTTCTCCAAAATATTCCGCTAGTGCCAAAAGCCAAGATGAGAAACAACGAAATTGGCAGGATGCTTTTTAAAATCCTGAAAGTTTTAGAAAAGTTAACAATTATGAAAAGTCTGAAAAAGGATTTCGCAGACGCTAAAAGCCTAGTTTAGTAAAAAAATTACGGGTATACAGCCATTTAAGTTTGCGAAGATGCACTCATGAAGATATCTATCTAAGGCTGTTGACCAGCACGGGATGCTTCAGGCCTCAAATATTCATGGAATCCTCTGCCATGCCGGACCTTCAATATAAAATGCATACCGAAAGCCCGACCCTTTCTGCTCCCAATAGCGTTATTGTGCTTGTCGTAGCGTGTTAAACCGACAAGAATGAAAAAAATTAATTAAGATCTATGTCGCAAAATTCAAAAATTTGGAAGTAAAAAAAGGAATAAAAAGTTCGACCCATCAATGGCTGCCCACTGGGCCCAGCATTTCGCGGCGCAACTGGCGATCCCTGGAATTCAAATGTTTTGTTTTTTGACCTGTAACCTCTCCAAACCCTTACACTGATTTGTATAAATCCAAACCTACCGAATCCAACGGTACAGCGAGTACCAGCAATGCATCGCCGAGCCGCACGTCAGCGCATTGATCATCGCCAAGCAGCAAATCAGCGCTAAAAATAAATTAAAATAATTCTTTTGTTTAATCATGAATCTAGCTAGATCATCATAGAACCGACCGAAAATGGAGTATCCCTCAAAGCCGAGGCCCGGGAGGAGATGCCAGAATTTGCGCCTGAATTTTGCCATTAAAATCCATTTACCAACTGACCCATGGAGGAATAGGATCAAGAAGCGGTAGGCCGAGGCAACAGCCTAGAAATTTAGTCGTAAACTTTGATAGTTTTTCTAATTTTTATCATGTTTATTGCGTGCTCAAACTGGCGACTGTAATATAGTGATTTATGTAGACTTTGGTAAGCGAGCAAACTTACGTATGCGAGTGGATGCAGCTGGGCAAGCGACGGCTTCAGCGTCCACAATGCCGAAAATCCGCACAAGATCCGGGGCAGCTGAGGCATCATGTGGCCAAAGAACTGAAATTAGGGCATAAAAGGTTTTGTTTATTTTTTGGTATTCCTCTTCTCAAAACCGCTGACCCGGATCGGCCAATCATACGGCAGGGCGAAG
Source organism: Mesorhabditis spiculigera (assembly GCA_958295435.1). NCBI lineage: Eukaryota > Metazoa > Nematoda > Chromadorea > Rhabditida > Rhabditidae > Mesorhabditis > Mesorhabditis spiculigera. The sequence continues at coordinate 772,075 of CATQJA010002657.1, forward strand.
CTGGGGTAAATTTCCAGGGCCATGAAAACGTAGCTCCAGGCGCATACGCTCAGCATTGCCCCCAGACAGTTGACGATGAAAGCGCGCTAAATATAATAGAAATATGCATTTTATTAGTTACCTTAGCTTCATAGCGACCACACCCCACGCGGTACTGATATGCGTGGACGGGCGGAGGGCAAATCGCCACCTCGACGTGTCGAATCCACATTGGGAATGACATTCTGACCTGAAAAAGGTTCTAATAATTTAGCTGCACTCTAGAAATTTACAGAGGACAGACTTACGGAGGGCCAAAGGAAGGTCAGAACTTCGATCAGGTATCGACAGAAGACTCGCCGCCCCAATGCGAATGATAACCACGCAGATGTTTTGAGAACGGCCCTCCCGGGATCCGAAACACCGGGCAGAAATATTGGAAGTATCTCTCTAAAACAGTGGAGGAGAATACAAAATTAAATACGAAAATTGCATTTTCCGGAATGAAACGGAAAAAACTGCGGAAATTTAAAGTCATTTTTCTACCCGTTACCCTCACCCTTCTAGCATGGATTCAGTGCACCCAACGGGTGCGGCGCAGGGCCAGACCCCCGACAGCGAAATCAAAATTATCCCCAGGTACTTTGCTTTTTTTAAGCCGATCGTAGGCCTATCGTAGATGGCTGATTTTCCGCCCGAAGCACGGCTTTCGTTCGCCGGTCGTCACGACGTTCGTCCTCGAAAACCTCGATCCGTTCCCGGTCGCCTACGCAATCAAGGGCCGGGTAAGTAATCTCAAGCTCCTTTTCGTTAGAACATACCTTTCTTACAGGACCGTCATTTCCCGATCGTCAAGCAGGTGCACGGAATGATCGCGGCGAAGAGCCAATTTACGGTATGCAGCACGATACTGTTGTGCATCCATCTTTAGATGGAATTTTTGGTGCCGGCGCGGAACGACTGGCCACAGGACTGCGCGGAGATGACCAACAAGCGCTTCAAGCTGGCCGTGTTGAGTTTGGCCGTTAGTCAGCCGCTTTTTGACTCGTTGCAAGAGGTAATGAAAAAATCGCTTCATCAGCTGTCAACTTCGGTACATCTAAGCCTCTATTCCAGAATGAGCGCCCATCCGCGGCACGCGATCTATTCCGTGCTACCCCGCCGACGGTTAGGTACGGCACATGTCAAACGCTAAAGAAATCGATTACAGGCTGTACACAAAACTCTCATACGTCCTCATCCGCCCAGACGACGTCGAACCGGCGCTCTGATGAACCAGCGCTACCAGATTAACCATCAACACCGCCACGACAAAGCCGCTCGCCGCGTCCGTTGAACTATTTGCTTAATGATTGTCAGGGTATTGTATTGTACGGTTGCTTCCTCACCGCTTGGTCTTACTTGCTCATCCATTGCTTGAATTTATTAATCGAGGTTTCCAAGAAATACGAGCATCCAATTGGCATCACAACAACGAGCTCAAACACAGCAAAAAAAATACTCACAAAAAATCTGAACAGAACATTTCTAAGGAAAATGCGGATACTGCGAAACGGATCAAGGAAAATGTTCAAGCCCGGCTAACTTCTTCAGTGCTGACGACTGGCTCCAGTTCTTCGGATTTGGAGCTCAGTTCGTCGAGTTCAGGAGTTTTATCCGTAGAAGAACGCTGGTCTCCGTCCACGGCTTGACTAGTTATTTCACGGGCCCCCGGTAGAATCGTCAGAGAAGAGGGAGTCGACGCGGGACGAGCCTAAAACGACAGTTTTCAAAATTCTATAACAAGCATTAGACCTGGGCCACAGATCGTTCCCAATTCACAACTAAAATCTACCTGTAGTGGTTTAGCTGACGACTGCTGACTCGGTCGTAATTTACGAGCCGGGTTTAAATGATTGCAGCTGAAGCATCGAAATGCCAGATAATCAAACTCTGAAGGCAGCGCCATCCCATTGTGAGTGTGACATAGTGAGCAGATCAGCGCGTTTCTTGTACCTGGTCCCTCGCCGAGGCAGTAGTCGATAAACTGGAAAAGAAATTATAGCCACTAAGACCAAGACGTACCCGTTCCACAATTGATGGCGGTTGCCGAACCATTGGTCGTATCGGTAACGGGGCCTGGCGTCGAATAGGGGTAGAAACAGCCACACGCCGGCCACTCGCACCACGATGCACCCCTTGCGGAGTCGTTGCCGGGATTTCGGTGCGAATGTCCGTGGTTGAAGTCGTTTTGCTGGCTTTGGCAGCGGAGTGCGGCTCGGCGTCGTCGTATTTTTCGAGCAATTCACATGCCACCTAAAAGACATAGATAATGGACAGAAAAAAGGCCGTCGCTCAACCAATCCGCTAAACCACACACCTTAAAAGTTTTCGTCTCGCGGATCTCTTCCAGCGTCTCGTCCTTCTTGTGCATCGCCCAATCGAGGGCACGTTGCGTTTTGCCCACAGTGTAATTGTAGTAACTGTTGACCATTTTTCGCAGCAACCACAGTAGGAGCAGCCCAATGACGGCCGGGAAAACGCTAAGCAGGGTGCGGCTCTTCTCGGGGAAGTGTAGGATCAGCCAGGCGAGCGTCGTGGTTGTCAGGAAAACGATGAGCATCAGTGATTGGCGATGTGCAGTTTGGCGGCGGCCGGGCAGACCCTGAAAATCAAAACTTGTGGTAAATAATACGAAAAAGACAAACCTCCAAGGTTTTCTTGTAAAAATTGACATGGCATGCTATTGTCTCCAATTGCTCTTCTGGCGGGCAACGTCGTCGCAAGATATTGCCCATTCTTGCTCCTGTAAATGAAAGAGTGAGTAAAAATTTACAATGAAAAGGATATGAAACTTTCAATAAAAGAAATAGAAAAAAATAAATATGTTCCTTTCAAGAAAAATGATTCCGAGGAGTTTCCAATGATTTATACCGAGTATTGTATTATCGCGTACTCATCCAAAATCGATTTTTCGATGACTCACGCGAACGTCGGTGCAAAAGTGTCGGCGTAATAATTTTCGACCTAATGACTTTCGTTCTAATGAACTAACCAAGCAAGATTGCGAATTAACTTGTAAAATTCTACAATCTTTTAAAGGGAGATCAAAATTATATTGGTCATATTTCAAGCGGGCTCAAGAATTACGCAAAATAGTCGCTGCGCGCGGCAGGAGACTCCTATCTTTCTAATGTTATGTTTGTCCTTCCGGATCCTTTCGTCTATTTACTTGTCGCTAATCCTATATATTTTTTTCAGCCGTCAACCATTGTATGCGAGTGGTAGATACGACCACCTTTGACGGAGATCAAATTGCAAATAAATGGTGGGTTTTTTTGTCAGTTAACTCTATCTCAATTTTAGTTTGCGAACAGCTGCGCTACAACCAACTGCGCCGAAGCCAGAACTTCGGATCGTCATACAACAAGCACAGCGCTGAAGATGGTGCCGCCAGCCTCAATAGAGCTACCCCCTGCCGAGGAACGGGACCCGTTTCAAGCCCGACAAGGATACACGGAAGCAGCAAAGCGGAAGGCGCTTTCCGCGAATGTCGTTCTCTTGAGAGATGCTGATGCGCTCAATTTCTTTATACCCGAGTGCGAAGAGATGACCAACCCTCAACTCGGGCGGCAGCTGCGCAACTTTCACAAACAACCCATCGCCCCTCTTCTCCCGGATGCGGTGCGACATGTCGTTTTTGAGGAAGGCGATGTGGCCAGCGTACCAAAACGACGAAAGGCTGTCAATGCCATCAACCGGGCACTCCGCGAGTGTATCAGCGTCGAAGACGACGGCGCTTCCACCGACTATTCGGACATCGAGCTGGATTATGATGAAATGGACCCAGTCACCCTTCAGTATTTGGATGCTCGACGCCTGCTTTCGCGGTTTCAAACAACGCGTATCGAGGACTACATCGACGAGCTAAAGAGATTGCGTGATGGTTTGGAGGAGCAAACCCAGGCACATGCTAAGTGTACGTTGGAGGCTGACGCTGAGCTGGAGACTGGGCACCACTGTGCGAAAACGCGGCATTGGAGACGAAGGTACCACGCCGATATCATCCGTGCACAATTGGATCCGCAGCCAAACGTTGACCTTCGGAAATTCTCGGAATCAGCAGGCACCGTTGCGAGGTTCGCTGCGGTTGATGACCGAGTTCATGCAGAGATCTCAACTGGACTTGATGATGTACCGTTCACCCGAAAATCTGAAGCATTGTTACACAGTCTTGCGATTGTCCCAACTGCCACCGTGCGCACGAGGATCGACCAAAGCGCATGGGGGGACAAAGACTTGGTCGCCGACGAACATTCCCGATGCCTTCCCAACCCGTACACCGATGATGACCTTCCCGACGATGGTGAACAGCCCGGCTCATTTATCATCAGATTCAAGCCATTTCGCGGTGGTTACGGCTCTGATGACCAGTCTGATATTTACGAGGAAAGCGATGAAGAGTACCAGTTGCCAAAGCTGCGCAGTGGCACCTTACGCGTACCCCAAAAGAAGAAACGTGCTGACGGGAAGCATAAGAACTCTGCCCCTGCCCGCAGGTTTGACATTGATGACGTGATCCTCGATTATGGTACCGATAACGGCATTGCGGGACTGCCGACGAATATCGAGTACAAGCAAATTATAACACCGGGATTCCGCCCTTTCTCCATCCCGGAGGAGCTGACGATGAATGTTGATCCTGACGTTGCCCGCCGAGAGGATTCGGCTCACCGAAATTACCTGCTGACGCTACACGGCACAAAATTGTTGATCGAGCGCCGTGCCGAGAAACAAAAGAAGGACGCCGAGGCAAAAGCAGAGGGCAAACCGGAAGCAAAAAGATCAAAAAAGAAAATGCGTCCGTAGCTCCCTAATCGGTTATCGTGTTGCTTCATGTAATTCTGATTCCTCTTTTTACCTAGTATTTTTTTCGTGGTGGCTACAAGAATAAATTGTTCAGAGAATATTATGGCCTGTTTGACAAAGATTAACGGTATATCTAACCAATTGCGTTTCGGATATATTTTTCGACCAATGTTTGTGGGATGTAGTTTTGCGCGTGTGGGACTCTTCAATGTTTATTCCATTAATGCAACCGGGTGATAAATGGCAAGTTTCGAGTATTCAATAGGGCGGGTTGTGTTGACGAGTAGATCGGGCTCATGAACTGGCTGAATAAGGATTTAGGAATTTAATTCGAAGTTACCTTTAAAAGTTAAGGCGTCGTGTGCTTCAAAGCCGACCGCAAGCGAGGATGTAGAGGGGATGTCGCGGAATGCCGCTATCCGTGCCATAGTCCATCAGCTCTTCCACGACCTCTTTGCCTGTCAATTCAAAATAATAAGTTCACTTTTTCGGCACTACCCTCAACGATGCGGCCGACAACGACACCATCGCGGACCCAGGTGGCGGAGCCGGTGTAGAAGTAGAACAGGGAGGAGAAGTGCCGGGAGCTCCAGGAGAACGGCAGCATCACCAGAGAGCCGTCCCTGACAAAGGTCCCTTGACTTTTCCGGTTCAGGGGCGCTTACTGGAAGCAGGGGCCCGTCTGCCTCGCGTTCTCGACGACGACGCCACCGACGTGCGCCGGGTGAAACGTCGGCTCGCCATCCTCTGTATTCCCTGAACTGGATTTAGTTTGGCACGCCAACGCTACCGACGAGCAGCACACGGCTCGGCTTGTCGATCGCCGCAATTTTCGCGTTGGCATAGGTGCGAGGTTTAGCCCCGGTGTCCGAGTACTGCCCGGCGCACAGCTTCAGCAGATGTTCGCTGAGCTCGGGCTGTGCTTGTTGCTGAAGTTCCACTAGAAGGGCGGGAATTCTGGGGAGGGGTTGCGGACCCTACCGACAACGCGGCCCTCGGTGCCACGGTGGGTGCCGATGTCAAAGTAGACGAGCGGCCCGAGCTCGCAGTAGGCCACTTGGCGCCGGTATTGCTGGAAATTTGGTGATTTTGAATGGCTGAATGGCACCTTGGTGACGTCGTGGTAGGTGGAGAGTGCCTCGTGTAAGACGCCGAGTGTGAGGCCCATTTTGTCAGGTGGATCAGACGGAATGAGAGGGGATCTGGTAGTTTCGCCGCGCTCCGGTAAGTATTCTAATAGATTTTGTATTTTGGGTCTTTGTTAATTAGTTTATGTAGATTATTTCAGGAATGGTCGTCTCTCTTTGCGCATCGGCCGTTTGCTCATTACGTCTATCCAACTTTGACCAGGTGAGATCACCAACGCCGCACTAAAGGATAGATACCCATTAGAGCGTCTTCAAACGCGGGCAGATGTACAACTACAAAGTACCCAGGTCAGTTTCAGGTATATAAGGGCCGTGGTTTGGGAAAGAGTCATCCAATCCCTCTCCTCAAACCTCCCTCAAGGTCGTAACTAAGATTTCAATTAAAAATGTTGCCGAAAACTGTCTCAAAACCCTCGAAATCCGACAACGAATATCGCTTCTGGGGAATCCCCGTACAGGTGGGTGTCATAGTAAATCGACGTAATTTTTTGTGTGCTTATTACGAAATTGTTATAGGACGCACTCCTTGGCTACACAGCATTCGCCCTAATGGCCTCCACGACGGGTTCCACGCTTCTTGGCTGTCTACTGCTCGGACCATCGGGAGACCGCGACGATCCCAGGATTTGGCTTTTTGTAAGTGCATCGATATTATAAGTCCAGGCGAAGCGTCCGTCACGTCATTTGGCTACTTTACGCACCATAAATATTGAGTGGCTTACAGTTCTCCGCCGTCTTTCTCTACAACGCTTCGCCGTCCGTGCTCGCCGCGCTGAGCTGCAAAACGGTTTCGACACTGTGGATCAACCTCTTCATTGTTGCCTTTGTAATTTCAACAAGCGTAGCATAATCAGGCCATTTGCAGAACTCCCACGTAGCTGTCTATGGCTTTGTCGTGCTGACGGTGTTTGGTGATAGTTCCGGCGCACGCGGGGAAGCCTATTCACGAGGTAGGGTTTGGGATAGTTTTTGAGCCTTGGAATTTAATAGCATTTAGCATTAATATAATTTTCAGGTTGTTGCACGGCAATCTTGACCGGGGGCTTCCTGTTCATCGCCTGCCAGGTCAACTGTCTGGCCCTGCGCTTCCGGCGGTATACCCTGTGAGTTTAATTTTTTGGATTTTTTGATTATGGAGTGTGTAGCCGATTGTTTGTCATGTTTTATTTTTAAGGTCTCTGCAGCGTCAGCGGGAGGAAGAGAAGAAGCAAGTGGGCTTCATGCGCGAGGTCTAGGAAAGGAAGAGAAAAAATTATTGTTTTTTTTTTTGTTTGTTTTGTATAATAAACTTTTTGTTGTAGCGTTTGAAATGTTAGCAAGTATGCACTGTACAGCACGGGGGAGCGGAGTCCATTAAACTTCTTTTAGATAATCTAAAGGGCCGAAAAAGACTTCACGCGTTCTGGGTCGCGCCCGACGCAAAATTCAAAAAGAAAAATACATAGTAAAAAACCTAGAATCTTGCCTTTCCGTCCCTTTAATTCCAGATGCTCCTCTCCCGCCCGCTATAGCTTTTTGGATGGGGGATAAACTTTGCAGATGACGTCTCGACGCGACCGTAATATGCCAGCCTGCCCCGGGGCCCATCCGATTAAATGCCAATTTTTGGCGAGCAATTTTCCGCAGCACTCCGGGCCCCCGGGCCCCTTTAATTCCAACAATTATTTCCCCACCGCCCCCCACACCACAGAAATTGCCCCAACAGCGCCCCCATTATGGACAATTCAACTTTTGTGCGGCTGGCTGACGAGCGGGATGCGTCAAAAAGACTACGATACCCATCAATGCTCATTTAAAATATGCATTTTTCCATGGGTTTTAAGTTTATATAGATTTAATTTAAAGTTTATGTATAAATTTAGAAATTTCGGAGAATTTCGTTTCGAATTATCCTGGAAAAACATTGCGTAATCGAATACCGAAAGCGCGCTAGGTAAAACCGTCAAGTGGAGCGTGTCGTTTATACACTATATTGTGCACTAGTTACATTTTTTGATTAGATTCTGCTCAAACGGCCCCTTTAAAGCGTCTAAAACCCAAATAACCCAATAGCGGCCACTCGGTACTTTTTGTATACAACACCTAATCGCCCGCGCCACTCGGCGGCTATTTTCCGTATTTTTTCTACGTAATTCGGCCCGCCCGCGCGTATCGTTAAGCATTAATATGAATGTGTATTTCGGCGGGCTGTTTTTGGGGGAGCTGAGCACGAGGCATTGGCTTCTGAGATTGGGCGGCGCTTGAGGCTGGGAAAGGCCTGGTCAAGCCTTACTATTAGAAATCTCGACTTTATTCGGAAACATACGTTTCGCTCCTAATTCCACTCTTGGCCGGTTAGAGCTAGCAAAAAGCTACTAGTGAAAGAGCGACGCCGTCGTCCCGGACACTAAAACGCGGCGAAAGTGCAGAATTACGCGCGGCGCGTGGACTACATCATTTTCTCGAATTTGATATTTTCTGCTTTGCTGGAAAAGTTGGGTTTTTAAATTCTTTTTAGACTAATTGGAACCTCCGGCAAGCTGGCAGAGATTTTTAGGGAAAATTGGATTGTCTATAAAATTTTTTGGAGGTTCAGGCGCTTTTTAACTACTTTCTCACGATTTTTGGTGGTTTTAAAACCCCTTTACTACCTCTTTCAGCTCCGACAAGCTGACAAAGATTCTTAGGGAAACTTCTGCTCCTCTATTTTGGTTTTGACGATACTGACGTTGTCTCTATATCGTTACATAGTACCTTTATTTGCTGTTTATTCACTTTTAAAATTTTCAAAAATATAAATATTCAGAGACCCCGTCAGATGGCGTCTTCTCCACGCGGGTGGCTCGTGTACGCTGTGCTACTGCTTGCGCTGGCCGGGGCCGCGTACGCCCAATATTACGTCAACGTCGACGGGGCCGAGATGTTGGTGAAGAGGCAATTTTTCCGACTTTTTTGCTTTTGTTAAAGGGGCTGGCAAGGGCGGGGTGGGTTTAGAGGGTAGAAAAATGATTACGAAACTAAAATGCTATCCTAGAAAAAGAATAAAATGCTTTAGAAAAAATATAAGCTATAAAAGCTGCGTTTTTGCATAAAATTATGATTTAAGCAGCCTTTTTATAGTATTTAAGGGCATCTTTAAATATCACAAGGCTTAAAAAAGCTATTAACTTAAAAAAGTATGCGTTTTTTGAAATATAAATACACTTTTAATAGTGATTTTTGTAATTCTAAGAGTATCCGAAAATTACTTAAAGTTATGAATGATGAATTCTTTACAAAAAAAGTTGTTTTTACTTTTAAACCTACCTAAATCATGTAAAAAGCTTTACAACATTTCCGCTTTTCCGCCAAGCTTTTCGCATCTGCCGCCACTACCCCATAACTCCAAACTACAACCAAAAAAATTGCAGGTCGGACCCGGAGCACGCGTTCAAGCGCAACAACAACAACCTCAACAACATGTTCCGCATCGGCAAACGGAAATTGGGGAATATGATGCGGTTGGGATGAGGGGTGTTGCTCGCTGTCTCTCGCTCCTCTCTCATCTCTCTCGTTTTTACCACCAATCTTTTATCGTTTATTGCACCGCAACAAAAATCACGCCAGCAAAATGCGAAGCCCACACACACAATTCTCCAAGCAACGAATTTGCTATTTTTTTGTCCACCTGATTCTGGATAAATGTGAGAAAATTGTTTTTGAAGGCGTTCTGACACTTTTGGGGGGCAGAAATAGAGAGCAGAGACGCAGAGAAACACAAAATACATAGAAAATACAAAAAAGAGTGTAAAAATAAGAATTAGAAAGTTTTAAGGAGTAGAAAATACATGGAAACCTCAAAATTTGGAGCGAGACGGCGCGCGGATGACGGCTGCCGAGGCGGAACCCTGGAATTTTGCGTAGGCGTGGGCGTAGAGGAGGCTACGCACTACCGTCACTACCGTAGCCTTAGCCTAGGCTTAGCGTAGTCTTAACTTAGACTTAGCTTAGGCTTAGTTTAGGCTTAGCTTAGCTTAGCTTAACTTAGGTTAGAATTAGCTTATGCTTAGCGTAGGCGCAGCTTAGGCTTGGCCGAAGTTAGGCCTCGTCGATAAAGGCTTCAACTCGAACTAACCTACCTGCAACACAGAGGCGCCGCGGCTTTTGGATCTCATCCTCGAAAGGTTGTTCTCAGCCGAATCGGCCCTTTCTTCGGCGTCTTCGAGCTGGCACTGCACTTGGCGGTACTTCGAGAGCGAGGCGCTGGCTTGCTCTTCCTGAAATTGGGCAGTTAAAGCTCAAACTTTGTCTAAATGGCACTGCGCATAGGTGTACAGCGGAGCGTTGCGTCCTCAAGCCTACGCGACACTCCTTTGTACACAACTTTCAGGGCGCACGTTTTTTTATAATATCTTCTTTTTTTAACGTACCGCTTCGTCAATGCCCCTTTTCTGATGCTTGATCTTTGCCTGGAGCTTGTCGACAAGGCTCGACAGCCTCTCGGCCCCCTTCCGGTCCTCCTCAATTTGGAACTGAAGCTCCTTTCCTCGGCGCTCGTTGCGCGTCAGCTCCTTGTTCGCGTTCTGAAAATTTAAAGCTTTACGTTACAAAACAAAAAAACACACAAGAAATTCTGGCGGATGGGAGTAGAACCAGGGGATAGAACCATTTTTGAAAAACAGGAGCCTTACCAATAGACCACGGGAAAACCGGCGCTTTTCACTCTTCCCAGTCCCTTTAACTAACCTGGAATCGCCGCTGCTCCGTCTCGAACTCGAGCTCCAGGTCGTGGGCGCGCTTCTCGAGCTGGGCGATCACCTAAGAAGATCGGTAGTTGGTTTTAAAGGACCATGGAAGGTACGAGAAGCCACGCCCACCTTCTTGCCGCCCTTTAGAGCCGCTGCTTCTGCTTCGTCAAGGCGGGTTTGTAGGTCCCGCAGTTGCTGCTCAAGCGCCTTTTTGGAGCGGTCGAGGGCCGCTGAAATTAGAAAGTAGCTCTTTCTCTCGGGATCGGGATCTCCTAGGCTCTCTCTCTCTCTCTCTCTCTCTCTCTCTCTCTCTCTCTCTCGCTCTCTACCTGTATGATCCGCCTGTTGCCGTAGTTGTTCAGCCATTCTTTGAGCATCAGCCTGTGCCCTAGTTGCATTCTCCTCAGCCGTCCTGTACTCGCTGATCGTCTCGTCCAAATCCCCATGCAATGCCTGCACCTCGCCCTCCAACTTCCGCTTCGCATTTTGCAGCGAGCCAAGCTGTGCGGACAGTTCGTCAGCTTGTTGTCTAGCGTCCTGGGCTTCCGCGTCGGCCTGCCTTCTCGCCCTCTGCGCGGCGTCATGTGCAACCGACAGCTCCTCCTTCTCAGCCTGAACTTAGGTTCGTTATATCGATTTCTTGCAAGCTGGACTTTGATCCCGTATGAGAACCTTACCTGCAACAGTGTCACCTTCTTCTCCACCGCGAAATACTGCTCGCGCAGATCCTCCTTTGCCCGCTGTTCATCTTCAGTCTGTCGTTGCAGCTCAACCAGCTGCTCTTGATGCTTCCCCAAATTCCGTGCCGCATCCGCATTGGCGGCCAATGCCTGCTCAAGCGCCAGCTGCAACTCCCCGACGTCAGCGTCAAGTTTTTTGCGGAGCCTGGCGAGTTCGGTCTTTGCCTTCTGCTCTGTTTCTAGCGATTGTTGCATACTCTCCATTGCGCGTTGGTGGTTGCGTCGTGTGTTCTCGAACTCGTCGTCTTTTTCGTGAAGTCGGCGCTCGATTTCGGCGCGGATTTGGGAGACTTCGACTTGGGCGCGGAGAACCTGGAAAAAAGGTTCAAGGAGTTCAAGGAGTTCAAGCGACTCAAAGAGTTTAGCTAGTTTAGAGGGTTCGAGCCGTTCAAGGAGTTCAAGCTGTTTACGCGCTTCAACTAGGACGAGGAGTTCAGGTCGCTTAGAGAGTTTGAGCGGTTGAAGAAATTCAAGTAACTCAAGGGGGTTAAGAACTTCAAGGAGTTAGAGGCGTTCAAGGGGTTCAAGACGTTCAAGCCCGTTTTAGTTTAAGAGTTCAAAAAGCTCCTCTTCCCACCTTGCTCTCCTCGGCCTCAAGCGCAGCCTCAGCCTCATCAACGGCATGCTGCATTTCCTCCTTCTCCAACTCGAGCGTCCTCACGATACGATTCATTTCTTGCACGGAACGTCCGCCGTCAGCTAGCTGTTGTTGCAGATCTCGCACTTCGATTGCCATTCCGCCATTTTCGCGTCTCAACTCGTCGGCCTGTGCGGTCAGCTCATCCAGACTTGCGCGGGCTTTTAGAAGGTCCGTAGCTGCGTTTCTAAGGTTAAAGATTTTGCTGGAGTTTGTCTTGCGGGTTCCTTTAAAATTTTTGCTTATCTTAAGCTTAGGTTAAGTTTAGGCTTAGACTTAGCTTTAGGCTGGGGCTCAGGCTCAGGCTTAGGCTTAGATTAGGGTCGGTTTAGGTTAAACTTAAGCTTAGGTTTAGGCTTAGGGCTTAGATTAGTTCTGGCTTAGGCTTCGCTTTGCCTTATGCTTAGGTTTAGGTTTATGCTTAGGCTTAGGCTTACGCATAAATGTGATATTAACTTCCTAAGCTCATGCTCCTCACCTGGCCTCCCTCTGTGCAATGTCCAGATCGGCATTCATCCCCTCCACCTTCCTCTTCCATTCATCAATCTGTCTATCAGCCCCTTTTTGTGTCTTCTCCAATTGGCTGACATAATTCTGTGCCCTCTCCACATCTCCCTGTGCTTCTTCTAGCTCATTTCCAAGCCGAGACTTTGCTTTCTCCAGTGATGTGACCTTGGCCATCGCCTGATCGTACGTCGCCTGCAGCTCGTTCAGTTTCTGCTGCTGCCGGCGGCGAACGTCGTCGAGTTCATCGGCTAAAATTGGGCAGGGTTAGCAGTTTATTTTTGGAATTCCGGGGTTATTTGGCCACACAAAAACCAAAAAAGGTTTTTCGTTGATTTTACGTGTAATAACCTCTTTAAACCCCTTTAAAATAACCGAATCATACCTTTAACGAGCTCCTCTCCCTCATATTTCGCTTTCCACCCCTGTATCTCTCCATTGGCCTTCGACAGTTGCTTCAATAGTTCATCTCTTCCCTCGGCTTCTTCAGCTATTTGCTCCCTCAGCTGCTCAGCCTCCAATTGATATCCCCTGGCCTGTGCTGCATAATGTTGTCCCTCTCTCGTCTCTTCATCTGCCGTCCTCCTCGCCTCCTCTAGCTGGCTTTGTAGCTGCACACGTGCACGAGACGTTTGGGATAGTTGCTGCTCAGCGTCTTCGATCTGTTTGCCGAGGTCGACGTTGGAGCCGGCGAGGCGAGCCTTGAAAGATCTTTAAATCTTTTGAATTTTTGGCATGCTAGCAGAGAAACTTTGGGGAAAAGGCTAGCAGAGATTTGTTTGGAAGGTCTAGGTTTAAATAATGAACTGCTCGAAATCGGCGGCTTACCTTAACCGATGCCAGTTCAGCTAGCTGTCGTTGCTGCTCATCTGCCTTTGTCTGGAGCTCGTGCATCTGAATATTTGTATGGATTTATGCCTTACCAATCCCCTTGTGGAGGAAGTGGATGGGCGGCAGATCGGAAAAATAAGTTTTTCGAAAAAAAATTTTCTTTGTGCGCTAAACGTTTCATACGGCATCAAGGGTTATTTTTGACACATTTAGACAAGGTTCTGGACTTGTGCAAAAAAAAGTGGTCAAAAAGCAAAACGAAAAAATCGTGAGCGGATCCGTACCCTGGTCACAATCCTATCAAGCTAGTTGCTTACCACTCGGCCATTCAACTGGTGGTTCCATACTAATGGGAGAGCCTAATAAGGCTTCCCTCGAATGCTAATTTTTCGCATGCAAATCATCATTTTCCGGAAGTGCTGTATCTCTGTCCACAGGCCTCCGTAGCAAAATCGGACAACGGCAACGTGTTCTCCGTGGTCGATTACCCGGGGGTAGCCGCGAGCGTTTTTCCAAACTCCACCCTGTGGGCGTGCCCTTCCCTTGTTAGAGCGTTTTTATACATCTCTCTCTCCCTCTCTCTCTATCTCACTCTTTCTCTTTCTCTCTCTCGCCTACCTGTATCTCCAACTGCTTCGCCATCTTCTCATTATGCATCCTGGCCGATGTCTCCGTGTCAATATCAGCCTGTATCTGATCAACGTCATGCAGTGCCTGCAATCGATCCCTCTCAGCCTTCCCCTTCCCTCTATTTGCGCCTTCAAGCTGTTCAGTCAGTGCAGCCACTCCATCCGCATGTTTCTTCTTCATGGCCCCCATTTGTTCTGTGTGTGCCTGGTTGAGGGCTTCCAATTGCTGGCGAAGCTTCGCGAGTTCGGCCTCTCTTTTTCGGTTAATTTCCTGTTGGGCTGTGGTGGCTCCTCCGGCTTCATCGAGACGGTCGGCGGCTGCGTCAAGTTCGCGTTGAACATCGGCTTTTGCGCGTTCGGCGCGGGCGCGGGCCTGGAAAAAATAAAATGATGTCGCTGTCCTTTTACACCTCTCTCTCGATCTCTCTCTCTCTCTATCGCTCTCTATCTATCCATCTATCTGTCTCTCCATCACTCGCTCTATCCCTCTCTCACTCTCCCTATTTCTCTCTTCCGGTCTCGCTGTATCGCTATCTCTAGCTAGCCCTTTTTCTCTCTATCTCGCGATCTCTATCCCTCCCTCTCATACTCTCTCGCCCGCTCTCTCTCTCTCCCACTCACCTGTCTCTCCGCCTCGACCTCATCCTCCAATTCTCCAATCTTCGCCATCCCCTCCTTCACTTGCCGTTGCAGTTTCCCCACCAGCCCTTGTTCTTCTTCCAATTTCCCCTGTACAGCAATATGTTCAGCCTCCTTCCGCTTCAATGCTCCTTCCAGCTCAATCCTCATCCTGTGCACTTCATCCACCCTCTCAACCACATTTCCCAATTCGGCTTCCACTTTCTTTCTCTGTTTCTCAATATCTGCTCTTGTTCTCTTCTCCCTCTCCAATGCATCTTCAATATCGTCGAGTGCTCTTTCAATCTTGGCTTTAGTGCGCGAACTGAGGTTTTGCTTGTCTTCTTCGGATTGTAGTTCTTCGGTGAGGCGTCGATTCGTTTCTTCGAGTTGTTTCTTTTCGCGGTTGATTTTCGCTACCTGTAAGGAGGAATGTTTTGTAGGGCATCAGGTGGACCAGCCCTTTAGTGACAGAAGAAAAGCTAGCAGTGATTATTTGGGAATCTAGAGGCAAGCTAGGCCTAAGTCCAAGCCTAAGCTAAACCTAAGCTAAGCCTATGCTAGGCCTAAGCTCAATCTAAGCCGATCGCAAGCCTAAGCTAAGCTTAAATCTAAGCTTAAGCCTACCTGCTCATCCTGATTGCTCATCTCAGCCTGTAGTGCTCGAATTCCTTGCTCCTTAGCCGTCTTCTCCTCCTCAACAGCCCTAAGCCTCTCTGCCGCTTCATCCAGCTGCCGTCGCAGATTCTCGAGATCAGCCTCGACCTTCTTCCTGGCTCGGCTCACATCTCCGTTTCTTTCTTCTTGCTCCGCAAGTTGGTCCTCTAACTCGGCTAGCTGCTTCTTCGAGTCGTGGCACAGCGCTTGCAGCTTCGACAGCTTTTCCTCGGTTCCGCTGGCCGATCCCTGAAAAATGGAGCTTTACATAAGTCTGAGGCTAAGCCAAGCCAAGCCTAAGCTAAGCTCAACCTGAAGCCGCAAGTAAGCCTAGGCTTAAGCCCGACCTAAGCCTAAGCCTAAGCCATATGGACAAGCTAATACATGTTAGGGCAACCTGAAGTCAAAGTTTTACGCTTAAGCAGAAGTTTTACGCTTAAGCAAAGCCGAAGCCTGAGCCGAAGCCGAAGCCTAAGCCTAAGCTTAGCCGAAGCAAACGTAGGCTAACCCTACGCTTAAGCCAAAGCCTGACGCAAGCTGGGCTAAAGCCGAAGCTAAGCCCAAGCCTAAGCCGAAGCCGAGACCTAAGCCTAAGCCCAAGCCTAAACCTAAGACTAAGCCCAAGCCTAAGCCCAAGCCTGGGCCAAGGTCAACTCTAAGTTTGTCTGAAACTTAAGCTAAGTTAAGGATAAGCCCGGCTTCAGTCCGACTTAACCCTCGGCCAGCTTCTCTATTTTCATACCTTCAACGACTCCAACTCGGCAAACAGTCGATTCTTCTCCTCAACCAATCTAGCATGTTCCACTTCTGTCTGTTTCCTGGCCTCTTCTTCTACAACCACCAGTTCCTCAGCTTTCTTCAGTCTCTCAGCCAGCTTCTCCACTTCCTGTCCCTCTTTTCCGGCGGTGAGTTGTGGGCGTATCTTTCCGAATAGAAGATACCAACTCCACGTACGCACTACGGTCCAAGTACGGATATTCCGCTGTAATACGAGCAAGCCGGTGCGTTGCGTCATGCGTCGTCTGCGGTCGGCCAGTCCCAAATGCCAGCGGATGGAGGCTTGGAAGTTGGTGAAGACGGCCGACAGTTTTTCGTCTCTGAAAGGGAAAGGATTGTTTCAAGAAATTCCTCAGGAATCTTTGCTAGTTTGCCAAAGTCCTAAATGCCTAAAGGAACGCTGCTAGCCTACCTCTCCCCCGGGAATTCCGCAAAGAATCCACGCTAGCATACCTGATATCTTCGAGATGAGCCAGAACCCCGGCCTTGAAGAACACCTTCGTCTTGCCGATGCGGAACTCTTCTTCCTGGACTTGACCTTCTTCCACTAGTTTCGACATCATCGCCTCGGCCGCCTTCTTTGGCTGGTCGAACGCCTTGGCCTCGTTGGCGGCCAGGATACCGTAGCGTTGACGGAAGTCGGGGTGGAGACAACGATTGGGGTAGCCCTGGAAGGAAGCGCTAGAGTGAAAGAGAGAGAGAGAGAGAGAGAGAGCGAGAGAGAGCAACAGAACACTACCTTCCGGCAAATTCGAATTCCCTCCAAAACACCGTTACAAGTCAGCTGGTTGAGCACCAACGGGGCATCGATGAGGCCTGGAAAATTGGGTATACTAGCACGGTTTCTTTAGGAAAACTGGACTGACTGCTTGGCAGGCCAGCAGGGATCCTTGAGGAATCGTGAGAACTCACCGGATGTCTTCTTTTCATTGGGGATTATACAACGGATGAAATGCGGATGCGTCTTGTTCAGCATGGCCATCAGGTTGTTCAGCGACTCTCGATAAAGCATCGACACCGTCATGAACGACCCGGATTTGCCCTTTTTCTTGCCGCCGCCAGCTTCTTTGTTGCTCGCAGCCTGTTGATTTGCATATTAAAGGGGATGAGAAGGCAAAAATATATGGATTTTGGGACATTAAAGGCACTTGCAAGGCAAAAATCCATACATTTCGGGGCTATGAAGGTAGAAGACAAAAATCAATAGTTTGCGGTTTGAAAAGGAATTTTTTTTTGTTTTTAAGGAGACTGGGGAGTCGGGAAGTCTATGAAACTGCAGATCCTAAAGGTTGTGGCGGGGCAAAAATCCATAGGGTCATTTAAAGGGACTGAGAAGCCACAATTTATGAATTTGGTCTCTTAAAACACGAAAAACCCAATACTTTACCTCCTCCTGGGTGACATAGTCGGCCCAGATCGTGTGCATCAGCTCGTTGCCCTTGGACGCCTTGAGGACGGCGATGAACGAGTCATTGAGCGGGTCTTTGTTCTTCTCCAGCCAGTTCGTCGCGTTGTACCGCACCGTGCCCGCGTAGTGCTTCATCGCAAAGTGGGCTTCAGCCTGGAAAATTGCAAGTCACAGATTCTTTAGGGGAAAAGTCTAACGCGCTGCGGTCGCGTCGCGTCTCTTAGAGTGAAAGAGCGCAGGTCTTTAGCGAAAAGAAGGCACGCCGCGCGGCCGCGGCGCGTTCACGGTCCATTTAACCGATTTAGAGTTAAAATGCTGCAGCTGAAAGGCGTCGCGGTCGCGTTGCGTATACGTCACTTGCCGAGACACGAACGCTAAGTGCTAACGCGTTGCGGCGGCGTCGCGGTTGCGTTGCATCAACGCCAACCCTACAAATTAGCCAATCTAAATGCGCCACCTGTTTCCCCTTCGGCGGCTTCGGCTTCTCAAAATTGGGATGTTTCCCGAGGTGCTGATCGCACAGCTTGAGGGCCAATGTTTGATCTGTAGCCTTTGGCACAATGCATTCCTCGTCCAACATTGAGATGATGCCTGAATCATGGATAACTCAATCCACTACCGTAACCCCCACCAAGCGGCTTCTCAATCAGTTCGATGCAAGCCTGGAGGTCGAGCCCAAAGTCGATGAACGTCCATGCGATGCCCTCACTAAAAAGGGTAGCATTACATGATGTAACCGGTTTGGGGTACAGAGTTTTCGTCCGAATTACATGACGTAAAGAGTTCTCAGACGGAATTTTCCAGCTTGACTCTTTTCGCGCCGCTCCAGCTATGGAGCGTAATTACATGGCGTAACTGATCTACCCCCCATTCAATGGCCTAACCGGTTAAACCTCCCGACTCCCCGGACTTTCGTGTCGTAATCGGCCCAAAATCGCACCGTTGATACTCCTCCTGTTCGAGGACAAACATGTGGTGGTTGAAGAACTGCTGCAGCTTCTCGTTGACAAAGTTGATCCACAGCTGTTCGAACGAGTTGAAATCGAAGATTTCGAAGCCGGCAATGTCCAGCACGCCTGCAAGGAGGAGGATGATCTTTTAAGGGGAGCGTGACGGTTCGAGTCTTCAATTTAGCGATATTTAATATGGATATTTTTGGTTTTAAAGGGACTGGAAATGTAACACAAGTCCGCCAATCCATTTCTCTGCGTTCGTGTAGCGGTCCGGAAAATCCCATAGGGTTTCTGTGCCCCAACGGGCCTTGCCAATACCTTTAAAAGCCGCCCCTCCTACCGTAGCCGTGACGTACCAATGAAATAATCCCTGGAGATGCCCTTCTGATCGAGAGTCTTATTGCACATATGGACAATCCAGGTGAAGAGACGATTGTAGAGACCTTTGGCCATTGCACCAACTGACCATTGCACTTGGTCCACTGTTTGGCCCTTGGACACCCACTCGGCGCCTACCTAAAGCGGCATACTAGCAGGGATTATTGGGGAAATTGGGTGGAAATAAGGTAATTTAATTGAGACATTGTTGGAGATGGTTTAAGGTTTTTCAAGAGGAGAGAGAGAGAGAGAGAGAGAGAGAGAGAGAGAGAGCGAGAGAGCGAGAGAGAAAGAGTAAGCGAGAGAGAGAGAGCGAGAGCCTGAGATATGGAGGGAGCAAGGGGGAGAGAGGGAGAGAGTGAGAAAGAGAAAGAGAGGGAGAGAGAGAGAGCGACGCAGTGAGCAAGAGTGAGCGAGAGAGAGAGCGAGAGCGAGAGAGATGGAGAGAGCAAGGGGGAGAGAGGGAGAGAGGGAGAGAGAGAAAGAGAGGGAGGGAGAGAGAGAGAGCGAGAGAGCGACGCAGTCAGAAAGAGTGAGCGACAGAGAGAGCGAGAGCGAGAGAGATGGAGAGAGCAAGGGGGAGAGAGGGAAAGAGAGAGAGAGAAAGAGAGGGAGAAAGAAAGCGAAAGAGTCAAATCCTTTTCCAAAAATTTCGCCATGTGGCAGAGACAATTTCCCCCATTGCCCACCTTGACCCTCGGTTTGCACAGCGCATTCAGCATCTGCTCCATATTGACTCCATACATCGTAGCAGCCCTCTGTGCTTCATCAGTCCCATCCGGTTCTGCCTGTTCTTCCCGTGGCCGTTGCTTGAATCGCATATTCCCCATGTGCATCATCGCCGCCACGACCTGCTCGAACTTGACGGTCATTAACAAGACAATACCTTGAAGCAGTTCATCTTTTCTTCAGCTGAAAAGTTGAGGATGTCGAAGGACTCGTCGGTCATCTGGAATATCGAGGTTCATAGGATTTGATATCGGAATGTCGGAATTTCATAATGCCCAACATTTCAATATTTTAAACTTTTTCAAAACATCAAATATTATGCCAAAAATTCAATATTAATTATGTCGGCATCCAAGTTTTAAAAAAATGTGATTTTAAAGGTATGGTGAAGCGAAAAATACCTGAAATTCCTCCTTGTCATCGACGCCGTCAATGGTCAACTCGGCCTGGGCGACGAACCAATACTCCGAGACGGGCTTATCGAGCAGTAAATCTTTCGGCAGGTTCGGCTTGTAGCCGGAAAAGATTTGGTAGAAGATGTGGTAGCATCTGGAATTTTGTGGTACTCTCCCACCCGCTCTCTCCCCTCTCTCTCACTCTCTCTCCCTCCCTCACCTCTCTCCCGGAGCTTGCCGTATCACCCTCGACTTCTCCAACAAGTAATGCTCAATATCGCACGACGCGACGCGCCCGCTCCGCGAGAAGTGAATCCGGATGAACTTCCCGAAGCGCGACGAGTTGTTGTTCCGAACCGTCTTTGCGTTGCCGAACGCCTACAGCAAGCTGGTCGGGATTTTTGAGGAAACTACCTCCAGCACCGGGTTCGTCCTGACGATCTGGTCCTCGAGAGTCACTTTTTGAGCATCAACCCGCACTCCCTCGGCCTCGGTTTGGCGCTGGCCGACGGCGGCAAAGTAGGCGATCACCTGGAAAATTGGGTCGCATTCAATTAGGAGAGTAACTGAATTCATTGAAGTTAAAACAACTGACCTTCTTGGTGTTCTCGGTCTTGCCGGCGCCCGACTCGCCGGTGATGAGCATCGACTGGTTGGTGTGGTCGAGCAGCATGTTACGGTATGCCTCGTCGGAGACGGCGAAGAGATGGGGCGGCATTTCGTTTCTGGGGAAAATTATTTCTCTTTCTCGCGCGCTCTCTCTCTCTCTATCTCTCTCTTGCTATCTCTCACCCTCGTGCTCTTCCCACTTGCTCGCTCACTGCAGCTCTTTTTCATTCTCTGTCTTTGTTTCTATCGCTCTCTCACTCTCTTTCTATCTCAATGACTGTCTCTCTTGCTCTCTCTCTATCTCTCTCTCTCTTTCTCTCTTTCTCGCTTTCTCTCTCCTCATCCTCACCTCCTCTTCCCCATATACATATTCGCAACACTTTCCGTGTAGATCGGCAACCTCTTGTACGGGTTGATGACGACGCAGAACAGCCCCGAATATGTCTAAACCGTCATCCAATAATCTCTGCTACCTTGCCCTTACGTATATGAGCATACAAGCGTATCGTGCCCTCAAATTGTGCAGCACCGAGGCGTCGTTGAGGAACGACAGGTTCGACATGTCTTCGGTTTTCTCGAATTTCGGCGGGTTCATCTCGGAGCAGGCGTCCTTTTTGAAGGTTTGCTAAAAATCGGTGGCCGTATTCTGGCGGCGCAGGTAGCCTTACCTGGTTGCCCTTGGCGGTGATGACGGTCACGTCGTTCGGGGTGCTGGAGGTGATCTCGGCGGCCACGAAACCGTCCTCAGGATCTGGGACCCAGACGTTTTTCTTTGAATCGTACGGTGTGGATTGGTCCTGAAATCCTCAATCTTTTCGCCAGATTTTAAGCTGTCGCTGTCCCTTTAAAAGTTGGATATACGCCTTATTTGGCGCATTGCGTATCTGTCGGCACCCAGTCGAAACAACGCGTCGATTTTTGCCTTCGTAACCCCTTCAAACCAATTCTCAAACCGTACCTTGAGCATTTGCTCTCGTGATCTTCGCAGGAATTGCCACCCCGGATCTCGTTCATAATCGTAGATGGCCATTTTACCTTGAAAAAATTGGGTTAAGGCTCGTTTTGGGGTACGGTAGGAAATCAAAATTTGCTAGCTGAAAAAGGCGGTATTAAATTGAGATAAGATAACCGAAAAAGTAGAGTATTGAATAGGGTTACGGTATTTGGAAGGGCAGTTTGGTGCAAAAAGTATGGTAGGTGACATTTCAGAAAATACATAAAATAGGTTATGGTATCGGCAAAAGGAAAGTTCTGTTAGCCTAATAAAATACGCTATCAATTTGGATTACGGTAGCTCGAAAAACAGTTTCATTTGGCTACAGTAACCCGGTATTTGACGCAAAAAAATCGGAAAATATAGTTGCAGGATATAAAAAGAGCATAACCAGAAAATTCCGTTTGACTACTGTAACCGGAAACATACGGTAGATAGCCCAGAAACAAACAGAAAATTGATTTGTAGGATCGTAATCAGAAAAGGAAGGGGCACTACGGTAGGCAACAAATTGCGGTGGAGGTTGGGCTACGGTAACTTCAGAAACGCATTATTTATGGGGACTACGGTAGTTTGCAAAATTACGGTGCTTTGCCCGGATACGGTAACCCAAGTAGTATACGATCAATATCCCAAAAACCTCTATAAAAAATCTGGATAAAGGTGGGGTAGCTACTTTTGCGCTGTGACCACAGCCCGGTGGACAATGGAATGTAGTGTAATCCGGGAGTATTGTGAGGAATAGGCAAATGTGAAGGCAGGGGGACAACAGGGACAGCCGCTCGGAAATGGGCCCTAAGGGGGGCAGGGCCAAGGATGGGCCCTCACCTGGTAGAGGGGAGGGAGGGCCCACACCCACAGATGTTGCCAGCCAGCCCACACACCGGCCCGATGGAATGTTATGACCTGGGGCTAGGAAAAGCACGTCCCGGATATCAAAGACCACCTGTGGAGGCGAGTGTGTATAGGAATGTATCGTAGCTCTTTGGAAATTTCACCCTTGTTGTCGCGCTCCCTTTAAGGGGACGACGAAACGCGTGGAATACTCCTCCCACACGGCGACTATGCCTAGAGTTGAGCTTCGGCTTAGGCTTGGCGTAGCTTGAGCTTAGGCCTAGGCTTAGGTTTAGGCGCAGGCTTGGGCTTAGCCTGGGTGCTGGCCTAGGCTTTGGGTTTGGACTTAGGCTTGGGTTTTGGCTTCGGCGTAGGCTTTGGGCTTGGATTATCCTGAATGCTGGATTGGGTTTAGCTTACGCTTTGGCTACGGTTTTGGCTTAGGCTTCGCCCTAGATTATCTTAGGCTTAGGTTTTGGCCTAGGCGTATTCCTTGGCGTAAGGAAATCTGCGTAACCTGCGACAATTACACGCCTGACCAAGTGATACCTAAAAATAGGCTTCACGTTTTTCACGTTTCAGTGTCGCTTGGCATGCCGGTAGCTGTCGAGACCTAGTCGATGGATGACGTCGATTCTGAGACATCCTGAGACCGCTAAAGGCAACAATTTTCATGGGGCAGTCATAGTATCAATCGGTTTGCGATTAGGCCTGCCGTTGTTGGATTAATAGAAGAAACTAGCTTTTTGCAGGAGTACGAGCTTTATCTTTCTCTCTCTCTCTCTCTCTCTCTCTCTCTCTCTCTCTCTCTCTCGCCCTTCCTCTACTTCTGGCACCGATCCAGAAGTTCAAAGATTTCCACCCCAATCCTCAAAACAGGTGTCGCCCCCAATTTCGACTTGTTTTTGCCAACCCGATGCGATGAGCGGATTTAATGCCACCCCCAGCACCCGTTGGCTGCTTGCCAACCCCCACCGGGTCGACTCGATCAGCTGTTACACCCCCAAGAACTTTCTAGCCATCGTCCAGCACGCACGCGTATAGAATTCGAGACTTCACCGGGCCCCATTTCGGCTTGAACAAAAGAAAAGAAAAACCCGGGGCCCTGGTGGTCGTCTCCACAGATTATGGGCCAGATGTGGCGGGGGCTGACGGATTGCGACGCCGCTGTGTGCATATGTTTAGGGCCACAAAACGGGCTCCGGCTTGCGACAAATGAGCCGAGCAACAAGCCGCAAAAGCAGAGAAATGCGGCCCCTGAAAAAATTGACAAATTTGTAGTCCTGGAAAAAAAAAGAGAAATGGCTATAATTCTTGAAAATCGAGCAAGTCTGCCTCCGGGCGTTTGGAAATATGCATTTCAGTCACATAACTTTTTATCAACCAGAAAAGATGCTTTTTAATTTTATAAAGGCCACAAATAGCAGAAGCCACCAAAGACTGGGCAAATTTTAAGAACCCGAAAATGATGATCACTCTTCAAAAACAAGCAAAAACTGACTCGAAGCCTTGGAAATTGATCTAGAAGTATACATAGCTTTTTACTAACCATAAAATTTTTAAAATTTGGTTTTTCAACGTTTTTCTGGTTTTTGCAAAGTGAATTTACTCCGCGCCACTCAAAGGCATCTGCGGACCACTTCCTAAAATGCACCCACACCACCGTACCCACCCCGTCGACCAATGAAGTCGAGCACGAGGCAGACATCAATGGGGAGACCGGAAGGAAAAGCCTGATAACCGGCTTCAAAACGAGATCTCCGGCTGCTTCAAGAGGATAAGCTTATGCTCTAAATGAAGCCAGCACTAGAGCTTCAACGTGACTTTATCAGGGCTGCATTTGTAGTCGTTTAAACTCCTTCAACACGGCCTCTCAATTTTACGCTAAACTTTAATAACATCCTTCTCTCCAAAATTAGCTCGTGACATTCCAGTCTTCTCGTTGTTTCGTATCCCACGAAACAGGTCCACCCCGCCAGCTTTTCCCAGTTATCACTTCCCGCCACAACATCACGCGCTTATGCAAATGGATGCGTTCAAAACGGTCCCATGTAGCCAGCCCGCGCTTCCCTCATATTGCCTTCACATGCCCGGTATCTACGCAAAAAGCCCCCAAGTTGCCCACGGCAATTCCCACCCAAATGCCGCTACCAACTAAAATTTTTGGCGATAAAGTCCGCGGACTTCCGGTGATTGACAAGCTGCTCAGGTTCGTTGGTGAATGCGTTGTTTGGCGTAATTCCATTTTTTTTCCTCTCGGTTTTCCCCCCGATTGACTCTTTTTAATCCGTAATTTACAGAAGAAATCGCCGTGGATCGGATGCGTCTTCAGCCCCGCCGCCGTCTCATAGAATGGGCCAATTCGTAAGCAGCCGAAAGAAGACCGCTTCGGAGAGCGAGCCCGGTGCGCGGCCTGGCCAGCCCATCTCGGTAAGGGCTATTTAGGTTTTTGGGGTTGTTCAAAACTACTTTTTTCGCGTCGAGTCCAAATATATCCGATGCAGGAGGCCAAAACGCCAGGTTGCTCCAGAATTTAGTTTCCAAAATCATTGTGTGACTTCCATTTTCCCAATTTGGCACTTTTTCATTGGCAGGTATGGTGAACCATTGCTTCGGATGGAACAAAGCCTTCTGCTTGGGGAAGCAATAAATTATAACAAATCCTATAAGTCATTTATATTTCATTTTCAGCTCGCCGGCTCCTCAGCTTCCGCCAAATTAGCCCAATACATGGAATTGTTCAAGGAGCGCGGCTACTTACCCGATTTCTTGCTGATTCATGAACATCCGAGGTAGCGCTTTCTTGCTTTTACGGACGAAGTTTTTTCCAGCTCCATGTACATCGATGAAGATGGCGACATTGCCAACGAGTTCTATGCGGAGGACCAGCTAGGCACCAAACGGCGGCTTTGCCGGATTATGAAGAATCTCCGGCCACAGGTGCTTTCGTCAGCGTTAATTTCATCTTTATTTTTCAGGGCACCGAACGGTACCAAATCCCGCGTCTGAATCCCGATTGCCCCGTCGTCATGCTCGAGATGAAGGCCCCATGACCCTAGGATACGGAATTAGTGTTTGTTTTTTGTTGTTGTGTGCTCGTCAGATCTTTCAACTCGTCTCACCGGTTGTGCCCTTGTTGCGTCCCAAAAGAGTCAGTACAGATTTCTCCCGCCCAGAATCAGCTGTGTACAAAGTTTGCCCATCTCCTTGAACCGTTTTCGATTGAACCGTTTGGTCACTCAGTGTCTCGCCTAGTCGTCTTCGCCCCCGCGTATTAATATTTTGCAATGTCCGTGCACTCGCTGAGATATTTTTTTTGGAATGATAAAAACATTTATTGCATTTGGAGAAAGTCGCAAATCGATCACTATTATTGACGTAAGATTTAACGAAATATTTTCAGGGCGTGGGAGGCAGGGCTTCTTCTGGGTGTAAGCTTGGGGCTAGTCGCTGTCTTCCTCCATCAGGGTGTTGGTGGGGCAGGTGGAGGCGGCGGCGAGGTCGACGTAGTATTCGGAATCTATTCCGGGCTGCGTCGTGTAGTGCTGGAAGCGCTTTTTCATAAGGTTGACAGTTTTCACCGAAACTTTTCAGGGTGCATGGATTTTGGAGGAGAAAAAGCTCGAACTCACCCAGCTTCCTCCAGCGTGATAATCCATTGGCGAGCGGGCCGTGTCCACGATCGACGAAATTGAGGAGAGGGTCTGAACACCCTGGCTGTTACCATAATGTCGGTGCTATGGAGAATGGGGAAGATGAACAGAAAGCCTGGCGTTTTGGGACCGGGCCGAAAACTGACTCTGCGCTTCTTCACCTCGGAGGAGTCGCTGTGCTCGGCGAAGGGGAGCGTCTGGTCGGGGCTGGTGCGCTTCCGCGAGCTCGTCGACACCGGGGTGGTCTTGAAAAAGACTTGTCATTTGCTCGTTGTAGGACCCAACCATTTCGCTGGCCGGGATGGCCGTGGAGACGTGACGGTCTCCCTCGGCGCTGGCGATGATGGCACGCAGCGCCATCGCCGACTCGGCTAGCCGCTGCTCGCGCTGTTTGAGGTGTTCCTCGACGACGTCCAGCTGAGAATGTGGACATTCGGCCGCTCAGGTGGTCAAACCTCGACGAGCTCGGCCTCAACTCGGCCTTTCCACGAGGCCACGCCGTCCAGCACTCCCATATAGGCCTGCTTGCCCTGTGCGCTTGTCTAGAAAATTTGTTGTTCCAGGAGCTTAGTTTTAAGCTGATCCTCGGCCCGTAACGATTACGTAGAGTCCGCCGATTTTTATCGTCGACTCCCGTTCGCTCACCATCACTGCCTGCCTCCCGACTTCCATGTCGTAATTGTTCGTCTCCTGATCGCCGCGCGCCTGCTCGCCGCGCACACCATCTCGTAGCAGTTCGATCGCCGCCTGGACGTCTGTGTTTACAGGCGCTAAACCGTTGCCACTCACCGCAACGTCCATGCGGCAAAGATCGGGAATTGTCGGGCCGCCCGCGCGGCAGCAAGTGGATAGTAAAAAATGGCTTGTTTTTGCGTCAAGCTTGCTCTCGGTTTTTATTAAAATTTTATTCACTTCCGGTCACACATTCAAATTGCTATTGAAGCGGTAGCCGCGTTTCTGGAGGGTATGGCGGAGGTAGTCGATTTGTTTCGTCTCGACCGGGCTGATGCCATTCCGGTAGAACTAAATTTTTTGAAGTATTTCTTTATTTAGGGAATTTCTTACGACAGCGAATGTGTTGTGTGCTTCATTATCGAGGACGTCGTCAGGTTCGTCTTGGACAAGCGTACATCTGGAAATTTTTGAGGTAAAACGATTATAAATGTCCCTTAAAATTTACTTTTACTGCCGTTAGTGTATATTAGCTATTGAGTATAGCTTAGTTTAGTTTTATTAATATTTATACTAGTTTATTGCTAGCTTTCAACCTAGATGGTCAAAACCTAGCGTTCGCTTACCTCAATGACGGTTTTGACAGGATTAGGGCCGCGTAGAATTTCAGGTGTGATTGTTCGTCGACGAGCATGTATTGTGCGATGCCCTCGTCGAAAATCTAAGCAATTTTGAGATACCATCAGCCTTAGAATTAGATACCCGAATATTCGCATCATTTTCCCAGGCTGAATCCCAGTTTTCGACGACGGAAAAGACCTATAAGGATTATTGAATTTCTCGAATAATCTCTGCTAGTATCCTGGTAAGAGTTTAGTTTAATTCCCTCCAGGATCTCTGCGAGTTTGCCCTGAAAATTTCGCGCACCTGTTCCAAGTCAATATGCGGTAGTGTTGGACGGAGTAGCCGGGTGGAGACTTCTTTTTCTTTCGGCATTTTTTAGGAGCGGGTCTAGGTATCGGAATTGAAACTTTAAAACCAGAGACGAAAGTAGTAAAAGTAGAAAGAGAAAACAAAGGGTGGCCTTGGGGGAAAAACGTGCGGAAATTAGGCAGCGATCAGAGCGGGGAGGAGGAGGATGAAGAGGAGAATTACACAAGTGCGGGGAGAAAAATGACCTTGCGAAATGACCACTGGGTTTCGTGCGTTTAGAAGAACATGCGAGGCGCAAAAAAATTGTTTTTCACGTCAAATTAAGGGTAAATTTGATAAAGTTTTTAGGGGCTAGAGGGAGAAAAGTAAACTTTGTATTTTGAGCGAATCGGTTCAAGCTAGCAGAAAGGTTTTAATAAATAACAATTCCTTTTTAGGTTTTCGGAACGAGATGAAATCGAGGGCTGGCTAGCAGCAGACATTTTGTATGACGATTTTTCCGGGCAAAAATATGATGCGAAAAAGTTTTAAAAAATTTAAAAGGCGTTTCAAAGGAAAAGAAAAGACGTTCCAGAAACGTTATAATTAGATGACAAGGGCAAACTAGCAGAAAACATTTAGGATGCCAACCGAACGGCCGTATTTTCGACTCGTCGAGCTGGTAAAGTGTCTCTTAAAGGGATTAGCTGCGTGGGAGGGGGCCCGTTGACAGTTCAGCGCGGAGAGGTCTGTCAAGCGGATACGATAACGGGTTCCGCCCTGGGAATCACGAACACCTCCCGTCGATCGGATGGCCGGCGGAAAACGATCAAAGAACGTGGAAAAACCTCCGAAATCTGGCCCCAAATTGCGAAATGTTTTTGAGGAAATTGGAGGCGAATAAAAAGTTTTAAACGAGAAATCAGAATCGACACGAATAATTTAAATTATTTTTACCGATTTACGCAAGTACCCTTCTTCGCAATTTCATTGCGTAACCGATTCACACACTTTTACATCGCTGGCGCGGCAATCGCGCTGCGTTTCGAAACCGCCGCAAAATTTGTATGGAACCAAAAAATCTATAAAACCTAAAAATCGGTAAAAATTGTCTAAATCTAAAAATCTACGGTGACGGCTTGCCGGTTCCTTTAGAGTGACTCGAACGGAGAGGGCCAACCGGAACTCGCGGAAGCTAGTGAAGAGAAGAAGAAGAGAGAAACAGAGAGGAAAAAACCACTCCCTGTTTCTAACTCGTCAATTTCGAGACGTTGCTGTGGGTGGGCATTGGAGGTAAAGAGCGACAAGAAGACAAGCCTCCAGAGTGCTATTTGCCCCAATATTTGCTATTTGCCAATGGGAAGGAGAATGGGGGTTGGGCCCCCTGGGTTGTGGGCCCCCATTCTCGCCTGTCCGACTTCAACCCCCCGACATTGGCAATCTGCACAAATATGGGAGGCATGGTATTGGAGGCGACGCGCGGGGGCCCTATTTGGCATCGGCCAAACACGGGCTAGCTTGCAAAGTGCCTTTTGGAAACAAGGGCAGGTGGAGCATGCTGGCAGAGAAAATTCAGGAAATAGTGAATTTTGGCTAGATTCTAATCGGTACGGTATTTTTGGTTATGTGTTTCGTGCAGACCGGGTGGCATAGCAAAAAACTTTGTGGAAATTCGGATCTGGGCGTGGCAGACTAACAGAGAAAATTGAGGAAGCAGTAAAAATTGGCTAGATTCGAATAGATACTGTATCATTTTTTTGATCGAACGAGATGGCACCCGAGCAGAAAATTTTTAGGAAAATCGGGTATATTCGTGGCAAGCTAGCGAAGATTTTTGAGGAAACAGTAAAATCTGACTGGGTTCGAATAGCTACGGTATCGGTTTTGATCAGGTGTGGAGGGCAGGCTAGCGGAAAATTTTGAGGAAACGAAAAAAATCATCGCTCGGAATAGTTACGATATTTTTTCATTGGTTTTTCGCGCGGGCTTGGCAGGCGAGCAGAGAACTTTGTGGAAAATTGGGTTTGGGCATGGCAGGCTAGCAAAGAAAATTGAGAAAAACAAAAAGATATCCGTGATTTTAATAGATACGGTATTTTTCCTCAAGGCTTTCTGCTAGCATACCTTAAGAATTGGGAAATTTGGTGAGTTTTGAGCCCAAAAAGCGCAAGAACCCGATCTGCGCCCGCCGATCAAAGGCGCCGCGTAATTTTGCTGAACGCATAAATATAACCATAAATATAGGTAGTAACCCGGGGATGGGGAGGGGAAGAAGCGGCGATAGGTTGAATGAGGAAACCTTTGCCATGACACCAAATCGATAGCGGCCGGCGGTCTGGGGTGCTGGCTGACCAGTCTATTGTTCAGGTATGGTTTTGGAGAAGAAGTACCCTAAAATCCCGAGTATAGTTCCGGTACACTATAGCGATGTAACAATACAAATGACGCTCTAATAATATGCGTCCCCGCCCTCTCACCGCCAAAGCGATGTAAGCCAAAAGAAGCGGTGAGGATTTCTTAGATCAATTTCTTTCACTCAAAATGCTGGAAATAGTCCGCATGTGAGCAAATCTTCAATCAAAATTGCTAAAATACCTTTCCTGGACAGAGTTATTTGCAAGGAGCCGAAAAACGAAACACACCTATTTACGGTCATACGGAATTGCAAACGCTACGTACGTTTCACCCGGAACTACTCGGGATTTTAGGGTACGATTAAAGGGCTGCCGACGGCATGTGTCGATCCCCCCCCCATCAACAAATTGGCAAGTAGCCAACAGGGCAGAGATCGCGCCCTGGGGAGAGGCGCAGAGACAATTTCTTTCCAGCGCGTAACCGATTGACTATGCCGTCGGCATCCCTTTAAATGCTTTTGAAGGGGGAAACGGATCAAAACGGAAATTCGGAAAACGGGAAAAAGTGAAGCGCTGCCCCTGCCAGTGCATCAGCTGTGGGCACTGAGTAAGCCGAAAAATAAATATTACCGCGCGGGGGTTGCGGCGAACTGATGGGGAGGGGGGGGGGGGGGTTTGAACTCGCCTGTTTCTGGGAGGTGACCAACCCAAAATACAAATACTTTACGGAGAGTTGGGAGGTAAAAACCCTAAAGTTTGTTACGAAATCTAAAAAGGTGTTTTTTAGAATTTTTGACGTGATTTTCTGTATGTAACGTTTAGCAGCGGGCCGTCTAGTGATGTAAAGATTTATTATCGATTTCTAGTGATATATTTTGATTGCGATTTTTTGGAGTAATATTGATGAAAATAACCTTTTAATTTGTAGTTTGAAGTCTGTTGTATTGCGGTTTTTTAATAAATATAATTTTATTCGGCATTTTGTAGTTTATAGCCTGGGTAAGCAAACTCCCTATTCCTAATTTTATTGTATTTTCTGTAGATTCTTTGTTTTTGTAGTTACGTGTAGCTTGTGGTTGCCAAAGCTAGAGCCTGTACTTTGTAGCATGATGGCATTTTTGTGGAAAACTCGGGCCTGTCACGCGCACTCTAATTCCACAAAATTCTCTGCTCGTTACATTCAAACCGGAATAACATGTCGTAACCGATTAGGTGCTTTTAACGCATAAAAGTGCAAAATATAAAATTTTATTAATCTGATGAGATCAACGGCGGAGAGAATGGCGCGAAAAAATGGCTTCAATTTTCAAATTAAGTCATAATTATCGTAATCGATTTATATGGTTTTTAAAGGTATTGGGAAGGCAAAATTGAGGCCCATCTGTAGAAATTCAAGGGGCACGGAAGCTCTCGAATTTTGTGGAAAATATCGCAATTTCGCGGCTAAACTTGATCGCCGTGCGCCTGCGCATACTTTTTGATGATCTTCTCCTCGCGCAGCTTGACGACCTGCATGAAGTTGTTCACCTGAAAATATTTAGTAAAATTTAATAAGTGAAAATAAAAACAATTTTTAATATGAAGTTTGAAAACACAAAAAACTTGATTTTTAAAAATTTTAATTTTTCTTAAAATTTTGTATACATTTTTTATAAAATTCCTACCATGATTGTGATCGGCAACGCCAGCACCATCACGCCACAAACAATCGCGCCCGAGCCGACCATTTTTCCCGCTAAAACCGGGAAAATTTTACAAATCCAACTTATTTTAAACAGTAATAACATTAATACTAATTTTTAAATTTAAAACTAATTATTAAAATAAGGAAAAATCGATGAAATAATCAAAAAGGATACCTTACAAGATTATAGAAAAACTTACCAACTGTCACTGGGACCAAATCTCCATATCCTACAGTAGCCATCGTCACGACGCTCCTGTCAATTGGTTACGGTAAGAAAACGATCGTATAAAAATACGGTATTTACATTGGGCTTTTAATAATAATTAACCGACCACCAAAACGCTGCCGGGATAGAGGTGAATTTCGTGTCGGGCTCGTCCCGTTCGAGGAAGTAGATGAGGGTTGAGAAGAAGATCACCTAGAAGAAACAGTCTCCCTCGCTACTCTCTCTCTCTCTCTCTCTCTCTCTCTCGCTTGCTCTCTCTCCCATAACTCACCACAGTAGCCATCACAACCCCAACCATCTGCATCTGCTTCTTACTCTTCCGGATCGTCAGCGCGAAGTTGGCAAGACCTAGAAAATATAGTTTATGGTAGATAAGAGTTATTACCAGGTGAGAATCTGCCAAGCTTTGCGATGCGAATGACGCGGAGGACGCGAAGGAGACGGACTGTCAGAAATGCCCATCGTACCTTACGGACGTTGTCGCCAGAGATGCCGATCTGAAATTAAGACTGGGATACGCCCCCCGATAATGCCAAAGCACCACATTAAAAGCTAAAGTTGCGTGTCGTACGCATCTTCAAATGAATAGTAACCCAACTATTCCACTCACCAATATCAACAACATCTCGATCAAAAACGGCGCAATCGACAGCAGGTCTATGACGTTCAAGAACTGACGGGCGAACGCCACTTTCCGCGGCGCTACCTTGAAAACGGAACGCTACGCAACGCTCCGAATAGCTTACCCAAAACCGCAGCGCGTACTCTATCGAAAAATAGATGACGCAAATGTTCTCGACGTAGTTGAACACGGGATGCTCCACCATTTCGGGGGTTTCGCCTGGAATTTTGGGGATTTTTGTCAAATGGTATCTGCTCGTATGCCTAAATTTTGGGAACTTTCGCAAATTGTCTCTGCTAGTATGTCAGGTTCTAGGTAGCAAAATAAAAAATAGTTTCGCCAATCTCGATTTTCTCACCTCCATTATTCTTTTTGACTAGTACCCGTTCGGAAATTGTATTCGGCAGATTATTCGGATATGTAGGGTACGTGGCCGTACTGAAAAATTTTCTTATTTTGCTCCGTAGCAGCGGTCAAGTTAAATTTAATAATTTATAACATACACATGACTGAGCTCGTCCTCCCCGCCAGCATTTGCTGGCACCTGGAACTCGGGAATCGAGCCCAAGATCAGCGCCGCCACGCTCAACACGACGAACGAGGTTGAGGTGACTTCGAAAGCCTGCAAAGAGTAGAATACAACACATAAAAAGTAGCTTTACACCGAAGCCAACATCTAAGCTTAGCCCAAGCCAAAGCTAAGCCTAAGCTAAGCCTAAGCTAAGTTTAAGCTAAGCCTAAGCTAAGCCTAAGCTAAGCCTAAGCTAAGCCTAAGTTAAGCCTAAGCCTAAGCCAAGACTAAAACTACGCGAAGCCTAAGCTAAGCCCAAAGCTAAGCCTAAGCTAAGCCTAAGTAAGCCTAAGCCTAAGCCAAGACTAAAACTACGCGAAGCCTAAGCTAAGCCCAAAGCTAAGCCTAAGCTAATCTTAAGACTAAGCCTAAGCATACGCCTAAGCTAAGCCTAAGTCTAACTTAAGATCGCCTAAGCCTAAACTCAAGCCTAATTCTAAGCCTAAACCCCTAGCCTAGGCTAAGGCTGAGCTGAAGCTACCTAAGGCTAACCCAAACCTTCTCAATCTCACTCACCTTCCACCACTTGCTATTAGTGTGCCCCTCCAGCACCAACCACAATCGTCGCCTCAACTTGGCGCACCGTACCCCGATGAAGTGGTCCTTTTCCTAAAAGACCTCCATTTTCAGGAAATTATCGTAGCGTAGCGTAATTTGTTGTAGTTTGTAGTCCGAACCTAAACTGAGCGACACACCCCTGCATGCCAGAGTTTTTTAGAGAAGGAGGGAATTGTGGGAGGCATTCCGAGGATTTGGGGGGTTTTGGGGGGTGTCAAACCTTTTGAATAGCCGCTTCTTCCTCCTGAAAAGGCAAGGGGAATGAAGAGATGCAGAGGGAGGGAGAGACAGCGAGAGAGAGAATGAGCGCGACAGAGAGAGAGAGAGAGAGCGAGAGAGAGCGACAGAGAGCGACAGAGAGAACGAGAGAGAGAGAGAGAGAGAGCGACAGAGAGAACGAGAGAGAGCGAGAGAGAGAGCAAGGGGGAGAGAGAGAGCGAGAAAGATAGAGCGCAAAAAAAAAATCGCAATCCAGTATTCTAACGCCCTTAAAACGGCATCAATGCAAACAACCACAGGAAAAATCCGCTAAAAGCCATTATTCGCCCAAAAATTTGCATTAATCAGCCCCCCAAAAATTGCTACCTGGGATGGGGCGGTGAGGGTGAATGCGTATTGTGTAAATGGGGAGCAACACTCATCCATTTTCGATTTGGACACCGCCCAGAAGCGTAGTTCGGCCATGAATTTGTCGAAGCACAGGTCCTGAACGGTGTCGCTTATAGCTCAAGCTCAACTTCGCTCTCACTGACTCTTGCTCCTTCTCTCTCACAAACTCTCTCTCTCTCTCTCTCTCTCTCTCTCTCTCTCTCTCTCTCTCTTTCTGACCTTTGGCACATGCAGCTTGCCGGTGGCGAAGAAATCATAAATTGGATCAAAGTATCTAAAATGTAATGTGGCGTGAGGCCATGCATTAATAATAGTTTAGATCTCATAATTTTTTACATACCTAGGTACCCGTTCGAAGAAATATTCATCAGTATCCTCAAAATACCAATCTGCCCACTGGCGACGATGCTCGTGGTTCATACGGACAAAACGGCCTGGAAAGAGCGAGAGAGTGAGAGAGAGAGAGACAGAGTGAGAGCGAGAGAGACAGCGAGAAAGAGAGAGAGAGAGAGAGCGCGAGAGTGAGAGAAGTTTGTGAGAGAGTGCGAGAGAGAGCGGTAGAGGGAAAAAGAGAGAGAGAGCTAGAGAGAGACGGAGAGCTAGAGCAACCTAACAACGTCTTTGGCCCAAATTTCACAATCGACCGCGTCCGTATCCGATAGCTGCTCCCGCCAATATTCAGCCGTAGAATCGAGTCCTAGACAGTACTAATGACACGCCCCAAAAAATTACCGGAATTTGTTCACGGACGGAATTTTTGTGGGCATTTCGCTCGAGGGGCAGTCGACCTTCGAGATCTTCGTTAAATCCCGCATCTGAGCCATATCTGGAAACAAAGGTTGATTGTGTGTTTTTTTGCAATGTAATACACATTTCTACAGTAAGACTGTGTTCTATAACAACTACACACAGTAAGCGCCTCCTACAGTATGCTAAATTCCTACTTTTCCATCAGCGGTACTTTTTCTACGGTCGGGTTCTTTTTCCATCTTTTCCGAATGAGACTTTTCCTACAGTATAAGGTTTTCTAACGTATCCCATTTCTACAGTACGACACTACAGTAATATTCTGTGATTGCCTCTGATTCAAGCGGCTGACGGATCCGACGTGACTCCGTAGACTCCGTACTGACATCTGAGCAAGCAGGCTAAAAAAGAGGCAAAAATCTGGGAATTCAGGGCAGTGCAGTGAATAAAAATAATAAAAGTAAGACTATAAAAGTATAGTAGAAGTGGGGCTGAGAGAGAGCGAGAAAGCGGTAGAGATATCGAGACAGAAGGAAAAAGGGAGACACGGAGAGAGAAAGAGAGAGTGAGAGAGAGGGAAAGAGAGAGGGAGAGCGAGAGCGAGATAGACGAACAAATAACCCAAAATCTACATTGTGTGGTGCAGTGAAAGCTGTGAAAATTTGGCCATTTTCCTCAAAAACCTGTACTGGTTGGCCTAGACGATAGGAATTGTGCTCTAAAGGGAATGACAAAGCAAATCTATAGAAAATCGATTCCAATACAAGTCCAGAACACAACATGTAAAATATAAGAAGCGTGATTTTTGGAGTGGTGTGGCCCAGGGAATCCAGAATCCAAAGAAAAAAAGAAGAAGGGCTGGCTGATCCCTTGGATGGGAGGGAATTGGACGCTGATTCGGGGCCTCTGTATCTCTCTCGCTCTTTCTCGCTCTTTCTCTCTCTCTCTCTCTCTCTCTCTCTCTCTCTCGCTCTCTCTCTCTGTCTATGGCATTACGCGGTAAAAGACAAGGGGAAACGAGGCGGATAATCTGGGTGCCAATCGAGTAGCCAAGGGGCTTTTTCAGCCCCCTGGAGCCCCTGTGAGAGATTTGACGCTTTGGCGACGGGACCCGAGAGTAAATTATGCATTGGATGGGCATTAAATCGAGCCAGCGGCACGGCTAGACGTTCCATGGATATTATAGAAAAGATTCTGCAAGAATCAAATTTTAAAGGGATTTGGAAGTGTCGTTTTCCCTCACCGGCCCGCTAATTAGCTCCCCAAAAATGCCGACACGTTGAAATACAGACGCCCAAAAGATAAACGCAAAATTTCGACAGGAAAAAATATCGACAGCGTAATCACGACACCAAAAATCCCGACAAGACAACCCCCTATTGTAAAATCTCGAAACGTGTAAACCCCGATAGCGACAAAACCCGACAGACAGGATGCCGACAGGGCAGAATACAGCTCAAATCTCGATAACCAAAATGCCGACAGAGGAAAATACCGACAGCCAAAATCCCGACAGAACATAAGCTAAAGGTAAGCGAGAGCTTAGGGATTTAGCTTGTCGGTATTCCGGCCGACCGGATTTCGGCATTTCAGGGGATCGAAAGAAATGTTTTTTTTTGCCTGGAACTTTGTCAAGATCCTAAAAAGACTAAAAATTAATTGAAAGCGGCCTAAAGGAAGCGTGCCAGCAAGGATATGTAAACAGTAACGTAGCGTACGGGACCGAGCTAACAAAGCTAGGAAGTCTACACCTTGAAATGAACGATTGAGGTAAAGCTCTAAAATAAGTCTGCGGAAAGGCCAGCTAGCAGCGATCATTGAGGAATTTCCAGGATTTTTTTACGAGAGTCGATAGGCCATATTTAATTTAGGTGATGAAGCCGTCCTCTTCCCGACCAAACGAATCAATCGAGATACCTCAAATAGCCAAAATTATGCTTCATCTCCGCCGGCGGCACATCCCGTTTTTTGGTGTGCCGCGTCCTTTATGGCCGTGCCGCTGCTGCTGCCTGCGAGCGTGGCGGGACCCTCCCAAATTGGCCCCGGAAATGAAGGGCTGCAGGGAAGGCAACGGATCGAGGGGGATGAGAAGCCTTGGAGATTGAGGATGACGATTTTTGAACAGCTTTGCGAAATCGAGAGCTCACGGAGGAGTGGCTTTCAATTTTTTTTACTTTAAAGGGACTGGCAAGGCATTTCAGCTATGGAAATCAGATTTGTACGTCCCGCAACAAACAACGCGCCGGCCGTTTGACTCCATAATCGGGGTCGTAATCGATTACAAAAATCGTAAAAAACGGTATCTGATCTCAAGCCAAGGTTCCGCAGAATGCCTGGCCAGTCGTTTTAACAAAACGTAACGTTTTTAGCCCGCATTAATGGTAGCGACGCAGTTTGAAAATTTAAAAAAGCAAATTCCCAAAGAAACCCCGCTAGCATTCCCAGCTTTTGCAAAAAAAAATTACGCAATGTTGGGGATTTTGGCTGTCGGGATTTTGGCTCTGGGTATTCAGGTTGTCGGTATTGAGGCGTTCGGGAATTGCGCTGTCGGGATTTTGACTGTCGAGATTGTAGCTATCGGGATTTTGAGATTCTGCGTGTCGGGATTTTCGCTGTCGGGACTAGCTATCGGGATCTTGGGATTTTGCGTGTCGGCATCATGTCTGTCGGCATCATGACCTGTCGGGATTATGGCCAAAAATCCTATTAACAATCTGAGAGAGAGTTCCTATATTCCCTTTCATTTAATTAAAATCGATGCCATTACAATTTATCAATGTAAAAGTATAAATAGATTAAAATTTAATACGCGCGTGTAAAGTGTTCTGGCACAGAATCCCTAAAAAATACATATAAATTGGCCCCCGGGGAGAAATTAGCACCCCCCCAAATTGGGGTGCGACTATTTCGTGGAAAAGCATGCGAGTTCAGGATCGAGCCCCCCGGCTGCCCTTTTTCGCCCGGTTTCTATAGTTACAATCCCCCGAAAAGTGTTTGGTAAATTCGCTGCTGTATCCGCCCCCCGGTTGCTCAAAGATTAACACTTGGTGTCTGTGTTTTTTTGGGTCTCAAATCCATGGCTCGAATGTTCGAATTTCATTCGGAACCCCGGGGGCTCGCGGATTTGCACGTTTTGTTGTGGAATCCGGTGGGTGACGCCGGAAATCGAGTAGTACATCACCAGGGCTCAGTAATTTGCAGTTTTTGCAAAAATTTTAAGCTAGACTAGGAAAATCGTATTTTCGTCAATTTTTTTGGATCTTGAGCCTTATCGGGGGGGGGGGGGGGTTATCAGAAGCTAGGGTACTTCAGCATTCAACTTTTTGATAGAATCAGAGGAGATGTTTATAAACTACTTCTTTATTGATAGAAGCAAAAATATAAAAAATATAAAATGAAAAATAAAATAAATTTTCGACCAAAATTTCGAATTTTACATCATTTTTAAAAGGTTTTGAGTCGTTTTTAAGCTTGAAATACTACTAATAACACGCTCTCGCTTCCTCTCTCTCTCTTCCTCGCTCTCTTCCTCTCTCTCTCTCTCTATCTCTCTCTCTCTTCCTCTCTCTCTCTCACTAGCTTCACTCTCTCTCGGTAAATTGTTGTAAACGTAAGAATGACTGAACTTGCGCCTTAAAAAGCTCATTCCCAGCGACTTCACAACCCCTTTAAAACCACAGTAGTCCCTGTGAAACCAGGTTATAATGCTAAAACCAAAAAACAATCAGAAAACTGTGGGGTGCGCTCAAAAAATTTGAATCGAAGAAGTGGGTGGTGGTGGTGGTGGTATGGTGGGGGGAAAGTGGCCCACCTCTCTGCTTGTGCGGCTTCCAGCGGGGCTTCAAATCCATCTTGGGCAGCTGCTGCCGCCTGAGCCTCATCACGAGCAACAGATAAAGACGCCGATCCAGAGGCCATATGGCTGCAAAAAACAGGGGTGGATATAATTGAATGGACAGGAATATCTGTGTTGGTCATCAAAAGGCAAAAAGTTGGGCGGGGGTTGGGGTTGATCTTGGGTGGTTTGCGTGATATGAGCATGAGTTTTGATAGGGAGAAAGAGTGAGAGTGAGTCTGAGAGTGGCAGAGAGATAGATATAGAGAGTAAGAAAGAGCGAGAGAGAGACAGAGAGAGCGAGAGCGAGAGAGAGCGAGAGAGAAAGAGAAAGAGAGAGAGAGAGAGAGAGAGAGCGAGAGCGAGAGTGAGAGAAAGAGTGAGAGAGTGAGAGGGAGATAGACAGAGGGAAACAGTTAGAGAGACAGAGCGAGAGAGAGAGAGAGAGAGAGAGAGAGAGAGCAAACGAGAAGCAGTTTTCTACATTGGGATTCGATACCCATACCAACTTTTTGCTTTTTGACCAAATTAAACTGTTATTTTAGAACAATAAAAACCAAAAACGACTCGCTAATGCTCGTACATCATTGTAGCTGGAGCTGGAGCTCTAAATGGACCGCGGCTAGAGAATGTTGCGGGTAACCGTAGCCCTTTAGAGGCACTCCCACAGCGATGGTGTTTCCGATTTAGTGGCCGTGGTTTGGGGGGGGGTGTAAAAGGTATGGCAACGTAGCCCCTGTCTCCCCTCCTAACCCAAATTCGAAATGTCAAAAATGGCGCAGCAAATGGAGTAAAGCTCACCCAAGCATCTCGTGCTCGCCCTCGTTCACGCCTGGCTCAGCCTCCGATCTGAAATGGAGCGAGTTTAAACTTTAAAGTTATCGCAGAAAGTTGCGTTTTAAAGGGACGCGCAAGTAAGGACTTGTTTCAAAGCAAAGCCGAGGTCAAGCTAGCCGAGATTGCTTGTCGATAAATCGACTGCAAAAAGTGCAAAAATCCGCTTGGCTTTGCGGTCAGGTTAAGCTTAACCCAAGCCTGAGCTTAAGCTGGATTGTGTCGAAGCTGAGGCTTCAAAAAACGTACATCCAAGCCAAAGGCGAAGTTAAGTTAACCGGAGCCTAAGCCCAAGCCAAAACCTATGCCTCTACCTAAGCCTCCCAATCCTAAGCCTAAGCCAAGCCAAAGCTTAAGCCGAAGTCTACGCCTGAGCCTAAGCCAAAACCTAAGCCTAAGCCTAGCCCCAACCCTAAGCCTAAACTAGCCTGAGCCAAAATCTCAGCTTAAGCATAAGCCAAAACCTAAGCCTAGCCTAATCCTAGCCTAAACCTAAGCTGAATCCAAAACCTAAGCCCAAGCCCAAGCCTAAAACCTAAGCAACATTGTGGGGGTGGAGGCCAATAACGACCGCCCAGCTTCTCCCTAGGGCACTCGAGCCCCAAAATTGAACGTAGACGAGAAAAAGCACAGACCTCCTTTTTGGATACATGACGAGGGGGTGAGGTAGGGGAATAGTCTGGCAAAAATCAATCGACTGGTTTGGGTAAGCGGGAAGCTTCGAATTGACGCCTCGAGACATTAAAAAACCCGCGAGCATTATCCCCTCACCCCCCGGGTGTTGGCAATAAAATTTGGGCCCTCTGCTTGGGGCCTTCCTGGTGGTTAGGCTGGGCCCCTGGGCCCTTGGAAATTCTGGTGAGGCCCAGTTTTTTCAAAAAGCTTAAGATTAAGCTTAAGCCGGATCAAAAGCCTAACACTTTCTCGGAGCTTTCGCATTATCGGTGGGGACGATTATCGGGGAGTCACCGAATTTTTATATAATTCCAGAATTGTCTATTGACGTAATAGAAACGACTTGAATACTGTTTTTAGTAAATTCGAGCTATATTTAAAGTGGCAAAATATCTAAAAACCTCAAATAAAATTTTAAAGATGCAATATTGATC
The DNA here is from genome assembly GCA_958295435.1 of Mesorhabditis spiculigera. Classification (NCBI taxonomy): domain Eukaryota; kingdom Metazoa; phylum Nematoda; class Chromadorea; order Rhabditida; family Rhabditidae; genus Mesorhabditis; species Mesorhabditis spiculigera. The sequence continues at coordinate 812,838 of CATQJA010002657.1, forward strand.
GAAATCGGCCATTTTTTGTAGGAAATCTTTTTTTCTTGTATTTTTTATAATACAAACCAGCGGATATTTCCGAATAGTAAAAAGCAGCTTACAAACATTTCTAAAAGTTTATGAGTAACTGGGAAGAAAAACAACGCTCCCAAGGATCAGCGCCAGCGTGCCCCAAAAAATATTGGTTATAGGGTTGTCATTGTCCCTTTAAACGACCCGAAATCTGATGTCACTATCCCTTTAATGTGACGCATGACAAATTTCAATTAGAAATTTCATCGCGTGCGTGCGCGTTGCGTGTCGCGGTTTCGGGAAAATCCACGACTTGCCAGCCCCTTTAAAGTCGCCCTCACCGCTGTTCATAGACCATCAATAGGCCATCGTCGGCCTCGAGGGCACATTCAGGGATTCCGCTGAACATTACCGTAGCCCAAATAGTTCAGAATACGATAGAAAGTTAAGGGCAACTTTTAGCTGCCAATTTAGAGCGCCGCAAAAATGGAGGAGGCTGAATATTGAGGGGATTGGTGGTGGTGGCGGGGGCAAAGTTGAGTGTTGAGAGGAGCCACACGAAAAGAGGGAGGCGATTAAGACCTCTATTGCCCCCTCCTCCTCTGTCGGATGGCCCATTCTCGCCCTCCGAATACTAGTGAAATTTGAGCCTCTAAACGAAGGGGGGAGGACCCACCACCACTCTTGGCATGATCCCCCCTCGCACTCTTATTCCTCTTCTTGGACGGCTTTCTCGCACTTTCAGTCTTTTGGACTCCTTTGGCTGTCTCTGACTCTCTCTCTCTCTCTCTCTCTCTCTCCTCTCTCTCTCTCTCTCTTCTTTCTCTCTCTCTCTCTCTCTCTCTCTCACAATCATTCTGAACCTACCGTCCAAGAGATCGAATAGAAACTGACAATGCCAGAAAATAGACTCTAGACTAAGCTATCTAAAAAAACTTGATTACCGGCCCGGGGAACGCTGAAAACCCGTCGAAAATGGATTACGGTAATCGATTACGAAACTTAAAGAGGCTAGGAAGTTGGCTACATATCGTCCGTAGCGAATCCATTAGCGAATTTCACTACCCGGCAGGTAAGTAAAGGGATTACAAGCGCCAAGGAGGCCAACTTACCCTAAAAATTCCTTTAAACCCCCCATCGCAATTGATTTTTGGGCAGGCCAGCTAGCAGAGAATCCGAAACCTTACGGAGATCTGCCCGCCAAAAACGACAAAACGAACGCCGCTTCAAACCTCCAAAACACGACAAACAACGATCGACAAACCCCCAAAAAAAGAGGTGTCCCGCGTCATTGATAATCACCCGACACTACCCGGACAATATGACGTATTCGCGGTGTTAGTGTTGGCATGGTAGTCACCGCGCTTGCTATATGGGGAGCAAGAACGCATCTCGCATGCCGTGGCGGGGGGTCGAACTCGGGCCTCGCGGGCCATGAGGCTGACACCCTACCAAAGAGCCAAAGGGGCGAGTGGCGAGGGGCTGGGGGAGCGGGTCAAGAGCTCGGGGCCGCCTCGTGGTCTTGCTTTGGACTTGCCGCTTTTGTTTTGGGTATGTTTTTAGATTCTAGGCGATTGTTATAATTCTAAATTTTTTAATGGTTTGGCTTATAGATATTTTACATAGAAATCTCCTTACAATAGGCTTTTAGGTAAAGCGTTTCTGTAATTATCGTAGCCAAGGTTAGAATGGTCAAGTTTAAGTTTTTAAAATATATTTTCCGTATTAGGTAGGTTCCCGTCATCTAATATATGCTTTTAAATAGCTCTAATTAATACAAGTACCCTGAAAAAAATCTTTAGCTATCGTAATCTGGTAATTATCGTAATCGGGGCCCTTTTTGTTTTTTCAACAAATTTTTTAATGTAAACACTATACTTCTCCGCCCACCCTGGGTGGGCCCCCCTAGGGGGGACAGAGGGGGGACTGAAAGGGGGGATGGGCAAGCGTCCCACCAGCAAGCCCAAATTTTTCGCTGTACCGAATTTCGCTATGCCGAATTTTTGCTACTCTACTACTAATATTCTCTACTAATATTAATAACTAAGATCGGCTGGGACTTTGCGGTGCAACAGAAAATCTGCTGCGCCTACGGGACCTACGATCTGCCTGCGTTTTTGGAAACTTCTAGGCTAACTCTAACTTTCTAGCCCATCTATTTGGAAAAAAACAGTAAAAAAAATGGGGAACATACCGCTTATCAAAATTGGTATGGCGAAGATTTGGCATGGTGAAAATTCGGTATCGTGAAAATCGGCACGGTGAAAATTCGGTATACCAAAAATTCGGTATAGTGAAAATTCGGTATAGCGAAAATTCGGTATAGTGAAAATTCGGTATAGCGAAAATTCGGTATAGCGAAAATTCGGTATAGTGAAAATTCGGTATAGCGAAAATTCGGTATAGCGAAAATTCGGTATAGTGAAAATTCGGTATAGCGAAAATTCGGTATAGCGAATGGAACTCGTAGATGCCATACCTCCATGCCTCAGGGGGGTAGGGGGCACGGTCATTGGGGGCCCCGGGGTCCCCGGGGGCCCCCACCATCCCCCCTTTCAGTCTCTTTCTGTCCCCCCTAGGGGGGGGGCCCACCCAGGGTGAGCGGAGAAGTATAGTAAACACCTCACAATCAGCGTTGTAGGCTAATTTCTTTTTAATAAATAAATCAAATTTACTTTGTAGATATAGACCGAATAAAAAAGGCTTCCGTATTATAACGTCGAGCATGTTAAATTTTAATAAAAAAAACTTAAAACAGCGCCTTGTGCTAACTTCAAGACGTTTTTGCCATTTTCGCACTCACTTCATTTTTGTGCTTGCAACGAGCGGCGAAAAAAACTTGTGTTGAAATTGCCCACCTTCTGCCGGGAACCGGGGACGCGTGGTGGTCGTGTCGCGCGATTCGTTCGCCCGAATTCTCCCGGAAACTCGCATTGCGCTTCAGAATCGGCGCCCCCGGGCTCGACACTTTTGGCGAGCTGGTGACTGCAACAAAATGTTTCTTGGGGGGTAAAGGGGCTGGCAAGACACTTATCGGTACTCTGTGGAATTTACCGCGACCGCGACACGCAACGCGTCCGCTACTTGACTATCGTATAAAGGTATTGGAATATTACCTCAGCGTGGGAAAATCCATAAGTAATAGTAAAAAAAATAGCAGTATGCTTTCCAGTCCCTTTAAAAGAATGAAACGTCCACAAAATCGACGTCTCTATTTGCTAGGTCTCGACAGCTCCTTGCTACGGCTAAATCGCTTTATTACTCAAATTTCTGGCGAAAAACAGATGCCTTTCAAACGTTATTTGGATCAAGGAGTAGCTGTCGAGACCTAGTGAAATTCGAGAGTAGATTCTCGCACTTACCAGCCCCTTTAAAGGGTCTGACAAGCGCAGCGTTTGAGAAATAATCTAAGGTAAGTTAAAAGCTGTAAAGTCAACCAACTTTTCGTTCCCTGCGGGACCCGGATGCTTGGCCGCCGGGTTGGCAGCATAAAAGGAAAACCGAGGCTTTCTTGAGGCTCCTGAAAAATCAGCGATAATTTTTAGACTAGGCAAACTAGCAGAGGGATTTTAGGAAGTACCGGGGAACTAGCAGAGATCATTTTGGAACTAGCTACAAAGGTATAAAGCTAATTATCAAGTAAAAATTTCCAATAATACCTGGCAGTGGTGGCGATCTGCCCAGGTGTGCGGGTGCAGGGGAGAGATAGAGTACAACCCCGTACTCAGGACAGCAGCCGGTGTATGGGCCCCTAGCTGGGCCCTAAGCCCTTTGCGATGAGGGTCAAAACGGGGCCTGTCCGCATACCCATCAAAAAGTGGACACAGGTGATGGCCGGAAGGGGGGTGGAAAGCTTTTCTTTCAAGCTCACCTCGTTTTCGCACACAGATACAAAGCGAGACGCTAAGATACGTTAAGCTTAAGCTTGAGCTTAAAGCGCACGTTCAGGGAGGGGCCGTATACTCTGTCCAACGTATACACCCTATGGACGTAGGGACCGCGCGCACTGCCTGCCCGTGCTGTGACAGGCCATTCCCCTCCTTTGCGGGGTGGGGCACCCCTCGCCCACCCGCCAGGTTGTAGCTGTGGCTGACTGGTATCCATCCGCGCCTCCCGAGCGGGGGGCCCGGGTTCGACCCCCGGCCGCGGCGAAAATCTTTGCTTTTTTCCAAAAAAACCTCCCTGAACGTGCCCTTTAAGCAGGAGGCTAAACCTGAGCTTAAGCTTCAGCAAAACCCTGAGCATGAGCCTAATTTGCGCCGAGCCCATCGACCTCGTTATAAAGTAGGCAGAGAACATTTAAAGAGCTTCCAATTTAAAGAGATTTTCCAGTATCAACTACGTAGTGCTCCTATCCACACCTGTATTATGTGCGCGAATCTTCTCTTTTCCTTTCAGACTCCCTTAAACCTAAAAAATTGTCTTTTTTGAGGCGCTGCTCACTTTTTGTATGATAAATATTAATCTGAAAGCCAGAAAAAGCTTTATACAAATGTAATGTAACCTACAAAGGCATAAAGTACATTTCGCTGATATGCAAAAAAAAAGCTAAAATAACGCAGCTTCGTGGCCAAGCTTTCCGACTCTTAATGGGGCCAAGATGATAATTTATTGCAACGGTAAGGAGGGGAGGGGGAAGAAGAGGAGGAGCACGAGAAGGCAGGGCACACACATGCAGCCCGGCTGTCAATTAGGGTGATCTATCGGCGAACACTTGTCCCATCGTCACCGCGACCGTTCGTGGCGAGCCTGAAAATTTGTTGCCTTTAATTTTGGAGGCAATAAATTTAAGGCAGCCCATAGAGAAAACACGCTGTGTGCAAAGGAGCGCAGCGTAGTTTTTCCAAAAGGATTAGGAGGAGCTGCCTCACGCATTTTTACACAAGAAGACGTTTGTGATGAAAAAACGTCAAAAACCACCTCATCGCCTCGTTCCATCCTCGTAGAAACTGCCACCATCTCGTGCACAATACGTGGGACAGAGTCCCTTCTGCCCTGGTGGTCCCTTCGGCCCAGGTGCACCTGGGTGACCCTGACGCCCACGTGGCCCCGGAAACCCTGGAATCCCGGAGGCACCCTTCGGACCCGGACGCCCAGCTTCGCCAGATTCTCCTGCTTCTCCCGGTTGACCCATCGCGCCCATCATCCCGAGGAGACCAACTGGCCCAGGCCCGCCAGGCTTCGGCTTATTCCCCACCGCGTCTTCACCAGGTGCTCCTGGCGCGCCAGGTTCACCCGCAATTCCTGGAATTTGCAGTAAACAATTTTTATACGAATAAAAACATATCACTAATTCAAACCCCGCTGTACTCACACACTGAACTGAAAAAAAAACCCTATTTTCTTTTACGAGGGGAATCTCGGTAATGGAACCACGGAAACGTCTACGCAACAGCATACAGCCACAGCTACGTATGCGGAGGTACGCTCACTTCGACATACAAGCCAACGACGAACAACGGAATCGCTTTTGCAGTTTAGAGAATTGTGCACTCCCGAGGGAATGCGTTCCAAAATTTGTTCGAGACACTGTTGGTAGGTCTCGGGGTTAATGCTAACCTCAAACTTGGGTAATTAAACCGAAGCTGTGGTGGGGTGGGTGCTTTTCTCAACTATCCATTGCACAGATGGGGGTCTTTTGACGGGCAACCACACAACGAGCGATCTCTCGTTGTCTCCGTCTCGTGTAGTGTCGCGTACACTAGTCCTTTGGGGTGAGAGAGATTGGGTAGAGAGGAGACGTAGAGCGGGAAGGGAGGGCGTTGTTGGGAGTGGCCTCTCCCCCCGAGACACAGACAACGAGAGATCGTCTCCCCTCTCCCCAGTCTCTCTCACCCCATTGCTCAGTGTACGTGACACTCCTCGAGACGCAGACCACGAGAGATCGCTCGTTGTGTGGTTGCCCGTCAAAAGACCCCCAGCTGTGCATTGGATAGTTGAGAAAAGCACCCACCCCACCACAGCTTCGGTTTAATTACCCAAGTTTGAGGTTAGCATTAACCCCGAGACCTACCAACAGTGTCTCGAACAAATTTTGGAACGCATTCCCTCGGGAGTGCACAAATACCTTTTAAAAACAAGCTGAGGTTGTTCCTTGGCGCTATAGATAAGATACATAGAAGCCGATGATGTTACCAGCCGGCCCTGACTTGTAATAATTACCTGGAGCACCAATCGTTCCCGGTATCCCATCGAGCCCGGCATCCCCAGGCGGCCCACGGGGACCAGGACTACCCGGAGGCCCCGGTTGACCCTCGGCCCCGGGTGGACCGTCATCACCTGAAGGACCGGCATCACATTGAGGGCATGGTGGAGGGGGCGGAAGTTGGCATTTTGACGCGGGTTTTCCCGGGTTTCCGGGTTGGCCTTCGACACCAGGACGACCTGGGCGACCCTGTCGTCCTGCAGCTCCTGGAGGACCACGTGGGCCTTCGGTACAGCAGATCTCGCATTGGGATCGCTGGAAAATGATGCCAATAAATGCCAAAACAGCGAAAAAAGGTGGTTTAGATGGAATGGCTGTCCCTTGGAACCTAGTTGCGACGGAAAAATGTTGAAGCTCTCCTAACTATTTCAAGCAGAGTAAAGCTTTACGGTATGAATGGGACGTAACCGAGACGACGGAGAACTCAATACGTTGTTTTTTAGAGATTTGTGCACTCCCGAGAGAATGCGTTCCAAAATTTGTTCGAGACACTGTTGGTAGGTCTCGGGGTTAATGCTAACCTCAAACTTGGGTAATTAAACCGAAGATGTACTGGGGTGGGTGCTTTTCTCAACTAGCCAATGCACAGATGGGCGCCTTTTGACGGGCAACCACACATCGAGCGATCTCTCGTTGTCTGCGTCTCCTGGAGTATAGCGTACACTCTATATGGGGGTGAGAGACGGTGTAGCGGGGAGACGCGGCGTTGGGTGTGGTTTCTTTCCAAGAGACGCAGACAACGAGAGATCGCTCGTTGTGTGGTTGCCCGTCAAAAGACCCCCATCTGTGCAATGGATAGTTGAGAAAAGCACCCACCCCACCACAGCTTCGGTTTAATTACCCAAGTTTGAGGTTAGCATTAACCCCGAGACCTACCAACAGTGTCTCGAACAAATTTTGGAACGCATTCCCTCGGGAGTGCACAAATCTCTAGACGACAAAAGCGATTCCGTGGATTGTCGTTGGTTTGTATGTCGAAGTGAGCGTACCTCCGCATACGTAGCTGACGGTGGTGGGGGTACTGTTGCGTAAGCGTGCCTCACGGTGCGGTTGCGGTTGCCGCCCGCGTCGTCAATACGGCGTAGTTGGCTGCTGACGGAGATGATGGAATGCTGAATGTTTGATTATCGGGTACGGCGGGCTCAACTTGGCAAAAGTCGAGCTCCTCATGGCTCCGTTCTCGGGCTCTGGCGACTTGGGTGTAGAGGATTGGGATGGTGATGCAGATGCTGAAAATCAGAGCTTGAAGAAAGATGCCTACCCTCGCTGTGTTCAATTATTGTTAGAAAAAGAACCAACGAGAAAAGAAACGTTCGTACGCTACGTTCCGATCGTAAAAAAGGGTACAGCTCGAAATCTGCGTTTTCGCAGCTGCCTAGGGCATTTTTAAGTTTTTTAAAGACAAAAAACATTACCACTATAAAAAAATCATTGTTTGTATACAGAAACCCAATCAATTCACCTGATCGTCGACGCGGTAGCGAGCGCCACAGCCAAATAGCCGATCAGCCGATAGACGGCGATCTTACGGTCCAAATCCATGCTGGCGAAACTCGAGTCGTCAACACGAACCCCTTATATATAATCGGGAACACACTTTTCAACGCGTGCCGAGAGCACGCTCGCAAAAACCCTTCGAGACAATCGACTCTGGCTGATTCGAGAAATTGAGGGAGTCGAGCCTCGTCCACCTGTTCGCCACCATTTTTTGCCCTCGTCGTCTTCGCCGGTTGGGAAAAGCACCCAGTGGATGGAACGGCAGCCAGTCCAGTGAAAAGTTGCTAGGATATCTCTAAATATTGAGATTATCCGCTGGGATGGGAAGTATGAACACGTATCGCGAATGGCAAAATGGACACGAAAATCTGAGGTTTTGATTCAACACAAAAATAAATATTAAGTGAAAGAGTAAGAAGCATATTAGTTCTTTAAAACGCACTGAATGCCTGTATACTGGAGCGTTACGTCTTCCAAAATTTAGACTACGTAGTCGTCCTTTGAACAGGCTTACGCTATGCGCACTTTGTATTTCTGTCTCGAGCAACTTTGTTTTAGGTTTTTCACGTTTCACCACTTTTTTTAATAAAATGAACCATCCAAAACATAATGAACAATAGCATTCTCATTTCCCTAGCTTTCTTCAAGACGCGGAAATTAATTAGCGTGTCCTATGTGCCCTCTGAAGCGCTGGCTTCTCCCTGGTAACGCGCTGTCCGCTGGTTCTTGCCCTCACCTACCCCGTCAAATCCCATTATTAATTTCACGCCCTTTTCGTGCGGCTATGACACAAAAGCACAGCTATCGCCTCGTGTATTTTGATGCCGAAGGCCGGGGGGGAGCCGATACGATTGTTGTTTCACTATTTCGACGTGGACTTTGAGGATGTCAGGTTGAAATTGACGGACGATTACAAGAAGGGTGAGGTTTTGGTGGGCATACTGAGTTTATGCAGACTTTGAAATGTTATCTGTATTGCCCTTTTAGACGCCCCTTTCGGCCAGCTCCCCTACCTGGAGGTGGACGGCGGGAAGACGACGTTATGCCAAACCAGCGCCATCCTCAGATACATTGCCAAATCGTTCAAGCCAGGTATGTTTTTTGCTTAGCGTTGGTAATCTGGGAGATTTTAAATTACGGCTTAATTCTAAATGTTCACAATACGGCTGGCAAGCTCTAAAAATGTTCGGAAACTTGGCTTTATGAAAAATCCGTCAAAAATATACATTTTTTCTAGGATTTGCCGGAAAGACCCGCGTTGATGCCGCAAAATGTGATATGGTCATCGATACGATCTGGGACATGTTTGCCCAAGCGCTGGCCGAACGGTTCGCGCCCACCCCGGAAATTGCTGTTGGTTTTTGCTTAATCATTTCAACTATCGTTCTACTTTAAACATCTTTCTTTTTTGTTTTAGGCCCAGAAAAAGGAGGAATGGGACAGGGCTCGCCCACAAAAGCTCGCCGTTTTCCAGAAAATGTTGCGAAAAAATGGGGGCAAAGTGATGGTGGGGGATGAGGTTGGTTTGATCTTTTCATAAGGAAAGCTCATCGCATAATTATTTTCATGCATTTTTTTGCGCCTCAAAGTATAATAATTTCGTACTTTCTAGCTGCTGAAACTTTGCCAGGCCCTTTAATTAGTTTCCTCCTTCGAAAAAGTTAAGTTTTCAGCTTACTTACGCGGATCTGGTGCTTATATATTTTCTCTATCGACTACAGGATGCCGATGCAGAAGTGTTAGCCGAATTTTCGCTGCTCAATGAATATTACAATAAGGTATTTAAATTTTCGAGTTGACAACACTAAAGTTTCAGATTCTCCACCAGCGACCCGTCTGGAAATACGTGCAAAAGGCGTGGAAGCTTGACCAATAAATTTGATCCCAACCACCGAACGAACGCAGTGTAATTGGCTGAATCACAGGGTTTAAAAGCTTGTTAGTTGTCGAGTACGGCGCGGCTAAATTGGGTTCCGGCGCCGACCTATGAACGAATAGGCTTTACCTGCGTTTATAACCGCTGAATTGTTCGGTTAAAATTTAACATGCGGTTTTTATACCGTTATTCATGCCTACGGCGTTTTTAATAATTTTACATAGCCAATTGTAACCTGATATAGGAAAAATTTGGTAAGGTGGATCGTGAGTAGCAAATTGGGGTACTCGGTGGTCAACCTCGCACCCTATACCGCACCCCAGCCACCGTAAACCGCCATTTCCAGGGGGGTCGCAGCCAGGCACTCTGCCAGTGCGATTCGAGGGCAATTTTGCATAAAGGCGGCTTCTGCCCCGAGGAGAAGCCCCCACACGAAAATTAAATTTTTATAAAATCCCTCCTTTCGCTTTACTCCTGCCTACCAAAATTTCGAGCTCTATTTGAGGAATTTGAACCTATGCTCTGCGATTGAAATCTTCCCGCGCGCGATCAGGCGCGTTTCAGAAATGTTGCGAATTCCGGGGGTTCCATTTTTGTCTTGGGTTCAACGAGAATTCCCTAAAAAAGCCTTGAGAACGCTGGAACAGCTGACCGGAAGCTCGGCTTCGGCGATGAGGAGGTCCTAATCGGCGGGGGCAATCTGGCAACATTCTTATCGGCTGAACCCCCCGTCGTGCCTCGGCATGGCGGGCTCGAGACAGCCAGTTGCCTCCACTCCTCATTCCCCCAGTTTTCTCCGGATAAAAAGTGCCCCGCAGCGGCGATAAGGTTCGCCCTCCGCCCCGACGGCTTACGGTAGCATTCGTATTTCAGTTTCGGGGCAGCGCCCTTATCGCCTGGCTCATTTTCGCGCCGGCATTTCGCACCTCGCCCGGCTGGCCTTGACCCCCGGGATTTTGGTTTCACGTTGGGATTTTGTTGGTTTAAGCGATGAGAAGTTGATCAAAATCCATAATTTTTTTTGTATAATTGTCTGGCACGACGGTGCGTTTAGAAAATTAACAAATCGACGGTTATAGCGTGGTCATTTTTGTCGGTGATTTTTGAAAAATCTGTGTGCTAGTTGCTGCTCGGTATACCGTTAATGCCTTGCGAAGGTTACATTTTTCTCGATTCGATACCTCCTTTGCAGACAATGCACTTTAAACGTTAAAAAACTAAGAAACTTATTTTGATGAAGTTTAAGACTGTTAAACATCTATTATCATTTGTCATTCCGCGCGCTATTATTCGCGTCTTGATTTCGAAAAGATGCCTTGCGTGCAGTTGGTCACTATTTGGTCCACGTTTTCGCGTCTTTTCGGATGAGTCATTGCCCGTTAGCCGTGGCGCCATTCATGGCTTATCTTTTCGTGGATCCCAGGGCTTTTGCACTGTAAAGCGCGCTCGCGTTATTCATCGGTGTTTCCAGCGCACATCATTTTTGTAGGCGACGTCATTGATCCGAAAACGGGTGGTTTTCGGTGTAACGTAAAACTGGGCTGTAAAAAGGCATATGTCTCAAAAAAGCCGCCTCTTTTTGGGGATTATCTCGTTTTTATTTGATTTTCTAGCCAAATCAAGAAAAAGGCTTTGTAGTGCTTGAAAAACCGCATCTTTTCATGCGCGAAAAATTTTCTTACGATAGTAGTAGGCTTTGAAAGAATTTTCAAAGAAATTTACTTTGCAAGTTTTAGTCTCCTGCCATCCAATTCCCCGCACAAATTATGCCCTTGCCATCATCACCGACTGCTCCCTCTTCACCCCTCCCTAAAAATGCCTGCCAGATTTCCCCCCCTCCGCCACACATGGCTAATTGCGTGCCGTCGTCACCCATGGCGTTTTCCGGGCAATCCGGGGGTGGTGATAGTGTGGCCGGGATGGCAGCTACAGCCACTGTATGCCACTCCAGAACTTAGCGTCCACCATGCCCCTCACTGCTCACTTTTCTGGAATCAGTCGACAAAACCAGACCACTCGTCATTTGATCGCAAAAACGGCGATCTAGCGTTCAGGATTTTCGTGGGGATTTGAAAATCGGTACACGTAGGCCGGGTTGCGCGAGGCGAATAAAACTACTAAATATGATTTTTTTTACGAGTTCTACAATAATTATTAGTTAATATTTTTTCTTTATCGAATGGCGTTTTGAAAATTGACTTTCGTCCGCCCGTTAAACCTTGATTCTCCATCATAAATATTATGATAAAATCTCTACGATAAAGATTATGTATAGCTAGAAACTCTAATTCGCGTACTTTCTATAGCTCAGAGGTCGCATTAAATTCCTTTTATTTTTAAAAAGTTAAATTTGTGAAATGTAAAATGTGCCCCGTAAAACTGTAACAATAACAAGAACCGTGTACCTCTGGGAGAAAATGTTATTCCAAATTTGCCATTTCGCGCTTTGCCCCCGTCCTTTTTCCTTCAGCTAACCTCCGCAAATTTTCGGGGTAACCATGGAGACCCCATCCCTCACCCCACACCGCTTTCACATTCAAGATTTTCAGCTTCCAAAATATCTTTGAAATTCCGACAAGATTTTCTCATAGTTTCCCACAACTATAACCCGCTCCAGCATCATTTTCAAACTTTCCAAATCGGCTACAAGCAGAAAAAGGGTCGCAAATGCTGTTCCTAATTGCCACCTGCACATGGGAATTTGTGATTTGGATTTAGCACGGATTGCTTTGGATACGGTAAGGGGGCAGGTGGTATGATTTCATGATAAATAGTCGATTTCATGGTATTGAAAGTACTCTTGGTTTCTCCGGCTGCTATGGTGATTTATTGAAACTTAAGGGGATGATGTTAGCTTAGAAATTTCTAAAAATCGGTAACGTGACATCCTTAATTTGCGATTTTTTTCCTTATAATGGTTGCTATTAAAGGGATTTGCAAGGCATGGCTAAGGATTTTTGGCTATGCATTTTCAAAGAGGCACCATATTCGTGGCGTGTTCGATTCAACCCGATTTGTGGAAAAGGACGGCAAATTGAGACTGTAGGTTCGATCCCGATTTTAGCAAGCTTTCTTTAGTGTTTTCCAAAAGCTAGACTTCTGCGCTCCTTTAAAGGGACTTTGAAGTGAAAGTTTGGGAGCAAAACTCATTTTTCACGCGTGGATATTTTACATGTCGCAATGCGGCACCCACGGCATCGTTGCCTGTTGTTTTCGCGTCAATTTTTATAACTAAAACAACCAGAAAGATTAAAATGGTTTGAGAATTCCAGAAATAACATCAGAATTCGCAAATTCACGCATTTACGCGTCCAAATAGACCACGAAAAATGTGCCTAGCGGCCGCGTTACGGCATTTTTGGCTAATTTCCAGGAATCAACCCGGAGCGGGGTGTACCGGGCTTCTTAGCACCTTTAAAAACGAGCAATCCATATCCACTTTCCCACGGCGGATGCCAATGGCAAGCCACAGCCGGTCAGGGGGGTAGGAGCACGATTTAGGGGAGCAATCAGGGCACAGGACTTTCCCCACCCTTCTCACACCGCCCCCGCAGAAGGCAAGTGGCAAGCGGTGCGGGGTGGATTGTGGCTGTGCTGTTGGAGGGGAAAACAGGAAAACCCTGACCAAGTGATCGTGAGCCCGCCGTAGGGAGCTGGAGTGGCAGATCTCCCCCTCCCCATGCTTGCCATCCTATCCAAAACCATATCACCCCATCCGGCTTCCGTTCTAGACTCTCGCCGGTGGCGTGCCCGGAAAAACTTATTGTTTGGCCAAAAAATCGAAGGATTATGCGCGATTTGGGACTATGGTTTTACGAGTTTCGTGAGCTCAAAAGATCGATATAGTACCGTTCTGGAGTTATTATCTTAATTAATGTTCTTTTGCAGTATCGGGGGGGTAGAAGGGAGCAGACCAACTTTACGTTCTATACTATCCAATGTTTCAATATAAATTAAGCAATGTCTTGAAATTGTCTTTCATTTTAATAAACCCGAAAACTTTACAATTTTTTTGAAAATACAAATCCATCGATTTTTCGACAGATTGGCCGATTTTCGACCAAAATGTCGAATTTAGAACTTTGGAGTTTTTAGTTGGGTTGACTATTTGAAATATTTGAAAGTTTTATTAGACCCGCTGTTGACATACTGCTATTATGTTACTAGACGTTTCTGGAATTATACAAAAAATTCGCCTTTATTGACCGGCTTATTATTATTATTGCACGGTCTAACAAATTATTTTTCCTTTCTTATTTTCCTTTGCTTCTAGCCGTTTTTAATCTATTTTAAAGGCAAGCTATCCTTGCAGATCCCACTGCAAAAATTATTGAAAATTTATACGTTTTTATTTATCCTTTTTCGACATCTCCTGAAACGTCAAGGCTTGTCCTCGTTTCTACCCATTTTTCGGTCTTTTCGAAGAAGCCATCCTTGCGAATTCCCTTGCAAAAATTGCTGAATCATGCTCCGGCTCCGTTCCATGAATCATTTTCTGCCCAGACACCCGAAAAAAAGACAATTCGTTTGCAGGCCAGTGATGGCTCGGTACGACTACTGGCCCCGGTATGGCCTCGAGAATTACAGCTTCGTGTTGCCGCTCGAGGACTCGTTCGACTCGATCCACTCCACGGTATGTTTAGTATTAATTGAGCCCTTTTAAAGTAACTTATAAAAGAACGAAAAATCAATACTACATGTGAATATTATTGTTAATCAATAATAAAGCTGTTTAGTTATGGATGCAAAATAATTGGAAGCATGCCGCCACGTTCTCTGCCGTATACGTGATGGCAATTTTTGGAGGTAGAAAGGTTGGTTCATTACAAAAGTTAAAAAAAGAATTATACTTTTGTATAGGGCAAGTTTACTAAATAATAAAAAAGAAATACTCAATATCGCTTAGCTTGAGTAAAATGTTTGAAAATACCGATTATACATATTTTATCCTATTCACCCAAGGCGGTTTTGCGTTTTATTACCCCCCCCCCCCCCCCGATAATGCAAAAGCACCACATTAATATTTTTAGCATTTATTTCCTTTCCAGTTAATGGAATCCCGAAAGCCATACGCGTTGGACTGGCCATTGGTAGCGTGGAATGCGTTGTTGGCCATCTTCTCCATAATCGGCTTCCTCAGAATGACCCCCGAGTGGATATGGTAATTACCGACTCATAAATCTGTACGTCAGCTACTATTTTTAGGTCCTGGAACGACAATTCTTTCGAGTACAGCATCTGCGTCGCCTCATACGCACAGGGCGTCACCGGGTTCTGGACCGAGAAGTTTGCCCACAGCAAGGTAGCTAACCCTCCAAAAAAGTTCTAGAGGTTGAATTAGGTTGCTGAACTCTTCGACACGGCTTTTATCGTGTTGCGGAAAAAGCCGCTTCTGTTCCTTCACTGGTATCATCATATTACGGTTCTCGCTTACACGTGGCATGCCTACAAGGATCACACGGCTTCTGGTTAGTTTCAAGGCCCTATTTTTTAGTTTTTTTTAAATCAGTAACCCGTGAAAACGCCAAAAAATAAAAATACCGACAAAACCGCACAACGAAGTTAAAAAAACCTCGGCGAATTTCGACGTATTGAAATTGGCATGTAGTAAATTTCGGTGTAAAGAGCTTCTACGTAATGGATTTCGGCTAACCGTATTTACTGCAGATCGATAGTGAACGAAGGTTGAACCCATTTTTTAAGGCCGCTGGTTCATCTGGATGAACTACGGGGTGCACGCGTTCATGTATTCCTACTACGCGCTCCGCGCTGCCCGTATCCGGACCCCCAAAATTGCGGCGATGACCATCACCTGCCTTCAAATTCTTCAGATGGTCATGGGCGTCTACATTGGAATTCGTGTATACTCGATCAAGGTATGTACCATTTTCTCACGATTAGACCCCCGCTTCTAGACGGCCGGCCGTGACTGCCAACAAACGTGGGAAAACATCGGGTTCTGCTTCGGCATCTACTTCTCGTACTTCTTGCTCTTCTGCAACTTCTTCTACCACACCTACCTGAAGAAGGACAACCGCTACGCCCGGCTCGGCAAGGGCCAGGAGACCGCCGACAAGAAGCAGATCGAAGAGGACACCACGAAACACGCCAATGGACACGCCAATGGGAAGAGCAATGGCGTGCACAAGGTACGTTCGTTCAGCTTGATCCAGTGGAAATTTGGAGCTTACGCTTTATCGGGGGGTGATCTTTTCTTTATTATCCAATTCTTCTAGCATAAATAAATAGAGGGAGTGTTTCAAAACGGTTTTTTACTATTTTAAAATTTAAAAATGTAACAAAAAATGGCCGATTTTTTAACAGACTTGCTAAACTTTCAAAGTTCTTTTAAAGTTTTTAGATCGGTTTTATAGCTGAAGTGTAGTTATATTTCACTTACTAAAATACCATAAAATTCTAAATACTTTTTCAGGAAACGCCTGCTACCCCCACCGACGAGTCGAAGCGGGTCACCCGGCGCCGGGTCCAGAAAGCGGATTAAAGTTTTTGACGTTTTACGCGCTTTTTTCTTGAGTTTCTATGCCATTAGCTTTTGCTGTTTAGCGTTTTACCCTGATCGTTCTCCCTTAAAATGAATCTTGCCCAAGCCTAACAAGCATGCTTATAATTTTAAGCTATCCCCCCCCACCGGCCATGATTTTAAGCAGATTTTCTACAATTTCTTGCGTTTTTTATTTTTCTAAGAAAACTGGCATTTACTCGTCTTGCCCCACCCCGAAATCCGTCAAAATCAGATTCCGATCCTAGTTCGCCATAGCCCAATTTTTTTCCTTGCTCCTCATCGCGTAAGAATGGGCGTTTCGGGTTGGTGAGGTTGATTTTTGGGTACTGTTCTGTTAGCGGGGGGATTAAAAGTGTTTTTTTTCGAGAATGCCTACCTGTTAATAGTATATACGGCATTCTTCCAGTTTATGTGTAGTTTTTGATAGTTGGAAAGCTATTAAAAAATTGACGATTTTTGATTATTTTCCATACATTTTTGACGAAAAACCGAAAATTTTGGTATTTTGAAATTTTTTAAAGTACTTTTTGGATCTAAAACCTGTCTAAAACGCCCTTAAAAATTTTTAGTTTACTTTATAAGGCTGTACGGACTAGAGAAAAAAATTTGGGTTCTCCCCCCCCCGCTAACAGTCCAGTACCAAGCCTAAAAAATTAACCTTACCAACCCCAACCACAGCCCAACACTCATCATTTCTTTTTTTTATGATTTTTTGGCAGTGCCTTTCTGGTATGTGCAGCGTGTGGCCGAATCTACTCTTTTTTGTCCGGCCATCCCCTTACGTTTCCACCGTGCAAAAATTCTGTGCTGATCCTCGTCGTGTTCTCTGTGTTGTTCCAACGACTTCTCTCCATTTCCAACACCCCGCTTATACTTTTCCCAATTTCCATTTCGTTTCACTTTACGCTCCACACAACACCCCCGCCCCATTATATTTTCTGTTGTAAATGGTGACCTAACTGAAGAAATCTCAACCGCCCCCCTCCCTGCCATTAGGAAAGGATTCGGCGATAAAAATTTTTATAAAGTCCAGGCGTAATTTCAACAATTGAGATTTGCTTTACGTCTTTTGTATCAAAAGTCAGCTACGTTTTGATTTATCGATGCGAGAGCACAGGGACGTAGCGTAAGGTGGGCCCCCTGGGCCCGGTGCCCCCCCCCGAAATCGGCCGGGGCCCAAAAATTTCATAAGGGGGGACCCTTATGATTTTTATTTTCTCAAAAATTTTGCGGCCTGCGGCGCTATTTTTTCACGTTTTTACTGCTATTTATAGAGCTATGTAGCCTTTTTTCCAAAATTTTTCGCCTGCGGCGCTGTTTTTTCGTTAATTTTTTGAGTTTTTCGGAAAAAATTTTTCGGGGCCCCCCCCCCGAAATTTTTTTCTGGCTACGCCCCTGCGAGAGCATATCAAAAAAAAATACTTCCGGTTAGCCGACTCAGAGCTAATTTCTTGTTGGTAACACTTCCTCCGACCTCCAGTATCTCGACTCCTCAGCAAGCTATCTGGCTGTAAAGTATACCAATATGTTTGTATTGCTCTGGCGAGTATTTTGATGTACCTTACAGCTTCGTAGGACCCTGGAGAGCTGAGATACGGCAGTCAGGGGCCGGCTGGCGCGGGGGCAAACCCGAAAAATGCCATTTTCCTCTTACTTCCGACTTGATTTGACGTCCAGGTTCAGGCTTTGGATATGTAAGCTTGGTTCCGACTCCAAGCTTATATAAATATTTATTATTTAGATAATCAGTGAGAGCATCGGAGCGAACAGAACAAAAATGAAAGACGAGATTCCGGCCGAGTTGCAGCGATCCTGGTCGGAGCAGACGCATTGTGTCACCTGAGCATGGGCAGAGGCG
This sequence comes from Mesorhabditis spiculigera, assembly GCA_958295435.1. Lineage (NCBI taxonomy): Eukaryota > Metazoa > Nematoda > Chromadorea > Rhabditida > Rhabditidae > Mesorhabditis > Mesorhabditis spiculigera. The sequence goes on from CATQJA010002657.1 coordinate 830,800, forward strand.
AGACCACCTGAAATCGCGTTAGGTTGAGATTTTGGACGCATTAGTAGCTCTCGGGGCATAGCAGGTAACTGATGCGTGCAAAACAAAAGAAAAGGATTATTAAAAGGCCTTACCAATTGGTGTGGTTGTCTGCCGGGCCGTGCTGCAGTAGTTGGGGATGCGGAAGAGGTTGATGTCCGAGTTCGATTGGGTCACGTAGTAGGTGTGAGTGCCTGGAAATCAAGGGTAAGCTGAACGTTATCGAACTGTAATCTACCATCAATTTTTGCATGTGTTTTTGTGCAGTAGCGCTTGGCTTTCCTGGTGGCCGGATCGCGGTTCTTATTCCGGCATTCTCCGTTCACTTTTTCGCACTCGAAACATTGGCGGTCATTCACTAAATTGTAGATTTTTTATGCAGCCTTACAATACACTCCTATAAACGCAGTATCTCTAACATGTTCATGCCCTAAAAGAGCGAAAATTACCGGTGGCATGGGCGCAAATCCCGGTGCCGTCGACGCCCTTGTGGTTGTTGCATTTATTCCCGGTACACAACCGGAAATTGGCCTTGATCGTCGCCATCGACCCGTCACACTTGAACGTGTTCCACGAGTCGTCGTACTGTAATGGGCGAGATCAGATAGTTACGATATTTAGGGCATTTTAGGCCCGTTTTACCGGCCCGCGCACTTTTGAAAACGGGTTTTGATTGCATGCTGCTATTTATTTTTATTAGAGAGAAAGAGATAGATAGAGAGAAAGAGAGAGAGAGAGAGAGAGAGAGAGAGAGCTAGAGATCGAGATCTGGAGAGAGATAGAGCGAGAGAGAGCGAGCGAAAGAGAGAAGAGCTAGAGAAAGAGAACCGCTATAAATTAAAATTTAATTGAGGGTTAAGGTCAACCCCCTTGCGGAGACTATCGAGTACTCAAATTCTCACCTCGCAAAACTGTCCATCCTGATAATCGGGCGACTGTACATTTGCATTCGACACGCCAGTCAACTCGCTGTGACACCCACGCACGTACAGCAATGTTTCGCCGTTGTCTAAAACGTGCCCCAACTGATTCCAAAGTGAATTCCAAGCTTACCGCCCTGCGTAGTGGCATCCGGGTCTTCGAATACCAGATCCATACAAGGGCTCGTGCAATTGACGAGATAGACGTCTTCCTCGTTCAAGCTGCTGCACTTTTTCTGGAATTCTGGGGGTTTGAAACGGACTGGGAAGACAAGCAATGTCCCTCTAAAGGGGTTAGCAAGTCTTTGCTGCTTCAATTCCCCAAAGCTCCCTGCTACCCTGTTTGGCTTTCTAAACCTGTTGTGTCGTGTCGAAAACGATATTCTTGGAGGAACGAAGCTGTGTGATGGCCCATCGTCGATTCAGGCTGCCGGTTGCGCACTAAAAGTCTAATTTTCATCCATTTCAGAGAGAATTACAGTAAGCTACCTTTAATATTTTCATATACCTGTTTTAGAGTACTCTAGACATGATTAGCTAGTTTTTAACTTTCGGTCTTTTTTGTTTATGGGAGATAGATGAACTTCTTGCGTTTTTAAAAGTCGGCCTTAGCATGCCTTTAATTCCGCGACAATACGGTTACATGGCATCTTATCGTTATACCAATTTTTTAGTGTAGATGCAATGAAGCAATCAAAATTGTTATCATTTCATAATGCCGAAAATTTCACAATGTCGACATTTTCGGTAAGGATTCGAATTTTGAAATTCTGATACGAAGACGATCTCAAGTATCTTCTACTCCCTACCGAATAGCATCGATTAATCTGTTGACCTTCGACAACCACGAGCAGGGTTACGGTAGCGGCGAATGCGGTGGATAGTAGAGAGGGGAACATTTCGTAGAAAGCAGCAGGAAATACAGGCAAAGTATGAAGCCCCACAGGCAAGTGTCCGGGGTATCTGAATCAACGCCCCCCCCCCCCGATGCGGGAGTGGGGAGATGATTCAGGGTTAAATCCGTGGACACGACCTGAGATATTCAAACACCTCGTGCCATCTCCCCCCACAGCCGATACACTAACCCATCCCCCCTCTCCTCACTCCCGACAACAAATAAACCGTTCCGAAATACAGGGAAGGTGTGAAAATATTTTCGGAGACGATGAGCAATGATCCGCTTCAAAATAGTGACCATATCAAGTGCATACAGTTTGTCAGTTCGTGACCGGACCCTAACTAAGATAGGGAGATTTCGTAGAAAAATCTGAAAAATTGATCGATATTTTTAAAGGAGCATGACAACCGGTTTAAAAGCGTATTTTTAACACATCCAATCATCAGAAAAAATTTGAGAGTGTGTCCGAAGATATTCCGGAAGCTTGTCGCCATATGGTAGGCTTCGGTTGTGCTCAGGCTCGGGCTTGAAGTAGGCTTAGGCTTAGGCTTAGGCTTGGGCATGGCTCTAGGCTGGGTTCAGCTCCAAGCTTAGGCTCGGATGTAGGCTTGGGCCCAGCTCCAGGCTGAGGCTTCGGCTTGGGTTTGAAGCCTGACTTTGCTTTGCTGAAGTTTTAGCATCAATTACGCTTTCAGCGTGAAGCTTTGAAGCTTAGGATTTGCCTTGCAATTTAGGTTTAGGTTTCAAGTAGGCTTAAGCTTGGTCTTGCCACTTTTCGGAAAATCACGACGCCTGAAACAGTTTTTAACTTTTAAAGGGCCACCTACACTATCGAAATCTTTTGATTTGCATAATCAATTGGAATTCAAACTTTTTTCCACGAAAATTCTGGTAGCTTTGTGAACGGGATTCTCCGCAAAATGCTGGAGCTATGTGGTAGTTTTTTTGCTTTTCTGTACTTTTCATAGAGCTCATCTTCGTGCTCGGGCTGCTGGCGACGGTTTTCATCTGCAACCGCACACCAAAGGCGGGTTAAACAATGCTAGCGTATTTGGAGAATATAATCCTGTAGTGAAAGAGAGAGAGAGAGAGAGAGAGAGAGAGAGAGAGAGGAGAAAGAGAGAGAGAGAGAGAGAGAGAGAGAGAGAGAGAGAGAGAGAGAGAGAGACGAATGTGAGGTCGAATTAAATAATGTCTTTCGTTTAGACGATGACGCTCGACAATCTGGAGGTACCCTCCGTCAAGCGGCTGTCCCTCACAAATCTTGAGGTTAATCACTTTGAAAATCACCATTAATACCAAGTTTTTTTAAGGAAATCGATATCCCGCCTGATCGTGACCAGCTGGAGAGATTGCTTCGATATGAAAATGTACGCATTTAAAATTATGGTTTTTACGGTGAAATTTTCGATGACGACGATAATATGAATAAATTCAAGGTTTTTAATGTCAATGTCCCCTCATTTTCCAGCAAACCTGGTTGCCCCAGATCACGATCGAGGAGACGTTGACCGAGGGGAATTGTGGGGTTGGTTCAAGTTTTTCTCGAATAAAAAGCGTTGTGGAGCTGTTGTTTATTATTCCTAAACGTAAAAACGTTACAAATTTTGATGCTAAATAGAAAAAAACCGGATTTTTCAACAAAAAAAGGCCGATTTTCGAACAAGCTTTCAAGTTAAAAATTTTTCGTGCCTTTTTGATTATTTCCCGCTTAAAAGATCGTTAATTTTACTAAAAATTTGATTAAAATACTACTTGGAATTTCTAGGAAATCCCACCCCCCGCAAACGCAAAAGCACCAAAATGCATAACTTTTCCAGGACGCACTCGAGCGCTTCAACGGGGGCCCGGTGCGACACGTCGACTTCCACGGAACCCTACCGCCGAAAACTGAGTAAGAATTTTGATGCAGGCTAGCCGAGAGGGCTTGACGGATTTCCGTCGATCCTTAAATCGTGCCCTTTTTACAGTACCCCAAAGAAGGTGACGTTCGGCAACAAGTGCAAGGTGTACATCGTCTATGAGCACGACCCGTGCCGCGCCGGCGGGAAATTAGATGTGGTTCGTGCGTTGGGCTAAAACTATAGTTTCTCCATTCTCTGCTAGCTCTCCATGTTTCAGGGCGTGAGCGACAAGAGCGAGCACGACTACCCCGCCGCCAGCTCATACAGTTGCTGAACCGATCGCCATTAATGCAACGTTATTTTACGGTATTTTTGTGCTATGATATTCTACGGCGGTTTGCGGCTTTAATAAATCGTTCTGCGGGGATATTGCTATTAGTTTCCATGAATTTGCACATTTTTAAAAATTTGCCTTGTCTACCATTTAATGACGCTTCCCATAAAAATCAGACTATTCACCACGATGAAAATGATGAGCAAGAAGATGTCGACACGGTCGAGAATCCGGATCCACTGCAGGCGGCGCTCCGCAGACCTTTCGCGCTGTCGAATCGCGCCGCGAATTGCGCTAAAATTATGGTATCTCATGCATCGGTACTTATGCATTATCAGGGGGTTCTCAGGGAAAATAAACTTTTCGTTAAAATCCATTTCTTCTAACATAAACAAATAAAGGGAGTGTTTACCGCGCTTTTACGATTCCCAGGCTCTAAAACTTTAAATTTGCCTTAAAAAATATAAAATATAACGATTTTGCCGAAAAATCGCCGATATTCGACCAAAACTGGAACTAAGAAAAGTTTTTAAGTTTGACCACTTCAATGTTATTAAATTTTATGAAATCACTTTTAAAATACGTACTGTTACTTTAAAATACATACTGGAAACGCGTACCCGAGCTGTGAGAGCAAGGCGCTCGTGGAGCGCGACTCTTTCTTGGTATCATCATCATTCTGTTTCACTGGCGGCTCGCAAATCAAGCAGGTTAACCTGAAAAAAGCTATTTTTTGGATACTACGAACACCTTTTAAAAAGGTACCGCTAGTTTTATTAATGTTTTTTTTACCAGGATGGAGTCGTCAAATCGAACAACGTGGCGAAATGATGCGTTAATAGGATCACGATCGAGATCAGACCCGCTATAAAACAGATGAGCATCTCGATGAAGATGTACCACGCTGAAAATATGGTGTAGTTATGGTCTAGGCTTTGATAAAAAGCGTGTTTTAGCTTTAACCTAGTTGCGGAAGTATCGATGTCTTTGGTATGTCCTGGGCGGCAATGTCAAGCAACACCATCATCGTCAACAACACGCAAACGTTCAACAGCACCTAAAACTTCAAATAGACTTGCTAAAACTAGAAAACTATTTGTATTTTTTATTACCATGATAACATTTGTTTACTTGTATACTAGGTACGTTCTGGATTGTCAAAACTTTCCATTTTCTAAATATTTCAAACCGTTTTGGTTATTTTTTACCAATCACAAACTACTAAAAACACTAAAAAAATACATCATACTAATCTAAGGGTTTGCTAGATAGACTAGATAACCTTTCCACCGCAGCCATTTTAACAGTCCAACACCCGATATGATACCTTACTAAACCGCGTTCCGGTGTTGACGGATGGCAAAAATGTGCCCATCACCGCGAGGTTGCACGCAATAAACGTCGGCACCATCAACACCCACACGTAGCATGTCGAGTTTCTAGAGATTAAGGTTTTTAATAGCCGAAAGATGCATACCGTTTAATAACGAGCTCAATCTGCATATAGCCGGTACCCCGCACGCTATCCACTATCCACCCCGCAGTCACATTCTCCAGGTTCCATTCGGTGGTGCCCTGGTATATTTATGGCTGTTAACCCCGAAAAGTTTCACTCACCCGCACATCTTCGCCTAAAAATCCTTCACCGGGTTTTAGTACTACCTGACTAGCATCGTAGCTCATCACTTGGAGCGTCAATTGGCATGTCTAAAGTTATGTTACGTACTTACGTGAAAATTCAAAACATCATTTGGAAATACCGAATTTGCCCAGGCTACCAAAAATGTGACCAATTTAGAAATTTTCGGCGTGGGATTAATGGGGTAATGGCTTAAAGGTAACCGGACGACAAAGATCCTTCGTTTTTTTAGATTTGTGCACTCCCGAGGGAATGCGTTCCAAAATTTGTTCGAGACACTGTTGGTAGGTCCCGGGGTTAATGCTAACCTCAAACTTGGGTAATTAAACCGAAGCTGTGGTGGGGTGGGTGCTTTTCTCAACTATCCAATGCACAGATGGGGTTCTTTTGACGGGCAGCCACACAACGAGCGATCTCTCGTTGTCTGCGTCTCGTGTAGTGTGGCGTACACTGAGCGATGGTGTGAGAGAGACTGGGTAGTGAGGAGAGGTAGAGCGGAAAGAGAGTTCGTTGTTGGGAGTACCTTCTCTCCCCGAGACGCAGACGACTAGAGATCGCTCGTTGTGTGGTTGCCCGTCAAAAGACCCCCAGCTGTGCATTGGATAGTTGAGAAAAGCACCCACCCCTCCACAGCTTCGGTTTAATTACCCAAGTTTGAGGTTAGCATTAACCCCGAGACCTACCAACAGTGTCTCGAACAAATTTTGGAACGCATTCCCCCCCTGGGAGTGCACAAATCTAGGAAACGATGGCGGAACTCTTTGTCGTCGGTTACCGCGCTAACGTTGAATACACCACTTTAAAAATACGATACCTACATTCCTTAAAAAAATAATACTATACCTGCGTATCGAAAGGGAAAGCCCGAATATTCAGCGGACATCGTGATATCATCACTTCAGGAAACCCAAATCCGATGTAGCCGTTCGGCGGCACTTCGACACGTTTATCGTCCAGAATCCCGGACACCTCGGCGCTAATTGTAAGTAAATCTCGATACAAACCACAATTTACCATGATGTACAAACAACATCCGGCCTCCACAGCTCACTCGCCGGCACCACCATTGCGTTCACTTGGTCCACGGCCACGTCCCATTGCAGATATCCATCCGTCCAGTAATAGTTTAGGAACGTGATCAATTTTATCGTCTCTTCGGATTCGTCCTGTAATCAGTAACGTATACTTCAACATGTTACTCATTTTCACCAGGACCTAGAAAATGCGCAAAAACCCCCCACTCAGCTATAATTTTGATATACAAGTAGGAAATTCCACTCTCTCGTAAGCAACTACCAATGAAAGCACGTAGATAAAATGCATATAGACGTTCACAACCAGCGGGAAAGTGTTAGTGGGTATCGATAGATTCGAATACCCATTAAATAACGTTGAATACAGCTCGGTCGTGGTTGTCATTTTGTTTTTGGACTTCCTCCCTGCAGAACTTGAGGGGTTTTCCCGGCGCGTCGCGTTGCGGTGAATTATTCGGTCCTTGGCGACGAGGGCGAGCTGGTCGTTTTCTGTGCACAAAAAATGTGCCTTTCTATTTATATTTTGTTCACTTTGCTCCGCGATCGTTGCTAATCAAAAATAAATTCGGGACATGATTCCAGTCAAGTCTTCTAGAGCTTGATAGTAGCCCTATACGCTTTTCTAGCCGAAAACTAACTGGAAATTGCAATAAATTCCGCAATTTTTTAAAACTCTGTTTTTCGTCCTATCGGACTTATAAATATGCGCAGCGTTCGATCCGTGCGAAATTTGCCGTCCTGTTTTATAGCTTAAAAAATTCTGTTCTTATTATAGCACTTTCATAATTGATAGAAAAGCGTCAAACTTCGTGTATTTTAGTATCACTGCGTCTCTCGTTTTATCCCATTGTATCATCTCAGACTAATTACCACGATAGCAGTATCAGTGTGATCATCGATCGTCTGTCTATACCATGACGATCATATATCATGACTATCGACATATCGACGAATTTATGCGGGAAAATATGGTGGTGTGTGGGCACCCCAGCAACCAACCGTTTGTCCCGGCCGCGACGGACCCTTTGCCTGCCGCTCTCCCCTCTCTCATTCCCGCCATTCTCTCCTCCCCATCTCCCTCGTGTGTATGCCCCTTGCCGCGGCCCGCCACTTTTCTTTCAATCGATCCTTGTCTACCATCATATCTTCAATCTTGCGCGAACTTTACCTTTCTTTTTGGAGATGTTCGGGCCCTGGAATTCCCCTCATAATCTTGCGCTTTATCGACTAACTTTTAGCAATTCGTTGAGGGCAAAAAACATTGAACTTGTTGTGTAATCTTTCAAATCTATGCGTCATCTTTGTTTTCAGTCTGATTCGTCGCAATTTGCCGGACAAAATCGATGTTGCTTTTTAGAACTGACCGGCATACAATCATCTTTCGATCGGCTAGTCATATTCTGAAAACCTCTTCTTTTCGTAATTTTCTCATTTATAATCTAGTAGATTCCGGCATTTCCCTTATTATTCTCATCGCAACTACCATCTTAAATACAACCTATCTACTTTTTTTCAATATATTTTCTTACATTTTCAAAATGTTCAACATTATCCATATAAATATCCCTGCTCCAGGACCATGGCCGAAGCAAGGATTGTGAAGTTGAGCAGCGCAGAGGGCGAGGTCTTCCCCGTCGACCGGGACGTTGCCCGCCTCTCCGGCACCGTCAACACGCTTCTCCAAGACCTCGGCTTCGACGAGCAGGAAAACGAAGCCCAGGAACCCATCCCCCTCGCCAACGTCAATGCCACCATCCTCAAGAAGGTACGCCTCATTGTTTAGTTCTATTCTAATCCCCATTTAGGTGATTGCCTGGTGCCAGTACCACAAGGACGACCCGCCGCAGGGCGAGGATTCCGACACCCGCGAGAAGCGCACTGATGACATTCCGTCATGGGATGTCGAATTCCTCAAGGTCGACCAGGGCACGCTTTTCGAGCTGATTCTGGTAATTTTTCGGATATTTTTACTGTCGCTGTAATAAGGCGCTTTTTTTGGTCGTATTGAAGTTTTCGATGTGACCTACCTCATTCGGTAGAGCTGAGAATTCGGAACATGTCCCATCTTGCAAAAAAAGACGTGGAACAGTACGGACGCAGGAAATTTGATTTACAAGAGCCGCTTTTGTCCATTTTTGGCCCTTGAGATGGATATTCAAAATTTTAAAACCTTTTTCGCGAAAGCCGCTGCCGTTCAGCACTCTTCGAAAGAATCTGACAGAATTCGAAGCTCTATCGAAGCAGTTAGATTCCGAAATTCTAAAACCTCGATATCATCTATGCCGAAAGTGGACGAAACATTGTTCAAAAATCGAGAAGACGCAGAACCTCGCAAAGTTTCTCATAATGAAAATAAACCTGTCCCATCCTGTTTTACCAATTTACTTTTGCAGGCTGCCAACTACCTCGACATCAAGGGTTTGTTGGACGTGACGTGCAAGACGGTGGCGAACATGATCCGCGGCAAATCCGTCGAGGACATCCGTCGCACCTTCAACATCCGCAACGACTTCACCCCCGAGGAGGAGGAGCAGATCAAGAAGGAGAACGCCTGGTGCGAGGACTAAGCCAACTAATATTGCACTATTTCTTCACCCCGTTTGACATTACTTTTTTTGCGAAGTTCATCATTTTGTGCAGCCGGTTCACGTCTGATTTTTGTCATCTTATTACCTGTTCGGGCAACATTTCACACCGCATATTTGAATATATAAGCTTTTTCTCCTAGCCGTGTCGCGTGTAACCTGTACTTATTGGAGGTTGGAGAATAAAGTTGTGAGTGGTCATCGACACGGTAGCATGCATCCGCCTGGTAATCATTAGTCGCCCTTATCAACGAATGATGCGGGTCAGGCCTGGGGTGGCCATATCGTGCCACTTCTTCGTGTGCCGATTGATTCGGATCGGCGATTCGCTGTAATCTCGGCGACCATGAATCGCACTACACGATTTTTTCGGAAGCTTTCTACAGGCTCGCCGGCTGCAAAATACGATGCGGTGATCGTCGGGGGTGGCCACAATGGATTGACAGCGGTTTTCGGAGATCCCCTGTCTTTTTATAAAATTTTAGGCGGCATATCTAGCAAAAGCCGGGAAGAAAGTTTGTGTCCTTGAGCGTCGCCATGTTTTGGGCGGCGCGGCTGTAACAGAAGAGATTGTTCCCGGTTTGGAAGTCAATCCAGAACTATTTTCGTTTTCAGGCTTCAAGTTTTCGCGAGCCTCATACGTACTCTCATTGCTGAGGCCCGTTGTCATCAATGAGCTCAACCTGAAGGTAAAATTCTTCAATGGCCTCCAATGTGTTAATAGGAGCACGGGCTGCGCTACCATCTGCGTGAGCCGCACTCGTTTACCCCGATACGTGACTCGAAGGACAGCTTGCTGCTTGGCGGCGATATGGCGAAGAACCAGGCGGAAATTGGGAAATTTTCAAAGAAAGATGCTGAGGTATTTTCGTAGCCTCGGAATTTAGAGGCCTTTTAACCTTTCGGGGATTCTTATGCATCATCGGGGGTGGGGGCCTAATCCAAACGTATTTTTAATTGCTAGTTCTCCTAGAACTACCCAAAATACGAGCACATGATCGCACGAATTGCGCAAGCCGTCGAGGGGATCATGGACGAAGAGCCGTTGCCGATGGACAAGTCGCTCTCCAAGAACTGGCGACAACTCTACAGCCTTTATAAAAGGAGTAGGAATAAATATGGTCTTTTTAAGAATCAAAAACGCGAAAACTTTCACAAAAATCACGTTTAGTGAAGCCGATCGGTATGGAAAACGCGGTAGAATTCTATGAGCTAATGACAGCACCGATCGCCAAGGTGATTTTATTTTCAGTTATTTTATTTTTGTATTTATTAGTTATTTATTCTCGAAACTTTAGGTGATGGAACGATGGTTTGAGACACCGGCTCTGCAGGCCACCATTGCCACTGATGGCGTGATCGGCTTTGCGGCGTCGCCGTATGACCACGGAACTGGGTGAATAAACCATTTAATAAAATTTTTTAGGAGGGAATTAGATGCCAAATTAGAAAAAAGAAGCCGGGTTCTCTTTAGATACGTTCTACTCCACCATGTGATGGGAGGACTTGACGGTCGTGCCGGAGCCTGGGGATACGTCTACGGCGGAATGGGTGCCGTCAGCGACGCCATTGCGTCGGCAGCGCGAGCCGCCGGCGCCGAGCTGTACACCGAGAAGGTATAACCAAGAACAATAAGGATAAGGAAATAGAGAATTCTAGGAGGTATCCTCAATCCTCATCGACAATGGCCGCGCTCGAGGCGTCCGCCTGGCTGGCGGTGCTGAGATCCATGCGGATGTTGTTTTGTCAAATTGTACGCCGAAAGTGACGTTCTGCGACCTTATCGCCGAGGTTAGTTGCTTAGTTTCTCGAAGTGATGATTAAACGATTGGTATTTTAACAATCTAGGTTTCTAAATTTGGTTTTGTCGAAAAATGTCGGTCGAAAAATGCTATTACAAAATCTAATCGTTTGAAAATGGTTGAAATCTTAATTTTTCAAATACAAATTACTAACACTTCAAATACTGTATTTCATAATTTCAAATGTTTAGTCAGCACTCCCCACCAAATTCCTGAAGTCCATCAAGCAAATCGACTACACGTCACCGGTCACCAAGATCAATGGTATTTTATAGTTTTTCAGGCAATGTTCTTTTTAGTGGCGCTGAAGGAGCTGCCCAACTTCACTGCTCGACCTCACAGCGGCTCGGCTCCGGCTCCGCACCACCAGACCACCGTCCATCTCAACAGCGAGCACATGGGGCTTGTCGACGAGGGGTACAACGAGTATCGAGCCGGAAAATGGAGCTCACAGTATGTTGATAAGAAAATCGAAAATTTTGATAGTTTAGAAAATTTTGTTCCGGTTTTACGATTTTCCCTTCTAAACAGAACAGTTGTTTCTAGCCCAGTGCTGGAGATGACCATTCCCTCATCAGTTGACGACACGCTGGTGAAGGGCGACGGCCACGTGGCGCTCCTCTTTACGCAATATACGCCCTATGCGCCGGCTGAGGGCCCGTGGACTGACGAAATGAAGGAACGGTACGCAAAGCATGGTAGGTTTTATCGCAACTCTTTTTATGGTCTTCTTGATTTTTCTATCATTTTAATGGCGTCGCACGTATTTTGATAATATTTGTCAAAATTTACCTATATTAGAAGTGGAAAATCTATGTAGAGTACCTTAAAAATGTTAGAAATTTCATATTTCCCCGAAAAACCTATATTTCGTAGTAAAAAATATCTTTAAGAAAGTTGTTACACTTAAAAATTATGAAAAAGAATTTATTACCAGTTTTCCAATTTCTTTGATGAAGATTGATGCTTGAAAAAGTAAAAACCCTTTTCCCCCCTACACGAATGAATTCAGTGTTCTCTGAAATCGACGCGTACGCGCCCAATTTTTCGTCGTCCGTCGTCGGATACGAGGTGCTGACGCCGCCGACGCTGGAGAAGACGTTCGGGCTGACGGGCGGGGTTTGTTATAATGTCTAACTTTTTTGCCGAATTCTTCAACATCTAATCCTTTTAGAACATTTTCCATGGGTCGATGGCGCTGGACCAGCTGTATTTCGCGCGACCAGTCAACGGCTCGGCCAACTACGCGACGCCCATCGGCGGGCTGTTCATGTGCGGAAGTGGCACACATCCAGGTGACCCCCGCCCGCTGCTGCACAAATATGCTTTTAATTTGGCCGGCCGGCGGCAAATAGTGGAGCCACGTTTTTGGAAAACACGCATTTGACGCCATAGAATTTTGGAAATTGGATTATGGGCCCTAAATTAACAAAATAAACAACTAAGAAAAAAATGGAATACTTTTCCTAGTTTTAAAACCGTAAATAAATATAAAAAGTTAATAAAAGTCATTAATTAAATAAAAAATATCATTTTTAGGCGGCGGCGTGACGGGCGCACCAGGGCGGCTTGGGGCACATGCGGCGTTGCGCACATTTTGAAGGAGACTTTAAGGCTATTTTATATTTATAAGCTATTCATGTTTAATAAAATATGGATAAAAGTAATATATGAAAAATGACCGACAGTCAATCTTTCAAAATTAGAAATATAGTTTTTATCGCTTTCTATAAATCAAAAACTACTAAAAATCATATGAAACTACATTGCCTATTCTTCACTATAGGTATGAATGGAAAAGTAAACATTAGACCCCCCGCTGACGGTACAGTACTCAAAAATGTATGAATCGCCGGAAGTTTTGAATTATTTAACGTTTAGAATTGATTTTTCTTTGATTCAAAGTTTTTTAACGTTTCTAACTATGATACCAAATTTTTAGGGCTATTTTCGTGATATTCGATGGATATTCATTAGGTTTGTGGTTGGCGAACGCGACGCGGGCCTTTTTTGGCCCAGAGGGGACGAGGAGAAGCACTGGGCCCGCGCATCGAAATGGGATCCGCCTGATGACGTGCCCCCCTCCCGAGAAAGAGAGCTCATCAACGCAAAAACAGAAAAGCCCCTTCCCCTCACGCAATACCCAAAAATAGGCGGGATCCTTCATTTTGTCGTGTCCCGCAGCTATTTTTTTTTATCGGAAAACACGAAAATCCCGACAGAAAAATACCGACAGCCAAAATACCGACAGCCAAAATACCGAAGGCCAAAATCTCGACCGTATTAATCCATTAGTCGATTTTGGTCGATCTTAGTCGATTTTGGATGTCGGGATTAATGCTTGTCGGGATTTCACGGTGCGAGAATTTCAGCCTGTCGGTATTTTGGCTGCCAGGATTTTGGCATGTCGGTATTTGGCCTATCCTGATTTTCGGTGTCGGGATTTTGGCTGTCGGGATTCTGCCCGGAAGTCCGTTCTTTATGTTGCTCTCAAAAAATGTATGAATTTTATTGTTTTTTTCTATCAGCTCCTCTAGCACATTGGGCAAGCTAGCAGTGAGAATTTGCGGTTTTTTCCGTCCTCAATGCCTTGACCTCAAGCAGGGGCGTAGCCAGAAAAAATTCGGGCCCGAAAATTCCGAAAAACCAAAAATTAACGAAAAACAGCGCCGCAGGCGAAAAATTTGGAAAAAGGCTACAAGCTCTATAAATAGCAGTAAAAACGTGAAAAAATAGCGCCGCAGGCCAAAAGGAAAAAAAACATAAGGGTCCCCCAGAAATTTTGGGCCCCGGCCGATCGGGGGCACCGGGCCCAGGGGGCCCACCTTACGCTACGTCCCTGACCTCAAGTAATGCTAGGCCACGTACATAGTCTTGTATTCATAGCGCCCGGCTCGTGCGATATTTTCCGGCCAACTCCACGACGCGCCTATAGCCAGTGCTCTATTCGATACTAGGGCATGCTAGCAGCTTTTTTTTGGGAAATTTAGAAACTTGGCGGGTAACACCAGGTATCCCATTTCTGTCCCTCCTTTCCTGCCATTTCTACGACCGCTTGAACATCGTGGCATTGTCAGCTGATTTTGGTGGAGGGAAATCGAGGAAAAGACAGAGAACGGAAAAGAGAGGGGGGGGGGGGGGAGAGAGGGGGGGGGAGAGAGAGAGAGAGAGAGAGAGAGAGCAGGAGAGATAGGGAGAGAGAAAGCAGGCAAAAAGCTCTAGCTTGAATGGCAGTTGATTGGCAGGTCTCACCTCATTTTTGGCGATTGGCATGTCTCGCCTGATTCGCTTAAATTTTTGTTTTTAGGTTCAATCACCAGTTTAATGTTGTGAACTTTTTTTATTCTGTTTTTCATAAGCTGCTGCTATCAAGATTTTTGAATAGGTTTTTTTCGGAATGTTTTGGCATGTTAGAGCCTCCTCAAAAGTGGGCGCCCTTCGAAATTGGGGATACTCGTTGATTGTCGGTCGGTCGTGACAAATTTGATGCCGGAGAGTGAGAGAAGGAGAGAGAGAGCGAGGGGGAGAGAGCGAGAGAGAGAGACTGTGCGAGAGAAATGAATTGAAAAAGCGAAAGCTGCCCGTGTATTTCCAGCCCGCTTGCACGGGCATTATGCAAAGGGCGAGCGCGGGAGGTGGCATGTGTAGCTTGTCGTAGCCGGTCGGATTGGGCATGTGTGTGCCGTGGGGGTGGCTCTAAAAAATGGAGGATCGAGGAGGGCAGATCGGATCTCATCGCCGCCGCGCGCGACGACAATCTTCATCTGGGAGGATCTAGAGGCGCGCGCGCGGAGGTCCATCGAACTTTTCGGCCTCCAAGAAAGGATTCTGGGTTTTGGGACCGGATTTGGGAATTTTTTACTACGGTATCGATTTCCTAAAGATATCTTCTATTTGCAAGGAATCCACCGGGTTAGGCGAAAGGAATTCATGGCTCCTTTAAAAAGATCCACTCGCGAGCCTGGTCCCCACAAAATTGGCTCAATCCATCCGGGGCGGATGGGCGGTTTTTTGGGGCCCCTCTCTGGGCCCCCGGCAATTTGGACGTGGCCCATTGGAGATTGGTGCGACGGGACGACGGTTTCGGGGTCCCGTCACGAAAATTTATTGGCTTTTTTGGCCCTAGAAAAAAAACATAAGCCTGTTCACAAGCTAAGCCTAGGCCTAAGCCAAGCCTAAGCCTGCACCTAAGCCAAGCCTAAGCTTAACTCAAGCAAAGCCTAAACCTAAGCAACCTTAGACTTACAAGCCTGTAAGTCTAAGCCAGGCCCCGGCTTCGAAAAAACATCTTTTCCCCTGTGTTTCACTGATCTCTGCTCTTCTTCACCTTCTCTAGTTACCGAGCGGGGAATACCCTTACTCACTAAATTATGACTCATTTCAAAAAGAAGCCGCCAGGGGCCCCACGTGCCTATTTTTATCTCTATTCTCTAGGCGTCATTTGGAGTGACGGGGAACAGCTGAGGGGTGCGGGAGGGGGAGGGGGCCTTTCAAATTCTGCTGTCGATTTCAGCGCAGTCACAGCAAAATGGGGTGATTCTTGGGGCCGCATGACTGTCTTGCTCTCTCTCTCTCTCTCTCTCTCTCTCCTCTCTCTCTCTCTCTTTCCGATCATAAATCCATTAGCATGTTTAGGTTCAAAAATTTTTGCAATCGCTGCAGACCTCGGGATCTCTGGACTTTCTGGCTTATATAAAGTGCCCCCAAAATCTGGAAATTTGGCTTTTAACGCCGTATTTTTCTCATTTTTAAGTATGAAATTTGTTTTTAAACATATTTTACGAGTCAAACCCCAATATGCCTCAAGGCATAATTGGGGGTCCGATTTAAAGGGGCGGGGACAGATGGGGGGCCACCATCTGGTCCTGATCCCTGCTGGGCCCTAAGGGCATTGCTTACAGGGTGTGCAAAAAAAAAAGGACACAGTTTGGGTCGAAATAACTCGCGAACGGTAGAGAATCGAAGGTACGTTACCATGCCAGAATGCTTAAATATGCTGGGCATGAAGATTTAACACAACTTGATTTTTTCGATTTTTGAGTACGCAACTGTACTATTGACGCTGATTACGACCGAAAATTGTGCGTTCTTGAACGGGAGGTGGGAAAATTCTGATTTTTGGCCTAAAAATAGTATAAATTTGTAAAAATGTAATGGCAAAATCTTAGAATTTATCGAGGTAAATTTCATTTTTTAAAAGCAAAACAATTTTCGCGATTTTGCGTTATTTTTGTTCTTTGAGTTATAACTCGCTTATAACTCGCTGCCCATGGCTAATATTTTGTCAATGACCTATCCAAATATTAATCTCGGATTCCACACCAAATTCCACCACAATCTATGGTATTTTTATATTGCTTGCTAAAACGTGCCCCAGCGGGGTACTGTAGGTTTCGATTTTCCCGCTTTTCTCGGGGCGCCTAGCTTCGATTCGGCTAAAATTTTCTGGGTTGTTAGGCAATAAGTGGGGGCACCTTGCTGCCAAATACGAGAGCGTACTATCCACAAACTTTCATGAAAAACACCAAAAATGGATTTTTTAATTCTGCGGCAGAATTTTGTAAATTTTTTGGTCAATTGGTCCAAAAACTGCTACTATTGGTTTTCCGAAAAGATCGAAGCGATTCCATGGCAAAAACACCACGAAAATCGCAAATTTCGGTTTTCTACAGTAACCCACGTGGAGCGCGTTTTAGCATGCCATCACAAAATTCCATAAAGTGACGATTTTTCTATTCGAAGGCCTTCTAGAGTTGATTGTAAGATAACCTGTGAAAAATTACTGATTTTGGGTGGTAAATAACAAAGTTACGAGGCCAAGTGCAAAACAAGGCCAGAGAGCCGATTTCGGGTCCGAGTAGCCGGGTCAATTTTCGAAATTTTAAAAATAAAAAAACCACCTGCATCTTATGGATACGATTATAGCTTTGATGTTATTATCTACGCCCGTAAAATTTGGGGGCAATATGATTCATGATCATGGTGACTTTCAGCTCAAAATCGAAGATCACCCTATTCCAAAATCGAAGTTTAGAAATCTTCTTAAAATTTTTGCGACCTGAAATTGCTTTAATCTTTGCATAGTTTTATTCAACTGATGGCACTGATTTATTGCTCGAAATATCCCTACGACTCCACCTTCCAAAATTTTTTTACGCAACCTGCAACTCGGTTTATTTCGGGTTTTGATGAATTTTCCTGGCGCCAACCGCTGGTTAAAAAAAATTCATGAATGAGGCTTTAGGATGCGCTATTCAACAGGTATCAGATAAAAATAAAACAATAATTTTCACAGCGCGACTAAATTTTATAAAATGGTGACAAGATTCGGAAAAAAGCACGAACGAACCGTTTTGGAGGCCCTAAAAGACGCCCTTCCAAAGAGGTACGGTAGATAGAAATTTTGTAAATGATAGATAAACCCCAGTACTACATAGCTAAGCAAAGAAAACAGCTGAGTGCCCTTTGGCAATTTAGAAATATTTTTCCAAAGTTGGGTTTCGAGACCTCGAAAAATCCATGATCAGGGGGTCGTTGAAAAACGCGAAAATTCATCGATCTTAAAAATTTTTTTAAGATTTTTATGCGATTGTAACGGGCTCGTAGGTATTCCACAACAACTGATTCTGAGGTTTTCGCCATAGGTTTTTTCAATATTAAAAATTTACGAAATTTCTCCATACAAAATTTCATTCCTCTCTAACTTTTCAACCAGAACCTCAAAAATTCTTAAATTTTGTAGGTACATATCTGCTGCTTATATTAACTTACTTAATAAAAATTAGATGCCAGCCACCACAGGAAACTGAGAAAAATACAAATGAAGTTTCCCCCGAACGCACATTTTTCGGGTGTCATTTGTATGGGTACGTAGCCAAAAATCGAAAAAATCAAGTTGTGTTAAATCTTCATGCCCAGCATATTTAAGCATTCTGGCATGGTAACGTACCTTCGATTCTCTACCGTTCGCGAGTTATTTCGACCAAAACTGTGGGCTTTTTTTTTTGCACACCCTGTAGGGGGTCCAACGGAGCGATCGAATTTTTCCCAAATGTTCTTTGCTAACTGGCCTATGCCCAAGCCTATGCCTAAGCCTACGCCAAAGCTAAGCCTAAAACTAAGCCTAAGCTAAGCCTAGGCTAAGCCTAAGCCTAAGCTAAGCAAGCCTAAGTCAAGCCCAAGCTCAACCTATACTATTTTTCACCTACAAATTCCCCAAATTCCATATCAATCCACGGGACGCGACATAGGATGATCCGATTCGACTCTTTCTCGCTAGCCTATCCCTTTCCCTCGCTTGCCCGGAAAATGGGCCGCAGCTAGGGCGAGCGTTCTCTCTCTCTCTCTCTCTCTCTCTCTCTCTCTCTCTCTCCTCCCTTCCCCTCGCTCTCTCTCCCTTCCCTCGATGATTCACCCTAGTTGATCCCTCCGAGAAGCCAACGCCCACACCGCCACATTTTTCCATTTTCGCCGCTCTCTTTTGGTTCGCATTTCGACATGAAGAAAATTAAATGAACTTTAACATTGACAGATTTAAATTTAATAAACTTTTAGAGCCCAATTTCTCTCTCTGACCAAAAAAATTCTTCTCTTATCAGCAATTTGCTCTCTTTATGGCCAGTCACTGGGGGTCAACGCAACATGCCGTTTTCACGTCATCGAAAAATCGTTTAAACGGTAATAATGGTATACTATTAAATGGTTTTAACTTTTTAAATTGGTTTGACCTTTTATTACACTCACGTTTTCCTTCCCGTTTGGGCCAAACTTATGTCGAAATGGGACCTTGCCGGGCATTAAAAACGCGAAAATTTAAATTTAACTTTATTTTAAAGATATGGTAAACGGCAAGCTAGCTTAAAAGCTCTATTTAAAGCTTATGGCAAGCTAGCAGAGACAATTTGCGAGGCACCAGCCCTTCTGGGCTACAACGTGCTCCGTTCCGTGGCCAAGGAAGGCCGCTTGTTCCTAGCGAACGGCTTAAGGGGACCTTGCTCTCTCTCACTCACTCTCTCTCACTTTCTCTCTCTTTCTATCTCTCTCGCCCATTGTTTATCCCCTCTTGCTGCGCGCGCTACCCGAAAAGCGACACGACCCCTCGGGCGCTGAAAATTTGGAACCTTCCCCCCTCTAACTCTGTATTCAGCAGGCTAGCAGAGACGTTTGCGGATTTCTGAAGAAGCCAAACATTCCATATCCATCCTCCGATCGTTTCAACAAAAAAATTCTGAATCACCCCTGCCAACCACGGGGAAAAGAAGGCGCCTGCGTCAAAGCCTGCCCGGAAATCCCCCATATTTTCCGTGACGCTCCTCTGTACATCATATTTTGGACATCACGCGGCCTAAAGTAACTCGTCTGTAGGGATTGGAATAGCGAGGTATTTTTCAGCATGCAACTAATCCTGGGACGGGCTGGCAGAGACTCGTTGGGAGCCGAGAAAAATCCGGTTGACGTTTGAGGGATTTCAAAGTGTTCCAGATTTTACAAAACCATGGAGGGTATCTAGCAGAGATCATTGGGAAAATTTTTACATGATTCGAAATGGATAATACATTTGAGCATTGAAAACGCTGTAGGCAAGCAAGCACATACCGTTTTGGAGCTGCCTAAAAGCTTAGATTTTGAGGGTGCTCAAGGAGTTTCTCTCGCTCTATCACTCTCTCTCGCTCTCTCTCGCGCTCTCTGGCTATTTTTGTCCAGCATTGTTTTTAACTTCTCTGTTTTACTGTAGTTTTCCTGTTTTCTATAACTTTCGGTTTATCCCTCCCTATCACTCTCGCTCTCTCTCTCTCTCTCTCGCTCTCTCTCTCAATCGTTCTCTCTCGCTAACTATGCTATTTTGTAGGTGATGCAGCTGTGGGGCGAGTTGTTGGACGATTTCTACGCGAGAAGTTGGCGCTTCCTCCAGGTCGACAACAACACCGATCTCGGCGATCCTGGTGAGTAACTCTCCACACACTAATGAAACCCTAACTGTTACACTACCTTTAAAAACCTTTCAGCCATTATGCCACGCGTTAATGACTTTTCCAGACGGCGCCGAGCTTGCCCCACCGGCCATGCTCCAACTGTTGCGGGTGGACATCTTGGTTCCGGTGTTGTGCTACTCGGTTTTTTGGTATACGCTGAATGGGATTGTCGACGCCAACTTCTGGACGAATATGCCGGAGGGAATCAAGCGGAAACGACTCGTTAACGTCACCACCTCACTCATTCATTCGTCGGTATGTTTATAGGTGTAAAGCGTAGTCTTGCGGAATTTAAAGGACTGGGAAATCGAATTTGGTTCCGGAAATTCCTCAAAGATCTTTGCTAGCTTAACAATCAATTTTTTCAGGTGTCCGGCTTCTACTTTTTGATCTTCCTCCTCCGATTCCCGTCGCTGATGTTCGCGGCTCCGATGAACTACTATGGATATTTGGATACACACGTGGGTATCTGAAATTTTTAAGTTTACCGTAGCCTCCGAAAATTCCGAAAAGCTCCGCAAAACGCCTTAGAAACGACTTTTTTTAGATTTTGATGGTGACAATCGGATACTTCATCTACGACGCCATCGATCTGCTCATTAACGACAAGTGAGTTACCTTAAAATCTGCAAATTTTGTGGTAATGCGCCTTTGATATTTCCTTGAATTATGCCCTTCCATTATTTTAGACGAATTAAAAAACCACTAATTTCATACTGTAGAACGTAATTTTTAGACTATCCATCCAAACCGGGGTCCTCCTCTTCCACCACATTGCCGCCGTCCTCTTCATCAGCATCGCTCTCGCCTCGCACAAATTCGTGCTGTTCGCCTACTGGGCCCTCCTCATGGAGGTGGGCAAGCCTTTTAAAGGGACCGGCAAGGCTAGATTGCCATGGATTTGGTCGAAAAATCGAAAATTTTTTGCTAAAACTGGTTTCTTTTTAACGACGAAAATCGTTGAAATTCATCATTTCCGTTGATTCCGTTTTTCCGCCCAGCCCAGCGCTCATTCTCAAATTTTTAGGTCTCGTCGGTGTTCCTCCACCTCCGCTCCATCTTCCACTTCAGCAAGATGAGCACCAACCCGTGAGTTTTGCTCGTTTTTGGCGGTAGATTTCAGGCCTTTCATGTACCTTTAAACCCGCAAATTTCAGACGCTACTCCGAGGTGACGAAGCTGGTGTTGATCGGCAACCTGGTGTGCTTCATCGCCTTCCGCTTCTCCGTGCAGGCGTGGATGGTCATCTGGGCCATCGTCAATCGCCACAATATGCATACGTAAGTAGGATTGCGTAGTATTACTGACCTTCTTGGTGTTCTCTGACGAGTTATCTTCAAATTTCCAGCTTCTACCTGGTGATGGCCATCGTGGCGATGTCGGCCTTCTTCCTCATCAACATGTCGCTCTTTCTGCGTATCCTCTACTCGGACGGCTTCATGGGGTACGGTGATTTTGCAGAATTTAGAGGCTGTTGTGTACGGTTTAAAAGAACCGACATTAACGTACTGTAGCGTACGGTAACGTACAGCCTCGTACAATAGCATACACTAACGCGCATCCGCGTACAGTAGCGTACAATAGTCTACATTAGCGTAAAGTAGTGTGCAGCCTTATAAAATACCGTACAGCGGCGTACAGCCTGGTACATGGCGTATGGTGGCGTACAGTCACGCATCGTACAATAGCGCATAGTAGCGTACAGCTAGAACTGCGGCAAGGCGCGTACAGCTGCTTACAGGAGAGTACTGCCTCGTACAATAGCGTACAGTAGCGTACATAGCGCACATAGCGTGCCGTAGCATAGAACTTCGTACAGTTTCGTAATCTTGCGCGCACTAGCCTACGGTAGCGTACGTTAACGTACAGCGACGTACTCATTGAAAAGCATATTAATCAAAGACTCGCCTTTCCGGTCGATTTGACTCCCATATAAATTAGAGTTAACAAATATTCCATTTCAGCTCGACCAAAGTCAGCCGTAAGCAGCTCGACGCCCTCCTCGAAGACAACGAATACACGGCCCTCGACCAGGAAGGAGCCGATGATATCGAAGAATTGAAGAAGGACCCTGAAATTGCCTAAATACAATTTTTAAACTAAAAAACCTATACCTTCCGACCTTCTAGACCTTTCTAGAATCCCATTCTGTTGTTTTCCTCCCTCTTTCTGTACATCTTTGAGATTTGGCGGCCTTTCCCCTGCTAAAAATTGCTCAAACCACCACCGTATCACCTAGAGCTTTTTCAGAATCAACCATTTTTAGCTTGTAATTCTGGAAATTTCCTGTCTTCTGATCTCAACTAATACTTGCCTGTTTTTTTAATTATATACACAAATTTTTGCCCTTGCGTTCCTTTTAAGCTCCTTATCGGGCCTATGTATAAGCTAAGCCGAAGCTAAGCCTAAGCTAAACCTAAGCCCCGCCTAAGCTAAGCTTCAGGTCCAACTATGAAAGAGCCAAAACGGAAACGCAAGGAGCAGATTCCGTAACTGTACTAATAACTAACCGATTAACGATATATTTTCCTATTTTGTGCCCCTTCTCGAGGTCACCCCCACTAACCGTCTACTAATCCCTGTGAGCGCGCAAAAACGGGCTTTGCATTTGCATTTTTTGTGATCCTCTACCACCGATTGTCTAAATATAGAAAACGATGATAAAGATTTGCCTAAAAATACGAAACGGTGTGGCTCGCTAAACAATGCCCGGACGTCTTAAAAAGGTGGCAACCTAGCAGAGACGTGACCTTGGCTGGACCCTTAAAGGGACCGACAGGCCCAGATTTCTCATACCCTTCCGACAACTTTGGGAGTAGGACTACAGAGTGCTATTGATGTCTTTTAGGTACACTCTCGTTCTCTCAGCTTCTCCAGCTTCTCTCTCTCTCTCTCTCTCTCTCTCTCTCTCTCTCTTGCTCTCTCTTTCTCTCTCTTTCTCTCGCCTGCTCACTCGCTCTCTCCCCACGCTCTCCCACCCAGAGGGCCGCGTAGTGCTTGAAAATAGACGACAGGAAAAGGCGGCGTCGCCACGTTGCTTTGCCAGCGCGAAGCTGTGGAAATTCATGATCGAAAAGGTTGCCTAACAGAGGACTTTGGGGAGCTTTGGTTGGGTCTTTAAAGGAAGTGACAAGCCATAACTATCTCATACCCTTCCGACAGCTTTGGGAGTGGGACTACAGAGTACTATCTCTCTCTCGCTCTCTCTCTCTTGCTCTCTCTTTCTCTCTCTTTCTCTCGCCTGCTCACTTGCTCTCTCCCCACGCTCTCCCACCCAGAGGGCCGCGTAGCGCTTGAAAATAAACGACAGCAAAAGGTGCTAGCTGTAGAAATCGATGACCGAAAATCTATCCATATTCATGCCTTGCCCATCCCTTTAGTGACCTCAATCCTTTCGACAATTCTCATAAAATTCTTTATTGCCTTGGTGAGCATATTGGCACACTTGAGAGAATGCCATAATAAATATGAATATCCATTGATGGTGTTATTGATACGGTAGCCATGGGGGCACCATTTAGTATCCAGACGCCGCCTGTCCATTGTCAGCAGCCATATTCGATGTCCTTGGCGGGCATGGGCAGTATGCAGCATCACCGCCAGGCTCTCCTCGGCTTCCGGGTTGTCCGTAGGCTCCGGGATTTCCGGCAGCTCCGCGCTTTCCGGGGTTTCCTTGAGGTCCGTTCGGGCCGGGGTTTCCTTGGGGTCCGGGTGGGCCCTGAAATTCGGGGAGTTGTCATTTTTACTTTGAATGGCTTGTCGAAAAATTCCTTAAAAACCGCTGCTAGCATCTCTCTCTCTCTCGCTCTCTCTCTCTCGCTCTCTCTCTCTCTCTCTCTCTCTCTCTCTCTCTTCTAGATCAATTCTCTGCTAAACCAAGAACTGTCACAATCCCTTTAAACTCCAATCTCTCACCTTGGGTCCCTGGTTTCCAGGGTTTCCGGGATTTCCAGGCAATCCCTTGGGTCCAGGAGCAGCCTTGTATTTGTGTCCTCCCTTTCCAGGTGGTCCAGGGGGTCCAGGAGGTCCACGTGGTCCCTCTCCTCCGATATCTCCCATACATCCATCCGGTCCATCGGCTCCATCTCGTCCTTCGTTTCCATTTCCACCGGGGAAACCCTCCTCTCCGGGTCCTCCGATCGGTCCGGGTGGTCCCTGAGGTCCAGGTGGGCCGGCTGGGCACTTGATGCATCCCACGGAGCCGTCCTGAATTTTTTAATTTTTTAAGAATTTTTTCGAGTGGTTGAGTGGCTAGTGAGTTGGGCTATCAGGTAAGCGGGCCGGGTGCGAACCCACGCGACGCGAAACTTTTGCTTTTTGGCTAGTCGGATTGTGAATAGCTTTTCTGGAGTTTCTGAGGACCTAGACCGGTGGCGCAGTGGTTAGAATGCTTGGCCATTAGGCGAAGGATGCGGGTTCGAATCCGTGCAGCGCCAAATTTTTTGCTTTTTGCTCTGAGTCTCGTGACGCCTTTCGCTGAGCCCGACCTTACGCTTAAACCGGGGCCTTAGCCTAGCCCAAGCTGATGAAAGACTAAACTTCAGCCTAAGCGAAGCGCAAACCTAAGCCTAAGCCAAGGTCTAAGCCCAAGCCTGTACCTGAGTTTAAGCCTAACCATGAGCTTAACCTAAGCTCAAGCTCCCCGCAAACGTACCGAGAACTGGAATGGCAGAGCTCGTCCTCCATCGCGTCCCTTGTCTCCCTTCTCTCCATCCAATCCTGGTGCTCCAGGTGTTCCCTTGGGTCCTGGCGGTCCAGCCGGGCATCCATTTCCGCCGGCCTTGCAGTTGCATTGGGCTAAACGAAGCGAAATGGTCTCAGAATTCTGATTTTGCACTTACCAGCGGCCCTCTTGGCGCGGGCAAACTCGAACGGGTTGGAGGCGGGCTCCATCTCACGCCACGCGTAGTTGGCAATGTTCTGGAATCAGGAATGTTGCCAAGGTAAAGCCTACGCTTCAGCTAAGCTTAGAGCTAAGCCTAAGCCTAAACGAAGCCCAAGCCTAAGCCTAAGCTAAGCCTAAACTTATGCCTAACCCGAAGCCCCAAAATCCACTGCCCACCTTGAACTCGTCGAGCTCCATGAGGGCCTCGGTGTGGAAGTCGTAGAGGTCATTGTAGAGGAATGCGCACACCCCCAACGAGAACAGCACCGCCGCGCCCGACAGCGCCACCGCCGACACCAACACCGGCCGTTCCATTCCTGTAATTGTAAGTTATGGGGGGAGCCGAAAAAAAAAAGAAAAAAGTGTGGAAAACAAGGAAATACGACCGGAGGAGGATACGATAGTTAAAGGACCAGCGTTCATGGTGTATCGCGTCCTCGGTTGAAAAGTTACACTAGGGTTACGGTAATTACGTTATTTAGTTAATTAGGATCAATTTTCTACGGATTACGGTAGTTTTTCGATGGGTTGTGGTAACTTTTCTATGGGATACGGTATGATTTCTGAGGATTACGCTGACTTTCCTACGGATTACGGAAGCTTTTCTACGCACTTTCTGCCCTACGGAGCCGTTGGTCACTTTAGAGCGTACTGTAAGGTAAGCGAGCGGAAATTACGAGACCATATTTATTCGGAAAAGACTACGATAGCGTAGAAGGACGGGATACGGTAGCTTTGACGCAAAATATCGAAGTGGAAGCACATAATACGTTACGTTATTTTGCGCTAATGTTTATAGGATGAACTCGGAATTATTTGGAGGATTACGGTAGCTATTGGTAATCGGTAAGCATTACATCCGTGTAAAATCGAAACAATATTTTGAGAAGCTGGAATCCGGAAGCACACTAATGACACACCTCCATCCAGCAATCCCCCCATCAACAGGCCACAAATGGTATAATATGGCGGGGCTGGGGTGGGGGTGGATGGCTGCTGCCAGGAGGCCGAGCGGAGCGCTACGGACTCCAGTCCGAAAACTTGCTATCGACGAGGTGTCCGGGTGAGGGGAAGAGGGCGGAAAAAGAGGATGGCAGAAGCCGTCACTCCCTTCTGTCGGAAACCACGGCGGCAAGAAGTGGATTTTGAACATTTTGGATTGAAATTGAAGGGGCAGTGGTGGGACGGAGCTTGAGATATCGGGCACGAATTCGTTGCTGGTTTGGTTTGGCTGAAGTGTGGCTTGGGATTTGCTTGGCGCTGGCTTAGGCTTATGCTCGGGCTGGGCTTAAAAAGCTCAGGGCAAGCTAAAAAGCATAAAAGCCTAAAAGCTGCCCCACAAGCTACCGTAGCCCGACTTTCAGCGCACGTTTAGGGGTTACAACGTGTACACCTAATTACGTAGGGGTGCACGTAGGAATACCGTAGCAAGGTCAAAAGAAAGAGGCAGACGTTCATAGGTGGAATCCTACACCCTCAAAGCGTTAAAGGTATTACTTATTACTTTTCTTTGGGCTAAAAGCTGAACCGCAGCTACCGTCTCCCTAGGACCAAAGCCCTGGCAGCCACCTGTCGACACGCGAAAGGCTTCTTATAAGGCGCCCCCGGCCATGCACTTTCACCGATTCCTCGGGAAAAGTATGTAGACTTTTCGACGACGTATCGAAAACGCCTACCTCTTTGCGGGGGGGTACGGGCAGTTCCTCTGGACGTCCTTAGCCAGCTAGAGGGAGGGAGGGAAAGTCTCAAATAGACAGCGAGACAAATAGACATGCAGACAGACAGACACATACAAACATACATAGAGACAGAAAAACATTATCGCGCCTATTCAACCCCCAAGGGGGGGTGGACTGAAATTTGCATGGCGCCTGGGGGTTTCCGAGAGTTTTTGCACATCCCAGGGTCGTCTAGCTGTCCGGGTGGCTGTCTCGCTCTCTATCTTTTGCTCTCTCTCTCACTCCCCCACTCTCTCGCTCTCTCTCGCCCTCTGTGACCTCATCAACACCGGAACGAGAAGCACGCGACTGTACTATTGACACTTGAAGACTATAGTGGACGTTTACGGGGGTTAATGAATGCCCTAATTGGAACATTAAAGAGCGGGCAGTTTTCGGCAATGGACACAAAAAAATCTTTATTCCGAGGCAAGCGAAGCGCAAGTGTAGCCCATCAGCCGGTCCCTGATATGGGTACTGTTGCATTATCGGGGGGGGGGGAAGGGGCATTCAATACAATAACTCATTTTCTACTTTGATTTTCGCCTCAAATTTCAATGTTATCAATTTTTCTAAGTGGCTTTGGTAGTTTTTGATAGCTAAATTTACTAGCAAAGGCATTAAAACTGGACTGAGATTTAAAATGTCCTGTAACGGCGCGGGGCTATATACAGTGTCCTGCCTTGCCCGGTCCTTTAAAATGGCTATCAACGTTGTTATATCTTCGAAGCCATTAAAAAGTTGAAGGAGTCTCGACATCAGCTTGTTTTTCCTGCTCGGTGCTCAAAAATCATCCTAGCTCTCCTTCTCTCGCTCCCGCTCTCTCCCTCTCTCACTCTCTCTCCCTCTCCATCTCTCTCGCCCGTGAAAGTGCGAAGATTTTGATAAGAATCAGCTCAGCCTCCAGTGTCATCCTCCCCCCCAGGGCTGCCGGTCACGGATGGGAATTCTTTCGAAGGCCGATCGAGTGGTAGGTGGCAGGGGGAGTCGAATCGAAACTGTTCAATCCCTCCAAGCTGTCATCCCGAAAAAGCGGGCGCCACTCTCTGCCACACTATCCACTTTGCGGGGGTACGCAAGAAAAGCTAGCTGGGGGGGTATGTAGCTGACGGTTCAGGATGCTGCAAGGCAGTGGGATGGATTTTGTGGGAGGATTCTTACGGATTCTATCGTTTTTACGAAACGCAATGCGCCCGTCTGTCCATTCGCGGGCGTCGCGGATCGCGCGAAAAGCTACGGTTGGGCTGGTTTTAGGTTAGGCTTGGGTTTAGCTTTAGCGCAGGTTTAGGGTGGGCTTAGGTTTATTTTCGGGCTTGGCTTAGGCTTAGGCTTGACGTAGGCTTAGGCTCAGGTTGGGCTTAGCATAGGCTTAGCTTAACCCTTTTGGGTTTCCAAATTTCTGATCCTCGGTCATGTTCAAGGATTTGCGGGGGGCAGCGCTGAGGGATGGGCACTTGGGGTGAAAAACGGTGGATGGCCAGCTGGGGAGGCTGAGAGAGAGAGAGAGAGAGATAGAGAGAGAAAGAGAGAGAAATGAACAGGAGGACACTGATTACACTACCCGTTGTGAGCCTCGGCTTCTTGGCCCTGCCCTCGGGGGCTTATTTACAGGTTTTGCTGCCCCCCAGCCGACAACTGACTTTTGAAAGACGACCGTCCCAGTTTCCGGTCCCCTATTTTGTTAGTGTTTGGACCTTTGTACGTACAAATTTCTGTTCCAGATTTTCATTTATGCGTGATTTTATGTGGGCCCTTTCAGAAAAAAAAATGGGTGACCTGGCCGCCCTCTTTTCGCAACACGAAATTTGCCCGAACATCCTGGAGCAGCCGCCGCGGGAAAAGCTCAATGTAATCTGGGCGATTAGGGCGAGGGGGAGGCGTAGACAGTTCTTTATCGGAATCGGGGAGATGGGCGGGCCGAATTTGTATTTTTAAGCAGTGTTTTCGAGAAACGACCGCTTGGGTTTGCTTCGAAGAGACAGTGTGAGAAAGAGAAAGGAGAGAGAGAGAGAGAGAGAGAGAGAAAGAGAGAGAGAGTGAGAGAGAGTGAGAGAGAGTGAGCGACAGAGTGAATGGGGGAGCCAGGAAAAGAGAGATAGAGAGAGCGATAGAATAATTTTTCTTTTTTACAGCTCGTCTGGGATGGGATCAAGGTCGAGCCCGGGATGACGCTGCAAGTGCGCAACCTGAAGAACGCGCCGCGCTTCAACCTCCACGTTGACCCGGAGAGCACCTTCACCATGCTCATGATCGGTACGTACAGGGGCGTCTTTCTAGATTTTTCGAAATTCTTGCGCAATATCCGAGCTCTAACTCTTGCTGTAGCTTCGGATATATACAGGAAAATCCGGAAAATCGAAACTAAAGCTTTAAAAAAATAAGCAGTTTAGATCCGGACAACCTGTCGCGGAAAAACCCGTCGGTGTCTGAATGGTTGCACTGGCTCGTCTGTAATATCCCTGCCTCCAACGTGCTCGAGGGAATTAATGGAGGTATGAATCTACATTATTCAAGCTCACTCTGTGTCTAAGCTTAAGTTAAGCCTAAGCCTAAGCTAAGCCAAAGCCCATCCTAAGTCGAAGCCTAAATCTAATTGTAAGCCCAAGGGAAGCCTAACCTAATTTCTCATCCTTTTAAGCGGTTTTTAAACCCCCAAAACTATGCTCTCAGCCATGGCCTAGACATCTATCGGCCAGCAGGCCGTTGCGGGACCCAAAATGGAGCGTAAAATAAGAAAAAACTCGGGGCAAACATGTGCGCGTCGGGTGTTGTCGTCGGTGGAAAGTCGTTTTGCAGGCCAGCACCAGATGGCCTACGGGTCGCCGGGGCCGGGACCTCGCACTGGACTCCATCGCTACATCATTCTCATGTGGGAACATCAGGGACGACGAGTGGCGGTAAGCGAGAGAGAGAGAGAGAGAGAGAGAGAGAGAGTGAGAGAGAGGGCGAGCGAGAGATAGTGATAAAGACAGAGCGAGAGAGCGGGAGATGCTCTGGTTCTAAAAATCCCGAAATTCCAGGAGCCAAAACCCAGTACGCGGGCCAAGTTCTCGGTGAAGAAGTTTGTGGAAAAGCACAAGCTCGGTGAGTCCTTCCTAACTCACTTAAAGGGACGGGCAAGGCATATATTCTCTATGGCTTTCGCCACGCCCGCGAAACGCAAGGCGCACGCTGTTTGGCCGCTCTCAAGGGGCCCTAAGCCTTTACGAAATGAAAACGTTGCGTTGCGTATCGCATTTCTATAAGAAATCGATAAAATCCTCTCTAAAATTTAAAAAGCAACGTTTTTCCGTTTTTCCAATTTTCCCCTTTTTTCAGGCCAACCAATCGCCGGCAACTTTTTCTTCGCCCAAAACGAGACGCAATAAAGTGCAAAAAAACAAACGCCGGGCGCTGTAATTATACGCTAGGAATATGGTGCCATTTGACTGAACTATGTGCAAAAATTTACTTGCCGTATGTAATAAAGTTAAATATATTTTTTATTAACGGTTTTTATATACATGTCATGCGAGGGGGGCGAGGGAAAGGGGAGGCCCTACGGGTGGGCCATAATATCCTGGCCTTCCTGCAGTTTTTCGATGATCTTCTTGTGAAGGAGACCGGTCCACATTGTGTCGGAGGCCTGGAAAGCAGAGGGATATGTATTTATCGCCGTAGTTGATTTTCTATTGCTTTAACTGTATTGATTCAAAATTTTTAGGTAAAAAAGCAGATTTTTCGCCGGCCGGAAGGTTTTTGAGTAATGAATATACCTAAGAAATAATTGTAGACCCCGGTTTCGAAGCTTGTATAGCTTTTCCTACTTTATTTCCAAGTCTTTCTCTCGAAAAAAGCAGAACTATTAACAGATTGCGATGATTTATGGATTTACGTGAAAAAGGAACGCTTACTGAAAGACTTTGACTGAACTTGTTGAAAAGCTTGGTGTCCACGCCGTCGAGTAAAATCCTACCTGGCGACGGAGTTCGATCTGTTCGGGGATCAGCTGGTGCGGCTCGTCGGCCTGACTGACGGTGACGATGCGTTTCTCCTTTTTCGAAACCCGCAGATAGCGATTGGGGAAGTAGAAGCGCCCTTCGCCGTTCGCACCTCCTAAATGTGCATTTACGTAATGTCGGTTATTACTCGTTGGAAAACGTCGCTAAATCGGTAATACTAATATGATAGGACTAGCATTTTTAATAAGCCATTAGGCAATAGATATAAAAAAGTAGTAGCAAATTAGCTTAGCGCAGTTTCGAACTAAGATTAACCAAAGCACGGACCATAGAATTCTTTAGGCGAATCGGACGGGTAGTTGATCATCGAGATCATTGTGATATACCTGAAATTCGAAGTGGTAACTAAATGCCGAACTGAAAATTTAGTGAGACAGAAACTACGAAAAAGAAAACTAGACCGCATTTTTCAACGGCATAAGTTAAACAGTGGAAACTTAAGGCAGAAAAAAAACTTTGGAAATTGTTAGTTTCAAATGTCTGACATTTGCCATACGCCGGAATGCGATAAGATGAGGCTGAAGCGGCCATTCGGCCCTTTTATTGGTGAGCAGGAAGGAGGAGACGATGTTTACCCCGATCACCGTCTTCTCGGTCCCCCTATTCATAGAAGGGATGTGTGGGGGTGGAGGTGTCCGAAATGGCCCTCCTGGTCACAACCGGTCCACAACCACACCCGAGAACACACACAAACACGCATCCCATCCGAAACGAATTGTCTTCCCCGGCGGAAATTCCGTCTGAATCAGCCATCATATCCCTGGGAACGTCGACGAGTCACGTGGGGTAGCGCTCGGAATTTGAGGAATCCTGTGGGGAAAACCGTGCTCACCAAGACATGGTTGAGGCTGAGCTCGAGGTTATATAAAAATTCATATAGTAAAAAACATTCCGCTAGCCACCGCAAAGGCAAAGTAACCTTGCAAAACCCGAAAATGAACATTTCTTATCACTCGCACGAGGGATTACGAGCACAAGCCTACACGCCATCCAAGGCTTACGGCCATAAGACCCGGTTTGCCAAGCATTGCACTCAAACTCTCACGAATAACGCCTGCTTTCCGGTCAAAGTCCGTAACAATCCTTATTCTCAACAACACGCATTTCCTGCAAAGCTAAATGAAATCGTTTATTCGTAGAGCAAAAAGAAACGGCATGCAAAAGGGCTCCGCGTTAACGCAACAACAATAAACGGTGGATGTGGAGGAGCTAATAAGGCGGATGGCCAGCCAGAGGTGTTGTGGACCGCAGATGGGGCGGATAGTGCTGGAAGTCGACGGCCGTGTAGTTCGGCGGCACAAACGGCCTAGCGGCGGCAATCGAAACCTATAACCAACAAATTGAGAGTGGTAATAAAACCAGTACCTGAGGCATGTAGGCTTGAGGTTGGTACTGTACACGAGGCACCAATGGCGGTGCCGCAGAAGTGTTGAAGTAGGTGGCGGTAATCTGAGGCTGCTGGCAGAGGGCAGCCGTATAGTTTTGCGGCGTGTAAAGGACTAAAAAAAGACATTTTATTCCCGAAGAAGGAGCGTACCGGATTGCTGATGGACAGCAGTCATTGACGGGAATAGCGGCGGAATAGAAACAGGTGGATAAGCCGGATAGGTGTGCTAGAGAACCGCGAAATAAGATAATAAAGCGGAATTACCGTATAACCCTGCATCGTGGGATCCTGATAGGGCATCATCAAAGTGCCCTGCATAGGCTAAAACAGAGGTACTTAGTCAGCATAAGCCCAACCTGTTGGACAAAGCCCATACCGGGCATCGGCTGCACAGCAGGCGGTGCACACTGCCGATTACGCGGAGCAAAATTGGCGGCCGGCCCGCTGGATGGTGCTGGCACCGTCTGCTGCATGCTTCTCGGAACGAAGGCACAGGCATCGGCGTTGAAACGGAACTCCTTAGTCCTAAAAATGCGCTGCAAATCAAGAGACAGACAGTACTTTTGCTCAGGTTTCTGATCTTCAACAGCATCTTGTTTGGCAGCTTTCGTGCTTTCCAGCCCTTCTGTGTTCACTAGCTCCGTAGGCTGCTCGGCCGACGGCGGCTTCTCGACCAGCTTCAGCTCCGATTTTTGGCTGCTAAAATGCGCAATATAAAATGAAAGCGAAGAATATTCGAAAAGTTAACCCTGGATTACCTTTCAATCTCCTTTGGCTTGCACTGCTGCGCACGGTCCAAGATGGGCGGCGAGTTACGGGGACCAGCGGACGCAGATTTGTTCTTGTTTTTGGGTTGCTCGTGGTAGGGCTTGTTCCGCCGCGTCATTGCCAGCGACGGTTTCTTCCCCAGGTAGTTTTTGGGCTGATGCAATTCCTCGTTCACCGTGAGCTTGTCCAAGTCCTTCTCTTCATCGTCATTTTCCAGCCGGGCATTGTGCTAAAATTCGTAACAATTTCGAATTAAATACTTACTTTACTCATTGCATCGCCTTCTATCTTGTCGGCGAGTTTTTGCGCCTGCGCAATAGCTTCTTTGCTCAGTTTCGGCACAGCTACGCTAAAAATAATTTATGAAAAGCCTAAACAAATTGCGTCGTTATAAAACAAGGCAATCAGTATGCAAAACATACTTCGTAAATTGCGAGAGATCCTCTGCGAAGCTAGTCTTGACTCCTAATTCCGCATTGGTCGCCAGCATCTCGTCCACTGCCCATCTTCCATCGTTCACCTTTACTCGTTTAAGGGCCTTAATAAAAATACCAATTCCGTGGCTTCGCCGAGGAAATCGTCGAAAGCTACCAACTCCCGATGAGCAATTCCCTTGGTCTTTTCGTGGTAGGCACCATCCAGGCGGAAATCTATGAACATAGAAAAAAGAGTTTAGCAATACTTACGCTTCTCTTCATAGAGTTTGCCAGGTATGGTGATTTGACGGACATCCGAAATATGGAATGCCATCTTCGACCGCATATCATTTTCCGAAACAAAGAGGCTCTTCTTATTCTTCTCAGTGAGCTCATAGCATTGAGATATCCCGATCACAGAACCCTAAAAGAGAATTGCTTTCGGAAAGACGCCGACCTCGGTATCAAAGCAGCTCAAAAGTCCCCGGTAGTTCTTCTCATCCTGCGTAAGGATGCGAACCTCTTGTCCCTGAAAAGACCGAGCATGAACCTCGCGAAACTAGACAATTACAATACGCAACGAAGTAGACCAGTTATAAACTACCGACCAAGCATGAATTCCATCTCGATAGTACTTCAAAGGACTTGACATCGTTGATCAAGGGCATCTCAAAAATAGGAATACCCAACCAGAAAGACGGCCGTGTAAGCGCAAGAAACCCATCGGAAGTAAACCGCAGGCTAAATGTAAGCCGATCAATGCAATAAAATTTTTATTCGAGAACAAGTACTGCAAGCAAAGAAGCGAAAAAACAAGGCAAAATAGGTCAAATAGAAAGGCCACCAAATTGAAGTTAGCATTGAGAGAGGATGTAATATTTAGTGGCAACTGATGGAGGCTTATAGTTCGATCGATGCTGTGAAAGCAAACATCGGGATGTCTTCGTTGGCTAGCTCCGGCCGTGAGGCGAGCATTGTGCAGATATCCCGATAGAAGTCGGCTAAACGATATTGTTGATGAAACGAACAAGTTGTACATACCGTAGTTTTCGGCAACTGTTAGCTCGGTGGCTTTGAAGAGCTGGGCTGCGCGTCGGCCCAAGGCGAGGGCTTCCCCTTCCGACAAATCAATGCGCACGCACCGACGGGCCTGGGCCGCAAAGCGACTGAAGCTTTCTTCGAGACGCAGCAGCTAAATGGAAAAATGAAGCTGCAGAAACAATGGGGGTCTTACCGTGATATAAACAGCGATCCGGTGATAGTCAACAAAAAACTTCTTCACAAATGCCGAGAGTTGACGCGTCTTGCAGGCCTGTGTCAGGGCTTTGAGCGAAGAGCGCAGGAGATTGCGCTAAAAAAAAGTTCTAGAATGCATCGAAAATTTACTATAGTTTTTCCTGGTGCTGAGCCAAGCAGCTTGGAGGTCGCCATGCGCAAAACCGGTGTGGAACTTGCTGGTAGCTCGTCCTAAAAGCAAAATGAAAATAACATGAAAACCTCAAACCAGGGATTGCGCCATGTAGATGAGAAGGCGAACGATCTTCGAGTGGCAACTAAAACAGGGATATATTTCAAATCTCGACGCGATACATGAGTATAAGAGCCCAGCATTTTGCAGCACGAGGGGCGGTGAGCACGTTGTTTTCTTTCATCTGATTCTCCAACGCCGCATTCACGCCCATCAGATCGACGAAAAGCTGGTCTCTGAGCATCTACAAAAAACAAATGATTCAATAAAACAAACATACCTCGCCTATAAATTTGTGTGCTTTGCTGAGATTTCCCAAAAACACAGCTTGCAATTTGGGCATCTCCCATTCATGCTTCGCGACTTCTTGCAACAAATCAACGAAGGAAGCTCCAATCTCCTCATCCTAAGCAAAACGTAGGCGGTTTGTGTATATTTACTCGAATGACCGACACAAATGTGCGCGGGGCCTCGTCGTATTTGTCGCCTTGCATGACCGGTGTACGTACAACTCTTGGAGCGGCAGGCTAAAATGAGTATATCCAAGCAGAATTTACTTTTACCTTGCTGAGCCCAATGCCACGCAAAGCGTTGGTAATCATCCGCATCGATGGTGAAATGGTATCTCGGGCACTCTGACGGGTCCTTGGGTCGAACTTTGCCGTGCGGGGAGTCGGTGGAGCTGATGGAGTACCAATCGAAGGGACACTTGTCGTATCGAGATGGTCCAACTGCTTCCCATCGCCAGCCGCGAACGATAAGTCGAAATCCACGCTGTGAGAAGTCCCGGTCTCGCTCGGAGCGCAGATTTCGCGAACATTCTAAACTGGGATGGTAGAAATGGAGGATGTGCATACCAGTGAAATTGGCTCGATCTCCATGATGGTGATTTCGGGGACAGGAGGCGGTTCCTTCTGCTCAAGTGGAGCCTCAACTATCGGCAACACGGGCCCTTCTTCCTCGTGTGGTGTCGGTGTGATCACTTCTATTTTGAGCTCTTCCAACGAGAGATCGAGCTCTTCATAGGAATCGGTTGGTAGCTTCACGCTCTGGGGATCGGTGCTGCTGATGCTCACAGGCTGTAAAGCAAATTGACGTAGGCGAACCAAGACTACCTTATTTTCCATGTCGCTTTTCGACTCGATGGACTGAACCATTAATGGCGTCTCAGCTGAGGACATAGCTTCATGAAGGCGTTCACGTGGCCCATCTAGCGCAGCAACCAACTAAAGCGCGAAGTTTTCAACAGAAAAATATCGATACCTTCGGAATCAAGGAATCCCCACACTTGTGCGTACGGGCAAGAAGCTGCTTGACTGGATAGAGGCAACCGCAAGTGTTGACCGAGGATAACTAAAAAGAAATGCAATAGAGCGAGCAAATTCACCTGCTGGAATGCAGCTCCTGATTCAGCAACGGTGTTGTTGTTGTTGTACGAGGCAGCAAAACGTGTGCAAGCATCTCTGCAAGAGATTTAGGGAACAGAGCTTGGAATACCGTAGCTGCTTGCCGGTGCCGTAGGCGAATTCGGTGGCCACAGATCCAGCGATGGACAACACTTCTTTTCCAATGACCACTACTTCTTTTGAACCGGCTGAAAATTTCCTTGCAGACGAAGAAAAGCAAAGATCGAAGAACCGAGAAGGTTGCAAAACCCACCAATGTCATTGATGACTACCAGAATATTCTGCTGCGTCTGCCCATTGGCGAAAACGCGAGCCTAAAAAATGATTTGGCACTAGAGGGCTAATAATACCTGTTCGATCGAGGAGAATTCGCGGAGAGTGTGATCGTCGTTGAGAGCGATCCCGAGGTTGTTCAAGTTGTTCCGCACGAAGCGGGCGATCTCACTAAAACATGGAATGTGAGAAAGGAACTACAAGAAAACCCGAGGAAGTGATGGTTCTTGAGCGCATTCGAATGGTCGCCGACCTTGATGACTTCAAGACATTTGGGACGCTAAAAACAGTTACGAGACCACCGAAATTCCGAACCTGTGGCTTTGTCAAGTACATAGCTGCAGCAGATAGGGAACAAGAGAACCCTATATCTAAAAACACCGTAAAGCAACAATTAGAAATTGGAAAGTGCGAAGATAAATTCTGAGAACAGGGCTATCGGCTTCGAGGCGTGTGATTGAAGTTTCGGCGCTACTCCGGTTCAGCGGACCCAGTGGTTTTCCACCGATTTTCCATGTTTTTCACCGGCCATGTAATTTGACGCGCTGTACTCAAACAAAACACCAGGTTGATTTCAGCTCAGAGATTCAAGTTTAGCGCGTCAAGCTACTCTAGAAACGAGGCCAAACCGTCGATAAAAGTGCGCTCGCTAATCCGAAATAGCGCCGAAGTTTCAATTATAAAAAACCAGATGGTTACAGTCGCTTCGCGACTGCAACCATCTGGCCTTCGGGCTACCCTACATGTCCAACTCCACTACATCCTTTACCACCTCCATCAATACCCCCGATAGCCGAAATCCCCTTCAAAAACTACCTAAATACCTTCCCGATGGCTTAAGATACCTCCCCTAGCCGAAATCCCCTTCAAAAACTACCTAACTACCTTCCCGATGGCTTAAGATACCTCCCCTAGCCGAAATCCCCTTCAAAAACTACCTAAATACCTTCCCGATGGCTTAAGATACCTCCCTAGCCGAAATCCCCTTCAAAAACTACCTAAATACCTTCCCGATGGCTTAAGATACCTCCCCTAGCCGAAATCCCCTTCAAAAACTACCTAAATACCTTCCCGATGGCTTAAGATACCTCCCCTAGCCGAAATCCCCTTCAAAAACTACCCAAATATCTTCCCGATGGCTTAAGATACCTCTCCTAGCCGAAATCCCCTTCAAAAACTACCTAAATACCTTCCCGATGGCTTAAGATACCTCCCCTAGCCGAAATCCCCTTTAAAAACTACCTAACTACCTTCCCGATGGCTTAAGATACCTCCGCTAGCCGAAATCCTTTAAAAAAACGAAAATACCGACCGACCGAATGGAATGAGAAAAAAAAAAGAAATGAAATCCCCCGTGAAAATTTTCATCCACGAAACGCACGCCACCTGGCTCACTATGTCCAAAATCACCTCAACGTCCGTCCCCCACCCCTTTTACTAAGGAAAAAACTTTCAAAGTTAATTTTAATAATTTAAACTAAAACTTTTTCGTACTTTTTTTATCAGTTTAGGGGTTTTTGATGGCGCTCTATCCGAATCCGAAGAGAGCTAAGCTCTAGCTCCTTTCCCCTTCGAGTTGAATTCGGGACATGACGCACAGACGCACAGACACCACAGCAAAATTATTATAGTAGATTGCTAAATTCAGAGGTTTGTGCAAACCATTTTTTCGAAAAATGTAAAAAAGTCTGAGAGGGAATCCCTCCGTGAGCTTCTCCTCAGTCCACAATACAACAGTTGACGGTCGTAATATACGGTGGAACATCCAGCGTATAAAATTCGATTCTTTGATCCGATGCTGCTAGCATCGATATCGATTGAGTCTGTTCGTAAATGCAGGCATCTGACGACGTCGACCAAGTAAAAATCCTTCTAAAATTGTAAATAGCGTTGTTCTGCAGTAAGAGACTTCAGAATCAGTGGCTCCACTTCGTGTCGTGCATCTGACACAACGGAACCATTCTATTCCAGTTTCCCTTTTATTACGGCAGTTATTCGTTCGTTTTCGTTGCAAATTTGTAAATTCCGAGCAGCGTTTTACGTATTCTAAAACGCTGCGTCCTCTGTAGTTCAACCTATAAGAGAACCTCCAAGGCAAATTCGGCACGCTTGGGCAGCTTACTAACTTGGAAACTTTAATTTTAACGCTATAATACGTTATAACCGAGGTATAAGACGATTGTATCTTTAGTTGTTTGCATTTTTTTTCTTTCTAGATATGCTGTTGTAACTACTGAAAGCGCTTTTATACTCTCTTATGATCATATGGACCATTTCTGGCTGCTCGATTACAAATTTACCCGAACGCTCGACCTATACAAGTTGCCTATCTTGCATGACGTCGAACGCGGTGCTGGAAAACTTTGAGCCGTGGCTCCCCGGACCAACTCGTTCGACTTTTCATTACCCCCCGCAACTCGGGGGTGCCCGGGATCGCAGACGATTGATGGAATGAATGAGCCCGGGCGGATGGGGGCGGGTGGAGAAAAAACGAGCACCATCATTGACTGGCCGATAGCAGCCGGGGGTTGATCGCGGAGGGCGGGAGAAGCGGACCGTGGAAATCGGCCTCTCCGAGACGATATGCGCCGTCGACGGGAAAGCCGACGAAAGAGCCCCCTACACGATTTATCCCCCCGCCAGTTACCCCCACGATCACTTGAACCCCAGTTGTGGATCCGCCAGCTGGGCCCATTTTTGGGTACTGGACTGTTAGCGGGGGGGGGGACACTTTCTGTTTTTACACCTATACCTGCCTGTTGATGATAAATTATGTATTTTTATAGTCCTTATTAGTTTTTGATTGCTAGAAACATAAAAATATCTTTTACACTTTTGAAAATTCGAAGTTTTTTACCTTTTTTTGGTCGTTTCTTAAATTTTTGAACAAAAAGTCGAACATTTTCGAAAATTTGTATGTTTTTAATATTGTTTTTTATCTAAAACTATGTAAATTGTTCTAAAATGTTTTATATTTTGTGGTAGGGCCGTAGAGAATCACAGGAAATTATGGTCCAGAACCCTTTTTGAGGCTTGTTAAGACTTAAAAAAACTGTTGAGCCTTTTTATAACGTTAATATAACAAAAAATATCCATTTTCAGACTCTTTTTCTTGGCCGGTCCCGGTTTTCTACAAAATCAGATGAGCGCGCCGAGTCGAGATGAGGGTGGGGAAAAGACCTACCCGGTGGTTGATCGAGCCCCGGCGGCAATGTTTCGAATCGGATCTGTGGACGAGGTGGGCGTTGCCTTACCATCGCTTTACCCTATTTAGCAACCGCAAGTCCTTACCCCTCAAGCCACGCTCACGCGGCCACCGCTTCATAAGCAAGCGTCGTGCACCAGATCCGAGGTGAGTCCTGGCCTGCTTTCTAGGCTGCATGAAATTCTTTTCAACCCATAACTTCAGGGCTATATTATACGGAAAATCTATTTGATATCAGAATGTCAAAGTTGACATTGGAATTTCATTGTCGAAATTTCGGTTCTTTCCTATTAGCGGGGGGGTTGTAGAATTCTGAAAATGCCTAGTAACGTAATAGCAATTATTTTAATAGTTTATTAGTAAAATTTAGTTATTTTGAAGGAAAAGTATCTAGCAAACGCTTAAAAGTACAAAAATTCTAAGTCGAAAAATCGATGTTTTTTTCACATTTATTGGCTAAATTTGCCAGTTTTTACGGTTATAAGTAGGGTAGGGTCTTGTTTAGAAACAAAAAAGCATTGGATACTGAATACCACCCCTCCCCCGATAATGCAAAAGAACCGAAATTTCAGAAGTGCTAGATTCATAATGCCGAAATTCTAAAAACCTGTTTTTGAGCAAACTAAACTCCCTTCCAGGCGGGCGACCTCTCCGAGCCGACGGCCCTGTTCCCGTCGATGCGGCTGGTGCTGGCGGCACTGCTGTGCTGCTGCTATATGGCCCTTTCAATCAGGTACTGCCGTAGCCAAGGGCGTCCCGAGTTGTACCGTGTAGTGCCTCAGCACGTCCAACATCTCGGTGGGCATCATTTGCATGAGTTCATGTCCGCTACATCCCGGGCTTGGCGGCACGTTGGACTGGAAGGCATCGCAGGTGTCTGATGTTAAATTACGAGTAATTCTGGGTTTAGGAAGGCTACGTGCTGGCAGCGCAAAATGCGGGCCACCTGTTGATGTTGTTGACAGGGATGTGGGCGGATCGGTTGAATGGAAAGTGGATGGTGTTCGCCAGGTAAGAATAAATATTATTTTGATTATTACATTGTTCTCGTTTAGCCTTGTGCTGTGCGTGTCGGCCAACGCGTTGCTACCATTGGCATCACCGGTCTCATTTTGGCTGGCCGTAGCTTGCCGGATGGCGGTCGGGGCCGCCGATGCGTGTCTCATCCCCGCGGCAAATTCTCTGATTACAAGGTAGGCCTACGAGTTTTTGTTTACAATTTTTTCAGATGGTTTCCACAAGCCGAACGAGCGGCAGCGATTGGGATAATTTCTGGGGGGCGGCAAATGGGTAAGTCGCTACAAAAAACCTTTCTTGACCAACAAAGTCTAAAACAGATAGAGTGTGGCGGGCAAAAGCAAGCAATTATTTCGTTTCCCGATAAAGATTTAAAAGCGTAATGAAGCATATTACTTTGCGTTTTTAACTTTTCTAAAACACCTATTCCTTGCAGGCGGTCTCTTCATTCTTCCAGCCGCCGGTTGGCTGTGCACGCAAAAGATTGCCGGCGGCTGGCCGGCCATCTTCTACCTTTCGGCGTTGGTGTCGCTGCTCGTCATGTTCTTCTGGCTGCCATTTGGGGCGGATAAGCCCTCGAAACAGTGCTGCATCTCGGAGAGGGAGCGCCTTTTTGTGGAGAGCAGGTGGGTGAGCGTTTGGATACGTCGCTGTTTGCGTTGCGTCTCTAGGTGACCAAATTTGGTACTGGACCGTTAGCAGGGGGGACTAATCACTGATTTTCCCTTACATCAAAACAAAAACATTTTTATTATCTATTTTAAACTTTTTTTAACCTCGAAGATTTTGTTTTTTTGTTGGTTTTTTAAGCGTTTTGACGAAAAACTGAAAAAAGTTTCAACCCCCTTCCCCCCGATAACCGTCCAGCACCCAAAATACTTTCAGAATAGCCTGCGAATCGATCGGGAAACGTACAGACCGAAGTCGACGTGTCCCGTACAGGGCAATGTTGCGTAGCAAGCCGCTGTGGGCGAGCGTGTTGGCGATGGTTTGCCACGAGTACCCGCTTGTCATCATGTTGCAGGTTAGATTTTTTTTAATTTTGCAAAAAGTATTCCAGTTCCTGCCTAATTATCTTCGTGACGTTCTCGAATTCCAACCCACGGA
The DNA here is from genome assembly GCA_958295435.1 of Mesorhabditis spiculigera. NCBI lineage: Eukaryota > Metazoa > Nematoda > Chromadorea > Rhabditida > Rhabditidae > Mesorhabditis > Mesorhabditis spiculigera. The sequence continues at coordinate 872,497 of CATQJA010002657.1, forward strand.
AAATGGGATCATTTCGGGTGGGCTGGCAGTGATTTTGAGGGAAACACAAGCTAGATAAAGTGTATAACTTTTTTTCAGCCCTCCCGATGTTATGTCTATTTCTTTCGAAGACGTTCACCTCATCCCTCTCTTCGTATCTAATCGTTCAACGCGAGTTCGACAAGACTACGGTGTGCAAGGTGTGTTTTATAGGACCCACGGTTCTAGTTTTTCCGACAGTTTTTCGTTTCAGGACCAACTTTTTCTAGACGTCCTGTAATGCCTAGTAAAGTAATCGTAACTAATTTAAGAGTGTTTTTAACATTTTTCAATTGCTAAAACCATTAAAAAATCGAAAATTAAGATTATTTATCATTTTCGATACTTTTTGACGATAATTTTCGATATTTTTCAAAATTTTGATAATTTTTTTATAAATTGATTAGCTGTAGTGATTTAGTTTTAGGTCTTCAACGGTATCGCCTCCGCTGGGTTGTCGATCTGCATCGGCATCGTGCCCTTCTTCAAGAAGGACCACGCAGCGTTGGCGGTGCTGTCGCTGTGTGCGGCCATGTTTAGTGCAGGTGGAGATTTTAATTTATTGAAGGGGATAGGAAGCGGAAAACTAATGGGGGATTTCATGTCGTAATGTGCTCTAGGGCATGTAATTTCTCTAATGTGTATAAAATTTTCAGGAATGCACACGCCAGGCGTACAAACAGCCCTCGTCCAGTTGGCGCCACCCTTTTCGGGGATCATCACCGGCTGGACGTACTTTGCCGTCGCCTGGTTCGGTATCGGCAACAAGATATTGACAAAGAGGATTGTGCAACAAGGTTGGTATAATTGATTGTTATCTACATTAATGGCAGGCTAGCAGTGATCGTTTAGGAATGGGGAAAACGCCAAAATCCCGACAACCAGAAACCCAGATTTTAAAACCGGAAAACAGGTTAAACGACCGGAAACATCACATTATGGCTGTCGGGATTATGGCTGTCGACATTTTGAATGTCGGGATTATGTCTGGAATTCTTTAGCAATAGCTTACGACTCTATTTTTCAGGTTCCCCCACCGAATGGGCCATCGTATTCCAAGTGGCGTCGGTGGTGGCGGCCCTACCGGTCGTTGTTTTTACAATTTGGGGCTCGGCCGATCGTCAGGTTTGCATAGAATCCTGCTTTTTTCGGGCTAAACCAATTATTAATAATGCTAAATCATTAATAAAGATAATGCAGAATGCGGAACAGAAAATGGCTAGCGCTTCAGATCTGGGCCTCCCCCTCGTCAAAGCTGTCCGTGGCGTCGATGTACGTGCCGAATCGCGTCGCTTCGGCGAACGGCGCCCAGATGAAGCGGGTTAGTCGAAAAAAGGGGGTTTGCTAGTTGTTTTTAAGGTATCTAGTCAAGGGTCCTGGAAGTCGGCGTCACTTCCGAAACGGGCAACCCCACCTCCGATAAGGTAGGAGTTTCTACAGCGGCATCCCAAAAATTAAATCCTTAAAAATCACTAATGCTTCTAATAAACTCAAGGGTTTTGGGTGTAAGTTGGTTCCCTGCGTCTCGAAAGTAAGACTACGGGTAGCTCCAAAAATCAGGCGAACACTGTGCGCTTATAGCCTGTTTTCCATTAAACCATTAAAAGCTTTAAAAAACCTCGAAATTTGTGTCGAAAAACCTGTATTTTTGGCAAAATTTGTAAATTTTACGCCGAGGAATAGCAGAAACATTTTAAAAACTATTTTTATTAAAAAAAATTGGAGGCTAAGACCCCCTCCCCTTACAATGCAAAAGCACCCAAAATTTTAGTGCTTTTACCTAGTTAATATTTAACTGGATCAAAATTTAGTGCTGTTTCTTAGTCGCAGTTTAATTTGTTTTACTTTTGACCCTCATTTCAGAAAAATCTCGACAAAAACACCGCTCGGCCCGCTGGACGCCGCGCAACTCCGGACGGAATAATAATTTATTCAGGACAAAGAATTCTGGAAATCTCAAGAAAAGCGAATAAATGCTCTGCGGGAGGATTCTGGGGGGACGAGACAATGACACAGTCACTACACGGTACACCCGACATTTCGAGTTTATCAGCTAGAATTAGCGCGGTTGGGGGGGTGAAAGACGTAGAACATAGTAGACACTCGTAGCGTACGGCGGGATGAAGGAGGAAAGGAAGGAGGAGCAAGAGGTAACAATCACACTTATAAATAGGCTGCAAAAGGAGTATCACCGGAACGCAAATAGTACACTGGCGGAAAGAGGGGGGCGTGGAAATGGGCGGTAGATTAGCATTTGCCGCAGCTCGCCTTGCAGAAAACCTGTAAAGGCAGTAGTTGGCAGAGAAAAAGGTTAAAACCAGATTATCTTTGCTGGCTTGTCGTACTCAAAAGTCTGCTGATCCTCCTGCCTTGCTCAAATAATCTCTGCTATCTCGCCATGGTCGGAGGTTTTCTGCTAATTGGTCTTGTTCAAATAACCATTTCTAGCTGGTCTTGCTCAAATAACCTCCGCTAGCATGCCTTAAAATTCGGAATTCGGATAAAATTTTGTTTAAAATCTGGAATTTTGCGACTTTTTTGCGTTAATTTGCTTCAACCCGAACTTAAGCCAAGCTAATCTGAAGTCTAAGCCCAAGCCAAGCCAAAGCCTGAGCTCTACCTCCTACCTACCTTCATAAATTTGCTCTCGCTATTGCACTCTCCAATCTTGGCCCAGTAGGAGCAGAAGAGGTTCTTGTCCTCGCACACCTCGCCCTTCTTTCCACGTGGCTACAAACAAAGCACCTTGAAACCCAAACTCAGCGAACGGATATACCTTTTCCTTCTCCTTCTCCTTGGGCTCTGGCCTCCTTGTTGTTGACCATCTCCCCCTGCCAAATCCTCCTCCCCTTGGTCGTGACGTCGTCGGGTAGATCTTTTTGGTGGTGGTCGACGTTGGTCTCGAGGTTGTCGTGGTGGTGGTCGTCGTTGAGGTCGACGATCGCTCGCGACTTTTCTTTTCCTTTTCCTCTTGCTCTTTTCGAAGTCTGGAAAAGCAGAGATTTTTTGTAACGTTCGTTAGATGGAAATCTGCAAATTTTCCCTGCTAGCTTGCCGTGATTTCCAAATGAGTTATTGCTAGCTGTCGTCTTCGCTGAAAGATACCCAGCTCGTCTGCCTTGGTGCCTCAAAGAAACTCTGCTAGCGTGCCGCGAATTTTTTATGGTATCTTCTGGCATGACGGTGCTCCTCAAAAATCTCTGCAAGCATGCCGTGATTTCTTAAAGCATCTCCGCTAGCATGCCATCGACAACCGGCTGATGCGACTTTTTGCTTCAGGGAACTCACCTTTCCTCCTTCTCGCGTCTCTCTTTCTCTCTCCTCTCCTCGACTCTCTCCCTCTCTCGTTCCTCCTTCTCCTTTCGCAGCTCTTCCTCAATCTGATCCTCATCATCGCAGAATCCGCATGCCTAAAGGGAACGCGTAAAGCGTACAGTACTGTATCCTAATCCCTGACCTTTCTACAGTAGTGCGACATGTATTTCAGCGAGTGTTCACAATGGCCAAGCTGTTCCCACATTGTACAGTGGGCATTCAGATCCTCGCATTCTAGAATTTGGGATTTTTAAAGGGGCCAATAACGCAGGCCTATGGATCCCAATGGAAAACCTTTTTTTAGCCAACTTTTTCTCTTTTTCTTTTTAATAGAACTACAGGACTGTTTGTTACTGTCTCTATGCATTAAAATTTTACAAATTTTTAGCGTAAAAACCAAAAAGATCGATCTTTCAACCAAAAATGGTTGATTTTCGACAAAATTACTAGCCTTTTGGATAGTCTTTCCAATTTTTAAAGTTATGTAAATAAGCTTTAAAGCTTTTTATTTATCTTTTTTTTTCAAAAAAAGTCCCGTTAAAAAGCTATCGTTTCACCTTGTCAATCCCTTTAAATAAACCCGAAAACCCTATTGGCAGTACCACTTCAAAACCTACTTCCTTTGCGTGCTCCTGGGGCGCCAGTTGTAGATTTGGGGCGGGGCTAAACCATTTTAAAGGGACCGGCAAGGCATGGATACCTTTTGCGTGGTCGTGGACGGGGTTCGATCCTCGATCACCTTGTTGCCGGTCGTCGTCGTCGTCAAGGTGGGCTGTGTCGTCGTGGTGGTCGTGGTCGTCGACGCATAATCCCCGCATTTGTACAGTTTGTTCACCTGGAAATTAATAGTCGTGAGGTGTGTAACGTAGCCGTGATGTACGGTATTTGATTTTCAGGTTTTCTGACTACTGTCTACGCTAATATATGATCAGCCTAACCTAAACCTAAGCCTAAGCATAAACCGAAGCATAAGTCTAAGCCTAAGCCTAACTGTAACCCTCTTATGTTGACCGTGGGATTTCGTTATGCGAGATAGCACATCTTGTGCAGAATTTTTCGCTGATTCCGAATCCGTTTTCAAAAGTTGCGGAACCCCTCGGAAAACAGGTTAAAAATCTAATTTAAATTTGGGCGAATCTGGTCCATCGCGCCCCTGGGGGATTCAAAGAGGCTCCCCAACGCCAGCCTCCCAGCAACTCGACGGTACAATGGTTAGGCGCTGGTTTCTTGAGCAGGCTGTCACTGGTTCGACCCCTGCCGCGGTCGGTTTTTTTGCTTTTGCATTTTTTTTATCGGAAACTGGTGTGACGCTGTGCCGCAACACTGTGATATCTTTTTTACAATTTCTTTTTCTATTTTCTTATAACAATACAGGGTGGCCAGAAAAAAAGTGCCTGGTTTGCACTGAAATATCTCGCTAGGGGAAACGAATCGGACCATCGTTACCTTGCCAGAATCCTTAAATATGCTGGGTATGAAGAATAAACACAAGTTGTTTTTTATGATTTTTGACGACCCACTACTCGTTAAGAATTTTGAACATTTTTGAAAAAATAGAAAACTTTGAAGAGGAAAATCATGGAACTTTTTATGAGTTAGGGGGACATGAAGGGCGATATATCGTTTCCCCCAGCGAGATATTTCAGTGCAAACCAGGCACTTTTTTTTTCTGGCCACCCTGTAGATAAAGATTCACACCAACACCACGGCGCAAGTTATTCTAGCCATCGCAAGCCAATTTGTAGTTCCCGACGACATAAACTGCTCGTTCTACGTTCGCATAAAGCAATTTAGAAAAAGGAAATTGTAAAAAGATATCACAGTGTTGCGGCACAGCGTCACACCAGTTTCCGATAAAAAAAATGCAAAAGCAAAAAAACCGACCGCGGCAGGGGTCGAACCAGTGACAGCCTGCTCAAGAAACCAGCGCCTAACCATTGTACCGTCGAGTTGCTGGGAGGCTGGCGTTGGGGAGCCTCTTTGAATCCCCCAGGGGCGCGATGGACCAGATTCGCCCAAATTTAAATTAGATTTTTAACCTGTTTTCCGAGGGGTTCCGCAACTTTTGAAAACGGATTCGGAATCAGCGAAAAATTCTGCACAAGATGTGCTATCTCGCATAACGAAATCCCACGGTCAACATAAGAGGGTTACAGTAAGCATAAGCCGAAGCATAAGTATAAGCCTAAGCCTACGCCTAAACCCGAGCCCAAGCCTATGCCTGAGCTTGAGCTAAGCTTAAATCTAAGCCTACGCCTATGGAAATGCCTCTGCGTAAGCCTATGCGTAAGTTTAATTGTAAGCATAAACCGAAGAATAAGCCTAAGCCTAAGCTTAAGTTTGAACCTAAGCCTATACCTAAGCCTAAGCCCAAGCTTAACCCTACGCCTAGGCCTAATTCCAAGCCAAAACTCACCTTCTGCGCATCGATAAGACTGAGCTTATATCTCTGCCCAATCTCCGCCCCACCCTCCTTCGGCACGATCGTCGACTTGCCATTCTTCGAAAAGGCCAGCTTATGGTAGTGCATCACCTAGAGTACGCTACGCTCCACCCTGACTACCGTATCCCACGTACCGAGTCGTAGTCGTACGGCATGCCGAGCGGGTCGATAATCTTCTGGGGGTACTTCTCAAAGTTGCGCATCATCCCTGTAGGGGTTTTCATAGCGTAATTGGATGGAATTACCGGGCCTAATGTGTTCCTCGACAATGTCGACGTAATTGTCGCGATCGGTGCGTGAATGTTCGTGGAAGAAGCCGATCGCGTGCATCAGCTCGTGTGCGATGATGCCCTGGAGTTTTTGGGTTTTTTAAAGGGACTGGGAAGGCAAGACTAAGGATCTCGTCCCTTTAAATTAGGCCCCAACGATACGGTGGTCGGCTACAGTACCCAGAATACAGGACAGTACAATACCCACCTTGCTGAAGCATTTGTCGACCTCGAGAGATACGGTCTGATTCCCGCCAGCACGGCCGACGTACGATGAGCATCCGAAGGCGACGTTCCTCTTCACGTAGATGTAGTCAAAGTCGTCGTCGCCGCGCGGGACAAAGCGGATGCACGTCTTCTGCTTGTACTCGTCGAACGCCTGCGCGATGGCGGCGCGTTGTCTGGAAGGGAGGCCGTGAAAATGGCGAGGAGGGAGGCAGCGAGCCACAGAGAGAGAGAAAGAGGGAGAGAGAGAGAGGGAGAAAGAAAGAGAGAGAGAGAGTCAGAGAGAGAGCGAGAAGAGAAGGTGAAAGTGAGAGGGACAGAGAGAGAGAGAGACAGAGAGAGAGAGAGAGAGAGAGAGAGAGAGAGAGAGAAAGAGAGAGACTGAGAGAACGAAGCGACAGAGACAAAGAGTCGGCGATACTGAAGGAAATTTATCGCTGTCGCTATTCCTTTAGGTTCAAAGCGAGAGTGAGACACAGAGAGAGAGAGAGAGAGAGAGAGAGAGAGAGAGAGTGAGAGAGAACCAGAGAGGCAGAGAGCCAGAGACAGAGTGAGAAAGTGAGGGAGAGCGAGAGAGAGTGCGAAGGTGTTCGAGGATGTTTGCGGAATGGATTATGGTCCGCAACACTCCCCCCGCAAATATTTGCCCCTCCGGGTGGAGATGCGCGCGCCACAAAATTGGCTGCCGCGTCCGTTCTCGCGCTTGCCCAGAGGACGTTTTTTGCCTTCGATGGCCCGTTAAAGGGTTATGCAAGGCCAGACAATAAATCTCCATAGCCCTATAGCTGGTCCCTTGAGCCAGACGACTAGACTTACTGTGCGGTCATGCCCTCCTCGAGCATGTAGGGAACGACGCCCTCTGGCCACAGCTTGTCCGGATACGTGGCGAGGTTCAGCGCGGAATTTAGCTAAATAAATAGATTGATCGGGTTTAGGAGTTGGCTTCACTTAAGCTCAGGAATCAAGAATTTAGGCTCAGCCCTTATTGGCAAACCTAATTCGGTTTGAGACGGGCTAAAGATATTTTAAAGGGGTTAGCAAGTCATCGCTATTGATTTTTCCCTGACTCTCGTCAAGAGTGTAATCGATTACGCAAGGGAAAATGCGCGTACGCGCCAAGTTTGACAGGCTTTCTTATTCAAATCCACATATTCCTACCTTGCCAGCCCCTTTAAAACACAAAATTTCACTTCTCTAATTTCCGCAGAAAAGCTAGCGTGCTAGCCGAGATTTCATTGGACCTGCACTCACCGGACGCTTGAACAGCTCGTCCCACTCGCCGGGGATCGGCTCGTCGCGTAGTCGATGGTTGAGGGATGGGGTGGCATCTGGGGGGATACCCTGGATATCACCCTCGAAAAGCGCCGAATTCTGGACGGCGTCGAGTTCGGCAGGGGTAGGGCGGGCCACTGGAATTTGATTCGCGATAATTTTGTCTCGCTCTCCGTCAGTCTCTCTCCGTCACTCTCACTCTCACTCTCTCGCTCTCTCGCTCTTTCTTTGGCTTTCAATCTCTCTCTCGCTCATGGCTCTGCTTAGTCATAGGCGAGCATGAGCGTTGCGTGTCGCGCCAAATCCATGGGGATCATGACCTCCAGACTCCTTTAATGACACTTTCCGGTCCGGAATGGGCCTTTTTCCATACGGCCCACCCCGTATTTGCTGAAGAAAATGAACGAGACAGTAGGGCGGCTCCGGGGGCTTGAAAGCTGAAGGTGTCAGCGACACACACACAATGGATCCCCGCGATCCGGGGCGTCGATCCAAATATGGTTTGGGATTCGGACGAGGGTGGTTAAACACGCGTTTAGCTCTTTGCTTTATCAAGCTAAGCCTATGCCAAGCCGGCTTAGGCATAATCCTAAACCTAGGCTCAAGCCAAACCGGAGAACCCGTACCTAAACGTACCCAGAAAAAAAGCGCGTCCGAAGTGTACGTAAAAAATTAAATCCAAGCCTAAGCTAAGCTAAGTTTAGCCAAAGCTTAAGCCAACCAGCCGGACACATATACTAAAGCCTGAGCTTGACTTCCGTGTCAGCCAAGATGCGCAATCATGTTAAACCCAAGAAAGAGCCAAGCCGGTCCCAAACCTGAGCCCACGCCAAGCCGATCCTAAGCCTAATTAGTAAGCCTAACTATAAGCTCTGCGTGTTTAAGAAAGTTATCTAAGTAGTAACATGGAGAGGCATCCAAGTTGTACCAATCGCTTTTTTTCACTTTTCCGTCACTTTAGAACCCCCAGTAAAAAGCATAAAAAAAGACTAAGACTTACCGGGTTGTTTGGCGGCCAGCTCGAAATCGTCGGGAGTCAGGTATTTGGCGGAAAGATCTGGAAAAGGTAAAGTGCTACGGTGCCGCAACAATAGAATCTATAATAGACTCTAAAATATCCCGATGTGGCACTACAGTAACCAACGCACCATCAAATTGCTTCTTCTCGTAGAGGGCCTGTTGATTGGGGATTGGAGGGAGACGCGGGAGGAGGAGGAGGAGACTGGGATACTGTAGATCAACGTGTACAACAGCACCAAAAATGGCCCGGTGCCCCATCGTGTCACCATGCCCTCCTGGAAATGGCTTAGGCTTGAGCCAGAAAAAAAAAACAGAAAAACAAACGGTTCTTGTGCGTTATCGAGGGGGGAAGCTCCCGATAGGCCCCATACGGCCAATTGGAAAGGAAAGCGAAATGAGTGTGGTCTCCCCCCCCCCTGCTAACAAACCAGAACCGGAAAATCTAGAGAAAATTGGTGTGTGAAGGCCAGTAGGGCAGAACATAGCTTTTTTAAAGGACTGACAAGACATGTCTATGAATTTTTCGCCACTCTGTTTCGCGTCCGCGACGCAACAACACGCGACGAATTTGTCGTGCAGCCGCCGTGAAACTGGCGTAATCGATTACGCAATGGAACAGGCAGAACAGCGGCCGAGGCTTGCCTTGCCAGTCCCTTTAATAAACGTTTAAATATCCCTAAACTACTTGAAAGTAAGTTTAAAGGCACCGGCAAGGCATTGCTATGGATTTTGTGGACCCACGATGCGCATCGCGCAATGGCATACGGCCCTTCTCCCTTTTAAAGGACATTAACGGCATTCGTAGCCTTGCCTTGCTAATCCCTTTAAAGCGGCGTAAAAGCTAAATTTCTGTGACGTTGGAATACAAAATACACAACCAAAAATTCGGTTCCGTTGCCCTAAAAAACAGGCGAAACCCGGCAGAAGCGAGGTGTTTTGGTCCGAGGGCGGAAAATGCCTTGGGGTGGCGCGCGGGGGTCTGCAGCCAGCGCGCCCGCGCGGATGGGAAGTGTTTGTGGGGTGGGCATTCGGAAGAGACGCACACAGCAGAGATGGACCGGATGGCTGGCCAGCCCCGGGCCCACCACCACACGGCTTTGCCCCTCGCCTTAGGGCCCACAACTCTGTGAGGCGGACGCGGAAACGGGGGCATGGCGAGATAGAGAGAGAGAGAGAGTGAGAGAGAGTGAGTGAGAGTGCGCGAGAGAGAGCGAGAGACAACGAAACACGTGTCTCGCGTGTGGAATCTCTCGAATGGCTGAGCGTGCCCTGGCCGGAACCGGATGCACCATCGCTGACTCAGCGCATCGGCATACATTCCGGATGGCCAGGCCGTCTGATTGGCGACAACCGTCATTAAAGGAGCAGCCAAGGCTTTTATATAGATTTTCGCCAAAATCTCGACGCACTTCCCTCCGCTATCGCCATCGTAAACCTGCCGCAATCGATTACGCTGCGAAAAAGCGGACTCTCCAAAAGGGGACTGCCAAAAATATATATAGTCGTGCCTTACGAGTCCCTTTAATAGCCTTTTCACCCCGTCTTGGTATTTGATATCGAAGGACATCTCGGCGGTCGCGTCATGTAACGCGCCTACTACTGGCCATTACGTTACGCAGTGGAAATCTCTAATTAGGCATCGAAAAGTCTAAACCTCACGCGTCACGCGTTTCTAAGCCCAGCAAGCCTCAATGGCGGCAAAAAAATCGAGTAGGGTGCGTTGAGAGGCCCTTTAAAGGTCGAAATCGCCAGGATCTAACCCTTCAGGCGGCTAGGGCTGGCCAGCTTTGAGCATGCTAAAATACGCAAGCAATCACAGTCGGGGAAACCATTGGAAACGCGACGTTTGATCAATCAAAAAAATGCGTTACTGGCGACGTCGTTTGGTGCGTCGCGTGGTAGTCGAGGCCTCGTTGAAAGGTCGGTGATTTCGAGCTTGTTTGATCTCTTTCAGGGTTAGAAATGTTAGCCGCTTCGAAAAGCTCACAGAAGGTTAGAAAGTAAATGGCTGGCATGCCGCCAGCAAAGTCATTTAAGTAAATGTGCAGTTTAGCACGCCAAACAGGATCAGGGTCGTTCAGATTTGCTGGAATTGTGTGAGGGGACCTCGGGATTGGCCGAACCGGAGCCGCCAGATCCGAATCCGGGCTTTTCGGAAGGAAGAAGATGTAGAAAAAGGCGGGAGACCGCCCCCCCCCCGAGGGGAAATGGCGAGAAGAACTGTGAAGAAGAGACGGACGCTGCGGACAGGACAAACACGATGAAAACAAAGGATCCACACACCACCCGAAGGGGACCCTGTGGCCCTGTGGCCCATCCCCAACGCTTCGAACCGAACGGAAACCGCCGCCCCGACGGGGGCTCGATCGGTGGCCGAGCGAAGAAATTCTGATTTTGAAGGAATTGTTAGAGTATCCGGGGTAGCTCTGCTGCCCCTTATGGTTTTGACTCCCCCAGGCGGCCCAAAATGTTGAAAAGGCTCTAAAATTTTCCAGAAACATTTTTTGTGTTAGGAAGGAAAGAAAGCTCGGATAAGTTTCAATACAATTTGGCAGAAATTTCAGAAACCGTATTCGGAAGCAGCAAAACCTTCTGCAGAAGGTGGTCTACGTACCATCCGAAACCTCAGAGCGACTAAAACACTTGACAGCAAACACTACTAAACTTTACACTTTACAGCATCACCATCAGGCATCTGTAAAACATCGATCCCACAAATTTTTTAGGGCACCCAAGAACGCGATGGCTGTCATAAGGGCTCGTGCACTTAATAGCATAGCTTTCTTCTGATGGCTAAAGATGTATAAGAAACATTCAATTCACTCCATCAATTTCGGTCGCAATATTTATGCATACAACGTAAAATGCCGAAACGTAAAAGTTGTCAAAGGAAGTTATTTTTGCGCCTTGCTCTTCTTCTTGGCAGGCTTGGCGTACTTCGAAGCGAGCTGATCCAGAAAGTCATCGAGATCTTCGGCGCGCTGCTGCCTCCGGGCAAGGATCATTCCCTCCAAGCTACCGCCCGACGCCTGTTCCTGGAAAGAAACAAAAAAATTCAGAATCCAGGAACTAAGTTTAGCTCGATCTAAAAACCACAGAAGCTACCTTTTCCTGGATCTCTTTCAAGGCCTCTTCTGCTTCCTCAGCTTCTCGCTCATTCTTTCTCTTTCGCTTCTTCAGCGCCGCTTTCGAAGTAGACTTAGTATATTGAGCAGTCTTCTTCAGCAGTCCTTTGTCGATCATTTCTGGGAAAATGGTAAATCGAGTCCCAAAAGGCCCACTCACCATCAATGATACCACGTAGTCTGTCCTCTTGATCCATGCTGCAGCCCATCGTGTACTCCATTATTTTGTTGAAGTTTCCCGAGAAACGCTCGTAGTGAGTCCGAAGGTCGTTTCGTTCCTCCTCGCTATCTATGACAATTTTTAAATTAGTAGCGTGATTCCACATACTGCGATATTCATTGTAGAAATTCTCGATATCTTCGACAGTCACTTTCTTGAACATGCCCTTCCACATGCGGACCGCTTCTTCAAAGGTGGCATCAAGACCTTCTTCGTCGCCGCACGATCCTGATCAAAATTGTTAATTGTAAACAGCTAAGAACCCGATTCGTCGTAGATCTTGCGCTTCTCCTTATCGGACAGGATGCGGTACACGCCGGAAAGGGTCTGCAAAATAAAAGCTCGTAAATCAACCACAGGGGATACCTGGAACTTCTGAGTAGCTGTTTCACTTTCTTCCTTATTCTCTCCCGAGAATCGATCGGGATGCCATAGCATAGATTTCTTATAGTAGGCCTTTTTCACTAAAAAAAGGTTTCAAGCGGTTTCTCAAATACCATCGGCAGCTTTGCAATCCTTCTCCAACCCAAGGACGTCGTACAAATCCTTGGTGCCGAAGTTCGTTTCACAATCGGTCACCAGCATTATCGAAAGCTAAGGCTAGAACGCAATTCACTCAGAGCGCTAACAACAAAATCCCGACCGAGTACAGGAGGTCCTTGACCTGAAGAAAAGCGGCTTGGCTGGATGGCAGAATCTAAGGTTTATCTTCAATCATGTTATAATCACAAACACATCAGCAAATGGAATGAACAGGAGATCCTACAATGGAAAGCACATTTGGGGGGGGGGGGGTACTTATTTCTTCGCTTTCTTTGCTCCAGTGCCAGGGCGTGAGGTCGTGGGTTGGTCGTCGTCCTTCTCATCACGTTGGGCCCGCTTTCTGTTGGCAGCACTGGCATAGAGCCCGACAACATCTAAAAGGCGGTTAAACTAAAAATCAACAAATCCACCTAATGGCTTAGCGGCGGCTGTCGTCTTCGTGGCACGAGTGGCGCGCTTTGGAGTTGCCTAAAAGGTGATGATTCTTTAAAATAAATGAAAATTTACTATTTCGTCGTCCTTTCGCTCCTCTTGGACCGCATCGAGTTTGGTCTTGGTGGCGGAACGTAGACGAGCATTCTTCATGGACACGGACGAATCGACAGACGGCGTTCGAGCTGGTGTTTTCCTCTCCGCAGTCTTCGGGGTGGCTCGCGCGGCAGGCTTCTTGGGCGTCTCTTCGGCCTTTTCTGCCTTCTTGACGGTGCTGGCCGATCGGCTGGCGCGCTGCCTTGATGGAGTCGTAGGCGTCTTCTTATTTTCGCTTGCAGCGCGGACACTTGTCTTTTTAGCGGTGCTAGGCACCTCAGGGATCGGCGAAGCAACCTTCGGAGGACGACCACGGCGAGTGGGCGTAGACGGTGTCGCAGCGCCCTATCGGAAAGTCGAATAAAAAAAAGCAATCAAACCTTTGCAGGAGCGGCCGAAGCAGATCGTTGAGCGCGGGCTGCTGATTTGGGCGTAGCTGCAGCGGAGCTTTCGGCCTGCTGCGATGCTGCCCTTTTCGGCCTTCCCGGCTTATTCTTCTTGAGGAGGGCTTCGATATTCACTAAACCTAGATAAATGAGGAAAGAAGGAACTCACGCAGCCTGTCTTCAACTTTGTTATCCTTGGCAGCGCTGGCATTCCTTGGAAAGAGTTGACGCGCCGGGGTCGCCTTCTTTGCTTCATCGGCCCTCGAAGCTCGCGGTGTTGCTTCCTGGGGTGCTGCTCGAGTCCTAGAGGACGATCTGCGACTGGTAGAAGCGGTTTGAGCGGCATCCTCCTTCTCTTTTTCCTCAGCCACCTTGCTAGCCGGACGTCCGCGCGATGTCGAGCGTCGGCTAAAAAGTAAATTTTAATTTCAGCAAAGGATTGCTTACCTTTTCGGCGGCGGTTGCTCAGCGACAGTCTCTGCGCTGGCCGATGCCTGGCTGGTAGTACGGGTCCGCGAAACGGAGCGCCTACAAAAGATTGGATCTTGCACAGTAAGAACCGATACCTTTTCGGCGTTTCAGAGGCGGAAGCTGTCGTGGATTCTGTCGTGGCGCGGGTCCTGGATGAAGAGCGCCTAAAACTGGTTATGACGACAAATTATGCCGGACCGTTTGGGTGGTGACGGGGTTCTAGTTTTAGCAGTTTCTTTGACGGCTTCGGCAGCAGGCTCTGCAACGTCCTCGGTTTTGGCATTCTCAGCAGCGGGCTGCTTCTCAGGCTCAGTCAGCACTTCTTCACGTCGAATGACAAAAGTCGTGGAAGGGGAAGCCTAAGACAATATAGGAATTGAAAAGACCACACACCAGGTTTTCCAGTGGTCGCACTTCGGCCTCAGGCGGCACCTCATCGAAATCCTCGTCCCCTTGCTCTTCAAACGACCGGAGCCTTTGAGACTAAAAGGGTCCGTCAGCAAAGAAATAAGGTCATTTCGTAATAATCCAGCTTGGAAAGTACCGTATTGAGCTCCGGAGTGCCAGTTGGTTCAGCCGCTGAGGCGTCCAGGTAGATCTCAGTAGCACCGCCCTCGTCCTCTACTTCTGCCGCAGGCAGTGTATCGTGGAATTCTTCCTCTGCTTCTCCCGCAGGCAATGTTTCGTGGAATTCTTCCTCTTCATCCTGCCCTTCCTCGAAGCTGCGTTCCCTAACCGGTTGCTGATTGAAGCTGGTGCTATAAATAAATAAAAGCACCGAAACGTGCAGTACCTGGCAACTGAATTCATCGTAGTATCGGCGATCGTATAGTCGACGAGTTGATTCCTCGGAGTTTTCTTGATCTCGCTCTCTTCACCTTCCATGTCATCATCGCTATCAAAGTTCGGAAGGACGGGGATAGGGAGGGTTGGGTCGGGTTGAATGGAGGTTTGTTCAACAGAGTTCTAAAAAAATTTTAAAGTAAGAAGATGAAGCCAACCTCGTCACTGCCAGCTATCTCCGGGTCCCAACGGATGTTACCGCGAGTAGGTGTCTCTAAATCAAATATCCTAGAATAGAAATACAAAATGATACGTTTATGTGCGCTTCGCAGGATGCTAGTAGGTGCTGGACGATCACGGTTCTGCTCTGGAGTCACCATGTTTGCGTGAAGTCCTTCTGCACGTGCGGCCGCCGAAGCCCGAGCCTTGGGAGTGCGAACGATTTCGCGAAGTCGCTCCAACTCCGTGTGCGGGACATTGCTAGGAAAACCCATAAGAGAAAAAGAAAAAAAATTACCTAAATGCAATAATCGACTCTTCGTCTTCTTCGAGTACCAGCTGCCGAGTGATGGGAGGGGTGACGGGCTGTGCAACAATTTGTTGGACGGTCGGCGTCTCCAATCCAACGATAGGCTTGCTCTGCGAACGATTGAGGAACGCAGGCTCGTTAGTCTGAAAGCATTGCTGACATTCGATCCCACGCCAGCATCATCAACGTTGTGATTCGCTAGCAAAAAAGCGAACGATTACGTAGAAAAAAATTTTGTGTGTTTAAAATATACCAGTGATTGCCGCTTCCTATTAATATTGGCCGTGCGGAAAGCGCTCAAACGTGCAGTGTGTTCGCCTTCATGATGGACTTCGGAATTTCCTAATTTCCAATAGAGTTTGGTAAAAACAAAATTACTTTTCAAGTGATTGGTGAGCGTCTCGTCGGAAAGCTTATGCCTTGCGCCTAGCGAGCCGCCCCGGACTTGATGGCGGATTTGATTGGCGACAAGGAGGTAGCGCTCCACATAGGCATCCTTGTGCAAACCCTCTTCAACGTAGATCTAGAAAAAACTTTGATAATATGGAAATAAAACACCTCGGTATCAAAATCGTCGACAAGCCCGTGGTCGAAGAGAAGAACATTCCAAACTATCTTATCCAGCGGCTCGCCATATACGCGCCGGATGAGCCGCTGTATCTTGAGCTTTTCTTCTGGCAAATAGGTGTCTAGCCGCTTCGACACCATCTCCATCAGTTCCACTTTTGGGTCGCGGCCTGAACGCAACGGTATGCATACAAAAATATAAAACCTTACCTAGGGGACCATTGTCGAAGGAATCGGCCAAATCTTGATTTGGCTCGCCGGCGCACCGCTCGAGCGCCGTATCGTTGACCCATCCTTGGTAATGGATTTTGGCCTCGTCCCACGTCAGCTTCAGTTTTCGGCCGACCGTCGCCACGAATTCTTCCATCTTCAGCGCGGGTTCGGAGCACCCGTTGCAGCTGTAGTAGTCGAGTAGGTAGTAGATGAGTAGGGCACGCTTGCACCGCTCGCTCGTCTCGAACAGCGGGAACAACGAAACGATGTCCTAAGAGAGGAATAGATCGAATCTTAAAAGTTACCAATAACGTAGGAGGGTAAGAGTGGAGGCCGTCGGTCAGCCAGAGCATGCCGCTATCATCACTTTTCTGGTCTGTTATCTTGGCGATGATGGACGTCAAGTAGAGTGACTTGCTGGAAAATAAATATATGAGCGTTGATAACGAGGAAATTGACGGAAGACTGAGATAATTAACAAGGCCATTGACAAGAGCAGCCTATGCAAATAATCGATGAACTCACTTCTTTTGCTCAGCCGCCCGAATCCTTTTACCCATCTTCTCCCGCATCAAATTCGTCGTGCGCCTCGTCTGCTCATCAATGGGCAAAAGGCGATTGTAAATGAAGGCGTAGACGAGCGACAAGTATTGCAGGAAGCTTTGTGCCGCGTGTGTGCGCAGTTCCCAGATTGGTCCTTGGTCCGCGGGGTAGCGCTTGTAGGAGGAGAAGAGCCGTTGCGCAGCGCGGAAGGTTGACTCGCAGGCGGTCAGGGAACGTTGATCCGCTTCATTCATTTCGGCTGTAATGCCGCGGAAGAGAGGATCCGCTGAAAGCAAAAGATTAAATCTTTCACATAACTTTTGCCGTTACGATTAATGAAAAGAATGCAAAAAAATGAAAACTTACTAATGTCTTGCATCGTCTGGAACTGACGCTCCGTCTCCCTCCAAATCCAGCAGAAAATTTCTTCAAGTAGTGGTGGCGGCAATGGATCGTCGAGGCTGTTGCACATATCCACGATCTGGCTAGTGTCGAGGTGCTGCATAACGTTGAAAAGGACACGCGCCCTGCAGCTGCCGATGTAGTTGTTCGCGTCGACGCTCGGGGCCTCTAGCAGCCCGATCGCGCTCAGCCATTCGCTTGCGGTTTCGGGGGCGCAGACGTGCGTTCGCAGATTCTTGGCGATACGTTGCAAGACCTAAAGCTCACTGAAGCTAAAAAAAACACAAAGAAAATACCTGTTCGTGTAGCGGGTCCACAGCGTATTGGGCCAGTTTGCGGCCGTTCGATAGGTAGATGTTCGGGAAACGGTAGGTCGATGGATAGAACAAGGCCAGCTCTGTGCTGACATCCGAGACGAAACGTGAAACATGGCTCGGGTCGATTAGAACGTCGTTGAGGGTGAGAGAAAATTTCTGGTCGTCGTCACCAATGTCTTGCTTGAAGAAGCAGACGAACGGGCACTAAACTGATCTATGCTGAAAAAGCGCGAAATATATACCTGGGCCGCCAGTGAGCCGTCACCGAGCATCTTTGGAATTTGGCGTTTGAAGTAGTGCTGGTTCAGGTCGTAGAGGCCACCCATTAGACGCAAATCGCGTGTGGTCGAGTCGCGGGAAAGGTAGAAGAATGAGAGCAGGGTACGAGAATGCGCCGCACTTGGTCCTAAAACAGGGGGTGTCAACTAGCTAGAAATCGTCGCAAAAATCTTACCTGTATCCAAGGACATCGTTTCGTTGGGATCGTTGTGGTATTTGCATTCGTTTCCGACAATGCATCGCATCGACAGCCAGACCCTCATATCCGGCGTGGAGATTGTCAGATACGGGAACGCGTGCAACTCATTGTACTCCCAGGTTGACGGATCGTTGATACGCTCCTTTTCGTCCTCCGGAAATTCCATGGCAAAGATAAACACAGAACCGGCAGCCCTAAAAAACATATTAGTACCAAATCCGTTAAATACCTGGCACTTGCATCGAACGAAACGGCGAAGTAAAGCCTCGGCCGTGGGTCATTTTCGGGCACCATCGACACGATGTGCTTCGGCACAGATCCAAACATCGGGTGCGGTACCGTTATACTAATTACGGATGTATAATAAAATAAAGTATAAATTACATGCTGGGGCAATAGGAGAGGCTGACGAGCACCAGCCCTCCAAAGTTGAGGCCGATGACGAGGGCTCGAGCGCGGTCCACGAAGCCCAGAGAGCTGACGGAGACTAAAAAAGTATACATGTGCGTAAATATTTTTCCTACCTTCATCCACAGGCTTAATCACCGTATTCCGCATCCCGGCGGCATCGTAGAGGAACTCGGCTTTGTCGTCTCTACTGTGGAAGTCCTCTGAAAAGAAATAGTTTAAAAAAAAGGACGAGAGTCACCCACTTAATGCGTCCGTCCACCGGGCTGTTTTTTCCTCGGCTAAATTCTCCTCATCGCCGAATGCTCCCACGATGGTGTTGGCCAAGTAACAATGCCCATTCTCCGTGCCCACCTAAAAAACAGTGATCAACAAAAATTGGCTAACCAACCGCGATAATGTTCGGCATGGCGCCCATTTTCGGATGGAGTGCGCCTTTGACCTTCTCCATACGGAAGCTGCTGATCAAAGTACGGACGGTTGTAATCTAAAGCCGGATTGGAGCAAAAAGTCGCTTTCAAAAACCTTATGCTGGATGACGATGCGGCTCAACAGCTTGGCGCTACCATTCGGCACCAGGGCCAAGAGGCAGACAAGATACTTTTTCTTCTCATCGTTGTTCACAGCCACAATCACGCCGGGGTGCCCAGCTGAAAAATCACCGAATTTACGCCAAGATTAAAAAAATCCAAACCTGGATCCTCCGAAGTCAAATGATGGTAGAACACATCCTGTACAACGCTGCCCTTCTCAAAAGCATAGGCAGAAAATTGGCTCTTCGTAAAGACGTCGTAGATGGACAAGTTCTCGCTTCGCCAGACGGCCAGGAAATCCTTGTAGAAACCGCCACAATCGATCAGGAACGCCGATCCGCCCGCATCTTCCCCTTTCAAACCGATCGGGAAATCCGGCTCGTCGGTTTTTCGAAAACACTGCCGCAATTCAGGCGGAGTTTCAGCTTGCATCTGCAAAAAAGGACAATTAGATGCGCCACAATCTTTCTTTAAGATAAGAAAAGGAAATCAAGATAGAAAGTAAGCTTCCCACATAACACAAAATACACAACATTTCAGCAAAAAGATTTGATGGTGTCGTGGTGTTTTTGAAGAGGTTCGGCGCTCATCATGTTGCTTGGCGTGTCTCGCCCCCAGCGTTCCCTTTGGCGGGATTTTTGTGAAGCCCATCGCCAGTCTCGGAAAGGTGTCCTAATACGAAAGTAGAGCGACTGAGGGGAAAGTCATAGCTCTCGAATATAGACTGAG
This sequence comes from Mesorhabditis spiculigera, assembly GCA_958295435.1. Lineage (NCBI taxonomy): Eukaryota > Metazoa > Nematoda > Chromadorea > Rhabditida > Rhabditidae > Mesorhabditis > Mesorhabditis spiculigera. The sequence continues at coordinate 891,834 of CATQJA010002657.1, forward strand.
GGATTCTTCTAGATTTGGCCCTATATATAATTTCAGATTTAGAGGTGGGGAGCCTGCCCTGTGAACAACAACCCTTTCTTTGCCTACAAGTCGCCAGGAACTGATCAGACGCCTTGCAGACGGATGATAACACGAAAGCATTACAAAAAACCTATTTGATGAACTGCCTCTACTTGTCCCTTTTCCAGCATATCTCAACTAAAGAAATAGAAAGGTAAAGGATGAAGGTACCAGAGGAAACCGTTATCAATTGTCTTTATGAGTTTCCGCTGAGATTAAAAAGGTTTGCAAAACGGTTTAACGGGCATGAACGCAAAAGTGAAGACCCCGTCTCACTCCCAGCACGAACCTGTCATAAATCGAAATCATTGAGGTGCGGCTGCGCTGGGTCGCTACGGTCTGCTGCGGTCTGACGCTATGCGGAATGTTTCGGAAATCGACTAACCACTGACGATTTTTCTTTTGGATAACTCGGTTAGTAAAGCGCCAGCGGGCGCGCCAACTTCGGTGATATTAGCGGACGCGCAGGCGCGCCATTAGCGCTTTTGGCAAAAGCGCCCGTTGGCGCGCTCATTTGTCGGATTGCGCTCATAAAGCGCCCATTTCTTTTAGCTGGTCGGACGGGGGTTGTCGTAAAATAGTTTTTATTATTAAAATAGGGGTGTAATAGCATCGCTTTTGCGATGTGGTACACTAGAAGAGGCGCGTTCGACGTGTAAGCCCAAAAATTGTCGGTCTGCGCATATAAATAGCTTGTCGAGAGGCAAAATCTTTGTAAAACCTATTTTTTTTTGCTTTCATAGCGCCAGCGCGCGTATTTGACCTAAAAGCTAGCTAACGTACCTTTACTCATCTAATCGCTCGCTACGAGAAGTGTTCTAAAAGTTTAGAAACTGACGCAAGTTAATCTAAATGTTTCTTTTTCAAGGAGCCGTTTTTTACTCTTACTTACTCATGTAGGCGCGCGCAGTTCCCAACTTCATGGTTGCCTGAAAATGTAGCTTTGTAGCATAGTTGGTCAAAACCTGCAATGGTTTGGTCATATAAAATAAAACTTACGAAGCTGTAAAAAAAACTTTGTACCTGGGTCCTTGGGAATTGCGATAATGAGCAGATAGTCAACGTTTCAACAGTTACTTCTAACAAAACAACGGTGATCATACATTGTGTTTAATAAAATCTACAAAGTGAAGAATTCTAAATTGTTTCATAATTCTAGGGACTTAGTGAAATTTTCGAACCGTTGAAAGGTGTTCAAGAATTCAAATGCGCGAATGGGCGCTTCCTTTTCATAGCAATTGCGCCACTTCGCGCTTTTTTTGTATAATTTCGCGCGTCTGCGCTAGTGGCGCTTTCCCTTCCCGATAAGCGCCATTGGCGCTCCCACTCTCCGTATTGGCGCGCGCCCGCTAGCGCATTGATGAAGTTGGCGCGCCCGCTGGCGCTTTATTAACCGAGAATAATTGAATTTCTTTGATCGATTAAGGCGCTTTTAGCCTTTCCACTATTTGGTTGACGATAGCTTTAAATTTATATTTTATTTATTTATAAATGCAATTTTGATAACCTGCTCTCATATGTTTGTCTGTCGGCGAATGTCTATTTCCTCATATACCCGACTTACAGCCAGTCGTCAGATGCCAGGCTAAACTCCCGCCTACGTTTCATCGGACTCAGATCCAAGTCAGCCCACGCGGATGCTACGCTTGAGCTCAAGCCTGCCCATACGAGCAGATTCCACTGCATCGGAGATGAGCATCAAACCAGAAGAGGAGGCTTGTAAGCATTCTCCGGCGGGTTACATAATTTCCTGAAATCCGAGCCGTTGGGGGGGGGCCTCCGATCCGCGCCCTCTCCTCCAAAAAACGGGTCTAGTGGAAAATGATTTCTCCGTGTCCCTGACGGTCCGTTTGCTCGCCTGTGAGATAGAATATGCAAATCGTGGCACCTGACTCCACTCCTCCTCTTGTCCCCCACCCCATTCGATCGGCAATTGTTTCGACCGGGTATTTCCGAAATTTTTTTTGGGTGATACAGCGAAAGCAAGGATTAGGCTTAGGTTTGTGCTTAGGATTAACTAGTCAGACATCTACGCAATTCAACTCTACGCATCGTTTTGACGCCGGTCTCGTATCACGGGGAATGCCCTTTTACGTTGGAGTCTAGTTCTTGGTCCTAGTCTCTCTGCGCCGCTAGGTGCTTCCGTTAGAGCCAAAACGTCGACTTTAACGGTATGGGAAGGCTAGCAGAGAACGTTTAGGCAAAATATGAGTCTGGAACAGCCCGGAGGCGCGCTTTCCAAAGAAATTTCCGCTAGCATGCCCTCGAGACGTTGAGACTAACACCGTAGGCCGTCGATAATGATGAAAATCATACCCTTTAATCGAAAAAGGCTTAAAATCTGTTGCCCTGCTCGTTTTTACCCTCTTCCCAAACCTGTTTTTCGCTCTATTTTCACGTTGCTTTTTGGGCGGCTCAGCAGGAAGTCCAGGGCCGTTCGAAGGCACTAAATTTCCCTCCCTTTCCAGGGCGGTGGCCATCACCACCATCATGCCGGGCTTCTTGGACAAGGAGCTGGCATGGCGAAGCTGCTCCCCGCGTTATCAGTACATTTTCGTGTTCGACCCGTTGCGCAGGTGGGTGACTCTTGGCTCCGTTCCTTTAAAGGGGCCGGAAAGAGAGGTGTTTCTAAACTATTGTTACTATTCTTAAACGTAAAACTGTACTATTTTATTAAAAAATACAAAAGATATCGATTTTTCGACCAAAATGCCAATTTTTTTAAAAAGTTTTCAAAGTTTTTAGGTAGTCTTTCTAGTTAAAATAAAGTTTTTTTGCTAAAGGCATTGTGAAAATATCTCCTATCAATTTACTAGGCGTTTCTAGACCATATTTAGACTAGCACCCCTGCTAACAGACTTGCCCCAAATTTTTTCATTCATGAAAAGTAAACGACAGTTTGGAAAAACTCCTCGATCGGCCTTACAGATTCATCCTGCAGAAGGTATTTCCCGTGCAATTCACACTCGGCGTCCTCGGCAATTCGCTCATCTTTTGGGTGCTGACCTCCGACGATGCGGCCAACATCGCCTCGGATTTGGTACGGTAATTTGGGGCAAAAAAGGGCTGTCTTACCATATCCCGCTTTCCAGTTGGCCGCCGTCTCGCTGTGCGACACCATGTTTCTCTTTATGATGGTGAGCATAGGAAAATGGAGATTCCACATAATTCAGGTGCCCCACTCGTTGGCGTCATTCGATGGGCTGGCCGGGATGTATCATTTCCGCTTCTTCTACATCAAGACCAAGCAGCACATGGCCGCCATGGCGAATTGGATGAGTGCGGCTGCGATATGGTAATTAATAGTTGCTATGAATGCGATATTATGGTTGTTATAAGAGCTAGAAGTTCCGCGGAAAGCTAGCAAAGATTCTTGAGGAAAAAGACTCTGAAGAAAGTTTATAGAAAAACGGATTCTTGGCGCGTGCTAGCAAAGGTCCTTTGAGGAAATGCCGTACCAATTTCAGCGATTCAGGCTAATCCTGGCCGTGTCTCTGGAGCGTTTTCTGATCGTCCGATCGCCGTTGCGCTCGAAACTCTATTGGGAGAGGGGGCGGATGGCGTTGGTGTTGGGCAGCGTCTTCCTCATCACCGGCAAGTTCAGGAGTAGGCTTATGGGGAATTGAGCTTGGGCTAGGCTTAAGTTAAGTCCAGAGACTGCCGGATCGGTCAAGTACGGCAGAGACCTTTCAAAAAATAGTTCAGGCGTGTTGACGATCTACCATCACTTCGAGTATGACTGTCAGATGGTATCGTTCTGTAATGGGACCCAGGTGATGGATTTCTGCTATCCGACAACTGAAGCGCATCCGGCAGAGTTTGTGATTTTAGAACTGACCCATACGAAATTTCCGCTCAGATTCGGCTCCCGAATCGAGTACCGCCCTTCGAAGATGGTCCAGCTCTACATACGATCATCTACGTTTTTTAATGCGGTGCTGGTGAGCATTTACAAAGCGACTCTGCGAGCCTACTGTCAGAAATTTTCCTTCGCGACAACGGGCCCCGTTTCCAGGTGGTTCTTCTCCCCATGGTCCTGGTGGTGGTCATCAACATTTCTCTTCTCCGTGTTCTGCATAAGAATGACCAAACCCTGGAGAACGGGCTTCTCACCTCATCACTAGCACGGACTCAACAGGTACGTCAAAAGCTTCGCCCGATGATTTGGCAACTCGAAAATTTTAGAAGACTCGCCGTCGCGTGACTGCTACCGTTGCCGCAATCGGATTGTGCTTTGCCATCACCCAGGTCAGGCCTAGGCTTAAGTTTCCTAAGCCTATGCCGAATACTACACTCAACCCAAATTTTAAACTTAAGCCCAAGCCCAAGCCTAGCCTAAGTCTACGTTGAGCCGGTTGTCAGCCTAAACCTATGCCGCAACGTCGACCGACCGCCTAACCTAGCCCGAAAGCCATTCTTTTAGGGCCCATCGGCCGTGATGGCAATCTGGGAACTCGTCGCCGGCTTTGACAACGTCGGCCCATTTTTCTACAAAATATCCAGGTATTGCAGTTTGGCCGCGACGCTCAGGCATGATTCCCGCTCATTTTCAGCATCACGAACAGCCTGGTGGTGATGGGGAAGAGCCTGAACTTTGTGCTCTTCTGTCTCTCCTCCGAGCATTTCCGCCAAAAATGTCTTCGCTCGTTTGCCCGCACATTTCCTACCGTAAGCGAATGCGTGGTACGGCAAAATAGCGCCTTTTAGCTGTCCCGCTCGGTGTCGCGCTTCTCACGGCATCGTTCGTCGGCTCGCGGCTCGCTGCAGGGTGGCGGCAGCGTTCATCTACGGCCGCAGCCTGGGAAAATGTGAGTGGGCGCTTTCTCCCCGACCTATTGCTGTCACCGTCGCGACCCGCAAGCGACACGCGCGCCCATGCGTCGCGTAATCGGTTAGTGCTTCTTCTTCTCGAAAGAGTGGAGCATCCGTTCATCCGTATCCGAGCATCGCCGCAAAATCCAAGGGTTCCAAAGCCTACAAATGAGCCGACCGTACCTCGCTGCTTAAGCGCCAGTTTATGACATTTCAGATGTGAGCGCCACAACACCGTCAGCTGAACGTCTTGAAGATGCTGGCCCAGCTCTTGCCCTGGCTCTTCCACAACGGGTTTTCGATAGAGACTACCAAATTTTTCATTTTGCTCCATGAATTGACGGAATACTGAAATTGACGGAAAAAGAAATTACACTGTGATCAAGGGTTCTAGTTAGCATATTCCGAGACAAGCAACGCACTTATTTCAATTGCGTAATCGACAGCTACCCTTTCCAAGTTGGGGAAACAGCGCGAACAGACAAGAACAGCTAGCAAACTAACAAAAAACGCTAAGGAAGCTGATGACGGAGAGGGGGTACTAGCAGGGAAGTTCGAAAACGTGTTATCAAAACACGGGACTCCAGACCTTGCACCTCGCTTCGCGACACGCAACTCATGTGCCACTCTTTCCAAAACATTGCGGATACTGTCTTTGAAATACGGCGGAGTGGCATGGGCGTAACCTAACGCGGGTGCTGAAGAGCTGACATCCATAATGTTAGGCGCGCCTTTTCATTCCCATTAAAATCCCCCGAAGACCACGCACCCGGCGGAGAACCAGAAAATGTAGCACGGTCCGCACGGTGGTGGTCCGCGTGCTAAATATCGGATCAAAAAAATCTATCTCAAATGGTTCTATAAAGTATGCACCGTCACGTTAAATTACTCACTACAATTTATTATTTCCTGGTTCATTTAAAAGCTCGTTTAGACTATGAAATAATACAACGAAGATAGTAACAATAAGGTATCAGAGCGTACTTTATGTGCCAAAAAAGCTACCTTCGCGCCAAATCCAAATAGTGTTCAAAGTAGTTCAAATTCAATTACCTATTCAGCTGATCCAATAAAGCCTGAAAAAATGCGGCGCATCCCGCACGGGGTCCCGACTATTCAGGAGGGCGCGCACGAGGGACGGGGCACTCCACGGGACGGGTGGGCCGGCTGCGCGCACAGCGAACCCTGAGACCCGCAAAAGGCCTTAACAAAAGGGGCAAAAAGTGACAAATTTTCGCGCTTTCAAAATGCGATAACTTTTTTTCTAGAAAAAAACTGTCGAGGCGGCTTTTCGCATATGATAGAACAGACCCTAAGGCACCTTTTCCAAAAGAGCTCGGAGCAAATCTGAATCAAAATAAGGAGTTCAAAACTTTTTTAGCGAGCAGAAGACCGAAAATTCACCCCTTTGTGCGCAGCGCTTTTCTTTGAATATAGCCATTTTCTGGGCTCCCTTTTCGTATATTTGCATCGCCTACGACTTGCCAATGATCAATTGCTTGCTTTTTCGGGGTTGGGCGGCTGTAATAGACGAGATTGAGGCCCATCCATTTTGAGCAATTTTGAATTCTGGAGTAGTACTGAACTATTTGGCTTGAATCTACTTTATATGACTATCTGTCTATATATTCAGCTCTGTTTTATATCTATGTGACTTAAATGAGTACTCCAGCACCACTATTCACGATTTCCTTGTTTCTGACTCAGGAACCATATAGTTTGTTATTTTTCGGCATTGGGTACACTATAGAAGGGTTGCTGGCACCTTCAACCACTTTTTGCAAAAAAGAGCAAAACGATCTGACGGTACGGGGGGGGTCAGAGGTATCGAACCAGCACCCCCCTCCCTGTGGCCTGTGACCGCCGCCTTAAACCACTCGGCCACGTCCCTCCCCACCCCCCGTGCGCGCTCTGAGACCCCGTGCCCGCTAACGGGAGTTTGCTCGCAAATGCTCTCTCTCTCTCTCTCTCTCGCTCAAATTTGCAAGGGAGGTAGCTGAGTCGGACAATCTGAGCAATTGACGTAATTTGGTAGTATTTTCTATTATAACGGGCCTACTGCTATTTTAGAAGCTAAATAAGATAAGAAATCCTATATTACATAATATTTGACAATATAGATAACCATTATAGGCAAAATAAAAGATCAGGCTGTTACCTAGCTGAACCAGCTCCCCATCAAACCGTCAATTTTTCAGCAGAAAGTATATGAGAGATGAGATCCTACTTCTTTGTTTAGAGGCTTTTAAATTTTGCCAGCGTGCCTAACGCAACAACTAACACTTCAGGGAAAGACGACCGGCTCACAGAATCTACTAAAATCATAAAGGCTGCTAGTTGCATAAAATAAAAGTGCGCGCCGCTTACCGCACCGGGGGAAACATGAGGGCGGCCGGCTGATGACCCGATTTCCTAGCAAATACTCTCCTCTCGAAAAAAAGTCTCGAAAAAACCGTAACCTTCTGCTGCAAGCCACTCCCTTTTCAGCTGGATAGTGTTGGCGATCTGCGGCGTGATCTACGTGAGCAGTTTGTACTTCTTCTCCGAGTTCTTCTACAACGCCTACAGCAAGAAGCGGTCCCCGACGAAGGCTCAAAAGGCAGAGTAACCACAAAGCACCGTCAATGCATCTCAAAAGCGGATATCCGCTGGCTCAACTGGGTGGACAATAAAAACGTCGTCAAACACACTTTATTCCATTTAAAACCTTGAATCCTGTAAGCACATTTCAAGACAAATCAAGTTCATGCATTAATGGTTTAACTTTGGCAGATTTGTTTGAAGAGTCGTCGTATCATTTGTGACGATGGCCCGAGCCGCTCGCATTCTTCTTGGCGCGCCCGGAGCGCCGGGAGATCTAGAAAACGATCAATAGATAAATAAAAGCTTGTTATGAATCTTAATGATAAAAGTAATATCGTTATTTTAAAGAAAAAAGTTACCCTTTCAGGGATGAACTTGGTTGGCGCTTGCCTCACTTGCTGATGGGGAACTGGGTGGGCCGGGTGGAGAGGGCCGTTTGCGGGCGTTGCTGCACATTTCCGCACCGAGTTCTGCTGGTCGGGCGGGCCGCGCTGCGTCAGGGCTTCCAGCTTCAGTGCGATCTAGAAAAGATAGTTAAATTAGAAAAAAGTGATCCGAATAGAAATTTCCAAAACCCACCGCCGTCATCGTGATGCGCTTCTCGACGTTGACCTCCCAGATGTCGGCGGTGACGAGGCTCACGACTTCGGGAGGGGTGCCTTCGGGGAAAACCGGTCGTTGGCCGCTCAACACCATCTGCTTCGTGGCGGCCACTGAGACGCCGGGATACGGCTCTTCTCCGTTCGCGTAGATCTCCCATACTAAACAGCCGTTAGTTTATCATATAAAATCGACCCACTCAATACGCCGTACGCCCACACATCACTTCTGCGCGTGAAGATGAAGGTCGTCAGCGTCTCCGGCGAGAGCCACTAAAATAGGAAAGTAATCGAGACAACTGGTATCCAAACCTTGATGGGCATCTTTTGCGCTTGTAGCAGCTCAAATTTGTCGCCTTCCCTTGACAACCCGAAGTCCGAGATCTTCACAAGTCTGCCGAAGAGACTGTTCGCGACTAGGCAGTTGCGGGACGCGATATCGCGGTGGATGATCTTCTTGTGGTGGAGGTATTCGATGCCCCACGCCGCATCCTAAAGAAAGAAATTTTCCATTTACTGATTACATTTTAAAAATTACACATTATCAATTACAATTTTTCAATTAATTACAACGTTTTCCCACCAAAATCATCGCCAGCTTGTCGACCCGCTCGAGCTTGTCGCCGTTGAGCTTCAGGAACTTGTCGAGCGCGTTTCCATCGACCTAAATTGAAATATATCGCTAGCTTTTCAAATTCTTACCAATTCCATGACGATCATAACCGGCTCCCTGAGCACCGCTACTCCGTAGATCCGGACGACGTTGGGGTGGGCGAAATTCCTCATCAACCGCGCTTCTTTCATCAGCTCCTTGATCTGGAAAATGAAAAATTTGATTCGTAAAAATAAAATAATGCTACCTTTTCCTTGTCCATGGCTTGCGAGTGGGCGAGCTTGATGGCGACCTCGATCTCAGCGCCGTCGTGCATCTTCAACTTTCCCGAGTAGACGTCGCCGAATGCACCTAAAAAAGCATAATTTTTAAAACAAAGAAAATTATACCTTCTCCGAGTTTCGTTTCGGTCTTGACGTGCTCGTGCCGGAGCTCCCAGGGTGCGCGAGTGACGGGGGTGACGAGGAGGGTGTTCGGCACCTAAATTTAGAATTTCAATAGATCGTTTTTGATTTTGGAAGGGATAAGGAAGATTTCGAAAGTTTTAATAGTCAACCCAATTCCTCACCTCCTTCTTCAGGGGAATACGTCGCGTGCGGTAGTTCTCCACGAGGTCCCTGACCGTCTCCCCCTTCAGCGTGTTGTCGATGGTGTAGTGGTTGGGCGGGTCTTTTTCTTTGACGATGATGTAGTGGCCCAACTAAAAATTCTTGTTGTTATGCGAATAAGAAATAGTAATCTTACGGTGGTCTTCTTGTCGTTGATGTACGCGAGGCTCAGGATGAGCTTGCGCTCCTCGGTGGGCTTCACTTGGCTGATGCGCAGCAGGTAGTCCCCTGGGTTCCGGAGCAGGATGGCCAGGTCTTCCCTAAAAACAAAATTAGCATACGAGAAAAGGACTCACCGGGGGAGCAGACCGTGGAACCAGTCCTCATCTTCATGCGCCATCTTAAAACCGGGCCAAGAAGATATGCCATCCGAATAGTGTTTTTTTTTTTCTTGAAAAAATTATGCAAATTTTATCGGAAATTTATCTGGATAAAAATTAGCCGATGATCTATCAACTACAAATTTGTAGCTTTAGACCGCGTTGCTATGAAGATTTTGATCTATCTGATTTATTTTGGTTTTTTTAAATATTTTCTCTTATCCTAATCCTTTCGTTATTTTCCCTTGGATCTCCTTCGGCCGGGCTTACGCGAGCAAAATTGTCAGATGGCTATTTGCCAGCTGCTACAAACTATATTTCATAGGAGATTCCGCAACGATACTCAATACGGGGCCGGATCGTGGCGGGACCCAAGTCGAGCGCCTTTAATTTTACCTGTCGTCACCGGATGATTTATGAATCAAAGGGGACCGTTTTACTTTTTGGGCGACCTGGAAAGTACTGTCCCGTACTACCTAGTTCCGAGCTCGGAGATAATCGGGGAGTCAATCGGCGAGCCAGTTAGATTTTTAGCTTTATGCGGCAATAGTGTTTTCTCCTTCCAATTGATTTTTTGGACTATGGGGGCAGGGGCGTAGCTGACCCCTAATTTCGAGAGGGGCAGCAAGAAAAAATTTTCGGAATTGGAGCGCCGCATGCAAAAAATTGAGCTAAATGAACAGCGCCGCCGCTTAATGAAGGGCGGACTTTGTTTTGTATAACTAAAGTTAAATTTGGGTGCTCTAAAGTGTCAAGTTCGAATTCAGCACCCAAAACTGTCATAGACTGCTCGTTTTCGCCGATCTAGCACCATCGATCTGCAGCATTTTGGAAATTGAAATTTCTCAATCATTTGTAATGTTTGATTTAAACTTTTACTAATGATAAAACGCGTCCGGAAATCATTTTCACTTACACCTTTAGATTACCAGCGCCATTTTATGCGCCCAGTGCCTGCAACAGCATTGCAGCTGATGAAACGCGCTCACGTCGCGACGAACGTAGCCGTCGTGACAAAACGGGAAAAGGAAGAGGTGCGTTGAAGTTTTGTTCTTGAAGTCCGATTATAGATATCCGTCCCTTCTCATTATGGAAGTGATGGGGAGCAATCGACGAGTACAGCTTTCAAGAATATTTTCAAGGTGTGTTGAAACCTAAACCTCGATTTTCGTTTTGCACACCTTGTTTCAAATCAAACCAAACCTCGTTTTGCAGCGCTTAAAATGGTCCATTTGGATCAACAACGCTTCCGAGCAAAATATTCGTTTTCCAGAAGTTCAAACGACGCGTTCCACCGCCGGATTTCTCCGATGTTGTCGATCCAACGTTAGCCAACGCTTTGAAAGGCATCGTCGTTGAACGTCTAGGCACGAAGGTATTTAGGTGCGAAACTAACACTTAATATGAATCTTTTTAGGATTTCCAAGCTAGCACCGACGACGCCGAGCTTCTGGGCCTGAAACCCATTGGGGAATGGCGTATCACGACGATTAAAGGGCGCGAAGGCCTCTACATATTACCGTCTATAATTCGGTATTTTTGTTGCCAGAATTATGATTGGAAAAATTCCAGGGAAGAGACTCACCTCAAATGGCTGCAACGATGCTTCCAATACGCAGAAACACCTAATATCACAAACCTGTCGGCGCATGGCAATACTCCAAAAACGTGAGAAGCATTGGATTGAATGGTTATGACCTTTTTAGCGACTTTCTACGGAGCGCCGCCAAAAGCTTACGCTGGACGACGCTGGGAGTTGATTATAATTGGACGACGAAGGAATATCCGCTTGAAGGAAGGCCTTTGCCGATCGAATTAAAGAGGTTAGCTACGGTGAGTGGTGTAAAATTACTTCTAAACTCAACACTTTAAAAATTTATCATTTCAAAATTCGCTAATCCGAAAATCAATTTTTTCGAAATTATCAAGTTTTGGTTATATTCGACATTTTTTGATCTGTTTTGATAATGGCAGTTTTGTATTTTGTTGCAAATTACTGTTATATTTAGATAGTCTGCGATGCAATCGGCGTCGGCAATATGGAGGCTGATGCGGCGATCGTCAACGATTCTCCACCAAAATCTACATTATCGCCTCATCAGGATGGGTTTGTTTGTAACATCCTTATTTCATTTTATACTAGGCGCCGTTTGTTACCTCGGCCAGCTTCCAATTCAGGTCTTCATCAACATATTTGCGGATTTTCTTGCAGCTGAGACCTTGTAGTAGGGTGCGAACGTTGTTGGAGAAGCCTTGCTAAAAAATTTATTGTCCTTTTGATTGGATCTAGCTACTTTAGAAATGTTTAGAAATTTATCTAGAACGATCTTTAGAAGCGAAATTTTAGACCAGATTTGGAGAAATATTTAAAAAAAGAAAAATCACGCAAAGTAAAGACAAAGCAGCCTTCACTTTCTTCGAATGATTACTTTTTCACGCGTTTTCTCAAACACCTCAATAATTTCTAAAAACCCCGTTATGTTCTTTCATATATAAATGTAGTTTTATAGCTTCTAAAATATATATAAAAACGACGTAAATATGCCTAAAACTTAATAAACCACCTTAAACATCGTGACGGCCAACCCGAAAAGCCCGCCATTGTGGTTGACGACCTCGACGGAACGGATCATTCATTGAGTGGCAGGCGAGGCTGGTAACGCAGGCGCTTCCGTTATTTTCCAAAAAACCTTTTTGGGATAGCTTTAATTACAAATTCCCACCCTGTGCATTCTCGATTGAAACGACAGCCCTTCGGCGAGAACCTCGGCCTCGCCGGTCAAGTCAAACGGCACCAAGATGTTGACTTGCCCGTCAGATCGCCGATTAATCTAAAGAGTTTTTCCTAGCCGGGCCCAGCAATCGTAGAGTAAGTATTGTGATAGTGTTTTAATAAAATTCACCCTTGGAAAATTTCAAAACCAGCCGAAAAATGCGACCTATTGGTCGAAAATTTACCCTTTTTTATATAAAACCAGCGCTGACCCCCGCTACGCGGGTGTTCAGCGCTGGCCCTCCCCCCAAACAATTCGAATTTTGAATTTAAATGCAAAATTCGGCTGAATTCCGGGACGGTGTGGTGTGGTTATATAAAATGGATATATTTATATTCTTAATAAAGTTTGTTGTAATTTGTAGCTTTGCTGCTTTGAAATAGTAATAAACGCAGCAAGGCTTCTCTTTTTCGACATTTATATTTGCTCAGGGAAAAGTTTGTTCTCCCCCCCCCCCCGATAATGCGAAAGAACCCAAAAGTCATAAAGTTTAACGCTAAAGTAAAAAATAAAAGCATACGGCTACCAAATATTGATATTCTTGATCAGCCACAGCGTAATTGGGCCCGTTTATCTGAATTAGGGCCCGTTTACCCGAATTAGGGCCCGTATAGGGAATTCCTATTGCGTTCTCCTATTCTTCATGAATCTCTGCTAGCCTGCCCTCTCCTATTCCTCATGAATCTCTGCTAGCCTGCCCTCTCCTATTCCTCAACAATCTCTGCTAGCCTGCCCTCTCCTATTCCTCAATAATCTCTGCTAGCCTGCCCTCTCCTATTCCTCATGAATCTCTGATAGCCTGCCCTCTCATATTCCTCAACAATCTCTGCTAGCCTGCCCTCTCCTATTCCTCATGAATCTCTGCTAGCCTGCCCTCTCCCATTCCTCATGAATCTCTGCTAGCCTGCCCTCTCCTATTCCTCATGAATCTCTGCTAGCCTGCCCTCTCCTTTCCTCAACAATCTCTGCTAGCCTGCCCTCTCCCATTCCTCAGGAATCTCTGCTAGCCTGCCCTCCTCTCCTTCGTGCTCTGATCCACATAAATCATAATTTGCATATAATCAATTAGAATCCGGAAACGAGACAGTCAGCATTGGAGTGCCGGTACAAAAGCCGCGCGCTTTGGCTGAAGCTCATATACTGACTTCTAACTCACAACCCTACTTACCCGAATTGATGACAACTTCTGAATTGACGGTACGTGATGCAATGCTCTTTCTCATCGTCAAGCCTTTGACCAGGGGTGTTCCGCCGGAATTATCGTATTTTAGAATGAAAGTGAGCTGATGAGACGGGTTGAAGCCGCCTACCTCGAATTCGGGAGGTGCGCTGCCGAGGAAAGCGCAGCAACTTCGGATCTGGCGACGGAGGTATTGCATTATTCACCTGCTAAAAATTAGAAGAGGACTCTAGATAACCCCCCCAGCCGGCCCCCAACTTTTATATCTCGGCTTCTGTTCATCTACAGGTGTGTAAAGTATACCAAAATACTCGCGAGAGCAAGACGAACATTTTCGTATACTTTACACACCTGTAGATGAACAGGGAGCCGAGATACAACAGTTTGGTGCTGGCTGGGGGTGGGGGGGTATCTGGAGTTCAGCCTTATTAGAAGAATTACAGCTAATTAGCTCGGGCAGAAATTCGAAATTTTTGCTTTTTTGATTAATATTGATTATTATATTTATTTATAGGCGAAATTATATTGACTATGTTGATTTAACTCAAAATATTGTGATTGTATTGTAATTGAAATTTTTGACGGAAAAATCTTCGCAATTTTGAAGTTGTTTGTTATTGGTTTTTGTATATTTAAAAACTACAAAACACAAACATTGGCGGTTTTTTTACCATAAATGGTCGACTTCTGACCAAAATTTCAACAGAAATTTTGTGTTTTTAGGTTTTTTTGACGGTTTCATTGCATTTCGTTTCATTGACAGTTTCCAAAAAGGTTACATTTTGCAAACTAGACGTTTCCGGACGATTAGAAAAATAGATGCGAAAGCACCAGACGAAGTTTCTTACGTGTTGTTGCAGACCGCTCATCTCCTCTGCGCCGACAAATTCCTCAGGCTTGTGACGAAGGAGGAGGCGGATGCGGTGCTGCTCGAGTGGACGCAGCAAGACAAGGAACGGCTGAAGAACGGGAAGTACGCGACGTGCCCAGCATCGACCATCGACGTGGGGTTCTTTTCGCTTAACGGGGGGGGGAGGAAGGGGGGTTACAGGGGGAATTTTCTGACTTTGATCAAAAATATATGAAAAATTGCAAAAATGGGTCAAAAGCTTCGCATTGTGGCACTTTAAAAAAACCTTTTTGATAATTTACCAGCGACATTTTGCAGACGCTCACATCCGCTGAGCATGATGTGCCCGTGCTGCCCAAATGGCTCCAGATGGCAATGTGGACTGCCGAACGTAACGCCCGGGAGCAGTACGAGAAGGTTACCGTCAAGGACCTGGCCAAGGTAGCTTTGATCGATTGACTAAATTCGATCCTGGTACTTTCGCGATTTTTGCTGTATGGCCAGAAATGCTTAATAACTTAGTAGTAACTAGTTCATAGTGTTTTCACTAAAAGTTCACGATATCTCAAGTAGAAAAAAGCTTTGAACCTCTTTTGCAGTCGGTCAAGAAGACGCTGCGGGCGCGCGTCGACGACGCGAAAGAACGATGGCAAGACGCCCGGAAAGAGACGTTGGCCTCATACGAGCGCTACGAAGAATTCGTGGGTTTCGGTCCGCTGGTGGCCCAAGCCTAAGCTAAGATTAAGCCCGAGCCACGCCTAGACTAAGCCTAAGCCTGAGCCATGCCTGAGCCTGAGCTTAAGCCTAAGCCTGAGCTTAAGGCTAGCCTAAGCCTAGCCAAAGCCTGAGCCAAAGCCTAAGATTAGCACTTACGTGGCTGATAGGAAATGTTCGTATTCTCCCTCCCCCCCCGATAATGGAAAAGGTTTCAGGCATCGGCGGCTACGGCGCAAACGTTAGAGCAGGTGGAGACAAAGCAGCAGCTCGTCAGAGACTTCGAAAAGGCCAACCACGGGAAGAAGACCACGACGGTTGCCCGTCTCGCGCAGGTATGTATTATTTATCTGGAATTTTCCAAGTTTTAAATATTTTTTTGAAACTTTCTATTTGCCATAGAAAGGGGCGTAAAATGAAATGAAAAAGTTCAAAAAATCCCTGGCCCTACGGTTAATCTTATATTCATTTCAGGTGCCGTCGGCCGTCGACTTCAAGCCGTACTACCGGAAGCGGGACTTTGACTTCGGACCGTTCTACAGGATGCCCGACGACCTCGACTCCGAAAACACCACGTCTGAAGTCGAGGAAGCGCTGCGAAGACCGCCGTGCGCCTGTGACCAAACGGTTGGAACATCATTTACCGACTTTCCCAGCGCCAATAACAAAACCTCGGTGCTGGACTGTTAGCGGGGGGGCCCAACGTTTCTCCCGTCATACACGTACCATCCTATAGCGAAATGTAAACTTTTTATGCGTTAGATGGTGAAAAGCACGTATTTTTGTCATTTTCGTCAAAAATGACGCCCAAGGTAAAATCTTAGAGTTTCAAAAAATGTTCAATATTGCAGTTGGCCGAAATCTCGGCTTCGGAGGACGCGCGTGAGAAGAACGAGACCAAGCCTCCCCAGCCCGCCGGAGAACCGGATGATGCGACGCGCATTGCCACCGACCCTACGCACCCCCCGCTGGACATCTCGGATACGGTTGGGGCATTTACTGATAAAATTCAATTTAATAAAAATCTCGTTAGACTTGTAATTTTCGCTTTTTTAGCTTTTTTAAGGCTTTTCTCGACGACATTCGATATAGCATTGAAAAATATAGTAATAATTGTATAACGAAATTAGCGGGCGCAAAGGGAAGCTCTAGACAAAATTGTTCCCCCCCCCCGCTAACGAGTCAGTGCCAGAATCCCACCTTTTGGGGGCACACAGTAAGGGCACCGTGACGCTCCCTAATTTGCATACAAAAAAGGCGTACTTGTGACAAAATATGAATTGCAGAACGTGCACAATGGAGATGCGGGCGAAGGCTCGACAAAGAAGGTGGAGAAGGCGCAAGAATCGGCGGGTGCCCGCACCATCCCACGGGTGCTTTTCGACGGGATGCTCGGCCACTTTAACCTGCTGACGCCCCCCACTGATTGATTTTCTTATCTTTTGTCATTGATTTTCCTTCTTACCGGCAATAAACGATTCACAGCTGGGGTTCTTTCTTAAATCTCCGAAAATCCGGTTCTTTCGCAATAACGGGGCGGGGGGACCAGCTTCTTTTTCTAATGATCTAATTTTCAAGAATAAATAGTGGAATTGTTTCTAAACGGTTTTTTCATTTTTACAAAGCTTTTATATAGTTTCAATCGTTTCATATAGCTGATTTTACTCACACTATTAAAGCACTTTCAGGTCCCACTGCTGGACTTATGAAAAAAAAGTTCGCCCCCCCCGATAATGCGAAAGACCCAAGACCAGAATCCGTATTCCAACCTTTCCACATCAATAATTTTCAGCTTTCGCTACTTTTCCGATTAAAACATAATGATTAGACCTAGCAACCGGGCCGGGGGGGGGGATAGACTAGATTCTTGCCGCAGTCAAATCCGGTCACCTGGCGATGCCCTCTAAACTTCCTTATTGCAGACTGAGCTGAAGGCTGAACGACGTGGTCGGCATGAACAATATACGGTAATTCCGGTCCATTCCATCCAACTCGTTTCAGGGCCGTCATGTGTGCACAAAATGTGGACCGGAGAAAGGAGTGCAAGACACCACAACGAAGTTCGGACCGCCGCTGTGTAAACCGTGCGGCAAGGCCTACTGGTTGGTGCTTAGATGTAGAGCTTAACCCATAAAAACGCGCCGGCCTGCCACACACGGCGCCCCAGGCGAAGGAAAAGGCGGTCGCTCTCAGGATGCGCACTGGTTGGCCTACGCGAGGCTCCTATGTGCGCCGAGTGAAAACTTCGAACCCTTGTAAATTAAAGCCTGTGACCCTTGTAACCCTGCCGGCTTAAAGCTACGGACTCATAGGATAGCAGGGGAACAAAATAGAATAGACACAAAAATTGAGCAAAATCTATGGGCAGCACATAGGATAACGGGAGTGAGGGACATATTTTTGGCGTTTTGAATATTTAGATATTTTGAAAATCCCATTCGATAGAGGGCCGAAAAATATACTAAGAGCTTTTTCTATAGCCCGAAAAAAGCATATTTCAAAAATACTTTTATCATAAAATAACTTTGAGTGCCCCCCCCCCGTTATCCCCCCTCGCTATCCTATGTGTACCTAAAGCTACAAACTAAAAGCGTGGGATTGTAGAGCTGATTTTTCCGACAGAAATTCTGGTGGGGCGGTGGGGGGAGGGGGGGGTATTAAGGTGATCAAAAAAAAGAACGGCTTTGTGCCCACAACTTCTAAATACAGTTTAGAAAGCGCTTCGCGCCAAATGAGGTGACGCATCTTGCCCTACAACTTTGGAACCACTTTTTGCATTTACAATCTGCTATGTATAAATTTCTAATGTCCGTGCGCCCGTCCGTCCAGGAATTCAGCTAAATTCTGCATTCAAATTCAAAATTCAAATTGTGGCGGGGGGAGGAAGGGCCAGCGCTGAAACCCCGCGTAGCGGGGTGTCAGCGCTGGTTCCATTACAAAGTTACAAGGCTCTAAAGTTTTTCTCCCATACATTTTTTTGGCTTGAAGTTTGTAGCCCTGTGCACAAGCAAACATATCCATTGGGGTACTGGACTGTTAGCCGGGGGGACTGACATAGGAAACCAAATTTTCCACAATAATCCTGACCGACCCATTCCAGTAATGCCCGCTCACGCGCCCAGGGCCGGGCCCAATGCTCCGGTGAATGGTGCAAAGGAGAACGTGTGTTTGCCTTAACCACCGATCACCAATTCTGAACTTTTTAGGCCTTTGTGGCTTCTGCGTCTTCGAGAAAGTATGGACCGTCCTCGGCTTCGAGCTAGTGCCTAAGAAGACCAAGGCGAAGAGTCGAGTCACACCGGAAGTAGGCGAAGTTTCCTCGGATTTTAAAAGGATTCAAAAGGAATAAAATTGTAGCTTATTAATCTTAAGGAGCCAGAAAGCCAAGATTTCATAGATAAACCTCCCCAAAGAAGTCGGACCAGAGCTCCCCCAAGAAGTCGCCCAAGTCGTCCAAGTCGTCCAAGTCGTCCAAGTCGTCCAAGTCGTCCAAGTCGTCCAAGTCGAGTCAGTCCGGAAATCAGCGGAGTTTCCTCGGGGGCTTAGAGCAAATGGAAAGACAACTACAACGATGGATTTTGGAGTTGTGGTTGATAGGGCAAATGAATAGATATGTTGCATTTAGAGCGAGTCTAACAGGAATACATTAGTTCCTCTGCCTCCCATCAATGAGCCTTTTTGCAGCAATTCCCCGAGGAAGACGACAATGGCGGCAGCGATCCGATGATGCGCGCATAGAGCAGCGACGACTCCGAGCCGTTCAGCCATTCCCTTTTGCTCCCACCATCCATTACTGTGCAATAAAGTTGGCTACACTACTGTACTATTGACAGAATGCAAAATACACCAAATGACATACCGGAACTGTGCCGTCTGGCTTTTAAAGAGGAGCACAAGCGAGGTTTTGGCTTTCAAGTAAGAAGCCAGGCGGTTAAGCAGGCAGGCGTGACATGAAGAAACCAGCCGCGTCGGAAAAGAGTTTCAGCTGGCGTTCCCTCTCCTATTCCTCACGAATCTCTGCTAGCCTGCCCTCTCCTATTCCTCATGAATCTCTGCTAGCCTGCCCTCTCCTATTCCTCATGAATCTCTGCTAGCCTGCCCTCTCCTATTCCTCATGAATCTCTGCTAGCCTGCCCTCTCCTATTCCTCATGAATCTCTGCTAGCCTGCCCTATTCTATTCTTCATGAATCTCTGCTAGCCTGCCCTCTCCTATTCCTCATGAATCTCTGCTAGACTGCCCTCTCCTATTCCTCATGAATCTCTGTTAGAATGCCCTCTCCTATTCCTCAATAATCTCTGCTAGCCTGCCCTCTCCTATTCCTCATGAATCTCTGCTAGACTGCCCTCTCCTATTCCTCATGAATCTCTGCTAGCCTGCCCTATTCTATTCTTCATGAATCTCTGCTAGCCTGCCCTCTCCTATTCCTCATGAATCTCTGCTAGACTGCCCTCTCCTATTCCTCATGAATCTCTGCTAGCCTGCCCTATTCTATTCTTCATGAATCTCTGCTAGCCTGCCCTCTCCTATTCCTCATGAATCTCTGCTAGACTGCCCTCTCCTATTCCTCATGAATCTCTGCTAGACTGCCCTCTCCTATTCCTCATGAATCTCTGCTAGCCTGCCCTCTCCTATTCCTCATGAATCTCTGCTAGCCTGCCCTCTCCTATTCCTCATGAATCTCTGCTAGACTGCCTGCCATTGGGTAAACGGGCCCTATTTCCCTTTATTTCACTGTTTTTGAATATTTCGCGGGAGGTGAGCATGAGGCGGCGGAGGAGGCGGAAGGATTTTGCGAAGTGTTGATGAGGCAAGTTGTTATTGCTGTATTCCCGGGGGCTACGTTCCGCTTCTTGTTCCGGGGTGTCATGGACGCTGCCTCTCAGGTCGCATCTGAAAAAGGTAGCAGTTGATTTAGCTTCTTTTCACGTCGTAACTGGTTGTGAGATAATGACAGCTTAAGCTCAGGCTTATGTTTTTTTTTTTTTTTCAGAGATTCATGAGGGATACGAGAGGGCAGGCTAGCAGAGATTCATGAGGAATAGGAGAGGGCAGTCTAGCAGAGATTCATGAGGAATAGGAGTGGGCAGGCTAGCAGAGATTCATGAAGAATAGAAGAGGGCAGGCTAGCAGAGATTCATGAGGAATAGGAGAGGGCAGGCTAGCAGAGATTCATGAGAAATAGGAGAGGGCAGGCTAGCAGAGATTCATGAAGAATAGAAGAGGGCAGGCTAGCAGAGATTCATGAAGAATAGAAGAGGGCAGGCTAGCAGAGATTCATGAGGAATAGGAGAGGGCAGGCTAGCAGAGATTCATGAGGAATACGAGAGGGCAGGCTAGCAGAGATTCATGAAGAATAGAAGAGGGCAGGCTAGCAGAGATTCATGAGAAATAGGAGAGGGCAGGCTAGCAGAGATTCATGAGGAATACGAGAGGGCAGGCTAGCAGAGATTCATGAAGAATAGAAGAGGGCAGGCTAGCAGAGATTCATGAAGAATAGAAGAGGGCAGGCTAGCAGAGATTCATGAAGAATAGAAGAGGGCAGGCTAGCAGAGATTCATGAGGAATACGAGAGGGCAGGCTAGCAGAGATTCATGAAGAATAGAAGAGGGCAGGCTAGCAGAGATTCATGAGGAATAGGAGAGGGCAGGCTAGCAGAGATTCATGAAGAATAGAAGAGGGCAGGCTAGCAGAGATTCATGAGGAATAGGAGAGGGCAGGCTAGCAGAGATTCATGAAGAATAGAAGAGGGCAGGCTAGCAGAGATTCATGAGGAATAGGAGAGGGCAGGCTAGCAGAGATTCATGAGGAATAGGAGAGGGCAGGCTAGCAGAGATTCATGAAGAATAGGAGAGGGCAGGCTAGCAGAGATTCATGAGGAATAGGAGAGGGCAGGCTAGCAGAGATTCATGAGGAATAGGAAAGGGCAGGCTAGCAGAGATTCATGAGGAATACGAGAGGGCAGGCTAGCAGAGATTCATGAGGAATAGGAGAGGGCAGGCTAGCAGAGATTCATGAAGAATAGAAGAGGGCAGGCTAGCAGAGATTCATGAAGAATGGGCTTCGCTTACACTTCCGAAAATCTGATTCCCGAAAATTCGTTTCCCGAAAATCCGATTCCCGAAAATCGAATGCCCGAAAAATCCGAATCCCGAAAAATCTGAATCCCGAAAATCTGAATCCCGAAAATTCGGTTCCCGAAAAATCTGAATCCCGAAAAATTCGTTTCCCGAAAATATGTTTCCCGAAAAATCTGAATCTGAAGAATCTGCGGTTTGAAACTGAAAAAAAACCCTGGTACAATTCAACGAGGCGGGGGGAGGGAGATTCAGGCGGGGGGCAATCTGCGTCTCAGCGCCCGCCCTGCTCTCTAGGCACCCCCTCTGCCTATAGGCCCACCTCCCCCCCGCCGAAATCCTCACCCCCGCCTATTTGAATTGTACCAAAACCCTTTCTAAAGTTCCTGGGCGACTTCCAAGACGGTGAATTCAATAAAGTTAATTTTTCAATTTGTTTTCTTCGAATTTGGCTTTTCAGAACGCGGTCTTTCCAGGGTTGGATTCTGGGGCTCGGATTTTTCGGGATTCAGATTTTCGGGAATCGGATTTTCGAGAACCGGATTTTCGGAAAACGGATTTTTCGGGATTCAGATTGTTCGGGATTCAGATTTTCGGGAATCAGATTTTCGGGAAACAGATTTTCGGGATTCTCATCGGAAATCATGAAGAATAGAAGAGGGCAGGCTAGCAGAGATTCATGAAGAATAGAAGAGGGCAGGCTAGCAGAGATTCATGAGGAATAGGAGAGGGCAGGCTAGCAGAGATTCATGAAGAATAGAAGAGGGCAGGCTAGCAGAGATTCATGAGGAATAGGAGAGGGCAGGCTAGCAGAGATTCATGAGGAATAGGAGAGGGCAGGCTAGCAGAGATTCGTGAGGAATAGGAGAGGGAACGCCAGCTGAAACTCTTTTCCGACGCGGCTGGTTTCTTCATGTCACGCCTGCCTGCTTAACCGCCTGGCTTCTTACTTGAAAGCCAAAACCTCGCTTGTGCTCCTCTTTAAAAGCCAGACGCCACAGTTCCGGTATGTCATTTGGTGTATTTTGCATTCTGTCAATAGTACAGTAGTGTAGCCAACTTTATTGCACAGTAATGGATGGTGGGAGCAAAAGGGAGGTGGCTGAACGGCTCGGAGTCGTCGCTGCTTTAGACGCGCATCATCGGATCGCCGCCGCCATTGTCGTCTTCCTCGGGGAATTGCTGCAAAAAGGCACATTAATGGGAGGTGAACGATTCACTTACGGGATGTCATTAATGCTAGAGGGAATCCCTAATGATGACTGCTAGTTGGCTAGTTGATACCTTTGTCTGTTGGAACATGTTGTCGTGCGCCTCGTTCGGGTTGACGGGTGGGGGCCTCGGCTTCTTCGACACCTTCGGATTCTCACCTGAAATGAGTTCGGTTGGGGAGCCAGACTTCCAGGTTCCTTGAAGATCCGAACTCTATCGATTCTTGCCTTCGCAACCCCTTTAACCCGCCAGGAAAGACTGCCTACTTCCGGTGTGACTTGACTTGGAAGACTTTGACGACTTCGTAGACTTTTTGGCTGCCTTCTTGTCTGCCTTCTTCGACGAGGTCGACTTGTTCTTCTTCTTCTTCTTCTTGCTTCCGTGCGTCATGCAGTAGATGACTAAATAGTTTCAGTTTCCTCGACAATATTCGTCCATACGTGTGACAACGATGATCAGCACCAGACAGCCGACCAAGCCGCACACGACGATGATGATGATGAGGAGGACGTGGCCTTTGTCTTCGGTCGGGAGAGCTAAAAAGATGACAGTAGGGAGAGAGAGAGAGGAGAGAGAGAGAGAGAGAGAGAGAGTGATTCAGAAGATCCAACCTTTTTCCGTGGCTCCATTCTTCTTTTTCCCCTCTTGCTCCCATGCCTGTTGCTCCGCCTTTGAATACAGTGTACACAGTCCGTCGTCTCGAATCGACTTGATCGTCATGTACGGCGTGCAGATGTCCGGATGACTGGTGTTGATCGCTTTGCACGGGTGATGGCCGGGCTTGTCGGTGCATTCTAATTAAGAGTGAATTCTCGCTCTCTCTCGCTCTCTTTCTCTCTCGCTCTCTCACTCTCTCTCTATCTCTCTCTCACTTTTCTTCCATATACAGCTCTGCGTTTGACCGTCGTATCCATGCAACTTCGTGTTCGACACGCACACTGCCAGCCCCCTCTTGCCGCAGTTGATGTTCATTATCGAGCAATCTAAATGTATGAACTTGTTATATTCGCTACGAGACCCACTGGCAAATCTCCAAACGGCGGGTGTTGCGTGATTTCCTTCAATGTTGCCGAGTAGATCAACAGGGACACAAGTATCAATCCCATTCAAGCTGATCGGCACTTGGCCACTCGCGCAATCTGAAAATTCGATTCCTCACTGGTCTCTGCTAGCTTGCCCATCCCAACCAGTGCGTAATTCTAATCTGCGCCCAGCTACCGTACCTGCCGCCACACACGTCTTGGTGTCCTTCTGGGCGCTGGCACCGCTCAAACACACCAGCTGGCCGCCCTTCCCCTCGCATGGGATGTCACCGGCATGGCAGCTGCCTAAAAAGTACCCAATTACAGTAGTCCAGAAGATAGAAGAATCGAAGTGAAAAAAATCGAAATCCTCGCCTTGATCCCCTCCGGTCAACAGCAATACCCCGGCGCTGAGCAGTGAGAACAGAAGGAAAATCATCATTGTGATCTGCAAAGGAAATATCAAAATTTTGGATAAAATTTCGACGAACCTTAGAGTCTAGAGAAAAGTAGAAATTCCAATTATGATATGAATTTCCTGTTAGAAAGAATCCCTAATGATGACTGCTAGTTGGCTAGTTGATACCTTTGTCTGTTGGAACATGTTGTCGTGCGCCTCGTTCGGGTTGACGGGTGGGGGCTTCGGCTTCTTCGACACCTTCGGATTCTCACCTGGAAGGAATTCGTTTGGGGAGACAGACTTCCAGGTTCCTTTAAAATTAAGATCCGAAATCCATCGATTCTTGCCTTCACTCCCTTTAAAATTAAGAATGCTCCAGCTTCGAAATCCGTCGTTTTTGCCTTCACAAGCCCTTTAAACTCGCCAGGAATTTGCGCTTACTTCCGTTGTGAGTAGATTTGGTTGACTTGGACGACTTCCCGCCCATCTTCTCGTCCATCTTCGTCGAGGAGACCGACTTGTTCGAACTGCTGGGTAGTTTCTTGCCCGCTTTCACCGACTCCTTGTCCGTCTTCTTCGACTCGTCCGCCTTGTTCGACTTGTTGGGTGATTTGCGATCCTTCCTCTTCGGGGAGGTCGAATTGTTAGACTTGTTGGCGTTGATGATGGTGGGGATAGGGCCGACGTTGAGACCACCTAAAAAGCGGGTTTATGGGGCTTCTATGGGAACCTACTTTTCACGGTAGCCGGCTTAACCGAGAGGGCTTCTTCATTGGTGGCAGCGGGCGGGGCGGGCAAGAACTCGTGGGCGGACATCTGAACGTCGGACGAATCCGAATGGCTCGAGAAGGACTGGTATCCGAGCCCGGCCCAAGCACATTCTTACCTGCACCAATCGGGCCTTCGGCTCCGGAAGAAACATCTCGTTGAAGTTGGAATACAGCTCCAGAGTGTCTTTGCGACAGTCGGCTTGCTTATACTTTACATTGCACATTGCCCGCCAGGTCGCCGATTAATCTAAAGAGTTTTTCCTAGCCGGGCCCAGCAATCGTAGAGTAAGTATTGTGATAGTGTTTTAATAAAATTCACCCTTGGAAAATTTCAAAACCAGCCGAAAAATGCGACCTATTGGTCGAAAATTTACCCTTTTTTATATAAAACTAGCGCTGACCCCCCCTCCCCCGCTACGCGGGTGTTCAGCGCTGGCCCTCCCCCCCCCAAACAATTCGAATTTTGAATTTAAATGCAAAATTCGGCTGAATTCCGGGACGGTGTGGTGTGGTTATATAAAATGGATATATTTATATTCTTAATAAAGTTTGTTGTAATTTGTAGCTTTGCTGCTTTGAAATAGTAATAAACGCAGCAAGGCTTCTCTTTTTCGACATTTATATTTGCTCAGGGAAAAGTTTGTTCTCCCCCCCCCCCCCGATAATGCGAAAGAACCCAAAAGTCATAAAGTTTAACGCTAAAGTAAAAAATAAAACCATACGGCTACCAAATATTGATATTCTTGATCAGCCACAGCGTAATTGGGCCCGTTTATCTGAATTAGGGCCCGTTTACCCGAATTAGGGCCCGTATAGGGAATTCCTATTGCGTTCTCCTATTCTTCATGAATCTCTGCTAGCCTGCCCTCTCCTATTCCTCAATAATCTCTGCTAGCCTGCCCTCTCCTATTTCTCATGAATCTCTGCTAGCCTGCCCTCTTCTATTCTTCATGAATCTCTGCTAGCCTGCCCTCTCCTATTCCTCAATAATCTCTGCTAGCCTGCCCTCTCCTATTCCTCAATAATCTCTGCTAGCCTGCCCTCTCCTATTCCTCAATAATCTCTGCTAGCCTGCCCTCTCCTATTCCTCAATAATCTCTGCTAGCCTGCCCTCTCCTATTCCTCAATAATCTCTGCTAGCCTGCCCTCTTCTATTCTTCATGAATCTCTGCTAGCCTGCCCTCTCCTATTCCTCAATAATCTCTGCTAGCCTGCCCTCTCCTATTCCTCAATAATCTCTGCTAGCCTGCCCTCTTCTATTCTTCATGAATCTCTGCTAGCCTGCCCTCTCCTATTCCTCAATAATCTCTGCTAGCCTGCCCTCTCCTATTCCTCAATAATCTCTGCTAGCCTGCCCTCTTCTATTCTTCATGAATCTCTGCTAGCCTGCCCTCTCCTATTCCTCAATAATCTCTGCTAGCCTGCCCTCTCCTATTGCTCAATAATCTCTGCTAGCCTGCCCTCTTCTATTCTTCATGAATCTCTGCTAGCCTGCCCTCTCCTATTCCTCAATAATCTCTGCTAGCCTGCCCTCTCCTTTTCCTCAATAATCTCTGCTAGCCTGCCCTCTCCTATTCCTCAAGAATCTCTGCTAGCCTGCCCTCTCCTTTTCCTCAATAATCTCTGCTAGCCTGCCCTCTCCTTTTCCTCAATAATCTCTGCTAGCCTGCCCTCTCCTATTCCTCAATAATCTCTGCTAGCCTGCCCTCTTCTATTCTTCATGAATCTCTGCTAGCCTGCCCTCTCCTATTCCTCAATAATCTCTGCTAGCCTGCCCTCTCCTTTTCCTCAATAATCTCTGCTAGCCTGCCCTCTCCTATTCCTCATGAATCTCTGCTAGCCTGCCCTCTCCTATTCCTCAATAATCTCTGCTAGCCTGCCCTCTCCTATTCCTCAATAATCTCTGCTAGCCTGCCCTCTCCTATTCCTCAATAATCTCTGCTAGCCTGCCCTCTCATATTCCTCAACAATCTCTGCTAGCCTGCCCTCTCCTTTCTTCAACAATCTCTGCTAGCCTGCCCTCTCCCATCCTCAGGAATCTCTGCTAGCCTGCCCTCCTCTCCTTCGTGCTCTGATCCACATAAATCATAATTTGCATATAATCAATTAGAATCCGGAAACGAGACAGTCAGCATTGGAGTGCCGGTACAAAAGCCGCGCGCTTTGGCTGAAGCTCATATACTGACTTCTAACTCACAACCCTACTTACCCGAATTGATGACAACTTCTGAATTGACGGTACGTGATGCAATGCTCTTTCTCATCGTCAAGCCTTTGACCAGGGGTGTTCCGCCGGAATTATCGTATTTTAGAATGAAAGTGAGCTGATGAGACGGGTTGAAGCCGCCTACCTCGAATTCGGGAGGTGCGCTGCCGAGGAAAGCGCAGCAACTTCGGATCTGGCGACGGAGGTATTGCATTATTCACCTGCTAAAAATTAGAAGAGGACTCTAGATAACCCCCCCCAGCCGGCCCCCAACTTTTATATCTCGGCTTCCTGTTCATCTACAGGTGTGTAAAGTATACCAAAATACTCGCGAGAGCAAGACGAACATTTTCGTATACTTTACACACCTGTAGATGAACAGGGAGCCGAGATACAACAGTTTGGTGCCTGCTGGGGGTGGGGGTGGGGTATCTGGAGTTCAGCCTTATTAGAAGAATTACAGCTAATTAGCTCGGGCAGAAATTCGAAATTTTTGCTTTTTTGATTAATATTGATTATTATATTTATTTATAGGCGAAATTATATTGACTATGTTGATTTAACTCAAAATATTGTGATTGTATTGTAATTGAAATTTTTGACGGAAAAATCTTCGCAATTTTGAAGTTGTTTGTTATTGGTTTTTGTATATTTAAAAACTACAAAACACAAACATTGGCGGTTTTTTTACCATAAATGGTCGACTTCTGACCAAAATTTCAACAGAAATTTTGTGTTTTTAGGTTTTTTTGACGGTTTCATTGCATTTCGTTTCATTGACAGTTTCCAAAAAGGTTACATTTTGCAAACTAGACGTTTCCGGACGATTAGAAAAATAGATGCGAAAGCACCAGACGAAGTTTCTTACGTGTTGTTGCAGACCGCTCATCTCCTCTGCGCCGACAAATTCCTCAGGCTTGTGACGAAGGAGGAGGCGGATGCGGTGCTGCTCGAGTGGACGCAGCAAGACAAGGAACGGCTGAAGAACGGGAAGTACGCGACGTGCCCAGCATCGACCATCGACGTGGGGTTCTTTTCGCTTAACGGGGGGAGGAAGGGGGTTACAGGGGGAATTTTCTGACTTTGATCAAAAATATATGAAAAATTACAAAAAGTGTCAAAAGTTTCGCATTGTGGCACTTTAAAAAACCTTTTTTATAATTTACCAGCGACATTTTGCAGACGCTCACATCCGCTGAGCATGATGTGCCCGTGCTGCCCAAATGGCTCCAGATGGCAATGTGGACTGCCGAACGTAACGCCCGGGAGCAGTACGAGAAGGTTACCGTCAAGGACCTGGCCAAGGTAGCTTTGATCGATTGACTAAATTCGATCCTGGTACTTTCGCGATTTTTGCTGTATGGCCAGAAATGCTTAATAACTTAGTAGTAACTAGTTCATAGTGTTTTCACTAAAAGTTCACGATATCTCAAGTAGAAAAAAGCTTTGAACCTCTTTTGCAGTCGGTCAAGAAGACGCTGCGGGCGCGCGTCGACGACGCGAAAGAACGATGGCAAGACGCCCGGAAAGAGACGTTGGCCTCATACGAGCGCTACGAAGAATTCGTGGGTTTCGGTCCGCTGGTGGCCCAAGCCTAAGCTAAGATTAAGCCCGAGCCACGCCTAGACTAAGCCTAAGCCTGAGCCATGCCTGAGCCTGAGCTTAAGCCTAAGCCTGAGCTTAAGGCTAGCCTAAGCCTAGCCAAAGCCTGAGCCAAAGCCTAAGATTAGCACTTACGTGGCTGATAGGAAATGTTCGTATTCTCCCTCCCCCCCGATAATGGAAAAGGTTTCAGGCATCGGCGGCTACGGCGCAAACGTTAGAGCAGGTGGAGACAAAGCAGCAGCTCGTCAGAGACTTCGAAAAGGCCAACCACGGGAAGAAGACCACGACGGTTGCCCGTCTCGCGCAGGTATGTATTATTTATCTGGAATTTTCCAAGTTTTAAATATTTTTTTGAAACTTTCTATTTGCCATAGAAAGGGGCGTAAAATGAAATGAAAAAGTTCAAAAAATCCCTGGCCCTACGGTTAATCTTATATTCATTTCAGGTGCCGTCGGCCGTCGACTTCAAGCCGTACTACCGGAAGCGGGACTTTGACTTCGGACCGTTCTACAGGATGCCCGACGACCTCGACTCCGAAAACACCACGTCTGAAGTCGAGGAAGCGCTGCGAAGACCGCCGTGCGCCTGTGACCAAACGGTTGGAACATCATTTACCGACTTTCCCAGCGCCAATAACAAAACCTCGGTGCTGGACTGTTAGCGGGGGGCCCAACGTTTCTCCCGTCATACACGTACCATCCTATAGCGAAATGTAAACTTTTTATGCGTTAGATGGTGAAAAGCACGTATTTTTGTCATTTTCGTCAAAAATGACGCCCAAGGTAAAATCTTAGAGTTTCAAAAAATGTTCAATATTGCAGTTGGCCGAAATCTCGGCTTCGGAGGACGCGCGTGAGAAGAACGAGACCAAGCCTCCCCAGCCCGCCGGAGAACCGGATGATGCGACGCGCATTGCCACCGACCCTACGCACCCCCCGCTGGACATCTCGGATACGGTTGGGGCATTTACTGATAAAATTCAATTTAATAAAAATCTCGTTAGACTTGTAATTTTCGCTTTTTTAGCTTTTTTAAGGCTTTTCTCGACGACATTCGATATAGCATTGAAAAATATAGTAATAATTGTATAACGAAATTAGCGGGCGCAAAGGGAAGCTCTAGACAAAATTGTTCCCCCCCCCCGCTAACGAGTCAGTGCCAGAATCCCACCTTTTGGGGGCACACAGTAAGGGCACCGTGACGCTCCCTAATTTGCATACAAAAAAGGCGTACTTGTGACAAAATATGAATTGCAGAACGTGCACAATGGAGATGCGGGCGAAGGCTCGACAAAGAAGGTGGAGAAGGCGCAAGAATCGGCGGGTGCCCGCACCATCCCACGGGTGCTTTTCGACGGGATGCTCGGCCACTTTAACCTGCTGACGCCCCCCACTGATTGATTTTCTTATCTTTTGTCATTGATTTTCCTTCTTACCGGCAATAAACGATTCACAGCTGGGGTTCTTTTTTAAATCTCCGAAAATCCGGTTCTTTCGCAATAACGGGGCGGGGGGACCAGCTTCTTTTTCTAATGATCTAATTTTCAAGAATAAATAGTGGAATTGTTTCTAAACGGTTTTTTCATTTTTGCAAAGCTTTTATATAGTTTCAATCGTTTCATATAGCTGATTTTACTCACACTATTAAAGCACTTTCAGGTCCCACTGCTGGACTTATGAAAAAAGTTCGCCCCCCGATAATGCGAAAGACCCAAGACCAGAATCCGTATTCCAACCTTTCCACATCAATAATTTTCAGCTTTCGCTACTTTTCCGATTAAAACATAATGATTAGACCTAGCAACCGGGCCGGGGGGGGGGATAGACTAGATTCTTGCCGCAGTCAAATCCGGTCACCTGGCGATGCCCTCTAAACTTCCTTATTGCAGACTGAGCTGAAGGCTGAACGACGTGGTCGGCATGAACAATATACGGTAATTCCGGTCCATTCCATCCAACTCGTTTCAGGGCCGTCATGTGTGCACAAAATGTGGACCGGAGAAAGGAGTGCAAGACACCACAACGAAGTTCGGACCGCCGCTGTGTAAACCGTGCGGCAAGGCCTACTGGTTGGTGCTTAGATGTAGAGCTTAACCCATAAAAACGCGCCGGCCTGCCACACACGGCGCCCCAGGCGAAGGAAAAGGCGGTCGCTCTCAGGATGCGCACTGGTTGGCCTACGCGAGGCTCCTATGTGCGCCGAGTGAAAACTTCGAACCCTTGTAAATTAAAGCCTGTGACCCTTGTAACCCTGCCGGCTTAAAGCTACGGACTCATAGGATAGCAGGGGAACAAAATAGAATAGACACAAAAATTGAGCAAAATCTATGGGCAGCACATAGGATAACGGGAGTGAGGGACATATTTTTGGCGTTTTGAATATTTAGATATTTTGAAAATCCCATTCGATAGAGGGCCGAAAAATATACTAAGAGCTTTTTCTATAGCCCGAAAAAAGCATATTTCAAAAATACTTTTATCATAAAATAACTTTGAGTGCCCCCCCCCCGTTATCCCCCCCCCCCTCGCTATCCTATGTGTACCTAAAGCTACAAACTAAAAGCGTGGGATTGTAGAGCTGATTTTTCCGACAGAAATTCTGGTGGGGCGGTGGGGGGAAGGGGGGGTATTAAGGTGATCAAAAAAAAGAACGGCTTTGTGCCCACAACTTCTAAATACAGTTTAGAAAGCGCTTCGCGCCAAATGAGGTGACGCATCTTGCCCTACAACTTTGGAACCACTTTTTGCATTTACAATCTGCTATGTATAAATTTCTAATGTCCGTGCGCCCGTCCGTCCAGGAATTCAGCTAAATTCTGCATTCAAATTCAAAATTCAAATTGTGGCGGGGGGGAGGAAGGGCCAGCGCTGAAACCCCGCGTAGCGGGGTGTCAGCGCTGGTTCCATTACAAAGTTACAAGGCTCTAAAGTTTTTCTCCCATACATTTTTTTGGCTTGAAGTTTGTAGCCCTGTGCACAAGCAAACATATCCATTGGGGGTACTGGACTGTTAGCCGGGGGGACTGACATAGGAAACCAAATTTTCCACAATAATCCTGACCGACCCATTCCAGTAATGCCCGCTCACGCGCCCAGGGCCGGGCCCAATGCTCCGGTGAATGGTGCAAAGGAGAACGTGTGTTTGCCTTAACCACCGATCACCAATTCTGAACTTTTTAGGCCTTTGTGGCTTCTGCGTCTTCGAGAAAGTATGGACCGTCCTCGGCTTCGAGCTAGTGCCTAAGAAGACCAAGGCGAAGAGTCGAGTCACACCGGAAGTAGGCGAAGTTTCCTCGGATTTTAAAAAGGATTCAAAAGGAATAAAATTGTAGCTTATTAATCTTAAGGAGCCAGAAAGCCAAGATTTCATAGATAAACCTCCCCAAAGAAGTCGGACCAGAGCTCCCCCAAGAAGTCGCCCAAGTCGTCCAAGTCGTCCAAGTCGTCCAAGTCGTCCAAGTCGTCCAAGTCGTCCAAGTCGAGTCAGTCCGGAAATCAGCGGAGTTTCCTCGGGGGGCTTAGAGCAAATGGAAAGACAACTACAACGATGGATTTTGGAGTTGTGGTTGATAGGGCAAATGAATAGATATGTTGCATTTAGAGCGAGTCTAACAGGAATACATTAGTTCCTCTGCCTCCCATCAATGAGCCTTTTTGCAGCAATTCCCCGAGGAAGACGACAATGGCGGCAGCGATCCGATGATGCGCGCATAGAGCAGCGACGACTCCGAGCCGTTCAGCCATTCCCTTTTGCTCCCACCATCCATTACTGTGCAATAAAGTTGGCTACACTACTGTACTATTGACAGAATGCAAAATACACCAAATGACATACCGGAACTGTGCCGTCTGGCTTTTAAAGAGGAGCACAAGCGAGGTTTTGGCTTTCAAGTAAGAAGCCAGGCGGTTAAGCAGGCAGGCGTGACATGAAGAAACCAGCCGCGTCGGAAAAGAGTTTCAGCTGGCGTTCCCTCTCCTATTCCTCACGAATCTCTGCTAGCCTGCCCTCTCCTATTCCTCATGAATCTCTGCTAGCCTGCCCTCTCCTATTCCTCATGAATCTCTGCTAGACTGCCCTCTCCTATTCCTCATGAATCTCTGCTAGCCTGCCCTCTTCTATTCTTCATGAATCTCTGCTAGCCTGCCCTCTCCTATTCCTCATGAATCTCTGCTAGCCTGCCCTATTCTATTCTTCATGAATCTCTGCTAGCCTGCCCTCTCCTATTCCTCATGAATCTCTGCTAGCCTGCCCTCTCCTATTCTTCATGAATCTCTGCTAGACTGCCCTCTCCTATTCCTCATGAATCTCTGCTAGAATGCCCTCTCCTATTCCTCAATAATCTCTGCTAGCCTGCCCTCTCCTATTCCTCATGAATCTCTGCTAGACTGCCCTCTCCTATTCCTCATGAATCTCTGCTAGCCTGCCCTATTCTATTCTTCATGAATCTCTGCTAGCCTGCCCTCTCCTATTCTTCATGAATCTCTGCTAGACTGCCCTCTCCTATTCCTCATGAATCTCTGCTAGAATGCCCTCTCCTATTCCTCAATAATCTCTGCTAGCCTGCCCTCTCCTATTCCTCATGAATCTCTGCTAGACTGCCCTCTCCTATTCCTCATGAATCTCTGCTAGCCTGCCCTATTCTATTCTTCATGAATCTCTGCTAGCCTGCCCTCTCCTATTCCTCATGAATCTCTGCTAGACTGCCCTCTCCTATTCCTCATGAATCTCTGCTAGCCTGCCCTATTCTATTCTTCATGAATCTCTGCTAGCCTGCCCTCTCCTATTCCTCATGAATCTCTGCTAGACTGCCCTCTCCTATTCCTCATGAATCTCTGCTAGACTGCCCTCTCCTATTCCTCATGAATCTCTGCTAGCCTGCCCTCTCCTATTCCTCATGAATCTCTGCTAGCCTGCCCTCTCCTATTCCTCATGAATCTCTGCTAGACTGCCTGCCATTGGGTAAACGGGCCCTATTTCCCTTTATTTCACTGTTTTTGAATATTTCGCGGGAGGTGAGCATGAGGCGGCGGAGGAGGCGGAAGGATTTTGCGAAGTGTTGATGAGGCAAGTTGTTATTGCTGTATTCCCGGGGGCTACGTTCCGCTTCTTGTTCCGGGGTGTCATGGACGCTGCCTCTCAGGTCGCATCTGAAAAAGGTAGCAGTTGATTTAGCTTCTTTTCACGTCGTAACTGGTTGTGAGATAATGACAGCTTAAGCTCAGGCTTATGTTTTTTTTTTTTTCAGAGATTCATGAGGGATACGAGAGGGCAGGCTAGCAGAGATTCATGAGGAATAGGAGAGGGCAGTCTAGCAGAGATTCATGAGGAATAGGAGTGGGCAGGCTAGCAGAGATTCATGAAGAATAGAAGAGGGCAGGCTAGCAGAGATTCATGAGGAATACGAGAGGGCAGGCTAGCAGAGATTCATGAAGAATAGAAGAGGGCAGGCTAGCAGAGATTCATGAGGAATACGAGAGGGCAGGCTAGCAGAGATTCATGAAGAATAGAAGAGGGCAGGCTAGCAGAGATTCATGAGGAATAGGAGAGGGCAGGCTAGCAGAGATTCATGAGAAATAGGAGAGGGCAGGCTAGCAGAGATTCATGAGGAATACGAGAGGGCAGGCTAGCAGAGATTCATGAAGAATAGAAGAGGGCAGGCTAGCAGAGATTCATGAAGAATAGAAGAGGGCAGGCTAGCAGAGATTCATGAAGAATAGAAGAGGGCAGGCTAGCAGAGATTCATGAGGAATACGAGAGGGCAGGCTAGCAGAGATTCATGAAGAATAGAAGAGGGCAGGCTAGCAGAGATTCATGAGGAATAGGAGAGGGCAGGCTAGCAGAGATTCATGAAGAATAGAAGAGGGCAGGCTAGCAGAGATTCATGAAGAATAGAAGAGGGCAGGCTAGCAGAGATTCATGAGGAATAGGAGAGGGCAGGCTAGCAGAGATTCATGAGGAATAGGAGAGGGCAGGCTAGCAGAGATTCATGAAGAATAGAAGAGGGCAGGCTAGCAGAGATTCATGAGGAATAGGAGAGGGCAGGCTAGCAGAGATTCATGAGGAATAGGCAGACATGGCAATCGGCCGGGCCGCGCGGCTTTTTCGGCCGCAAAAATTAGAATGCGGCCGGGCCGCGCGGCTTGGCCGCACTTCCGGTGGGCCGCGGCTTTTTCCGTTTTGAGGCCGCACGGCGGCCAAGCCGCGCGGCTTTTAAGGCCGCATCCAAATGAGTTTTGAGAACTTCCGGTACGCAAATCCGAGATGTAATGGGTATTTAGCTTGCTAACGAGGAGGATTTATTTTCGACAGCCTTAATTTTCTCATTTCCATTTCCATTTCGCATGAAATTCGCGGATTTTTGGTATGTAGAAGAGCTACTTCCGGTTTGCGGCTTGGCCGCGGCGGCCCGGCCGAGCCGCGATAAAAATGCGGCTCGGCCGCGAAGCCGCGTTTCCGGAAGTAACTAATTACGGCGGCTCGTAGGGGGCCGCGTTTTTTATGGAAATTAGGCCGCCGGCCCGGCCGCGCGGCTCGGCCGATCGGAATTGCCATGTCTGGGAATAGGAAAGGGCAGGCTAGCAGAGATTCATGAGGAATACGAGAGGGCAGGCTAGCAGAGATTCATGAGGAATAGGAGAGGGCAGGCTAGCAGAGATTCATGAAGAATAGAAGAGGGCAGGCTAGCAGAGATTCATGAGGAACAGGAGAGGGCAGGCTAGCAGAGATTCATGAGGAATAGGAAAGGGCAGGCTAGCAGAGATTCATGAAGAATAGAAGAGGGCAGGCTAGCAGAGATTCATGAAGAATAGAAGAGGGCAGGCTAGCAGAGATTCATGAAGAATGGGCTTCGCTTACACTTCCGAAAATCTGATTCCCGAAAATTCGTTTCCCGAAAATCCGATTCCCGAAAATCGAATTCCCGAAAAATCCGAATCCCGAAAAATCTGAATCCCGAAAATCTGAATCCCGAAAATTCGGTTCCCGAAAAATCTGAATCCCGAAAAATTCGTTTCCCGAAAATATGTTTCCCGAAAAATCTGAATCTGAAGAATCTGCGGTTTGAAACTGAAAAAAAACCCTGGTACAATTCAACGAGGCGGGGGGAGGGAGATTCAGGCGGGGGGCAATCTGCGTCTCAGCGCCCGCCCTGCTCTCTAGGCACCCCCTCTGCCTATAGGCCCACCCCCCCCCCCCCGCCGAAATCCTCACCCCCGCCTATTTGAATTGTACCAAAACCCTTTCTAAAGTTCCTGGGCGACTTCCAAGACGGTGAATTCAATAAAGTTAATTTTTCAATTTGTTTTCTTCGAATTTGGCTTTTCAGAACGCGGTCTTTCCAGGGTTGGATTCTGGGGCTCGGATTTTTCGGGATTCAGATTTTCGGGAATCGGATTTTCGAGAACCGGATTTTCGGAAAACGGATTTTTCGGGATTCAGATTGTTCGGGATTCAGATTTTCGGGAATCAGATTTTCGGGAAACAGATTTTCGGGATTCTCATCGGAAATCATGAAGAATAGAAGAGGGCAGGCTAGCAGAGATTCATGAAGAATAGAAGAGGGCAGGCTAGCAGAGATTCATGAGGAATAGGAGAGGGCAGGCTAGCAGAGATTCATGAAGAATAGAAGAGGGCAGGCTAGCAGAGATTCATGAGGAATAGGAGAGGGCAGGCTAGCAGAGATTCATGAGGAATAGGAGAGGGCAGGCTAGCAGAGATTCGTGAGGAATAGGAGAGGGAACGCCAGCTGAAACTCTTTTCCGACGCGGCTGGTTTCTTCATGTCACGCCTGCCTGCTTAACCGCCTGGCTTCTTACTTGAAAGCCAAAACCTCGCTTGTGCTCCTCTTTAAAAGCCAGACGCCACAGTTCCGGTATGTCATTTGGTGTATTTTGCATTCTGTCAATAGTACAGTAGTGTAGCCAACTTTATTGCACAGTAATGGATGGTGGGAGCAAAAGGGAGGTGGCTGAACGGCTCGGAGTCGTCGCTGCTTTAGACGCGCATCATCGGATCGCCGCCGCCATTGTCGTCTTCCTCGGGGAATTGCTGCAAAAAGGCACATTAATGGGAGGTGAACGATTCACTTACGGGATGTCATTAATGCTAGAGGGAATCCCTAATGATGACTGCTAGTTGGCTAGTTGATACCTTTGTCTGTTGGAACATGTTGTCGTGCGCCTCGTTCGGGTTGACGGGTGGGGGCCTCGGCTTCTTCGACACCTTCGGATTCTCACCTGAAATGAGTTCGGTTGGGGAGCCAGACTTCCAGGTTCCTTGAAGATCCGAACTCTATCGATTCTTGCCTTCGCAACCCCTTTAACCCGCCAGGAAAGACTGCCTACTTCCGGTGTGACTTGACTTGGAAGACTTTGACGACTTCGTAGACTTTTTGGCTGCCTTCTTGTCTGCCTTCTTCGACGAGGTCGACTTGTTCTTCTTCTTCTTCTTCTTGCTTCCGTGCGTCATGCAGTAGATGACTAAATAGTTTCAGTTTCCTCGACAATATTCGTCCATACGTGTGACAACGATGATCAGCACCAGACAGCCGACCAAGCCGCACACGACGATGATGATGATGAGGAGGACGTGGCCTTTGTCTTCGGTCGGGAGAGCTAAAAAGATGACAGTAGGGAGAGAGAGAGATAGAGAGAGAGAGAGAGAGAGAGAGAGAGAGTGATTCAGAAGATCCAACCTTTTTCCGTGGCTCCATTCTTCTTTTTCCCCTCTTGCTCCCATGCCTGTTGCTCCGCCTTTGAATACAGTGTACACAGTCCGTCGTCTCGAATCGACTTGATCGTCATGTACGGCGTGCAGATGTCCGGATGACTGGTGTTGATCGCTTTGCACGGGTGATGGCCGGGCTTGTCGGTGCATTCTAATTAAGAGTGAATTCTCGCTCTCTCTCGCTCTCTTTCTCTCTCGCTCTCTACACTCTCTCTATCTCTCTCTCACTTTTCTTCCATATACAGCTCTGCGTTTGACCGTCGTATCCATGCAACTTCGTGTTCGACACGCACACTGCCAGCCCCCTCTTGCCGCAGTTGATGTTCATTATCGAGCAATCTAAATGTATGAACTTGTTATATTCGCTACGAGACCCACTGGCAAATCTCCAAACGGCGGGTGTTGCGTGATTTCCTTCAATGTTGCCGAGTAGATCAACAGGGACACAAGTATCAATCCCATTCAAGCTGATCGGCACTTGGCCACTCGCGCAATCTGAAAATTCGATTCCTCACTGGTCTCTGCTAGCTTGCCCATCCCAACCAGTGCGTAATTCTAATCTGCGCCCAGCTACCGTACCTGCCGCCACACACGTCTTGGTGTCCTTCTGGGCGCTGGCACCGCTCAAACACACCAGCTGGCCGCCCTTCCCCTCGCATGGGATGTCACCGGCATGGCAGCTGCCTAAAAAGTACCCAATTACAGTAGTCCAGAAGATAGAAGAATCGAAGTGAAAAAATCGAAATCCTCGCCTTGATCCCCTCCGGTCAACAGCAATACCCCGGCGCTGAGCAGTGAGAACAGAAGGAAAATCATCATTGTGATCTGCAAAGGAAATATCAAAATTTTGGATAAAATTTCGACGAACCTTAGAGTCTAGAGAAAAGTAGAAATTCCAATTATGATATGAATTTCCTGTTAGAAAGAATCCCTAATGATGACTGCTAGTTGGCTAGTTGATACCTTTGTCTGTTGGAACATGTTGTCGTGCGCCTCGTTCGGGTTGACGGGTGGGGGCTTCGGCTTCTTCGACACCTTCGGATTCTCACCTGGAAGGAATTCGTTTGGGGAGACAGACTTCCAGGTTCCTTTAAAATTAAGATCCGAAATCCATCGATTCTTGCCTTCACTCCCTTTAAAATTAAGAATGCTCCAGCTTCGAAATCCGTCGTTTTTGCCTTCACAAGCCCTTTAAACTCGCCAGGAATTTGCGCTTACTTCCGTTGTGAGTAGATTTGGTTGACTTGGACGACTTCCCGCCCATCTTCTCGTCCATCTTCGTCGAGGAGACCGACTTGTTCGAACTGCTGGGTAGTTTCTTGCCCGCTTTCACCGACTCCTTGTCCGTCTTCTTCGACTCGTCCGCCTTGTTCGACTTGTTGGGTGATTTGCGATCCTTCTTCTTCGGGGAGGTCGAATTGTTAGACTTGTTGGCGTTGATGATGGTGGGGATAGGGCCGACGTTGAGACCACCTAAAAAGCGGGTTTAGGGGGCTTCTATGGGAACCTACTTTTCACGGTAGCCGGCTTAACCGAGAGGGCTTCTTCACTGGTGGCAGCGGGCGGGGCGGGCAAGAACTCGTGGGCGGACACCTGAACGTCGGATGAATCCGAATGGCTCGAGAAGGACTGGGATCCGAGCCCGGCCCAAGCACATTCTTACCTGCACGAATCGGGCCTTCGGCTCCGGAAGAAACATCTCGTTGAAGTTGGAATACAGCTCCAGAGTGTCTTTGCGACAGTCGGCTTGCTTATACTTGCACCTCTTCGTGTCATCCTTCTGAAAATGGAAGATGGCCAAGATTAGTGAAAAGCGAGATGCTATTCGCTATGTCTGCTAGCTTTTAGTAGTGTTTTTGGCCAAATTTAACTAAATTTCAAGTGAAGAACCCCGGAAAAATTACGTAGAAATTTGCTTCGTTGAAATTTCGTCGAAAACTGTCGATTTTTGCTCGAAAAATAGATATATTCTCGGTCTTTTCAATCAAAATTTTGTAAAGTTTTCTGTGTTTAGGAACCGAAACCAAAAAAAGAAACCGAAATAAGCTAAAATACCAAGCTAAAATATCTAGATTTTTGTTAAATTGAATTGTTACAGTAAATGTCTAGGCTTCGGCTAGACTTAGGTCTAGGCGCAGGTTTCGCTTAGGCTTAGGCTTAGGCAAGGCCTAAGCTCAGGAATAAGCTAGGCTCCAGTCCAGGCTTGGCTCCGGCTTAAGCTTAGCTTAGGCCACGAGCAGACCGGAACCCACCAAGTTCAAGTAGCGCTCAAATGCCTCCTTCGTCTCCTCCTGCGTTTCTTCCCACCGTTCTTTGGCGTCGTCGACGCGCTCCCGCAGCGTCCTCTTGACCACCTGCAAAAAGAGGTTCAAAGCTTTTTCTACTTGAGATATCGTGAACTTTTAGTGAAAACACTATGAACTAGTTACTACTAAGTTATTAAGCATTTCTGGCCATACAGCAAAAATCGCGAAAGTACCAGGATCGAATTTAGTCAATCGATAAAAGCTACCTTGGCGAGGTCTTTGATGGTGGCCGTCTCGTAAAGCTCGCGGGCTTGACGCTCGCCCTCGCACAGTGCCAGCTGGAACCATTTGGGCAGCGCGGGCACATCATGCTCAGCGGATGTGAGCGTCTGCAAAATGTCGCTGGTAAATTATCAAAAAGGTTTTTTAAAGTAAACCAGGGTTAAAAGCCGCTTCGCGACTTTTCAACCCTGGCCCCGTCTGACCCCATTTTATCTTTCACTTTGATTAATTTTCCTGAATGCAGAGGACAAAAAATGAAAAACTATCCCTTCTGCCCCTTTATATAGTCGAAGCCCCCACTTCCGGTCTATGCTAATTATTCCTAACAAAGAAGTTTTCACAAAAACTTAAATTTATTGTCGAAAATAGGTGATTTTGTTAAATATCATGTGCGTGCAAGTCATCTCAAGACCTTGGTGCTGGATTCCCCCTGCACCCCTCGTCCCCCCCCCGTTAAGCGGAAAGAACCCCACGTCGATGGTAGATCGGGGGCACGTCGCGTAGCCTCCGTTCCTCAGCCGTTCCTTGTCAAGCTCGGCCCACTCGAGCAGCACCGCATCGGCCTCCTCCTTCGTCACCAGCCTGAGGAATTTGTCGACGCAAAGAAGATGGGCTGCCTGCAAAACCACGTAAGAATCGTCGTCCGGTGCGCGGGTTGTATAATGCAAGGTAAGAGTTTACTTTACCCCCCCCCCCCCACAGCCGAAGAGTGTCAGAGTTTTCGGTATTTTCGCTTATTTTGTCGGGATTTTTGCAACGCCATTCGATAGAGCGTCGAAAAATATACAAA
Source organism: Mesorhabditis spiculigera (assembly GCA_958295435.1). Taxonomy (NCBI): domain Eukaryota; kingdom Metazoa; phylum Nematoda; class Chromadorea; order Rhabditida; family Rhabditidae; genus Mesorhabditis; species Mesorhabditis spiculigera. The sequence goes on from CATQJA010002657.1 coordinate 932,281, forward strand.
GAGTTTTAATTTCAGCCTACAATACTGTAAAATAAAAACGTTATAGCCAAAAAAAAGTCCCGGCTGGGGGGTAAAATAAACCGTAGCCTAATGCCATACTTCTGTCGCCAAGACCGAAGTTGCCGCGCTTTCTTCTGCCGAGCACCTCCCGAAATCCAGGTACGCGGCCTCGACGCGGCGGATCGCTTCACTAGGATTCTAAAATACGGTAATTCCGGAGGAAAACCCTTGGACAAAGGCTGACGATAAGAAAGAAGGAGGAATTTCGGCTGCACTGCAGATAACCCCCCCAGGCGGCCCTAACTTTTGTACCTCGGCTCCCTGTTCATCTACAGGTGTGTAAAATATACAAAAATGATCGTCTTGCTCTGGCAAGTATTTTGGCATACTTTACACACCTGTAGATGAACAGGGTGCAGAGATAAAAAAGTTGGGAGCCGGGTGGGGGGGGGTATCTGGAGTTCAGCCCCTCCTCGACCTCAGACGTGGTGACTTCGGTGTCAGAGTCGTCGGGCATCCTGTAGTACGCCCCGTCAAAGTCCCGCTTCTTGTAGTACGGTTTGAAGTCGACGGCCGACGGCACCTGAAATGAATATAAGATTAACCGTATGGCCAGGGGTTTTTGAACTTTTTCATGCCATTTTACGCCCCTTTCTATGGTAAATAGAAAGTTTAAAAAAAATTAGTTAAAACTTGGAAAGTCCCAGATAAATAATACATACCTGTGCCAGGCGGGGAACCGTCCTGGGCTTTTTCCCATAATTAGCCCTTTCGAAATCTCTGACGAGCTGCTCCTTTGTCTCCACCTGCCCTAACGTCTGCGCCGTAGCCGCCGACGCCTGAAACCTTTTGCGGTATATGTCGGCTACGCGGGGGGATTTTACGCGGGGGGACGGGACAGGCAGGCCTTTTGGATGTTTTCGTTATTTTCTCGGAATTTTCGCAACGACATTCGATAGAGCATCGAAAAATATACTAAGAGTTTTTGTTTTAGCTAAAATTAGTGTAATATAAAAAAGTTATGGCAAATACAAAAATCAGCTTTGAAAATCGGTTTGAGCGGCTGTTTTTCGATATTCGCGATATTTTTTCGACATTTTAAAGATGCCATTCGATAGAGCATCCAAAAATATCCTAAGAGTTTTAATTTTAGCTCAAAATAATGTAATATAAAATAGTTATAACCGAAACAAGTATTAAACGTTGTTTTCATGGAGGATATACAAGGAAATCAAATTTTCGACATTTTCGACATTTTCGACATTTTACAAAATTTCTTTAGTGCCATTCGACAGAGCGTCAAAAAATATACTAAGAGTTTTGTTTGTAGCAAAAAGAAACGCAAAAAAATAGTTAGCTCGGCCCCAACAGTCCGTCCCCCCCGCGTAAATTTCCCCCGCGTAGCCGACATATACCACCTTTTGCATTATCGGGGGGGGGGGGGCCGGGGGATACGAACATTTCCTATCAGCCACGTAAGTGCTAATCTTAGGCTTTGGCTCAGGCTTTGGCTAGGCTTAGGCTTAAGCTTAGTCTAGGCTTTGGGTTAGGCTAGGCTTAGGTTCAGGCTTAAGCTAGGCTCAAGCTTAGCTTAAGCTTAGGCCACGAGCGGATCGGAACCCACCAATCGCCAGTAGCGCTCATATGCTTCTTTCTTCTCCTCACGCATTTCCTGCCATCTCTCAACGGCATCGTCGGCTCGCAACTGCAGCGTCGATTTCACCAACTGCAATAGGGGTTCTAAGTTTTTTTGCTACTGAGATATAGTGGACTTTCAGTGAAAACACTATGAATTACCGATGGCGTTGCAAAAATCCCGAGAAACGAGCGAAAATTTTGAATTTCTGCCCGAGCGAATTAGCTTTTATTTTTTTAGATTTTTAGCAGGCAACCATAGGCAGATAATGCAATACATCCGTAGATAGTTCCATCTTAGCAACCGATTCGGCGTTAGAGCATCTCCCGAAATCCACGTAGGCAGCTTCAACGCGACGCATCATTTCACTCGGATTCTAAAATACGATAATTCCGGAGGAGCAAAGGCTTGACGATGAGAAACAGCATTGCGTCACGTACCGATAATTTGGAAGATGCCATTGGGGTAGGGTAGTTGGAAGTTGGTATCTTTATAGTCAGTATATGAGCTTCGGCCAAAGCGCGCGGCTTTTGTACCGGCACTCCAATGCTGACTGTCTCGTTTTCGGATTCTAATTGATTATATGCAAATTATGATTTATGTGGATCAGAGCACGAAGGAGAGGAGGGCAGGCTAGCAGAGATTCCTGAGGATGGGAGAGGGCAGGCTAGCAGAGATTGTTGAGGAAGAGGAGAGGGCAGGCTAGCAGAGATTCATGAAGAATAGAAGAGGGCAGGCTAGCAGAGATTCATGAAGAATAGAAGAGGGCAGGCTAGCAGAGATTCATGAAGAATAGAAGAGGGCAGGCTAGCAGAGATACATGAAGAATAGAAGAGGGCAGGCTAGCAGAGATTCATGAAGAATAGAAGAGGGCAGGCTAGCAGAGATTCCTGAGGAATAGGAGAGGGCAGGCTAGCAGATATTCATGAAGAATAGAAGAGGGCAGGCTAGCAGAGATTCCTGAGGAATAGAAGAGGGCAGGCTAGCAGAGATTCATGAAGAATAGAAGAGGGCAGGCTAGCAGAGATTCCTGAGGAATAGGAGAGGGCAGGCTAGCAGAGATACATGAAGAATAGAAGAGGGCAGGCTAGCAGAGATTCCTGAGGAATAGGAGAGGGCAGGCTAGCAGATATTCATGAAGAATAGAAGAGGGCAGGCTAGCAGAGATTCCTGAGGAATAGGAGAGGGCAGGCTAGCAGATATTCATGAAGAATAGAAGAGGGCAGGCTAGCAGAGATTCATGAAGAATAGAAGAGGGCAGGCTAGCAGAGATTCATGAAGAATAGAAGAGGGCAGGCTAGCAGAGATTCCTGAGGAATAGGAGAGGGCAGGCTAGCAGATATTCATGAAGAATAGAAGAGGGCAGGCTAGCAGAGATTCCTGAGGAATAGAAGAGGGCAGGCTAGCAGAGATTCATGAAGAATAGAAGAGGGCAGGCTAGCAGAGATTCCTGAGGAATAGGAGAGGGCAGGCTAGCAGAGATACATGAAGAATAGAAGAGGGCAGGCTAGCAGAGATTCCTGAGGAATAGGAGAGGGCAGGCTAGCAGAGATTCCTGAGGAATAGGAGAGGGCAGGCTAGCAGAGATTCCTGAGGAATAGGAGAGGGCAGGCTAGCAGAGATTCCTGAGGAATAGGAGAGGGCAGGCTAGCAGAGATTCCTGAGGAATAGGAGAGGGCAGGCTAGCAGAGATACATGAAGAATAGAAGAGGGCAGGCTAGCAGAGATTCATGAAGAATAGAAGAGGGCAGGCTAGCAGAGATTCATGAAGAATAGAAGAGGGCAGGCTAGCAGAGATTCATGAAGAATAGAAGAGGGCAGGCTAGCAGAGATTCATGAAGAATAGAAGAGGGCAGGCTAGCAGAGATTCATGAAGAATAGAAGAGGGCAGGCTAGCAGAGATTCATGAAGAATAGAAGAGGGCAGGCTAGCAGAGATTCATGAAGAATAGAAGAGGGCAGGCTAGCAGAGATTCATGAAGAATAGAAGAGGGCAGGCTAGCAGAGATTCCTGAGGAATAGGAGAGGGCAGGCTAGCAGAGATTCATGAAGAATAGAAGAGGGCAGGCTAGCAGAGATTCATGAAGAATAGAAGAGGGCAGGCTAGCAGAGAGTCATGAAGAATAGAGGAGGGCAGGCTAGCAGAGATTCATGAAGAATAGAAGAGGGCAGGCTAGCAGAGATTCATGAAGAATAGAAGAGGGCAGGCTAGCAGAGATTCATGAAGAATAGAAGAGGGCAGGCTAGCAGAGATTCATGAAGAATAGAAGAGGGCAGGCTAGCAGAGATTCATGAAGAATAGAAGAGGGCAGGCTAGCAGAGATTCATGAAGAATAGAAGAGGGCAGGCTAGCAGAGATTCATGAAGAATAGAAGAGGGCAGGCTAGCAGAGATTCCTGAGGAATCGGAGAGGGCAGGCTAGCAGAGATTCATGAAGAATAGAAGAGGGCAGGCTAGCAGAGATTCATGAGCAATAGGAGAGGGCAGGCTAGCAGAGATTCATGAAGAATAGAAGAGGGCAGGCTAGCAGAGATTCATGAAGAATAGAAGAGGGCAGGCTAGCAGAGATTCATGAAGAATAGAAGAGGGCAGGCTAGCAGAGATTCATGAAGAATAGAAGAGGGCAGGCTAGCAGAGATTCATGAAGAATAGAAGAGGGCAGGCTAGCAGAGATTCATGAAGAATAGAAGAGGGCAGGCTAGCAGAGATTCATGAAGAATAGAAGAGGGCAGGCTAGCAGAGATTCATGAAGAATAGAAGAGGGCAGGCTAGCAGAGATTCATGAAGAATAGAAGAGGGCAGGCTAGCAGAGATTCCTGAGGAATCGGAGAGGGCAGGCTAAGCAGAGATTCATGAAGAATAGAAGAGGGCAGGCTAGCAGAGATTCATGAGCAATAGGAGAGGGCAGGCTAGCAGAGATTCATGAAGAATAGAAGAGGGCAGGCTAGCAGAGATTCATGAAGAATAGAAGAGGGCAGGCTAGCAGAGATTCCTGAGGAATCGGAGAGGGCAGGCTAGCCGAGATTCATGAAGAATAGAAGAGGGCAGGCTAGCAGAGATTCATGAAGAATAGAAGAGGGCAGGCTAGCAGAGATTCATGAATAATAGAAGAGGGCAGGCTAGCAGAGATTCCTGAGGAATCGGAGAGGGCAGGCTAGCAGAGATTCATGAAGAATAGAAGAGGGCAGGCTAGCAGAGATTCCTGAGGAATCGGAGAGGGCAGGCTAGCAGAGATTCAGGAAGAATAGAAGAGGGCAGGCTAGCAGAGATTCCTGAGGAATAGGAGAGGGCAGGCTAGCAGAGATTCATGAAGAATAGAAGAGGGCAGGCTAGCAGAGATTCATGAAGAATAGAAGAGGGCAGGCTAGCAGAGATTCATGAAGAATAGAAGAGGGCAGGCTAGCAGAGATTCATGAGCAATAGGAGAGGGCAGGCTAGCAGAGATTCATGAAGAATAGAAGAGGGCAGGCTAGCAGAGATTCATGAAGAATAGAAGAGGGCAGGCTAGCAGAGATTCATGAAGAATAGAAGAGGGCAGGCTAGCAGAGATTCATGAAGAATAGAAGAGGGCAGGCTAGCAGAGATTCATGAAGAATAGAAGAGGGCAGGCTAGCAGAGATTCATGAAGAATAGAAGAGGGCAGGCTAAGAGGCCCGTTTACCCGAATTAGGGCCCGTTTACCCGAATTAGGGCCCGTTTACCCGAATTAGGGCCCGTTTACCCGAATTAGGGCCCGTTTACCCGAATTAGGGCCCGTATAGGGAATTAGGGCCCGTTTACCCGATTTAGGGCCCGTTTACCCGAATTAGGGCCCGTATAGGGAATTAGGGCCCGTTTACCCGAATTAGGGCCCGTTTACCCGAATTAGGGCCCGTTTACCCGAATTAGGGCCCGTATAGGGAATTAGGGCCCGTTTACCCGATTTAGGGCCCGTTTACCCGAATTAGGGCCCGTTTACCCGAATTAGGGCCCGTATAGGGAATTAGGGCCCGTTTACCCGAATTAGGGCCCGTTTACCCGAATTAGGGGCCCGTTTACCCGAATTAGGGCCCGTTTACCCGAATTAGGGCCCGTTTACCCGAATTAGGGCCCGTTTACCCGGAATTAGGGCCCGTTTACCCGAATTAGGGCCCGTATAGGGAATTAGGGCCCGTTTACCCGAATTAGGGCCCGTTTACCCGAATTAGGGCCCGTTTACCCGAATTAGGGCCCGTTTACCCGAATTAGGGCCCGTTTACCCGAATTAGGGCCCGTTTACCCGAATTAGGGCCCGTATAGGGAATTAGGGCCCGTTTACCCGAATTAGGGCCCGTTTACCCGATTTAGGGCCCGTTTACCCGAATTAGGGCCCGTTTACCCGAATTAGGGCCCGTATAGGGAATTAGGGCCCGTTTACCCGAATTAGGGCCCGTTTACCCGAATTAGGGCCCGTATAGGGAATTAGGGCCCGTTTACCCGAATTAGGGCCCGTTTACCCGAATTAGGGCCCGTTTACCCGAATTAGGGCCCGTATAGGGAATTAGGGCCCGTTTACCCGAATTAGGGCCCGTTTACCCGAATTAGGGCCCGTATAGGGAATTAGGGCCCGTTTACCCGAATTAGGGCCCGTTTACCCGAATTAGGGCCCGTATAGGGAATTAGGGCCCGTTTACCCGAATTAGGGCCCGTTTACCCGAATTAGGGCCCGTTTACCCGAATTAGGGCCCGTTTACCCGAATTAGGGCCCGTATAGGGAATTAGGGCCCGTTTACCCGAATTAGGGCCCGTATAGGGAATAAGGGCCCGTTTACCCGAATTAGGGCCCTTATAGGGAATTAGGGCCCGTTTACCCGAATTAGGGCCCGTATAGGGAATTAGGGCCCGTTTACCCGAATTAGGGCCCGTATAGGGAATTAGGGCCCGTTTACCCGAATTAGGGCCCGTTTACCCGAATTAGGGCCCGTTTACCCGAATTAGGGCCCGTATAGGGAATTAGGGCCCGTTTACCCGAATTAGGGCCCGTATAGGGAATAAGGGCCCGTTTACCCGAATTAGGGCCCTTATAGGGAATTAGGGCCCGTTTACCCGAATTAGGGCCCGTTTACCCGAATTAGGGCCCGTATAGGGAATTAGGGCCCGTTTACCCGAATTAGGGCCCGTTTACCCGAATTAGGGCCCGTTTACCCGAATTAGGGCCCGTATAGGGAATTAGGGCCCGTTTACCCGAATTAGGGCCCGTATAGGGAATTAGGGCCCGTTTACCCGAATTAGGGCCCGTATAGGGAATTAGGGCCCGTTTACCCGCATTAGGGCCCGTTTACCCGAATTAGGGCCCGTTTACCCGAATTAGGGCCCGTATAGGGAATTAGGGCCCGTTTACCCGAATTAGGGCCCGTTTACCCGAATTAGGGCCCGTTTACCCGAATTAGGGCCCGTGTAGGGAATTAGGGCCCGTTTACCCGAATTAGGGCCCGTATAGGGAATTAGGGCCCGTTTACCCGAATTAGGGCCCGTATAGGGAATTAGGGCCCGTTTACCCGAATTAGGGCCCGTATAGGGAATTAGGGCCCGTTTACCCGAATTAGGGCCCGTTTACCCGAATCCTATTCGTCAACAATCTCTGCTAGCCTGCCCTCTCCTATTCCTCAACAATCTCTGCTAGCCTGCCCTCTCCTATTCCTCATGAATCTCTGCTAGACTGCCCTCTCCTATTCCTCATGAATCTCTGCTAGCCTGCCCTCTCCTCTTCCTCAACAATCTCTGCTAGCCTGCCCTCTCCTATTCCTCAACAATCTCTGCTAGCCTGCCCTCTCCTCTTCCTCAACAATCTCTGCTAGCCTGCCCTCTCCTATTCCTCAACAATCTCTGCTAGCCTGCCCTCTCCTATTCCTCAACAATCTCTGCTAGCCTGCCCTCTCCTCTTCCTCAACAATCTCTGCTAGCCTGCCCTCTCCTCTTCCTCAACAATCTCTGCTAGCCTGCCCTCTCCTATTCCTCAACAATCTCTGCTAGCCTGCCCTCTCCTATTCCTCAACAATCTCTGCTAGCCTGCCCTCTCCTATTCCTCAACAATCTCTGCTAGCCTGCCCTCTCCTCTTCCTCAACAATCTCTGCTAGCCTGCCCTCTCCTCTTCCTCAACAATCTCTGCTAGCCTGCCCTCTCCTATTCCTCAACAATCTCTGCTAGCCTGCCTTCTCCTCTTCCTCAACAATCTCTGCTAGCCTGCCCTCTCCTCTTCCTCAACAATCTCTGCTAGCCTGCCCTCTCCTATTCCTCAACAATCTCTGCTAGCCTGCCCTCTCCTCTTCTTGTCAACAATCTCTGCTAGCCTGCCCTCTCCTATTCCTCATGAATCTCTGCTAGACTGCCCTCTCCTATTTCTCATGAATCTCTGCTAGCCTGCCCTCTTCTATTCTTCATGAATCTCTGCTAGCCTGCCCTCTCCTATTCCTCAACAATCTCTGCTAGCCTGCCCTCTCCTATTCCTCAACAATCTCTGCTAGACTGCCCTCTCCTATTTCTCATGAATCTCTGCTAGCCTGCCCTCTCCTATTCCTCATGAATCTCTGCTAGCCTGCCCTCTCCTATTTCTCATGAATCTCTGCTAGCCTGCCCTCTCCTATTCCTCAACAATCTCTGCTAGCCTGCCCTCTCCTATTCCTCAACAATCTCTGCTAGACTGCCCTCTCCTATTTCTCATGAATCTCTGCTAGCCTGCCCTCTCCTATTCCTCAACAATCTCTGCTAGCCTGCCCTCTCCTATTCCTCAACAATCTCTGCTAGTCTGCCCTCTCCTATTCCTCAGGAATCTCTGCTAGCCTGCCCTCTCCTATTTCTCATGAATCTCTGCTAGCCTGCCCTCTCCTATTTCTCATGAATCTCTGCTAGCCTGCCCTCTCCCATTCCTCATGAATCTCTGCTAGCCTGCCCTCTCCTATTCCTCAGGAATCTCTGCTAGCCTGCCTTCTCCTATTCCTCAGGAATCTCTGCTAGCCTGCCCTCTCCTATTCCTCAGGAATCTCTGCTAGCCTGCCCTCTCCTATTCCTCAGGAATCTCTGCTAGCCTGCCCTCTCCTATTCCTCAGGAATCTCTGCTAGCCTGCCCTCTCCTATTCCTCATGAATCTGTGCTAGCCTGCCCTCTCCTCTTCCTCAACAAGCTCTGCTAGCCTGCCCTCTCCTCTTCCTCAACAATCTCTGCTAGCCTGCCTTCTCCTATTCCTCATGAATCTCTGCTAGCCTGCCCTCTCCTATTTCTCATGAATCTCTGCTAGCCTGCCCTCTCCCATTCCTCATGAATCTCTGCTAGCCTGCCCTCTCCTATTCCTCAGGAATCTCTGCTAGCCTGCCTTCTCCTATTCCTCAGGAATCTCTGCTAGCCTGCCCTCTCCTATTCCTCAGGAATCTCTGCTAGCCTGCCCTCTCCTATTCCTCAGGAATCTCTGCTAGCCTGCCCTCTCCTATTCCTCAGGAATCTCTGCTAGCCTGCCCTCTCCTATTCCTCAGGAATCTCTGCTAGCCTGCCCTCTCCTATTCCTCAGGAATCTCTGCTAGCCTGCCCTCTCCTATTCCTCAGGAATCTCTGCTAGCCTGCCCTCTCCTCTTCCTCAACAATCTCTGCTAGCCTGCCCTCTCCTATTCCTCAACAATCTCTGCTAGTCTGCCCTCTCCTATTCCTGATGAATCTGTGCTAGCCTGCCCTCTCCTATTCCTCAACAATCTCTGCTAGCCTGCCCTCTCCTCTTCCTCAACAATCTCTGCTAGCCTGCCCTCTCCTATTCCTCATGAATCTCTGCTAGACTGCCCTCTCCTATTTCTCATGAATCTCTGCTAGCCTGCCCTCTCCCATTCCTCATGAATCTCTGCTAGCCTGCCCTCTCCTATTCCTCAACAATCTCTGCTAGCCTGCCCTCTCCTATTCCTCATGAATCTCTGCTAGACTGCCCTCTCCTATTTCTCATGAATCTCTGCTAGCCTGCCCTCTCCCATTCCTCATGAATCTCTGCTAGCCTGCCCTCTCCTATTCCTCATGAATCTCTGCTAGCCTGCCCTCTCCTATTCCTCAGGAATCTCTGCTAGCCTGCCCTCTTCTATTCTTCATGAATCTCTGCTAGCCTGCCCTCTCCTATTCCTCAGGAATCTCTGCTAGCCTGCCCTCTCCTATTCCTCAGGAATCTCTGCTAGCCTGCCCTCTCCTATTCCTCAGGAATCTCTGCTAGCCTGCCCTCTTCTATTCTTCATGAATCTCTGCTAGCCTGCCCTCTCCTCTTCCTCAACAATCTCTGCTAGCCTGCCCTCTCCCATCCTCAGGAATCTCTGCTAGCCTGCCCTCCTCTCCTTCGTGCTCTGATCCACATAAATCATAATTTTCATATAATCAATTAGAATCCGAAAACGAGACAGTCAGCATTGGAGTGCCGGTACAAAAGCCGCGCGCATTGGCTGAAGCCGATATACTGACTTCTAACCCAACAACCCTAATTACCCTAAATGATGACAACTTCTGAACTGACGGTACGTGACGCTATGCTCTTTCTCATCGTTTTTCTCATTTTTGACGGAAAAATCTTCGCAATTTTGAATGTGTTTGTTATTCTTTAGGATTTCCGGGGGGGGAAAGTATTTCCGGGGGGGGAAACCAAATTTTTTCCTGGTTTTCCCGATTGACCTAGTAATCAAATATAAAGTGTTTTCACATTGTTTTTAATAAATTTTAACTATATTTAAAGTAGAAAAACCTTTCAAAAAAGTTAGAAAAATGTTTGAAAAAGTCGAAAATTTAGTCATTTTGGGTCTTTCCCCCCCCGCTAATCCTAAAGGTTCTATAGGATTTTTCGACCTAAAATTAAATTGTTTAATTTAAATGTGGGTAGTTTTTATGCTCAGGACTAGTTAAAAACCATTTAGAAACGCATGCGCTATTTAGAAAAAAAATTTAAGCTCGGGCCGAAAAAATTTGGTTTCCCCCCGGAAATACTTTCCCCCCCCGGAAATCCTAAAGAACCTGGTTTTTGTATATTGAAAAACTACAAAACACAAACATTGGCGGTTTTTTTTACCATAAATGATCGACTTCTGGCCAAAATTTCAACAGAAAATTTTGTGTTTTTAAATTTTTGACGGTTTCTTTGCATTTCGTTTCATTGACAGTTTCAAAAAGGTTACATTTTGCAAACTTCAGGTTTTCTGGACTTTTAGAAAAATATAACTTCGAATCTCTTTTGCAGCTGGTGAAGAAGAGCTTAAGGGAGCTTAAGAGCTTAAGTCTAGACTAAGCCTAAGCCTAAGCCAAGCCTGAGCTTAAGCCTAAAATTAGCACTTACGTGACTGATAGGAAATGTTCGTATCCCCCCCCGATAATGCAAAAGGTTTCAGGCCTCGGCGGCTACGGTGCAGACGTTAGGGCAGGTTAAAGCGAAGTAGCAGCTCGTGAGGGATTTCGAGAAATCCAACCATGGCAAGAAGCCCAGGACCGTTCCCCGCCTCGCGCAGGTATGTATTATTTATCTGGAATTTTCGAAGTTGAACCTCGGTACTGTGCTGTTAGCGGGGGGCCCCAATGTTTCTCCCGTCAAACATGTACAATCCTATAGCGAAGTGCAAAATTTTTATGCTATTTTACCACGCTTTAGATAGTGAAAAGCGCATATTTTTTTCTTTTTCGTCGAAAATGACGTTTCGATTCGTAAATTTGGATTCATCCGACACTCAGGTGGCCGCCACCGAGTGGTTGACGGCCCACCCGCTGCCACCAATGAAGAAGCCCTCCCCGCTGGGCCGGCCGCCGCGAAAAGTAGGTTCCCGTAGAAGCTCATGCTCATGTCACCATCCCCTAAACACGCTTTTTAGGTAGCCTCACGTCGGCACTATCTCCACCATCCGCAACATCATCACCAACAAGTCCAACGAGTCGAACAAGTCGACCTCCTCGAAGAAGAAGGAAAAGGTAAGAATTTGCTAATGCCGGGTTTTGAGCGTCGGATACCAGTCCTCCTCGAGCCATTCGGATTCATCCGACATTCAGATGTCCGCCTCCGGGTTGTTGACCGCCGGCCGCGACAAGTTGGAGATCGTGGACGCAGGAGTCGAGGGCGGAAAGGATGTTGAAGGAAAAGCCGGCCGACCGGATGCTGGCTGCGTCGCCGAACAACCTGCCCGCGCCGAAGTTCCGCTCCCGCCACCAGCTGCCTCCAATGAAGATGCCCTCTCGGCTGAGCCGGCAGCCGCAAAAAGTAGGTTCCCGTAGAAGCTCATGCTCCTGTCACCATCCGCTACACCCGATTTTTAGGTAGCCTCAACGTCGGCACTATTCCCACCATCCTCCACCAACAAGTCCAACAAGTCGCCCGCCAGGAAGAAGAACGACAAGCAATCGCCCAACAAGTCGACCTCCTCGAAGAAGATGGACAAGAAATCCCTCCACATCACCAACAAGTCCAACAAATCGACCTCCTCGAAGAAGACGAAGAAGAACTCCCCCCGACAAGGCGAACAAGTCGGTCTCGACGACGAAGATTGGCGATAAGATGTGTAGCAAGTCGTCCAAGTCATCCAAATCTACTCATGGAAGTGGGTGCAGTTTCCTGGCGGGTTTAAAGGGTTTGTGCAGGCAAAAACAACCCCAGAGTCAGCAGACGTAGCGAGAAAGGGAGAGAAAGTGAGAGCAGGAGAGCAAGAGCAAACGCTTTTTTTAGAATGCACCGACAAGCCCGGCCATTCAAAGGCCGAGCAGCAGGCATGGGAGCAAGAGGGCAAAACGAAGAATGGAGCCATGGAAAAAGGTTGGAACTTCTGAATTTCTCTCGCTTTCTCTGTGTCGGCTGTCTGGTGTTGATCATCGTGGTCACACGTATGGGTGAATATTGACGCGCAATCTGAAACTATTTAGTCATCTACTGCATGACGCACCGAAGCAAGAAGAAGAAGAAGAAGAACAAGTCGACCTCGTCGAAGAAGCCGGACAAGAAGGCAGCCAAAAAAATTCACCAAGTCGTCCAAGTCATCCAAGTCGAGCCACACCGGAAGTGGGTGCAGCTTCGTGGCAGTTTTAAAGGGGCTGTGAAGGCAAAAAAAAACATGGATTTTGGAGCTGGTTGTGCTGTTAAGCCAAAATGAACCGAGTTCGCGATTTTAAAGGGGATGATAAGGCAAAAATCCATAGATTTCGGATCTTAAAGGAAACTGGACTTTCCAAACGAATTCCTTCCAGGTGAGAATCCGAAGGTGTCGAAGAAGCCGAAGCCCCCGCCCGTCAACCCGAACGAGGCACACGACAACATGTTCCAACAGACAAAGGTATCAACTAGCCAACTAGCAGTCATCATTAGGGACTCTTTCTAACAGGAAATTCATGTCATAATTGGATCGTTTACCTCCCATTAATGCGCCTTTTGCAGCAATTCCCCGAAGAAGACGACAATGGCGGCGGCGATCCGATGGTGCGCGTCTAGAGCAGCGACGACGTCGAGCAGCCCATGAACCATTATTGCTATCCATGTAACTGTGTAATAAATTTCGCTACAATACCGTACTATTTACACAATACAAAATACACCAAATTCTTTTCTTTCTACCGGAAGACCGAAAGATCCCCGTTGTTGCTCCCCGCAACGACGTCAAGGCACGCTCGTGCTCCTTCCCCAGGAGCCCTAGACATGCGATCCCGCTCTCTACCGCTACCCCGTCGCCCACGCCGGCTGCAGTACAACACCGGCGGACGCACGCAGCTCACGCCGGCCGCTGTCCGACCCGACCCTGTTGAGCGCTTCGAGACCCATGGCCACGGCAACAGCCGTGGACAACTGTCGGGCGAACGCTCTACAAACGCCGGCCCGAGGCCCGTTCTGCTTCCTATATAAGGCCAGTGGAAAAACGTTGCTTCGCGGCCCTGTTCCGCTGGTCCCCGTCGTGGATCCATGAATTCATTTGCCTTTTTTTAAGACTGCGGCGCAAGGGTCCGTTCTCTGGTCTGCGGCCGCAGAGCCAGCGTTGCGCTAGGATCTTTGAGCCTGCGACGCTACCTACTGGTTTCTCTCCCGGATTAAGCCTGCGGCGCGAGAGCGTACGTCAACGAACGTTCCTTTGGCCTAGAAATATATTTCGTTGATGAACTACTAAAAAGCAAATTTCTCACGGATCCGAAACCCCTGACTCTCATCGCCGTAGATCGCGCCCTGATCCACTACCACATCGGAGATGAGGACGGGCAGGTTTCTTCACATCCTCGGTGTATAGCCGCCGGCGTGACCGACGAGGCAACGAAGGAGCAGGGGAAGGGGGGAAGGAGCACGAGCGTGCCCTCCCATCTTTGCGGTGGAAAAACGGGGATTTTCCGGATTTTTCCGGTAGGAAGAACCTTTTCCGATACTGCTAGTTGCGAGAGTCGGCAATATGGCTGTTTACCGACGCACTCAGCTTCTTAATGACGCGCTTGCCTGCTTAACCGCCTGGCTTCTTAATTGAAAACCAAAACCTCGCTTGTGTTCCTCTTTAAAGCCAGACGGCACAGTTACGATATGTCATTTGGTGTATTTTGTATTGTGTAAATAGTACGGTATTGTAGCCAAATTTATTGCACAGTAATGGATGGTGGGAGCAAAAGGGAATGGCTGAACGGCTCGGAGTCGTCGCTGCTTTAGACGCGCATCATCGGATCGCCGCCGCCATTGTCGTCTTCCTCGGGGAATTGCTGCAAAAGGTGCATTAACGGGAGGTAAACGATTCATGGTTCTTTAGGATTCCCGGGGGGGGAAAGTATTCCCGGGGGGGGAAACCAGATTTTTTTCGGCGAAAGCCTAGATTTTTGTATAAATTGCGGATGCGTTTCTAAATTGTTTTTAACTATTCCTGTGCATAAAAACTACACACATTTTAACCAAAAAAATGTAAAAAATTAAAAATTAGGTCGAAAAATAGACCCAAAATGACCAAATTTTCGACTTTTTCAAACATTTTTCTAAATTTTTCTGAAAGTTATTCTGCTTTAAATATAGTTAAAACTTACTAAAAACAATTCGAAAACACTTTATATTTGATTACTAGGTCAACCGGGACCACCAGGAAAAAATTTGGTTTCCCCCCCCGGGAATACTTTCCCCCCCCCGGGAATCCTAAAGAACCCGATTCATTTACGGGATGTTATTATTGCTAGAAAGAATCCCTAATGATGACTGCTAGTTTGCTAGTTAATACCTTTGTCTGTTGGAACATGTTGTCGTGCGCCTCGTTCGGGTTGACGGGTGGGGGCTTCGGCTTCTTTGACACCTTCGGATTCTCACCTGGAAGGAATTCGGTTGGAAAGTCCAGGTTCCTTGAAGATCCGAAATCTATCGATTCTTGCCTTCACAACCCCTTTAAACCCCTCAGGAAAGATTGCCTACTTCCGGTGTGACTCGACTTGGATGACTTGGACGACTTGGTGAATTTTTTGGCTGCCTTCTTGTCCGGCTTCTTCGAGGAGGTCGACTTGTTCTTTTTCTTCTTGCTTCGGTGCGTCATGCAGTAGATGACTAAATAGTTTCAGTGCTCGACAATATTCGCCCATACGTGTGACGACGATGATCAGCACCAGACAGCCGACCAAGCCGCACACGACGATGATGATGATGAGGAGGATGTGGCCTTTGTCTTCAGTGGGGAGAGCTAAAAAAGGGGCAGTAGGGAGAGAGCCAGAGGGAGAGAGAGAGAGAGAAGGAGAGAGAGAGAGAAAAGGAGAGAGAGATAGTCTAAAGATTACCTTTTTCCGTGGTTACATTCTTCTTTTTCCCCTCCTGCTCCCATGCCTGCTGCTCGGCCTTTGAATACAGTGTACACAGTCCGTCATCTCGAATCGACTTGATCGTCATGTACGGCGTGCAGATGTCCGGATGGCTGGTGTTGATCGCTTTGCACGGGTGATGGTCGGGCTTGTCGGTGCACTCTTAAAAAAGCATTTGCTCTCGCTCTCCTGCTCTCTCTCTCTCACTTTTCTTCCATATACAGCTCTGCGTTTGACCGTCGTATCCATGCAACTTCGTGTTCGACACGCACACTTCCAGCCCCCTCTTGCCGCAGTTGATGTTCATGATCGAGCAATCTAAATGTATAAATTTGTTATATTCGCTAGAGGACCCACTGTCAAATCTCCAAACGACAGGTGTCGCGTGATTTCCTTCAATGTTGCCGAGTAGATCAACAGGGACACAAGTATCAATCCCATTCAAGCTGATTGGCACTTGTCCACTCGCGCAATCTGAAAATTCGATTCCTCACTGGTCTCTGCAAGCTTGCCCCACCCCCACCAGTGCGTAATTCTAATCTGCGCCCAGCTACCGTACCTGCCGCCACGCACGTCTTGGTGTCCTTCTGGGCGCTGGCACCGCTCAAACACACCAGCTGGCCGCCCTTCCCCTCGCATGGGATGTCACCAGCGTGGCAGGAGCCTAAAACGTGACCCAGTTACAGTAGTCCAAAAGATCCGAAGAATCGAAGTGAAAAAAATCGAAATCCTCGCCTTGATCCCCTCCAGTCAACAGCAATACACCGGCGCTGAGCAGTAAGAACAGACGGAAAATCATCATTGAGATCTGCAAAGGAAAGATCAAAATTTTGGATAAAATTTCGACAAACCTGAGAGTCTAGAGAAAAAGTAGGAATGATGGGGATTCGGCTCGGGAGCTCCTTCGAAGACTTATGCAAATTTTCTTGGATTCTGAATCTCGTTTTTATCGCCAATGGGATCTGTTGCTCGCCAATGGTCTCTTCTAGCCTCCTCAATGGTCTCTGCTTGCCCTCCTCAATGGTCTCTGCTAGCACTCCTCAATGGTCTCTGCTAGCCCTCCTCAATCGTCTTTGCTAGCCCTCCTCAATGGTCTTTGCTAGCCCTCCTCAATGGTCTTTGCTAGCCCTCCTCAATGGTCTTTGCTAGCCCTCCTCAATAGTCTCTGCTAGCCTTCTTCAATACTCTCTGTTAGCCTTCCTTAAAGGTCTTTGCTAGCCCTCCTCAATGGTCTCTGCTAGCACTCCTCAATGGTCTCTGCTAGCCCTCCTCAATAGTCTCTGCAGCCTTCTTCAATACTCTCTGTTAGCCTTCCTTAAAGGTCTTTGCTAGCCCTCCTCAATGGTCTCTGCTAGCACTCCTCAATGGTCTCTGCTAGCCCTCCTCAATAGTCTCTGCTAGCCTTCTTCAATACTCTCTGTTAGCCTTCCTTAAAGGTCTTTGCTAGCCCTCCTCAATGGTCTCTGCTCACCCTCCTCAATTCCCACTTTCAACCCCTTTATCCCATCCCAACTCTGCAGTTGTTCACTTCCTGCATCCCCCCCCCCCCAGATTGGCATTGACCTTGGCTGTGCGTGGGTGTCCAGGGGAGTGTCTTGTTTTTCAAAATTTTTTTCCCGGCTCAAGACGGGATGGGGTATGGCCTTGGGTTGACCCCGTTTAAGACCTGGCAGATAAGCTGCGGGCTGGTGGTATAAAAGGTGGACCCCGCGTTCCGTGGCGATACTCCATCCATTCGACAGTCATGGAGCGTGTCCTTGTCGGAGGGGCTGCCCTCGTCTCTGTCATCTCTCTTCTCACCGCTGGCATCGCCTTCCCTCGGCTCATCGCCGATTTGACTGAGGTACGGTAGTTGGGTCAGGGTTTAGAAAGGTGTACGGTAGCTAGCGGAATACTTACAAACTATTGAGCGCCATTTAGAAACGGATAAGGCCATTAGGGCTTTTTAGAGGCGATTACGGTGGTTCAGACATATTTTAGGGAAGGGGTACGGTAGCTGGGACATCCTTTAGCCAGGACGACGGCAGTTGGGCGTTGTTTAGAGAGCGGATTACGGTAATACAGGCATAATTCTAGTAAGGGAATACGGTAGTTAGGTCACATTTTAGAAGGAGCTATGGTAGTTAGTGCGGATTTCGAAAGGGGATACGGCGCCCTGGCCAGAATTTAGCAAACGGCTACGGTATTTCATACGGTAGTCCGGGCCGCGTTACAAAGTGATACGGTAATTCGGTCATGGTTTAGAACTACAGTGGTTCGCGCAGAATTTAGTAAGGGATACGATATCTGGTACAAGTTTTAGCACTAGGGTTACGGTAGCTGTAGGTACTGATTACGGTAGTGGTTACGGTATGTTTTAGAGAGGGATGCGGTAGCTACCGTACGAATTTGAAACCAATACAAGTAGTCGTAGTACTGCAGTGTAATGCGCCAATGCTAAAGCATTACGGTGACTGGGGCAGGGTTTAGAATGATGATACGGTAGCAGAGGTGCTAGTTAGAAAAATGGTTCAATACCTAGAGGCTTTTTTAGTTTCTTACCATTTTTATTTGCAGGTGCAAGAGCGTGTCACGGATACCGTGAACGTGTTCCGCGTCGCCTCCGACTCCTCGTGGGAGCACATCATCGACCTCCAAGTCTCTGCCTCAGCCCCATCAGTCCGCAAGAATCCCTTCGACTCCATCTTCCGTCAAAAGCGTCAGGCCAACGGTCTCCCCGCTTGGTGCCAATGCACTCCCCAGAAGCCTAACTGCCCCATGGGACCCCCCGGTCCTCCTGGACCCCCCCGGACCCGCTGGAGCCCCCGGACTCCCCGGACCCAACGGACAAGACAACACCTACGTGCACCCACCAGTCTCTTGCCCCAGCCAATCTCACGATTGCCCACAGTGCCCCGCTGGACCCCCTGGCCCTCAGGGACCCACTGGACCCATGGGACCGATGGGAGGACCCGGACAACCCGGACAAGATGGACATCCCGGACAGGACGGACGACCCGGAGCACCTGGATTCCAGGGAGGACCCGGAGCCCCTGGACAGCCAGGAAAGCAAGGAGCACCTGGACAGCCCGGAAGAGATGCCACCATCAGCTCCGGACAGGCTGGAGCCCCCCGGACAGCCTGGACGCCCTGGAGCCCCTGGACAGCGTGGACAGGATGGACAGCCTGGAGCACAGGGACAGCCCGGAGACCAGGGACCCTCGGGAGCACCTGGACAGCCTGGACGCGACGGACAGCCTGGTCAGTTTGGGTTGAAAAGCTGTTTTCTAGCTGTTTTTGCCACTTTAAAGGGATACCCAATGTTTTGGCGGCAAATATATAGTTATGTATTCCGGGGAGTACAAATGACGCGCGAATTTTGTGCGGTAATGGATGCCCAGTGCCGCACAGAATTCGGCCTCCTCTCCCCCTCGTGGCGTCCCCATCTCGACCAATGGCTTGCCACTATGGCCTAATGGATAGCATCCAGGTCTTGAAAGTGGGGGTCTCGGGTTCGACCCCCCGCCCGCGTCACGGTTTTTGCTTTTTGAGCCGCGAAAAGGTTGGGTATCCCTTTAAGGTCCGGTTTTTGGAAAATTTTGGTGCTGACTAGTCACTTTAAGGCTTAGAAAATGTTTTCCTAGCCGTCACACGCTCTTCAAAACCCAAAAAGTCTGGAATTCGCTATTCAAGTCACCAAAAAAAAGTTTAATTGCTCAACTTAATCGTCTTCCGGTCCCTTTAAAGTCTAAGCGAAGCTTTCCTAGGTGTCACACTCCCTTTAAAAACCTTTCAACCATTTTCTGAATTTCAGGAGCCCCCGGTGGCCCCGGAATGGACGGACAGCCCGGAAAGGACGCCGCCTACTGCCCGTGCCCCCCACGCAACGGACAATACGTCGCCCAGCAGCGTCGTCAGGTTCAGCGCCGTTTCCGTCAACGCAGCTAGACCACGCGAGTCTACTGCACGCCGTTATGGCACGACGAATAAATCTGCATTCAAAGTATCGTTGTCGAAAAATACACAAGAAATGTAGTCCTCAATAGTCTCTGCTAGCTCTCCTCCATGACCTCTGCCAGCTCTCCTCAATGATCCCTGCAAGTATGCCCCGCATTTCTCGGCGCATATCATTTATTGTACATCATATGGGTGACGTTCTCACTTCCCTTCTGCTTCCATTAGTGTCTGTTGACTTGTTGGACTGGGGTTCGCCCTGGGAGATGAGGCGCTGGGGGTGGACCTGGAATTGGGTGTTAAAGGGGATGGGACAGAAGACTTTCTAGCAATTTTTCGAAATAGTCGATTCCCTAATGGTCTCTGCTAGCCTGCCCCGATCTTTCGGTGGCGATGAGGAAAAGAAAACTCGTAGCTTGGCCAGCTAGCAGAGATCCTTTGGGAAGACTTTTATGGGCCAGTTAGCAAAGATTCTTTACGAGGATTTTAAGAGGCTAGTTTATTTCCTTTGGGGATCTGATAGCAGGGTAGCTATCAGAGAAAATTTAGAAAACTTTTCTTGGGAGCCAGCTAGCAGAGATTCTTTGGGAAAAACTTCGAGCTGGCTAGATAGCAGAGATTCTTTAGGAAAACGTGCGGGCTGGCCAGCTAGCAGAGATCTTTTGCGGAGGATCCTAATGTACGACCAAGTTTTCCCCCTAGTTCCAGGCCCATTTTCCGGGGAGTTCGGTGAGCAGGACCCGGGTATCCCTGGCAATCTCCATTAATTTGGCTCTCCCCATGTTTTTCGGGTAGCCCGATCCCTGCCCGTGCTCACCAAGGTCACCTCCCGTTCCATGGTGACACAGGCCGACAGGAATGTACGAAGGATACGGGCGCGCAGCTTTCGGTGGAACGACAGCACCAGCAGCCTGAAAATTGCCTGTTTTGGGGGTCCAAGGGTTGGAAAATTAAGGTTTAAAAGTTTTTTAAAGCTTTAGACTGAATTTGGATCAAAAAGCAAAAAGGAAACTGGGGCCAGGATTCGAACCCGGGTGATGTG
Organism: Mesorhabditis spiculigera; assembly: GCA_958295435.1. Taxonomy (NCBI): domain Eukaryota; kingdom Metazoa; phylum Nematoda; class Chromadorea; order Rhabditida; family Rhabditidae; genus Mesorhabditis; species Mesorhabditis spiculigera. The sequence goes on from CATQJA010002657.1 coordinate 952,626, forward strand.
GGCGGTAGGCGTGGGTGCTTACCATTTGGCCACGAGGTCGAGCGGCGTGGCAAAGGGTAATTTGCGTTATTTCAAAGGAATTTAGGTTAAAAAACACTCCTAAACGCTCTCTGCTAGTTTCTTTGATTTAAAGGCACGTACAATGGATTTTTGGGCCGTGGATTTCTCAAGAAAATCGCCAAAAGCAATACGCAAAGCGCCTGCGCAGCTTTTCATCGCCTAATAGCGTATTCTTGCGTAGCTCACGGGTTGCGTGTCGTAAGCGAGCAAAAGCTTGGTTAATGCTAAATCGCTCTTTTTCATTGGGCCGCCTAGCAGCGATTCTTTATACTCACCCCGACGTGGCCCTGCCTAGCACCCTGTTCAGAGTCGTCAGGATGAAGTACACCGTCAGGCTTATCTGCAAAAAAAATGAATATTTTAGGGATTCGTCCGCCTGAACCCACCACAAAATTGGCCACCACGTAGCCGGCGAGAAAGCACTCGATGCACAGGAAAATCGACGAGAACAGCGATTGGTAGAGGAACTGCAGGTCGGACGCCTTCATCTTGGCGCGGATCGTCTGCACAAAAGGTGGTTTAAACCGACGTTAAAAAGTGGGAATTTTTTAAAAGGATCTCTGCTCGCTTGCCATAGATTTTAAATTTTAAAACCTCGCCCGACTATAGAAATTTGGCTTTCATGATTCCCACGTAATCGCTGCTGGATTGCCCTTGTTTTTAACATATCAGAATCGGGGGATCGACTTTTTAAAAATATTAGAAACTTTCCTAAAAATATAAAAATAGCAACTTTTGGACCAAAATTCACAATTTTCCAAGTTTTTTAGCTAGATTTTTCACTCTAAATATGGTTAAAGTTACTAAAAACACTATTGGGAAACTTAGCTTTCCAGAAAACCAGAAAACTTTACTTTCCAGAAAAAATTTAGCCCCCCCGTTAATGCGAAAGAACCCATTGTGGCCAAAATCAACGAGGCCTCGTTGTGTCAAAGGATCTTTGCCAGTTTGCCCGAATTTAACCATTTCCGACTCGAAAGAGCTTTTGCAGAAGTCAAAATCTTCCAAATCCAAAGTAATTTGATTTCCCGGTATTTTTCATTTTAATCCGATTTATCACCGAAATTTCCGGGAGCCGTTTTATCGCGCGCGAAAAAACTTTTGCATCGAACACCACCCCAATCGACCCATTTCTATAATCCATTCAGGGAATTACCGTAACTACGGCCCGCACGCAAAAAAGTCCGTGGCAAAAATGTGTGAAAATGGCCCCCAAATTCGCCGGTGAATACTTGGTTCACTCACCGGGCTGAGCATCACCCGGAAAGCACAGGCCACATCTGAGCACAGCGAAAACGCCGACAACCCGATCAGTAGGTACATTTCGATGTTTACCTAAAATCGGGATTAAAGTTGAATTAAATTTACGCAGACTCCAATAGACCTTTAAGTTCCAAAGTTTTGGCCAAAAAGCAAAACGATGCTGTCGTGCCGGGGGGTGAACCCCGGCCTTGGGGTTGAAAAGCGAGAACGCAACCATTAGGCCAGGGGCTCGGCGTAAACAGGATTTCCTAGGATTCAGAAAACAAAAAAAAAACGATATCGAGGCCTCCTCGAGGATGATTTTAGAAATCACAATTGGCATTTTTTTATTAAAACCCATAGTTACATGTATTTATACCAAACAACGATGGCAACCTAAAAAGCCGCTTTGTTTCCTTAGAACAAAATTTAGTAGATCTAATTACAAAGTTTACTGATATAAATGCTTATATAAAGTTTATCGAAGCCTTCTCACCCGTAAAAAGTCGACACAAGGCTTCGTCGAGCTGATCGACGAAGAATCTAGCAGATACGATTGCACGGCGTTGAACCAGATCCCTGGGCAGATTTCTGAAATCGTTTTTTCAACTTTTCAAGATTGTTTTGTCCAATTTAATCCTTGGAGCTTAGAGCTAATTCTAAGCATCCAAAAGCTATTTTCATCTGTGACCGCGCACAAAGTACGCTAGCGTAAAGTAACGATGATGCGCCGATTCAATGAAGCCCCCCGGGGACCCTTTCAATCCCCAGAATTCCTCGAGTGATCCGACCAACAACAAAAAGTCGTGGCGGCCTCTCCACTAAAAAACCTCCAATGTCTAGAGATCAGCAACAACGATATCCCCAAGCATCACCGCTTGCTTGCCCGCCTCAAAACCCACTGAGCAAAAAGAAGATGAGATGCCATGTGGAGATGACCCATACGAAGACACAGATGTACATTGTTGTGCGCACCGTCGCGTGTTGGTAGTAGGCCAACGGAAACAGCACGGCACATGCCCTAAAATTAAGCATTATTAACTAATAAATTAAAGACGTTTATAAAGAAATTTAAAGGGAAGCTGACAAGCTAAAAGTTATAACTTGGAAAGGACGAAGCGCGCACAGAGGTGAGTCTGCATTGAAGCGTAACCTAGAGCACCGAATTTTTTCTTCTGTCTACTACTGTGTTTTGAATTATTCTTAATACAATTTATATATATTTCAGGCGGAAAGCCATTTTGTAAAAACCCATAGAAAGATTTTGAAAATCCGCCTGAAAATTTACGCGGAAAAGCTATTTTTTTTAACGCCTACAGAAAGGTATTGAAAATTTTGAACGCTTCCTCGAAAATCGGCTATTTTTGCTTGCAATATCGATATGTCTGTATTTTTAACCAGCATAAGCGTTATTAGGTAGATTGGAACCGATGGAACAGTTAAATTCGCCCCCCCCCCGGTAACACGAAAGAACCGAGGGTTGAAATTCACGATTACCATGTCTACGCCCGTACAATTCATTAATCTGAGTTTTCAAAGCCATTTCCACTCACCGATTCGCCGACAGGCAAAACGAAAAGTATTGCGCGGCAAAGAACAGGAACCAGACGACCAGCGAAAATGACGGCATCGGCTCGCCCGTTTGCAGCCCGAGATTCCTACCAAAAAACTGATAACCGATTGGTGTATCACTTACAACAACATCATCGGCCCGACGTACAACAGGTAGATGGCCGAGTAGGCAAAGTTGGCGAAGCCGATGTTGATGCAGATGATGCCGGTGGAATGGCGGAATTGGGCGTCGGTGGCCAGGAAGTACGTCGCCAGCCCATTGGAGATACAGCCGATTAGGGCGATCTGGAAAAGCGGAGTAAAGGGATATTGGAACGCTATTTTCCTGGTTTGAATGGCTCTTTTAAAGCTATACAAAACTTTTCCAATTATGAACATAACCAGAAAAAGCTCTTTTCAGACAAAATATTTTTTTCTTTCCAATTACGAGTTTTCATAAAAACTTATCCTAAAACAAAATTTTGCGGTCGTTCGGCCTTCTTTTAAGGCTAAAAACTGCCGCAGAAAGTGATTTCTATTTCTTACAAAAAAAAAACGCTTAACCCTTGTAGAAAAAAAACTCGCTGGGAAGACTGCTCTCAAGCTCAAAATACTTCTCGCGAAAGTCCGTAAACTGGCAGTTAGCAAGTTAGCAAATGTCGCACGGTTAAGGTATAACTTGAGTAGGTTTTGAATAATAATAAACAGCTAATGAAAATATAGTAGGCTTTGTAAAACTTAACTATTATTACAGTAAATATTATAGTTTACCTACTTTGTAAAACAATAAAGATTAAGTTAAACTATGCATAAAATATGTCGTAATTAGTAAATTCAAGTATCAGACTGAAGTAGCCACTTTATGGGGATGAGTTCTTTTATCCCTGAAAACTTACAAAAACCACAAGAATTCCGTAGGTAACTTGATCCAGGTGCTCGACGGCCGTCGAATTGGATGTCATCCACCACCCCGATGGGCCCTCGCGATCACTGTGATTCGATTCTAAGCCGGCCATATTTTGTTTTAGAAATACAGCAGAGAATCGAGGACACAGACAACTGTAGGAATTCACCACCAAAAGAGGCAAACCACGCCCCGGGCCGCAAAAAAAACGGGATTGAATTAGGGCGATTGGCATCGGAGAGCAACAAGCAGAAGTCACGGGGAAAGAATAGAATAGAATTGCTGCATATAGACTTTTAGGAAAAGTACAGGGAATTAGACAGGGCGGGCGGATTTCCCGGCTAGTTCCGATTTATTGGAACATGGATGGCTGGGTTTTCTGGAATGAGCCGGCTTTACGGTTCAGAAGCTTATGCAGCGCTATTCTTTGCTTTTTCCCGTAGTTTGACAAGATCATTTTTAAACAAGCCTCAAACTTCTTTAAAAAGTTTAACTTTCTCTTTTTTTTTCAAACTTTGTTAACCACCCCGAATTTCGGTTCATTTTCTTTATCAGGGGGGATAGACTTTTTTGAGGAGCCTAGAAATGCCTAGTAAAACAATAGCAAGTGTATATGTGTATATTTCAACTAAAAAATTATCTAAAACCGGTACAAAAAAATTTAAATTGCAATTTTGGTCAAAATTCCGCTCTTTTAGCCGAAACTCTATATTTTTGGGTAGTTTTTTACGACTAGGAGGAATAACAACACTTTACGAATACTCCCGCTATTTATATTTGAAAAATGGAATCTCAAGAAAAGAAAAGAAATTGGTCCCCCCCCCCCCGAATAATGCGAAAGAACCCCAATTTCTAAGGAACTAACGACCCAGACAAATTGCCAAACTTGTACACTCTAAAACCCAAGATCCGCCACTAGAAAATAAAAACCTTTCCGGCGAGTGAGTGATCAAAAAATTGCATTAGCCGCCGAGGAGTTGCACGTTATTCCACGCGAACCAAATCCCATTCCGGGCGGCCCGTAATGTTAACGGGCACACCAAAAAAATCCCGCCGAACTTTACTAGAGGTGTGGCCACTCATAGGCGCGCGTGGGCCATAATCGGGTTTGTCGACTAATTCCCGGTGTCCATCACAATTAGCCGGAAAGGGACAGCGACAGGGAGAAGCTGCGTCTGTTCGCGTTTTTGCCTTGGTCCAAAATCATGGGGGATGTTTGGTCCTTTGAAAATTGCAACCTTTGATTAGAGAATCATCCAGCCTAGGTTACAGGGACGTAGCGTAAGGTGCCCCCCGAAATCGGCCGGGGCCCGAAAATTTCATAAGGGGGGACCCTTATGATTTTTATTTTATCAAAAATTTTGCTGCCTGCGGCGCTATTTTTCACGTTTTTACGACTATTTGTGGAGCTACATAGCCTTGTTTCTAAATTTTTTTGCCTGCGGCGCTGTTTTCTTGTTAATTTTTTGAGTTTTTCGGAAAAAATTTTTCGGGCCCCCCCCCCCGAAATTTTTTCCTGGCTACGCCCCTGCTAGGTTAGAACAGCGGGGAAACCGACATTTTTCTGTTTTATAAGTTCCTAATAATTCCTAATTCTTAATAGTTAATAGCATGCATTTTAATTATTTTTTAACAAAATTAGCTCTATTTCCAGTGAAAACTTATTTAGAAAACTTCGAAAAGATCTCAGAATCTGAAATTTTGATCGAAAAATCGATAAGTTTTGTTTTTTTAACAAAATCTAAAGGTTATCATGTTAGGCATAAAAAATGTAGATATCCCCAGTTGATTTATATTACAAAAAAATGGGTGCTAAAAATAATTGCAAACAATTTTCGACCAATAAAACGATGCGTCTAGGCCAAATCAGGGATATAGCTACCCTAAATTGATAAATTCCATTAAATTCCGTTTCCACGCAGCTACGTGCCAACGCGCAGACAGAAGTGAGCAAGTCTAGACAACAGCTCCACATTTAAACAGCGGACGGACCGGTACGGGCTGACGGCCGGGCAATAATGGATGGGCCCCGGAGCAGGAGGACCCAATATTATCGAGGCGGCCGTATTCCCTCGAGGGAATACTATCTCTAGAGTATAGTCTCATCACCCGATCTCCACCCAATCAGTCTGTTTACCGCGGCTCCCCGGAATCGAGAGCCCATTAGAAAATTGGCTCATTTGTGAAACGAAACTTGATGCTAACCAAAAATCGCCGACGGTCACGGCGCATCTTTGATCAGCTGCGGCAGTTTGCGGTGCTTGTTGACAGTTTCTTGTAGACGTTCTGAGGTGTAATGCGTAGATCGCTGCGGGATGGTCAAAGCTCGGGGGATTCGATCTGAAGATTTCAACTGGATGAGTGCAAAAGTGCTTGTAGCGCGGCAACATCACGAGCTGTGCTAAATTCTCGAAATAACACTGTTAGCTACGTGCCAGCCTGAGTATGTCGTTTTCTAACAAGTAGACGTTTGAGAGTTCGAAACGGGGATGTCGCTCAAAAATGCCTTCTTGTAAGCCTTTTCGGTTCTTGACTGCTAGCGGGGGGGGATCACTGGGGGCCCTAAATTTGTATCGGTCCCAATAATGGACAGCAACCATTTAAATAGTTTTTACGCCGTTTTTAAGCACAGAGTTTCAAAAATGTCAAAATTTCCAATTCTTAAAATTTTCTTAACTTTTCTTATGAATTTTCGATAACAGAAAACTATTAAAAACACTATAAAATACGCTATAAAGCGCATCGAATTTTGCTAGGTGAGTCCCTCCCTCGCTAACTGGGCAGTACCGCCTTACTCGCGCCTTTTCTTACTCTCCCCTTCACTGCGTCATCAATTCTGCAGCTCTTTCAGATTTTCCCCCAAATTACCGTGTAGCCGCCTTGAACTTGATGAGCAACGCCTAAAAGCTTAGAAACCCTTCGTTTTTAGTAAGTTCGCCGCAGTCCATTTATCCTAACTCAAACCTACAGAGATAACTCAATTTCCCCCACCTTCCTCCCCGGGGACCATGTAGAATTCCCTGAAATAAGACACCCTGCTTCCTTATAAATTGCGCCGGTCACAAATTAGAACATCAGACGTGTCCTCACGTGGGGGGCACCCTCTAATCGTACGCCAACAGGGCCCGCGTAAAAAATCAGTCTGGTGTTTGTGCGACCTTCATTCGTAAAATTTTGGAGCTGTCCAAACATCTCGAAAAAAACACAATGAATACCCCAGTGAGCAGTTGTTGCGTGTAGCCTTGATGTTCTGCTTTTACTTACTGCAGGAATGTTGGCTTCAACCCGGGACCTTCAGCGCAATTTAGCCACAAAGGCTCAAAATTTATCGTAAAGAGATAAGGCTCAAACAACACGAGAAATTGAGAACATGTCAAAATGGAGATTGAAGGGATATTAATCGGTGGTTGCATCGACGCCATCACGATTCATCAGTAATCGAATAAGTGGAACAAATGAGAGTCCAGTGGTGGCCGGGTACGAGGCCCTAAAACGTTTTTCACCACAAGTAAAAATCCCTACGCCCCCTCCTCTCGGTCTTCACGGCTTTGAAGCGCTTGGTGAATTCCTTCGGATCTATCAAAATCTTCTTTGCAAAGTCCGTCGTGACCTAAACACTTCATAAAATTTTCTGACAAATTGGCATACTGGGATATTATTCTTCTCCAAATATTCCAGGAACAAGTAGGTCATATCTTCGTATTTCCGAGTTAAATTTTGCATGGCGACCTCGAGCTTCAGCCGCCCCGGGCAGCAAGCGTCCCAGACGATCGCCCTAAAAACGTTGATGTGGAAAAAAGGAAGACGCACTTCTCATCTGGAACCGCAACTTCCGCGGCTTTCTTTTCTTCACGGATAAAGCGGAACGGCAATCCTCTAAAGGGTCGATATCAAAAGATAGAACTAAAGATTCTTACTGAAAATTGGTATCCTCGGGCGCAAAATGGTTCTCGCAAATCTTGGAGCCGGGTCCTAGATGGGTACAGTAAGCAGAGCAGTGTAAAACTAACCGAGGTCGCGAATAAATTGGCCATTTTTGGCCCCCAATATTGTCATCCATGCCGCGTGAGTTGTAGGGTTTTCTAAAAGATACTGTTTCATTGAATGAAAAGTGACGATCTCAAAGCTAGAAAACAACGTAGATGCAAAAACCAACCCGGTAAATCCACAAATTTAACCGGCGTTCCATCAGCCTTCCGAGAAGCAAAGCTACTTGAACAGCTTTTGACGATACACCGAGCCACTTCCGGTAGTACCATTTCTATAAAGTTGAAATCGGGAACTCTTTTCAATATCATACCATGACCAACTTCATCGGCAGCCTGTAGGCCGTCCAAATGGCGCCAAGCGTGTGCCGGATCACCTCGCTATAAAAAAACCTGTAGGTATAAATCTGCAGTAGAAAAGAAAAGTGTAAAAGAGTAATCTTACGTAAAAGTGCATCTCGCAAATGTGGCCGCGCTCTTTTAGGTTTTCCGGTGAGATTCGGATGCCTTTGTGGGCCAACAGGGTCGACCATCGTTCCAGGCCAGCGTCGCTAGAAATAAAAAATGAAACAACCATGGGGCTCTTCACTTACTGTTTCGGGACTGGAAATAGGCGGAAGAGGCGTAGTGGGTTCGGGTTGACGGTCAGATTTGTGCTCTGGCATCCTAGAAAGCGTAATAAATTGGCTCGTTTTCTAAGGTAAAAACTAAAACTTTCGCGTATCAAATAACTACAGAAGTTTAAAAAATCTAAAGACCTTACTAGCAACACCACAGCGAATGAATGTCAGCGGCTGCCCGGGCATTGGCACAAACGAATTGCGCAGCTCCTGATCACTGTGAAGTATGACTATACGGCGCTTCAACTCTTTCGTGACGTCGCTCTAAAACTCATCAAATTCCGAAAACAGATAGAGAGACCCACATCATCGAAATCAGCTGAATATCGTGGATCCTTCTCGGCAATGTTTGGAATACCATCTTGTCCTCTAAAAATTATGATCGTTGGCTACTCACTTCCAAACAAACCCCAATTTGTTGATGAAATGTTTCTGGCATATCCGAATCGGGAAGTTTTCCATGGCCTGTCGGGCTTCGGCTACAAAGCATCAGTTTTGTTTTCGCAAAAAACAGCAAAACCTGGATCAATGATTGCCATGTACTTCATGTACTCTTCGATCACGTCGTTCTGCTTAGCGACCGAAGGAAATGTCTAGAAAGCAAAGCTATCCAGTTTCAAGACAAGCTCACCTGAATAATCGATGAAATCGCTCGCTTTGGAACGAAGCTCAACGGGGTCAGTAGCGACGGAATATTGATTCCGCAGCCCCATTGCGCGCATTTAGTCTAAAAAAATTGGTTTTATAGACGAACTCCAGTATATTTTAAGAGCAGCGCTCAAAACGTACATAATCTTCTTCGTTGCAATAAAATGGCCCGAGATCGGTGCGTCGTACGGCTCTAAATTCACGTGACGCGGAGTTATAATGAACTAACGGCCGTGCTTCAAACAATCCGCCTGGCGGCATCTTGCGCTTCAGGATTTTCGGTGGCGTATGCATCAATTTTGGGCCCTAAATATCTGTTTGAAGGCGTACAACGCTTCTCACCGCTGATCGGCGCTTCATGACTCTCACGCCTGTGCGTGGCCCGGGTTCTTCTGGAGCTAAAAACAAAGTTTGGCAAAACAGAGCGTACAAACCCGAATCCATGATCCGTTTGAGGACTTCTGCGATGTCGCCAGGTGGTGAAGAACCGTCAGCCATCCTGAAAAACAAGAGAAATTAATTGATAAGGTAAAATAATCACTAATCAACAACTAAAACAAAAATAAATTCTTTAAAAATAAACATTTTTTGATTCGAAAATAAATTAATTCCGTTCTGCAACACCGTACCAAATCCGTCAATTGTATTCGAAAAGCGTTACTAAAATAAAAAAATTTCCTTCACAAATATAATTCTAATAATCTACGTCGTTTTTCCGGGCTCATGAATCTCAGATTGGGGTATGTTTTTTCATTAGTTGAAAATCTATCGTTTTAGGTTATCCACGAAGCGCCTCCTCGACTCGTCCATGCTCTACAGTCGCCAGCTAAATTGTACATTCCGCTTTTCGGGTTAAAAATGTAATCGGTTTCAAAACGCACACGGAAATTGCTATTTTAGTATCAGGTTGTGGACAGATGGGGGAAGTAGTACACTTTTGAACGGGGCTCTTTCCGTGCCCACAATGGCTTAGGGTATGAAAAGAGGGGCGATGTACTACGAAAATCAAATAAATTGAAAGGGCACTAATAGAAATTTGCAAGGGCAAACAAAACGCTAAATAAATTCTTTTTGCGAAAACTGGATTTAGATTCGATGGAGGCTCAGCCGAATTTGGCGAAAATTTGCTCCGGCACCGACATCAAGCCGATCCTGGTTTTCCTGGGCGGCGGGCAAATGGCGACAGCCTTGGTGGAAGGGGCAGTGGCTAAAGGTTTGGATTTTTTTATTGAAATCGGGATTTTCATTTTAGGCTTTGTGACGAAAGAGCAGGTAGCTGTAACGGCCCGGACAGAGCAAACGGTGAAAAAGTGGATTGTACGTCGTGTTATGTATTCCACTGACGATTTTTAGAATCGTGGTTATCCGAACGTCAGCGTTGACAATAAGGCATTCGTCGAGAAATATAAATCAGGTACTCTCAAAACTTAATGTACATCCTTGTTTTAGGTATTTTCTTTTTGGCTATGAAGCCGCAGAGCCGTCACGGATTGTATGCTTCGGTGAGTAGGCTCACAAAGTTTTGAATTTTGTGTTCAGGGATGTGATTTTACCGATTGCCGTGTGGTTTGCCTGATGGCCGGCATCGATTTGAAGACGTTAAACGAAGAGGTGGGTTATTTTGGAGGATTTATGAATTCTCTTTAGTTGCCCGGCGCCACGCAAACGCGTCTGATGCGTCTTCACCCAAATGTTGCCGCCGCTGTCGGGGCCAGCACGTCGATTCTTTCCACGCCTGCTGGTTGCTGCCCGGAACAGGTAGCCTGGGAAGCTACGGATGTGTTTTTTTGGGTCTCACGACGGGTGCCGTCCGGAATTTTCAACGAACTGTCCCAGTAATTTCATATTAACGCTTATTTTTCTCGCTCAAAATCAGTTTGTGACTCACATCAGAAGGAGCTATAATGGCCCTACCGACGAATAAGCTATCCGGAAAAACTTATTATATGGGCTTAATGCATTTTAAAACGAAGTCCGCAAGCATCGCTCGATCGATTCTCGTTAAAAAAACCTAGTTTTTAAGCTCACTTTTACAGGAAAAGATCGTGCGTGCCTTCGCCAATTGTTCGGGTAGCTGCTTCGACGTGGAGGAGAACAAGTACGACGCTGCCGGGACGATTGTTGGGTGTTCGCCGGCTTGGGTAAGATTTTACTAAAATAACTGAATCTTTGTTTAGGTATTTTCAATGATCGAGGCGTTGTCTGATGGCGGGGTGTTGGCTGGCGTGCCCCGTGATGTCGCCTCGAAGTTGGCTGCCCAGGCCGTGATGGTAAATTTTAATAAAATGATCCTAGGTCCTTCGTCTTTAGTCTTTTCATTTTCTGCAAGCGTACCAATCCTGTTTTTATTTTAGGGAGCCGCTAAGCTTGTCGTGGAAACCGGAGAGCATCCTGGTGTGCTGAAGGACAAGGTGTGCTCGGCCGGCGGGACAACGATTGCTGGAGTTCGGGTTTTGGAGGCCAAAGGTAAAACTATTGTTCTAGATATGACCATTTTCTGTTTAGGCATGCGTTCCGGGTTTATCGAGGCTGTCAAGGCGGCTACCGATCGTGCCGGTGAGCTTGGGAAGAAATAGAACTTTAACACTAATCGCTAACTGTGCCATTGTTTTCTTTGTTTTGACTAATGCTCGAACATCTCGATAAATCTGTGTATTGACAAGATGAATATGTCCGCGCGTCTTTATTGCAGTATACATTATTTATTCAACCGGTTGGGCTTAGAAGATGCCTTCAAGGTCCTCCTCCAGGGTCTAAAACTAAAGTTTGGAAGTGAGCTTGGAAACTGACCCCGGTCTTATATTCATATCCCTTCAGGATCAGCTCGATTTCTTTCGAGTTGTATTTGACCAGGCTGAAAGAAGATTAAGGAAAGGAGGTTAAACGGACCCGCACTGATCATGAGGGCAACGGCGATGTCCGGTGAAAATGCGCATAAAGGCGACGGTCAGCTCAGCAGTCTGACGATCGGTGCCCTTCAGGATTTGATACACCTGAACTTTTTGGTAACCCCGTGTCTACCAATTTAATCCTACCTTCTTGGCGATGTCAATCCTAGGCACATTGGGCTTCCGGACAATCTCGTCGATGCTTTTCAGGACCTAACAATGAGCGCTATATTGAGTGATTCTTTGCTCGACCAACCTGGGGAAATTCCTCAAGACTGTGCGTCGCGTTTTTCCTCACATCCTGCATGTGGCGCTTCATGAACGCGTTGAATTGGTCTACTTCTTTCTAATTAGCAGGCTAATTCCCGGATACGATGCCTAATACCTGAATCTTTTTCGGCTGCGCCTCTTTCCATTGCTCTAGCTTTTTGTAGAGCTGGGTGCGCGTGAGCGAGTAGTCCATAACAATAGCAATATATTCCCCACGGGCCTTCAGGGTGCAGTGCTGAAAATTGGATTGTTTTTATGGATATAATTTTTGACGAACCTTTAGAAACGGTGGCATCGGGAAGAAGTTTGGTTTCTTTTGGGAAGTTTTCGTCGGTAGTTCATCGACTGTCTAGAGATATTTATGATTTTGGGATTAATATAATGTCTGGTTAGTTATATTTATCATGTATTTTAGAACTTTTTTAGCTACACTTTTAGCTGAGTTCAAACCATCCTCGAATGACAAATATTGGATTTTTATCGTTCAACTGAGTATTTGTCTTGTCCGGGAGAGCTTTTCGAGTCGACCGGGAAACAGCGTATTTGATAGAGAATTTACTAATTCTTGGAGTTTCATTTTTACAATTTTATAAGATTAAAAAGATTGCGTTTTGGAACATCGCCCGGAGCTAAATTTGATAATTCGCTATAGAATCAACTAGCAACTTTCCAAATGGTCCAAAAAATGTACTTTATTACAGGAGTCATGCTAGGACTTTGGCCATCGAAACCTGCGCTCTCTTCTCTAAAAAGAGTTGAAGATAACCCACCGAATCAGAGGCCATCTCGTCAATGCCCGAATCCTCCGACAACTCGGCCAGGGCCACCGCGCCGAGCAGCAACGCCAAAAGCACCGTTTTCAGCATTCTGCAATCATCAATTGTAAGTTTAGTGACCAGGTGACCCGGAACGCCCAGGAAAACAGGCGTGCGAGCAAAATTTGGGGGTGTGAAGGTGACCTTGGTCGGGCGAATAGATGTGGCCCCTCCTCCTCTAACAATGCTCGCGGTTTTCCGGATTTCTTCATATTTTTTCGGGGGCGTCCCCGACGGATTGTTTATGATTTGTGAGGCGTAAACAGCTGGAGAAGGTTGGTGGCATCGGCTCCAGTATAGCTGGGGAAATTCAGGGGATTGGATGAGTCATTGTTAGATGGGCAAGGCGCCAGCGGGGAGTAGATATTAGTTCAAACGAAGGCTGTTAGCAGGGGGGAACTAATTTTTATTCTCCTTCTATCTGTTAAATAAAGTGAATTTTATAATGTTTTATTAGTTTTTGATTGCTAAAAAGTTACAAAGATATTTGAGACATTTTTGAAAATTCGAAAATTCTACCTTTTGGATCATTTTTCAACATTTTCGCAAATTTTATTTTTTAATCCAATTTTTGGTCTAAAAACTGTGTAAAATGCTATAAAAAGGCTTAATATTTTGTTATAGGACCGTAGAGGATTACTGGCAAAGTTAGTTTCCCCCTGCTAACAGCCTAGCACCTTTTTTTCTAGCATAAAAAGCGCTTTGTTTTTGAAAAATTGTACTTTTTAGGAAAGCCCTACAATCCCGGGGACACCAAAGCGAAGGGCTCAAGCGCTTTCCATGTACCCCATTCACCTAACCCCATCGCTCACTCAAAATTCACCGTACCCGCCCCGACCTTGATTCCGAAATTTAGGGCTATCAGCTGCACCGGCGCGTTGTGTTTGAGCTGATTCGAGGGTGGCTGAGGTTGCGGCGGGGGCGACCTACTTTGTTCCGAAATGCTCCTCCGGCTGGCCGCGAGGGTAGTATTGGAGTATTTAGGCGGAACCCGGTTCGCGAGTTGGTAGTCAGACCATCGAAATTCAGCCCCCGCGGGGCGCCGGGGCGCCCCAGACATTCACTCACAATCCACACACTGACCACTCGTGGGAATTGGTTCGCTTTCAGGGTATTGTTGGTTGCAGTTGGGAGTTGAGGGAGGATCGTTGGTTACTTCAATACCGGAAATGGAATGGTTGAGGCTGTCTGGTTCGGGGGCTAAAGGACAATTTGTATGTCGGGAAGCTCAGAGATCATTTTTCGTGCCATGTAATTTTCATTTTTTTTAGTTGTTCAGCTATAGTTTCCTTCGGGTTTCCACCTAAACTAACGATTGATAGGGTTTCTTCAAGGCAAACGTGCAGTGGTATTTTAGGAAGTAGTGTCAGGCCGCTGTTGTTGCACTTTTAGATTTTGTGATCGCCGTTTTCTTAAAAGTAGGGTCCGCAGGGTAGCGTTTACTCAAGTAAGCTTTATAAAATGTTAAGCTTCAAACCAAATTAACATTTTCATTGGTGTTTCCACCTTTTTAAAGCATGCAGAAAACAATTTTGCCATTTTTGCGGGTTTCGGCCGTTAAAACGGTTAATAAAATCCTGTTTTTTTTTCGAAGGCGCAAGCGCTCTTACGGAATGTTCATAATGCGCATTGAAACCTGCCATTTTTAGGTTTTTACTCATCACGATACCTCGAAATCAGCCGAACGTTTTGCCATCCTCCAACTCCCTTTTGCCACGCAAATGAGGCCCGATTTTCGTGTGGGGGATAAAGAGAAAGAGGCCGAGGGCATGTCCGTGACCCGCGTGATCAAGGGTAAGGCCAGGTGTGGTGGCGGTGGGCCTAGCTGGAGGGTCACCCTCAATCACCCATGCCACCCTAAAAGGTAGAGGAGGTGGAGGTGGTGGAGGGAGACTGTCCAGCCAGCCCCTCCCCCTTCCCATACTATATTCCATTCCCTTCTTTTCCTCTACCCAGTAGACACACCCCCTCGGGGGGCTGGACCCATGCATCTACCGGCCCCTCCAGGGCGTCCCCCGCTGTTTCGGCGCCACCCCCTATGGCCTCGCACCACCCGCTGATTTTGACAAGGACGCTTTTTGTTTTAAAGGACACTAAAAGCGGGGTAGAGGTGTTTTTAGGAGCTTGTTGGCGTTGTAATTTTCCTTCACCCTTGTACGCACTTTTTTCTCCGCTTTTATTTTTACTGAAAAAAAGCTTTGCGACCTTTCTGTTTGCATTGTTTATTTTTCATTAAATGTTTGTTGTTAAATTATTTTTTCCGATATTCTGGCGGCCCGGTAGCTCTACCGCGGCCGCCGAAATGTCGAAAAAGTTCAGCAAATGGAATGCCGACAGCGCCGAAAAATTCCAATTCCTATAAATTCCGAAAAAATTTTTTTAAATGTACGTAAAACTTTTTTCGTTTCTCTCCTGGAAAACAAAAACCAAATTTTATAATTTTTCGTGACACTTTAGCGTACCTAATTTTTCTCAAAACCGGGTTTTTTTCTAGTAAAAAGCCTTTTTCTTTCCAACCAAAATTTTATTGACGTTACTAAATAACTAAAATTAAACATTTTTGTATGAGCTGTTTTATATAGCCCCTGAGACTTGTCCTAGACCTGAACCAAGCAAATTATCGTTTTTACGTGCACTCGCCCCTCCATTCCCTGCCTATCATCACCACCACTTTTTTCCAAAACTCCCAAACCTTATTACCCCCATTAAAGCCACACCTCTTCCTCCCTTTTTCTGAGCACCACCCATCAGGTCGGCTGTCAGAACTGGGATGTCAATACCGTTGAGAGACGGATCCTCTTTTCGATTCGGCGTGCGCGCCTCGAGTCTGGTGGTCGCACTGATGCGCGTGGTTTGGACTGTATCGGAAATTTCGGCCTTGTGGTTCTAACGGAAAGGGTGAAGCCGGGCGGCGGGAGTGACTTACAGGCTTGGAAATTGGCAGCCACACGGAAACCGAGCTTTTCCTTTTCAAGATACTTTCCTTGGGAGGGGCGGGTGTTTTCCCCGTTGACGCCGGGACTGGACTGTTAGCGGGGGTGGGGGCAAATTTTTCTCTGTAACCCCGTACGGCCCTATTGCGAATTATCAACCTTTTTAGAAAGTTAACTGTTTTTAGACATAGAAAGTGAGGAAAAATAAAAATTTGCGAAGTTTTTGATTTTTGGTGCACAATGGCCTAAAAAATTTTAATATTCAAAATGCTCGTTCGTTTCGTTGTAAATTCATTCTATTAGTGAATAGAATTAGAAAGAATTCAGAACAAGAAGGATTAAATTGGAAAATAAAGATTCGTTGTAAATGTTTTGTAACCTTGTAGCAATCAAAAACTACTAAAACACTATAAAAATACATAATATGTATAGATTATCCTCAGGCGAAAAACCGAAAATTATTTTTCCCTCGCTAAAACCCCCCCCCCCGTTAACAGTGCAGTACCGTTAGGGCGGGCGGGCGTGTTTTCGACGGTGGCTCCGCCCCCAATTCCGGGTCTGTAACTTTATCGCCGCGGGGGGTGGGGTGCATTTTAGAGTGTCTTTTCGGGCGAGCTTCACGGCCGATCAGCGCCTGATCGCCACTTTCGCCTCCCGATTTCAGCTTCGCGCATCTCGGGGGCGCACATCTCGAGGGGGAGCCTGTTTTTTATGGGGGGCCGACACCACGCCCCGCGGATTTCAGGCTGTGTTTTTTAGACATCCCCTGAGGCTGCATTCCGCCCAGGTTTCGCTGCGAGCGAGCGTGACTCGGGACCGGAAGCGCATTTTTAGGCGGTGGGATTTTAGGTAGTTACCGATTACCGGCTTGTTTTTGTTTGTTTGCTGAAAAACCAAGCATTCCCCTCGTTTATTTAATTAAATATGTTGTATTTTTCTCCTGTATTTCTTAGTTAGTTAGATAAATTCTAAGAAAACTCGGCAAGTTTGCAGTTTTCGCTAATTTTTCGCCATTTTTCCCACCTTTTCGAGGAACAACACAACCTCCAAAAGGACATCCTCTTAATTTGGCAGACTTGGAAATTAAGCACTTTATAGAATTTTGAAATTGGGGAAATTTCGCCATTTTTTCACACATTTTTGAACAAACAGTCAAAGATTTGCGGCAAATTTACAATTTTTTAGAAGTTTTTTTATGTTTAACAACTGTGTAAAACGCTATAAAAATGGTTTAACTTCGTCATACTTCGTACAACTCGTACTGTAACTGTAACGTACTGTAACGTTCGCGTAACTTCGTACGGAATTACTGGAAAAAATTGGGTTTCCCCTCCCCCCCCCGTTAACGGTCCAGTACCCGGGAGGCACCAGGCTATCCTTTCAAGCTTGTTGAAAAAACTGCAAAACCCGGTAAAAGCAAAAAAAAACGGACTTTCCGCTTTTCCTCTACCCCTCGGGTACCCGCTAGCAAATCCGAAATGCCAAACCCACCCGGGATGGATGCCATCCATACGGCTCTAGTCCTCATCCTCCTCCTCCTTCCACCCATTCCTCGAAGAAACCAGTTCCCCTAACTGGCTTGTAAGGATCAGGGCACTCACTCACATCGTTCCCATGTTCCACTCCACCACTACTTACACCCCCCGGTCGTTCCCACTATCCGCCCGCACTCTCATCAGATGGATTCACGGTCTCCGCCCCACTGCTTCCGGGCAGCCGGCTTATTATTCGGCGCTTGGTGGTACCATTTTTAAAGGAATTGGTAAGGTACGGTACGGTACGCGACGCACGCACCCGCCTTTTCATTGCGTAATTGGTTAGATTTTTAAGGCGCACGTTCAGGTAGTTGAATCTAGATTCTTATGTACGCGCGATATGTATGGATTGCTGCATCTCTGTTTCTCTCTCACTCTCTCTCTCTCGCTCTCTCTCTCTCTCTCTGTTTCAGTCTGCGTAAATCGCTCCCGGCGCCTTCTTTTTATGCTCTCCGGTTTACCTGACGTGTTCGATTACACCCATTCCCTACGTTTTATGCATTATCGCGCCCAAATCGGGGTACTGATCAGCAAAAACTCTTCGATTTCTGAAAATCCCCAATTTTAGCTGTCGCGTTCGGTTAAACCGGTTTAGGACCCAAAGGTTCGATCCAAACGAGCAAATATTTTTTAGTTTTAGTTTTTTTCGAACTACCGAAATTTCCGTATTTCCGGATAATTTCCGGCGTGAAACTCCCCCGTTGGCTGGGTGCCAAGCAGCCTCGGGGGTGACGTCGGGTGAAAGCTTCTTCCCCCCATCGCTTTCAACGCGACTCACCTGCGAAGCCTTCTTCGCAAGGTGGATGAGCCTTCGCAAGGCGCGCGTCAGAGATCTCTATCAAAATATGCATGTGCCCGTGACACGAAGAAGACTATTCCCGCCCGAGACGGATCCCCCTCACATCGATCTTACCCCCAGGGCTAATTTCTGCGTGCATTCACTTTTCTGGCGGTTCTGATGCATTAGCGGGGGGGTGTCGATATCTTCCCGGGATTGTGGATCACGTTATTTTGAGCTGCAATTAAAACTAGATGTATTTTTTGCTTCCTATTGTTTGTTTTCCTTTTTCTATTATTTTTGATGATCTATCCGAATGCGTTGAAAAATGCCGAAAACTCGAAAAATCTAGGGCAGTAACGCCCCCCCGTAACGAACAAGAACCTTTCTGGGATTTTTTGCGATAAGTTAAGATTAATAATTTTGCCTTAACTTTTGTCATAACTATGATTGGTAAGGTACGGCAATTTTTTCTACCGGCTCGTTTTGAATATTTATTCGTGTTTTCATCACTTTTTTAGCTTTTTTCCTTTTTTTCCATGGCATACCGCTCCATTTCTCAGCCGTCTAACTAAACGGTTCTGGTTGACCCTCAAAAAACTTTCTCACCGTGAAAGGGTAGCATCCTCTAAGCAACATCGGGGAAACCCGGATCTTTCCTTCCTTTCTCAGCCAACGAATTTCCAGTCAAAATTTCTTATTTTGGCTCTCCGTTCCATTTTCGACGACGGTTGAGAGCGAATTTCATTCACCGAGCGCTTCTCTGCAGTTTTCAGACCTTTTGGAAATCGAATTCAGCGTTAATTTTATTTTATTAGATTTAGAGATGCTATTTTTTTCTCCCTAGATGGTGGAAATTGTTGAAAATACATTTCTGGCTGGCTTTAGGTGTTCTCTTCTTTATTTCTTTGCTCGGATCGCTTTCCGTTGGGCTACTGAATCGTTTCTTTCGTCGCTTTCGGCTTTGCTTTGATGAAATCTTGAGATGACTTGCTCTCTCTATCTCTCTCTCTGTCTCTGTCTCTCTCTCTATCTCTCTTTCTCCCTATCTCTCCTTTTTTCTAGTTTCTAACTCCCCCCTTTCCAGTATGGGTAACCGGCCATCAGTGCAGTCGACATATCCAAGAATGGGCCCCCAGTGGGCCCCACCGCCAATGTATACTGATGGTGGAGTGCCGGGTGGAAGACCGAGGATGGTCGGGATGAGGCCACAGTCGATGTACGATCGACCGGCCGACCCCTCGTTCACCATGATGCCCGCACGGATGCCGCCGCCACAGCTCAGGAGGTGCTCTTTTTGTTTCAAAATTTAAAGAATATGCAATTACATTCAAAGGCACTAAAAAGACTAATACACCTGCCTGATTCCTGGAAAATAGCCAAAATAGCCTCGACGCGACGGCGCGCCGCTCTCGTTATCCCTTTTTTTGACGTAAAAACGTTCGAATTCGTCAATTCTGACCTCATTTCTGGAATCCGCAGGCAATTTTGGATACATCTAGCTCTTTTAATTATTAAAATCGCCCCGGGAATCAAGAAGATTCATGAATTGGATTGATCAGAGGGCATTACGACCTGTAATCTGACATCTAGCTCCCTTAACCCCTCAAATTCCAGGTCCCAAATGTCGCTGAACACCGTCGGCGGCTACGACGCGTTTCCCGAGCGCAGCAAGCAGGCCAGCCGCTACTCCCTCCACGAATGCATGATGGAAACACGGTCAGTAGATGCTCGTCGTCAAATTACCTCCCCCTTTAGCGTGCCGCAGCCCATTTTCACCGACCCGAAAACGCTGAAAAAGATGGAGAAGAAGCACCGGAAACTGATGAAGAAGCTCAGCGGGAAAAGAATAGACCCGGCGCTCGGGCCATTTTATCCAGGTATCGTCAACTGTCTTTTGGAATACGACGTAGTACCGGTGGGCAGTCTCAAGAAGTCTAAAGAACGCGTTCCCCAAGATCGAGCGGGGGGATAAGCCGGTGGCGGGAAAAACTTTTAAGCGCAGCCCTCGGGGGATTTCGGCGAGTTTTGCGGCTAGGTGTTCCCTTGAAAGCAAATAGCAAAAAAGGGGCAGGAGCTTTCATGAAATCCAGAAATCCCGGTTTTCATGAAAATATATAGGAGCGTGAAAGTTATGTTTAAAAAAAATAAGCTGCTTTTGGAGTGATCGACAGATTGAAAAGTAAACCCTTATTTGAATTTCTATAAAACTAGCAAAGCCGGGTCAAAGACAAAGTTCAAAATGGCATGTCGGCATTTTTAAATATCAGAATGTCGAAATTTCACCATATTGTCAAAAGGGCAGTTTTACCTCTCGGAAAGTCCCCCCAAATACGATACAAAAATGCGATATTATCAACATTTCGGCATTATCATTTTTCTACATAACGAAAATGCAACTTTATAGATTTAAACTATTTAAAAAAAAGGCGAATTTACCAATTTTTCAGGCACCCTTCTACCCCCACCACCGATGGCCACCCAGGTCGTCCCACCGCCACCCCAGTTCCACCGTGCCGTCAGCTACGATAACATACACCGGTCAGTCCAAACACTCGGTCAAGAGCTTCTTTCGCCTCAGCTAGCCGTATTGTTATTGATAAACGGGCGCCCCTTAAGTGTCCATTGTCTCGTTCCATCGAGTATGATGCTTCTTCTTCTTCCCCCCCGGGGCGCCAAGTTGGCTTTTCCAAAAAACAGGTCCACACGCAACCAGTGCCCGCATTCTTTTTGGCGCTCTCGAAAAAAGCCGCCAAGGCGCGTCACTTTCGCGGATGGGACGAAAAGGAAAGGTGGGGGCGAAACTGCAAGGTCGCCCCGGGTCAACGGCGTAATAAGGACGATCGCGCTCGCAGGGGGGGGGGGGAGAAGAAGGCAAATATTGCCTTTTCGGGGGTGTGGTCACGGCGAATGCATCTACTCGATTTGCAGGGGGAAAAGGGCAAATTTTAGAATAGCCAGTTAAAAACAGGGGGACTCCCGGATCCTCCGGAAAATTTGTGAAAATCGCAACTCGCGCGAGTTAGTAACAAAATTATTTTGGCCTAAATGAACAGGTTTTAGCATCAAGAGCGTGCTATGTTTTAGCACGCTCGGTTCCGTTACGTTACTGGTTGCGCTGTTTTTATAATCATTATTTTAGTGTCTTGTAGTTTTTTTAATATACAAAAGTTTGCTTTTAAATTTTCAAAATGTCGAAATCATCATGCCGAAATTCGGAATGTCGAAATTTACTTAAGCAAATTTCTCGGAAAAACCCCAAACTCTGTGCAAAAAAATCGACATTATGAATTTCAGCATTCTGAAATCATAAAATCATCAAAAGGTTTTTTAATTTTCAAAATTAGATCCGAAGACTGCTTGGTGGCGCTAGCAGTTTTCCTAAATAATCTCTGCTAGCTTGCCCGTCATCATTCATTATCCGCTTTCCCACCAATCACCCTACGGCCCATTGGCTGACCCTGGCTGGGAGTGGCGGAGCGGTGGCCTTGTGCGCGCTCGTTCATTTTTTTACCCCCAGACGCCCCGAGTAATATGAGGCAAATTATGGGCATACAGAGAGAGATAGTGAGAGAGAGAGAGAGAGAGAGAGAGACATGCCCCCCCCAGGACATTCAACATATATTGTTGCCCGGACTCCTTGAAAGGGCAGAGACCGCCTATTGGCAAGGCGGCAAGACGGAGAAAAAGGAACACCCGAGCTGACAATAGTCCCCCTCGATGAATACCTCGTTCGTCTACAGTGTGCTCCCACGGACACACTATGGGCTAAACAAAAAGAACCACCTACCCCCTCCGGGGGAATTGTCTTCCCCTCACAGGACCTTTTGACGAGTCCGGGATGGAGATGCACAATAAAGTTTCCGCGCCGCGTCCACGGGGTTGGTCAGCCGCGCGAAAAAATGGATGAGAAAGTTGGCCGAGCATGACCTGGGGTGGCGTACGGTAAATGATGTCTTATAGGAATGGTGTTTGACTTAGAAGAGAACTGAAACCTATTGAAAACTAGGAAAGACAGAACCGAAGCTTACGGTGGGTACTGGGGGAGCTAAAGTAAATTAAATCATTTTCTTTTCTAAATTGTAGCTCTCTAAATATAGTTTTAAAACGTCTTTTTTAATTGTACTCACAATTTTTGGCGACGCTTTGACTGACAGGAGGGGGTATTTTAAAAAATTTATCATCGTCTAGTCATCATATTCAGATTTATTAAACTTCTAATCATAATGTCTAAATTCAAATACCTTCTAAAATGGTGAGAGGCCAACTCCCTTAAAACCTCACATTGTTAAAAAACGCAGATCTTTATTTCAGCATTTTTTCAAGCCTTTCGCGACTAGAAGCCCACACAAAAGCTCAAAAAATTCCCAAAACGCCCGCGCTTCTCTTCTGATCCGGAAACACGGGCGCCGTGTGTTTCCTTCTTGGCGCGTCGCGCTTCCTGACCCCGGTCCAGAGCCCCACCGCCGCCCGGCCACACCACCGCGACGATCCTGTTGACAGGGCAAATAGGGTGCATGGATGGGAGGTTGAGGGGGATGTTGACCGGCCCTCGGGTATTCCCGATCCAATTGCACACCTTTCCGAGCCTTTCCAAGACGCACCACCACCACCAGCACAAGCTCTGAAGAGTGGCCCGTTCAAGGATCGAGCTGCGAGAGGGGGCTAGTGGACCCCGCCGGAGGGTCGAGGGCCAATTGACAACGGGATGCGCGAGCCTGGGGGCTTTTTCGTCTTGGAGCGATGAGAGGGGCGCGAAAATCACTTGACAAGTCGCCAGGGGCAGGAGAGCTGATCCATCGGGATGGATAGAATCTGAATTGGTCGTTGAAGAAACACACTTGAAATTCTGGCGCTCAACAATTCTATCCCGAAAAAACAACAAACACTAACACAAAAATGAAATACAACTAAAAATCACCGGGTGTCCGACAGACCAGGCCGGAAAAATTCGGGTGAAAACCTTATTAGGCTGTTTTAAGTATGTTTTCAAAAGCCATTTCTGACTCTGTTAAACCCGTATGGCTAATTAGTATAAAATTGCGCTAGTATTAGCTAAAGGGAGTCAGTTAAATAGGGCAGGCCGAAACTATTGTAAAACCTTAGAAAACTCTAACGAAAAATTACCTAATTTCTCAGTTTGAAGGTATCTAATATAAAGTTGCAATTTCAGATGCCGATTCCCAGCAAATCAGCCCTTGCCCGAAGAGTACCTGAAAAAACAGACAATGCTAAAGCAAGAAATGAGGAATCGACCCCTGGAAAGGTACAAAGATTTCTTCAAAATCAAAAAAATTTCTTCTAGCACCTCCTCCGGCCGTGGATCCCTTTCGCCATCACCCCTGACCTCGTGCTCACCTACCGAGTCACAAAACACCCGGGATACGTGAGTCCACTGACTAGAACCCGTGAAAAAGGTCTTTTTAGCTGGTTCGAGAGCCGACGACGGTCCGCGAAGGAATTGGGCCCCGAGCGGAAGATCCCCGTTCAACTATTGGTAAGGCGGATTGAAGGAATAAAAATTCAGGAAGGGAGGAACCAAAATTAAAAAATAATTCTAAACTAATGTACAATTTTTGCAGAACCGCAACCGTACCCCATCGCCCGACTTTCTCAGCCACCGGACGCAGAACATGGAGAAAGTAGAGAAGCGATATACGAGCCGCTCGTGCACCTACTCGCAGCCGATACCCAGGGAGCGGTAAGTTAAAAAGGAAAGTATTTCGGCCAAATGACCGAATTTCGTATTAACTGTCAACATGATGATTGGAATTCCTAATCAATAGATCGTCAAGATTCGATTAAAGGCTATCGCCATTATAAACCCCCGGTTGCAGAAGCTCGGCCGGATATTCCTCGAGCCGCTCCTCAGTGTCGGGCCCGCAACATGGCGACCACCAGTCGGAGATCGACTTCAGCTGGGTCAGGGACGAGGAGAAGAAGCTCGCCGCCAGACCGCAACAAAAAGGCACTAAACATAGTTTCCGCTTAAAAACGACTTCCAGAAAAACCCGCCCAATTACCGATGTGCTATTTCGGCATGGAACCCCCGGCTATCCCCTCACCGAACGTAAACATGAGGCGGAATGAAGCGGTAAGTCAAGAAAAAACGGCAGCAGATGAAATTTCTGCTATTTTTAGGGCTTTATTATATAATCATTTAGGCAATGGAATAAGGATCTTGTTTAGACGAACAACAACAGCGCTTCGGATCTGCGCGCGAAATTGGCGTATTTTGAGCGCGAGGCCAAGGAGGCGGAGAGGGAGCGGCAGCAGGCTAGGGTAAGTAAATAGTCCAGGTATCTCAGAATATTGCCCAAATTTCAGACGGCCGATCAGGAGCGCTGGCACACCTCAATGGCTTTCTAAACACCAGAAACAACCTGACCACACTCAGCAACGCTAAAAAATCTTGCTCAACTTTGACACCCCGCACAGAAGCCTGTATACAAGTATTCCTGCCCAACCCGTGTCACCTGAATAAAGAAATATACGAGGGAAAGCAACACCGAGGATCATAGAATGTTTTTTACGTATAACTAAATAAGTAGAAATATTTATAAGCCCCTGGAAAGCTCGGGGACAACTGTCCAGGGGTGGGAAGCACAATGGAATGTCAAAATCTCGAGCCAAACACAAAAAAAAAGAGAATTGCCGGGAGTCTCTACGCCTACTAACGTTACCAGAGTATAGTCATAGAATTTTCACAACCTACGTACATACACAAATCCGAGAGAAGAAGCCAGGCTGGCGCTTCCCAACCGTAACCAATTTGGGGGCGAGCGCATGAGAGGGAGAGATAGGAAAAGAAAGCATATTTCGATATACAGTAAGGGAATGGGTACTGTAGTGAGGGAGGAATGACTAACGGGGATATCGGCTACATATCACATGAGCGCACTAGATAGAAATCGGAAGGCCCAGACTATGGCAGAATACTTCATTCAATACCGATGAAGCACAGGTAAGGTGGGCGACAAGTGAGGCAATGTGGAAATTTGCTGAGAGGATAATATTAACGCGGGGGTTGACCGGTCACCGTCTATTCCTTGAAGTTGATCACAATCTGCTTCTGCTTGGGGTCGTCGAATCGGTCCATCGTCTGCACAGAGTTCAGCATCAAGAAGCCGAAGACGAACGTGGCCAGCATGACCAGCCCGGAAATGATGCCTGAAAATGAGAAGACCGTTCGAAAGAAGGTGATCACGAAAGATCAGGACCAATTTTCACTACAAAGCCCAGGTATGCCTAGTAATGTGCTGGCAACTATCTTAGTAGTTTTTATAAAGAACCTATAGCTTTTCAACTAGGCAAACGTGCAAAAATTAGTATTTGGACGAAAAATCCGTTTTTTTTTCCTGCATTTTGAACAAAATGCGCTTATGGCGCCCACATTTCAGTAAATAAGTTTTGTTCCCACCGATTTTGCGAAAAACTCAAATAGAATAAGTTCGGTGAGATTCGTTATAAAAAGATTAACTGACCCATCAGCGATCCTGTCGAGAATGTTCCGACACAGTCGATGACCTGGGTGTTGAAGAGGAATGTGCCATCGACCGTCGCGTCGACGCTGGCCAGACGGCGCAATTGGACCTAAAATTTGGCATAAATCCTGGAAACCAAAAACTGACTTGAATGTTGTGGAAAGCGATTCCGATCTTGTACGCATCATCGGTCGAGTCAAACCACACGGCCGGGGAATCTCCGCAAGTCCAGCCGTAGCTGAAATTGAAAAGTTGAACGGATAACGCAGAGATTCCGAATTTCTCGACACCAAAAGTAATCTTTTTTGGAAAAACCGATTGATTATTAAATTGGATTCCCCTGATCCGAAAGCAACCGCAACAACTAAATACCAAAATTTGGCTACCGAGAGTTTGGCTTGCGGCTCCTATGAATCCCCCAAGCCTTCCGGACCTACATAATCGCATTTTTCTCCAGGGCAATCAATCAATTTTTCCAAAAACTTCGAGTAAAACAAAAAAAATTACCCGAGCACCGCATTGACGCCCATGTAGGAGAGCCCGGTGCCGTTGCTACCCTTCGTCTGGATGTTCTTCCCCTAAACGAACCACATAAATTCCGCAAGTTATTACATACCAGAACACTCTTGTCGCCCTGGGGTCCGGCAACCAGGCTGATAGTGCTTTGGAGCTCGGCATTTGTCAGTGCCCAGTACCCAGCGATATCTTCCTAGAATTCAAAAATCTTTTGCAAGAAAGGAGGTACTAACCGCAAAGGTCAACTTGATTTTGACCGTCGAATCCTTGGTGACGTTGAACTGGACACCGTTCACATTTTGCCCGGCCACCGTATCCGAAGGAGTGATGTCAACCGTAAAGCTGAAAAAGTCAAGGTTACTTTAAATCAAATATTACAAAATTTTTGAAATCCGAATATTGGCTGTTATTTCGTTCAGCTTTGTAAAGACAATCCAATAATGGGGGAAAAACTTCGGAATGCTATCAAATGCTGAAAGCTACTTACTTCCAGGTTCCGGGGCCCTCGTGCGGTCCAAGTTCAGGGCAGACAGCATAGGTAGGATCCCACTAAAAACTTTTATCCAACTGTCGGAGAACAAAGACCTACGGCAAATTGACCACTGTTGATGACAGCAGCGGCCGAAGGATTTGCCGATGGGTTTTCACCTAAACGCCAATAAAATTCATCGAAAACAGATTCCAACCAATGATCTTCTGGACGACGACGGTGATGCCCTCCAGGTAGAAAAGGCAGCTGACGTTCTTTAGCTGCGGGGAGTTAGCCGTCCTGAAAGCCAAAATTATTTAATTTCTAAGCGGCAAAATACCTATTGTATGAGGGCAACGTCACCGGAAGGTCAAGCATCTCAGCCTGAAAATGGTCATACAATACCGAAAATACAAGATAGCGAGCAAAATCACGGCTACACCACAGAGACCAACCACCGCTATACACAACGCCTATACAAACCGGTCTATCGTAATAGCGAGTGCGCGCTTTAGAGGCTTTAACAGGCGGGCGACGTGCCCTTTGGCGCTAGATAATGCAAATAAGAAAAATGATCTTTTGACTTACGTTGCCTGCAGCGTCACCGTTGGACTGCTGTCGCTTCACGCGAGGCTAAAATAGGCAATAAAAAAATATGAGAATGAAAACCAACCACAGATTCAACTTTTGTGACGGCAGCGGAGTCGGTGATGACCACAATCGATTTGGGGAACTTGGACAGGACCTAAAGACGAATTATGGTTTGAAAGATTGGACATGCCAGGACGGCCATCTCTTCCAGCGAGCTCCAGTCATCGGCAGAGATGACGTATGCCGACTGGCCCGGCTTCAAGGTAGAGGCAGAGGTTTCAACATCGGCATCAGGAGCCTGAACATGGTTTTTCAGCTCAAAAATATCGCCGAAAACATACATAAATGAGCTCATCAATATGAGCATTCAGCTTCTGAGCCGCACCCTTGACGACCGAAGCCAATGGAGAAGCTTTGCCCGAATCCGAATAGACGTTGGCGTGCCTAAACAAAAGGTAAAAACCTCCATAAAATCACTCACTTGCTGAACTCGCCGAGCGTGAAATCGGGCTCAACCAGGAAAATCAGCGGTGTCTCGGACGTTGCAGCGCTCAAGAGGTCTGCTACGTTGCCGCTAAAAATCAAAAGCTTGACTTCACCACCAAAAACAAACATACCTCAACTTCTCGGTGCTGGAGAAAATGACGGCGTCGTGGGCAAAAACTGCCTGCTGGAGCACGAGCGCCGCCACGAGCGCCAACAAGTTTGTCATCCTGAAAAAGCTTGGATGACGGAGGGAGTTGCAGTAAATCGGTAGAGAAATGGGAGATGAGAGTCAAGCATCGAGATAGGAGACCAAAAATCAATCGATGATTCGAAATGCACGGTTAGTGCTATATAAATAAGCTGTTTCATAACATCTCGATCCATCAAGACATGAAAAATTCAGAAAGCGCCTGCGGATTCGGTTTGCCCATCTAAATCTTGTCTTCGGGAGCTATTATTCCAGCCTTGTTTGGTCTCAAACGAAACAGAACAGCGAGTGGGCCCCAAAAACTGCTGGTCAAGACGTAACTGGTCGCTATTCGTACAGATGTAGATCAGTGACCGATCTTCAGTAACCGTGATACACCTTTCAGCGGCGCAAGGGTGAGGACTAAAGGTCGATAGGAAAAGGGGCGCTGCGGGACCATTTTCCGGCCGCTACACGGGCGAGGCTCAAAAGCAGCCCGGCAGCCCGCGAACATCGCGCCACCAAACGATAAGCCGCATGTTTGCGACACCTGTAATCGATGATTTTGCCTAGCTGCTGCTCAGGAATTATCTAGCCAATTTTATTTACGCTGATCAGATCGATAACGACTTCCAAAACTAACTGACTAACTTATTGCGGGGTAATTTTATGCAGGAAACCTACTTTATGACGTAAGAAATAGGGGTACAAGGATGGTTGGGGGGGGGGCCACTTTTTTTTGTCGGTTTCAGATCAGTTTTTGTGCTGAGTTCGAATTTCACAAAATCAGGCTCGAATAACGCCTTTTTTCCACCGTAAAAAGCCTTAACCTGTTTAACAAGGGTTTATCGCAACAACAAGGATATAACAAGATAATAGACTAGTAGCAAGTGTGGTCCCGCTAGCTTATCATTCGCAAGGGTAGTGATCGTGGACTTGTTCCCAGAAATGGTAGAAAGGGTCGGTGGAAAATTCCTGGCGCCATAGAAATAGTATAGTATAGGCTTAGTCTAGGCCTAGCTTAGGCTTGGCCTAGCCCTAGCTCAGGCTTGTTCTAGACTTAGCTTAGGATTGGGCTTAAGCCTAGGCTTGGCTTAGGTTATGCTTAGGCTGGGCTTGGCTTGGTTAGCTTAGGCTTGGAGAAAAGCTTAGGTCGGAAAAAAACCCCAAAAAAAAGATGCCCCCCAACATCAATGGCTCCGGTTGTATTTTAGGAAAGTGGATATCGCGGCTGATACCGCCGTTTTACGGTGGAAAACGGCGTTATTCGAACCTGATTTTGTGAAATTCGAACTCAGCACAAAAAACTGATCCGAAACCGACAAAAAAAAGTGGCCCCCCCCAACCATCCTAGTACCGAAATAGGTAATAACAGGGAAGGGGGCAAACGATCTCCAACCAGGTGGAAGCATCGCACCCAGGTCCTTTAGGAAAAGCAATAATTAATAGGGCTGAAAAACAAAGCGCGCAAGCGAAGAATCATCCTCAAAATAACCCGGAGGAGCGGCGGATGCATTTCTAATAACCCAACTTCTGTTTCTTGAATTATGTTTCCAAGCTAATAGATCCAGTAGAAAACCTGCATCCACTCTGGACACTACGATCGGCGTGTTAGCATGATATGTAACCACCAGCTAACTAGAATGTAGTTTCGGGTATCGCGACGGCGAATTCAGCATTAAAAATTATCTAACCAAATCACCTTCCCAGATTAGAGCGCGATACCTTTAGGAATCCTAGATGCTTGTCTTTGGCGCTTCTGGCTTCAAAGCGACGCACGCGTGCCCCGGGTAAACAATGCATCCGCGTAAGCACTACACGTGACCCGGCAAAACTCGAGATGGCAGGTGTTGATGATGCCAGCTGGCGACTCTTCGCACGAGACCCATTTTCTAAAATTTTTTTAGCAAATTAACAAAAACTAGCAGTTTCTCAAGGATCGATCGAAATAAAAAACAGTGGTGATTCGTTAGCAGAAATTTCAAACCGAAACTTTTTTGGGCTGATGTTACTTTCTTTACAAATCACGAACGGCGCTACGAGCCTGTACTATGCACGGTTCCGTACAGTTTTTCTGACGTAATCGAAAATTTTTCGCGCAGCATCATTTTGATTTTTGATTGATTTTTTGTTCCTCCTACTGATAATTTTTGTTTTTCCGAAAACAACAGTCCTAAACAGTAGCTTGTCACTCCCTTTCCCTAGCAGTGACTTGTTTTCGAGTTTCTCATTTCTCTTCCTCTCCCACATCCGTCCCATCTTGCACCGGCATATTGATTTTTGGGCTCTCGTTCCCCGCGCCCTTCTGGTCCTTTCGCCATTCGCTGTTGTTGCTAGGCCGCCGGCCCATTTTACTCAATTTTTCAGGAACAAAATGGCCCCACCAACCTTCGCTGATCTCGGCAAGTCGGCCAAGGATCTCTTCAGCAAGGGATATAGTAGGTCTCCTTATCGTCTGCGCCAATCCCCGCTTTTCCTAGACCACGGGCTCGTCAAGGTCGAGACTACGACCACTTCTGGAGACAACAAGGAGGTCGAGTTCAAGACCAACGCCACCCACAACCTCGGCACTGGCAAGCTCGGCGGAAACTTGGACGTCAAGTACAAGGTCCCCAAATACGGTACTTTTTTTGATTGATTCCTTATATTTCGTTTAGGGCTTACCTTGACCGAGAAGTGGAACACCGAGAACCAGCTCGGCACTGTCATCGAAGTAAATGAGCAGTTCGGCCGCGGATTGAAGCTGACCTTCGACTCTGTCTATGCCCCGCACAGCGGAAAGCGATCTGGCAAGCTGAAGGCCGACTGGTCTCACCCGACCGCCAGGGTAATATTTATTTTTCGTGGTGGAATAGTTTCATTTAGATCACCGCCGACATTGGGCTTACGGCATCGCCTGTCATCAACGCCGCCGGAGTGTTCGCGCGCGACGGCTGGTTGTTCGGAGCCCAGGCGACCTTTGACACCACCACCAACAAGCTTGCCGGGTAATTTGCAATTTTCACGCCAGGAATCATTCCTTTTAGAACACAACTGTCTTTCGGCCACCAGGCTGGAGACTACACCATCCACACCGCCGTCATCAACTCCAATGACTTTGGAGCCTCGCTCTTCCACAGAATTGGCCGCAACGTTGAGCTCGGAGCTCAGCTTGGCTGGAAGACCGGCGCCAGCGGAGTCACCTATGGCTTGGCCACCAAGTATGCCCCAAGCAAGGACATCGTCTTCCGCGGAAAGATCAACAACGAATCAAACGTACGTTTCAGTTTTTGATGCCGTTTTAGCGCTGCCTTTTAGGTTGCCATCTCTGCCACCCACTCTATCTCGCAAGGACTCAACCTCAACCTCACTTCGCACTTCAACCTCACCAACAACGAGGCCCACAAGTTCGGACTTGGACTGGAATACACGCCATAAACGACTCAAGCGCATTAAGGGCCCCTATGATTCAGATTATTTTTTAACATTTTGTAGCGTTTATCGAGTTTTTTTGTAGTTTCGTGTTCATTGCTTTTACAAATAAAGCCGTTCATTTATGTACGTGTCGCGCAGTTCTCGCAGCAACTTGTTCGGTGAGGTCGATGATATTCGTGAGCAGAGAGCGGAGTTGCTGGTTGGAGGTGTTTGAAAGCTCTAAAAGGGTTACACTTTTGCGAAGCATCGTTGGCACTCACTTTCCAAGGCTTCCAACGAATATTGCTTGATGTTTTCGTTGCCCTCTTTCACAAAGCTCAGCGTCTTCATCATCTCTCGGAGTGCGTTTTGTTGCAAGTCATCGGACGGCTGCTGTAGGAGCTTCATAGTATAATCTTTTTTACCTGAACCATCGTGGCGGTCCTTCCATCGAACTGCTCGACCACAATTTGCCCCACTTCCTTGTACTTCTCGATAACCTTTAGCATTTTCTTCTTTGGTCCGTAGGCAATTCCCATTTCGTCAAAATCCTACAACGCTATTTCAATGTTTTGTAGGTAACCTTTTCATTTAGTTCGAAAAAGAGGCGTAGGTCGATGTTCTGCTCATGGAGCTTGGGAAGCAGACGCTCAAGCTGGAGGGCCGTCAACAGCTCCGCCAGTGAAGTAGGCTGACGTGCGGCCGTCTGTCTGCCAAGGTGAAACGTGGTTTGCTTTTCTACCTGTCGTTTCCGGATGGTGGGCAGTAAGGCTGGGCAGGCAAGTGCCGCGCCATCGTCGCCTTGCTTGTTCTTAATCGACAGATCTCCTCCCTAGGGGAATGCACGGTATCGTTCTGATGCCTTACTTTTTCGAGTAACGCAACCAGGGTCAGCTCATGGCCGGCTGCACAAGCCTCGAGCGTTGGTGTCATCCCCGTTGCGTCGGTGGAATTTGGGTCGGCTCCCGCTCGTAGAAGCACATCGACTGCCTAAAGTTTGGCCAGCTTGAAAGCTTCGAATTTAGCCTACCACATTCTGGCTGCACGAAGCGGCGTAGTGCAGTGCCTGACGGTTTTTGACGTCGGTCCGATCAACGCTAGCTTTTTTCTAGATTCCTATTGGGACAGGCGCTTTGGATCGTCACCTGGAGAAGTAAGTTTACCGACGAGACGTTTCCACAGGCTGCAGCCAACATCAGCGGTGTTTGGCCCTTGGCGTTGCAGACGTCGACTTTGGCAGCGTGAGCAAGGAGTAGGGCCACGGTTGGCTCATGGCCAAGGTAGGCGGCGTAGTGGACCGCCGTCCAGCCACTGACATTTCGGGCGTTGAGGTCGGCGCCTCTTGTGATATGTTCTGTAATTATTGGGGGATATATTAGATCTTAGAGACAAAAACCTAATTTCGAAAAATATTGCTCTTTATATTTTAGCTTGCGTAATTGTATATTGTAGCTAAATACGTTTAGATTCACATACCTTTTAGAAGATCATTATCCCCAATGCTGGCTGCCGTGAAAACGTCCATCAAATAGGCCGATTCCGGATAAGCGCGAGGGGGTACTTGAGCTACTTTGGCCGCCATTCGAGCTGTTGCTAAAGGTATAATTGAGTTACTGAGGTCTACGCCTGGAGTAGCGTCGTAGTTAAGAGATTCTTGAGGGAAATTTATGGATAAAGGGTGTGGATCCGGGGGTGAAAACAGGTCGGGATGATTGGGGAATTGATTGCCGTGACACGCGAGGAGCCCGGGGGTCGTTGACCGGAGCTCGATCGATCCTTGGATTTCGAAAGAACCGGTAATCATCGGAGAAGTTGTACGGTTTTTTTTGTGGAGAAAATATGCGTGTTTCCGAGCTTTAAAAATAGATTATCTCGAGGGGGCCCTGATGGACAAATATTAATTAGTATTTGTTGACTTTTATTACGTAGGTATTAGCGGTTGCTGGCTCTAGTATAGACTTTAATGAGCGTTGCAACTTTAAAGCGCTTTTTCTTTTACCGCAACCGCTTATGGATAATCGCAGATTATTGTTATTCAGTGTTTTAGTGTTTTTTGGTTATTTTGTAGGTCATAACGGCTTGTGTTGCGTTATTAATAAGCTTTAATAAAAAGGTTAGTCTTTTTTCGCAATTTCTCTTTAGGCATTTCTTTTAGCATTTTCTTTATTGTTGCATTTTCTGCCATCCCCGTTCATCACCAAGATACTTGTCGCACTCACTCCCCCTTTTTGGCTACTTGTAAATTTCAGACTAGCGCGCGTGTCGCGAGAGTGCGTCGGATTGTTGACCTGCTCTTTTTGAGGCGTTGAGGGAGACGCGGAGAGGGGAGGATGACGCCTCGGGGAGCTGGGGCTCAAGTGGCCGCCAGAGGGGGTGCTCTGACAGCCATCATGTTTCCACCTTTCGAGGCTGCGGATCAACTCTCGTGCGGTATGTGTAGAACGGGCGCGCCGTCGTGTCGTCCCGCCCCCATGGTGTTCCTCCGGATCCCGAGCATGGTTTTTGAGCATTAACTTGACGTGCGATTGGAGTGTGGATTAACTTTGCAGAGAGGAGTAGAGGCTTCGGTGCTAGTGCACTGGTGGTAGGAGGTTACGAGACCCTCGCCTCAAGCTACTGAGTTTTTAGCTTCAGCTTATGCGCATGCTCAACTTCGATTTTTCTATGTTTAGGGAGCTTCAGACTTACGTTTAGGGAGTATTAGTTTCAATTCGCCGAGCCCAGAAGGCGGCTTAGAAAGGGCTTTAGAAAAGAGCACGCTGAGGAATATGCTACGCCTGCGTCGCTCTATCGTTTGTCTCGCGTAATTAAGCGTCCACGTACCACTTTAAGAATAAGCCTGGGCTTGGCCTACGGCTTCAAGAACGTGAATAGTATCGAGGATTTTTGGCTATTTCCGGTCAACTGCTTGTTTGACTAAGTCAACTTACAACTTACTGTCAAATTACTAAGTCGAAATGGCATTTAAGATAAAGCCTTCGATTTCATAGCCTCTAAAGGGCTTTTCTAGAACAGATTTAAGCTTATTTCTGGGACTTCTGATCATTAAACCTATACTAAAAATTTTAGTTCCTGGTCAGCCCCGGTCTAATTTGCACGCCGGGCTGATCCGTGCCGCCCGCTCATCACTTTTACCGTTCGAAGAGGGGGGCCCGCCCGAAAATAAAGGGAGATGTGAGCGCTTCTCCTGCTGCCCGGTTGTGAGTCCTAAAAAGTGGGCAGAAGATGGGCCCGGGAGTAAGAGCGAGAGCGAGAGGACGAGATAGAGCGAGAGAGGGACGGAAGGGGCGCCCGGGTGGCCGCCGGGTGGAACGCGCGCGGAAACGCTTCGGTTGCCCACCGCGCCTCCTCACATCGTGGCCTGACAATTTCTAAAAAGATCTTCTCCAAACCGATGGGAAAACAAGCGGACCTATTCCAGAGCATTCCGACCGGGCGGTCCACGGAATTTGGATGCTGTGACCCGGTCGTTGGCCTAAGCTTGAGCATCAAATTGAAAAGCCCATAAAAATGAATTAGAAAAAGGTTCAAGCGTCTTGTGAAAACTATGGTGTACGTCTGGGTATATAAGGGCGTAAAATATACAGACTTTAAGCTATTGGCCCGCGCGCCGATGGCGTCGTTATTTCGTTTTTTTTTTTAGTTTTTAGCTGCTGTAGCACGTCAGAATCCGGAACAATACCGTAGTTTTGAGCGGTGCATGTTCAGTACGTTCGCTATCCCCCGTGATCTTTTTTTTTTGTTGGCTTCGACCGGCCGATGCGAACGAAAATTCGCAATGTACATTTTTGGTGTCTGCGTCGCTCAGCACAACGGCTCCCACGGTCAAGAAGAAGTCCAAAAAAAAGCTGGGGAAACGAACAGGACGTCAGGATATCCGTTGTTCCAAAACCTTCTTTGGTCAAAATTTAGCTTGTTTCGGTCGCAAAAACCGGGTCGCCTATAGCTTTCGCCGTGAGTGTCAGCACGGATCGTGTGACGCGTGGCGGTCGCGTTGCGTCAAAGAGCATTTAGCTCTGCCGCAACGCAACCGCGACGCGTGCATCAGCATCACGTGAAAACCCCTCGAAGGACCAGAATGCGGAAGTCGCAACCCGGGTGAGCTCGTTGGCGCTCAAGGTTGGATGGGGCTGGATGGGGAGCAACAGTGGAACATCTCGGCTGTCTGTAACGAGTAAAAACGGTACCGCGTATCTTTTCTCGGGATACCGCTCGAAAAAGGGTCCGAAAAAGCACTACCGTATACTCTTCCATGCTGGGACTGGGATTTGGGCTCAGGGTTACGGTAGGCTTGGGCGCTAAATAGAGGAATTTGGGACAAAAATGCTAAAGAGCGCGCTATGAGCGGTATACGGTGGGACGTGAAAATCTATACTGACGAAAAACGTGGATTACGCTAAAAACGAGACTACAGCAACCCAAAAGGAGCTTCCAGAACTCTTTATAAATTGCAAACTTCCCGCTAGGACCCAGTAATCATTAAATGGCTTTAAAATCCGCCAAAAAGCCAATTTTCGCAGAACAGACCAGATTACCGTAAGCCTCGGCGGCCGTAACATTGGGCTACGGTTTGGTCAACTGAAAAACCTGGAATCCCGTCAAATTTCGGCAAAAATCAATACAACCGTAACCCGGGTCCCTTGGGGCCCACGGACCGTATCACCCGCTGTCCCTGGTCCCGACGCGCCGTCTGCGCGACGGTCGCGCGCGCGCCCCCCGCTCCCCCAAAAGGTGGAGGGGGAGGAAAAGTCTTTTTGCGCTTTTTCGTTCCGCGCTCGCGACCGGGCATACGCCGTCCGTATAAAGGGGATGGGGCAAGGGAAGGGGGCAAGGCACTCAGCAGGCAGCCTCTCCCCCTCCCTATCCACCACACAACCATGGACTGCCACGAGGCACAGCGCGAACGCGCTTACAAGGTACTGTAATTTCGGGTGGTTTACAGGTGCCCCACGACTGGATTTGGCCCCCGCTTGCGCCGCTTGGATTACTGTATTCCGCCCATTTTTGGACAGCTTCCGGTTTTCGGCTTTTTTCGCCG
This sequence comes from Mesorhabditis spiculigera, assembly GCA_958295435.1. Classification (NCBI taxonomy): domain Eukaryota; kingdom Metazoa; phylum Nematoda; class Chromadorea; order Rhabditida; family Rhabditidae; genus Mesorhabditis; species Mesorhabditis spiculigera. The sequence goes on from CATQJA010002657.1 coordinate 989,020, forward strand.
GAATCGATGGCTTGCATCAAATTTTGATCCCGGATCTGATTGTGGTTTTTGGATTTTTTTGATTTTAGGCTTGAAAACTGTGATAAAATCGAGATTTACACTTCTTTTGGGCTCTTCTTTTTCATACAGCAATCTAAACCATTTTAACTTGTCTTTTGATTAAAGTAAATCAATTGAGAACTAGTTTTTGCAACTGAAAGTTCTCTAAAAAAATCTTAAAAACAAGGAGGTTTTTAACAGTGGGACGCCAGCAAAAACTCCATTATGATTAAGGTTATCATAATTTGAACCTTTTTCTTTTTCTCGTTTTTCACTACTGTAAATCGATTAAAATTTAGCTTTTTCTAGTGCCAAAAAAGTAAAAACCCTAGAATCAGGAATCGGAGGCCCAAAATCCGCTTCCTAACAAGCGCCCCACCTACCGTACAACCGGCAAATTTCAGGCGGTAGCCTTCGCGGCCGTCTCCTTCTCGTTGCTGGCCGTGTTGTCGGTGTGCGTCTCCCTGCCCGTCGTCTACAACTTTGTCGAGCACGTCCAACAGCAGACCCAGCGGGAACTCACCGCTTGCAAGGTGAGCGCGGGATTTTTGCCTCTTTTTCGGCTTCTTGGGTCAGAATATGCCTTCAACAAGCGGTTAAAAAGTACGAAGATTACCGACTCCTCTTTTTTATTAGAAAAACCCTCGAAACAGCAAATTTTTGGCTCAATTTTCACACTGCGTTAGTGGGCTTTTCGTGGGTTTTCGACCTCAGGGCCCGGTTATTTCGGGGGAGCCCTATGAAAATGGAGTCCTATCACCAACTTTTGCTTTGTATCAACCCCTATTTAAATTTAAAGCGTCTAGGCTTTTGAAAACTTTTCGGCGAGCTTTTCACCGGTTTTCCGCTTCCAGGGCCCGAATATTTCACGAGCAACAAGCTTAAAAATAGAGTACCAGCATGCGCGTTTCGATTTTGGTAAAAAACCCCTTTAAATTCGAGACTTTTAAGCTTAATTTTAAAAGTTTATCACCGCGCTACCAATTTTCGAATTTTTAAAGCGAAAATTTATTCCATTAAGCGACCGTTGGCGTGTGTGATAATCAACCGCGTAATTTGGCGCGCTTTGGAATACCGGCACGTAATCGATTAAGAAACTGCTGCCCTCGCTGCTCGTTTTTTTGCAAAACCCAGTTTCTTGTGACTAGTTAGGTATGGGTATGCCGTGTCACTGCTGCCCTGTGATAAATGTCAGCGCCGGAAGCAGAGCTACTCTTGCGGGCACATTCCAGAAAACCCTGGAACCGTCATTTCCTCACCCGCCCTAGGGAAAATGACAAGACCGTTTCTTTGCGGGCGCGCGGAATGCATTTTTGCGCGTGTGTTTTTTTACGTGAGGGCACGCGGTCCTTTCTCGCCCCAGGGGTGGTGTGGCTATTATATTCCGGGGGCGGGGCACACGCCATCTTGAGGACGGCGTCGTCGGCCACCCTCATCAACCGGTTATGGGGGCTGCTCTTGTGTGTCTGTGTCTCCGTCTGGCTGTCTGTCTGTCTGTCCGTTTGTCGATCTTCCGTCGCCTCCCGGGGCCTGTAGGCAAATTGCCAGCTGTTGAGAATGGGTGTTGAGAAGGGAGGAGACGATCTAACCACACAAGCACCCGCAGGGTATGACTACTACTACTACCGGAAGGAAAGGGAGATGACAGCCAGCTGTCGGTAGCTGTCGGTTTTTCTGTCTGTCATCCCAAAACCATCCCTCGGGAGGTGTCGATAGGAATTTAACGTCGGGGTCGAGAATCTGGGCAATTAGGGCATTTGCGGAAAAGATAAAATTTTTGTTTTATAGCCTAGATTTGGAGTAAAAATCGAGGGTTTCGACGAGGTCGCGATAGGACCTGAATTATCCACCTTTGAGAAAATCACACAAACCACCGATTTTCGCAATTTTCAGCCAAAACGGAATTTATCGCCCATAAAAACCATTGCCAATTTCACTGTTCAACGGCTCGCCACCGCGTAATTAGGTAGTTCCTCGTAGCGTCGCGCTGCGCCCTAAAAAACAACAAGCTCGACGCGGTCGGGTTCGAAGCGGCGGCAGTCGCATTTTAGAAAATTACCATTTTTGACCCTCCGGCAAGTATCACGTCAAATTGGCCCATCCAAACCCTTTTTTTGCAAAACGCCACTTTCCACCCGCTCACCGCGTAATTAGGTATTTCCTCGTAGCACCGCCCGCACGACTGTCGGCGCCCCAAAAAAGTGCGCCCAGCCGGCGTAAACGCTCTCCCCAGCTCCCCGTTCCAGCCGTTTGGTTTCAATTTTTTCGGAAATTTCGCCCGGCGCGTAAAAGGGCAGCTCTCCGTGGCTCCCAATTTGGAGATGATAAAGAGATTGAAGGCGGGAAGTGTATGGAAGATGGGGGAGAATGGTTTTGGTTGAGCGGCTGGGGCAGGGCGGCCGCTTTTTGCTGGGGCTCCCCCTACCCATGCCCTGCCGGTTGTGGCGCGGACGCGGGGGTGGAACAGCACGCCTTGATCCCCCTGCCCCCCTCACACAGCACCCCCACCCCACAGCGCTTCTTTTTTCGGTGCCCCTAACCGTCAAATGATCCTCACCCACCACCACCTCCCCGCCATTCCACACAACAACCCTTTCCGTCTAGGGGAACGGTGCGTAGTACTCGAGTTATGGGGGGTGATGAGTCAGAAGCGAGCAAGAGAATGGAGCTTCTAAATGATAAGAAAACAATAATTCAATTCTATAATTCTCAGTTCTATAATGCTAAAAATTTAATATTACAAAGTGATATCCCTTACAAAATTACTAATTGCGATCAATAAGGATTTTTCCAACGCTAAAAACTTCTAAATTTGCTTTGAAAATGCGAAATAAGCGTAGGCGACGAGTCAACAGGAGCCACGCGTAGCGCAACTTTTACAACGCGCAGCTCCTCAAAAACCGGCGCATCCCGCGCGTTACTGAAAATTCAACCTCACCTAAACCACCGAATTTTGTAGACGACGGCTCAGGAGATCCTGGGTGAGGTGTCCACTCGCCGACCGGCCACCCCCTTCGGCTCGTTGGCCCGCAACGCCACCGCGCAGAGGGCCAAGAGGCAAGCTGGCGGATGCGCCGGCTGCTGCAAGCCCGGACACCCCGGACGCCCCGGAGCCCCTGGAGCCAACGGAAAGCCCGGAGTGCCCGGCGCCCCCGGAAAGCCCGGAGTCCCCGGTAAGCTGCTAGATTTACACATTATCGAAAATAGTTTTTGTAAAATCAAAAGTAGAAAAATTCGCGCTCAGCCAAAAATTGGAACAGGCTGTAGGGGCTGAGAAATAGCGAAGTAAATTTCTAGAAAAGTGATTTTCAAAAATGTGATGTAGCCGATAATCTTTTAAAAATTACCAAAACCTTTTCGAAATAATTTTTTCGCAAAGGCACTATACTGAAATCTTTGAAAAAGCATATTTCAAAAACGTCGTTTGAAACGACTGGTTTCTATTTAAAAATAACGTTTTCGAAATTCGGAATTTAAAAAAAGGGCGCCCAGTCACGACTGTGAAAAGTCCACAAGTCCAAAGGAATCACTATGCGGTTTTCGAAAATGTCATCTCCAAAAATGTTTCGAAAACAACTTTATTTAATGCAAATTTTGGAAAAATGAAGATTTCCGTAATCACCACCATTTAGGCCGTCCCCCGGTCGTCTGCCACGAGGTTGAGGTGCCCCCGTGCAACCCTTGCCCCCCTGGCCCACCTGGACCCCCTGGCCCAGATGGAGCCCCTGGAAACCCCGGACACCCCGGCAGCCCTGGACGCCCCGGAAACAACGGAGCCCCCGGCGCCCCTGGACCCAACGGACCCCCTGGCCCGTCTGGAAACCCCGGATCGGACGGAGAGCCCGGAGAGCCTGGAAGGCCCGCACAGGGTACCCCATCGTTCCCCGGAGAGCCTGGAACTCCTGGAGAGCCCGGTAAGTTATTTAGAGTTTTTTGGAATACGGAATAACCATTCGAAATAGCTGTTGCTCACCCCCGCAAAATCCCCAGAAAAAACCCTGGTTATTCTGGGGAAGGGGACGGCTTCAAATTTACACGGTGCCGCTTTTGAAGAGTCGACCTTCCCTAGGAGAACCCGGTTTAGGCGTGGCATCGGCTTAAACTACAAAAAAAAACTAAAACAGTAGATGATCATCACCAATTTCAGGAGCCCCCGGCCTTCCCGGCCCCGATGGACACCCCGGCCGCGACGGAGCCCCCGGTGGACCTGGACCCGCTGGACCCCCCGGTGGACCCGGATCTCAGGGACCTCAGGGAGCCCCCGGAAACCCCGGAGCTTCCGGCCAGCCCGGACCCCAGGGAGAGCGCGGAGTCTGCCCAAAGTACTGCGCCCTCGATGGTGGAGTCTTCTTCGAGGACGGAACGCGCCGATAAACAGTGCAGCCAGGGATTCAGCAAGTGCGGGTGCGACATCACACTTTGCTCTAATAAAGAGACATTCTGCAATAATGGATTTGTTGGAGGCAAAACGGCACGTCGTGATCAAAGCAAGACAATTAGGCAAAACAAAACAAACCAAGCGACTACTTACAGATCAATACAAACTAACATAAGTCTCATATAGAAAGAGGCTTCAAAATGGTAAAAGCTGCCCGTAAGAAATGAAAACACCTATCAAAGTATTGAAACCCCCTAAAAATCCAATCTGAAATGTAGTTAGACCCCCTTACAATTCCTCACAGTCCCCCGGCTTCCTTCCAGCCAACGCTAGTGCTCATTGTTGTTGTCTGGATGCAGCGGGGACCATGTCCTCAACAGGTGTCGTCCTCCCCACCCGCGATCATCCCCTCGGGGCGACCGCGAAAATATTTTCCCCGGTGCCATCTGTTTTGGCCCCGCCGACGATGGCAGTCTAGTGGGCGGCCACAGAGCGCTGTGTGAAGCTAGTCGTTTTTGTTTAGACGGCTTTGCGGAGGCTCTCACAAACAGCAACAGTAACGATCTGGCGAGCGGAACGTGTTCCACCGGCGCTCAGGAGGCACCGATTACTCGACAACGTTTATTATACAAAAAAAAAATCGCGAAGGTGCACATAAAATCAACGAAATTTTGGCTGCACATAGGAAAACATGGAACCGTATGAAAAAGCATTAGATTAAGCTTGCGAGAGCTCGAGAGGCAACGGGGCGGTGGGGCTTGTCGCCAGCCTGCCAGGCATCGGCCGGTTGTTGTATTGGAGGACTTTGCGGAGATCGACCTCCTTCGTCAGCGACGGATCAAGCTAAATTACAGATAGTGAGAGAGGAGCAAGGGACGGCTTACGAAAATATGTGAGCAATACATCACATTCCACATGGCATACGGCAGGATGTTGGTGTTGTTGATGTCTTTTTCTCGCCTCGGTGTGTCTAAACCATTTGCAAAAATTATAAATTCGCCATACCTATAAGACGCAACTTGATAGGCCCGTCAGTGTAGAATTCATTCTTGAAAGCCTTGATGCAGTCCGGCGAAAAGTCCTAAAGCAAGTGAGCGACAAGATAATTTATTACCTTCTTTTTGGGATCATGATCCCGAACTCCATGCCAGCAAAGCTGCATCGACATAGCGTAGATCGAGCAGTGCCTATGAAATAAATTTAGGGTTTTCGAAGCGCATACTTTGCAGAAATTTGGAAGACCTCGGTGTGATGAACTTGGGGCAGAATGCCGCCGGCATCAAGAAAACGAACCCGGTAGGTGTCATGACTATCCTTCGAGATGATCTCAAAATAAGAAACTTTCCTGATAATGTATTATCACAACCTCGGCCCGTTGATATGTGCCATGCTTTTTCCGGCGCTCCATGCCAGAGCAAGAGACGATAGCATAGACCGGTTTACCGGAACGGAGCCAAACATCCCTAAATAACGAAACTTTTTAAAGCCAACCATAACTTACAAAGTATTTGGCACGATCTGGATCCGGTTAGACTTGACTTTGTAGAAGGCGTCCAAAAGTTCAGCAAGGTTCTTGCGTTCGGTAAGATTGATGATAGTAGCCTCTCGCATCGAGATCGTGTTGCCTGCTAACAAAAGGTTTTATTTGGGAACTGTGAGAAATACCTGGTTCATCATCCGCCTCGCCGACAACAACCTCCCGCCGACGCAGAGGGATACCATAGAATTCGTACGGCCCTTGGACATAGCAACCCATCACTTGGCAATTGACCGTACCATCCGCATTAAAATAACTGCAAAGCAAATAAAGGAAGAATGTAGGCTAACCCGTTTTTCTTCAAATATGCTAGATCAATGTGCGGGATCTGGAACTCCTTGATGGCTGGGTCGTACTCCCACCTAGGCAAAAATTAGTATGTACTAGGAAACAAAACATACTTCTTGTACTGATCATCGCTGGCCATCTCCATGCCACCCTCATCGACCAACTCAGTTTCCCAGTTTTCCGGAAATGATGCGACACGATAGGGCATGTTCTTAAAGCAAGAGTTTCTGAAGGAGAACGTCTTCTATACCTGATCCCTTGGCGGCGAAATCTCTTCAGCCATATAACTGTTAAAAAGTGCATTTTGTTCAACCTAAAGTTAAAATCCAGGGTCCGCATAAAATCACAATACAGTTTCCACACATCGGGTAGCGAACAGGGTTGCCATATCAACATCGCTGTCCGCTTCTTTGAGTTCGTTGAATCCGGCCAGTTCAACTATGTATGGAACCGCATAGTCGTGGTGTGCCTTCGTGCTTCGAATCAAGGAAACCTAAACAGACAGTTTCGAAATCGGGTACTGATGTTACTCTGAAGTAGGAAAATTCGCGCACAATCTCCCGGAAACATTCGACTTGTTCCATCGTCCAGTATCGATCAGCGGCAAACTAAAAAAAATGAAGTTTAGCAAAAATGCGACCTACCATATCATTGACCGGATAAACGCCGCCCAGGCTACAATATATCACCTGCCAAGGGTGATAGTAGAACTCGGGCTAAAAATATGAATTAAAAAGCGGAGGTCGATACCGGCATGATGGCAAGGCACTCCGGGGGGACCCATTCCATAACGCCTTGATCAATATAGATGATTAGCGCCCGTCTCAAATGATCGTCTAGCTAAAAAGGCCGTAGAGCAATGAAAAAGATCGTCGTTTCTACCCTAATAATGCGAGCTCTTCCGTATCGACGTTGCGGCACCTCATTTCCACCATCATCTTGGCGCGTGCGTGATTCCAACGGGCCCATACAGTAACGGTTCTTCAGCTCCGCCAAGGATCCATATTGGAGCGGGCGCAGTTTGGCACTAAGAAAGGCTTACATGGGACGATACAGAAAAATTACCTTGATGGTTCTTCTAAAATCAGCTGGTTTGTGATATGATTGTAGGGTCGGGTCCAGAAACAGGAAGGCGTCTCTACGTGCGAAACTTCAACGAACGCCTGGCCCATCAGCGGCATATGATGGATCTAAGCAACAACGTTAGCAAAAGAACAATTTCCGCGCAATGCACTCAAATACTAAAGTATACGAACTTGAAACAGCCAAAATAATCGTAAAGATTACCTTATTGAACTGCTCCCCGTTCCGGAACATCGTCGGCGGCGCTTTCGACCGGTCCAAAGTTGGACTGGAGTCCCGGCGAAAGGCACTCATGGCCCTGAAAACAGATAACGTTTCTCGATCCTGAATAGGTATTGCAGAAAACAAAGGAAGGGGTTTTCAAAACAAAAAGAAAAATCGTGCTGCCGGGCGCCCGAATTGAATCGCGTAAGGTATGGAATTGCATCGCGTAAGCAAACGCTCGACTGGGCACACATCGAAAGAGAGGAAAGGCTCCTAAAAAACTACTAAGAACTTTTCAAGAAAATTACAAGAAAAAATCTGGAAATCGTCGTAAAATCCCTCGCTAGAAATTAGAGAAAAGCGAATGCCGGTCCGGGAAGCCTACGTTCCGTGGAATTCCTCTTTACGGAAGTATAGATAGTAACTTCGCGTTTTTAAAGGGATGCCGACGGCATAGACAATCGATTACGCGCGGAAAAGAAAATGTCTCTGCGCCTCTCCCCTGGGCGCGCTCTCTCCCCTGTTGGCTACTTGCCAATTTGTTGATGGGGGGGATCGACACATGCCGTCGGCAGCCCTTTAATGCCGTTGCGGAAAAGTTGTAAATTTTTCAGTGCGCGGTTTTTTTCTGAAAAGACTGCTTTAGTTTTAGTCAAACGCAAATATTTCGTGTAGCTTTATACGCAAAAATAGAAAGTATAGGTAATAGCGGTTCAAGTCGCCACTAAAAGCTAGTTTTCGATACCTGAAAATTTGTAGGCTATCCGAGAATCAAAAATCCAAAATGGTGGATTTTTAGTCCAGCGTCGATGGCGAAACGAAACCAACCAAGGTGCAGAAACCGGGGTGATACCAGGCAATATCGATAGAAATGCAATGTGTGGCGCAAATCAGGTGCAAAACAATAGAACAACACACAAATACAAAACTTTTTATTCAGCGAAGGCAATCGGCGACGGGGTCATTCAGGGGTTGTACTCGATCGGGAGGTTCTTGCGGCGCACCATGCCGTCGCCCTGGAACCACTCGCGACGGAACTGCTTGGCGGCGCCGTCGGGGGTGTTGGTCCACTCGATGGTCACGCGGTCGTTGTTGGTGTCCTCAGCGCCGAACTGGAACGAGTCGCAGGAGACGGCAACCTGAAAAAGTGGGAATTAGACGATGAACATAATTATCGAGGCGTTCAAAACGTTAAAAACCCACCAGAACCTGCTCCTTGGGGTCGAGGACACCGCACGGCGGGTCGACACCGAGGCGCTTCATGTTGGTGGTCTTGAAAGCCCATCCGATGCGACGGCCGCCCGAGTTGATGACCTTGATGTGGTACGTGTGCTTGTCGTCGTACGGGGCGTTGAAGACGATCTTCGTGCCGGGCTGGGTGGTGATATCACCGGGGGCGACGGATTGAGCCATTTCGCGATTCGAGCGTTTGGATAACTGGTGCCGGGGGTCGGTCTGTTTTATACCAGCGAACCTATGTAAATCGATTGAATTAAATGAGCTACTTCCGAATTTTGGTTGCAGCTATGTAAATGTCGTAGAATTTTTGGGTGCTGGACTGCTAGCGGGGGAGCTAATTTTTCCCAGCGACGCTTTACGGTCCCATAACATAATATAATCCATTTTTATAGCGTTTTACACAGTTTTTAGATATAAAAGCATAAAAATTTGCAACAATTTTTTGACTATTTCGCCAAAAATGTATGAAAAGGACCAAAAAAGGGCAAATTTTCGAATTTTCAAAAATGTTTAAGATATCTTTTGTAACTTTCTAGCAATCAAAAACTACGAAAAAACGGATTTGTCTTTTTTTTGGTTACAGGAAAATTGGCTGTAGTGTTATTTTTTATACTTTTTAGGTTTTAGTTTTTTACGTGCGTGACAAAATGCGTTCTTGAGTCACGACGCAAGAACTCGGGTAGAGATCTGATGAAAGCCCTGTTTTAGTTTTCTGGTATGTTTAGGATTTTGCGCAATAAGGTTTAGTTGTATTGTATATTTTTTGGGGTTTAGTTTCTACGCCCGCTACAACAACGTATGCGTCACGGCGCGAGAATTCGTGTATCACGTCCAGCGGGTGCCGATCACCTTTCGCCCAGAGATCTACGGCCTCCACTGAATCATCCAACCGGCCTGAACTTTGTTCGACCTTGTTTTCAGCTTCCTCCCAGACTAATTGGCGCCCGGAAAAAACCCGGGGTGCCCTTTTCTCTAAACATGCCGACGGGCCTGTTTGCTCCGTCTGGCCCCCCCGGGGCATGAAAGCAGCCTTGTTGATGTTTATGCGAATGAGCAGGACCCCCCCAAGACACGCCCACCACCACAGACAAGCCTAATTTTTTGGCCTCTTCGAATCGGGCGACCTTTGATCGGCCACGTGGGGCGGATAGACGGACGGACATTACGGGTAGACAAAAGAGGAAAAGGGTGGATGGTCCGAGGATGATATTGTTTTCTTTCTTCCCGGCACTGGGGCTGGGTGGTGTCGTCGGGGTAAACAGCATGCAAAGTGCAAGTTTTTCTCGGGCTCCCCTCCCGGCCCGCCCCTCCACTTATATAAAAGAAGAGATCCGGGGAGGCTGAGCAGCAACCAGGGCACGATGATACCTTACCATTCCCGGCAACATCATCTTGATCCCCCGGCCGGTTTTTCCTCTTGGTCAACAACAACTTTTGGCGACGTTGATCTTTCTTTATTTTTTAGTCTTTTGTTTGAGGGTTAAATTTTTGCTTTACTATCTTCTTTATACTTCCTGCACCTTCTTATCGTTCTTGCTTTTCTAGGTTTTACACATTCTTAACCTATTGCTATAAATTTAGATTGTTTAGACTCTAAACTTTTCAACTTTAGACAGTTCTAGACAAACTTTCGAGTCTTCCACATTGCAACGTAGCCTTCTAAATATATATTTCTTGTAGCTTCCAAGCTTCTAAACCTTCATAATTGAAAAATCTGCTCGTTTTTTAGATCACTCTCCTTCCAACAATTCCAACCGACCGAACCGGTTCCGATTTCCGCAAAAATGGCCCATTTTTCGTGACTCCCTCCAAAAGCCCATCACTGCCATATCCATTGCCATAACCCATCGCCGGATTCGGCATCCACCCGCCGATTTTCCACCAATTTCCCCGCTCTCGGCCCACCCGAAAATTGGCTGCCCATCCGTGAACCCGCTTCCCGTTTTATGGGCTTGTTTTTCAACTCTCGGGTTTTCATTCTATTTCCCATTGTTTTCTCTTCTAAATCCATATTTCTCAACATTCTAAACATCCATTTTCAGAAAACAAATCCCCTACAAAAATGCTCGTTCTGAGGATATCCGTGGCCGCGCTGGCCCTGGTTTTGATTAGCGCCTACCCGGTGAGTTTTTAGAAAAACTTCTACCGACTTAATAAGTTGTCCTTTATATTTCCTGTATTTAAACTCTATTTTTCAGGCTGACGTGAAAGACATGAAGGCGTCCGCACAAAAAGCCGCCGACCGCGTCGCGCAAGCCGCCAACGATGCCGCCGCCACCGCCACCTCCCAGACAGTTGGTGAGTAAATTCTAGGTTTTTCATCACGATAACTTCAGTATTACCCCAAAAAATGCATAGCAAAAGCTACATTGTCACCAAGGACGGCGAGATTTTGGACGAAATTGTACCGCAGGGTGGGGAAGAGAGCGCGGTTTTTACTTCTTTTTTTTGCCAGCACCAAGCAGCCTGGGGTTGTTTAAATTTACGAAAAAAATGAAGCTCTCATTTGCTTTCACGACCCTTATTTGCTTGCCTCGCTTTCAGTTGACCCGTTGACCGGAGATGCGCAGCACAAGTACGAGCATGAGCCCGACAACATGCCGAAAGGTAAGGTCCCCGAGCCCACGGCCCCCATCCTTTTGTTTTCTCTTTCAGAGGTGAAGCCCATGGGCGCCACATCCGTCGGTGAGCCGAAAAATCGTAGCAAACGAGGTTAACATTTTGATTTATTAGGTCGTGGAGCACACAGGGCCGGAGCCTCATCTTCTGAATCAGGTCTAGAGCGTTGGCAATGCGTGAAAACACAGTGTGCGCTGAAAAGCAATTTGCGAATAATTAGCAGTTGCTCGAGCAGTTATTAGCTTGAATCTAGGCTAAACCTTCGCAAATTGACCTTACTCTAAAAGCATGTTCCATTTAATAGTTTTAATGAAAAGAAACAGCCCAGATACTCGGCTCACCTTTTTTCGCCTGCTATATTTTTTACTTTTATCTGTTGGCATGGAGTGTTAACTTTATTTGACTCTTTTCAACAATATTTTTAGCCGAAACTACCGTCGAGAAGAAGTTCGAGGAGGGCAAGGCTAAAGGACGTAAGTTGTTATTGATATTTTAGCTTTGGTTGACAGAAATTTTAGCAATATCTTTTATTTGTTCATTTTCAGGATATGCTGCTGAGGACGCCAAGGAGGAGTTGAGCAATGCCGGAGGTTTGTAGAAGAACAGGCGTTGATTAGTCACTAAAAACCTAAATATTTTAAAACCTTTTAAAGTGAGCTGGTCCCTTTTGGCCTAAAATCCTGCCCCGAAAACAGCGCCCATCCCCTCGGTACTTCTTGGCAACAAAAGCTGTTGATCGGCACGTTTTGACTCGAAACAACCAATCATCCATCCTCTAGGCGTCAACATGGCCCGAAGGGCAACTGTTCATCTCCCACGAACCCCCGAACCCCCCGGGGCGAATAATAATAGTACCTCCCCCTGCCTCATTCTGGAAAAGCCTGCCCTTTTTGTTATTCGCTAAAGTGCAACTGGGGGTATATTCGCACCAGCCGGCCCACATACTCACCATGAATCTGCTAGGTTGGGAAATTTTTTTCAGCCGCTAATGTCTAGCCCAATGGATCACGAGGATATTGGTAGTTTTCCTGGGTCGTTATTTTTAATTGGTTGTTTACTTTTTGGTAGAAAATAAAGGTTGTTTAGCGTCAACTTTGGGCCAGTTTTGAGAAATCCATAAAATGTTTTCCAATTCCGCGACTTTTATAAAATACTTTCGACGTTTAGCTATTAAAAAAACTAATCTTCGCTAAAAAACATAATTAGCGCGTTCCACTAAAGTAAACTGGGCAACTTTTAGAAAGCTTCTAGGCGATAGCTTCCAATCAACTTTTAGCTCTATAAAAGACAATGAAAACCAAATAACAAAACTAGAAATTCAAAACGTCTGATTAAGAGCTTATAGGCCATTTCTAATAAACTTTTAGCCCTCTAAAACCCAATCAAACCAAACAATAAAAATAAAAAAATCCGAAACTTGGGGCAACTTTTAGCAAATCCATTTTCCAGAGCGCGTCAAGGAGGGAGCCCGCGAAGGAGCGCAATGGGCCGGCGAGAAGGTCGAGGGAGCCAAGCGTAAGTGCCATTTTTCGATTCGAATCCTTTTTTCTGTTTCAGAATCCGTGAAGCAGGGAGCCCAGGCCGTTGGAGAGACCGTTGGCGAGGGTGTTGGTCAGTTTTTACAACTTTTATGATTTTTTTCTAGACTAAAATCTGCTTTAATGCTGCTTTTAAGACGCAATTTTTCAGAGACCGTCAAGGAGGGAGCCAAGGATGGAGCCGAGGCTGTCGCCAGGAAGGCCGGAGAAGCTGGAGGTCAGTCTAAACATCTATAAACCTGGAAATTCGGCCTAAAACCTTTTTCCCCATTCTTCAAAATCTTCTAGGATTTACCGCCGGACTTCTCCGCGGAAAAAGGGAGACGAGAGGTTAATAAAAACACCCCAAAAAACATTATGCTTTCCACACCACCTCACCATTTTTTATAAAAATTTAGCCAGCAAAGGCCAATAAAGTTCAGCTTAATTTATATTTTTTTTAATTAATACTGGCGATCAAGCAAAAAAATACTTTAACTTTACAGCAATTCCTCTAGTCGCTTCCCCACGGGTCGTAGCCTAATCCCACGCAATAAAGATACAAAAACTAAATTATTAATGGTTATCCATCACCGAATTAAAGGCGGCTTTACTAACCTCACATATTTGCTAAAACGCGGGTGTAACCGATTACGTGGTGAAATTTTAGAAACCGTCGCTCACTCGGCCAAGGAAGGATACGAAGAGGGCAAGGAAGCTGCTGGTGAGTGGATTTTAACTTTTAGAACTTTTTCTTCTTTAGCAAGAATTTTTAGCATCTAAAAACCAATTTATAGAAACCTTCGGCGAAACTGTGAAGGACGGCTTCATGACCGGTGTCAACGCTGTCGGAAGCGCAATCGGTACGTTACGCTCCTTTGGACTCGCTCCTAAAATAAAGGTTATTTGATTAACTAAACTTTATTAGGCTCTGCCGCTGGCGCCATTGGAGGCCTGTTCGGTAAAGATTTGCTCAATTTTCTACTTGTTTAATTTTAACTTTCAGTCTGTCCCCCTTTAACTCGCATGCCTTTAGATAGCATTTCATGCTTAAAAATTATGTTATCAATTTCAGGAGGAGCCGCTGAGGCCGTGAAAGAGGGCGCCGAGGCCGGAGCTGAGGCCGTTGGTACGTTTTTGAGGGTTACGGTGGATAGGGCGCTTTCTAAAGTAAAGTTTTCGATTTTTTGCGCTATGGCAAGCTAGCAAAGATCGTTAGGGAATTACTGGAAACGTATAAACTTTTTAAATTCTTATTGTTCAGCCACCGCCGCCACCGTAGTCAAGGACGGAGCCGTTGAGGGCGCGAAGGTTGCCGGCGAGACCGCTGGTGAGTTTTATACTGGAGCGTATCGTAGCCATCGTAGCGGCAACCTTCGACCCTAAAACATGCTCCTTTTCAGCCAAGGGAGCCGGAGCCGTCGTTGGAGTTGCCCAGAATGCCGGTGAGGCCGTCGTTGATGGCGCCAAGGCCGTTGGAGAGACTGTTGGTAGGTCGCGCTTTAGAAAACAGCTAACTTTCCAAATTTTTTAGCTGATGGAGCCAAGGCCGCCGGACACGGAGTTGGTAAGGAGTTTTACAAGATTGATTTTGCTAATATAGTTAGAAACTATCTATAGTTACAGCTTACTGTATAAACGAACTTGTAGTTTCGCATTTTAGAATCGCTTGATAGGCTTAATAGTCTGTATTTAGAGATTTACAAAAGCAATTTTAGATCCTACTAACAAAATTAGATCTTTAGATTTACCTATAATGTTGTAAATATGTCTTTTTGGGAGCTTTGGGTAGGCTAGCAGGGATCTTTGGGGAAAATTATCTACCATTAGTGACTTGTCTAAAGATGGCTAGCTAGCAGAGATTCCTTGGGAAATTTCTACTTATCCTAGCTTCCGGGAGGGGTTTTAAAGAATAAAGTTATCGAATTTTATAATTTAATCACTTCTTATTCATAACTCGGGCAAGCTAGCAGAGATCCTTTGGGAAAGGCCATCAGCACCACCCATTTGATCATCTTCTTAACGTTGGAGACGCACAAAAACACCCAAACCCCGTCCTATCCCCCAATTTAGCCAAGGGTGCCGGTGTCGCAGTTGGTGTTGCCCAGAATGCGGGCCAAGCCGTTGTTGAGGGCGCCAAGGCCGTCGGCGAGGGCATCGGTACGCCGCGTGCCTATGTACACCGTCCCCAAAAATTATCCGTTTTTCTGGCTAACCCTAAGGAGCATGACCCTGACGGCATGGTGTGAAGCGGAATGCGCGGAATTGAGAAATGATGTCGCGGGCTTAAAATATGCCCCTATTTTCAGCCAAGGGAGCCGGAGCCGTGGTAGGAGCTGCTCAGGATGCCGGTGAGGCTGTTGTTGATGGAGCCAAGGCCGCCGGAGACGCCGTTGTGTACGGTGCCAAGAAGGCCGGACAGGGCGTTGGTCAGTTTTTTCCCGAGATCTATCTCTTCTCTCGCTCTCTCTCTCTCTCTCTCTCTCTCTCTCTCTCTCTCCCTCGCAGTTCCGAATGAAGCTCGCTACCTCTCCCGCACTCTCAATCTCATGCTCAATTTCTCTGGCTTTCTCTCTTTCTCTCTCTCATTCATCTCTCTTTTCAGCTGAGGGAGCCGGAGCCGCCGCTGGATTCGTTGTGCGAACAGGCGAGGGAGCCGTCGACGTCGCCAAGGATGCCGGTGAACACGTTGCCGAGGGAGCCAAGACGGTCGCCCATGGAGCCGGTAGGTGGCAGGCAGACTAGCAGAGGGCCTTACGGAATGAAGGAACCTAAGCTCGTCTTTTCAGCCAAGGGCGCCGGAGCCGTCGTGGAGACCGCATCGCAGGGCGCCGAGGTCGTCGCTGATGGCGCGAAGGCCGCTGGCCGTGGAGTCGGTAAGTAACGGTGTCTATAGCTTCGGGGTTTTAAGACTTCAGAAATATTTTTACACTGTTTTGAGCGCTTTTTAATATAGCCTGGGGGCTTTAGCGCACGGCGCCAAAGTGATGGGGGACGCGGCCGAGGAGGGCGGCCAGCTCATCGTCGCCGGGGGCAAAAAGGCGGTAGAGGGCGTCGGTGAGTCGTCGTGAGAGTGTGGTGCTTCTAAATCCGGGAAAAGCTGGGTGGAATCCACTGGAAAGCGGGTGGACTACGGTCATATGGGCACATTTCAGCGTATGGTGCTGGAGTCGTTGGAGGAGCCGTCGCGAAGACTGGTGAGGGAATCGTTGAGACTGGGCGTGACGCGAAGAATGCTGTCGGTAAGTATTTTGATAGTTTTCTTCGAAAAATATACGTTAAAAATAGATACATTTGTCTTGAATTCCTTTTTATAGATAATATAGTTTAAAATTTATGTAAGTCCAGTTAAAAACCGCCTAATTTTTCCTCTGAGCAAAAAATACCTAGCATAACGTAATATTAAGTGTTTAAATAGTGTTTTTTCACTTTAAATAGTTTCAATACGCGAGAAAAAGCAACATTTTGTAAGTTTTTTCGAAAATCGACCACTTTAGCTCGGAAAATCAGTGATTTTTGCATTTTGTCGATTTTTCTAAAGTTTTTGCGTTTAAGAATAATTAAAACAAGAATTTTGCTGCTAAAACACTTTTAGAAGTTCATTTTATGCCCTTCTATCTCATGATAACCCTAAAAACACGCACTTTCCAGGCCGGGGCATCGAGAACACCGGCGAGGCCATCCAGGACTAATTTATCGTCCGCCTAGCCACAAACAACAACATGACATACCACCCACCCGACAACGAGTATCCCCTGTACATACCATCCCAGTGCTCAGCTTTAATTATTTTTCCCCCATTCACCGAAAAAAAACACTGAAAATCCTCCCCCAAAAAAATCATTTGCACCGATTGTACCCGATAATAAACGATTTTTGAGAGAGAACTCGCCAATTTGCAGAGTACGCTGTTACAGAGAACGGGCACTCGTGAGGGCTTATCGGGAATGGTTGGCGACCTGAAAAGCCGGACTTATCTTGCGGGGCTTTAGACGAAGCCGGCGGAGTGTGACTCAATGTTTTGGTCATCTTCAAAGGGATTGGATCAAGCAAAGCCTTAGGCTTAGGCTCAGGCTTAGGTTGGGCTTAGGTTTGGCCTTAGGCTTTGGCTTAGGATAGGCTCAGGCTTAAGCTTAGGCTCTGGTTCGGCCTAGAATTAGGTTTATACTTAGACTTAGGCTTCGCCAGGCTTGTGATGTGATTTTGAGAACATTGCCAAGGCTATACTAGCAACTCCAGAACTCCGGATATGCCCGAATATGACCGTTCTGCTGGAAAATAAGCGCCTGGCGCTAGCTGGTTATATACATTCACATCCGGCGGCTGGTTAGCCAACTCTTTTTGGGAGTGATGATGCCATAAGGTCAATTAATTAAAAGCATAACTCGGGCTCGCGTCGCTGCGCTTATCAAACCGAACCGTTCGGCCCCATGAAGCCGCTTTTATCTCGCCCTGCTGCAGTTTTTTGGAAAAACATGCCCAGTTAAGTCGACGGGAATTAGCAAAAAATGAGCTCACAGTTTAATTTGACAGGCAGAGTTGACTTAAAAATATATGTTTCACTTCTGCGACGCACAACGTATTAACTCTTATCTGTTTTACGGCGTAGTATGATGTGCGCCATTTTTTGTCCAGAAATAATTTATCTTTTTCCCGGGTACCACACAGTTTCATCAAGCCTAAAGCGGGGTCGCCAAAGAGCGCCCGGGCGATATGCTATGAGAAAATTACACAATGCCCACAGAAACTAATAGTAAACAAAGGAGAAGGATAAAGGGATTTGCAAGTGTGTCCGAATATTTTTGAGGAAACCTGTACTCGGTATCAATCATCATGTGGTGTGGCCAAAGAGCGTCGATCAGCGATGACGTGGGCTTCGAGCAGCCCGGCAGTGGCTCCCGGTCTTCGTAGTAGTTGTCGATGTCATTACATCTGTCACCATGACAGCAGCATATTTGCAACTTATATCGACCAGTCGTCGTGTCCTCGCATGTTTCATTCGAGATACGCTGGAAAAATGGCTATATTGCCATTCATAAATCTTTAGTATGCGACTCGGCTGAACTCCAGATACCCCCCCCCCCCCCCCCCTTCCGCCGGCACCCAACTTTTGTATCTCGGCTCCCTGTTCATCTACAGGTGTGTAAATAAACCAAAATGGTCGTCTTGCTCTGGCGAGTATTTTGGTATACTTTACACACATGTAGATGAACAGGGAGCCGAGATACAAAAGTTGGGGGCCGGCTGGGGGGGGGGGTATCTGGAGTCTTACCTGCTACTCACTAATGCTTAATTTTACCCTGTGAATATGGCAGTACATCGCGGCGCATCCCTGGTGATGACGTACAACGGTCTGCGTGCAACTGTCAAAAGCAGCAACCAACTCACAGCCACGCGAGCAAAGCTTCAAGCCCTTGTTGGCGCCATGGCAAACCGTCTTTTCCCCGTTGGCTAGCGGTAGTACCAAGAATGGCAACCTAGGAAAATTGTATGATATTGAGAGCACATGAAAGGGAACACATCTTAATTAGATACTTACAACAATATTGCGTAGTAGAATTTCATCACGAGTTGACTGATTAAGTATTGCGGTCAGGTTTTAGGGGCCAGCGCCTATTTCTCAGAGCCAACCTTATATATGGTATGGTTATATATTCTTACCACTGAAAACGTGACCTGGCGAGATAAAACGAAAATGTGTCATGATAAGGCGCCAGTCGATGAGGGCATAATATGCACGTGGTTTGTACCGACTCCGACTTCTTGAGGTCGACTCCCCATCGTCGACTTCCGCCGGGTTTGAAGAAGCTGCAGCAAATGGGAACCGCTGAGTCGGTCAGCCGACGGATAACATCCTCGTTTGTATTTTTTCACTTTTATCTGTTCTAGTGTATGATGTGTGCTAAATTTGTCGAGAAACAATTTATCCTTTTCGGGCTACTCGTCATCAAGAAGGAATTGTGGTGGCCAAACGTTACTCAGCACATTGTGCTTCGGGCAGCCGGGAAGCGGCTCCCGATCTTCATAGTAGTTGCGGATGTCGTTACATCTATGGCCCTGACAGCAGCACCAGCGTAATTTGTATCGACCATTTGCGCCGCTCGTCGTCTCCCCGCAGGTCTCATCCGAGAATAGCTGGAAAAATTAGCCTAAAGCTATTGATACGGCCGCAGTATGCTATTCACTAACGCTTGGCACATTACCTTGCGAACATAGCATTTCGTCCCGGCACAACCTTGGCTATGGTGGACAACGGTCTGCGTGCACTTGTCAAAAGCGGCAATCAGCTCGCAACCGTGCGCGCAAACCTTGAGGCCCCCGTCGCGGTCCAAACAAATGCTCTTTTTACCGCTGGCTAGCGGTAATACCAGGAATGGCATCCTAAAAAAATTATGCTATGTACAAGAGTAGACTGTAGGTACTTACAACAACACGGCGTCGTAGAATTTCATAGCTATAGGCGTCTTGAAGTCGATAGCGGTCGTGGAATGCGGGGAAATGTCAGCTTTTATCAGCTGTGGCTTCTGCTGCATCGGGTCAAGCTTATATACACGATATTCTTACCACTGAAAAATGACCTCGGGAGGGTAATAGAACGGAAATTTGTCATGATAAGGCCCAGGTCGATGAAGACATAATATTCGGGTTCTGTGGAGGCGTTGTAGCGTCGAAACAGGCTCGATGACATTGGTACCGAACCAATGAAAATTCTATCCTTGGTGCTAATGCACTTGGGGGGGGTAGTCCGGATTTTGACTTCAAGATGCTCGAAATGCCGTTGTGTAAACCCGAAGTCTCCGAAAAAAACTAAGCCAAGCCCAAGCCCAGGCTTAGCTTCTTACAAACGAAGTTCAAGCTTACCTTGAGCCAAGCTAAGCTTACAAGTTAGCGCTAAATGACCCGGTTTTGACCTCCTGAGGCAATTTAAAGCTCAAGTTAAGAGTAGCTTGGGCTTAAGCGTAAGCTAAGCCAAGGCTAAGCTTAGTTAAAACCCCCATGATGGGCTGAGTGAATCACGCGACACAAAAACAACGTATTCTTACGCATTTTTATGACGATCGGTCAGTAATTGAGCTACTAGCCTTCATCCGATAAGGGTTGCATATTTTACTGCCAAAAGGAGGGTATTAGTTTCAATTCGTCAGCTGTACGAAACCGGAAACTACCACTTGAGATGAAGAACTTTTTGGCGCTAGGGTGAGTGAATTTTGACACTAGAGTAGCTTACCAGTAGGTGATCGACTAAGGTCACGAACCCTAGTTTTAGCGTCGTGGTCTGCTTTTTGGTGTCTTCAGTAAGCTGTACGTGGTGTTATGAAGATCCGAAGACCGTAACGTTCTGTCCGTTTGGGTGTCATATCGGAATGGCCTACGATAGATGCTCTGAGGGTGTCGTCGTGTTGCAGCTTGGATGCGCGGGATTGGGATGTCTGATTCAAAAGGTACGATGCCATGAAAAGAAAAGAACGGCGCCTTGAACCAGGACACGTACCAGGAATATCAAGCTTTCCTGACAATTATCTTTAGTCGCTCGGGGTGAAAACATGCCTTGCGACGACGAGCGGTTCCGATGACCGGTACATCGTACGAGGATGCTGCTGTGTAGGATCAAGATGTAACGACCCCAGCGAATATTTTGACGGCCCCGTAGTTACGCATCCGAAGCCTGGATGCTCTACGCCAAGGCGAGGCGCGATATTGTTTGGAATGGTTTGGCCACCGCAATTTACTAAGGACCGGAAATGAAGCATTTAATACCAGCCGCTTCCTGGACTTCGGGATACCCCCCTGTGCGCTCCCTCCCCTTCGCCGAAACGCGCGCGCCACCTGGCTCACTATGTCCAAAATCACCCCGACCTCCGTCCCCACCCCTTTTACTTAGGAAAAAACTTTCAAGGTTAATTTTAATAATTTAAACAAAAACTTTCTCGTAATTTTTTTTAGCAGTTTGGGGGTTTCTGACCATGCTCTATCCGAATCCGAAGAGACCTAAGCTCTAGCTCCTTTCCCCTTCGAGTTGAATTCGGGACATGACGGACAGACGGACAGACAGACACCTCAAGAAAATTATTATAGTAGATACTACACTGTATTACCTTGTAAGTGCGTTGTACCGATTCATGATATTGTCTTTGTATGCGTCAACGTTGTAAGGCATTAAATTTGTGCTAGGACATTGTGCGATAAACGATAAAGTATCAAGTACACAATATATAATTTGCATGATCAAACTGTGGTTTTGACCTTTTGTGGCAGATCCCTACTGGTCCTCCATGTCGGTTTGTTTAGTTTAATATTCTGTTTTATGTACTAAAATCTGTCTTGGACTGTATAAGACCTCCACGTGGCTTCGATTGGCTAGTCACCGGCAAAACATTCGAAAAAAATGACGCCAGTAAACGAAGTCGGTTCCAACCCGGTCTTCTGCAGATAAGGAGCTGGCTGCACTGCGGCGTTATTTTGAAAAAAGCTGGTCTATCTAAGCCAATAATAAGCCCGGGCTTTTGTCTGCTGTATAAAGTGTAAAATGTGCTCATCATAAGTGTACTGTTTCTACACTTATCGTATTATACTGTTTAATGCAAGGGATTTTCGTGATTTCCCCTTCCACCGTCAGAATCTACTTCGGAAGGGTCAGCATTGGCAGAATTAAAGGGATGCCGACGGCATGGTCAATCGGTTACGCGCGGAAAAGAAAATGTCTCTGCGCCTCTCCCCAGGCCGCGCTATCTCCCCTGTTGGCTACTTGCCAATTTGTTGATGAGGGGGGATCGACACATGCCGTCGGCAGCCCTTTAATAAGTCGTAAACTGGGCTGATCGAGCGATACCTTACCATTATATGCTCTCGAATTTTATAAATTTTTCCATTTTCTTTTTCCCAGCGCCAGAATATCTTTTAACGTTCAAGCGTCCGCTCTTTTGCAGGGAGACAGGCTGATAGATAAGCTTTGACTGCAGTACTTGGCTTCACGGCTGTTCTGACGCTAATCATTTCTTTGCCCCAGCGGCTACGAATTTTATACGGTCGAGATAGATGGGAGTCTACTATATAATACTGTTGTAAGTTTTCTTAATTGTATATAGGATACGGCTTTATTGGAGCAGGCGATAAAAGTGACATCACTTTGCTCAGATAAAGCCGTCAAATTATGAGCCCAAAAAGGCAAAATCTGAAGAACACAAAAAATTACTTCATCGATTGGTTACGGTTATAAACTGTTTACTATGTATACTAACTCGTCTTACAGGCTAACAATCAGCTTCCCGCTAACCAACTGCTGGTTCTTCGGCTACTCGCGAGTGACAAAATGCCTTGACGACGACTTGGGGGAGGTCACCTGCTCGGGCGGCTGCTTCATCGGTACCGCTTTCGATAATTGTACGCAGACGGTTGCGTGGCGGAGCCTAGGATGTGGAGGGTTCAAATGCGGCCTGTATCGGGTATGACACGTTTTAACGCCTTTTCAACTCATCCTCCAGTTGCTTTCCAACCAGCCGTGCTGGCAGACGACGAGCGGAGGCCGGTACACGGTGCAGGGATGTTGTTGTGTGGGGGATTACTGTAACAATCCGAAGAAGTACTATCAGTCTAAACAACCAATGCCTGGATGCCCTGTGGAAGATGTGCGCGACGTGCTCCTGGGCGTGTTTTGGCCTCCCCACTGTTTTTCGTGATAACCCAGATACGGAAATGACAGCTACGAATGATCTGATATTACGTCCGGTCTACGCTCTCGTAGCGGACAGCTTAATCTGTGAACTGAACGTTATCTGGTGTGTACATTTACGTTTTTGATGTTCCGTTTTTTCATGCTATTCTACTGTACATAAACCATTTTTCTTTGTGATGTGCATTGTTCCGGTTTTATTTCTATACCAGCGCCCAAAACCCGCTTCGCGGGCCTTGGGCGCTGGATTGGGCCTTTGCATGAAAAATTTGACTTTCCGATAGCTCGGGCCCTTCGGACCCCTTCCCCCACCGACCACACACGCGCGGGCAAATGGCAAGAATGAGGAATTTGTATTTTTTCATATTATGCAAATTACCCCCAAAAATGAATAAAACCGGCTTTAACTTTGTAAACTTGTATTTTATCAAAATTCTGAAAACGCCATCGAAAAGAGGAGGGTCGATTCCGCTGAGTGACAAAAAATCAGCGCATTTTGGACACGGGAAGGCCCTCAAATCGGGCCTCGAAAGTGATATCCACACACACACACACAGATACACTCCAAAATTATATAAGGTAGGATAAAGCGGGGTTTTGAAGGCTTAAACCTGGGACCAAGCTTTGGACGAATGACAAAAGGAGAAACAAATATTAACAATGGCATAGGCATCATACTAATGCCATTATTCAGAACTTCGGAACGAGCGGAAGTGTATTCCATAATTTTTCACCACAATGAGTGATCCATATCCGGTGAGTCAGCTCTGTTTGCCAGCCTTACATTAGCTGCTTTATACAACCCCACGTGGCATCGGATCGCATGGCAAAATAACTCGTAAAATGATACAGAAAAGCAGTCGGTTGCAAGTCCAGAGGTTTGGCACAGATAAGCAGCTCGGAACGCCGCGTCAACCTGAAAAAAAATGTCATGGTTCAGGCCACATCTTCGTATAATCCGTGAAATGTCACCATCGCCCGCTCGACTGCCTTATCATTACCAAATTTTTACTTTTATGAAGTTTTCGATATTTCCTTTTTGAGTCGCCAGAATATTTTTACATATCTATATATAAGCTTACCCTGTGCTCAGCGCAAAAAGTCCGATAAGGCCACCGACTCCAGTACCCGAGCTGTTTTTCCGCTGATAAGAGCGATTCATTCTGGGCCGGACGTCGCCACATACGAATCAGGCGGACGCAAGATGATTAGCTGCAATATAATACTGTTGTAAGTATTTAGTATAAAATAAGTAATTTATCGTTTGGATTATTACATTATTTGGACCTTTATACTTTATAGGGTACTCTTGTTGGCACTACCGCTAGTCAGCGGGAATAAAACGGTTTGCTTGGACGGCGACAACGCCTTGAAGGTGTGTTCGAGTGGCTGCGAGATGATTGCTGTGTTTGACAGCTGTACGCAAACCGTCGCATATCATAGCCATGGGTGTGCGGGCCTCAAATGCTTCCTTCGCAATGTAGGGTCTTTCCGCTGCTATATCTGCTACTGACGTGGACTGAATTGCAATGCTACGATAAATTTTATAGCTTTTCACGAGCAAGGCGTGCACCCTGACGACGAGCGGTGATCGATACAACGTGCGGTGGTGCTGCTGCGAAGGGCACAGATGTAATGACGTCAGCAACTACTACAGAGCTTCAGAGCCGGAGCCCGGGTGTACGAATGTTGGTCTGTTTAGCGTAGCCGTCGGCGCTATTTGGCCACCGGACTTTTTATTTCAGCCTAGCTCATAGCTCGTGCAAACCGGGAACTTTGGGTCGCATTAACGTGCTGCGAGGCGCTCCTGAATTTTATCCACAATTTTTCTGATGTACATAGAACGCCTCCTGGCTATAGCTGATCACTTTATGTTTGTTATGATAAAACACGGGTCCAAGAACATTTATAAATTCTGAGAAATAAAGATACTATACTGATAGTTCACCACTGAAAATCGCACACGCAAAGGAATCTTATATCAAAGCGGCAATGTAATGGAAGATACCGTAGGCAAAAATGACTGCATTTTTGTTAGTAACTTTTTTTTGTGTGCAAACAGCTCAGATCTGTTTTCTAGCGCCATATAATTGGTGAAAGAGCAATCCATAAAAAACAGAAAAGCGGGTCGGCGCTGATAAGTCGAGGCCAGTCCGGGTCTTGAGCTCACGAGTACTGTTTTTGGGTTCTGTCAAGTGGCCTACGAACTCAGAGACCACCATGCGGAGCTTGGGGATTGCTTTGTAAGTTTGCGCAAGTTGCGTAAAGTCTAGATAATTAGGCATTACCCTCTCTAACCTCGTACCTCGAATTCTAAGGCATCTAAAAAATCCCCAAGGTCGTTAACATGATCAGCAATAGCAACTCATTTGCCGTTTTTTCGGAATGTTGTAATAATTGGCTTCAGGTGCGTTTTAATGCATGTGCGCCCAAGCCACGAGGTCTACTGCTACGACTCGAATATGGAGGTTACGTCATGTTGGTTCGGTTGCTACAAAGCTACCATCTATGACACCTGCACCCAAATAAAATCGCTGGGGTGCGCTGGAATTTGGTGCGGGGTACTGCGGGTGGGCTTCTATTCTAGGTTGTTTTAAGTGATTCTCCATTAAAAGATGTAATAACAACGGTTTTCACCCATTAGCGTGGACTATTCAGACGTTCACGCGAGAGCCGTGCCTACAGACGACCAGCAGAGGGGACCACATCGTGCAGGGTTGCTGTTGTGGCAGCAATCGTTGCAATTATGTAAGTATCCGCGTTTCGGGAATTCCCATAACTAAAAACTACGCCTTTCTCTCTCGCTCTCTCTCTCTCTCTCATTCTCTTTCTCGCACTCTCTCTCTCGCTCTCTCTCTATCTCTCTCTCTCTCTCTTTCACGCGCTCTCTCACCGGTAAACAGGTGTATTTGGAATGCTACATTACCGACAATAAATCTGGCCGAATTAGCGCACATCGGAACGGGGGGTAGTCCAGCCCGGTCCGATCGATAATCGCGAGAGACCACGTAATAGAAGAGGAAACTTGTCTCACTCCCTCTCTCTCTCTCTCTCCCTCTCTCTCTCTCTCTCTCTCTCTCTCTCTCCCTCCCTCTCTCTCTCTCTCTCTCTCTCCCTCTCTCTCTCCCGCCTCTGTCTACCTCTCTTGCCTCTGTCCAACTCTCTCGCTGTCTCTCTCTGTCTCGTTTCTCTCTCTTTCTCTCTCTCTCTCGCTCTCTCTCTTTCTAGCACTGTCTCTATTATGGATCAGACTTTTCGGATTTCGGAAAGAACTTGGAATAGTTCAAAAAAGACCCCCATTAAAGATGTCTCCAGCCGAGCTCTATAAGGAGCCGCTGCCATGCTGTGGACCTCGCCCCACGACGGGCAGCATCCTCACCGGAGCCGTCGGACCACCCCATTTCATGCTGGATGCCGATATCTATAATAACAATTGACCCGATGTACCGACATAGAATCTGGATTGTTTAATTACTACCGGCAGCAGCCAAAGTGAGAGTGTGACTTTCGATATCTTTGTACATATTTCGAGTGTTGTTGCTTTACAGGAACCTCCCCGGGTTTCCAAGCCGCTAAACTGGAAAATAAAGAATTGTTTATTGTTTGTGCACAAAAGATGGACGATGGGTGGGCAAGGAATCTTTTTGCTAGCCTGCCATCGAAAAAGAATAGAGGATCGACAATCGATGAGAGCAGATATTTTCGTGCGTGTGGATTAACGGCGCGGGACTGGGTATTCCAAAACACAATGGATTTAGGAGCTATGACCGGAAATCGGCTTCAGTAGAGCGGCATTTGCCGGGTGATCGCAAAAACGATCAAAGCGAGATTAACGGCGAAGGCGCCCATAAAGAACAGAATAATTTGGCATGTGGGTCGAAGGTATCGCTTTTGGAGGGAAATGGCTGCCCACAGACGAGTCCTCTCCAACGGGGAGCAACTACGATAGGCAATTCCTGGCAATGAAACTAAAATAAGAGAGACGAGACTCACCGAGCAGAACGAGGGACCAGACGGTAAGATGGAGGTAGTACGTGAAGATACTCCGTAGCGGTGTACACTGAAACCTACCGGCTCCAAGAAATTTTTGAGCTTCTAAAAGGGTCACGGCACACAACCGCCCATGGGGTCGGCCCAGTTGGTTCAAGGGAAAGGTCGTACTGTGCGTGTTTTTTTGCGCGTTGCGTGCGGGTGCGCGGAATAGCAACCGGTTTTTAGCTGCGCAGGCCTGCTTTCGCAATTGCGCGACGCGCCTATCGCACGCGTTGCGGTCTTCCCTCCTTTCCAAAGTTACCGGACGTTTTATTAGGAGCCGGGCCGCTGTGGGCAGGGGGATTTGAAAAGATAGAGTAATATAGGTTACCCCTGGATAGGGGTAACCTACAGGGCGTCCCAAGAAAGATCACCCCCCTCTAGCCGGCCGCAGTCGTGTCCGATTTTTACGATTTTGGTATCTATCGAAAGCCCTCGGACAGGCGAGTCCGGCACAATTTTGTGATTTCCAAAATTCTGAAATTTTTCTAACAATTACTACTATTTTTACGAAGCAGACGGGTTTTCTGATGTTTTTCTGACCAAGGGTTTTTTCACAAAAATCATAATTTACGGATTTTTAAGCCCTTACTGGCAGCCTAACGACAGCTTTTTGAAGAGGGTAGCGTTTAAACCAGTTAAATTGAGTTTTTGACAAAAAATCGCGTCCTTTTTGCCTGAAAAATGCCAAAAATCGAGCAAAAAATTCCGAGTTTTGGTAATCGGAGTGAGGTGCTGGACTTGGCTTTTTGAGAGATTTCGATAGTTACCTAAATCGTAAAAATCGGACACGGCTGCGGCCGGCTAGAGGGGGGTGATTTTTCTTGGGACAACCTGTATATTGATAATTTTTGGCGATACAGAGAAGTATTAAAATCACCGAGTTTGTTTGGGGCATCCAAAGATGCGCTGTGCCAAAGATGCCGGAGAGGAGAGCGATGAAGAGCAAGGCATGTGCCATCTCTTCGATAGGATGCCCTTCCGACCAATATCCTTGCCTGTATTCACATGTACACTAAATAAAGTTTTAGATCAGATCGGGTTAAAACTGTTCACATTGCCACGCAGACTAAAACTATGGCCCTTGTGTATTGCCGGGGGGAGGGGGGACAGAATTCGCGGGGGGACCGAAGTTTTTTCGGCCTAAGCCTATGTTTTTTAGATAAATAGTGGAAGTGTTTCAAAATTGTTTATAGCTATGCCTAAGCATAAAAACTTTACAAAATTTAATTAAAATTCCCCCGCGAATTCCCCGCGAATTCTCCTCCTCTCCCCCGGAATATGTACACAAGAACTAAAACTATGTGCGAATGTCGAATAAAAAAGTTTTTGAAGCACCGTTTTGACTATCTTTGAGAATACTTTGAAAGAAATTGCGCGGTTCCTATCATCATCAAAAAAAATTTGAAAACCAGATACCATTAACTCGCGAGATTCCGGATTCGTGGCCCTTCTATACCTTCCATTTTCCCTAGCGAGAAGCGCGTTGCGAGCCTGAATATGAGGTTCGTTGTTTAAAAGACTGACAGATTTTGTCGGCTGCGGGTTTTGCCATATGTTTTAAAGTGTTCGCGGGATGCAGCGCGTGCTTGCACTTTCTTTGCGCAACGGATTAAGAATCTTAATTCTCGTCAAGGGGATGAGAAAGTAACTGTTGATGCCCTTTTTCGGAAGGGGCTCAACACAGCTGGCAAATTGCCAACCTGTGGCAAACCGACGCCGCGCCCCTTTACAAGTGGCGTAGAAACGAGAAACAATTTGGGGCGGCTGACCTGTTCGGCCCTCAATTGTCGTCGTAATGCTTGGATACCATGGACGTCACCCAGTTGTTGGCCTCCATCACCACCATCACCGAATCCGGACTCCCCGGAATCCGAATCGTTCGCTTGAATTTGTCGCTCCTCTGCCGCAACGGGAATTGGGAACTGGTTACGCCAGGGAAATAATTGGAAATATTAGCAAATGTCAGCAAAATTGCAAAAATTTTAGAATCGGTGATAAGTGCTGGACTCGCCTTTACGAGAGCTTTCGATAGATACCTAAATCGTCAAAATCCGACAGGTTGGACCAGAAGGGGGGGGGGGGTGATTTTTTGGGTAACTCTAAATTTTATTTCTGCGAACGAAAGCATAAATCGAACAGATTTTTTTAAGTTTTAACGCAACTTGAGGCGCAAGGTTTGAATTGCGCTAATTGCCCAGGGCAGTCCAAAATAGCTTTAGGGCATTGTCGAGCGTGCACTTTCCCGCCATTTCATCTAGATATCTGGACACTCTTACCCCCTTCCTTTCTCTCACACATTTAATACAACCGTTTCGGGTCAATTCGTCTCTCTCGCTCTATCTCTCTCTCTCTCTCTCTCTCTCTCTCTCTCTCGATATTTCGGTTCTTTTCTTTTCTTTCTTTTTCTGTTTTCTGTTGATTATTCTTTCCTCTATCTCCGTTTATCTTTTTCTCTCTATCTCTCGCACGTTCCTTCCCGCATTCTTTCTTTTTCTCTCCCGCTCTTTCCGGACTCTCGCTGGTCCTTTCTGCCTCTCCCTCTCACTATCACGCTCTCTCACCCTCTGTCACCCTCACTCACAAGGAGTCGCTTTTAGGTGATATTGGAGTTTTTAAGCGAGACCTAGCTAGTTCGATAGAGAAAAAAAATTCTGAGCAAGATGTCGTTTTCCAAATCTGCTAACCGTGTATTGTGTTCGATAAAAACTAATTTGAAAATCATTAATTTCGCTATCATTTCTCACCTGATCCGCAGTTTTGGCTCTGGGGGTGCGCGTGAACATAGCCCCCTTCCGACCCTTGAACCACCATGATCTCGTGGCATATTGGTAGTGCACTTGCCTCATAAGTTTTATCTTTTTTTTGCCTTCGGGTTCGACTCCTGGCTAGTGGAACTCTTTTGCTTTTTGCTCTGTGATGCCAAATATGACCTCAATAGCGTTTAAAACCAAAAAGCAAAACAGCTAATCATAAAAAGTTCCGAACTCCGAGCATAAATTTTCAAAAGTTTGATAGGCGCCTGCACTATCCACTAAGCCATCATCTCATGCGGATGCTGGTTCGCATTGCTGCCTATGTCCCGGGGCTGATCCATCTGTGGCAGTGTGGCGCCGCGGAATTTTTTCATTAAAATTCATTTTTATCGAATACAATACACGGTTAGCAGATTTGGAAAACGACATCTTGCTCAGAATTTTTTTCTCTATCGAACTAGCTAGGTCTCGCTCAAAAACTCCAATATCACCTAAAAACGACTCCTTGTCAGACACATTCACGCACTCCACTGTCTCTCTCTCTCTCTCTCTCTTTCTCTCTCTCTCTCTCTCGCTCTCGCTCTCGCTCTCTCACATTCCATTGCCGGCTTCTCTTTGATCATTGCTGGGTGTTCCGCCATTTTTTCGCATTTTCAGGTAGATGTTTCTAGCTGCGTGTCGTCGTCTGCTAATTGCCGCCGCATCTTGGACAGCGCTCTTTCTCTTCATGCTCTGCAGTGACTACGTCGTTAAATATCATACTGTAAGGAGCATCTGGTGGAAATCGTTATTTTTGTTTCCTCGTTACGAACCTTGTCTTTCTTAGCAGGTAAAATGTCTTTTGGGGAGATGTTTTGGCGAAATGAAACCAAAATCGCCAGAATAATACCAGTAAAAATCGGAAATAGTGTCATTTAGCTACCTGAAAAATATTCGAGCAAGACCACGTATACAGAACTAACTTTTCCTTTAGCCAAGCCTGGAGCCATGCCATGGCGGGATCCATTTTCTGTTGCTCCTTGGCCTCGTTGCGTTTATCGTCGCCATGTCATTTGCTTTCAGTTGTAAGTATTGCCAAAGTTGACCTTTTTAAGGGTTCTTAAATATAGGGTATCCCAAACCACCCAGCCCCCCCCCCTCTCTAGCGGTCCATTCGAGTGTCAGATTTTACGATTTAAAGGGAGAAGGAAAGCCGAGTAGATGAGGAGGGCTCATCTATAATCGGCAACGAGCGAACCGGAAATGCTCATGCAAAACACTGGGTTGCACGGCAAAACTAAAGCCAGTTTTATGCTAGTTTTAACTTAAAGGGATCAGGAAGGCCCAGGAAAAATTAGCATAGAGCTTCTCTGCTACCTCCTCCCTCGCCCCCACCCTGCTCATTTTGTTGCATTAGCAGTTCCGGTTGGCTCGTTACCAATTATCGATGGCCCCTGATCCACCGGACCTTCCTAATCCCTTTAATACGACGAAATTCAACTAAAAAATCGACTGGAGTGCGGTTTCCCCCCAGCCGGCACCCATCTTTTATATCGGCTCCCTGTTGATCTACAGGTGTGTAAAATATACCAAAATACTCGCCAGAGCAAGGCGAACATTTTGGTATACTTTACACAGCTGTAGATGAACAGAGAGCCGAGATACGGTAGGCGGGGGTCGGCCGGGGGGCGGGGTAAACTGCACTCAGCCAAAAAT
Source organism: Mesorhabditis spiculigera (assembly GCA_958295435.1). Lineage (NCBI taxonomy): Eukaryota > Metazoa > Nematoda > Chromadorea > Rhabditida > Rhabditidae > Mesorhabditis > Mesorhabditis spiculigera. Next base: position 1,020,077 of record CATQJA010002657.1, read on the forward strand.
CCAAAGTCGAAGAGGCCACTTGCCACCCAGCCCAATTTAATGTAATTTTGATCTACCCATCAAGTTGAAAATGATCAGAATCAGAACCCAAAATGACATTTGGGGTGGCAGGATCGACTATGGTAATTTGGCATAATTGCACGGTGGGGTACATAGTGAGCCAAGTGACGTTCGGGGTGGGCGGTGCGGAGGAGGGGCAAAGCTGCTGTGGGCGGCTGGTAGCAACACAAAAGAGATCAACATAGAAAATCTTATTACAGGGCGTTGGCGTGAATTCATGTATACACCGGCTGACTTCAACCAATCCAACGAAGCCTATTGGATGTTTCTGGAACGAGTGTGGTATGTGATCACTTCCCGTAAAATGTATACTCTCGGATGTTTGTGTCTGTTCTTTTCATTACTCACCCTCCATCTCCGAGCGCTTGATGACAACGACGGCCCGCTTTAACAGGGCTTGCGAGCTCGGTATCTCAAAATGAAATAAATTCTATCAGATAGGCTACTTAAAATAAATTAGAACCACAAAATAACAAAGAATGGCACCATGGCAAAACACTTTAGGGTATCTGAATTTGATTTAGATGCCACGATAGCGTGCGCAATGATACTATCGTATACAAAGAGATACACGACTGTACGTAAGCGGATAATACGCTTAGAATTGCTTAGAAAAATTGGCCATCTAAGCTTAGAAATCTGCTTTAAGTTACGACGTTGTACGCTCAGCTACGATTCTGCACGCTGAGCTACGCTACTATCCGCTAATTATAGGCTACGAAACGACGCGCGCGGCTCGAAGAATGTACGTTAAGCTGTACGCTAAAATTGGATATCGAAGCCGCGTAACTTTACGGCGATTCTGGACGCTAAACTACGATACTTTACGCTGTGGTCCTGCTGACTTACTTGTTAGCTCAGGCTTAGGCTTATGAGTTTTTAACTTACAGTAGCCACAAGTTGAACTTTGCGCAACCTCCGTCCTCCTCCTCGCAACATCCATCGTAGTAGCGAAACATCGACACCTTTGGGCATCTGGGTTGGTGTTGAAGGTCGAGGCTACGGTGATGTACGCAATGATACTATAGTATACGAAAAGCTACACTGCTGAACGCTAAGTTAAGCTACTCTACGTAAATAGAAAACCCTCCTATTTAAATTTTTAGCGTTAAATAAAAGTATTCCGAAATCTTAAAAATCAACAAATCTCCCAGGAAATTCGGAAAATATACCTAAATGCCGCAATTTCCCGCGTTATTGAACGTAGGTTTTCTGAAATTTCGACATTGTGAAAATAATCCTCTGCGTTTATCCAATTTCTTAGAAACCAAAAAACTTTAGGTCAACCCCCCGGTGAATGTCATTTTTAGGGTGCCCTTGTCGTGCGGGTGTTGCCGTATGGGGGCGATTGAATTTTCGCGTGGATGTGCGCTGCCGAAAAGGGGGTATTGCGCCGGGCACTTTAGCCAATTCGGGTGGCCCATCTTGACCTTCCCCGGGAATTTGCTGCTTGCTTGTGTGTTTTAGGTGGCCAAGGGGGGCCCGCGGTGGGACGGATCTCGTCTAGTTTACGGGCCAATAAAAGTTTGTCGCACCCGCGCTCCGCGGCCAGCTTGAGCCGTGGTTTTGGTTTCTTTGCGCTGGGTTTAAAGAATTTGTCTGTTAAATTTAGGTTCCATCGAGCGTATCGTTTTGCGAATGTCGTTTGATACGCGCTCATCGTTGCGGTCAAACCGGAAATATATTACTGAAGAGGTAGGGGGCAGACATAGGCTTAGGCTTAGCCTATCTTAGGTTAGGCTTTGCTTTGGCTTAACTTAGGTTTAGCTTAGGCTTAGCTTAGGCTTTGCTTAGGATTAGCTTAGTCGTTGCTTAGGCTTAGCTTAGGATTTGCTTAGGCTTAGCTTGGGCTTAACTTAGTCCTACCTTGGGCTTAGCCAAGGCTTAGCTTAAGCTTAGCTTAGGCTTCGCTTTGGCATAGCTTAGGCTTAGCTTATGCATAGCTTAGGCATAGCTTAGGCTTGGCTTAGGCTTAGCTTAGGTTTAAGCTTAGGCTTATGCGCAGGTCAAACATCTACTATTTTGCAGATTATGACAGATGAGCACGACTCGCTCTGTCTACTGCCAGCCTCAACGCGTTGTCTATGTGCCTTGCTGACTTTGTTGTTAATTGTATCCCTATCGGCGGCTATTTTAAATTCATTACAAGGTGGGTTGCAGCTGACACATGCTTGACTACGCATGAAACACATTTACGTTCGCTTTCAGTGGCCTCCATCGGTTCAAAATCATTCTGCAAACGCCATCATGACGTCTTTCATCCGAGTTACTTGTAAGTCAGCCGTGCCTACAGCGTAAAGTATCGTAGTCTAGCGTCCAGAATCGCCGTAAAGTTACGTGGCCTAAGGTATCCAATGTTACAGCACCGTAGCCTAACGTACATTAGCATAGCGCAACGAGTCGTTTCGTAGCCTGCAATTAGCGGATAGTATCGTAGCTGAGCGTGCGGAACCGTAGCTAGTATCTTATCGTACAGCCATGTAGCTTATGGCAGATTTTCGTCATTTTAGAATTCTAAGTCCTGGAGGACAACCATGGCCGATTATTCTGTGCAGTATACTAACTTAGCGTACAGTCGTGTATCTTTTCGTAATCTAGCGTATCATTGCGTACACTACCGTAGCGTCAACGTACAACCCGAATTCAGATGCCCAAAAGAATCAATGTTTCGTTACTACGGATGTTGCGAGGAGGAGGACGGGACCCCGATGTGTTGCGCAAAATTCAAGTTATGGCTACTGTAAGTTAAAACCTCCTAAGCCTAAGTCTAAGCCTAAGCCTCACCTAATGAAAATTTTAGACTCGCGCTGGCCTGCGTCGCCGCCTCAATATTGATCGGAATCGTTTCATGTATCATCAACGTTGCATTCAAGAAACGGAAAGACGTAGAAATTGCTTAATAAACATTTTAAAACGCTTTATAACAAAAATGACCGTTAATTTGCAGAAATGAGCACAGTACAGTAACCCGTGTTGATGGCGTTAAAGGGAATTCCGAAAGAAGATTAGAGTTCAGGCTCAAGCCGTCGGGTTGAGCTTCTGGAAGAGTTTGCTCGTGTTCGGGATCGCGCTCTTCATCTCGCGCTCGCATCTAAAAGTATACGAAAATTGTTGGAGTTTTTTGAATTGTTGGAAATTGAGCTGAAAGCATTTGGTTTGTAAAATATTTTAATGCCGTAATTTTGTACCTCTCCAAGTCGAGGTCGTTCAGCGCCAGCCGGGTGGTGATGGAGAAGGCCCCCTCAGCTGAAAAAGGATGACATTATGCCGGAAAATATAGATTTTTCGAATCGACTTTATCTTACTATTTATTTTATTAACTTAATTTAATTATTTTTATTTCTTAGATGTATTCTTACATTTAGATAATTCATATACCGATTTTACATAGATTTTTCCTAATTACAGTACGTAACCTTACCGATATCAATCTCGGACCTTGCCGGATCCCATCCACAATGTTGTGAGACGCGTAGCCCCTTTCCGTACGACACCTCCTCGATGGCGTGCTTCAGCTCGGGCCACAGCATGTCCAGAATCATACCTACAATCAGAGTAGGTTCAGGTTTAGCGTAGGCTTAACTTAGGCTAGCTTAGGCTTAGCCTAGGCTTGGCTTAGGCTTAGCTTAGGCCTTGGTTTTGCTTAGGTTCAGGTACCTCTCATCAAATCCTGCATGAACAGCCCCCATTTCCGCGGAAACGCGCCGCTCTCCTCCATCTTGATGTCGGTATCAAGGAGTTGGACGAGTGTACGCAACACTCCGTTGTCGAACGTTGGCTGTAGCTGCGCCTAAAACTAACGGTTTTCGGTTTAAAGGGATATGGAAGGTAGCCCGCGACACGCAACGCACACGCCGCTTGGGCGGTATCCTAATGTATTACGCAATGATAAGGCGGAATCGATAAGAGAGGCCTTTACAGGGACACGAAAGCCTGTAGAAAAATTTCAAACCTGAATCTTCAGCACAAAGGATACAAACACGGAAGTTACGTTCCTATCCGGGTTGACGACGCGCAGGTTGATTCGGTCCGTTCTAGAATGACGAATTTTTCAACGCACGGGTAAGGCAGGGAGATGGAATTTTCAAACGGACTTCTCAAGGACGAGCGACTCGTTGGTGGCCTGTATCTGCGGGATGCCACTGGCCGAAACGTTCAGTAGAAAGTAGCACTCCGTACACAGCGTTTGAAGGAAATCGCGTGAATCGGCGGGGATCATTGGGGATGTCACCGGGATCTTCTCGGACATCCACTCGAAACTCCATTCCACCTGAAAGTTTGGTTAGGTCGGTTTCCGGTGTAATTAAAGGCACTGTAAAGTGCCCAGAATCTACCCCTTGGTTTGCCTAGGTCTTGACATCTACGCAGCAAGACATGGCGCTAAAACACGCTAACTGTAAAGTGTTTTTACTCAGGCTGACGTTTTAGAATGGGACCGAGCCTATCTTGTGCAGAATTTTTCGCTGATTCAGAATCTGGTTTCCAAATTTGCTGCCGACCTTTATTTAAAAAGTTATTCGACATTTAGGCTAAAAAAATTGACTAAATCTGGATTTTTTGCTTTATTTTTTAAGTTGTCGTCACCTCCGACGTTAAAACTGGCTCGGTAATGGTTTTAGGGGTCAAAGCACGATTTTATGCAAAAAATCATATGCTTTTGTGCAAAAAACAAAAGAATTTGTGCAGGGCGGGGATCGAACCGCCGCACTGTGCCTGGCAAGCGAACAGCTTACCAATGCACCATGGTGCCAACTGGGAAGGGGGCTTCGGGAGGGTAGATAAGGGGCACAACAATACCTGGACCCAGACAGGAAATAGTGGGCCAGCAGCCGAATTTATGCCGTTTTTAAGCTTAATTTAGACCAAAAATGACTTTTCAACGCGAAGTCCGCAGCAAATTTGGAAAACGGATTCGGAATCAGCAAAAAATTCTGAACAAAATAGGCTTGGTCCCATCCTAAAACGACAGCCTGAGTAAAAACACTTTACAGTAAGAAGTTTGGGTTTACGCGCCTTTAAAGCCTGCCGGTAACTGTCTAGACCTAGTTTACGGATGGCGTTGATTATGACCTATGCTAAAACTTTTAAAGATAATGGTAAGGCAAGAAAACGCCCTTCCCAGTCCCTTTAATTCACCTCATACCTGGTTGATGAGCTCGTTAAGTACGGTATCTTCAAGCCATATCGTCACCCTGTCATCCCCCTTCAACTCCATCTCGAATTGACTGGTATTTGAGGCGGCGAACGGGTCCGACTCGTCGGCCTAGAAGAAGTGGCTTCAATGGTCCTTTAAAACAGGAAAATACCTGTCTATTCCACTCGACAATGGCCCGGACGGTCATCTGATGTTCGTGAATGTCCACGGACCGTAGACGGTAGAACAGATTCGTCTCGTTGTGCGCCAGGAATTCGCGGGCTTTTGGTGGAAGGAGGGAGTGGATCGGGAAGCGCCTATAATGGAATTGTTTCCGAAATGGACTCTGCTAGCCTGCCCCAATTCTTTCACACCTGTTTCGCAGCTTGAAGATTTCTTTCTCGCTCTTCTGGAATTCCACAATTTTCTCTGCCAGCATGCCCTGTCTGGTGCTCAATTCTCAAAGCGTCTCTGCTAGCATGCCCCGTTTCAATGATTTCTCTCTTGCTCATTTTCCGATCTCCCCAAGCCTCACTGCTAGCCTGCCCTAACCAAGACTCCAGAGAAATCTCAACTCGCCTCTGCTAGCTCTCCCACCTCCTCAACTTTCTATACTTCCTTGGCTTGTTTCTAAAATCCTCAATGATCTCCGCCAGCCTGCCAGACCTAGATATTTTCCCCCAAAAACCTCGGCTAGCCCGCCCGTACAATTATTGCTCAAAACTCACATGATATTGCTGTGCGGGATGTCGGCAAAATAGTGCGATAGAAGGTAGCAGAGTGTCGAGTCGAGGGTTGGGGAGAACAGGTAGCCAAGCACCGACATTGCTCCCTCTACCATCCATTGGCCACCAAGATGGCCGGCCAACTGTAAAAAAAAATCAATAAAACTGCGAATTCCTAATTTTTAAGATATTCTAGAAGAGAAGATTTTATAGGGGATCCACGGAAGTAAAATCCTTAGGATACTTGCCCCTTGCCCGTCCCTTTAAAACGCCCGAAAACGCCTACCTTTGGCTCGTGGAGCAGACACTCGGCCATACTCATCGTCTCCTCCCCAATCATCATCTTCACCTCGCCGCGGGGCAGCTGAAATGGGTTACACGCCCCTTTAAAGTTTGCTCACATCCAGATCGACGTCGAGTTGATGCTCGCCGATATCGAGAGGCCACAAAAGGTGTGAAATGTTGGCTGACGAGCGGAGGCGCATCTGGAAAGATTCCTAGACGTTCTTCGGACAAATACAGTATGTTACTGTCCGTTATTACGCTGAGCGACGCTTAGCTACGATGCTTACGTCCGCCATACGATATTAGCTTGAGCTAAAATGCGCTCAGCTACGGTATTTGTCGTTACATTACTGTATGCTACGCTACGCTACGCTACGCTACGCGATCTCGCACTCGCTAATTTTAGGCTGCGTTATGTACGTTAGGATACGATACCACGCTGAAAGCTGTACCGAGCACCGAGCTGCCGATCTGTACGTCAAGCTACGGCTTTGTGTACTCTGATACACTGGCGTACGCTAAGCTACCTTAATCCACGTATTGTACGCTAGGCCACGGGAGCATGCGCCTGACTACGTTAGTGTACGCTATATTACCGTACGCCACGCTATGCTAACGTCGCCCGGTTACGGTAGTATGGGCTTCGCACGTTTACGTTACCTTACGTTGCCGTACGTTATGGTACGAATTTCGCGTTGCTACCGTCATACCTGGTCAAAGTTAAACCGCAGTGCCCGGTCCTCGAAGTGCAGCGACAGATTCCTGTAGCCAACCAGGGCATTCATGTCGACGGCGGCTAGAGGGGATAGACCCGGGTCTTCACGGCTCGTCATCAACAACTGGAAGCAAAAATGGCATTTTAAAGGAACCAGCAAGGCGCACGTTGGGTTTTTGGCTATGGTTTTGCATGGCTCATCCCTTTAAAGGGCCATTGGTGGCAAGAAGACGAACCTCAACATGCCGTGGCTCGGCAAGGAGTAGTTGGGCGGCGTGGCGGAGGAGTTGTGAGGCGGCCCCGTCTCCGACGACAACACCAAGTTCAGAAGTAGCGACATTTTGAAGAAATAGGCAGAGAAGGCCGAGAAATAACATCTAAATCATGTATAAAAATAAATATCGTACTTTAGATTGCTTAATACTTCACCTAATCTATGAAAATGTATTGCAGGACGTTACGTTACGTGTCAGTCATTCAAATAACAGTACGTGACGCTACGCCAATACGCTAAGGTACACTAAACAGTACGGTAACCCTACTAGCTAAAAGTACGCTTTGCAACCTGTTACGCCATAAATTAAATGTGTTTAGGTATACGCGTTTAGTTACTACAGTACGTAAGCGAATTTTTCCATACGTTACGCAATGTATTCCATTGGAAATTGTCTATTTTGCAGCTGCACAACAACACGCTGCGCTACAACAGTAACGAAAATGTTTCTTAATACCTTACGCAATATATTACATTTCCACTCACCATTCCAGCAGAAGTCGTCATCGCGTATCGATGCGTAGCTATCGAAAAAATATAGAGCAGCAGCTAATTTCTAGGTCATAGAGAGTGGGCGAGAGACAGAGAGTGGCCTAGAGAAAGGGAGTAATACTCTCTGGGGGTGTTCGAGTCAGCTGGGTGTCAGAATGAAGGGAGCGGGAGGGGGAGGAGGAGGACTGTCCGGAGTGAGACTGGATCGGGTCGATATACGGGGAAGGAGAGCCGATTCGAGCCAAGGACATCCTCGCCCTTGCTCACTCTCGCTCTCTCTTGCTCACTCTCTCTTTCTCCCTCACTACCCTCAACACCTAGCGACAAATCTCGTCGCTCAGATCTGTCGACAATTCATCGACCTCCCCGTTTGGCTTGAGGCGATCCGATCGAATTTGAGATGACACGTGCTCAAAGTGGGGGGATTGATAGCTTGAAAATTGTGGCTTAATCATTTTCAGTCGGGATAAAGGGATTTTAGCGTCTCGGGTATTTAGAAAACAGCCAAAAACGGTGGCTTACTGTAGTCCGGAGTTGAAAAACCCGTTGAATTTGTCGGTATTACCGATCAAACGTTATTTTCCAGAAAATGCAGGTATCGTAGCTTTGATGGAAACTAGAACAGAGCCCGAATAATTTGTGGGATACTGTAACCTGCAATAATCCTGTTTAATACCGGGGGTACTGTATCCGGCTGCTCAAATTACCCAGAAAACGGCGAGGTCGGCATCTTTAATCGCTTTTTTTCAGTCATACTTTAGCCTTCGGAAAGCTTCACCTCGCGAATTCCGGAAATTGACGGGATGCTGATGCCTAAAGTAGTACGGTAGTTCTAAAAAAATGTGTGTTTTTCTCGCGATATTGTTTGCAGATCGCCGATGTTTCCGTTTGTAAACACTTCACCGCTAACTTGTCGCCGTGAGAACGAGCTAAAAAATCAGCGGTTCTGTCGACTGTCTCGCTCTCTCGTCTTCTCTCTCTGGCTGTCTTTCTCCCTCTTCCTTCGCTAACAAAACTGTTTTGAATCACGAGAACCAATGCAATGTTGGCAGTCAAATTAAGCCTATTTTGGCCGGTGGATGCCCATGTTGGCAGAAAAATTTCCTGAAATCGGAGATCGGGTGAAATTGGAGAAAGTGAAACTAGCAGAGATCCTTTAGGAGCAGCTGAGCCGAGCAGAGATCCTTGAGGATTACCAACGAAAACCTTAGCTAAAGCTTCCTGCCAGCACCTTGTACGGTCGGTTGTTCACTAAGATATCCCTAATGGTCATCCTACCCAACTATGGGCTGCCATTATCAGCCTCTCTCTCACTCTCTCTCTCTCTCTCGCTCTCGCTCTCTCTCTCTCTCTTCCAATTTGCCTCCCTATCTCTTTGCTATTTGTGGGCGGTGTTCCCAGTTGTCTGTCGTGCTCCCTCTCTGCTTCTCCTCCTCTCCCTCTCTATCTGCTGCTCCTCCTCCCCTGAGGGTATGGTGGTGGTTGTCGGTGTGCCGAGATGCGAAATGCAATGGATGGGGTTCTCTATGCCCCGATTCTCATCCTCCTCATCATCGCTCAATTTTCGGCACGCACCGATAGCGATTTCCATCCGATCCTCGCAGCACAGGTTGGGTTTTGTGGTTTTACACCTGTTTCAAGAGTTTGTGTTGCTATTAAAGGGACGGGCAAGGCATGGCTACGGATTCTAAGGGTACCGCGACACGCAACGCGCGCGTGGCTGATCCACCCCGCGAAGGGCCTAACTAATTACGCAATGAAAATCTGGACGCGTTGCGTGTTGCGGGTGCCACCGGAACCGCTTCTGTATAACGATAAAAAGCGTTCCGTACCTTTGAAAAATCATGTTATTTAAAACTATGTTATTTTCTGAAATCATGAAGTTATTTTAATTAGTTTTTAACTTTTTAAGTTAAAGTTCTGGAATCACTTTTTTTAGATCTTGACTAAAACTTTCAAAAATACCAGGTTAAAACGTATGAATTTTGTGCAACTCTCCCCTTGACAAATTGAGCACGAGCTCGTGCTCGCTAACTTTCTTGGGACCAGTTTCCCCCCGAAAAAATGACCTCCGCCTTTCCGCTCCATCATTTTTGGAGCGCGTCACCCGCATTTGTAAACACTTCAAGGCTAACTTGTTGCCCTGACAAGGGCCTCTAGAACTCAAAAATTCCTCTCTCTCTCCCTCGCTCTCTCCCTCTCTCTGGCTAGCCGCTAACAAAACTGTTTTGAGCTACGAAATTTTGCGTGAAAACCACAGCCAGCCTTCCACGTTTTCTTCAAGCTTTCATCCCCAAAAAGCGCAGTGTACTACCAGCCATTTCGGAAACAATCCCACCCCCACTTGGCCATAATCTCACCGGTTTCCGAAAAGCCGAAAATTGTGGAAGCCCACTTCGCGCTAGCAACCTTCAAAAAATGTCGGTCCGGACCGGTCAGGCATTGAGAGTGACCTCGACACAATGATGCCTATGAAAAATTGACATTGACGAGAGAGAGAGAAAGAGAGAGGGAGAGAGAGAGAGAGGGAGAGAGAGCGAGAGTTAACCCAGCCGAGAAAACGTCCAAATTTCAGGTAGTCGATGACGATGGGCCTTCAAGAAATCCCGAACCGGGCGTCAGGGTCCGCGTCCGTCCCCGGGCAATACATTACTTGAATCAGGTAAGAGATGTCCCTGCGTGTTTAAATCGTGTAGATACCATACCTATTTTATATTACGTTAATTGTGGCTGAAATCAAAGCTGTTAGCGTATTTTTCGACGTTCTATCAGATGTTGTGGAAAAATACCCAAAATAACCGCCAAACTATCGAAAATTTGAAGATTTCCGGGCCATCGGGGTAACTTTTTCCCTCATCCCCTTCTCGAACCAATACCACCAATACCCCTACAACAAAAGTTATTCCATAAGTCCTCTAGCTGTTTCGCTGACTGACTAGAGGTGTCGACCCGAGAAAAGGGTCGTGCGCTCGGCGTACGGTTCCTGTTTTTTCACCATTCCATCCCCCAACCGACCTCTCTCACCACCCACTGCCATCGGGTAGAACAGCAGCCACCCCGACGGGGCAAGTGGGCACGTTTTCGTTTCCCACCCCTCGGTGGTGGTACACACTGTCAGGGTTATTAACATTCCCGGCTCTGCTCGAGAAATAATTGTATGAAAATAATTGTAAAAAGGTGATTGCGGAATCAGGGCAATGGTAAAAAGACACCGAACAGCTCGAAAAGCCCGCTGTCAAGTCCAAATTCGACCAAAATTTCGGATTTTAGACATTTTAAATGTTTTTAGATAGGTTTTTGATGTATTATAATTAAATTTTGCTTAAAAAGGAAAACAATTACTATGCGATTCTTCAACGTATCCAAAAAGAACCTAATGAAAACCCCTACGTTGAACTCCTTTTTACGTCAGCCCCATTTACCAGCGGTGTCTGTCGTTTCAAAAAGGAAAATCAAGTGTATTAGAAGTTCACAAAGTAGTTTTTAATTTTTTTTAAGGTAGCCTCGAACCTACTAGCCGAACAACTTCCTCGGCTCATGATCCCCAACATTGAGCATCGACTGCCCGCCGACCAGGGCGTCATCAAGCTGTCCCGAATCCGGATGTCCAGGTTCAAGGCCGGTCCCAAAACGTTCACCCATCAACTGGCGATTCTAGAGGGCCGAGGTGCACGACATCTCCACGTCGGCGCCCGATCGAATCACCTGGCTCATCAAGAATATGAATATTGGGTAGATTTATACAACTTTATGGTTTTTCGGTCCTTTGGCATTATCGGGGGAACCAAATTTTTACGTTAAAGATAACTATAACACGCTATTCCAGGCTTTAACAGTCAGGCACGGATAGCTTTTGGGCTACGGCAGGCTCCCCCTGCACAAGGGGGCAGCGTGCTCGCCACGTTTTTGTTCGAAAATGAACAAAATTTTGGACAAAACTGGATTTTTCTCGAAATTTTAATAGAAAAATTAGAAACTCAATTAGATTTAAATATTCTAGACGTGAAGGCGCAGATTTTGAGACCTAACTATCAAAATCTATTCTGGTACTTTTTTGTGATGATCTTTTGAAGTTTAGTCCAGGATTTTGTGCGGTTTTAAAAAGCGCAGAAACCAAGCATTGTCGCTGAAATGTGAGCCTAGATTTGGTAAAATCAAGGTCGATTACCCCCCCGGTGCGTGAAATCGATGCTGAAAATGGCTCCAAGTGACTGTTTTGCGAAAATGGTTGCTAGTGGATCAACCGTCTCTTTTTGATCGGGTTAATTTTTCCAGATCCTTATTGTTTTAGCAGTTTTCAATGGCTGGAGCACTGTTTTTAAGCAAAACGCAAAAGCTTCGCAAAGGTTTTGGGGAGAAATAGCGGTTGTACGTTGGTCCCGGGGGTCGAACCCGGACCCTCTGTTCGAGATTTGGGATCGGCGCTAACCGATTGCGCCGCGGCCCCAGGGGGTCCTATCCGTGCCTCCGTGGAATGCCGTGATATAAATATAGAAAAGCAGAAGAGATGACCGCTTCTTAATGTTTTTATAGCAAAAACCTCTTTAGATTAATCGGCGACCTCGCCGGCAATGTGAACATCTTGGTGCCGTTTGACTTGACCGGCGAGGCCGAGGTCCTGGCCGAAGGGCTGTCTTTTCAGATCGAGAATAGCGTGCACCGGGTAAGAATTTATCATCAAAATATATCCAAAACGTGCCTAGGAAAACAACGGAAGCGCGCGTGTAACCAGCCTCGCCTGCCACACAACCATCCGTTCCGTCGAGGTCGTCAACCACAATGGCGGGCTTTTCGGGTTGGCCGTCACGGTGTTTAAGGTGGTTTATTAAGTTTTCAAGCTATCTACGTAGTTTTTATATGTTTTAGAAACTATACAACTAAATTCATCTCTTCAAAAACATAACGTCGCTTCTAGGTATTTTAGCGGTGTCTTCAAAAAACGAGTCGAAAAGTAAACACTCGAAGAAAGTGAAGACTTTTTCTTTACTTGGATGGCACTATTTTTATATTTCCCCGATTCGTCTAAAATTTCGAATCTAAGTTCCTTTCTAAATAGATTTCTAACAATTTTAAAGTAGCTAAATCGAATGAAAACAGTAACGACTTTTTTTAGCAAGGCATCTCCGACAATGTTCGCACCCTACTACAAGGCATCATTTGCAAGAAAATCCGGAAATACGTGGATGAAGACCTGAATTGGAAGCTGGCCGAGGTAACAAACAATTTCCTGGTCCAAATTAATGAGCCTAGGTCCAAACAAAATCCACACTTGCCGATGCGATATCGGCCAACGCCATTCGCGGGCTCTCCATTCCGACCCCTGCCCTCCCCGAAGAGCTGTCGCTGGAGAAGTTCTTCGGGCCAACGTTTTCCCGGGATTTCGTAATTGATTATACGTAAGGGTTGTAGATTACAGAGTATACTTGAATTTAGGTTGGCCGAAAATCCGGTCTGCGGCGACAACGAGGTCGAGCTGTCTTCGGTTGGAGAGGTAAAATAGTTAGACACGCTTATACGGCAGAATTAATAGAAAGAAATTATGCATTAGTACGGTTCTGGTTCGTTAGCGGGTGGGGGGGCTAATCTCTACCGTTTCCTTAGACGCCGAATAATGGATTATAAACTGTTTTCAGGGCATTTTACGCCTTCGAGGATACAAAAAAATTCATACAAAACTTTATTAATATTTTTCTAGCTTTTTAGTAAGCGGAAACTTCGAAAAAACACTAAAATAGTCTGTTATAATGCAATCGAGCCAACCAAGTGAGGCTGAATCAGGAAATTTAGTCGTAACGTAACGATAACGTAACGAACAAGAAACCCGAAAAAATGAAAAGGTTCAACAGAACCTGTAATTTCGCAGATCCGTTTGCCGTTACAATCCTGTAGACGATTCTTAGATTTCAAATAGCGGTCGCGGTGGGACACCATTTCCGCCTCCGCCCCTGAACTGGCCGACGATCCGCAACGACGAATCGATGATGTGGGTGCTGGTGTCGGATTATGTGCCAAACAGCATGCTATACCATGCCTACAAGTGAGTATCTCTAAAACTACAAGCAACATTCAAACCATCCCTATTCCAGACAGCGGCTCATCAAACTTCACATCGACAAACACACACCCGGCGTCTCGACGTTCCTAAAAACCGATTGCGGGTTAGTACTACCCTAAAAATCAAACCAAATGTAAAACATTCAGCGACTCGATGTGCATCGCCGACGTCATCCCGCAACTCTCCGATAAATACCCGAAAGCCAACATCGAGCTTGTATTTGCCGCTACCCGAGCCCCGGCCATGCTTTTCAGCCAGAAAAATCAAGGTAATGAGCTAGAACTAGGGCCTTTAATACTTTTAGGCGTAATTTCGATAAACATTGGTGGGGTGATTATCCTCTACGTGGAGCTGGGCACGCAAAAGCGCCAGGAGGCCGTGTTCGACCTCGAGATTGTAGCCGATACCTTGCTGAGCGTTAAGGTAAGCTAAAACTATTAGGTATCTTAGAAAGAATTATATAAATCGTGATTTGTAGTAATAAAATTATCTGTAAAAACCAATCATATAAGAATTATCGCTAACTTCACGACTCACGGTGAAATTTAGCAAAACAACGTCAGCGGTTCGGTACGGCTAACGCGATTCGAGCTGCTGAATCGCTTTGGGAACTTGGAGGTAAGAAACTCTTGCAGCAGGTTCCGATTGACTAGATTACCAATGCCGAACTGGCTGACATCGCTTTGTTGGGCGGACAGCTGATCGAGAATATGGTCAACGAGATGCTGAACAGCGGCGTGCCGATCCCGATTCCGAGTGGTGGGTCGCAAATTTAGTGCAAAACTTAATTTTCTCCAAAAATAAAATTGATTAAAATTTATTAAACTGGCGGTGATTTCATCACAGGGCCTACGGAATCATAGAAAAAAGTTAGGCCCCCGCTAACGAAAAAGCGCAAAAAGCCCTACCTTCCAGTGCTACACCTCGACAACATCCGCATCAACGTGCTCTCCCGTAAACTCTTAATCAGAACCGATTTTGGTATCGACGAGCGCCGGCTGAGCAGAATAGCAGAAAAGTATAAAAACACGATTATCCTTGTAAAAAAACACCTTCAGGACCCTGTTCGCCAGCTTCCCGTTCGGTATGGATCGCTCTCTGCGTTTCCACAGGCGGAGGTGGTAGGATTGAAGAAGCCTGATGTTGTACATAGTGTCGCTCGTATTAGGCCTCTCCCGGTGATATTTTAGCTCATGACGTGCAGATCCTCAGCCAGACCTTGTGCCCAATAAAAGATATTTATTAGCGAAAATCAATGCCTAACAGTAACTACTCGTTGACTTGTCTTATTGTGATATTGACCCGACTGGTGTTTGCGTAGTCCAGCAGCTCTTTGTCTTCTTCTACGTTCTCTTCTGCCTTCCCCTTATTTGTGGCGCCGTCAAATTTTCGCGTGGACACGATGCAGGGGACGGCGTGGTAGACGAGGCGTTGATCTGGGATAATAAAGTTGCAAAAAATGGACAAAACAAACCGGCATGCATCACAAGAACATCTCCAGAATGGAGCCATATGGGGAGGATCGGGTCGTCGAGAGATGTGCCGCCGGTTAGGTAGACGGCCGATTGGCCAAAGCTGACGGAGACGAGGGCGCGTGTTAGGTCTCGCTCGGATCTAAAGTAAAGAATTTTGCGTTGAATGTTCGAGATAAGACAATTAGGTACTTTGGCATTATTGATGGTGAGCTAATATTTTCCGATAGTATTTCCTACAATATAAAAATTTTTAGAACTTTCTAAAAAGCCTACATCTAGCAATAAAAAACTTTAACAACTTCGAAACTTTAGACAAAATTGATAATTTAGGTAGCGAAATCGATATTTCGTAGCCGAAATCGATATTTCGTAGACGGAGCTTTACTTTACGTATCGTTCGAAAAAGTGAAACACAATTAGAAATACATTATCGATTTTTTTGTTATAAATCTGGAAACGTCAGGTAAATTCCTTGGCCGCTAAAGCAAAAGAATTTTTGAAAACAATTGTCGAGCCTCTAAATCCACACCCCAGATCTCTGATTGAGGAGTGGGTGAAGTCGGCTCTTTGCTCTCCGTCCATTAAAATCCACCGGTTCTATAGGGTCGAACCGCTGGGAACAATTGAACGTGATGCCCTCGGTCAGGGCCGGACATAGAACCCGGGATGTGTGGGTGACAGGCTGCTGACCTTCGCACTTTACCACACCTGTCTGGTGAGCCGGGGGGCAGTGCGTGTCTCACGACGACATCAGCTCCGCCGCGATAACACATTAAAGAAAGGTATGCACTTTGCCCAAATGTGCCTAGTATTCAATAAAATATGTAATATCTACAAACCTATCCTGATGAGGCGATAATGTAGATTTTGGTGGATAATAGTTGACGATCGCCGCATCAGCTTCCATCTTGCCGACGCCGATTGCATCGCATACTATCTAAATATAATAGTAATTTGTAACAGAATACAAAACTGTCATTATCAAAACAGATCAAAAATGTCGAATATAAATAAAAGTTGGTAATTTCGAAATAATTAGTTTTCGGAATAGCGGCTTTTGAAATGATAACTTTTTAAAGTGTTGAGTTTAGAAGTCATTTTACACCACTCACCGTAGCTAATCTCTTTAATTCGATCGGCAAAGGCCTTCCTTCAAGCGGATATTCCTTCGTCGTCCAATTATAATCAACTCCCAGCGTCGTCCAGCGTAAGCTTTTGGCGGCGCTCCGTAGAAAGTCGCTAAAAAGGTCATAACCATTCAATCCAATGCTTCTCACGTTTTTGGAGTATTGTCATGCGCCGTCAGATTTGTGATATTGGGTGTTTCTGCGTATTGGAAGCATCGTTGCAGCCATTTGAGGTGAGCCTCTTCCCTGGAATTTTTCCAATAAATATTTCTGGCAACAAGGCAAAATACCGAATTATAGACGGTAATATGTAGAGGCCTTCGCGCCCTTTAATCGTCGTGATACGCCATTCCTCAATGGGTTTCAGGCCCAGAAGCTCGGCGTCATCGGCGCTAACTTGGAAATCCTAAAAAGATTCATATTAAGTGTTAGTTTCGCACCTAAACCACCTTCGTGCCTAGACGTTCCACGGCGATGCCTTTCAAAGCGTTGGCTAACGTTGGATCGACAACATCGGAGAAATCCGGCGGTGGAACGCGTCGTTTGAACTTCTGGAAAACGAATATTTTGCTCGGAAGCGTTGTCTATACAAATGGACAATTTTAAGCGCTGCAAAACGAGGTTTGGTTTGATTTGAAACAAGGTTGCAAAAAGAAAATCGAGGTTTTAGGCAAAATCAACACACCTTGAAAATATTCTTGAAAGCTGTACTCGTCGATTGCTCCCCATCACTTCCATAATGAGAAGGGACGGATATCTATAATCGGATTTCAAGAACAAAACTTCAACGCACCTCTTCCTTTTCCCGTTTCGTCACGAAGGCTACGTTCGTCGCGACGTGAGCGCGTTTCATCAGCTGCAATGCTGCTGCAGGCACTGGGCGCATGAAATGGCGCTGGTAATCTGAATGTGCAGATAAAGATGATTTCCGGATGCCTTTAATAGTTGAATGCCTAAAGAATGACTACTGAAAATAACAATTTTTAGGTTTTTTTGAAAATCTGCAGATCCGTGGCGCTAGATCGGCCTTAAAAACCGCCGTATACCCTAGTTTTATGTGCTGAATCCGAATTTCACACTTTTAGAGCACAAAAATTGAACTTTAGGTATACAAAACGAAAACAAAGTTGACTAGCCGAATTTCTTCCCCAAATTCCCGTCCCAAGCTGCTGTCGATAGTACTCTTGCGTTTCCGGGTGTAACGCAGAAGAGTTTTTCCTTCATTTGGAACTTTTATAAAGAAAAGTTTTTATAGAGCGTTCCAACCTTTTTTCTTGGTTGAAAAATAAAGCCTTTTAAGACGGTGACTACTCTGAATTTTCAGGTGCAAACCGCCGTGTTCTTCAGTCGCACCAACCTCCAGTTGGCGAGCAGCATTCCAGGTGAATTTTTGTGTATGGTTTTTAGCCTTTCGTTCAGATGTTTTTTACAAGACCGGCGTTCCGAAATCTGAATCGCCCGATTTGGGACAGACGAGTATGGGAAGTTGGTTATCGCGGCCCGACGTTGCCCTTCCAAAAAGCGTAAGTGTAATTTTCGCCCAAGAATTAGTTTTTCTTATTTAGCACTGGTCGACCGGATTACCCCGTCACGCAGGCCCGGGTCAACTTGTTGCGTGAGCGTTTCACTCGAGAATGGGATACGATGAAGCTTTTATCAGTACCTTATTGCTCCAGGGTAAGCGGCTTTGTCTTTGTTTTATTTTGGTTTAGAGAGCCGAGCAAGATTATATGGAAGCGCACGGGTTCAGCTCGTTGAATGATTTGAGAAGATACGAATCAGAGCAGCTAGACGCCGAACGGATGCCTGGAAAGGTAGTTTATGACCGTTGAAATGGCATCAATCCGATTTTAGCCAAAACGGACGGAGGGCTCGAAGCACCAGGTGCGGAAAAGGGCCAACGTCGGCAATTTGCTCCACGAACATCAGACTGTCGAACAGGCCCTGTTGCCGTTAGCCAGACGTTCGCGGTGGTTTTAGTTTTCGATTGTTTTTTATGTGAGTTGATTCGTGGAATTAAGAATTGCTATCTCATAAATTGTATAGATTTACTCAGGTGACGAGTAGAAAACGCCAAAGATACAGCCACCGTGTGGAAAATTGGAAAATATGACTTTGCATAATTATTATCCCCCGTTTGGCTCAGACGCGCTAAAATCTGAAATTCATTCTATTCGTACTCTAACTTACTTTTCAATTCAGTTACGACAATGGGTGCTTTTATGGTAGGGATTTGTTCGCGTGAAACCCTGCCGGTTTCTCAGTTTCTGTTCTTGATCGCCGTGGTGGCCGTCGTCTACTATCTGTACGTCAATGGGCATTTGGCTTGCTGCCAGAACAATCAGTCGGTAGACGAGCTCTTGCTTGTCCTGAGTCGATTTGGCGTGTTTTCAGAAAATCAGGGCGCCGGCGGACCGCGACCAGAAGGCAAACAGCCGTGACCCGAATTACCAGGCGAGGCTACTTTTTTGGGCGCACGAACCTGCTAGGGGCGGTGTGGCATAGCTCATAATATGGAGCTTGTAATTCTGAACATCGTTCTATCTTTCTAAAGCTGGCCAGAACCCTCTTATATGAATTTTCTTCGAAGGTCGTTAACGCTCACAATTTTTGAAAGATCGGTTTGTCCAGGACTTCAACCTCTATAAAACTGGCTACATCGCATCGCATAACTCAATTATCCCCCAAGAGCGGCTCTTTGTTAATCTCTGCGTAAATCGGTGCCGATATACCGCCGGTATGAATTTGATACGTCGTACTTTCAGACGCTCGCCCAGGTCAACGACAATGTATTCGACAACAGCAAGAAGAAGAAGAAATAATCCGGCTGCCCGTCCACCAACAACCACCGTGCGCGCCGCCCCCTGATTCGTTCCAGCGCGCGTGTGTGCCTGAATAAATGGGTTTTGGGATGCGTTGAATGGAGTGGTGCCGGGGAGTCGTGGCCGGGGCCCTGGCCCCGGGCCATACTTTCGCCCATATCTGGATGTCAATCGCGACTTGCAATGGACGCCGACGGGGCACTTCGAGCCCCCGGCAGCCCGTGACGTAGCCTGCGTGATTAGGGATTGAATCGAGGGCCCTGAGTTTTGGGGTGTTGGGTTGTTGCGAGTTGTGAGTGGATTTGCTGGCTAGAAAGCACCTGGGATGGTAATAACTGTTGAAGCTGAGTTCTTAGACTTAGGAAGCCTTAGAAAAGCCCTTAGTCTTTCGTTAATGGTAGGAAAACTTCGCATTCCGATCAGGAAGTGGGAAGTAGAAAACTGCGAAGAACCGGGTTCAGCCCATTTTTCGCGCTATGGTTTTATCTCTTCGGCGCAATCTGTCTAACATGATTCATGCTCATTTATTCCCGCGCATTAGCATTTTCATTAAACATTTTATTATTTCTTTCAATTATACTTTTCCAGGTTTTTAACGGTGGCTTTCTATCCGAAAAAAAAAAAAAAAAAAAAAAAAAAAAAAAAAAAAAAAAAAAAAAAAAAAAAAAAAAAAAAAAAAAAAAAAAAAAAAAAAAAAAAAAAAAAAAAAAAAAAAAAAAAAAAAAAAAAAAAAAAAAAAAAAAAAAAAAAAAAAAAAAAAAAAAAAAAAAAAAAAAAAAAAAAAAAAAAAAAAAAAAAAAAAAAAAAATATTTTTTTTTAAAAAAAAAAAAAAATTTAAAACGCTTCGCGGAGGTCTAAAAGCCCTAAAGGTATCTGACTCGGTAAATTTAAAGCATCCCGGGGGTAAAATAGCTTAAAAACGGCTTGACTGAACTGAAAACTACACCAAATACTAAAACTTGCTTTGCAATTTTGACGCTGTAGTTTAACAATATCAAGTTATCGGTGTAGTTATATATAAAGTATCCCGAGTTAAAATGAATTAACACCTGCTTGGCCTAACCAAAAATTACCTAAATACCCCTAAATTCACGCCGATCTCTGGCCCAACTCGATACGCCCCAGTGCGGCCCATTTTCTATTTTTAGGTGTCACTCACAGACGCGCGCTGGGGCCCGGGTGGAAGAGTTGCGCACATGGCCGGCCAGGGCGTGTGTGTCTGTTTTTGGTTGTGCTCCGTTTGTGTGTGTGTGTGAAGGCAATGTGGGGGGATTTGGTTGAATGTGGCTTCCACCGGAGGAGGTGGTGGATGAGAAGGCCTAAGAAGAAGAAGAAGAAGGGAGGGGATGCCGCCGCCCCCCGCCCCCCTTCCTTCCTTCGGGCCCTTCAACCAGCCATGGGCTTCTCGTTGTGCTTCTCCGCTCCGTCAGAGCCCCTCGTCGTGAGGTCCCCGGGGACGGTCGCAGTCAATACGCGCGTATCAGACCTCTTCTTCTGCCCGCCGGCCGTCTTGCCCCCGTGTTTGGCGGGGCAAGAAGCGCCCCCCTTTTCTCGAGGCAAGCCCGCGCTAGCGCTTGGGCAGGCGCAGCCGTTTTTTGTGCGCCGATGCGCGCGACTAACCGTACCCGTAATACTTTTGGCCACCTGCCACCATTTTTTGTGGCCGTACTCCTTCAACCTCCTAGGCCCTCGTGTTGTTTAAGACTTGAACTTTACGTTAATTACCAAAGTTTATTTTTCTGGCTTTTCGGTTTTGCGATTCCTTCGCCGAAAAGTTGACCAAAAACTTTTAACCGACTATTGATTTCACCAAAAACGCATTTTCTCGAAAAGTCATTTCGCCGAAAGCCTGATGATCGGGCCAATTACTATGAAGTTCAATTTTGTCTTGCATTTCGCAGAAAACAACAGCTAAATTTCAAAACCCACGAACGGGGTTCTACGCAAAAGCCAATTTTTCGACGATCATTAGATTTCGGTGAAACGAGTTTCGGTCACGTGACCGTCGGCTTTTTCAGCTTTAACTTAAGTTAATCTACCTTTATCTACGAGTACGAGTCTTTTTGGAGGATGAGGGTCTTACGGCAACTTCCCAATCGAGTTACCAACATTTGGTGACGCTTCGCTGACCACTGAGACCCCAGGGAAAGCGACGGGCTACGGCATTTTACGGATTTTCATGTGTTTTCTGTTTTTAAATAGCCTTCGAAGTTATAAAAGCCGAAGAAAGCTGTACCCTTTGCTTTTGCTGATTAGAAGAACCGGATTAAGGTACTAAAGATTCTTCGACAGATATATCATCATTCGAAAGCGCCTGAACTTCTGAACAAACTCAAGCTTTCAAAACTACTGCGCGAACACGGAATAGTAGGAGAACTCTTTGCGTCTTGTCAAGCGGTTAGCCAAAAATGCGCAAAATCTGCCTTTCAAATCGAATATAGTTCTGCAGTTTTTGAAAGCTGGCGCTCATTCAGAAATTCAATCTCTAGCGAATGAGCTACGCGAAATTACAAAACTACGTTACCACCTAAATAGGGATTCGTTTAGGCAACTCCCCCTCAAACCATTGTCCCCCATACCAATCCCAGGGTAGGGAGCCCCCAATTTGGCCGCTTGCCCAGCAGCAGCAGCCAAAGTGAGCGATTCCGAATTTAGATTGGGGTAGGATGGGCCGGATGAGCTGGACAGCATGTTTAGGGTATTTACTAGGGAAGTTGAATTTTCCCCCCCAAAATGGTGGGGGAAAGAAAATAATTTTATTAGTTCGTGTTTGTTTGTTTTTTTTTTTTTTTTTTTTTTTTTTTTTTTTAAAAAATAAAAAAAAAAAAAATATTTTTTTTGGGAAAAAATTACTTTTTTTTTTTTTTGTAGGGGTTGGGGGGGGTGTGGGGGGGGGTTTTGGGGGTTTTTTTTTTTTTTTTTTTTTTTTTTTTTTTTTGGGTTTGTGTTTGGGGGGGGGGGGGGGGGTTTGTTTTTTTTTTTTTTTTTTTTTTTTTTTTTTTTTTTTTTTTTTGGTGTTTTTTTTTTTTTTTTTTTTTGTTTTTTTTTTTTTTTTTTGTTTTTTTTTGGTTTGTGGGGTTTTTTTTTTTTTTTTTTTTTTTTTTTTTTTTTTTTTTTTTTTTTTTTTTTTTTTTTTTTTTTTTTTTTTTTTTTTTTTATATTTTTTTAATTTTAATTTTTTTTTTTTGGGGGTTTTGGGAGGGTGGGGATGTGGGGGGAAGAAAATGAAAAAAAAAAAGGGTTATGTTGGGGGGGGGGGGGGTCCAACCTGGAGGGGGGGGTTTACGCCTTTTTTTTTGGGGGGGGGGGGGGGGGGGGGGGTGTGGGCTCTTTTTTTTTTTTTTATTTTTTGGTTTTAGAGGGGGGGGGGGGGGGGGTGGGGGGGTTTGGTATTTTGTATATTTTAAAAATTTTTTTTTTTTTTTATTTTTTATTATTTTGGGGGTTTTTTTTTTGGGTTTGGTTTTTTTGGGTGGTTTATTTTTTGGTTTTTTTTTGTGGGGTTTTTGGGATTTTTTTTTAGGCGGAAATGGGTGTCCCGGTGGGGGTCGAGTCAGGATGGGGGGGATAGACGGGGATGAGGTCCCCCCGGGAAACTTCTTGAAACAACGGGGCCACTCGTTTCTTTTGCCTTGTCCTTCAGACATACTTTATCTGGAAGGTTTGGGCTGGGAAGGTTTACCGCCTGCCCGGGTGGGGTTGTCGCCGCTTTTCTTCTTTTCTTTGCTTTTTTGGCGGATTTAAAAGCATTTTGCCGACTGTAAAGCGCCTTCCGTTATAAAAATTTCATTTTTCGTTAGAAAAAAATAAGTTCGTGTTCCTTAAATGTCCGGGGAGCGTTAGAATCGACCCTTTCGTCGACTAGGTCTAGACAACTACGCACCACACCAACCGGTTTTAGCTTAATTTCATTTTCTCAATTGCAATGTAGCGTCTTAGCGCCGCGCGTATCTGTCTATTCCTAGTCGACGGAGGGGGGGATTCCTTGTCCAACTAATTTAATTTTAAAATGGTGTTGTTTTGGTTTGTATTCTGCTAATTTAACTTTTAACGTCAAGCAGGAAAATCTGGCTACAAAGTTCGACCGCGCAAGTGTTGTTCTCATTACATTCGCAGTATTTTTGTATTTTTTTTGTAGATTAGATGAACTTAGTTTAGCTTCTATTTTTAGAACATTTTTGAGTTATTTATGGTTCTGATTTAGTATATTTGTTTAGCTCTACTCAAGCTGCTTCCCGTAAACTTTGGTGTTGTCATCTTGGAGGTGTGATGTCAGGGTCATGCTTCCAAATCTGGGGGGTTTCCCCCGCATCGGCTACTCCTTGAGGGGTCCTATTTCTGGATTCTGAAGCCGAGAAGAGGGGCTTTTGGTGCCCGGAAAGGGTTGTATCCCCGGAGTGTGAGGAGTGGATGGGAGGAGAATGACGGGGAGACCAAACCGGTGGATGCTGGTGCTCGGGTAGAGTTTCTATTCTGCCCCTCGGCACACACACATAGGCCCCCATTGCCATAATTGCATTTTTGAACTTGTTCCAGTCGCCTTAACAAGTTCCGGTGCTTTCGCGTTATCGGGGGTGGGCAAATTGTCGCTTTACAATCCGGTTTTTCTGATGTAACTAGAGAAAGTATTTTCAACTATTTTTGGTACCCTAAATTTACGCACTCTTTACGAATTTTTAGTAAAAAAAATCAAAAATATAGGTTTTTCGGCCAAAACTTGCATTTTTGTAGTTTTTTTAGATAATCTTTCCTTTTTCGGGTGCTTTTTAGAGAAGTTTTAAACAGTGTTGAATTTATTGATTGTTACACGTAAAAATTTTTACATTTTTCTATTAAAAAAAAAACCAAAAATATAACGATTTTTGGAACAAAATTTCGAATTTTTAAAGTGTTCCGATTTCCATTCGACATCCTTTTCAGGAATAAAGAAAAAAACTGGCCCGCTGAACGCCTGCCCCCCCCCCCCCGATAACAGCCGAGTACCAGCTGATTTTGATCCGCACAAACGACCCATCTCAAGCGCTGCGATTTCCCAAATGACCTTTGCTAGCCTGCCCAAAACCAAATATTTTTCCTCCAAGGCCAAATTATTTTTTCGACAATTAAGCAGCCGCGAAGAATTATCTACTGTAGTTGCCCCAGATCCTCAGCACGTATTTTTAACCCGGCCAAATTGCTGCTCACCCTGGTGGCTAATTGGATTGAGGGCCAATTCCGGGCCACACCTAATTACAGCTGTACTTCACGGGGATCACGAGTTTTTTTGGGATCTTGAGCTTCAGCTACTCGATTGGGGGTCATTCGTCCCGTTTTACCGCCAGCTTTTATAGCCTACCATCGTGGCACTGGCGATGTTACAGCCGCCGATTGGGGCTGGCAATCGGCCGAGATACTTTTTAGAAGCTTTTCCTCGGGTTGGGAAAACCCGAAATACCGACATTCGGAAGCCGTTTCTGGTTTTGGCTCTCGGGATTATGGCAGAGATTCCGCGTGGATTTTGATTTTTTTGCCACCGGAAATAGGATTTAGCTGTCGAAATCGATTGGCGATCATAATTTCGAAAATCATGGTATCGATATGTATCGATATGGCGACATCGTTCGTATGGGATTTCGGGTTTTTTTTGCGCGAGATTTGCTGAGGTAAATTTCGGCTTTCTGAAATTTCGACATCATAAAATTTCGGCACCTTAATTTTAGGCATTCTGATTTTCGGCATTTTGAGGGTGTTGGGAAATCGCGTTTTTTTATGAATCACTAAAAACTCACGCCAAAAAACCTCAAGCTGGAAGATTGCGAATAGCACGAGATTTTCGTCAATTTTGCCGTTTCGTCCTATTTTAAGTTTTTTAAGCTATAATTAATGCCTATTGAAAAACTAAGCGCGCTTTTTTAACCGCTTAAAGGATTTTTAAAAGCTTTCCAAAACGGCTTCCTTTCAAAAACCACAAGCTGACCAAACCCCCCGATCTCATCAATCTCAATCCCGGAGAGCTGGGTGCCAGTTTGGGATGTTCGTGTTCGGCTGTAATCTGACATCGTTTTGTGGGGCCCGGTGGTCCGGGGAGCGTGGGCCCTTTTTCTTATGGCCCAGCCCCGGGTCCTAATATGATGAGGGCATCAATTCGGCGAGGCGCCTGCGAGATGCCGTCATTATTGGCCCCTAGATTTGCCATGGTGCCCCAATGCAAATCAAATTCTTGTCGACGTTTGTCGGCGTCTGGTTTTTTGCGGGGCAGATGGGATGTTGGCAAGGTCGAAAAGTGATGTCTATCGTTTTTTGTACAAAGGATTCATGTGTTTTCCTGTCCTTTGGAATTATCGGTGGGGGGGGGGGTTCTAGAAGTGATCTGCAGAGTACTGGGATCTAATATTTTAATAGTTTTTTTGGCACATTTTAGCTGTATTTTAAGTAGAAAAATGACTTCCAAAGTTCGAAAAATGTTAAAGTTTCCAGGATTTGCTCAAATTTCGGCGTTTTTTCGGTTGAAATATTTTCCCTTTTCTCAATTTTTTCAATGTTTGCTCATGAAATATGTGTAAAGTTTTTACGTGTAGCCCCCCCCTCGATAACACGAAAGATCCGCTTTGTTGCTTTTTTAGAGCTCACCAATTTTGGACACCTGAACTCGCCGGGGCCATTGTTGAGCTAGGGGCACAATGGACCCTGAATTCGTTGATTTTTAGTGGCGACTCGACGTCGAAATTCGACCTTTCAATAACCCACGTTTTCCATTGCTTTCCTTTGTGTGTTCAAGCTGCCCTTTTTTCAGGTGGAGCCCCAGGGGCGAAGGAAACAACCCACCGAGGGGACCACTTCTGCGTGCATGGGTCGGTTTTTGGGTGGTTTCTGATTTGTCTCTTTTGAGAGTTGAAAGCTAAGCCATGTCAAGCCGAATTTCGCGGTTGTTGTGACATTATAACTTTATTTACATTTTCCAGGTGATGTTGAAGCAGCGGTCATGAGCAGACTGGCATGCGGATCGAGCACTTCGACCTCGTCCTCGACAGAAACCTCGACACGCCCTATGTAGGGGCGATCGCATCAAGGTCTGTCGTTTTCTAATGAAGTAATGATTTTGTTAGGTATAAAAACATTAAAAAGGGTGCGAATTCAAAATTTTAGTTTTTATCTTCCCATATCTTTTCTTTTAAAACTCGCTGGATAAGAACGCTGGCTCTATCTTCTTTTTCTTCAGAATTTTTTTTGTTTTCAGACAAAAATTTAAAAATGAGAATATCTGGCGCCACAATTTCTTTTTGAAAATTTTTGAATAATTAAAAAGCTTTTCTAGGACTTTTTTAAAGTTCTGACGCTACTTTTTTCACTTTAAACTAGCTATGAAGGAGAAAGCACTTTCCTAATATAAGAAACGTTTAATTAGTGGTTTGATGCTCGTAAAATTCCTTAATATATTTCCAGGGCGAGATCACGATCCACGCGGCGCGTCCCGTCAAGGTGGCCGGGCTGCACGTACGGCTGTTCGGGTTGGCCGAGACGGTAGGAAGAGGTTTTGACCTCACAAAATAATATAATTCAGGGTTGGTACAACAAGAACAGCGAGCTCTCGTTCGAGAGCCGCGAGACGGTGCTCGATGAGCCGATCGACCTCACCGTCGAGATTTTCGAGCACTGCAACCCCGAGTACGAGCTGCACGACGGGTTGCACAAGATTGACTTTGAGGCGCAGGTTTGTTATTGTTGTTACGATATAAATATAAAGGTTTTTATAGAGTTTTTAGAACAATTAACTATATTTTAATTTTTTCAACATTGCAAAATTAGGAAAAATCGGGCATTTCTCATTTTACAACGAAAAAAAATCGATTTTTCGAGAAAAAATCTAGATTTTTGTATAGATTTTGTAAACTTATTATGTTCGACATTAGCTAAAACTATGCGCAGACAAGTTTTCGATTGATCAAAAAACCTGAGACTTCCGCGCTCCTCTAATGCCAGGAAAATTCTGAGCTTCAGCTTCCCCTCGACGTCGTCTCATCCGTGGAGCGCGAGGGGTACGGCAGCGTGCGGTACACGTGCTCGGCCGTGCTCCATCTCCCCGAGGACGGCGGCAGTGAATTCATATCAGGTGCGTAAAAATAAAACGAGAAACAATACAGTCCAATTTCAGAAAAGACATTCAAAGTGTGGTCGTTGCTCAACCTGGACGCGCCGTATCTGCGCGAGTCGACGTCGGTCACCGAGGAAGAGGAGGTGAGGGTGGCGCACAGAAACAGGGGTGTATAGAGGATAATGGCGTAGTCAACTCATTTTCACGGCGTAATCGATTGTTATAGTTGCGGGGCTGTTGTGGGCGGAAAAAGGGCATGCTGACGGCAACGATGCAGGTGGAGGAAGTCGGGCTTTTGCCAGGTGGGCCGGGTTTTTAGGGTTTTATGCTTTTTAAAGCTCCTTTATTCTTTATTGTTAAGTTAATAAAACGTAGAAGATGCCTTAAATGCCTTTTTCAGGCGAAACCACGAGAGTCACGCTGACCCTCGACAACAAGACGAAGCCAAAACGGTGGCGGAAACGGGTGAGTGAGAGGTATTTCTGGGTGAATAAAGGCGCCAAAAAGGATGGAATTTGACGGAATAGCGGAACTTTTGCCTTCCTGTTCCCTTTAGAGCTCGATTTTCAATTCAATTTTGCCTTTCAGGACGCGGACAAGGATTGCGTGTTGATATCCCTGTGTCAGCAAATCGATTTCGTGTCCCGGAATCGCTACGAGACCCACCTGTCCGACCGGCGATCGATTACGATAGCTGTCGATACACATGTAAGTTTCGTTAAAAGCGGAGCGCTAACGCGTTACGGCGCGTCGCGTGCGCGTTCCGTAAAACCCCCAACAATTTTTCCAGGGTTCCTGCAAAGCGGCGCCGGGCAAAGGGCCCGAGACCAAAGTGATCGACTTTACAATTCCCAGTGACCTCCCCCCTACGAGTATACAGGTCGGTCATAGGTGTCGCGCGTACTTTTAAAGGGACCGGCAAGGCGTGGCTGTGGATTCCCACTAAATGATGCCGCAGCCCGCGACACGCGACGCGCTGGTTCGCGCTTACATTGCGCAATGGATTTCTGGGCCTGCGTTGCGTGTCGCGATCGTGGCAAAAATTTTTGAAAATCCTTAGCTATGCCTTGTGGAGCCCTTTTAAGGGGTTCGGGAAGTGCGAGATCGACCCCTGATTTCGGCTATGTCTCGACAGCTATGCCGCACTCCAAATTACCTCCTTGGTGTGTTGCGTAGCTGTCGAGACCTATGCTAGGAACAAGGTCGATTTCGGCTTCGGAAAACCTTTAAATTGTATTTTTATGGATATAAGAAATTATAAACAAGTGTATGCAATCGTAAAAATGGTTTTAAAAGCTTCAATCAAGCAGCAGCCCCGATTTTTTAGGCGATTAGAGCGGATGTCCTCGACAAGGTAACGCCGCATTTTTCAGAGTGCACAAAATCCCCCATCTATCCTATCCAAGTCCTTTACGTTACTGTCCAATTTCCGGTTCATCTTCACCCACCCCTATTTTTGCTGTTGTGTGCTGCAAGAAAATCCCGAGTTTATTTTTTTCAAAAAGCACCCACCCGAAAAGCGGAAACCCTGATTTCGTTTGGCTTTCAAAGACGCTTTTCCCACTAAAAATGTCGAAATTTCAGGCAAACGGCCTGGTGACGTGCAGCTACTTCTTCAAGCTCGACCTCGACCATTTCGACGTCGTCGTGCCGGTGATTCTGGGCAGCCGGAAGACGCCCGGGCCCTTGGATTAGTTGAGGGGATATTCACCTCTAGTATTGGGTAAAAAGCAAAAGATTTTAACCGGGCGGGGATCGAACCCGGGTCGTGTGGGCGACAAGCGAGAGCATTACCAATTGGCCACGCAAAAGGGTGTGAGATCTGGTGGATTTCACTATTTAGAAAAGTAAAACCCGTTATAATGAGCTCAATATTTGCTGAAATCTAGAGGTGAATTCCCCTTTTAAAGGACCGTTGAAAGCAGTCCCATTATATATTCTTTTCCTCCTCAAAACACGATATTTTATATAGTTTGTAGAGCATTTTATGCCACTTTCTTTCACAGCCCCTCCCCTATTATGTAATCCAAAACTCCAAGACCAACTTTCCCATGTCATTTTCATAATCTGACCAACCTACCGTATCTTATGGCTAATTGACTGCTAATCTACACCCTTCCAACCCCTAAAAAACCTGTGATGGGTATTTTATGCATTTTTTCGCATACTTTCTTTGATCCCGACGCACTTTTTCGCCCAGTGTCCGTTCTTTCACATTTACTTTGTGTTTTTAGGAGATTTGGCACGTTGCCAAGGCCGAAAACACCCAAAATTCTTCGTTTTATACCGTATATTTTCCTATCTAGCTTTCCCCGAAAATTCTAGGCCCTCCGATTTCTTTATTTATTCATTATCAGCTTTATTCTGGACCGTATCCCCTCTGCCATCTATCTATTTATCCATCTTCTATGTATTATTATCTTGTCCGTCGACTGCCACATGGAATAAAGATTTTTATATTGTATTTCTATTGATTTTCGACCTATTTTATACAGTTTTTGTATTTATTTGAGCTTATTTTAATTTTCGCTATAACTTGACGGCCTGCTGGATTTCGGCCGGTTTTTCCGGTTTGTGATCGGCCAGCCGGGAGCAGCTGGCCGGCAGCGTCGGCAGTCGGTCCGAGACGACGTGCCTGGAGTTAAATTTAGTTATTAAAAACCAACTCAATTATTAGCGATGAATGGGCAGCTAGCACAGTTTATTTTAAAAATTTTCTTGCTTACCAGGCTTCTAAAGACTTAAAGACACTTTTAAACGCATATTACGCTCCCAAAACCGTCAAAATTGGAAGTTTACGATACAAGCGGGCTGAGTAGCGCAACGTACTTCACCTACCACAACGGGGCGCTCCTCTGTACACTTTTACCTATTGCGCTCAGCGGCGTAGCCTTAAGTTACAACGTAATTAATATAACTTTAAGACCTCCAAAAACTAAAAAAACTGTACAAAAACTCTAACTACTGCTAAACTAGTTAAACTTAAATCTAACTAACCATTCGTAGATGTCGTTTGCGTGCCAGTGCACAAATGTCGTCAGCAAATCGGCCGCAAGCTTTGCCCCGTCGGCCTTGCACACCTTAAAATTGAGGGCATTCAGTAGTGGTATAGCCGATACCTCGGTAATAACCGGAAGTGCACAATCGAGGTAGCAGCTTTGGAATGTGCAGAGTGTCGATAGCGCATCTTCATAGCCGTCAACTTCTTCTACCTGAATTTCAAGATATTTTTCGGATTTTAGGCACCTTTTAGCGCTCTAATTGGGTGGTAAGCGCGATGCAAACGCGACGCGCTCCGCGGCTTTCCCGCTTCCAAAATCATTTAAATGTGCCTACGAATCGAGGCAATAAGGATATTTTCTAAACCTTTGAAAAATCCCCACCCGAAACAGCGAATTATTTCGTATCGAATTCTCGTTGTGCAGCGCCGTATGGCATTCCTGGTCGCATTTTAGGAACGTAATCGGTTCCGCTTCGGAAAGGCAGGGACGGGCCTAAAGTTGGGAGACTTTTGAGCATCAACTCCCCTAGTTACCTCCAAAAACAACTTCCGCCGGAAGTCACAGATGAAATTCGACGGCGAGAACACCACGTCGGATGTCTAAATCCTTTGAAAAGTATATTTATTTTAGAAATACCTTGTCATTACACCGATCCATATAACATTTCGTCTTGTCGCTGGCCAATTTGCAGAACAACAAATAGGACGAGTGCTCTAGAATCTATCCCCATTATTCTTTCCTCAGATTCCTCCGGATTTCGCACCAATGGATGGAGGGGAAAGTCGTAGAAGTCGTCGGTGGAGATGTTGAAGCTGTACTCAAAGTCGCTCACGTATTTTTCGTTGCATTGCTGGAATTAGGGGAATTTTTAATGGTTTTCAATCTAATCGGTATGTTTTTAGAGCCAAAAAACTTTATAAAGCCCCCAGCCGACCTGGCAATATTTTAAACTCAACTTTTCAACTTTTCTTTGAGCTACGGGGACTGTAAAGTATACCAAGATATCTAACTCATCCTGCGAAACAAGAAAATAATGTTTAAAAACCAGAAAATCAGGCAAAAATTGAATATTTGGGCTTCAACCTAAGTTCGTCAGTTTTTACGCAACTTTTTTACAGATGCTTAGAGCTTGAAGCTTTAGGCAAGAAATTACTGGTGTTTTTCCAAAACCGCTAACCTGAAAACAATCGGCATCTGATGGGTTGTCGGCGTTTACGTACATAAATTCGCGTTTTATCCGAAAGCCGGCCGCCAGGGGGAGGAGTGGCAATAGGCAAAAAGTCAGTCGCTTCATCTGAAATGGGTAGCGATCTTGTTAAACGAAAGGAAAGACGTTGAAGTAAGTATTGGGCTTTTTTACGCAAAAAAAAGGATAATATTTCGGATAGCGCGCGGCGCGAGGGACGTTAAAAGCCGTTTTATCCGCCCATTTTCGAATTTCGGGCGCCGATGCGGAGCTTTAGGAATTTTTCTAGGTTTAATTTTATGCATTTATTCATTTGCACAAAGAGTTGAAACACAAAAACGAGAACGGAATGCTACTTTGAACGTGCCGTCTAAAAAAGAATCGATGCGTCGCGTACGGACTGGACATGCTGATGGTTAGTGATTTGAGGGGGGATCCGGAATGGGCTATCGGTCTGGTTGGATAAGCGGATCCGATTGCCCGCCGGGCATTCCTTGCCCCCAATCTATTAGTCATCGAATTCCAGCCGACGCATGATTTGAGGCGGACCTTGACTTCATCAAATTACGTGGACGCCTGCGCTACGTCATCAGTTCATTCCCGGACAAATTTTTCAGCACGTAAAAACCCAACCACCTCGCTTTTCGATACCTTTAAATGCCGTAGCGTCATAAAGAAAATGAAAACATATCAAAACTGATTAGAAAATCGTTTAAAAACCCGTTTAAATTGCTTAAAATAGTACAAAATTGTTTAAAAATGAACAACAAAATGAAACCACTTTATTAAAAAACCCCGCGTAATATGTAATCACAGAATGCACACAAGAATCGACGTAATAATAATTTGTCGTAGCATAGACAATCGAGTTTTTTTGTATTGGTTGGCGTTGATATTAAGTGGAGGGGACGGGGGTCGACTTGGCGCGGGCCATCTCGTCCTCCTTCATGATCATCAGCCCTGGAAAATGGGGGCGGAATTGAGGCTAGGATACGGTAGCATGGGTGAGGTATAGGAGGTGGCAAAAATTCATGGCTTTACCGTTGATGAAGCACTCGTGGTCGGGCTCGGCAAAGCACTGCGTGAACTCGCGGTACCACGTGTTGACGAGGCTGTGGTCGGCTCTGGGATTTGCGGAAATTAAAGGGACCGTGAAGCTATAATATCGACTTTTTTAATTGGGATGGACTCCCGGTACTGGCCTGTTGGCGGGGGGGGGGGGGCGGAGTTACTAGCGAAGAAAACAAATTTTTCCAAGTAATCGGTACGGCCCTATAACCAAATATAACTATTTCATAGTTTTTCTACAGTCTTTAGCCAGAAACGGCTCATTAAAAAGTATCAAATTTTCGAAAGTTCTTGGCTTTTTCTTCAAAAATGTGTATAAAATGAACAAAAAGGTCAAAATTTTCTACTTTTCAACATTTTTTCAAAAATGTTTATGAGTTTTTAGCAATCAAAAAGTTGGAAAACGTTATCAAAGTGCTGAAATTGCCCGCCTCCCCCTAACAGTCCAATCCCAGGAGCCGTAATACGCTACGCAAGAGAAATCTAATGCGCGCTGCGTGTTGCGCGCGCGACTTTAATAGACCATAGAGAAAAAATTATATAACTTTGGCCGTCTTTTTAAAGGTATAGAGAAGGGATGTGAACCTGTCGAGGACGCGTCCGGCGCCGCCACCCCGGAATGGACATCGACGATGGTGGGGCTCGAGGTCGATGAGGCGGCTGGCCTGCGTTCCGCATTTTGTGCACACGTAGCGCTTTCTGGAATGAGCGCGGATGAATTGTATGTCTGATCGCTTCGCCGTGCCCACGATTAGATTGCGTGATCATGGCCCCAATGGTCGCGTTGCGGATCAGTTGCGTCCTGCGTGGCGGCAAACCTCACTTTTCCGTCCCTTTAAAACCTCCCACCTCGGCGAATGATCTGAAGCGTGGAGCACGAGACAATCATCCGGCCCGTCGACCGTCTGACGACATTTCTGAAGCAAGCGCATTAAATGGCTGCTGTCAGCCCGGAGTCCCGCGTAGCCGCCAATACCAACCCGGCATTCGATGCGCAGCCCCAGCGTGCCGGGCCCTTCCTTTTCTTCCAATCCTGCGGCTTCATCCTCCTCCTTAGAGTTGCCGCCCTTTTCTGTAGCCGTTCGGATCTAGAAGGGGAAAAAAAAAAAAAAAAAAAAAAAAAAAAAAAAAAAAAAAAAAAAAAAAAAAAAAAAAAAAAAAAAAAAAAAAAAAAAAAAAAAAAAAAAAAAAACTATTTCTTGACCAAATTATCATAGCCCCAAAATTTTTCAAAAATTTGTCACCTTTGCATTGCGAAAAAATCCGGCATCGACAGCCCTTGAGCTTGGAAGTCGGCTGAACTTCTGAAAGACGAAAATTTGGTACTTCTCCTTTAGCGGGGGAGGCCCAGCTATGGCATTGAACTCTTAGCGGAGGGAGAGAGCTGTTTTTTTTAAGTAATTACGCACGGGCCGTGAGACAAACCATTTTTCCAGCATTGTACACATTTTGAGTTAAATAAACATTTTAAAAGTTAGAAAATGTTCGAAAATTGCGGCCTTTCCGGTCAAAAACGACGTCAAACAAAATTCGATATCCCCCTGCTAACGGTTCAGTACCGGGTTCGAAACGCCGCTAATTACCTCGATCGCGATCGCAGCTGTCGTCGAAGGGCCCTGGAGCACGGATGGGTGTATTTTCGACTGGAACCGAATTAATGTTCTGTAATATCATTAAAACTTGCCTGATTCCTTGGCGCGGTGCCGTAGAGGTGCCGGAGCATCGGAAAATGGGCGGCGTGTGGCGTCGCGCGCGGGGCGCTGGGCGAGTCGGCGCGGAGGCCGAATGACGGGGATTTTTGTGTTGGTCTCGGATTGGCTTAATAGCTAGGCAAATGAACGGTTTATGCAAAAAGAGGGACTGTCCAAGCTTTAGAAAACCAGAATTGTCAAAATTTATGAAAATGGCTAAAAAGCCCAGAATTTTCAAATTGTAATAATCTTAAAAAATAACTTGTGTTAAAACTTCCACCATAATACCCAGCAATTATTTAAGCATTTAGGTAATGCAAAGCTAAAGGATTCGTTTCCGTTCGCGAGACAATTTGACCCAAACTTCACTTTTTTTTGGCCCACCCTGTACTTTCTAAAGATACTCGATTTTGTTCAGCTCCTCCCATTCAGCCTACCGCCGCCCGGCCAATGTCGCCATTTCCAGACATCCACCCGCAGACCCTAAAGGCGAAAACGCAACTTTACGACACCCCCCATTTCTCTACAGTCCTCGGCCTCAAACATCACCCACAGCCTTGAGCAGTAGCCACAGCCCTCGGGGCTTATCCTCCCCCACCAAATCCACAACTCGATGGATGCACTTTAGCGCGAGCTCACAGCAATCCCGGCACGCGCCCGCGTAGTTTGTTGATCGTTGAAGTGTTGGGCGCGATATGCAAAGTACGCGCGCACAGTTTTCGTACTTACGGGATAGCGTACTTTACAGAACGACAACTTTGAGGAAATCACAAAAAAATGACGCTTTGCTTTGACAAGTTTTTTGAGTCTCGCAAAATCGCGGCTCGTCGGCGACGCGATTCACTCTGTTTAAGACAGCTCTGCCCAAAAAACTTTGTTTGAATTCATTTCTGTGTTTTGAACCTTTAAAGGGACAAGCGAATGCCAAAAAGGCAACATACACCGAAATCCAAGAGGGGCCCAGGGTAAACCCGTGCCGAGCAGCGTATCGTACCAGAATGCTGGAGGACGAGGCGCTCCACTGGACCTCACCTGTGGTCGCTTTTTTCGGAAAAAGAGAAACAAAATACAAAGCTTTTTAGGGATCCGGTTCAATACGTCGAGTTAGCATTTTCAGAAAACGTTCAGAAAGGCTAGGAAACCAACGGACGCCTATTTACGCAACAAATTCGGCGCCACAGCCTACCGGAATTCTGTCATTTCCCACCCTATGCTGAAAAGTTTCGCTTTATAAACTTTTTCGCATCCCCTAAAAACTTGATTTTTGATCCCGATCCCTGGAGATCACATGCCCATAATCCAAGACACGCGCCAGGGACCGAGGCGCGCTATTTAGGGACAAAGAGGGCGCAATATAGGGTGAGGGGCGAGCACCTTTTCCTGTCTCCCTGTCCTTGGAATAGTGTCCAACTAACAGAGGGCATCCCCCCTCTGTCGTTTGAATGCCCATCCCATCCTCCTCTCCACCACCCCCTCCCCTCCTCGTGAGTCTCAAAAAGCACTGCGCGGCCTGCCTGCCCGCTGCTAGCTGGCCCCCCGCCAAAAACAGATCCACCAGTGGGCCCCATTTTGGGCGTAAACACCCCAATTTCGACAGCGTCTGCCGCGAAGTGTTAGCCAATTTTGGGCAGAACATTGCCCTATTTTCCTCCTTGTTTTTTGGGTTATGCCCCGTTTCCTAAATATTTTGGCGGGAATCTTTTGCCATGACGAAAATTGGATATTCAAAATAATTGTTATTGTTTTTTGGGTGTTTTTGAACGGAAAAGAGGTTTTTGGATGGTTTACAGTTTTCGTTAGAGTGCATGTTTGGCCTAATTTGGCCTTTTCAAGATCTTGGATCAAAAATTTTTTTGAAGTTTTTAGGATACGAAACTTTTTTAAATCCTAAATCCCGGATTTTCACGACTAATTTTAACCGCTTAATTTTTCGTTTGCATATAAAAAGCGATATCATCTATGGATAGATTTCTACAGGATTTTCGCTAGATTCCTATGGCGTTTTTGAACGGAAGCTGTTTTTTAAAAACAACGAGTCCAAAAAACTTGAAACTCGCCGGCAGATGTCGTAGAATCTTTTTCTAATTGTTCTAATGGCTCATTTTTTAGGTTTTCACGTCTTTAGTGCTTATTTATTTGCCATCATCACCGTCCAACGCCTTCCCAGACGCCTAAATATTTTCACGTCCGCCCGTATTTGCCCAAATACCCCCCGAGGGCTCAAACATATCCAAGGCGCAGGCACACCCCATTGTCGACAGGGCTGATAGATGGGTGACACGGCGAGCTGCTGGCCGCTAACTGCGCGCACCTAGTGTCGATGGCCGTGTGTATGCGTAAATGTGGCAAATCCCGGGCACTATTTGGGCCTGGGCGGAGACGAAAAGTGACAGCTGACGCGCAGCCCCTGGGGCTTCTCGCGCACCTCGCCAGCCAGACATACACGGCGTGGCCAGACGTGGTGGTGGTGGCGCTTTTGCAACGGGTTTTGCTAGAATCTAATTTAGAGGCTAGCGACGAAAAAAAGTGGCTTTTTCTCGGGTTTTGCGGCTAAAAACGGGCTACATCTTAAATTTTTATCCTTGCTTTATAGTTATAATACACCTAGCTTGGTTTCAAGCCGAGAATTAGTCTAGGTCTACGAGTTAATTAACTTTTTTTACTTCTTACTTTTAATTTGTTATAAAAGCAGAAACCTACAACTTGCATCGTGCCAAATGAGCTTCTCGTACGTTTGCTGCGACTTTTTATGTTTTCAAATTCCTAAAATTCCCACAATTCCGCAGCCCCTTAAAACCTGCCAAATTATCGCGCCTATCTATTCCTTTCATCAACATGATAACCAATCTCGTTTGCCCCCACCTCCCGCCAGCCGCCCGGCCCAAAATTCCAGCCCCGGATAATCCCAAAAATCCCGATCCAACGCGCACACGTCATTTCGCACACGCCCAGCTTTATTGAAATGTTTTTCGGACTTTATGTCCCGCGCGCGCCGCGGCGTTGTTCCAATCTGCGATCGCCCCCCTCCAAATCCCTCGCCGACCAAAGCCTATCTGGCGACGATCAGCCCCGGCCCATACCAGTTCCCCAAACATCGCAAAACCGACAACCCGAAAAACGAGCCGCCCAGCGTGCCAGCACTCTCATTCAATTGAAAAACCGACTCGCGCTTCGATTTCCATAATATTCCCGTCAATCGGTTGCCCCAATCGGCTTTCCCGGAACCTAACAATGCCCGCAAGCCGCATTCCCAGTCCGCCTGCCGCCAGGGGCTCCTCCCCAAACGTGACCGTAACCCATCGGGACGGCTTTTGCATATTTTTGCGTTAGTTCTGGCTTTTTGCGAACTTTTGAAATTCTGCTGTTATTTATTAGTAGTACTTTATATTCCGATGTACGACTTGGTGTCGTTTCGGAAATGGAACTCTCGCTGGATGGGATCGCGAAGGGGCAGTCCGGATTTTGACTACAAGTTTTTCAAAACTTTTTTTTTTAACTCGGCGAAGTTGTGAATCCATCACGGCAGTTGCCCTCTCTGAATTGTCCTAAATTATCTCCTTTTGATTTATGATCATCCAAAAAAGCGCTTAGCCATAAAATTAGCCCGTGCCCAAAATTCCTTCCTGCCTTTTGTTCTCGTAAGACAATTTGAAGCTCAAGTAAGCCTGCTCAGCCAGGCAATTTATTATTTAAGCTTTGGTTTGAGGGGAAAAAAAAGAAGGAGAGGGAATTTTTTTTTTTTTTGGGGGGGGGGGGGGGTTTTTTAAATTGGGTGGGGGGAAAAAAACGGCCCGCCCAACCGGCGCCCCAAAAATGTGGTTGATTTGATACGAAAAATAAACAAAACCAAGCGCCTTGCCGCCGCCGGGTTCTTCTTCGACCTCCCAATGCGGGCACCACCCGCTTCTCCGTTGCCTTTTTTCTTACCCGTCTTCCCTTTATTGTTGGAATGTTTGTTTTCACGAGCCACTCGCTATTTTCAGGTTTCAACCGAACCCCTCGCTGAAAGATGCCCAACTGTCCTCGTTGCACGAAGCCGGTGTATTTTGGTAAATTTTGATTGGATTTTCAAGAATCGTTTTTCCAGCCGAGCGCGTCACCTCCCTCGGTCAAGACTGGCACCGGCCGTGTCTGCGCTGTGAGAACGACAATTGCAAGAAGACGCTCACCGCTGGTTCGCACTCTGAGGTTTGATTTTTGCTTTTTGCTATGGTAATTTCCTGACAAAATCGGCGCAATTAGTGGAGCTTCAATTATAGAGTGTTTGCTTGCTGGTCAGCCTACCTGGATTCAATCTATTCTTATTTTCAGCACGAAGGCCGTCCGTACTGCAACCGCTGCTATGGCGCCCTGTTCGGCCCGCGCGGCTATGGTCATGGCGGCGTCGAGTCGCATACCTTCCTCGGCGGCAGCACCGGCACCCATGAGCCCTTTCCAGGGTCGGCCGGCACCGTCTAGGTAACTTTTATATTTCTTCTATCTTCAAATGTCCATGCCCTCGTTCAATCCGTTTTTCCAGGGTGTCCGGCCCTACAACCTTCGATGATGAGGCCAACGCTCGTCACAAGATCGACTGTCGCCATATCATCCATTATACGTAACTTTGCGCATTAATTCTTTCCTTTGTTCGACACAATTCCTCCCTACGCCTGACTGCCTTAAATTTTTCCTGTGAAACATGAAATTGGTTTTTGTTTCTTTGTTTAGTCGAGTCAGTATTATCAATCATCGTTAGATACTCATGCGGTCAAGGTTGGTCTGCTTTGCACGGAATAAATTTTTATTATGTCAATGAAGAATTATTATGCACGATGATCACAACCTGTTAGTTTTGGGTTATGAGTGGGACCCAGTTAATTTTACAATGAATTTCTCACACTTATAAAGATAAGGACTAACATATTGGTTATACAAAATATTGAGCAACGAGGGCGGTGCGATCGATGCTTTTCAACTTTTCTTTCGCGAAAGCGATGTCGTCCTGAATTGCCTTCATCAGCCCGTCTGAACACATGCCCGGTTTTCCGCCTATTTGCAATGGCCTACCAAGTGATTCGAATTTGCGCACCGGCCGGATGTGGCCGAGAATCAAACCGTCAATGCGAGACCCGTAGAATTGCGAGGGGAACTGAGCGAGTAGATGGACCTCCTGAAAGAGAAATGATTTCGGAAGGCTGGGCCATACGATCGTAAGCTTCTCGTTGTTGTATTGCGGGTTTGTGCCGATGCTCATCACCATGTCGTGGACTTGGCCATTATCGACCCTGGCGAGCCCGTAGTAGACATCGTGCTCAATGCCCTTCGGGAGTTTGCTGACGGCCTCATCGTCGACATTCGCTAAATTTCGGCTTTTCGTATTCGTCATAGGTCAGAAAAACGCATTTTTGCCATAACTGACCCGTTGGGCAGCCCAGTTCTTTGCCGCCACGGCCGAACCCGCGCACGACGGTACCCGCGAAAAAGTATGGCAAAACCTTCTCGAAAACACTCATCTTTAAGTATGTCTTAAATATCAGGAAAGTACAAAATAATCGCATAGAAAGTTATGGAGCCTCCGTTTCATTAGGGAACAAAAAATCTTTTCAAAGATTTATCTGGGTAACCGGTAAGAAGTTCACAACGTACAGGGGGGAGGGGGGAGAGGTCAGTCAGTGCTACTCGTAATTTTGGAGATGGCTTCGAGCGATTCTTCGGCTTTTCGACGGGCTTCGAGGGGGCACTAAAACTACAATAGCCAAAAGGTAAATCACCAAACCTGACTACAGGCCGCAACTTTTCGCAAGAAGGGAAGCACGGCCGGGGCGTCGGGTTCGGCTCGATAGCCGATGGCGCGCCATATCGGGTACGAGCTATAAAGTGAACGGTCATATATGCCAAAAGGAACGCTATCGCAACAATTCCAAGCGCGACAAAAACGACGATAAAATTGCCATGGTACCTGTCAAGGATGACGTAGAGGAGGCGATACGTCTCGGATTGCGTGTATTGCGATCGGCCCAATTGTTTCTCGGCCCAGCTGGAAATTTAATTGACTAGCAAGCCACTAAGGATACCTAGTCAACCTTGGCCACCCGCCCTCGGACACGCGTCGATACACAAACGATTTGGCAGTAAGACAGTAGATTTTCAGGGCCTAGAACAAATTGATATAGTACACAGTATTATAAATACCTTGACCGCCTCTATCCGCACGTTCAGATTATCGTCGACCAAACGGTTCTTCAGTGCCGCCCAGTTCTGATGGACCTAAAACCAGGGTTACAACGAGGAGCGGATTAAAACCATTGGCAGCAAAACATCATCGCAACCGGCCACAACCTTTAGCGATGCCGTAAGCAGCCGAAGACACCTGACGCGGACGTGGAAGTGGTCAGAGGAAAGTAGCGTTGCTGTTCTGCAAGAAAAGGGTGTTTCATGACGCCAAGAAACCTACCTTTGCAAAATTTCCTCCGTGAGCTTCACATGGTAGGGTGGGGGAATTTTCTTGAAATCCGGCATCTCATCATCTAGGCTCATTTTCACTACGTCGTCTGGAAGTTCCATTGGCTCCTCGCTAAATATGGTTTTTTAGTTATTGCCAAAACAAATCACTTAGAACTGGGCGTTTGGGCTTCATCCTCATTTGCCCGAGGTTCAGGGAACCACCGTTCCAGCGCTTCAACATACGTTGACAATGAGCAGAGGATTGCGTAGGAAAATTCCTAAAAACGGTGTTCAGTAGTTTTGAGCTGCTGACCTCGTTGTACTTGTCGAGTGTCTTCAGCAGCTGTATGGCTACCCGCTTCGTCTCCAGATACATGGCCGGGTCGTTCGTTTTGGAGACGATGGCGGTGAAGAGACGAGGGGCGGCTGCTGAGAGGACGTTCGAGTCCCAGAGCCACATACTAAAAAAGGTAAGTTCCCGAAATTATTTTCTGCCTGTTTACGACTAATGCAGCCCTGGCTTGGAGCAGTGTTGCAACGGACTGACCGTAGGCCTAAATATACATTTTGCAAGAAAGATTGTTCTCACTTCGGCTATATGAGCCATCGCCAAGTCGGCGGCCGTCGAAACAACAATATTCTGCACATTTGTGGCAAGCAGTAGCGAGCTGAACGAGCGGGACAGGAGCTGGAAACATGAATAAATTAATTTTTTAAATGTAAAACTACCGTATCCCGTCGATGTACATCCCCAATCGCTGCCACCAATGTCCCGAATGCCGCCAGTTGGGCTACGTACGAAGCGACGGGTCGCGAGTTGGTCATTGCGATATCTGGACGGAATGCTTGAGTTCAAGAAGGGTCCTTACCTTTTAGACCTTTTAGACCATGCACGTCGAGCTGGGCTTCAATCAGCTCCC
This sequence comes from Mesorhabditis spiculigera, assembly GCA_958295435.1. Lineage (NCBI taxonomy): Eukaryota > Metazoa > Nematoda > Chromadorea > Rhabditida > Rhabditidae > Mesorhabditis > Mesorhabditis spiculigera. The sequence goes on from CATQJA010002657.1 coordinate 1,061,603, forward strand.
GGCGGTCCAACCAATGCTGCACCGTTTCTGCGCACATGGCCAGTTTGTCGTCCTGGCCTTCGATGTGGAGCTGCTGAAACGATTTAACTTAGTTTTAGTTTAGCTACCAGGCCGGTATTTTGGATAAAATCCGCTCACCTGAACTTGAAAGCCGACAGTGCACATAAAAAGCGTGATGCCGGTCTGCTCGCTAGCCGAAGTATCGTTGATCATCGTCGATAGAAGGATGAGTACCTAAAAAGGTAGTAGTAACGCGGTAGTTGAACTTTAACCTCTTCGGCCTCGCGGGTTAAAAGTTCGCCGCAAAATTGGTGAAGCCATTGCAGGGTGATGCCGTGTTTTAGTGGAAGTGTACGGAGGAATGCTGAAAGAGGGCTATAATTTCAAAAGCCTCATATTTTTTTCTAACTACAGGGCGTCAGAAAAACAAGCTTTTCTTTAGGTCCGGAGAAACCACGGGTTGGGGTTATTTTTACACCATGGAAAGCTGTTGGAAAGGAGCGAGAATAAAGGCTTTTTATTTGTTTTTAATAAAAAGCAGTTTTTCGTGAGTTCGTCAACGAAATCTGGTAGTTTAAAACAGTTCTTAGCACAGAAAACCACTACTTCCCAAGCACCGTATTCTAGCAGGTCAACCACCCATCCCAGACGGCCGCTCTCTGGGTACGCCAAGATTCCCAGACGCGTTGGGTTCACTGATCGCCCGAAATGTTGCGTACAAGCCCGGGCGCGGGTGCGCGTGCGGATGTCAGCGGCCCGGGGTCACGCGTTGGCAGGTGTCGCGCCTTCCGCGCCGCGCCCTCGACCCATCCCCGCCCGAGTATTTAGGCATCGGTGGATGCCGTGATACCATCAGCATTCCAGCCATCCACCAATTCGCAAGCATGAGCCCCGTTCAGCGCCTCCTCCTCTCCAGCGGCCTGTTTTTGGTGCTGGCCCTGGTGCACAATATTCAGGTACCGCTTTATTATATCGAAGGCTAACTTTAGCCCCAAAAACTTTCTAACCTCCAGAGCCAAAGAACGATTGAAAAATTCTTTTTATCAAATTTGAGGGCCGATTTTATTTCTATAAAAACCTGTATACAGCGATTGAAAAAATAACATTTAGGCGGCCCCCACTGCCATCGCGCTTCGGGACGAAAATGCTGAGACGACCACCGAATTGGCGCTTACTGTAAGTTTTTTCTTCTTTCCAAATACCTTCAAAACGCTTCCACCAATTTCTACAACTAAAAACACAAATTGCGCGGCAGATAAATAAAAAAATTTGAAATACGGGGTTTTTTTTGGGGTAAAAAAGGGGGAAAATTTTTTAAAAATAATAATTTTTGGGAAAAAAAAAAAAAAAATTTTTTTTTAAAAAATTAAAAAATAAAAATAAAAAAAAAAAACCCCCCTGGGGGGGGAGGAAAGGGGGGGGGGGGGGGAGGGGGGGGGGGGGGGGGTGGGGGGGGGGGGGGGGGGGGGGGGGGGGGGGCGTCATAATCATCTAAAAATTCATTTCGCGCCTTCTAGAGCTCCACCGCCATCGATACTCTCACCGAGACCGACGAGACTGGCGTGCGACTGAAGAGGAACGGATGCGGATGTGGCTGCTGCTGCTGCAGACCTTGCTGTTGCTGCTGCCGCCCCTGCTGCTGTTGCCGGCCCTGCTGCTGCTGTTGCCGGCCGTGAGCCAGAACACTCAACCAAAAACCTAATCCTCTCTCTAGAAAATGCTGCTGCTGCCGCTGCTGCAAGTGCTGCCAATGCTGCACCTGCTGCAAATGCTGCCGTTGCTGCTGCTGCCGACCATGGTGAGCAGCAACAAAAACATAGGCAATATCTTGATTCCACTTTAGCTGCTGCGGCTGCGGATGTGGATGCTGCGGCTGCGGCGGAGGACGCAAGAGGCGTGCCCTCCAGAACCTGAAGATCAAGCTCGCCGACCAGATCGAGAAGGCCCAGCGCGAGTCGGCCCTGCCCCAGATCACCTTCGTCCCATCGGCCGAGGAGAAGTCCGCTGTCGTCTCCGCCGAGCAAGAGGTTGCCAAGGTCGTCGAGGAAGTCCCGAAGTTCGAGGAAACCAATGTCGTGGGTCCCAAGATAAGCAAAAATTTCCCCTGCCAATCCAACCAATTCTATATCCGATTTTAGAACTCCGACTCCCACGAACACTACTAAACATCCCGAAGCCGAGTGATTCAGTTGCATCGATAATTATTGCGTTCGTAACTTATTAGGCCGTATTTAAGGGAATAAAGGGTATTTTTAATAAATATTCGACCATACCTTGCAAATTGTCAATCTCGCATGACACGACAGGCAGACGCGCAGTATCGACAGCAATCAGCGAGAAAATCGCTTGCAGGAAGCCACGAAAGGCGCCGGAAAAGCAAAGGACGCGGAGGTCGGGTAGGATGCGAATAAGCGACAGCACCTGAAAGGTACAACTCGTTGACTGGAAATCAATGATTACCTGGTCTAAAAGCCTCGGGTTAACCATAAAATTGGCATCGGGCGCTCCCGGACTTGCGCCATTTTCCTCGCCGTTAGAAGCCGCAGCGAGTTCGCATTGGATCTGAAAAAATAGCTCCTAAAAATGAAAACTTTACCTTTTTGAGGAGCTCATACACATATGCAGAATAGGCAGTTTCGTGACGCGCTTGGACGCTGTCAAGGAAGCCGCGCGCTTGATTTTGAACGCTAAAACCAATCATTAAATTGATTCAAACGTAGAATCGAACACATGATGACGGAGCTTTTCCCAGCAACTTTCTTACCTAGTTGACGAATCAGACAACAAAATCGAGCCGATATCCACGTGTAGCCGAAGCAGAGAGTCACCAAATGGCTTCTCAGCATGTCTCAACTCATCAAGGAACGTCAATAATTCGCCTCGCACTAGTTCCGATTCATGGCTGGCAAGTACTGGGCAGGAAAGGCATATCTAAGGAACTTCAAAAGTTTGGCATATCAAAACGTACCAAAGTTCTAACTTTCTCCGCGGTCTCCGTAAACCATTTCTTGTCTCTTTTGACTCGCAAATCCTTCACTTCCTTTGCGTCCGGCTTTGATACCGAAGCGGAGCTGTAAAGAAATTCACTCTGGACGTTGACATGAGACAAACCTTGCGCTCGCCACAGCCTCATCGTCACCAGCCACAGTTTCCCATTCTTTGTTGCTCAACGCTCTAGTGATTGTCAGTGAATACGCCTGAAAACAAAATGACAAAGCACAAAGAATGCTTACTCTGGTACAGTTACACAAAATTCCCGCCGCCAGACTCGATAGGCGCATCAGCTCGGTCAACTTCATCAATGTGCCGGGCAAAAACATTGCGACGGTCTCAACGGGAGATTCCGCCAATACTCGCTGTAGTAACAATAAAGCATCGATCCTAAAATATACTCATCATATAAAAACAAGCAACAATCGACCTCGATGAATTACTCAGTCGATCAGACGAGATCATAGAGAGCAGCGACGACACGAGTTTCCCGATGGCCGGCAAAAAAGCATCCGAGTAGAGCTCTGAGCAGAATATTTTTAACAGCAAGAGAACCAACCTTTTCTTAAAATATCGTTGGCGTGACAATAAGCCATCAATTCCTTCAGAGGACCAAAAAGAAGCTCCATTCGCACATCGTTGAGGTCCAACATGTATAGAACGGCCGCGAAAAATGGCTTCATATGCTTCCATTCGAAAATGGGTCGCTAAATCAAGAACTCGCTGAAGATTTCCAGACTACGAACCTCTTTTTCGATCAGGATGCTGGACAACACTTTGGCGTACTCGTCATAGATGTTGGCCAGCTTCTGGTGGGCCACGGACTGCTCGAAGATGACCTAATTTTTGTTAATGACATTAAAGTTCAGGGCATACCCGAAGCGCTGAAGCAGTCGCAAGCCTGGCCACATCTTTCTCCTGCTGCTCGATCGCCGCCAAAGATAGGCCCTCTGAACCGGGTTGACATCATTCGGGTACGATCCCCTACCGTTCAATAAAATGGCAGACAATCGTAATGAATCCCTGGCATCGCCGCCAACTTTGAGTGCTTGCAATCCACTCAACAACACGGCGTTCAGGTGAGGGAAGAAGTCACCGCTCATTTAACATTAGCCTGCAACATTGTAATTTTTCGGGTCAGAGTTTCCCTATTCGCATCTTTGCCTGTTGCTGGAAGTTTTTCGAAAGCGCTGAAGCAGGCCCGAACTCTATATCGCTAAAAAACATGTGCCGCTATTCGGAATCCAGTGCATAGATACAGAAATCATTACAATTTTTATCATTAATCACAGGAGACTCACTTGCATACATGATCGGCCGGGCCGTTAGGCGCCGTCCTGCCAGTGAATAACTTATTGTCGACGTGTTGAGCTCGGCTAAGGCACAGGGGGACGTTAATGGGAGAACGGGTACATCGAAAATAAATAAATAACGTCAGAAAAATGGGGGGAACTGATTCAAGGGAGGAGGAGTGCGGCTAGTCCTCACATTCAGTGTAACTGGGGGTTCGGGTGAGCCGGGTTGAGTTAAAGCAGGTTTTCATTGGCAAGTAGCGGGAAACTGGTGGAGGTCAGACGAAATGGGCGGTTTTCGGTAAAGCACACGTTGGCGACGTCGGGAAGAAGTCACTTTTAAAGTATACACCAAAACGTCTGATCCTAGATTATTATAGCACCCCGGGGAAACGTTAATATGCGATAATCTTTGGCTTTGAAATACACAAGCGCCATTGTACAGAAACAAAGAAGTGTGTAGGGGGGCCAAGGCACATGGAGGACAGGTCCCCAATTTGTAAGTGATGTTGGAACTGAAAATGTTGAGGCGGACAACCCGTATCATCAAACACACGACTAGTGGACGGGGGATATAGGCTATGGTGAAACGGAAGTGATGGACACAAAGCAACAGATAAAATGAGGAATTACCAATGGATGAATGAGCAGAAATCGGGATTAGATGTTACAAGTGGGTGAAATCGGAGGTCTAGAAACGACCATTCAGCTTGCGGACGCCATTGTTGTTCGTCGTTTCGGGAAGCAGGTCAGCATAGTCGAATGGACGAGTTGTTTGGCCCACGGACCATTTCAGGATCTCGCCTCCCTTCGCAGTTATCGGGGCCGACTGAAAAAAATGGTTTATCAACTGCAGCTGATGGTAAAAAATATCTTCTAAATAAATCCCGAATATAACCGATGGCATGAAAGTCGTTTGAAGCAAAACAAAAAGAAAACAATAAACAACACGCACCTCGTGATAGATGATCAGGTCGAAGAGCGAATCGTGGACGATTTGGTTGGTGCCCAAAAATTGGTAGCCTTGCTCTATCCGTTCGATCAGGAAATGCTTGCAAGAGCCGTTGCCCACCACGTAAGAGACGGTATATCTACGAGAGGATGAATTTATGACCATCTAAGCGCTCACCCCCAAATTCGCTCCGAGACACGGACCAAGAACGAGCCGGTCGGTTTCTCGACCAACAGCTGCTCGGCAGCGTCACGGGAAATGATGCCTAAACGTCTGGTCAACCAGGAGCCAAGCAACGAACCATGAAACCATGGAGCAGGGAGTCCAGTCTTGGGATCGAAGCCGGTCCCCCGCCCAAGCTCGTTCTTTTTGAACCATGAGATGATCTCGTCACGATTTTTTGGCCTTGGCGGTCGAGGTAAGTTTTTGCTGAAATTCTCAATCTTGCCGGATAAGAACTAAAACCCTATGGAAGAAAACCACAAATCTGAAAATTAACTAACATAGCCTCGCGAAGACTTGTCGCGTTGGTATCGGCCAGCGCAGGCAAGATGGACGTTGAGGTGCGGAGTAGCTGACGGTGCTGCTCCCTCGCTTTCTGCGCGATGGCCTTGATCGTAGCTTCCGCCTCACGTGATCGTTTTTCTACAAAAAACTTGGAGAACATAATCCTTTGCGAACCTTGTTCCTCCCAGGCAAGCTTTTCGCGTTCCGCTTCGATTTCGGCGTCCTTACGTAGCTGTTCCCTTTTATCCTGGATCGTCTAAAAAGGAATTTTAGCAGGCACGATATCGACCGACCTGAAAGATTTCCGATTCTCGTTTATGGACCTCTTGAGTACTTTCTTCGCTGGAGTTTTTCTGCTGACGCATTTTGACTCCTAAATACAGAATAAATCAAAAATCTAAACCACCGCATACCAAGCCCGTTTTGCTGCTCTGCAGTTCGTAGGGTCAAATCGAGGATTTCCGGGGTAGCAACGGGCAAGGGCTAAAGTAAAAATTGAGCTGCAAACCAGAATTTAAATGATTACCTGCACATTCTGAGTCGCCGGCGGCTTTGTAACGGATGGGAACTGTGGCGGCCTGGCCGGGACGGGTGGAGGAGGGCCTCGATCGACGCGCGTCGTTCCTGAAGTAAATTTAACTGGCCAGAAATTCAAGCCAACCCTTCGCACCAATGACAGCAACTTGTGGAGTCGGCGTGCTGAATGTAGTGACGACGGCTTTCTGTGGTGAGGCCGTCAGCCCGCCATTACCAATCCCATTTTGCTTCGGAATTGGCGACGTTTTTTGCGGAGGCGTGTTGCGATTCGCCTGATTGTTCTCGAAGTTGCGAATATGAAGACCCTGAACGGATATTTTTTTCGAAAATCAAATACCAACCACTGATGCATGTGTTTGCGGTTGAAGTAGCAACGGTGGCTTGCCGTTGATTTGGTCCTCCCAGCTGTTGTCGCTTTCTTCATAAATTGAGCCACCCTGAGGATTGCACATTTTCCAAATATTTGAAAAACATACCGTAGCGCCGACCCTCAGACTGCCAAGTTGCGCCTTCAAGGCTTCCTCCATACTGTTACTAGCTTCGTGCTCATGCTCCAGCTCTTGCAGCGCGCGAACTCTCGCTTCGCGCCGTGCTTCCTGTAAAAGCGAATCAAAGGGAAAAATAATCACGTACCTCTTCTAAAATCTGTTCAATGGTCTTGTCATCAGGGTGATCGCCCATAACCCATACCCAGACGTCTCCGTCAGTTCCGGTTCGCCATCTATCGAATGATGGTTGAATAAGGGTGTAACCAACCTGACGGCCTTCTTTTTGGGGCGCCTCGCCGGCAAGCCCTTGCGCTCAAGCATTTCTTCGTAAGCAGCAAATTTTCGCATTTGCTCTTGGCGCATCTAAACTGGTCGTGAGAAAATAACGAAAGAGTTACCTGGATAAAAAGCATTTGTTTTTGTTCTTCATCTAGGGCTTCCAGGATTTCCGGATCCACATAGCCCTATAAAGAAAAGTTTTGCGGCACGTCATCATTATCACCTTTTCCAGAATATCCCTGAGTACACTCATCTTCGGTTTTCATATAAGGAGCGCCCAACAGCGCCCTCCTACCCTAACTGAAAATGGTAATGTTGAGAGCACGCCAATTTTGAAATAAGAAACAATAGAAGGGGAATACTGGTTATATAGACCGCATCAAAGGCAACGTGTAAATTCTTTGAACGGGCGCCAAGACGATTGCAAGTGTGTTCATAATGGGGTTCTCCCCAAAATCTCCGCATAAACAAGTTCTTTCGATGGCCAAAAATGAAACACATGGCGTTTTTCTAAGCCCCGGAGGAAAAAAATGTCGTTTCGGAGCGCATAAGAACCCAAAAACGATCTTGAGAAGGAAGATGCTGCTCTATGGGCGTGAGAAAGGCGGTCTCAGCCCCTGCAATCAGGGCAAGGTTGACCGCACAGCGCACGAGAAGCGCTGGAATACGGAGGTCACAGTTACCAACGCATTGAATTTTATTTATAACAATAAAGCACAATGGATCCTTCGAAAGTTCCTAGAGATCCCTAATTATCTCAAACGAGTCGTTGATAAAAATAGGCCGAAATTGAGTACTCGTAGCTCGCTGTGGTAATTCCGACGAGGAACACCGATTAACAAACGGAGACGTAAAGCGCGAAAAGCGCGCGGCGAACCGTTGAGGTGCGGGCGTGTAGAGATGGGTGTGTTTGTGGGGGCGATCAATGTGAGCGTGCGTGGCGAGTTTCAAGACAGTGTCCAGCAGGCGGCCCTCGGCCCACACCCAAATTCGGCCACCACACACGCGCACACACAATCAAGCAAATAGACGCCCGTCTAGGCACTGCAACGCACACTACCTAAAAAGGATTTGTCCCGGAGCCGAGCCGGGAATTTGGACGCCAGCCAGCAAAACGTATTAAGTTTAAGATTGAATTAACAAGCGCATGAAGTAGATATGTACTTTCATTAGCCGAAATCAAACAGGACGTGGCTGGCAACGCGCCCCCCTCATCAATAATAGCTAGAAATTTGCCGGTCAAGCGCGAAGCAGATGCGTGTGCTGAATGGCGGTCCTTACACCGTTTTGCGAGACGGCCCATGGCTGATTGTGAGCGGCAGGTGACCCAGGCTCCCCCGGCTGGTCACAACCCAACATCAATGCCCTCCATCCGGTTCATACTACCCGTTAACCCGCTCCCTCTAATGAGTACAATGTTGGAAGTTCAAGGCGCTTTCAAAGGCAAAAGCCCATTAGAACCCCTTCCCCCCTACTAGCGATAATGCAAACAATATTCATAGATTGCTAAATTTGGAGAATGTCGTCAGGAAGCAAATAATAAAACCGTCACTAGGGATCAGTTAGCATTTGGGCTCGAGCACAAGGCTCTCCAGCGCTCAAAACAACGATTTTGAAAAATATAATTGTGAAATTAGATTAAAGTGCCAAATTTTGATCGATAGTCGGCCCTGGACCGTATGATATGGAGCATAAGTGCGAGGAAGCGGCGGGGCGCAGGACAAGACTGGACAAGAGGGCAGCACCCTCGCCTCTCCCCAGACCAGTTCTAAACGGCCTTGCCACCCTCTTCGCTCCCAAAAGCCACCCTGTCGACCTGAGCCCACGCGCCACACTTTTCCCCCCGACACTATCATAATCTAAGCAGCCGACCGAGAGCGTCTGTTAAGATTTTTGCGAATCGAAAGGCAATGTGGCAATGTTTTTGCGCCGCTGCAGTTTAGTCAAAGTTATGGCGCCGTTTCGAGACAAAACATCACAGCAGCGTGGAATTCGACCAAAAAAGCGCACAGCATTGCCGATGAATAACGGCTTTACGCGCAGCGTCACATCAGTTTAGAGTTTTAGTTCAGACGCAAAAATGTGGGTCTACTAGACTACGAGTAAACTGAAAAGAATTGCCACAGAGACATCAAGAAAATCTGGAAAAACTGTAGCCCTATCCCTGGCCATCACCGGTTCCTGCTAGGTGCGAGACCCGCACGATTGTTTACTTATGATAATTCTGTGTGTTTTGGAGGCGCGGGAAGTGAAGAATTTCCCCAGCTGCTACTTCCCCAAAAAGCCAATGCTAAATAAATACAAGCCGATGGGGAATGGACCCAAGGTGTTTTCGCAAATGCCCCAGGGAGGCCCTACGGGAGTAGCCCAGCTGAAACCCGATCTGTGTGAGGATGCTGAGTGCCGATGGACAACGCGTATTTTGAGCGTTGCCACACCGCGAAACCAATTTGAAGCGCGAGCAGCTGAACAAAAGACTTGTCATCACTGTGGGTATGCAATCTCGGTAAGAATATGTTGCCTTTTGCGCAATGCTGATGGTAACAATGGCAATTTCCCTGTTATTCATTTTATTCGCCAATGCTTCAGTTCTAAACAAAAAAGTCGTAGAATATGATGTACAAAATTCCTGAACCAATCACAAATACGGCTTCCCAAATGAGTTTGAAAATAAATATCATAGGCAAAGGGTTCGGCTTATGCGCTTGGTCCAGGTCCGGCTGCCATCTGCGGAGCGCGCTGAGCAGCGCTCTCCCGAGCCTGTTGCTTCTGCTTGATCACGGTCCAGTCAAACGTGTAGTCGTATTGATGGTTCAACGTCCGGAAGAGGATGCGGAACAGCTGCCGGAGATACATGTAATCGGGAGCCTCATCGAAACGAAGTCCACGGCAGTAGTTCAGATACATCGTGAACTCGGCAGGAAATCCCTTGCACAAGGTTTCCACCGGAGTTGACATTTTCTTTTCGGAGATCTTGTCATACTTCTGCTTCTTATTCGCTGCTTTAAGCCCTTGCCATGGTAGGGTTCCACGGTTGAAGTACATCAGCACGTAGCCCAACGACTCCATGTCGTCTCGGCGGCTTTCCTCAAAGCCGAGGTGAGCATTGATGGACGCATAGCGAGCGGTTCCCGTCAAGCTCTTGTCCTCACGGTATCCAATGTGACAGCGGGTACGAGTGTCACGATATTTCTTCGCGAGGCCGAGATCAATGATGAAAAGCTTATTGCAGTGCCGTCCTATGCCCATCAAGAAGTTGTCGGGCTTGATGTCGCGGTGAATAAAGTTCTTGACGTGCACGTATTCGATGCGGCCGATCATTTGATCCGCGAGCATCAGGACAGTTTTCATCGTGAAGCGACGGCTGCAGGAGTTGAAGAGATCTTCAAGCGACGGGCCAAGAAGGTCCATGACGAGGCAGTTGTGCTGTCCCTCGACGCCATAATATCGGATGTGCGGGATGCCGACGCCGCCTTGGAGTATCTTGTAGACCTTGGACTCGTAGAGAAGCTGCGGGTGACGGGCGCTGGTATACTCCAACTTGCAGGCCACCTCCTCGCCATTTGACACATTGATGCCCGCGTAGATGTCGCCAAAGGAGCCGGAACCGATCTTCCGGATGAGCTTGTACTTGTTCGCCACCATGAAGTCCTTCGAAATGGCCGGGGCAGCGCTCATTGTCGAGCGCAACAACCGCCGCTCACCTGAAAAAGTAATATAGTTTTTTCGCATAAAGGGTACAGGTATGGAAGAAAAAGGACCAAAAAAAGCAAATAAATGACCGATGCTGTACTATCGCGTTCTACAGTAGTATGCTACGTATTCCACATATTTGACGCGGACTGTTCGGTGGCGTTGTCTGAAGCGGTTATACGAATTTTCAGCAAAAGGCTTTGTCAAGTAAAAATTCTTCGAATGAATTTAAAAATTATTTAGAAAGTTTATAAACTTACGAAAAAACGAAGTTTCTCGATATGATGATTATATAAATGCAAAGCCGTTCTACAAACGTTATGACCAAAATAGGGCGAAAAATTTTTGGCCAGATCAGAGGGATTCGGCGTTCTGCAACGGTCGCTACCGGCCAACATTGGTGAAACGACTTGGATCCGCCTAAAAACTTTTTAGTTTTGATCATCCTTTACCTGGCTTTTCTTTACGTCGAGATTTTGAAAATTTGGGTTGTTGAATCAGTTAAAGATGTAATAGCAATCTCAGCAATTTCCCTATTTCATCTTCTTTCCCAGAATCTCCTCAGCAACTCAGCGGGGCTCACGGTTCCCAGCTTCCACTCCCCGGTCGAGACAAAGGGGGTTGCTGCGGTTTTTTGTGTGGCTCTTCCCTCACGAAAGGGTACCTCGGTTCCATCAGGGCGACCGGTATTCGCCCACGTCTGCCATCTCGCCGCATTTGTCCTCCTCTACCTCCTCCTCCTCCTTCTGCGCCCCGAGTTTCATCCCCCAAGCCGCGCCCTTCCATTTGCACAGACACCTCGCGCCCGTCACGCCCTAATGGGAACCCCTTCTGGGGAGGAGCAGCCGATGCCAAGGGCAGCTTCAGTTTTTTTAGCCGCTTTTTCGTTGGTGTCCGCCACCCCACAGGCGCTGTGGGATGACATTTCAATTTCGGTGCCGTTCCCCTCGGCTTCTTAGCCGATGTCCTCTCTTTTTTTTACTTTACGTTATATTTTTGAAGTTAATTTTCGTACATTTCATTTTCAGCGATGGCCGACGGGGCCACAATAGCCACTTATGCCTCGATAACCATCTCCACGCTGGCCATATGTTTCTGCTTGGTGAGATGGAAACGAAAGTTTAGAGGTGTCAAGCTCATTTCGGGGCCATAGGTCAAAAACTAGCGCAGAAAGAAAACTGCAGAAATTTGAACACAAGCAAATGGCTAGCCCCGCGATTTTTGAGCCATCATAATCCTCAAGCATGCTTTAGGGCTTTGCCAACAGCATTATGAGCGACATCAAAGAGTTCCACGAGGACAGCATGTTTGAAATGGGCACGTTAAAGGTAGGCAGCACCGGGAAGTTAATCTCCGCCTCCGTTACAGACTTCCTCGGATGATGCCTGGACCGTGCTCGTACAGCTCGAGAACGCGGCGCCCTACAAGCGCGATGGGCGCAGCGCGGCCAAGGATGGCCCGATGCGGTCCGTGCTGCAGCGCTTCCGGAAGGACGTGCCCAGCCAGTGTCGTAGGTTTTTAGAGGGATGAAGATGAGTGGCTATTGATATTTCTGAGAACATAAACTTGAAAGATTTTATCAAGAAATTAATTTGTGGAGAAAAGCATTTTTTGGCGAAAAATGACGAAAATCATGAGTTTTTCAAGTTTTTTTTCTAGCTATTTTGAAAGTTTTTCGAGAACATATAGTTGAAATTCACTAAACGCACAAAAATAGCGCTTTATTAAAATTAAAGAATTAATCTAAGTAAAACTAAAAGAACATTTAGAAAGTTACAAATTTAAAAGGGGCCGATATGAAGAGAATGCCCGGAATCATAATGAATCGCGTAATTTTTCCTTTCAGATCCAATTTCATAAAACTAACTTAGGGGTAAAATAATCACAACGAATTTCCAGAATGCATCCTGCCATCGCAATGCCCGCCCGGCCCTCCGGGTCCTCCCGGCCAGGACGGACACCCTGGAGCCCACGGAGAGCCCGGAATCCGGGGTCCCGCAGGCCGGCCCGGCATGTCGCTTGAGTACAACGCTCCGGGTGGATGTATCGATTGTCCGGCCGGCCCGCCCGGACCCCCCCGGACCGTCTGGACTACCCGGAATGCCCGGTCCAAAAGGTATGTAAGTAGGTATAACTTTGAGCTGCTACTTTCAGGAATGCCTGGATTCGCCGGGAACCCCGGAAAATCCGGCCGCCCAGGACAGCCTGGACCCGGTGGTGATCGAGGTGATACGGGCCCTGAGGGCCACCCAGGATTGCCGGGAGCCTACGGACAGCAAGGAGTGCGATATCGCAAGGGCCCCCGCGGAGTCCCAGGTCGATGCGGGGAGCAAGGGCCTCCCGGCCCGCCTGGACCGCTTGGAAAGGCTGAAGAAGGTGGGTGAATTTGACTTTGAAGTAAGCTGGTTTATCGTTTATAGGTGCGGACGGAATGCCGGGACCTGCCGGATTCCCCGGGAAGCCTGGACTGCGTGGGGTTGACGGTGAGGATGGAGAAGACGGAAGCCCTGGAATGCCTGGCGTCGATGCGGCATATTGTCCATGTCCTCAGCGGGATACGTTCATCCGTCGCCCAGAGTATCGCATCGTCGATTACACGCCGACAAAGGAGGAGGATAAGCCGGATGAGGAGCGGTTAGTTTTTAGGTTCAAATATGGTTCTAACGCTGATTGCTTGTTTCCTTAAACTTTGGCTGCCTTAAATCAAACTTAAACCATCTTAAAAACATTTTTCCACTTTTGCAGGCGTCTTGTATAATTTAATGTACACGACCAGTAACTTTATTCATTTTCAGCACCTACGCCCATCCCTCAAAGCACTAAACCGCCGATTTGCGATCGAAATAAACCGTTTATCGCGAATACGCTATGATACACGTCAAGTACAGGCACAGACACCATTGTTTCCAGGAGATCCAAGGGCAATACGGTAGCGCTGGGCGCGCGGTTTAGAATTCGCCCATCATCTGCACGAACTCCTCGTAGTCGATCTCGCCGTTTCCTGGGAAATGCAAAATTTCTGGGATTTACTAACGGTTTTTAGGGGGGGTTTTTTTGGGGGGGGGGGGGGGGGGGGGGGGGGTCGAAAATTCATTTTGCACATTCCATTACGCCGAAATTCGTTTTATGTATTACGGTTCTTTCGCGTTATCGGGGGGGCCTAATTTTTTTCCTGGGTCTCCAGAGATGCCTAGTAGCGCAATAGTCAGTGTTTTGAGTAAAATTTCACAATCTTTGAAGTAGAAAAATATCTTAAAAACTAGATTTTGAAATTTTGTTCGAAAACTGGACTTTTTTATCATATATTCGCTAAAATTTGTCAATCAAGCATTCGAAAGTTTTTACATTTAAGGTTGGTAAAAAGGCGGGAATTGGTGTTTTTTTTTCCAGGTATTAACGTTAAAAGCGCAATTTCCAGGCGTTTTTCCAAAACTAACCATTTCCATCGACGTCCTTGAGGATGTCATCCACCTCTTCCTCGCTGAACATCATCCCCATGTTGATCTGGAATTGGTACAAATCTTTCCGAAAGCAAAACTCTGCTAGCTGGCCAGCCTCACTTCTTTTCTTTCCCCACAAATCCGACTCATTTCTGGAAAATGACGCATTTTTTGGCAGATCCTTTTCTTCCCATCGGCTTTAGAATCGGGGTGGAAACCCGGTGTGAATCAGGCTATTATATTTCGCCGGCGATTCGTCCAGCCGGCGAAATCCGGTTCGCAATGTTTGCCAAACCACCCATATCCCTTTAGAAAGTTTGCCCAGTCTAGTTAAGGAAATCAGGGAACGTCAAAATCGACCCATGGTTTCGCTAGGTCTCTACAGCTACGTTCGGCCGCTAAAGACGCTAATTTCCTTCCAATAAACACCAGGGTCCTGAAATTTTTGAACGAGTCTAAATGCGGTTTCGCGGCCTATTACGTACTTGTCGATACCTAGCCGACTTAAGGAGTCCATTTTCATGCGTTTTATCCCCCTCTAAATACGTTTTTTAAAGGAGCGAGCAAGGTAGCATGATGGATTATGCTGGCCGGTTCCTATAGGAAATTTCGAGCACCCGCAACACGCAACGCGCCGCAAATTACATCTCGTAATGCGCTCGAATGAACGAAATCTTGGCTTAGCCTTCCAAAAGGGGCTAAAGAACTGGGTCGCGGCCGCGTTGCGGCCGTATCTGGCTGTTTTCCAGGAATCAACGCTACAAGGTTGAAACTTCCTAGCCCCTTTAAAAAGTTCACACAACATCCACTTCCGTGCACCGTAATAGTAGCTGGATCTCTGGCTAAATGACTCTCCTCGGTGCCCACGTCAACGGATTATTCCATTAAGCTCCGCTACAACACGCTAGACCCATGATTCCAGACCCGCTGCTTATTATCGTTTTCCGCGAAAATTCGATTACTACGTGTCACCGGGCCGGACTTCATAAGGCGGCGCCGGCGTGGCTGTGAGCTCATTGAACTCTTGGATACCTATAGCGCTGTCCGTCTTACGGTAGTCTTACGGTAGCATGCTACCGCTTTAATAAAAGGCAGGATAAGCTCGGCTTGCCCATCCCGGCTGGGGCCCTAATCTGCACTAGATTAACTTCCGCATCGTCTGGCAATTGATATATATTGGGGCACAGTAAGTTCAGGGCACATATTCACTAGTTACTATAAAGTATGTAATTTATCTAGTTTTCTCTTATCTTTATCTATAAAGTTTGAACGCTGATATAGTTTTTTTTGTCTATAAAATATGCTCTGATCCAATCTTAAATTAATACTGGACATGTCTTATTTTGTTAGCTATTAAATATTTATCAGGGTTCTGCCACTAAAAATATCTAATTTTATTTATATTATGCTTTAAAAAATCGGCATTTTGATCGAAAAATCGATGTTTTTAAATTTATCAAGGTTTTGGGCTTAGGAAGAGTAAAGAAAACTGTTGAAAAATATTTCCTCAATTTAGAAATATAATACTTTAGAAAAATTGGATGCTAAAGCAAAAACTTGGCGCCTCCTAATCCGCGCCCAACCTACCGCAACCCGAAAGCCCAGCTTCTACTCCCTTTAGGGTAAACTCGCATTTGCATACCAGTTTCAAAAACCCTAGCCTCGTGGTAGAATTCATTGGAAAAACTTTCTCAAACACATGTCATTTTCGGCGCATCGTTTCGGGACCAAAAGTGGGTCCCCCATTTGGTATGCCCGAGGTGGCAGCGCGCAACTGGGGCCTAGTTCTGGGCAAAATTTGGAGCATCAGTGCACGAGGGTCAACAAAAACACTTTTGCGAACGCTCTCCCGAAAATGCTATTCGTGCATGAAATCGGTGCGTTCTGAAGTAGTGTTGCTGTGTAGCTCACTAGCTACGCAATGCTACTTTCAACGAAGTAGGTTGAAAGTAGCCTTACGTAGTTCAGTCCTGGCAACGCGTTGCCCCAATTAACACGCTATACCCCGAGCTCATAGCGATTAGTTTCCGGAATCGGTACAATTTACAGATAGCGCAGTTGAGCGTGGCCAATGGAGCACCGCGTACGAGTACGAGGCGCTACTCTGCACAGTTTCACGTTGTGCAACAGCTGCAATTCCCCAATTAGCTTCTGTTTTAGCAAAGCCATCGCTTTAAAGTTAAAATTCGGGTTTAAAGTTGCGTCAGACTTCGTCCCCGGAAAGCTTCAGAGATTGAGAATCCTTTTTAAAGGTGAGCGCGTCCAGCGAAGGTCCGAAATTCGGCTACGAGGCGCTACTCTGCACACATTTACCTTGTGCGTCAGCGCATTTTGGCAGGAATCGCTTGTTTTAGGCAAAACCGTCCCCTTAAAGTAAGCCAGAAAATGCAAATCCAGCCGATTTCCGTGTAGTTTATGCCTGATTAGCTTTTCCTTGGCCCGCGGGACATTAGCCCCGGGCCCTTCTCCCCAGCACTCAATTCTCGCCCCCCGATACCACCCCCTAATAAAATCAAGCGTAGATGGGGGAAGAGAATTGGCTTTGTGCGCAGCCTCCCTTGCACCACCGATGTCCTGCTCTTATTTATCGCGCGTGCTATGCAGTCGGGGGTTTTTTTGGGACCATTTTTCGGTACTTACCATGAAATATTTGAACTCGCTGGACGTGATGACCCCGTTGCCGTCCTTGTCGAAGACGCGGAACGCCTCGCGGATCATTTCGGAGTCGGTTTCCTGCAAATTGACGTTGGAAATAGGCTTTTTTATGAAATTGAAATTTTAGAGGATCATTTTATGCCTTTTAGCAATTTTTTCTATGACTTTTTCTGGCAATTGTAATGGGGCACATAACAAACACCATTTAATTTAACCTTAAATTTTGGATCATGAAACTTTTGGAGCTTTTGCACTATCGGGTAGGAGGTTGATATAGATCCGGAAATGCCTAATAACGTAATATCAGGTATTTGAATTGGATTTTTAGTAAAATCTAGCTATATTTCAAGCGGTAAAACTATCTAAAACTCTCAAAAAATTGAAAATTCGACATTTTGGTAGAAAAATCGGTATTTTTGGGCCTTATCGGCGCTTCCAATTACTTTACCTACCCCTGAAAACCAGCTATATTCCCTGCAAGTAACGCAGGTAAGTAACGCTAGTCTACGCTTTTGCGAGGGTGCCGATCGTGACAAATTTTCGTCTATTTATCATCGGCCCTTGTCGGGATTATCCCCACCAAATTACCATCCCGCGATCACGCCGTCATTTTTCTCGATCTTTTTCGCCGGCCGCTGCAATATAAGGCTCTTATAAAAGCCTAGCAAAGTTCATCACCCATTGCCGTCATGGCCTTCCGGAAAATCCCCACCGCAAAGCGCTATCAAAAGCAGTTTTTTTTTCGAGATTTTCTCCATTTTCCTGTTTCACAGTGCCCAAAAATTCACCTAAAGGTGACCTTTTATTTTGAATTGGGTCTAGAACCCTTTTGGTGCAGAATTTTAGCCCGATTTCGAAACATTTTCAAAAACGCTAAATGGCCATTTTGAAGAAACTCCAAGTTCGCTTGAAAAAGCGCCTTGGTTGATACCCTGTAAGAATCACTGCAAACTATTCGGCCAACTGCCGCCCAGCTTCGATAATTACCATTTTGCCGTCGTACCGCCAAATTATACAGCCCTGAACAGCTCGAAGCCGCCCGTTAACGTTTTCTAAACCCGCAATTTTGTCGCGACATTTCAGGGTGGTACAATAATTGGCGACGCAACCGTGCTTTAGCCATTCAGAAAAATCTGCTTCTCCCCACCCACCTTCATAATTTTCTTCATCATCACGCAAAACTCGGGGAATTCCACCTGGCCGTTGCCGTCAATGTCGACGTCGTAGATGATCTCGGCCATTTGCTGAAAAATTGGTTCTTTCCTGTTAGCGGGGGATGTCTAGCCTATACCTACAGCTAGCAAAAATCGAAAAATCAAAATTCTTTTTTCGAAAAATTTAGCCTGTTCTTGAATTTGAAACTTTAAATGTGAAAAAGCTAGATATTTCATAAGCCCGAACCCCCGATAACAGCATAGAACCAGAAAATTTGCCTAACCAGCTCTAAAACTTTGCTCTTGAACTGCTTGACCAACCTGTTCGGTCGGGTTCTGGCCTAGGGCGCGCATCGCCGGGCCAAGTTCCTCGATGGAAATTGTCCCATCGCCGTCCTAAGCGAATAGGCCGTGCTAAAAAACCTAAATTCTCAACTCACCTTGTCAAACAGCAGAAAAGCGTCCTTGAACTCCAGGATCTCCTGCTCGTTCAGCTGGGAGATGATCTAAAAAGCCAGACTTTTCCCTCGAGTTGCATCACTTACCATTTCTGACTCCTTCATCAGCTGCGCCACGGTTTTCGCCTGGTGCTCCATTTTGGCGTGAGGTAGTGAGCGGCAAGTTTAGAGATCCTGGATTTAGAAACGTTTTTTGAAAGGTTTCCTAGGCTGTACACAATTAGAAAGCAAAAATAGCGCAATTTATTCCTTAAATGCCGTTCCGGCAATCCTGACGCTTGTTAGAGCCGTGTTTTTTTGACCCTTGAGGACAGACAGGGCCCGTGGATGATGGGCCCTAGAAATTTGGCCAAGTGCTCAAACATCTGTGCTGACAGATCTTTGGGCTGAGAAGTGAGCACTTCACGGGGGTAGTGGGGTGTATTTTGTAGTTTGTAGATTAATACAAGAGCTAAAACTTAACATAAACTCGTCAGCCGCTGCAAAAATGGTCGAAATCGCATAGAAAAGCGTCAGCTACTCAGTTAAATTGTTTTTTTTTGTGATTTCCAAATCTACTTTTCGCCTTTTTTTCTAGCGTGCTGCTCTAATAGCTAAAAACTTAAAAAAAAAAATAGAGATTTCAGGTAAACAACGCAAAAAAATGGCCGCGCTTCGCCTCGTCTTCGTGCTGTGCGCCATCCTGGGGCTGCTCTTTGCCTGGACGTACGATGGTTAGTTTAAACTCAGCTTTTTGCTTAGAGATATTTTTAGATAACTAACTAAATGAAAATCTTAAAACGTTTTAGAAATTCGGCATTATGGTCGAGAAGCCAATTATTGTTTAGAAAGCTATATTTTTGTATTTTTTAGTAAAAATTTGTAAAGTTTTATGGCTTAGTAATAGTAAAAAACAGTGCCGAAACACCTACTCTATTCATATTATAAAATTAGCTACTGAAGAAAAAAATTTTTGTTAAGTTTTCTGAGAAATGAATCTATTCGCCGCTAAAAGCCTTCCTCCGATAATGCGAAAGAACCCTAATAAAACCTAATAAAAAGTATTTAAAAAAAGTCAAATCCGTTAAATTGAGGAGGGTACTTCGGCTAAAGCTTAGAAAAAACGTTAATAGCGAACTGAAACCGGCTACCCAAAATAAAACCGATCAAACCCAAGAGTTTCGGTCGAAGCGCCGAGACTTTTCAGCCAGTCAGTTCAGTCATCCGGGCCGGGCACTCGAGAGCAGCTAGGGGGGCCTCTACCACTCGCTGTTGACCCAACCCATCATTTCGGCTCATCCCGCCGGTCAGCCGGAACGGTCTTTTTACAGGAGGGGACAACCTCAAGTGCCCCTTTTCGGCGGGGAGGAAAAGCCCACGATCGCTTGGATCGTGGGCCGCGAGATAAAAATGATGTTTTGAATGCGTCAGAATGAGTCAGGGTACAAAAAGTAACCTGGGAAACCCGGTCGTTGTTCGACTAACTTCAGAATCTCGATTTTTAGGCCCGTCGAATCAGGTTCATGGCGCGTCGGCGCGTTCCGCCCACGAGGCCAACCTCATCCGGAGTCGTATGATTCAAGTTTGTAATTTACAAGTAGATACCTAAAATATGTAGCAACGAAAGAATGAGGGTGACTGGTTTCCCGAAATCTTGACCCCGAGATACGGTACTGAACGGTTAGCGGGGGGGGGGGGGGGGTAGCAGGAGAAACCAATTTTTCACAGTAAGCCGGAAGGATTACTGTGAAACAGAAACGAACAATAAAACATTTTAAAGTATTTTACACAGTTTTCAGATATAAAAAGCGTATAAAAAATTCTAAATGTCGAAAATTTTTTTGGTCAAAAACCGAGGAGAAATGATCAAAAGGGGAAAATATTCAAAATTTTAATATTTTTCGACTATACATTAATCTATTAATCTACGATAGGTATAGCCGGAAAAATTAAAAATGAGTTTCCCTGCGCGACGCCCGCCCCCCGCTAACAGTCCAGCACCGAAAATTATAATTTCGGAATTTGGTTAGCGATGTCTCAATGCCTTCTGGTACTAAAACCTCGTGTATAGGCCGGAGCACCAGACCAAAAGCCAAATAATGTGGGGGGGTCAATTCGCCCAAAAGCTGTGTAAGCCAAGGGGGGGGGTCCGGGGGGCCGGGGGCGCTTCATTAAACCCTCTGTTGTGGGGCCAGAAAAAAGAAACCATGGGGGGCTACACAGGTTTTGGGTATTTCAGGACTTCGATTTTCGGGGTTGCGATATTTCGAAATCCGATTTTTCCGTGTTAAAATTTGCAAGCCCGATTTTCGGCATCGCCATCGAAAATCGAAACAACAATCATTTCCAGGCAATGCTTGACGTCGACCCGAACGGCCCGACCCAGTGGATTCGCAAATGGCAAGCCATCAACAACTAAAGTCCCGGATCTCCCAGCCCGCTTTTCACCCGTCAATAAATCGTTTCACAATCGTTACATCAAGTGTGCCGGAATACACGTGAAGCCGGGCCCCGGAAAACACTCGAAGCGTTTATGTCACAACAAAGTTTTGGGTGCAGAGATCCTTTGGAAGGGGGGGAGGTAAGTGACTAGAAAAGCAAATTGATGGCTTGGTTTGGTTAATTAAAAGCATCGTATGAAAGACAAAAAGCTGGGTGGAGCAAAAATTTGCTGATATCACAGGTCAGATAAAGATTAAGGTTAGATACATACAAAAAAGGCTGGAAATTCAGGAATACTAGTTCTTCTTGTATTTGTCGTTCCACTGTTTGGGGCGATGGTTATCAGCGGCCTCTGAACTTGGTGCAACTGAGTGACGCTGGGCCAACTGCGACAGGTAGATCCAGACGGTGACGAAACTGGCGCCAATCTCGAGGGGCAACTGAATGACGAACGTTCAGAGGTGTCCAAGGAACGCCAATAGTAAAAAGTGCTTTTTTTCCTCATTTTGAAATAGGACCAAGTCAATTTTCAGCGGCAATTTAGCTCCTGTTTCCAAAAATCGCTAAATCAAACATTTTCTCGTTATTTTGAAGATCATCTTGCGCATTAAAATGCGTTGTTGCTTTTACAATAACTTTTTTCCACAATTTTTAAAAAACATATTCGGAACTATCAAAAAAATTTTACACAATGTAGACCCAATTCCATTCAACACAATACCCTCAAAAAAAAACCCCACCTCTTCCGAGATGAACGTCATGAACAAGGCGGCGGCCGGTAAAATCATCCAAGCATTTGGGGAGGCCGCAAAAATCTCTTTGACACGCTGCAATGGCCGTCAATCCCGTAGAAGGCCATGTTTTACCTCAGTTTTCGTCAGGAACAACAGCACGAACACCGGGATCGGGATCGTCATGTTCAGCTGGCCAAAGCCGAGGGCTGTAACATCCATTGATAGAATTCGGGAAAAACGCACCAAAGATCTGATCCCTGATGCCACCAGCCAGCCCGATAGCTCCCAGAATGACTGCCCCAGAAAGGCCACCGACCAGCGAGGAGCCGAAATTGGAGATCTAAGCCGAGACGTCGAATCATTTAGGAAATCTCACCAATGCTATCCACACGGCCGTCGTCGCTAGGGCAATGTGCGGATTCGCTAGAGCCAAGATGAAAATCAGCATCAAGAAAGCCTTGTTGCCTCGAGGCCCGACAAACGTGCAGTCCTAAAAAATGCTTAAGAAGTCTAGTCTCGGCACCTACCATTTCTGCACGTATTTACGGGCCGGCTCGACGATGGCGAAGACGAAAATGAAGTAGAGAATGAAGAGGTTCAGGTAGATGATGGCCGATCGGAAAGCCATCCCGTGCGCAAAATCGATGCCTCTGGAAATAGGTAATAAGACTAATCGATTCCAGAACTTCCTAGTCTCTTCAGCCCTATTAACTCACAATTTCAACACCAGAAAGGCGTTGGTAACTTTGAAAATGGTGGCTGGGGCCAGCTTCCGGTCAAGGGCAAGCCGAATTGAAGAGACCAAGAGGGAGGCGTCAAGGATGGCCGTTGGGATGCTCGTCAAATGCATCAAGATGGCCTGAAAATGGAGAATATAACGTCTCAATGTGGTCTTCAGAAACCTAGCGTATCAAATACAACATACCATGTAAATCCCCCATCCGAGGTCGTTGGATAGCATCGCTTTGTAGGAGCACCGCGTCGTCGATTTTATATGCAACAGGCCGGCCAGCGGCTCCGTGAGCGACATCGTTTGCGGGACGTGGAATGTCATCTGGTGGCATCCTTATAAGCGACAAGGTCATAACGCCCAACCTGCTGCCCCTTTTCCGGAATATGCGCCCGACGCTTCAGCCCATTCTTATACCGGAAATACACCTCGCTAGGTCCTAAATTTCACAATAATAGGATTTTCTTGATCCTGATACCTTTGCATCTGGGCCCGGTCCATGTCAAATCCAAACGGAGCACTGTGGCTGGGAGGTCGGAAAGGAAATGGAAGTTTCGCTCGGTTGTCTGGAAACAGTAAAGAAAAACGAAATAAAAAATACCTCTCCTCCTCCCTCGCTGGAGAAGGCAAACTTTTCATGGTCCCACGGCCACAGAAAATTGCGCACTCGTTCAGTGATTTCTGGCATTTCAGGACCGTCCGCAGCGGAGAGATCCTAAAATTCAAGGTTTTCATGTTTTAAAATTCAGCTTACTTTCATTTCGCTCGCGTAAAACTCCTCTACAATCGCTCTACCCGTTTTTTCGGGGCCGCTTTTTTCAGCGTATGCTTGCAGCAGCCGGCTTTCATGCCTGAAAGTAGGTGATACGTATTTTCTTTAATATCAAGCCACACACCTGACAAACTGGTTGCACCAAAGAATGCACAAGTGATCCGTGTCAACCTCGACCTTTTCCAGTGCCCAACTTGGCAAGAAAACACCATGCCAGGCTTTTACCGCATTACGAGGGTTGACGAGTCTAAAAACCCAAGAACTGACAAAAAAAAGGCAAATATTACCGATCCGGCACTTGATAATCCTTGAGGCCGCCCGACCAGCTAACGACTCCAACGTCCTCCAGGTTGCTCGTCTCCCGATTGGCCCAGTCGGAATGCATGGACGCGAAAAAGGTGGCCATGGCGCGATCCATCATTATAGCTGCAAAAACTCTGGCTTTAAAACACTGGAAAATAACGTACGTGGAAGCGCGATTGGCGCCGCCAAGGAGAGCACCAGATCGACATTCTGCCGAACGATCTCCTCCCCGCCAACCAGTGAGAGAACGATAGAGCCGCCGAACGAGTGCCCAATCAACGTCAGCTAGACGAAATTCAGCCTTAGAAAACACCCAAACCTTGTTGAGATCTTTGTAAATCTCCAACAGCACACCGATCGCTTTGAGCACAAATTCACGTTGTCGCAAGATGGTGCTGCCCGATAAAAAGGTAAGTTCCTAAAATTGCATAAAATTTTCGCCTTCAATTTACCTCATTAAAATCGACCGCATAAAAGTGGAAATCATAGGGAAGCTTGCGCAGCTCGGTCTTGTTTTGTAGCACCGATGCGATGGAGCGAACCTGCAAACAAATTAGATATTAGATCCTTAACTACCTGATTTCCAGAGCCTCCGCTGCCGGGGACGAATAGAACCGGAAAAGCCGTTTCATCAATGCGATCACTAAACGGTCAGGCTCCTACCAAAAAAGAGGAACCTACAAGAATCGAGGATTGTCGCCCTCCAGGTAGCGATAAAGGCCGTATTTTGAGACGCTGTTGTTTTCAACTTTGATCGTCTAAAGGGAAAATTATCTTTGATATGTATCGAATTGCTTACCAGCATATTGATTTTACGCCACATAAACGTCATCCCGCATCGATTTGAGCCATGAATCTCCTTATGAGCCTAGCAAAAATAAATTAACGTTAAAAACAAGGCTCACCGCGTATATTAACACCCCGAGGGCGGCAAAAATGGCAAAGCCGATGCCGAACGCGGATCCAATCAACCATCGAGGCGCTTTTCCCGGTATGTTCATACTCGGGGGTCCGCAGAGACCTGAAAATAACAGATTTAATACTCCGACAAGTCTAAATTTTAATATCCTGAAAAGAGAGCTTTTGAAAGACGATTGCATACAGTTTTATACTTTATGCTTGCAAATAAGGCGGAACGCCGACGCTGCATTGCATTGGTCAAATGTGGGGCGAGGCACCGGGGCCCAGTTCAAATAAGGGAGCAGCTCGGGAGAAGCCTTGGCTCTCTAGGAAAAAGAGAAGAGAAAAGAATAAGGCCAAAAGATAGAAAGAACACGTTCAACTCCAGTTCGGTGGCGAGGGTCGATGAAAATCGCGTTAAACAAAAAGTCGGGATATTTGGTGTCGTTTGAACCGCAAAGAACAAAGAATCGAGTCTATAACTCGTGGTTTACATTTCTTTAATTTTTACATAGTTTTCTGAAAGGTTTCAAAAGACTGATATTTTAAAAAATGCGGATTTTATTTGCGAAAATATATTTCCGGCATATTCCAGTTTACGCGCGTGGGGTACATAGTTGCAAATGGAGCATCACCAACTGAATTTTGGAAATTTCTTTCATTTCGATCGGATCCTCGCTGTTTTTGTAGAAATGTTTCGAAAAATTGAGTAGAAAATTCAGAAAAACAATTTGAAAAATCTATATACCCGTTTTAATATCTATTTTTCAGTGCGCCAGCCGTGCTTCATGGCAGCGACAACGCAGCAGCGACAGCAAGAAGGACTCGACTTCTTCACGACTACGTGCATCAAAAACTACGTCAAAGCGTTCCCGAACGAACGGACGCCATGTGTCAAGCTCACGAAGCTCTGCAAGGACCAGTGGAAGGGTATGGCCGCCGCAACGAAGGGCCAGTTCGTCAAAATGGCCGGGCTTGGGAAGCCGTACATCGAAAGGCCACCAGATCATAGAACGTACGTGCGTCGCAGTACGCGCCGATCGGCTTCGTCGAAGGCCAGTGTTTGGCAGCCTAAGACATACGCTCGGATTAAGCGGCCAGCGAACCCGTATTGCCGATTCGTACGTGAATACTGTGCTAACTGGGGCAACAAGGGGCATCATGGCCTTACGGCAATCCAAGTTTGCGGCCCTAAATGGAAGGCCCTTTCACCGGAAGAGCGTCAACCTTACATCGCGGAGTTCAAGGCCGACCTCGACCGTTACAACGAAGAGAAGCGGAAACTCCAATCTGTTTACAAGCGATCGGCCGATGATTGTGATTCTTGACTTGTTGTCGCATTTACTTTGATCTTACTAGTTTACTAACATGCTTGATAACTTCCAAATATTTATTTTTCACACATTTACATTGCGATAAAAGTTTTGTTCAGGTCAGCCAACTCCGCTTAGAATCAACCATGCGCGGGTAGAGGCAGTTTAGGGCGGTGAAGAAGCAGTGGCGGTTGTATTTGGAAGAAAAACCCTGGATCAGGTCTGGTAATCTGGAAATCTAGCTTTGCTTTAGCTGTAAAGTCTAATAAGTTCGTTTAGCGTTATACCTATAGCGTACTTACCTTGGTCTTGCCTGGCAGCTCCAGAGTAATAGGCAGTAAAATAGCAAACAAAACGCGAGCTGTGGTCTCATCGTACGGAGATATGGGCGTTGAATGGCCAGCGGGGTTTTCGGCAGCCTCAGCGGGCCTGGGCCCATCTGTTTTATATGGAATGCGCTCGGCCTGCACCCATTTACTGGTAGACACCTACGCAGAAGACTGGCTGCAATAATTGTGGAGTAGTATGTTAGGTGGGTGATGCTCCTGACGTGGTTTTTGGTATTTTTGGAATTTTTAGCTGGCTACGGAACCAGGAGGCCTATTGGTACTGGACTGTTAACGGGGGGGGGGGGAAAGGGGGTTTATCAGGGAGAAAAGTAATTTTTGTGTTCCTGCTTCGACCTGTTGGTTCTAAATAGTGTATTTTATAATGTTTTTAGTAGTTTTTGATCGCTAGAAAGTTACAAAAAATGTTTTCAAAATTTTACAAAATTGTTTTAAACCGTTTGAAAATCTTTTTTGGTCAATTTTCATAAACTTTTCGCGAAGAAGTCAAAAATTTTCGCTTTTTTATGGGCTTTTTATCTACAACCAGTGTACATAATATAAAAATGGGTATATTTTGCCATCGGACCGTAGAGGATTACTGGAAAAGTTAGTACCCCCCTGCTAACACTCAAATACCGACCGATTTCCATGGAGAAGTAATAGAGTTTAGGCATTCGAAGCGGAAGGAATTACTTGGAAAACTTTAGCTGCCTTTAGTTTAGTCGGTGCAACTTTCAGAAAGTATTCTACGTTGTTTTCCAGGTACGGCGGCGCGCGCGGCGTTTCCCCCCGGTCTGATGTTCCCCCACCGGCCCTTTCATAGGGAAATCGAGAGCCGGCCCTCCGGCTGCATTTGTGTGCTTCCGAGTTGTTATTCGATTGTTGCCAGCGATTGTGCCGAGGAAGGGAAGCCCTGCTTTCGCCCCCCACCACCCCCCTGGAGGCACCCGAAGAACCTGTTCTACCAAGGGAGGGCGAATGCCGTTCGCGGATGCCTCCTTTATCTCCGCCAGCCCTCCACGGCATCTTCATCCTCCGCCGCGTCGCCGCTCTCTCGCCCGCCTCCTCACTTTCTATTAAAATAGCTCCTTTTTAGGGGTGGGAGCGATACTCGTCTTCACTTTCGTTGCCAATCGCTTGCGTCTGATCTCCCCCAGCCGATCGTCGCTTCCCACCCCCCTCGGGGGGTTCGGCTGGGGGCTGCCTGGAGGCGCTGGAGAAATGTTTTTCGACGCGTCACCGCCACCTTGCCGTTTTGGGATTCGTTTTGGATTGTATTGAATCAGAATATTAGTTGCTATTTGGAGTTACTTTAGTTTTTGGATGTACTTCCTATACAGTGATAAAAATTTGTCTAGGTAACTTTTCCTTGGCTTTAAGTTATTTTAGTTTTTGGGTTTATACGTTAGCGGAGGTTGTTCTAAGCTCTTTTTACTATTCCGAAACGTAAACACCTACAAATTACACAAATTTTGTTTAAAAAATACAAAGAATCTCGATTTCCGACTAAACATGGCGGTTCTTTGCCCAATATTTCATTTTTGAAATTTTTTAATAGTTTTTAGACAGTTTTTCTATTGAAATCTAGTTTTATTATACTAAAAACATTATTAAAATACTTCCTATTCAGGGACTAGGCTTTTCCAGACTTTGCCCCGCCCCCCCGATAAGGTGAAAGATCCACAGGCAGAATTCGCAATTTTTCATAGTCATAGTCAAGATAATAGATTTTGATTTCCTTATAGCTTTATGCCCTTCACGTCATCTTCCAACTACACCAATTATTTCGTAAAATTACCAACCGCTCTGACTCATCCCCCCAACCTTTGTCCACCCGCTAATGTCGCGTATTTTTCGCGACCCGGTCCACAACCCTACAGGGCTCCCTCCAAAAAAGGTGTGACCATGTCCCGAGACAGTATTTTGCCGACGAACAATACTGAAGCACCCCCTCGAAACAGAAAGCAGACCACCAACTCCCATGTACAGTTGTATGATGGAAACCAGTATCCTTCCTGACACAAACCAACTGCCATTCCCACCCCTTACCGTCGGCAAGCCCCCTCGCTTTCGAATCCCGCAAAAAGGGAAACTGTCAGAGTGATTCTCCATTCGCCCGGATCGACCGATAGCCCGAGGCGTAGTGAAGTTTGCCCTTGGATTGGGATTTTCTGGGATTGGGCTTGACAGCTTTGACATGAAGTTGTGGGAATAGGGCAGTACTTTGCTCAGGTGCTCGACACTTACGGTCCGAAAACTTGGCTTTAAAACGATACTAGGGCCATTTAAATAAATGGCAAGAGTGTAGCGACACGTAGTTCACGAACCTCTGTATCGCGTCTACCCATTTTGCTACCGGGGTGTAAAGTATACCAAAATACTCGCCAGATCAAGATGAACATTTCGACACACCTTACAACCCTTTAGAACAAGGCGGAGCCGAGATACAAAAGTGATGGCCGCCCGGTGTGGAAGAAAACTGCATTTTTTAAAAGTTTAAAGTTTAAATTCAGTTTAAAATTTTGCTAAGTTTAAAGCTTAAACCTGAAGACGTTTAAATTTTTAAATTGACTGTTAAAGTAGTTTCTGGCCTGGTAGGATACATATAATTGGTGTCAAAAAAATTAAGGCTGTATTAAAATATTGGTTCGGTTAAAAATTATGGGCCCAATTGTCGTGTCGCCCTTTCCCTAACCTTCTACTCCATAGAGGGCAACATCTACACCTTGCAGCAAACAAATTTTCAGGCCCGTGAATGGATGGCGAGAAAAAAGTAGAGCCCTTCCTGCCGCCGAAGCCCGAAGCGTATCCAAATGCGTACCCCCCGGGATGCGTCAGAGGGCCCTACTGCACTTGGGGCCATTGTGGATGTTTGATCGACACTTCGACGCCGGCCTCACTCGAGCGCGACTTTAATGCGTGGCTTCATGTAAGCCGGCTGGAGCATTCTCCACTACGGGTGAGTCACCTTTGCTCGAGAGAATCATTTTATCAGCCTTTTCCAAACATGTCGCCGTCACCGTCAAGTTCTGGGACCGATTACTCGTACGATACGGCTGCTGACTACCCAACCGATGCGGCGTTTCTAAGGCCAGAATATTCCGCCGAGTATGCCATAGGTGAGTACTGTAGTAGTACGGTATAGCATAAGCCATTACAGCTGGCGGTTGCTATATGGAATACATGCCAGATTACCCGGGTGTCGGTGAGCCTGATGTTTTTGCCAATCAAGAAATAAAGGAGGTAAGTGAGATGTAGAGGATAAATTTACTTTCAAAAATTAAACGACAAAACTCGGAGTTTAAAGATGAAAATTTAGTTGGCGTACCCAGTCATTGACCCCGAGGCCGAGTCGAAACGGTTAGAAGAAGCCTTGATAAAGCCAGAGGATGGAAGGAGGGCACGTCGGAAAGGAGGTAACTGGATTCAAGCAATAACGGAAATTTTAACGGTGGTACGAATCTGTACGGCCGACCCTATTGTCCGGGAAGACCGTTGTCGATGCTCGAGCGAACAAGGATTATCGAACTGCATCTAGCCGGGATGAAGGTCAGTTGATTAAAAAGCTTGCGGCACGGGACTGTTAGCGGGGGGGAAACTAATTTTTCGCAGTAATCCTGTACGGTTGAATAGCACAATATAAACCCTTTTGTATAGCATTTTACACGGTTTTTAGATATTAAAAGCTTATAAAAACGAACTCTTGGGTAAAAAATGTATGCAAAATGAACGAAAGGTCAAAGTTTCGGATTTAAAAATTCCTAAACGCATTTTTGTGACTTTCTAGCAATCAAAAACTAAACAAAAATTTTAAAAATTGCTAACTAGCAGGTATAGACGGAAAACAAACATTTTTCCCCTGCTAACAGTCCAGTACCATGCTTACGCCCATAATCCATTCCTTTTAGGTCAACGCAATCTCGAAGACGCTGTGCATCTCACACGGTTGTGTCAGTAAAATTATTTCGAGGTGAGCGCCGTGCCAGCGAGTGCGAGCAAATGAGCGACTAAAAGGGTGGGGCGGATATGATTGGCGATCTTTAGATACCGAGCCACCGGCATCTTGTCGCCCGCCTCATCGCCCGAGCAGCGAAAGGTCAACAAATATTTTGAACTCACCCAATTTATTACGTAAAACAAGAACAAAACATTGGCAGGTGCGCAGCCGACGGAGCGGACAGGCCGTGGATGCGCAGCCCGTACAGCAAATCCCAATCTCAATGTTGCAGTACCCGATTGAGGGTTGACGCTGTTTTAGCGAATTTTCGATGTATCTAAAATCTTGTAAAATCTCATCCCCCCGACAGTTCTTTTTCACTTGTCTTTCAACGATTTAGATGCAATAGTGCCTTGTTCATGTGTGCTTTTTTCGAATTAATGGCCCTGGTCCGTTAGTGGCGGTTACTTATTTATAATCCATAGTAATAAAACAAACTATTTTTATGTTTTTAGCATTTTTTATTAGTAAAAACTTAAAAAGCAATTTGAAAACCCAAAATTGTGCCCAGAAAGTCAGCATTTTCGTCAATTTTGATAGTTTCTTCATAAACTTGCTAAAAAGCGCGTATCCTCTTTCACCATAGGAAGGCTACGGGAACATAGGACAAAGTTTGCCAAAAGTTTTTAATAGTTTTAGTTTTTTCACCGCCTAAAATTTGCTTCAAATAGATTCTTCTCCATCAAGGGAAAAAGTTTGTTTACCCCCGCTAATGAACCATTACCAAATTAACGCCCATATTATGAAAAGCCAGCTTATTTTTATTAGACAGCTCATTGCCAGTGTCTGCTGCGCCTTACCCACTTATAGTGCCTTACATTCCTTTGTCACTTTGAATAAAGCGCGTACGGTGGCCGACGTTTTGCACGGAAATTCCAGACTTTTGCATGAGCCGTTGCAACAAGAAATCATCCAAATTTTTTCCTAGATTTTTTTCTACTTTCCCCCTGCTAACTCGTGACCCAAGATGATTGTGAAGGTAGCGTTATTTCTTTTTTGACTGGCGCTTTTTTCCAGGAATATCGAATCCTGGTACCGTTCGAGGTGGACGACTTCCAGCGTGGCCACCTTTACAACACGGCCGAGGCGAGCAAGGCGGAGACCGGCGGTGGCGAAGGGGTTGAGGTGATTTTGGCGGTTTTGAGCCTTTTCGCTCTGATGAGATTTTGATTTGAAAGAAAAGAAAGCTTCCTGAAAGTCGTCAAACCAAGGAAAAATGCGTTTTTTGTGCACTTTTAAACTATACCAAAATGTTCGTCTTGATCTGGCGAGTACTTTGCTATATTTTACATTCCATCCTTTTTTTCACATGCAAGGTCGATAATTTTGTAAAAGCTATTTTGGTAAATGATCTAATTAATTAGAAACGTGTTGATTTCGTTTTTGAGCATTAAATAATGTTATAAAAACGCTTATTAACCACCAACATCATCATTGTCATCATCACCTCTTTCCCAATTTCCTAATACTACATTTGCAGGTTTTGGTCCAACGGGAATTCGGCGCCGATGAGGAGGTGTGCCCGGGGCGTGAGCTCGAGGGCATCTACACTCACAAGATCTATCGCGTCAAGAGCAAGGTGCCGTGGCTCGTCCAGAAAGTAATGATATTTTTTTGTATTTTTTTAAGGAGGTAGCTTTTTAGATGTTGCCCGAGGCTGCGTTCGAGCTACACGAAGAGTCATGGAACGCCTATCCCTACTTCAAGACTGTCATTACGGTATTCTGATAGATCTTCCTAAAATTTCTTTTAGAACCCGGGCTACATGAAGAAGAGCTTTCGGCTTGAGATCGAATCGATCCACCTGCAAGATGCTGGCGACTCGGATAACGTGAGGTTCACCTAGCGATACTTTTTACTGTTATAGGCGCTGAACACGAAGCATCAGGACCGCGAGGTGGTGGAGATCAACATCTACGACGACCAGTACGTGAAACAATCGGTATGTGTTCTATTAACTTTCGGTAGCTCCGATCTTTAAAAAAAAGTTTTTTACAAAAATCCTACCAGATTCAATAACCTAGTTCAGGAGCTGAACGCAAAGAATGACCCGCGCCGGGTTCGCAGCGAGAAGATGGAGATCGGGCCCTTGGAGGAGGATTGGACGGAGAGCGATGAGGTTTTTTAGAAACAGTTGAGGTTTATTTCCCTAGATTCCCGTGATGTGCGCCTACAAGCTGGTCAACGTGACGTTCAGCTGGCGCGGGGTGGGCGGCCGCATTGAGCGCATGCTGCATAAGCACTACCCGAGCATCTTCTCCAAATTCCACCGGTCTGTTTGGCCTGCGTTCTATATTCAACGAATCTTTAGCGAGGTCTACTGCAAGGCTGATGAGTGGTGGGATAAGTCGCTGGAGAGCATCCGCGAGCACGAGGAGAAGACGAAGCAAGAACTGAAGGCCATGCTCAAGGTGGAAATTCACGATGTTCCCGCAAAATCACATTATAGACCGGCAAGAAGCGCGGGACGAGGACCTCGGACAGCGACCGCGCCAAGAAATAGACTAATTTCGCAATTTATCCCCCAATTTTTGTATGCTCGTGAATAAATGTTTGGTCAATGTTTTTGTGAAATCACAAATGTACTACAAGCGATAGATAATTGTAACTGCTGTTTTAACACCGGTTTTCAAAGTTTTTGAAGTTTAGAGTTTAAGTTTAGAAAGTAACGTTTAAAGTTTAGAGTTTTTAAAAAACGGTTGGTCCAGCCATAAAAAATCTGCTCCGCTAAACACTAGCGTATTTTAGCATTTGAATGAGATTCATTTGCATCGTGATGTACGCAAAAACCCCGCTGATCGCATTTTCATAGGCGGCTCCTTGGCTTCGGCCCCCTGGTGCTGCGCACTTTGATGGTAGCTTATCAAGCGTTGTTGTACTCAACTTTTTTAGACATACCCCCACGAATATGTGTCACCACGGCCACCGCCGCCGGTGTCCCCGCGCCGGTCGAGGGCCATGGCCGACAGGATCGAGAGTGAGCTGGTGAAGCGCCGCAACAGCATCAAGGAACGAATGCCGAGGGTAAATTCTAAGAGCTAGTGCTTGTTTGAGCTGTCGCCTTAGACCATTCGGTGAATTTAGCTGTTTTTTCAGTACCCTTTTTTGTGTTCATAACGTCTGAAATTCTGAACAAGCTCTATATTTCAAAAAGTTGGTCAAAAAGCCTCGTAGTAACGCACGTGGAGCCAAATTGTATTGAAAAATCGGCGCTAATATGAAAGTTGAAGCTGTTTCGGAAATAAATATCGGGTCGCAAGTGTCTACGATTCACCACTGCTCGTTCGGGGCTCTTATAACCGACCTCTTTCAGCCGACGCCTCCAACAAGGATACCGGTAGACCACGAATCGGTCGACGACGGCTACCACTGCCTGGTGAATACCTGCTCGATGATCGAGCTGAAAACCCTGATGAATTGGTCGGAGGGCCGCCCGCAACGCCCCACTGCCGAACTGAAGCTTGTACGCCGGAAGCAGCGCGAGCTGAGAGAATCGATCAAGATACATGGCAGTTATCGCGGAAGTTGGTTTACTAAGACGTCCGGTTATTAAATATATCGTTAGGGTGCTTCTACCGAGAGCGGCCGCGCTTCCAGTTCTTGTCGCTGAAGGTGGGCTCGTATCTACTACCGGCGCGGCCAGACTACCCGCTCCACGCGCAGCAAGGCCAACGCCCGAATGGTATCACGGTGAATCCGGGAAAGGTAAAATTTGGGTCTTTTACTGTTTCCAGGGTGGAAATAAACTTTTTTCTTTGGGACCCAAATTTTCTGATGTAGACCAAGGAACTGTTTACTAGTTTTCCAAATTGTATTTTTTAGGCCCGCTTGGAGTACGAGTTCTCGCTGAAGATCCCGCGCGGCGAAACCTGCTACGTGGTGTGGGCCCTGTGGTTCCATGAGATTGTCGCAATGACCGACCACCGTAATCTGTTCTACATTTGGGTATGCTTTTGTCGGCTTGGTATGGCTTTTTTAGAGTAGAAAACCGCACACGCAGCTATGCGCTTTCGTCGGCCGCCAGCCGTCGCCAAAGCACGACTTCACGTCTACAACCGGAGACAAGGAGCTGCATTGCCTGGCATTTGCGTAAACCTTTTGTTAGCCGCTACCTTACTTCATTTTGACTTTGATACGTTCGTTTACACAAGGCTCAATTTTTGTTTTTGGATTGTGCGTTTTTTTGCTAGTCCTGGGCATCAATTTTTTTTAGTAATTTCTATTTCAAGTTAAAGATTTGTGATCTAAAAGACCTTTTTAGCTAAACTAGCTAAACTAGCTAAACTGGCGGAAATTGCGCCTTTTCAAGACATATATTGTCGGTTTTAGGACCAATTCCTGCGTCCTGCGTCCAGCGCTATAACTATGTTGCACAAAAAGCAGTATCAAAACGTGTTGTATTTTAAATAAGGCCAACCTGGGCCGACGAATAGCTCGGCTTTCAGATCGGAAGAGCAGGGAGCGGCATTCCGTGACACTCTGCTTCGCTACGACCCGGTCCATTTCACCAACCGCTTCAAGCAGTTCGAAGACTTTTTCAAGGTTGTGACAAACTTCCGGTTGATGTATTTTTTGCTTTTACAGGAATACTATCTGCACAAGGACCATGAAAAAGCCAACCAGGATATGGCAATTGCCATGGCCGCCAATACGCTGCCCCACATCCCGCACTACGGATTTGTGGCTCTTCCCGGGCCCACCGTCGGTTACGCCATTCCAACGTAACGTTACGGTTTCTAACAACGTAATTGCTGTTTTCAGCCCTGAACACCCGACCCAACTGCAACAGGAGCCAATCGCTTCCTTCTACGCCCAGAGCCAATACAACATGCAGCCTGCGGGCCCGTCGACCGGCTTCTACACGCCCACCTCGGCCAATGCCACGTTTTCTATCCCGAATCTGTTCTCGGGCCCAGGGAATCAGGTGCGACATTTAGTGGTGACTGTGAAATGGTCCTTTTTAGACCGGGCTGACCCCTCTGCAGCCCCTCGAGGATCGCTTCGTGATGGACACGCCGAACTCGCGTTTGGAATTCCGCGAATCCGACTATCTCCCCGGGGCCATGATCTCGCAGGACAGCATGGGCAGGGTAAGCATTTGTTTTGGGAATTCCCCTACGATTGCCATTTTTAGGACAGTGAATATCTTTTCGGGGGTATCACGACGAGCGCCTATGCACGGCCGTATCCGGGCGGTCAGGACACTGAAGTCAACGCTTTCCGACCGTCGAATCGCCACTTCTCGGATCTGGACTCATGTCAGTTTCAAGAATTCAATTCCAATAAAATCAAATCCATCAATTTAGTGCCTCTCGCCGACATTCGGGACGATGAGCCGTGAATTCTACGTCATCCCAGAACCATGCAAAATTTTAGATACCCTCTAATAAGCTCTGGACTTCTTTTAGATTCTTTCGAATTTCGTGTTAGATTTTGCCACGGGCGATGCAATTGTTTTGTGATTCTGTTGCACTATGTATGCGAGATAAATGTTTGTTAAGTCACCCGCTTACTACGCGAATACGAGCACGTGGTCTCTCAACGTAAAAATCGAAGTACCACGAGGGGGTGAAGCCGAGATTAGGCGGCAAAAAACCGGTTTCTTGCGCTCAAAGCCATCAACATGGCTGGCGCTTTGGCTCGACGAGCATTCCGGAAAACAACAAGTGGGCGCTCGAATTTTTGGAACTTGGTTTTGAAGATATTACGAGAGGCTCCGCTTCGCCGAATTGGTTTTAACAAACCCGGTTAGTGTCAACTAGCGCCAAATAAATAGGCCTATTTTAAGCCTATGTAACTTTTCGTAGCTTTAATGTCCGGTTTGCATAGTTTAAAGCCTAGTTTGGCTTAAGTTAAGTTAAATCAATAAACTTCAAGCTGAAGAAAACGTTGTTTGGAGCTTTTTGTAGCTAAAAGTATACGGACTCGCACTGCGGCTCCTTTTTATTAGTGTTTCTTTAGCCCGTAGCCAAGCCGGCTTCACAGCTTCGATCCTCAAGCCCCTCAAGCTCCTGCCCATTTTCGAAACCCTGCGAAAACGGCGTTGTGGGCCCGAATTTTGCAAGAATTTTCCGAGGGGGCGAAAGGGTGTGGTGGGGCAGCGCGGCGGGCAAGGGCCCCAGCGCGTGTCCCTCCTCCGCTCGCCTCGCGCACCCGCGTGACGTCACTTCCGGGCCCTTCCACCGTACGGCCGCGCGCCAAAATTCGGCCGATCGGCCAACCCTGGCTGTTGGCAGCAACGTCGAATCTTTGAACCCGAGCGTCACGCCCTGGACGCCAGGCGGCGTTGACACTTCTGAAATGCGGGCACGGCGCGATGGCTGGCGTAAAGTTGGGCGGAGCGCGATGACGGGTCACTTTTTTGGGGTGATCAGCTGATCCGGGAGTCCCGTGACGACGCCTGGGTCGGGGTTGCGATTTTTGGCCCGGAAGCTTGGAGTCAAGCGGAATATTTTTAATCTGTAAGACGTGGAAATTCTGCTGCTACTCGGATCTACTTGCTTTTCTGATCATCAATGCTTCTTTTTCGATTTTGAGAAGTTCCGGCTCAGAAATTTTCTGGGACCACAGCACTGCAGTATTTTTTATCTGGCATCATGCCGTGCATCGCTACCCCTGGCTCCTCTTGCCTCCTTTATCGTATGCGCGCATTGCTTATTCTCATTTTTGGTCGAGGAGGCGCCCCCTTTAAAAGTTTTTACAATATTATACCGAGGTGAGCGTATTATATCTTTTTACGCGACATTTTTACTTTTTCAACCTTCCGCCTTGGCTTTATCATGGTTTTTTTAGGGATTTTTTTCATTTCGGGCGATCATGCCGAGTCAAAACTCCGTTTTGCTGTTGTTTTTTACCTCTATACATCTTTCCCTAAAGTTTAGAGTTCAAGTAAAGTCTACTAACCCGCTAATGACCGTGATCAATGTTCTTTTTGTTCTCCCATCACCAAAGTTCACCCGCTCAGGGGGGGTATTTTGAAAGCGGGCCCGCACCTCCCGGGCCCCCTAAGTATTCCGCTTCCGCGCCCTCACGTGTGTCTGTCCGTCTGTGCCGTTTGTTCGTTTGTCCGTCTATTTGTCGTGTGTTTGATTTCCTCTCGCGGGCCGCTCGGCTCGATCGATGGCGCCGCGTCTCCGGGGGGTGTGCGCGCCCGCGCGACTTTTCCTCTTCCTCGCCTCAGGGCGAGACGGTGCGTTAATATTTGCGCAGGGTTGCGTAACTTTTCGCTTGTATGCTGCTTTGCACTTTACGGGTTCGCGGGCCGGGTGAAGCGGTAGTATTTGCGGTTCTAGTCTGCTAGCGGGGGGCGGGGCGGTGAAGCCTATACTGACGTAGCAAAATTCTTAGCGTTTTTAGATGTTGTTAACGGATTTGTGTTCAGTTTTTAGCCGTTTTTATACTTTATTGAGGAAAAAAGTAATTTTTGGCAAATTTTAATAATATTTATAAACCTTTTATGCTTACAAATAGCGCAAATGCTACATTAAACATCGATATCTCATGATCCAGACCTTACGAGGCGATAAGCCAAAGTTGGTTTCCACTCCCGCTAACAGACCAAAACCGTGTTTTCGATGTCATTCAAGTCGGGCTCCTGAGCTTGACCCTGGGACTCACCTCGCTCTCATTTTCTCTAGTTTCCTTTTCCTTTTCCCCGGTTTTCCAGATTCTCCACCTAAATTTTTCCTACCAACTTTCTTCCACTCTCTCCCGGCGCCCCACCAATTTTTTGGGAGTGATGACTCCGGCAGTTAATAGCTGCTTTCCCCTACCGTACCACCGGCACCTCCTCGGCACTCTCCCAAACGTTGTGAGGGCTGAATGGGTATTGGATGAGAGCCTGCTGCTCCTCTATATCTTTTCTGACTCACTCCGTGAGTCCACATCTATCAGCCATTCGCCGGATTGAGTCGGAAGATCAGTGACGACGACGGTTTTTGTGTTGGCAGAGTGCCAAACATTAACTTAGTTTCTTTGTCTTTTTTGGAGTCTTCTTATTCAGTTTTTTCGATTGCATATTGATCGAATTTTTATGGGTTCTTTCGCCTTATTGGGGGGTGTAGTAGATTAAAAGCACTACAATTTTTATGATTTTCCCGTTTCATGCTCCAAATTTGCTAATTTTTCGTAACACACACGTTACAATAATTTTTCAACAATTCTGTTTTCCGCTTTTTTGGCTCTTTATGATCGCTTCTGACTTGAGCCCAATATCGGCGTGCTTCGAAAGTCGCGATAAGCCCCGCTCCACCCCATCCTAGCAGCCCCGCGCCCATCTTGCATGATTTCGATGTCAACACAATAGTTTTCCGTACTTTTTCGTCGCGTCTCGTAGTGTGGCAGCCGCGCTAATACGTTGACATTTACTTGCTAACCGGTTTTTGCTGTGATAAACGTGAAACGGCAATGTATTTGATCAGCTGAGGGTTTGGCGTGTTTCCGGAATTGGGGGATTGATTTTTGAAGAAGCCGCATGTTTAGCTAGCGGGTTGTTCAAAAATCAAAAAATCGGACATCGGATGAGGTCGCGCTCGCGTAGTTTTATACGGGAAGCGAAGAGCGGATCCTGACTGCCACTGAATTTATTGATGTCTATTTTTCTGAAAGTTCTAAATAGGAGAACAAAAAGTAGAAAATTTTCGCTAATTTTTGTGAGCTTTATGTTGTAAACGCTAAAATGCGATAAAAATGGTATATTATTCGCCCTAGCGCCGTACGAAATTATTAGGAAAATTAGTTTTAGAAAATAAAAATGACGATTTTTGGGTTAAAATGGACTGGCTGTATTAGTTTTGTAAACTTGACCGACTGGATAACTCGGTATTTTAACGGTTTATTCTTGTACCATCCCTGAATTCCAATACGTTTCCCTTTTTGATCCCCGTTGATCCTAGCGCGAGAGAGTGCCTCCTTTTCGAGAAGTATCGGCTTCTTCTGTCTTCTTCTACTTCTTCTTCTTCCTCGTCTCCCATCCCCCGAAATATCGGCTATCGATCGAGAGCCGCGCCGGAAGAGGGGGAAACGCCAGAGAAAGACAGAGCAGAAGAAGCCGACCAGAGGATCGCGGAAGGGAAATGAAGAACTTTCTCCACCGAGAGAGCCTCCCCCTCCCCTGTCGGTGCAAGCAGCCAGAAGCTCCGGGCGAGAAAGAACAAAGTGCTCCTCCTAGTCGCCAATTAGTCGATATTCCGCGCGCGCTCTCTCGCTGTGTGGGGACGAAGGGTTAGATTATGAGTTGGGAATTGTTGTTTATGACGAGTCATACATTTCCTGCGGTTTTGGGCAAAAGCAAAAAGTTTGTCGCTGGCGGGGATCGAACTCGGGCCTTGCGCGCGTGAAGTGAGAGTTTATCCAATAGGCCATCGTGCGGTGCGCGGGTCGAGGCAATTTTTCTGAATTTAGCAAACAGAATCTCTAATTTTGAAAGGACTTTTCGGTATAATTTGGCGATGCCGTTTTTCAAACAGTGCGGAAAGCGCGTACAGTTCAGATACGCTAAAAACGTGGCATGCTAGCATCGGTTCTTTGCGGAACCTAGCGTTTGCGTTACATTTATTCCGTTTTATACTCTTTTTTTTATTATCCTGGAGTGTATTCTTGTTTTTGTCCGTTAGTTTTACAATTTAAAAAAAACCGTGCAACTTTTGGCACTTTTTCACTCATTTCTGTCGTTACACTGGCTGTCAGATATTAAGACCAGTGGAAAAAGACCGCTTCGCGGCCATTTTCCACTGGACCACGTCCAGGAACCATGAATTTGTATACCCTCTTCTTTTAGCCTGCGGCGCTAGAACCTGAGTCAAGGAGCCATTGTTTTGGCCTGCGGCGCCAGAGCCAGCGTTCCGCTAGAATCTTTGAGCCTGCGGCGCTAGCTACTGGTTTTTCTCCAGGATCTGGTCTGCGGGCCAAGGGCCTTTTCTTTGGCCTGCGGCGCTAGAGCGAGAGCCAGACCTAAATCTTGCACACCGAGTTCCTAGAAATATGTTTTGTTGCTGAACTACCAAAAAGCAAAAAACGAAATTCTCCCAGGATCCGAACTCACGACCCTGCGCGTGGTAGGCCGAGCGCTAATCCACTACACCAACGGGCAGACGGGAGGAGGCGGCGGGTAAAGGC
Source organism: Mesorhabditis spiculigera (assembly GCA_958295435.1). Lineage (NCBI taxonomy): Eukaryota > Metazoa > Nematoda > Chromadorea > Rhabditida > Rhabditidae > Mesorhabditis > Mesorhabditis spiculigera. Next base: position 1,101,664 of record CATQJA010002657.1, read on the forward strand.
CTGTTCTGTCCTGGGGCGCGGGGGCATAGATAAGGGTGACCAATCTTCCCGGAGGCAGGCCTTCTGGTCAATTTACAAAATTCTATTTTTGAGTTTGAATCTGTGGAAACTTTGCAAAGATAATAAGATGCGCATGATCCCCACCCTTGATTGCATAAACGGTCCAAATTTCAGCCCGGAATTCCATCAGGGCGTCGAGTTATGGCCTGGACACCACGGCCCGTTTCGCGATTTATTAAGGACCTTTCAGGAAAAACCACATAAAAACTTTATTTTAAAGATTTTTGCAAAATCCGAAAAAATGTATCTGGGGAATTACTTTTCCCATCTACCCTCCAAAAATGAGACCCCAATTCCCTCTAGGCACCGAGAAAAGTTCCGGACAACGTGCGTACCCAAAAATGTTAAGGATTTTTCACATTTTTGCTTGTAAAATCGTTAAATCAAAGAATTCCGAAAAATCCGAAAAACCGTTTTTTATGAGTGACATTTCCCACCTCCATGCCAAAAATCAGCTCTAAACGCGCGGCCTGACGGCCGAGAAAACGGCCGTACAGAAAACACACATACTTTTCTCGCTTATAGGATAGGAAATGCGCTCATGAGAGGTGGGGGCGCTCCGTAGCGTTCCTATGCCCGCGCGCACACTATGCTTGCCTACCGATCCATGATTTTTCGAGAGAGAGGCAAAGAAAGGGGCCAAAAAAAACTCACAAATTTTCAACTTCAAATGCCTATAACTTTTGAAAACGACGTTGTTGTGGGGAGTCCACCGATACGAAATATAGAGAAGACTCTTGCGCACATTATGGGAGGGGTTTTAAGGGTGATTTAGCGTGAAAATAAGGATTTATCTAGGATTTAAGCCGGAAAAATTGCGAAAATACGAGCTTTGTGCGCCGCGTTTTTCTTTGCGTTTAGCCGCATTCTTCCGGGTTTTTTCACCGATATTCATTGGAAAAGAATCTGTACTGTCAAATTGGGTACTTCTGCGGTCCTGGGAAGTAAAAAAGGTGCTGAATGAGAGATCCTAATGATTGAACAACTGAAGCTAGTCAAAGTTTTCAGCTTTGTACGGATGAAGGGGCTCGAAATCATTGAATTGTGGCTAATTTGGGCAGTACATGTCTTTGTTATTATGATATTCCTTTATTGAGCGAATCGGCACCATCTGAGACAATTTCTTCTTTAGAGCCCGGGAAATAGCAAAACTTTTTATTTTCCGCTTGGGCTTCTCTTTAGATCGGTTTTGGATGCCCTTCTGTACCTTTTGGAAAAAAGTGCAAACCCCGAACGGGCTTCTGTCGGTCAGAGGAACCGAACCAGCACCCTCTGCCTGGAGTTGCGACCGGCGCCTTAGACCACTAGGCCACGCCCTCCCCCACCCCCATGCGCGCCCTGACAGGCAGTGGTTAGGACTTGAATGAATTGTAAAAAGCCGCGGTAATTAACTATTTTAATGACTTTTCGATTATAATATTTTTCGATAACTGTTTTATTATTAGGAATAATTGTATCGATATCCGCTCACGTTCTCTGCCCCCTCCATTCTCTCGCCCTACAGTCTTTTATCTGAAGCAGCTCCCTTCCCCCTCTTTCCTTCGTTGCTTTCTTTTGTCGGTTCTTTTGTCCGCCCATCCCCTCCGATCCAATTCCATCCCTTTCCTATCTCCATCCAGTCCCTCCTTTTTTATTGCATCTTTGCCATGTGCGCTTTATGGACGGGCCGATTGATTGGTTTTTCTTGGCATAACTTGTGTTATGATACTTTTGCAAATTTTGCTGTGAAAATTTTTTAAAATGTATTTTCTGTTTTCATTATTCGGTTTTCGCTGTTGAGAACCATCTACCGTACCCTGGCTCCATTTCTAACAGCTGAATTTTGTGCTGTAAAATTTTTGTTAGGAGTTTGCGAGTTTGCGCTGCAAAAAAAAATTTTAAAAAGAACATTTTTCCTGGGTTCATTATTGTTTTTTAATATCGTGGACCATCTACCGTACCATCACCATCTTTCTCAATACTTTCGATTTTTCGATTCCCTTTTGTCTTTTATAACTGGTGACGGCTGGGTGTACATAGCGGAGACATTTTGCTGGGGTCGGCGGTGCCAGGCGGAGCGGCGCGGAATGGAAAACGGAAAGAAACGGAATTCCTGACCCAGTTATGGGAGGGCAAAAGAACACGCCACAAATATCCCCAAGAATTTTTGTTGTACTTTAGTTTTAAGGCAGGCTTCCGCAGTAGACGAATTATGCTCACTTCTTTTGAAGGGTACTGTACTGTTAGCGGGGGGGAGGGGGTTTAGCGCTAGGTAAAGGAATTTTTATCTTTCCGCCTAGCCGATCTGTTAATAAAATGTACAATGTATTTTTATGGCCTTTTAATAGTGGTTAATCGCTGAAGTTATCAAAAATTTGAAAATCGTGACTTTTTTGGGCATTCCTTAAATCTTTGACCAAAAAGTCAAAAATTAGTTTAAGTTTTTTTGGAGCCTTTTTATATCCAAAACCTGCAGAAAATTCTATATAAGCGGTTTATTTTTGGTTAACTGGGAAACTAGAAGAACTGTTAAATTGTTTCCTCCGCTAACCCTCCCCCCGCTAGCACACCAGTACCAAAAATGTGTTTTCGGATGCCTTTAATAACTAAATCACGAGAGAATACGCCCAAACCCCTTCCACCCGCATTAAACCGATTCCCCCGGACCCCCCGTACCTCAATTTTTACAATCGTTGTAGGTAGGTATTGTCGAGGGGGTAGAGAGGGGGATGGGATATCCCGAGGACCAGTTTTCAGCCCTCAAAAAGAAGCATGTTTCCCGTCAGCCTTCCCCCCCCCCTACCATCGAAAACCCACATTTCGAAACGATCCGCGGCTCACCCCTGTGGGTGGCTTTAGGGTCAACCGTCCCGGGCTGTACTTGGCCGCGCTGGCTGCACTTTTGGCTTCTGCACCGCATGCCTTTTGTCGCAACTTTCTTGCGCCTTTGCGCTAATTTTTGCCGACCGCAGAAACTTTTGACACCCGTGGGTTTCGAAACCTGGTCCTTCGCGCGTGGAGCGAGAACTTAAGGAATTTACCATGGGCTCAGGGGCTGTGTGGCGAAGAATTTGCGGTTTTGTGGGTAAAATCGTGCTTTCTTAATACGCCATGTCGATTTTTAATACCTATCCTGCTGGAAAGGACTCGCAAAACAAAAATCCACTTGATTTTTAGTATTTTAAGCTTCGATGCGTCTTTTATAACAGGTATCATTAATATTCTCAACCTTCTTTCTGCTCAACCCTACCGGAATTTAATTCTATTAATGGAGCATAGCCTTAAAACATGGCTCGTTGTGGATTTTCACTTCGATTTTGGTGCCGTCCACCCAATTTTCTCAAAATTCCACACCTGCTGCCCGCTTTCTCCGCCCTTTATCTTCCCGATCCATCTCTCTCTCTCTCTCTCTCTCTCTCTCTCTCTCTCACCACTCCGAGACTTTCCTTCAATCACCACACACACCCCACGATGAGCACCAGCTTTCGATTTTTGCGCATTCAGGCTCGTCTGGGATTTTGCTAGCGGACGCCGCAATCCTGAAATCCTTTAGATTGCGGTTATTGGTGTGTTGTAGTTTTGTACCGTACTCTGTCGTCTGGACTTCTTCATGTCGCTCCGAATTTCTTAAATAATCACTGCTAGCTGGCCCGTGGAAATCCTTTCGTTGTTCCACAATTTTACTTCGTTTCAATCCTCAAGTTCTGTTGAAAAATCCTCAAATAGTCACTGCTAGCTTGCCTCGCTGTACTTTCCTCATTTCTATAATCGTTAATCCGAATTCCAATAATACCCATTTATTCACGGTTGACCGCCCCCGGGCATTGCTACCTAAACAAAGACCCCCTCCAAATCCGCATTTTTTTTGCTACTTTCACTATTTTCTATACGTTTAAAATAGCCTAATAGATTCTCATTGTCAAGCTCTATCCTCTCAAATTTCTGCCCTAAAGCTAATTTTATTTCACCCGATTTTGCCTAAAATTTGCCCTCTATACCGTAGCTGGACCAAAACGACCGTACTTTCGAATTTTGGAGAAATTTTTTGAGATTTCAAGCTTTTGTAGCCACCTCATCCGGCCGAAAAAGGCGAGCAAATTCACGGAAAACGGCAGCAAAAAAGTAAGGCCTGGCCACGCTACAAATTTCCGCTGTTTAATTGCCTACCGGAATCTCGGAAAGGCGGATTTTCGCGTAGTCTTCTAGTACTCGATACTCTCATATTCTAGTCTAGAGTTTTGGAGTCTTGGCTCTTTGCCAAGAGTCTAAACTACCACACTCTCTTCCTCACTTCTCACTTCCTGGCCCCTTTAAAATTTCGCAAAGTCTGTTGATTGTAGGATCAGCTGTTGCCTCCAATGGTCCTTTAGCCGTTTTTGATGCCTTGCCAAGGGGTCAGGGCTCTGACCTTCACAAACTTGAACTTCAGGTCGCTTTAAAAATCGCGAATTCCAGTTTTAATAGAATGTCGAGTCATCGTTTTGCCTTCGATGGCCCTTTAGGCATTTTTGCAAGTTTGGCGCTTTGCCAGAAGTCTAAATTACATGACTGACTTCTCGATCCCTTTAAAACGCCGAAAAATTCTGGTTTGGTGGATTTTAGAGATCAAATTAGGCGTAAATGGTCCTTTAAACATTACATTAGGGGTTTTTGGCGCCTTGCCAACTGTCTACACTGTAAATTCCTGAGCTCCCGAACCCCTTAAAATGCCGATACGGGCTGGATTTGCCGATTTTAGCTTCAGCTTTTGCCTTCAATTTGGTCCTTCCGGTTTTTTAGAAATTCGCTAAATCTGGTGAACTTCCCAGCCCCTTTAAAATAAGCTAAAACCCCGCGAAAATTCTTCTTTCAACTTTCATTTTCACCGGTTGATGCCCCGGCGATTTTCTCTCCTTTGGCACCGTTCCAAATCGTCGATATTCCTCCCGGGGAAAGGCATGTCATATAGGCAGCGAGAGAGAGAGAGGGAGAGAGAGAAAGTGAGAGAGCGTCGAGAGAGTGAGAGGGATAGAACCGGTTTCCTTCCCGGCCCTCCCTCTGGTCCCTCATGTGCCTACAATGCCTCCTCAACCCCGATGGCTTACTCATCGGCCCTGGCCCACATATTATTACCGTACTCCCTTCGAGGGATGCTAATGTGACATTTAGTTGATTGGTTTCGGGTTTGGCTGCCGGGCGCGGGGTCCTGGTTCGATTCCCGGCGCGGGTTTGGGCCGTTTTTGTGATGGCACGTCACGTAGCTGCCTAGCCCTAGCCAAATTTGGGGGTAAATACTGGGGCTTCTCGGCTGATTTAAAGGGACTAAGAAGCACAAAAACGAAGAGTTGCTTTTGCTGTATCTAGATGACTACGCCGGAGACCAACAACGCTTCAAAAGCGTCAGTTGGCGCCTCGTGTAGTTGTCGAGATCTAGCCACATATTGGGGGGTCGATTCCGACTTTTTAGCTTCCTTAAAGCGACCTACGATTGCGAGAATCTACCCTTTACCATTCTCTAGGTCTAGATAGCTACGCGCTTGACCAACAATGCTTAAAAATTATTTGGCGAGCGTCATTTGGCGTTTCTCGTAGCTGTCGAGACCCAGGCAAATCTCCGGGTCGATTCTCCCGCTTGCTAGCTCCTTTAAACGGATCGAATCCCATTGATCGCTGGCTCCCCTATATGGAATGATGGTGGTCGTGGGGGGAGATATTTTTGATTGATGGGTCTATTTGCGGCTGCGTGCGGGGATGATGATGCTGATGGTTTTCGGGTGGGGAGGAGCTTCTCCCTCTATCCGATCGGGTTCCTTCAACAGCTTTTCCTCTTCCTCCTCTTCTCCAGCTTCTCCTTATCCTTTTCCCCTCTTCCTTCTAACCGACGAAAAGCACCGGCCATTGTTTGGGAGGTGTCCACGGTTTTTGGGGGGTGAGGATTCGGTAGGAACGTTGTTAGTGGCGTAGCGGAAAGTTAGAGAGAAAGAGAGGTAGAGAGAGAGTGAAAGAGAGAGAGAGAGATAGAGAGTTACCATTTTTCACGCTTTTTATTCCCATTTTGTTTACTTCTTCAGCTATATTTTCGGTTGCTGCCTTCGTCTCCAACCGGTTTTTTGTGGATGCGCAACTCCTAGGAAAATATTTCTCTGCATTTGCGCATCGATAAAATAGATATGGGGATGTTCCTATTGAGTCTACCTTTTCTACTTTTTTCAATCGCTAATCGATTATGTCATGTTATTTCCCACGTTAATTTTGCGGAAAATTGTGTATTTTTACGATTTACGTAGCTCTATGCCTTCTTCTGAGTTTTTCTACTTAATTTTTATGTGATATTGAACTTTTTGTTGCTTCTTTTACGTTACAAATCCTATTTGGAACTTGCAATCCTCAAAAATTTGCTTGAAAATCGATTTTGCGTCGTTTTCGTGTAATTCAGAGATTTTGGAAACTTGCCAATTGTCTAAATTAACCCAAGGTGCACTAAAATAGCTTAATCTTTAGAACTTCTAGTTATATTCTAGTTTTTGCTGAATTTTGAGAATTTTCTAGCCATTTAATTTTTTTAAGTATTTTCGGCAATCGAAAGCTGGCGGATCTGAATTTCGCCAAATTTTGGCCAGCCTCGGCTGTTTGCATAACCTTTTTCGAGGCCAGGATGTACAAAGAAAAACGCATGTGATCTGACGAGAATAGTCGATAGTAGCGTTTTGCTTAACAGGCTTGGTTGTAATCCCAAAATTTTCCTCGTTACCTTTTATTTTATACATTTTGTAATTAGTCCTATTTTTTCCCAAAAATTCTAATCTAATTAGTAATTTTCAGGACTGTAATAACTGATTTTTGTTAAATTCTATAAAAAAATACATTTTTTTGGTTTTCTAAACGCTAAACAGCGTGGCTAAATGGTTGTGCGTTTGCTTCTCACCAGCAAAGTCCGGGCTCGACCCCCTTCCGGTGCCCAACATTTTGCTTTTTGCCCAGAACCCGAGGATTTTAATGAGTGATTGATCTCGTGATTTATCTGGCTCCATCTCTTGCCAATCGCCATTTCCGGGTTGTTTGTCGATCCGATTTTCCGGCTTTGCGGCAGCAGCCCTTTTTCTATCGATCATTCGCTTTTTTTTAAAGTTTGGCCATACATGATAAATTATAACTTTTCTTGATTTCTACCATCGATCCGGCTACCCGGAAACCGGAACCCAGCCGATTTTCGAATCTACACGAATACTCTGGGCTTCATTTCTGTATATGGCTGACTCACCCCCCTTGTCAGGACTGGTTTTTTGCCCGCTTCTCTCTTCTACCGTTCTTCTATATACGTATCTGTATGCTCAAGCCGTTACGCGAACCCTGATATTATTGTGCAACGGTAACGGGGCGCCGTCAGAATTTCACCGTCATTTCGTGGCGCCTGGAATTTTTTGGCGCTGATTTCGTGCAATTTTCGAGGAATTCCACCCATAATCTCGACACTCAAAATCTCGACAACCAAAATACCGACAGCCAAAATATCGACACAAAAACCCAATAGCCAAATATTGTTGACCCTGGGTTGAATGCCAGTCTTTTTAAATTGCTATTGTTTATATCGAGATTTTGTCCTGTCTGGATCTTGGCTGTCGGTATTTTAGCTTGTCGGCATTTCGACGTTCCCTTCAATTTTCGCCTTCTACCCTCTTAGTGCACATAGTATTGGTGCGGATAGTAGTGGAACGTAGTCGAGCTCCTAAATTATACTAGAAAAATGGCTGTAAAGGTTATAGACTGAACGCTAAATGGCGCGTTCAGAAGCAGTACGATGATTTTCCTACGCCAATCTTAGCGTCAATACTTCAAAGGGAGAAATTTCCTCGCTATCTACCTATATTTTAGCCTGCTCTTTCTCTGATTTCTGTCCATATATTGCCGCGTTGCTTATCTGATTCCGGCAAATTCCTCACGACGCATTCTCTATCACAGCCCCGCTTGCCCAATTCCAGGTTTTCCTGCTTTTGCTTATCAAATGCCCCGCTTTCCGGCGATCAATTTAATTTCTTTTCCAGTTGTTCTTTTCATAGCGTAATCGATTGCGAATATTCAATTCCTAAATTTTATTTTACTGCTTTTAATATCAATAGTTTTTGTTTTCTAATTGCCTCGATTTTCATGGCGTAATCAATTGCCTTATTTTTCAGTTTCCTCGGCCCTTCGATGCGGATAGTCTAAATTAAAATAATTTTACAATGTTGGAAGGCGATGAATCCCGTCAATGGGAGCAGCACATCGCTTCGAATAACCATCGGCTGGCTACCATCACGCTGGTAAGCTTTTAAATGGCTTTATTCTCGGTACTTTTGCATTATCGGGGGGGGAGATAAATTTTTCGTTGTGCTCTAATTTTTTATTTAGGTTGAAATTGTGTTTCTTGGCTGTGTTTTGCTATTCCTAGGCGTCCAAAATTTTACAAAATCGCATCAAGAAGTACAGAACCTCTGGGTTTTTTGACTCAAAACCCTATTTTCGATCAAAATTGAAGTTTTTTAATAATTTTTTGATGTTTTTGCAAAGTAGGCAAATTGCCATGCTTTTGGAATCTTTATAACGTGCTATTAATTTATTTCAGCAACTAACGGATGCGGCGGGGTTTATGACCGGCTGCCGCGAGCTGATCTCGTGGTGCAATGACCCCAGGGCCTTTAACGCCCATTTTGAAAACCACTTACTCGATGCGCTGCAGGTGAGTTTTCCTTTATTTATAACAAGTTACAATCTATAATGAGAATTTTTATTCTTTTGGTCCCTTAAAAATTGCTTTTACCGTTTTTTCGATATTTTTAATGCGATTAATCGATAATCGGACTTTTTAGAAGGTATTTAAGCAGGGCAAATTTCAAATTTTGGGCAAAACAAAAATAGATATTTCTACGATTTCTCGAAAATAAAATTAATGGCAACGTGTTAAGCTTAACATATCATAGAAGCTGTTTCTAATGCTAATTCGTTGAATTTTAATATTTTAATTGATAGTTTACCGAAAAGGATTATTAAAATGTCAAAAAAGCGATTACTCAGGCCGTCTACGACAACGCGAGCAAGGAGGGCTTCTCAACGGAGCTTGGCGCGCAGCTCGTCGCACTCTGTCATCAGCAGCGCAAGCATCTGTCCAAAGAAGCGGCGCGTAAGTTTCTAAGCTCTAAAAAATGGTCAAAATTACGTCAAAATGTAAAAAACCATTTCCAGTGCGGATCGGTCGCTGGCACGAGCACTTCCGGCGCCAGAAGCGCAACGCCAAGAAGAAGCAGCGCCGCGAGGAGGAGAACGCCGAGCGCCTCAGGTAGGCACTTTTCGAAATATTTTAGTATTTAAAATCTGTCGACACCTTCAATTCTTTTTATTTTGCATGTCAACCACCATACCTTTGTAATTTCTAAACTACACCTCCAGCACTACCGTAACCTCTCAGGTGGATGGAAAGAAATCGGGGAACTGGGGGATTATCCGGGGGTTTCGGGGTGGATTACAGGCCTTCCAGGCGGGACCCATTTCATTAAAAGGTTTGGGCGTTGGAGAAGGTATGGGATAGATTGTGAATTAAGACTAGTTTTTACGCTCGTTCTTTCTCTCTCTCTCTCTCTCTCTCTCTCTCTCTCAAACTCTCTCTCTCTCTCTCTCTCCTCTCTCTCTCGCTCTCTCGGGAAAAATCTATAGTTTTCTGTCTGTATCCATGAATTCCTAAAGAATCTCTGCCAGACTGCCGTTCGAAATTCCCCAAATATCCCTGCCAGTTTGCCACCACAAAAACAGATATCATAGTTTTCCCTGCGGATCTCCGCTTGACTGGGGTGTCTCTCTCTCCCTTTCTCCCTCCCCCCTCCCTCTCTCTCTCTTGCTCTCTCTCTCTCTCTCTCGCTCTGTATGTTGTTATTGTCATAGGCAAAGTGCAACGGCACTGCCTGCCACACTACGAAACGCTCCTCCCCCCTCCCCTCGAGAACAGAAAACATCCATGGGGTCCGGTTGTGGTTTTTGGGGGGTCCACCAACAAACATATACGCATACAACAAGGGGGAAAGCCCGAAATGTTTGGCCGGGTGTCTGGGTCGGGTCGGATTCACGCGCTTCCCGGCCCCTTTAAAATCAGAATTTAGCGTTTCCAGGTCGCTCTAGAAAAGGTTCGCCATTTTTCCCAACGATTACTGTAGATTCCAACTTCACAGTTCCTTTAGAAAGTAGCGTGGATGGCTTTAGCCTTTAAAGGGACATGAACATGCTTTTGAGGGTCTCTCGCCTTATCGGTGGGGGGGCTACCAGGAGCAATCAACTTTTTTCCGTAGTATCCGATCTTCTCATATATATAAAAAAAGCTTCTACTTGTTTTTAACATTCCAAAGTCCAAAAACTCTACGAGTTTTATGAAAAGTACAGAAAATGCACAAAAAACTAAGAATTTTAAGAGTTCTACTTTTTTAGTAAACTTTTGAGCTAAATATAGTTAAATTTTTCTCAAAAAATTTATTAAAATACTTGCTACTACGCTACTAGCCATTTCTGGACTTATTAAAAACGCCCCCCGATAACGAGAAAGTACCCAAAAATCCAACCAGAGTACGGAAAAAAACGGTAAAGACAGAGTCAAAATACTTAATTTGGCTCTACTAGGTAGCCTTAGACTCTGATAAAAGTAGTTCACCCTCCCCCCATTACTGCAAAAGCACCAGATCACGACTTGCCGGTCCCTTTAGTCGCTCCCAAAATACCCATCTTTTGCTATCGACGGGATAGTGTGGGGAGCGTTGGGGCTGGAGGATGGTTTTTGTGGTGGTACTGGGTTGACCCCTCTGGCTAGCAGTGGAAGAGGAGGAGGGGGAGGAGGGCACCTGTTTGGGGCAGCACATACACCAAAGACAGACAGACAGACAGACAGACAGACAGATACAGACAGACAGACATGGGGATTGGGGTTGCGAAAGATTGAGACCCTTTAGGGGTCACCCATCCACCCCCATCCTACCACTACCAACAACAACCCACCAATATGCCATCCCCCAGGGCGCATTGAGCGATCACGGGAGAATAGCACAAGTGATGCCATCCAAGTGACACCCGGGGGGTACGGTAGCCGGGTGTGGTTTGTAGCCGGGCGTAGCCTCTCGTAGTCCGGGAACTGGTGTATCTGGGGGGAATAACAATGCGTGATTTCGCCCCTAGATCGGCGTACTGTAACTACGGTAAGTACTGTACCTGCGGACTGTAACGTACTCTTGCGTACTACGTCTATCATACGGCAACTAGCTTCCGAATTCCAGCGCCATAACCCTGATAGCCAATATCTGAAAGGCCCAAATCCCGACAAGCCAAAATACCGACATGCAAACGGAAGCGGCCTTCGAACTGCGTACGTACCTGCGAACTAATATGTTGGGATTCTTGAGATTTTGGCTTAAATCGTATTTTTCGTACTAACGTACTGTAGCGTACTCTCGCGTACTGCGGCTATCAATAAGCATTTTTCTTCCGCTTTACACATAAAACACTGTCAACTTGCGTATGATCTGCGTACTATAGCGTACACTGGGTACGATAATTGGCTTTCCTGATCCCCAAAAATCGCTGCTAGTTGTCCGGCGTGTGGACTTCCCTATTGCTCAGCCTTTACGGTTCCTTTAACAAAATAGTCGTTTTCTCTCTCTCTCCCTCTCTCTCTCTCTCTCTCTCTCTCTCTCTCTCACACACATCTACTTCTCTTCTTTTCGATTGGCCAATTCCATGTGATGTGGCAGAGTGTGAAGCGGTGAGTAGAACGTGGATGAGAAGAAATTCAGGAGGGGCCCCAGGGCCACAACCCGTCTGTTTGTCTGTCCGTCGATCCGTGTGGCCCAGTGAGCCCTTCTTCTCAATTGTTGTCTCCACGGTGGTCTCTCTCTCTCTCTAGCTCTCTCCACTTTATCCCCGCTGCCTCTTCATCCCTAATTTTCCGATATACTCCGTCCGTCTTCAGGAGGGCCCTCTTTGCCCTCTGTGCTTTCGCGCTTGGGGTGGGGGGCCCCGGTTTGTGTAGGTCTGTGACTCTATTCTCCGCTATTTCACGGTTCTGCTAGTGTCGGGGTCGGCAATGGGCTCTCTCTCCCTCTCGCTCCCTCTCCCTCTCGCTCTCTTTCTCTCTCTCTCTCTCTCTCTCTCTCTCTCTCTCTCTCTCTCTCTCTCTCTCGTTCAGACGAAAGATGGGCCCTTGGCCCCGGAATTGGGCCCTATGCCGCGATAGCCAAAAGAGGAAGATGAGAAGGAGGGCTGAAAAGTGTTCATTGGGCTATTTCTAAAAGACTGGTGCTGCGGGTTACGGTAGCTCGCAAACCTCTAGATATCTAGCTGATGACGATTCCGTGCGAATACTATGGATGAAAAAGCGAGTTTAGGTTACGGTAGCTTGTCTCTCAGCCCTAAAAAAGTGGACAGGTAGAGAGGTTGTGAGAGAGAAAGAGAGCGAGTGAAGGGGAGATAGAGAGTGACAGAGAGAGACAGCAATAGCGAGAGATAAAGACAGAACGAGAGATGGAGAGAGAGCACAACATAAAGAGATAACTAAATTCTGCTGTCACCGCCCCTTTAAGTCGGGTTACGGTAGTTTGGGTGCAGTTTATGACGTTTGCCATCAATCCCTCACCTCCCACCAACAATCACTCATTGTCACTACTTGCTGCCGGACAGCAGAAGTGTTTGGGAGCAAGGGATCTCTCTCTCTCACTCTCTCTCTCTCTCTGTCGCTCTCTCGCTCTCTCTCTCCCTCATCCCCCATTTTTTTGCACCCAGAGGTGTCGTTATCAGCTGTCGTCAAGGCGGAATGGTGCGTAGTCACCCGCCTCCCCTCAGTTTTTGACATTCCCACGATCAATCAGCCGGGGCTAGTTGGCGGGAGAACATGGCAGGCTCGACAAGGGCGATCGGTTGAGCGATGCGGGTCGGAAGGAGAAGGAGCACGAGCAGGAGAACGAGATGCCTCCGACAATCCAAATTTCCTCACCCCGCGCCTTGGCTTAAAAAACGGACAGAGAGTTGGGGGGGAGGAATTTGTGTGGCTGTGTGTGTGAATCGGCCGGTTTGTCACCTGCGTTGCGAGGTGTAGCGCGGAGGCGCTTGTTTTTGGGGTGGAGATCGATCCTGGAATTGGAGAAATGGTTAAAATACCTGAGAGAGAAAGAGAGAGAGAGAGAGAGAGAGAGCGAGAGAGCGAGAGAGCGAGAGATACAGCCGGAGCCTAAGTCTAACCTAAGCCTTACAAGCTAAGTAAGCTACGCTTGTAAGTTACGTGAAGCCTAAGCTCAAGCCTTTGCCGAAAATCTGAAGCCGTTTCTCTCATCGATGCCTCATTTTATCTCTCTCATTTAAAGGAGCATTGAAGTCACTTCCTGCAATCGTTAAACTAGCTGTCTCAGTCCCTTTAAGGCCTCGGCTCTCCATTTTGGACTTTAAAAGTCCTTCGAAGTCAGTACCTCGCGCTACAAAAGCTGTCATGCTCTCCGAAGAGCTCCATTCCGTTCTCTTCCACCGATTTTCAAGTTCTAAAGGTACCGTGAAGTCGTAGATTCGACATGTTCTTATGACCTTCCTGTAATATCTTTTAACAACCTCTGTCCTTTAAAGGTCCATACAAGTCATTCAGTCAGTCCCTCTTGTGTCTTTCCTCCACTCAGATTCAATGCCCCGGGAGAAATTTCCTACTCTAGCCGGTCCAAATCGATGGTGCTGTTGGTGTGGATGGAGAGGAGAAGGACCGCCCCCCTCAGGCCACACGTGATTCTAAAAGAAGAGAGAAAGAGAGAGAGAGCCCAGCCAGGGGAGAAAGAGCCGTTCCTCGAGCTAAAAGTGGCCCGGCGATGCTCCTTTTTGAGCGAGCTCGACATGAGAGAGAGCGCCCGAGAGAGAGAGAGAGGTAGAGAGAGTGATAAAAGCAACAAAACAAGAATCTAAATCATTCCAGTCCCTTTAAAGTAGCTTTCCAACGGGTTTTCTTGAATCCATGATCTCTCTAGTTCTCTACATCTCTGCCTCAGTCCCAGTATCTCTTTTGCTCTCTCTCTCTCTCTCTCTCTCTCTCTCTCCCTCTCTCTCTGTCTCTCTCTATCTCTCCCTCGCCTTCCCAAACAGCCGGGCGCGCACATTGCAAAAAAGCAAAACGCGAAAAACCGGGGCGAGGTACGCGAGCGGCCTATTGACGTTTGTTGCCGCGGAGCGAGAGCGAGAGAGAGAAAGGCAGAGAGACAGACAGACAGAGAGCAACCTGGCCAAACGACACATACGCTCAACGCCCCGGGCTTCCCTTGTTTTGTTCTTGGGTGAGGAGAAGGTAGAGACGAGGCGGTTGTGTACCTTCATAGTTCTATAACGGAGCAAGCGGTTGTAAAGGGACTGGGACGTCAGATCTTGACCTATCTAGGCATTTGATATGTTGCCAAGTTTCGTGGTGGCATCTTTGGAGCGTGGTTTCGCAGTGTTTCGGGTAATTTGGCTGGATTATCCTGGGGTAATAACGGCCTGACAGAATCGTTTAGATAGAGATTTGATCGTATTATCCGTTTTTCTAGACCTAATAGACTCCACACTTCACCGTTCCTTTAAATCCCACTCCCGCCCATTTTCAGCTTTCGATTTTCAACCCGGCCGGGGTGGGAGAGAAAGAGAGAGAGGGAGGAGAGAGAAGAGGCTTCTAACCTCTCTATTTCCCTCTATTCGCTGGGTGGATCGTCGCAGGGGGAGAGAGAGATATAGAGAGAGAGAGAGAGAGAGAGAGCGCGATAGAGAGATAGAGAGCGTGACAGAAAGAGAGGGTGTAGTCGGCGCGACGGCTAGAGACAAGGCTTTCTCCAGAGCGAGCGGCGACAACGCGGGACTGGCCGTGTCGATCCCTCCCAACTGCAATAGGGGGGTTCGAACCGAGAGTTTTTGTGCGTAGCCCTGGCAGACAGCCAGTGTGGCCCTATATCCACCTGCACTCTAGCCCCCCCCCTCCATGGCCGGTATTCGAATGGAGATGAGGAAGAAAGGAGGTGGGAAGGAAGCGATAGAAACGGGTTCCCCCCAGCCGGCCCTGCATCCAGCCCTCTCTCTAACTCTGTCACTCTCTCTCTCCTCTAGCACAGGTGCAAAGTGGAGTGAAACGGAATTTTGTGGTCTTGCAAGGCGATGGTTGGAGCTAGGTTAGAGAGAGAGAGAGATACAGAGAGAGCGAGATAGTGAGAGAGAGAGAGAAACAGGCAGAGATAGAGAAACCGTAGTTTCACCAAAAAACTCACTTCCACTTCCCCTTTAAAACAAGGTATGCCAAATTCCGGCTGTTTTAGAGCCATCTATAGGGAGGCTGGCACCTATAGGTCCCGCCCTCAGCATTAACAGACGAACTTCCAAATATCGTAATTGAATACTTTTCCCTTACCAAAACTGCCCTTGGAATTGCGGGGTGCTGTTTGTTTGCGTGCGTCCATGCGGATGGCAAGAGCGTGTGAGGTGAGCACTTTGGTGTCTGAACGGCTGGAGAGAGCGAGGGAGAGAGAGAGAGCGAGAGAGAGAGAGAGAGAAAGGGCGGAAAGGATGCGAGAACACCCCTATTTTTCAGTCTTGGGGTATCCCCGATCTTCTCGACTTTT
Organism: Mesorhabditis spiculigera; assembly: GCA_958295435.1. Classification (NCBI taxonomy): domain Eukaryota; kingdom Metazoa; phylum Nematoda; class Chromadorea; order Rhabditida; family Rhabditidae; genus Mesorhabditis; species Mesorhabditis spiculigera. The sequence goes on from CATQJA010002657.1 coordinate 1,117,299, forward strand.
ACGATGCTTTTCTGTGTTTCCCGCTAAAAAGTGTCTGGATGGCTAAAAATAGCTACCGTATTCCGCGACCTGTTTGCTCTATTGTCAGCTACTTGAGGCTTAGGCTTCAGCTTTGGCCGTCTTGGCTTAGGCCGCTTAGCTGGCTTCGGCTTCGGCTTCGGCTTAAGCTTAGGCTTCGTGAGCCAAACTTTTTGTTTACCCCTTTTACCCGAATCTCCGCCTCGAATTCCGAGCCAATCCCATCCACATGTCCAGCTGTCATGGCATTGATTCCCGAAACACAGTCACACGACGACGCGGACCGGGCGCTACACATCCCCCCAATTCGCGCCGGTCGATCCGACTCACGGACAGACAGACAGAGAGAGGGACAGACCGACAGACAGACATGCATACAGAAATCCGTGCCTCCTCCTCCTCCCTCGCCAACCGGCTCAATTCGGACGGGGGTGAGAAGCCCCGGTGGAGCGAGCGAACGGTGCGCGCGCGTTTTCTCTCTCTGTATCCCTCTCTCCCTCTCTCTCTCTCACTCCCACTTTTTTGGGACCCGCGCGCACGCACGGTATCCCTTTCCTGATTCTCCCCAGAATTTATCTCTCCCCCCTCTCACTCTCTCCCACTCTCTCACCCAATTTCTCTCTCCTCGCTCTCATTCTGCCCCACTCTCTCTCCCACATCCACCCGTTTTTTCCACCGAGCCCAGGTCCAACCCCTTACAGGCAGACATCAATAACCGTTCACTCCCTCTCCCCGCCCTCCCCTAGCTGGGCACAATGCCCTCTGCATTGTCTCTGTCCCTCTCCCCTATCTCGTGCTCCCTCTGCCCCCCCTCCTCTCTTTGCTGTTTCTTGTTTTGTGCCCTCCGGGGCGGCTATGGACCCGCCTCCTTCTGCCCTCCGACACCCTTCGTTTACCCCCCACCCAGCCCCCCGAAATCGGCCCCCGGCTAGCCGGCTGCCAGAATTTCTCCAGTTGTTTTAAGGGGATTTGGACGGCAATTAGTATCCTCGCGTACTATTGGCTTTTAAAGGGTGTGGGGAGTCAATTTTTTGCTTATTTTGAAATTTTTTGCATACATTTTTGGGTGTATTTTTGCTGCTACGTGCCCGAATTTCTTTAGCCAGGCTGTTTAGCTCTTTTAAAGGGACTTGGACAGTACGTCGTTCTTACGATATTTGCATAGATTTTGGGGTTTTCCTATCTCGTGCTCCGGATACCGTAGTATTTTGATTTATACCAATTTTCAAAACCATGGTCTTTTTAAAGGAACTGGCAAGGCACGGATTTGCAAGTTTATTTTTGCTATTTCATGCTCTGAATACCGTAGTCCAAACAACCCTTCTGTTCTTTTAAAGGGACTGGGAATATTTTTTATTTGTCGCTATCTGGTGTTCTACTTACCGTATCCCAGTAGTTGGCCTGTTTTAAAGGAATTGGGAACCCTGATTCTGTCTTTTTCTCTTTTTATCCCTTTCTTGGCTTTTTCGATGCATCCCTATGTCTTGCCCCACTTACCGTACCCAATCCATAAGTGTTTTCACCAGTCAAATAAATCAATTGATCCAAATTTCGGGGGCACGGTCGAGTCGCGCCTGCCCGCCGGATTTTTTGGCCCGATTTTTTTGGCGCCAGCCCCCTCACCCCCCCGGTCTTATCACCCCCCGTGTATCCGCCCGCTGACTGACTGGCTGACCTCACGATCCACACCCCGACAAATTTTCCGCAAATTTCCTATCGACTGGTGTGGGGTGCGAAATGTTTACGAGGTGTTAAAGGGGGTGAGACAGCAAGATTTCGGTGTGGATTTTGAATTTGGGCTTTTAAAGGGGGTGGGACAGGTCTTTTTTTGAGAAGTTTTACCGGTTTGTGATCTGTCTCGGTTGTCTCTTACTCTCGCACTCTCTCACTTTCCCGCTCTCTCTCGCTCTCTCTCTCTCTCTCTCGCTATCTGCTTTGTGTCTGTCGCTCTGCCACGCTCTTTAAAGGCATCATGAGATCAAATTTTCTCTCTCCCTCCCTCTCTCTCATTCTGGCTCTCTCTCACTCTGGCTCTCTCACCCCGCTCTCTCTCTCTCACTCAAAAAACCCCAAGAAATCGCGGTGGGACCCGCGTTTCATTTTTTGCCATTCCCTGCTTCTTGTGTGGGCTAATTGCCTGTGGGGGCCCTGCGGCTCCAACGGGCCCCTTTACCCCCATTTTCTAATTTCCCCTTCCCCCGCTTGAACATGGGATTTTTGTGTGTTTGACTGGGTCTCTGAGCGTTTCTGTCTCTGCGCCCGGGAGTACGGTAGAATTTCCATCTTGGCCCGCCCTGCCGGCCGGCCGAAAAAATTCCCACGGCCCTGCAGGAGGAGGAGACGATTTTCGATTTTCGAAGATATTGGATTGTAGCTGGGCAGTTCGGAACGCCAAAAAAGTAGAATAATTTTTTGCCGTGATCTACTGTATTTTATGGCTTTTAATCCTTGAAAATAATTAGCAAAAATACTTATACATATTTACCAAAACTCCGACCCACCATTTTCCGCTGTTTTCCAGAATTCTGGACTTGTTTTTAATGTTGATGGACCCCCGGCGTTTTTCTGGGCCCGAACTCGGCGGACCCGCCGGTCCGGTAATCCGCCGGGTTGTTTTTGTGCGCCCGCCGGGCAAACATTCGACGAATATTTCATTGTCCTTCACGCGGGGTTTTGCACCTAGAAGTATTCGGCATATGAGTGTAGTTTGCTCATTAATGGTATTAAAAATGAGCATAAAAGCGGAGCAAATTTTTCGGACCGACTTCGAGGATTTCAGGGTTGGAAAATTTACCCGAGCTGCGACACTGGCTTCTAGCGCAAGAGAAGCCTCCCCCAGCGGAAAGGGATCTTTCCCTTCCCCGCTCCCGATCGGCACATGGCCGATTGGATAAACTCTCGCTTCAAAATATCAGCACCCGGGTTCGGATCCCCCAGGCTGGCAAATTTTTTGCTTTTTTGCCAAAAGCTCCACGCTCTTTCCCAATTCCTCGCTGGCATGGTGCCAACGGTGGAAATTCCCCCTCCACCCCCACGAATCCGGTTCTGCGCTCCCGGCGGGCGCTGGAACATGCGGGGGGCACCGTGTTGACACTGGGCGTCTCCACGAAGTGTGCCTCGCTCTGTATGTCTGTCGATCGGCCCAACTTGCTTGTATGTCATGCTTCATCGTCTGTCTCGATCTTTGCGTCTCTCTCTCTCTTTCTCTCTCTCTCTCTCTCTCTCTCTCTCTCTCTCTCTCTCTTTCTCCCACCAACTACCCAGATTCCATTGTTTTTCTCGCTGGTTGGTGTTGGAGCCCGATATTAGCTTCTTCTGCCAATTCGTTCTCTCCTACTCTCGTGCTCCTTTCCCTCTCTTTCTCTATTCCTCTTTTTTGAGCAAGCAAAAACGGGTGCCCACCCCTGGAAAATAACACTTTTATGGGGCGGCAATTCGAGATTTCCCGACCTACACCTATCTACGATAACTCTCCGGGAGGGACAGCTTTTCCTCAAAATAACCTTCACCCAGACGGGGCTATTCCCCAACCATAGAAAGCTATTTGGCATCGCCGGAGGGTTGTTTTGCCCCGAAAATTTTCATCGGTCTCCCTCTGCCTCGGGGGGCGCTTGACGCATCTGGGTGTGTTGTTATTGGTAGTGGTAGTGGTTGTGGTTCTCTATGGGTCTCTCTCTCTCTCACTCACTCACTAACTCTCACTCTCTCTCTCAAGCACTATCTCTCACTCACTTTTTAACGCCATCAGGTTCTCTCTCTATCTCTCTCTCTCTGTCTCTGGCTCTCACTGGCTCGCTCTCTTTCTCATTCTATCGCTAGATATCTCGCGCTTTCGTCAATTGACAGCCAAGCAAGCTGAACACTTTAAAAAAAATACTGTACGCTGTGTTGCGGTCATTCCGCTACACTACTCTACGGTAGGCTACGTAGGATATGGTAATTCCGTTAAGCTCCCATACGCTACATTACACGTCTCTATAAAATCCACCAACCCCCAAATTCCCGCCCTCCGCTGATACCACACGGCAATCGTGAAATTCTCCTCCTCCTCCCGCCCCCCAAAAACAACTCATATTTTTGTGGTCGGCCAACTCTCACTTACTGGATCTCTGCCTCTCTCTCTCTCTCTCTCTCTCTCTCTCTCTCTCTCTCTCTTTCTCTCGCTTACTCCTTCCTCCCCCAACTCGTGCCCCCGTTCCGGTGACCAGTTCCGAGTCGCGCACACGCCGCCCGTCCGCCGCCGCCGCCACCGCGCTCGTCAACAAGATTCTGGACGGGTTCTAGCAGTCGGGGGACAGATTTCTCTGATTGTTTTACGCCTGCCCTGCTTTCTATTATTTCGCATTTCTTTAAAGGGATGGGCAAGGCTTGGATCTATGGATTTTGCTGCCCGTCGCATACCCATCGCCAAAAATCCATAATTATGCCTTGCCGGCCTGTCTGGCCCCTACCCTTTTTAGGCGCCCTCCCTTTCCGATCGAGGGTGGGTTATGGTGTACTGGGTGACAATTTATGGTGTACTGGTTAACCTCATCCTCTCATTCCATGCCTCAAGGGTTCGACCCCCGGCCGCTACCCACCATTTTGCTTTTTACCCATCCTGCTCCGGTTGGTCAGCCAGTATGTCCCTGGGTGTTTGTATGTGGAGACACGTGCTCCTCGCGGCCTCCCTGCCGCCGTCCAGCCCGTTTCGTCCGTTTTTGCCGGGCCTTAGGAGGGGGCCCATATCGGCCAGGGGGAGAGGGCCCGTCGGGTCCCTTCCGACTTTATGGCCTCGTGTGTGCCTAGGGGGCGGTTGAGCGTCTCGTCGTCCTCCTCGCCATATCTTTTACCCCCCACCCGGCTTTTGCCACCAGTCGCGCCCCGGCCGGGCCCTTGGACCGTTTTTGCTGGTGAAAATATGGGCGGCCCCGGGGAGGGCACTTGAAGTTATACATGTACTATCGATCCGGGTTTAAGCGGATCTTTGTCGTTAACGGGGGGGGGTTACGTTTTTGTATGCTTCCTAGACGGCGAATAATTAAATATGAACCATTTTAACGGATTTTACAATTTTTCAGATTTAATAGCTGAAAGACTTTGGGAAAATACGCCAAACTTTTACTTATTTATCAAAAAAGTATGAAAATCTCAAAAATTTGAATTTTTTTAAAGCATTCACTGTTTTTATAACTTTTTAGCAAACGGAAACAACTAAAAACTATAGAAATACACTACAAAAGCCAAAACTGAGTAGGTAACTACGCCCCCCCCGATAACTCACCAGTACCTTTAAAACCACCATAAACCCCGAGTTTCCACGTAATTACTACCGTACCCAATGCTCCAAGTTACAACTGAAATATCCGGCATTTAAGGGGCATAAAACGGATGGAATTGGGCGGATAAACACCCCCGCCGCGTCGTGTTTATGGATATCCTATCGGCGCGCCGGATCTACGCGCCTATATAGCCCGGGGGCATCGATTGGATAGTCGGCGGGGCAAGGTGTCGATAGGCGCGAGCCGGAACATGGCGTTTATTTATGTTTTCAGGGGCAGTTAGCCAATGTCGCACTTTTGGCACGTTTTGTAATGCATTAATTACAGGTGTTTAGGTCGTAAAACAACCATTTCACGTATAAAGTATGCTCTGATACCTCAATTTACTACTAGCGGCGTATGATATAACTGTATGTAAGTAGTATTGTAACGTAAAAGTACGTAAGTGACTAAGTACGTAACGTGACGTACGTAGAAATTATAGGTAAAAAGAGCTGTTTTAGGGTTTAAAACTTGTGAGAATAGGTGAATTAATAGTTACGATCAATTTTTACGTAGTTTACCCGAAGGTTTATTTAATAAACTTTGTTACTTTACGAAAGTGATAATTAGAATAATTACCACTTTTGAGGTATCACCCCAAAAATTCTAGGCCCGAATTCGATCCACCTTTCACTTGCCCACCCCTTTAAAAGGAAGTGAACTTGTATTTATCAGAGTACCACCAGCCCCTTCCTTATACCCCCGTTGTTTTTGGCTAGATGCCTCCCCCCGCTATTTTGTGTGGGGGACGATGGTAGATCATGTGGACGCATAGGGCATCGGCACGCCACTGCCACCGCCCTTTCCGGGTAACCGCGAACGGCGGCACCCAAGGGCGCACGTACTTTGTAGTCTAGGGTACTTCAAATGAGTTTTTTCCAAATTCACTTAGTTATTTCTTTGACGCTTTTCCTAGATAATTCTTTGAAACTAAACCACCCATATCTACGTGTTTTAGTAGGGAATCTTGCGCTATACCTCCATCTTTTTAAAATCGCGGTTCTACTCCCTAAACTCGACAAAATTCCCCGGGTCGCCGCACCGCTTTTGACATGTTTCTAGTTGCAAGCGCAACACACCCGCGCCCAGCTGATCTCCCGGGGCGGCCGCCGACACCGCTGTTTGCCGTTCCCTTTGCCCGTTCGTGCACACCGCTCCAACTCCCGCCCAGTTCCTCCCGGGCTTTTCCCCACTCTCTATCTCTCGCTCCCTCTCTCACTCGCTTTCTCGTTATCACATTGGCGAGCTGTTTGTTCAGCCTGGAAGCAACGGGTGCGCGCGGCGCGGGTCGTTTTCCAGGAGATGCTCGAATTATCGCCTGGAAAGTTGGGGGTTGGATTGATTTTTGGGTTTAGACTCTAGTTTAGAGACTAAAAAGTACGCCTAGAGGTTTTCTTGGAGTATTTAAATGGAAAAATATATGCCTTTGCAGGCGTTTCCGCTTTTTAGACCAATTTTATCAAATTTTTCGGTCTTTTCTCGGTCCAATAAAACACGCCCCTTCCACCGTACACCACCGCCCCAGCGCAAAATGACAATTCTCGACTCCAATTCCGGCGGAGAACCCTTGTCCGGGGCGTTGGGAAAAAACAATGACGCGGCATTCCTCGATGGTAGCAGGCGCCGGGCGAACTTGGAATGTGACAAAATTTACCGGAATCTCTTTACAATGAAAGTTTACGCATTTAGTTTTAATAAAACTTTTATAACCCCAAAAAGGCTCCTTCGACAACTACATACCATCCCCACAACGGCGCCGCCATGCCCACCGTTTCTCGAACCCCGTTACCGGGCAGCCGACCTTTTTTTCTTGTCGCCGCGCCAGGATTTGGCCCCAACTTTCCCCAGTTTACCTTCCCCCTCGCACCACCCCCGGGTCCCACCTAATTATCGGCTACGGTAGAAGGCCCAACTTTCAAACCCTCCCCACATTCATTCACAAAACGAATTTTTCGATTCTCGCCTGGCCAAAAACAATGACCGCCCCTATTAGGTGCTTACATCAGCCGCTTCCGTGCGGCCGGCTCATAACCCGACCGGGTGAACGCGCCAGCGCCCCCAAATGACGTCAAATTTGCCGTGGGGCCCAGGGGGCCCAAAAAAGTTCGCTGTGGGCCCCACGGCTGGGCTTTTGCCCAGCCCGGGCCCGCCGGCGCCTAATTGTGGGAATTTTTGGGGTGCGGCAAAGGAGAGCGGATATGGGTCTCGCTGTGGGGATAGCAGGTTATTTTGGGGTATTTGTGAGTTTTTATGCCATGGCATTTTACTTTTTTACTTTTGACTTTGGAAAAATCGACAAGTTCAATGCTTAGCCTGTGATGGTGCAGTGGAGCGCTGCGTTTTCGGCTTTTTGACTCGACGGGGCTGCTCCGTGCAAGTTGATTCTTTGCGGCAGTTTCATTTTTAAAGATTTGGAGTAGTTTTAAGCTTTTTCTTATTTTAACAGCAACAATCAACATGATTTAACGCCCCAATTAGGTAAGACTCCAGATAACCCCCCCCCAGCCGGCACCCAACTTTTGTATCTCGGCTCCCTGTTCATCTACAGGTGTGTAAAGTATACCAAAATACTCGCCACAGCAAGACGAACATTTTGGTATACTTTACACACCTGTAGATGAACAGGGAGCCGAGATACGGTAGGTGGGGGTCGGCTGAAGGTTTAATCTGGAGTTTAGCCCCCAATTAAGATACATTTTGTACAATTTAGCTTAATGTTTAATCTTGTACAAAATTTAGTCAGAAAATGCTACAGTGCAAACCGTGCGACATCACTTATTGGAATTTTCTAAATTCCCAAATGATATACCGTAATTTTCGTTTGAGCAAAACCTCCTGACCCGCCCAGTTCATTCGAATCCAAAAGTTCGCGCTCCCCCGGTGCAAATCCCCTGTAGCTGCGTCTCGGGGGTGATGGTGTGCGCTGTGGAAGAAGGTGGTTGCTGGCTGGTAGGGGGGCTCTAGCAGCCGTCGAGGCGTCGTTGCTCGGTGGAAACCGGTGGCGGGCACAGCCGTTTTTTGCCGCCTTCGCCCCGAAATCCGGCGAGTCGAGCGCGCGCGGGAGCTCGCGCTGGGGCGCGTCTCACCCCCCACACATAGCCTCAAAACTTGACCCGAAACGCGTGCCCCCTCCCGAACATGGATCGCATCCATTTCAGGCCCCGGCGCGCCATTTTCGGCTTCGCTTTCGCGGGATTAGGTCAAATTTTTAACATTTTGGTGGATTTTTGCTTTTTTTGATCACTAGGTTGCGAGGAATTACTTTTGATATCAGAAATTTACGAATTTTCATGCAACTTGGCTGCTCCTTTTTTCAAGTCAAAAGTTTTGGGTAGTTTTCATACCTATTTTAGTTTTGAGTAGTTTTCATGAATTTTAAAAGTTAATGAATGAATAAATGAACCAGGGTTGAAAAGCCGCTTCGCGACTTTTCAACCCTGGACCCGCCCTGGACCCCATACTATTCCGCCCTTTGCATAATTGTCCTTCATTGAGAAGGCAAAAAAAATGAAAAACAACCCCGTCTGCCTCTTTATATAGATGACCGTCCACTTCCGGTCTATGCGAATTATTCCTAACAGAGTTTTTTACAAAAACCTAAATTTAATAGCGAAAATGGCTAATTTTTCAAAATCTGATATGTGTGCAGTCATCCCTAGACCATTACGCACCCAATGACGTATCATACGTAGCCTAATACCGTTCCCTTCTTGAGATATCCTCCGGACAGCCACACGGGAGTGGATGCAAAGTGGCACACACACACCACACACACACAAACACTATTTTTTTATATAGAGTAGGATTTCCAAATTTTTTAAAGGCTTCTAACTTTTCGAAAAACAACGAATTGATTATTTCATTAATTAGTACCAATGCTTCATTACTGCGGCAGATTTACTGAAGATATCCATACCGTTGGCACGAGCTTCTTTTGTGATCACCGCCAATCTGTAAGAAAACAAAACAACAAGAAGCTGACCAAAATTTTCTCGATTCTCTTTTTCAAAGTTACCGTATGACACCGATGGCGCTACTACTACGCTACTTGAATTTTCATCACGACTATCGTATTCCACAAAGTCCCCCATCTCACTGGATGACATCACAATTAGGGGGGTGAAGCGCATCGGGTGGGTGTGCTGCTCTTCGCCCCCGGGGCGAGGGCCCGGCCGGTGTGGCCGCCCGGGGGGTTTTCGGGTGGGGCGAGGAGGGATGTGATTCGTGTGGCCATGCTGTCTCCGTGTCCTCTCATTCTGCCCCGTACTCTCTATCACCACAAGCCCTCCCTCCTCCCCTCCCTCAACCACAGGACCAGCCGGTGTATGTAGGGATGGGCGCGGAGAGGGTGCCGGAATCAATTGTGGGGGGGCTCCCCCAACCACACATACCGCTTCTTCCACCTCCTCCTTATTGGGGCACACACACACACCACCACCCGGAGGAAGAGGAGTGGAAGCTCAAGGGCACCGTGGCTCTGATCCTCGCGCTTCGACGCGCTATCTCGCCCCCCAGATGCCCGGCTCTTCCCCCTCGCGCATCAGCCCGCTCCCTACACCCTGCTACTCTAACCACCGTTTTTCTGCGGGGCCCCGTTCCGCGCTCTCTCTCCCCGAGGTCCCGGACTCTCTCCCCCTACCCGCTCTCTCGCCCCGGCCGCGCGTACCATGCCCCTCCGCAGGTTTTGCCCTCCGGGCGAACAGTCCCTCTACCCCCTCCCCCAGCCCCCCGGTCTCTCACAACATAGGGTGAAGCCGTCTGCCCCCTCTATATCCCCCACCCTCTCTCACCCCCATAGCCAGCCCAAAAGGGTGGACCATGAGACACCCCATTCCCCAAGCGGACCACCCCGTTTCGGCTGTCCCCTCCCCCAATTCCCCGCTCTCTCACCCCTACCCTGGCACATAGCCCAATTTACCCCCTGGGCGCGCCCACCACCACCACCATACCACACAGACAGACATACAGACACCCACGCGCAGACATACAGACGACCAGTGTGGCCGTTGTGTGTGTATGCGCGCTTGTTTTCGGCATCGATTGTCACCGGGGGCGTGCGCGCGGCGCTACGGCTATTAATGTGTTTGTCGTTGTGGGGCGCACGCTTATTCCGGTCGATCAACCGCCGGGACTTCGAACTATCACTGCTTTTGGCGGCGCTTTTGGAGGCTTCTTGATTATAAATCTAGCATTTTGAACACTGGGACCATTTCCGGTAGATAATCCGTTACGCCCTGGAAAGCCCCTGTGCTAATTTCGCGAGTGTTTTTGCAAACATTGTAAAAAAAACTTTCGTAACTTTTAATTAGGATCATTTGATCTCCATTTTACTATCTAAAATCCTAAATTTCGTTTTTCTCATGGTCGAAAATTATACGAACAAGTTAATTCCAGGTGTTTTGCTCTTTGAAAACTTTCAAAAACCTGGTTCTTTTATTCCTTGCTTCTCTTTCTTTCCATGCCCTTATTTTTCCTTCAGACTTCGCACTTTTTGCTCTTTTTTTGAAGGCGTCGCCCAAAATTTCAACTGACTTGCCACGCCTAATCCATTGACGATCAGTGATAATCTCCTATTTTCAGCCAAGAACAGCAGCAGCAGCCGTACGTCGTGGTGGACGCGCAGCTGCCGCCCCCGTCCGCCGTCACCCCCACCGTCGCAGTAGCAGCCCAGCAGCCCATGTGGGACGGGATGGCCACCCAGCAGCCAATGGCCTCACCTTCATTCCCCGGCTATCCGCAAGGATATGGTTGGTGGTTTTTCACTATTATGATTTTCTTAATGTCTAAGCTTGCTTCAAAATCGGAAAATTAAACTGACGCTACAAACTATCAAAACATACTTATTTTCTCTCTTTCAGGCGGCATGATGCGCCCATTTGGGATGGATCCGTCGGCCCAGATGGACCCGCGAATGATGTACGCCGGACCGGGTGGACATCATGGAGCCCCGATGATGCACCCTGGCATGATGCAGGTGCGTTTGTTTTTCCGCTTATTTTGTTATTTTTACTTGAGAATTTTTTTTGTGCTTTGCTCTAAAATAACCTTCAATTTCAGCCCCAAATGATGAGCCATCCGATGGGTCACCCCGGCGCCTATGACCCCAGCCAATTCCCCCACGGCATGCCGCCCGTCGCCACGAATCGGTTCGTTTTATGCGGTTTTTAATGTGGTATTTTATGCATCGGAACCTTGATTTTGCCGACTCGCAACATTCAAGGTTTTTTTTTAATTTTGAACGCCGGCCCTTTTCACTGGGCCGGCGTTCGAATCAGCTGTTTTAAAAAAGCCCTATCTAAAAAAGTGGTGACTTCACGATAAACCAATTAGCTTTCATAAAAAGGTTCGGCAAGAAGCAATTGGCGGAAATCACATATCCATAATCTTAGATTTAGCGAAATTACTTGAATTTGACACAATTCATGTCTTATGTTGCAGGCTTCCCGGCCAAGTTCGGCAAATGCCGCCGAACGGCTACATGATGCCGCCGCAAGGATTCCCGCCCGGCGCCTACCCGGCCGGCTACCCCCAGATGGGCCACCAAGTGATCCGCGCCGGGCCCCCGGTCCCCTACGGGCAAATGGTGCAGGCCAACGGGCAGCAACAAGTCTCCCAGATGCCCAACCCTGGCCATCAGCTAGTCGACCTGGCCGCCCACTTCCCCGACAACTCCCAGATCTGCATGCTCAAGAGTGTGAGTTTTCTTGATTAGTTTGATTCATAGGCAATATACTTGACAATCTATATTATCTGTTTCAGACCGTCCTCCAAATCTTCCAATTGGAGCACGGCAAAGACGTCTCGCAGTTCCCGTTCAACCTCAGCGCCGAGGATTACCAGCAGTTGTCGATGTAAGCACTTTTTGGAAATCGTCCGAAAGTAGCTTTTTCTCGAGCCGAATTGACCTATTTCGCCCGTTTCAGGCCCGACCATGAGCTGCAGCTCAAATGCTTCAACAAGGAGGACCAACAGATGACATCCCGGTGGCCCATCGACCCGCAAAATCAATATCAGCTCAAGGTGTGTCTAAAAAGAAGCGACATTTGACGTGATTTTGCGGCTTCCTGTATAAGTCTATTTTTTACAGGTCAAAGTCAACGACACCGAGGTCCCGCTAATGCACCCACGCGCCGCCCTCCTCGTCAAGAACTACTCGAAACCCGGCCAAAATACCCTTGAAATCTCGGCATCCGGATGCGTTTGCGTAAGTTCCGCACCCGAGCACTGCACGTACACACTAGAAACCCCTCGGGGTACAGACTGACCCGCCCGTAGGTGCCCGATTTCCAGGCGTACCGCTTCACGCTGAGCGTCGTCCAAATCTACTCCTTCCAACAGCACTGGTCGATGATGTACAACCAAACACGACGCATCACCACCGCCCAGCTCGCCATGCAGCATCGTGAGTTTTCCGGAAGTTTATCTTTACAAAGGTCGTTTTTCAGTGCATCAGAAGGCGATGAACTGCGGTGTTCACCGGATTCCGTTGGGCGACCTCCGGTGTAAGCAACGCTTCACCCTGCCGGTCCGTGGTCGTACCTGCCAACATCCACAGGCGCTAGACCTGCGGATGCTGTTCTGGGCGAATCCGGATGCCTCGTTCTTCATTTGCCACTGGTGCAAGTGAGTATATATCAAAATTTATTGCGAAAACATGGCGGGTTTTGATTTTTTTGGTTAACAAAGTGAATTTTTAGTCTTGTAAGCAATTTCTAATCCCCATTTTCAGCCAATCGTTCGCAACCCGGGAGCTCGAAGTCGACCTCTACCTCCTCGAACTCGTCCAGAACACGCCCGACCACGTGCGCGAGGTGATCCACGGGCCCGACGGCCATTGGCGCGCGGTGCAACAAGCCCCCGTCGCCCCAGCACCCACCAACAGTCGCAAACGCGGCGAGACCGGCGGCACCCGAGCCAGCCAGATGAAGCGCTTCAAGACCGAGAGCTCGCTCGAGGCACCGTTGACGCAACAGTCGCCCCTCGGCATGGCCCCATCCTCCGTGCCTTGTCCGTCGTCCACCCAGCCGCAATCGCTGCCCGGCATGGGCCACTTCATGACCCACCCGACGTCGGTGCCCGAGCAGAAGCCCGATCTGATGAGCCCCTACCATCAGCACCAACACTCGATCCCGGGCCCCGAGACGGCCAAGCAGCTTATGTCGCCCTACCAGGCCAATCAGAGGTAAGCTTTTGTGTGATGACAACTTTGGGCCGGGTTGCTAGGGGACAAATTCAGAATACAGACCGCCCGCCTAGCCTATTTTCGTAGCCTATACAAGCTTGTCTTACATTCGTTGATCCCTGTTTGGAAAGTGGTTTTTCGTCTCGAAATTGATTCAGAAATGTTCTAAATAGATTGCTGTGTAGTTCGAATTTCCGTGTTATTCTAAAGCCTATTTCAGCCCCTTCAAACCAATGACCGGCCCCAGCCCGTCAACGCCGCACACCCCGGGCCACGCCACCACTTCAACAAGCCCGAACATGGTGCCCAGCCAGAATCACGGCAGCGTCGAAGCCCCCAGCTGCGCTGGTGAGCTTTTTTACATTTTTCGTGCCGGGTGTCGTATCTAGGAGAGAACGGATTTTTGTGATGTGACTGACGTAGCTCATTCGATCTAGCTTGAACTTCTGGACAAGTCGCCTATTACAAAAATTGCACAAAGATAGCGGTTTGCGAGAAAATCAGGCCTAAAAAACCTCGATTTTTCCCATTTTTGGCATCCGTCTAAACAGAACTGTTTTTCGAAAGATCGGACTTTTCCATAATTTCAAGCTATCCGAACGGTCGCATCGAGAAATTCCATTTCACCTAAAAACGAATCCTTGTTAGCAACTCGTTGCGCTTGTCCTCGTCGTTTCCCCACTCCTTCCCTATCGTAAAACCCCACCTCCATTCAGACAACCTTTCAGGCTCGGCTCCGTACACCCCGGCGTCGGTCGGCTCGGCGAATGCGCAGCCGAACGGGCAGAATGGCCACGGGCAACCGATGCCTGGCATGTCGACGGCACCGAATGACGCCGGACAATCGTCTACCGCACAACCGAACCCGATAGATGACATCCCGGCGAGTCTGATGGGCATCGACAAGCATCTGGATGGGATGAGGGACTTGGTGAGTCGATTTAGTGGGTTTTCGGCTTTCAGAGTCATAAATTTTAAGTATATGATAATAACCATTTCATTCCAGAGCGAAATGTCGGCCAAGGACTTTGAGCTCTACCTGCAAGACGTAGCCGACATCAGCCTCTTGACGGTTGGTTTTTTTGCAAAGGACGGCCGGCTTAATTTGCACTATTAAAACTATTTTTTTAAGTATTTTATAATTTGTAGCTATGTCGAAATTTTCGGTATTGACTTTCGGGAATTTAGAGATATGTTGAGCGTAAATTTCGCCATTACGGAATTTTGACAGCAAGAAATTTCGGCATTTTAGCTAAAAAAACAACAAGCAAAGAAAGACAAGATGACATCAAAATCCTCATTTTCAGAAAAACCGATCCCACGAGATGTGCGTCCAAATAGAAGACGTCATGCAAATCATCTACCGTCAAGACACGCGGCCCGCCGTGCGAGCCTCCCTCTAAAGATGTCTCCAGCCAACGGCGCGCCCCCCGTTTCGTAGTGCATAGTTCTCTCTCGTCTCAATCGAACAGACCCGGTGTCCCCCCAAGCCCCCCGTTTTTCTTCTGTGAACTCTACACCCCCACCATGCATTTCCCCACCACAACATTCATGCCTTTTTGTGTGTGTAATTTTGCAAGTTTGTGTGTTTTTTGTTACCCCCACGTGTCAATTGTATCGCTACGTTGGCCCGTGCCCACTGTGTAAATGCCCCTCCAAAAAAGTGCTGCGCCCTCCTGACGACAGAAAAGCTATACTTCTTCATATCCATCTACTTTAACAGTTTCCCCATCTTGTTTTAACTTTTTGCCTAGCATTTCTAGCCCTGGGGCGCATTTCAGCGGCTGGTGCGGGTCGGTATTATTTGGAACTTTTCCGAAAAAAACCTAAAACTACCCACCCGCACCGCCTACCATGTACCTACTTACTTTCCACAATTCGCCGCCCCAAATTTCGATCATTCCTCCGTTGGGCCCCTGGCGGGCCTACCCACAAATTGAACCCCACCCTTTGATACCTCTCTCCAAATAGCAAACCCCCGAATGTCTTTTCAGCACAAATCCATTGATTTTCTTTGTGGTTAGCGTGATTTGTATACTTATATACACTTTCCATCAATCTTGTCCCTCACACACTCACAAATAAACCAATCTTCCCCCCCCCCCTACCGCGCGCGCAATATAGGTGTCTTGCTATAAATATATAGTATGTTATTGATTTGCGATTCTCATTTTGCAAATTTTACCCCGAATTTTTATGATTATCGCGAAGAAAGAAACAAATCCCCCCGAACTCTCCGATCAACGATCATCGACAGTTAGTCAATCGGCCATACGCTTGCTGTTCTTTGTGAGACCCGCCCGCAACAAATGTGCACAACCACCTATTCTCTTTACCGCTTGTTTTCTTTGCGTTGTTTCGTTTTTTACAAATACATATATCGCTAGGTGCACATGGGTGCAACGCGTACGCCTAGCCCGCCCAGCTCCGCTTTATAAGTGTAGATGTGTTTTTTTTTAATTTTGACAAATCCCCCTTCCCCCGCCCCAAGCTTTGTTGACCGTGTAGATTATATTCGCCGCCCCCGCGTATCTTCTGTGCTTGTGTGTGCTTGATCCGGAGAATTTTGATCACATGTATAAATCGTCGGCGGGAGCGGGCTAGGCTCTTCCCGCCCTGCGCAAATCCCCGAATCGGTTGAGCCGAAAATCGTGCTGCTTCGCTGCTGCTACTGACAATCCATCAACTTGTATTCCAAATTTTACACCCCTTCCAGTACACCCACCACCTACTTGTTGCCCCCCGCACCCGACAAATGTCCATTTGAAAGCAAGAGAACATTTGCCAAGCGTTATAATAAACATATTGTTGTAAAAATTGCGAATATGCACGACAGCAAATAACGCAGCGCAAAGTGTGGGGCAGCAACATGTAAGACTGCAATTTTTACAAAAAGAGAGAGATTACGGTAAAACAATACGAATTGGATCACAACACGCTCGATACACCAAGCTCCGGGATACCACCGCGACGCAATCAACCACGAAGTAGGCATGTCGCGTGTCGCGGCAAAAACATTGTCGGAAAATTCCATAATCGTGTTTTTTAAAAAAAATGAGGAATTTCGGCTTCACCCAAAAAAACATGGCTACGCCTGCGTACAATAGCCGGTTTACGTACGCATTGTCCGGCTTTTTCTCCAATTTTATCAAGGCCTTCAGTTGTACATCGCAGGCAATGTTTAATGAGGCAGAGAAAATATGCAGCAGCGCAAGGACTTTTCGATGCGTGTTGCGGGCGCGGCAGTCTTTTTGCTAAAATCCATAATAGCTTTAGAAATTTCGGCCCGCGACGATAAAAAATGACAAAAGGCTGCAATGAAAAATACAAAAACTCCTAACATTCTGCGCGTCTAGGTTTTTTATTTTCCACTTTTCTAAAAACGTTCTCACGTCTCACCTTTTTTTTTCAGCGGCCGGCTCGACAGTCATTTTCCGCGTGGGCAAGCGGAACTGTCAGTCAACGATTTCCACATTCTTCAGACTCTATTTTGGTAATTGGAGTACGCATAATGAAACCAAAATTTCGCACCCTAAATGTTTAAAAGTTTTGAAGTTATTTTTTCTACCTGAATTTTTTCAGGTTTTTCCTAAATTTCGTTAAGCCCACCCTTGCATAGGTAATATTACGTTACTAGGCAATTGTTAACCACTACCAAAAATTCGGTTGTCCCCCCCCCCCCCGATAATGGCAAAGAACATCCGGGCATAGCACAAAAATCGAAAGGCACAGCGCGTAGACCGGCATGGTGTCACTTGCGCGCGCATCGGCTGGTCAAGGTCACCCACAACTTTTCCAGCGCAGCACCAGCAGCTGGGCCCTCCCCGGCTACCCGTCTTTCTTCGTGCTATGGCCCAGGGCCAAGAGAGGGGTCAAAGCTTCTCTCTCTTTCTCCTTTTCCCTCGGCTAGGGCCCTTAGGCTGTCCAGAGGAGTCTCCGGTTCACCCCAAACCCTCAATTCCCTCGCCACCCCCCGAATATAAACACTGGCCTT
Source organism: Mesorhabditis spiculigera (assembly GCA_958295435.1). NCBI lineage: Eukaryota > Metazoa > Nematoda > Chromadorea > Rhabditida > Rhabditidae > Mesorhabditis > Mesorhabditis spiculigera. The sequence goes on from CATQJA010002657.1 coordinate 1,134,796, forward strand.
GCGCGCTTTTTATTTATTTGGGCCTCGTTTGGTAATTTGATGATTGATTCGCGGATTGATCTACGCTTAGTTTGTCGAAGCGCTTCTCTGGTTATATTTTTCTTGCAGTATTCGGATTACTCAATTTCGCAGAGGGAATCTGGAATATCGCTCCTAGCATTTTTTGTTTTTAGCCTAGGAGCGTCACGAAAAAATTTGATAGATTTTATAGCGATGCGATTGGGGACAGCCGAGAAAGCACCGGTACTAGACTGCTAGCGGGGGGAAACTAATTTTTCCCAGTAATCCTGTAGGGTCCTATAACACAATATAAGCCACTCGTATAGCATTTGACATAGTTTTTTAGATATAAAGAATGCGGAAAAATGACCAAAAAAGTCATAATTCCCGAATTTTCAGAACTGTTTAAAATATTTTTTGTAACTTTATAGCAAACAAAAACTACTAAAACTTCATGCAATATAATACTGACTATTCAGAGGTAGGATAGGCGGAAAAACAATAATTAGTTCCTCTGCTATACCCCCCCCCCGCGCTAACAGTACATTACCAAAGCGTCCGGTAGATCATCGATACTCTTCAAATCGAGCTTTTTTTAGAACAACTTAATTTTTAATTAATGCTAGGGTGTCGTTTCAATAGGATAAACGGGGGTTGATCAATTCTAGGGTGTCTTTTCCAGATGTCCTCGATTAGTTGAGAAACTGTACATTCCCTTGTTCAAGCCATCGCCTTCACACCTCCGATTTTCCCCTAGCCAACCCCCCTTGAAAACCGCATAAGTAACCCTCGAGACAATGAACTTTTCCACCCGTTTTTAGGGTTAGCGACCGTCGATGGCGGCGAGTGCGCGCCCGTGACTGGCTCCTTCCGCTCGGCCCTTTTTCTGTATTGCTCGTCTTTGTCACACAGTCCCCCTCCACATCTCTCCCGGGGCGAATCGAATAGCAAAATCGCTAGCCCCCCGCCCTCTTCCCTGCCAATGTCCAACGTTTTTCCTTGCACAATGTATACGACCGACCTATCTTTCGATAGAAACTCGTTTTTTCCGGTCTGGTCTGTTAGCAGCTGGGGAAAGCTAATTTTTTCCAGTAATCCAGAAGGTCCTATCACAAAATATAGACCGTTTTTATAGCAATCTACACCGGTTTCATAGATACATAAAAACTCATTACAATGCTCGGCTTTTTAGTCCAAAAATTTATGAAAAATGATCAAAAACGTGCGAACTTTCGTATTTCCAAAAATTTTAAAAATAGTTTTTGTTTTTGGCAATCAAAAACGGAAAAGCATTCCATAAATACGCTATTTAGTTTTAACATCTAGGTATAGGCGGAAAAAAAAACAAAATTTTCCCCCTGCTAACAGCCCAGTACCGTTTTTGCGACCGTTTTCTTTCTACCTAATACTGTATATTTCTTTAGCGCCAAGCTCTACGGGGGCCATGATCCGCTCGGGCAGGCGGAAATGTGTCCAGATCATTGGTAAGTTTACGAAAACTTACAGTACTCTGTCTATTTAGGCATTTCATCGGTCATCTGCGCCTTTTTCTTTTTAATCACCGTCATCTGGGAGCAGTCCGACGAGATCCGAGCCAACCAGCCCCTTGAAACGGTAAGCGGAAATCTTTTTCGATAGCTATATTGCCTTTTTTCAGTACGTCTCGCCAGGAAAGGCCACATTTCAAGTCGTGGTCACTGGGGCGGATGGCGACCGGGACAGTCGCACCAAAGAATATAAAGCGCCTGCGGGGCAAGCCTCAATCGCTTCCGATAAAAAGGTAATTTATCGCCGCTTTCTATTGTGAAATTTCTAGGTGTGCAATGTGCCAAAGCTTGATATCAATGGCGCTGAGGTTCGCCATTTCTTCCACCCATCCGGCTCGTTGAGATGCACCGGAAAGCCGAAAAACTGGGCTTTCATCAACAAGGCAGGGCGATTTTCCCTGGTTTCTTCGAGGTGAGATCCTCTCATAGAAAGTTCTTTAGCATTAGCGGGGGGGAGGGCGAAAATTTTTCTTAGGATAGGTTTTTTAAAATACAAATAGCGGAATTTTCTAAACTGCTTTTTACTTGTACTAAACGTAAAAACTTTACGAATTTTGATTACAAAATCCTGATAATATAGAATTCTCGACCTAGTTTTCCTACCTCTAGTTGTTCTAGTTGAAATATGGTTTTTTTTTACTAAAAACATTATTAAAATACTTCCTATTAAGCTGCTAGGCATTTATAGACTTATAAAGAAAAATCTCCCCCCCCCCCGATAATGCAATAACTTACGCTAACTTTGTCTTGTTTCAGAGCCGGTGCCGAGTGTAAAATACAACCGTTCTACCGGGTTAATGACGACAAGCTGAGATATGATGAATGGCGCGACATCCGCTCCGGCGACACCTTGCCTACAGATTTCGTGAAGGCCAAGTGTACCTTGGGCAATGATGCTTGGTAATGAGGCTTTTAGCTAAATTTTCAGGTTTTAAGGGCTTATGTTCATTTTCTCGCAATTTCAATTTGTCGAAATTTTGCTGCCTTTTCGCATCGATTATTTATCGCAAACATTTCGAAAATTGAAATTTTGACCAAAATTAAATTGCGTCAAAATTATATTTTCACAAAAAAATGTTGAAATTGATATTTTAGGGAAGGTCTATTGATGTCTGTTGTTAGGAATGAAGAGGCTGTTCAGCGCGCCAAGGTAACAAAAGAATCTCATCATGTAATACTTTTCATCTTAGGAACGAAGCCAACCGGATGATTGGTCCGGGCTTGATGTCTACTTCGTCAGCCTCGATTCGGTATCCCAAATGACCTTCCGGCGGAAATTGCCGAAAACTGTGGCTTACTTTGAGAAGATTCTCGGAGGTGTCGTCCTGGATGGTACTGTATTTTATCGGCCTTAAAAATAAGGAATTTTAGCGTACAATATCGTCGGCGACGGCACCCCACAGGCCTTCATCCCAATCCTCACCGCACAGACTGAAGAGGAGCTGCCTTTGACGAGGCAAGGATTTTTAAAAACTTTTCAACGCTATTTAGGAAACGTTTCGGCAACAAGGCCAAGTATGTAGATGAAGCCTATCCGTTTATTTGGCGAAATTTTTCTGATGCTGGTTATGTGACATTGTACGGAGAAGATGCGGCGAATATTGGCACTTTTACGTATCGACTAAAGGGCTTCAAAGATCAGCCAACCGATCATCTGACGCGCACCTATTTCCAGGTTTTTATACTGATTATTCGATAACAAAGTTTTTCAGGAGCATGAGAAGTTCTATGGAGTGACAACTTGTGCTGGGTCGTCCCCGATAGCCACCGTAACCGTTTTACAGTATATTTTGAACTTACTTTTCTAGAGCTGGTATCGATACTCAGAAGAGTTTATGAAGACCTACAAAGATCTGCCCCGCTTTTCGCTGATGCATCTCTCGATGTATTCCCATGATGATATCAACCAGGTAGTGTGGCAAAAAATGCAAACCCGCCGTTTTAGGTTGGAACGTTAGACACTCTTATCGAGGGGCATCTGAAGGAAATGCATGAGAATGGCCTTTTCGACAGGTTCTTTTCGGTCAACCGATTAGCTCAAGCGTCATTTAGGGCTTTGATAATTATGATGGCCGATCATGGACATCGTTTTGCCGAGCTCAGGGGTACACATCAGGGTCAGCTGGAAGAGGTGACTAGTTGCTTTTGATTTATAATGGTTTTGTTATTAGCGCCTGCCCTTCTTTTCGTTTGCCATGCCGAAGAGTTATCGTGAAGGAAAGATGAAGAAGGCTTGGGAGAATCTGGTCAATAATAAGGTAAGTTATGCATCTTTCCGTCGTTCTATTGATACCTTTTTTAGGATATTCTCTCGACGCCTTTTGATATCCACGCGACGCTTATGGACGTGTTGCACATGCCTTCCGAGTCCGAACTAACAACAGTGCAAGACGCGTCACAACGATCTCTCTCACTCTTCAGACCACTACCAATTGGAAGGAGTTGCGCACAGGTATTCTTGGACCTCATTTCATCACCTTTCCCTAGGCTGGTGTCGACAATCATTGGTGCACCTGTTTGAATTGGGAAGATGCGACAACAACTACTAAAGATGTAAGCATGTTTTTCGGATGTATTTATTTAGTGCTAAGGATTTTGATTGGTACTTTATCCCTACACTTTCATTTTTAGAAAGAGCTCACCCAACAAATGGCTGTCGCCGTCGTTGACGTGATCAACGCGCAAACGGAACCGGAAAGGAAACTCTGCGCTCCGCTACGTTTAAAAAATCTCATGTACGCACGGCGAATGGTGCCGAACGAGGCGATGCTCAAGTACAAAGCAGTGAAGGATGCTGACGGATTTGTGCCCGATCTGTCCGGAACGACAAAAGCCGATCTTCTCTTCTATCAGCTCAAGCTCCGCACGACACCCGGTGACGCTGAATACGAGGTAATTTTAATTACGTACCATACATATGCTTTTAGGTTACGCTCCGCCACGAGGTATCTTCCGATAAGCTCTTCGTGGATCTACAATCCATCAGCCATCCTAACGCGTAGGTTTTTTTGCTACCGGCCCAATTGTGGCTTCAGATTTGGCGATCGCCCGCACTGCATCATCGACAAAAACTACTTCCTAGCTACTTATTGCGTCTGCTATGACCGTGTCTAAAATTTTTTTTTTTGCAATTCCGATACCATGCATAGGTGCCGCTCCGTTTTTCGCCCTACGGCTAACCTCCAGATACGGAAAAACCTCTTGCCGTTGCGACCCAGTGTGCTATTTTTGCCATAATTTTCTCCCCTTGTCATCACTACGTGTCCCCTTTTAGTGCCTAGTATATGTGTATGTACATTTCACTCACAGAATAAACGGGTTTTCTGTAATGCTTTTCAAATGTAGGAAGATACCCTTTGCTACAAGATTTAAAATTCTTAAATTCGGCTATACTCCCAAGCCCAGTTTTTGTTACTTTGAAAAAAAAAAAATTTTAAAAAAAAAAAATAAATAAATTATTTTAAAAAAAAAAAAAAAAAAAAATTAAATAAAAAAAAAATTTAAAAAAAAAAAAAAAAAAAAAATAATAAATTTTAAATTAAAAAATAAAAAAAAAAAAAAAAAAAAAAAAAAAAAAAAAATATAAAAAAAAATTAAATAAATTTTTTTAAATAAATATAATAAAAAATTAATAAAAAAAAAAAAAATAAAATAATAAAAATTTTTTTAAAAATAATTTTTTAAAAATTTTTAAATAAAAATATATTCCCCCTCCCCCCCCCCCCCGCGATGGTTGCTTGTTTGCGCGCCGCCTAATTCGTGGCGTAATGCAATAGCCAGCCGGCTCCAAACGTTTGGAGCCGCTATAAAATATATTAAACAAATCTCAGCCCGTGACATGGAAAAAATCTACCCAACCGTCGCTGAAATATTTAGGGTATGGCCACAACAATGTGATTATTGCGAGAAGAGGTTTGATTTCTAGAAAATTTACGATATTTTTAGAATCCAAAATCCACAGGCCATGAAATTTCATGTTAGCAAAACACATCGAATTCTGCAAGCAGAACCCTGCACTTCTGCTAGTCATTCCAGTAAGCCAAAAAGACTATAATATTAATAGCTTGAAGGTACACTCAAAAGATACTTTTGCCCAGCCCCTGTCTGCCAAAAGACGGCGATTAGCTTCAAGAAAATGAATCTGCTGAAGCAGCACTATCAAAAAGTTCATAAGCCGAAAGAGTAAGTGCATAAAAACGGGAATGAATTTTCATAGATTACGATGTGAAGCATGTGGCAAATCATTCGCCCTGACCAGGGATCTTGAATTTCATCGAAGAAAGTACCATGCTCAAGTAGAGCCTTTAGAAAGAAGTAAGCTTCACATACTTAAATAAATATTGTTCAATAGCACCGACGGAAGCGGAGCCGAAAGGGGTCGATCTTGTCGGGCCAAGTCTACCAATTCTTCGGCCAAAAATAACTATCAAAGATTTTGGGCAGAGATTTTGCGTTTCGGGAATAAACCCGCCGGACGGGTAAGTGGCCCTGAAATCCACAGACCCTCTTTAGTTATTCCATCGTGCTGTCTCGATTCGGAAACTGCGGGCTGACAGCCAATTTGATTAGAAATACCGGCATCAACTTGTAAGTCTGTGAGGTACGAACGGATTACCGATAAACCTTTAGTAATGAAGGGCCTCAGGAAGACACGACTCCTCAACAAGCAACTGAAACTCAAACGGAATGGGTATGTGCCCCCGGCACAATCCCAACCCCATCCCTTTCTTACCAAACCACAGCCAATCAATGGGAGGTAAGCAATACTAAAGCATTTGCCAAAGAAAACATTAAATTTCAGGGTGATTACCAAGATGCCGACTGCCAGACGGGCTTCTACGGTTCGGCGGCGACAAATGATTTCGGCGCACAGTTCAGCACCGAGGAATACCCAGAGACGCCTCAGATGCGCCACGTGGAAACGACGATGGAATTCCCGTTGGGCCGCTACCTCCAATCAGCCGAGACCCAAACCAACTCCTTTCTCTGATAAACGTACTCTTGATTCGTTTATTGCAATAGTCTATCACATATCGGTCACACAGTATTCCTATAGAAGTTGCCATCGACTCGGCGGCCAAATCACACACGTCGCCCGGGCAATCATCAGCCCTCGACTCACCTAAAAAGCAACGTAACGTCTTGCACACGAAATTACCGATCCGTAAACATTGCTGTCGAGTGAATTGTACGGATTGTCGCTTTCCATCCAATACTGCCCTTCTGGCACGATCATCATATGCTCTCGCTTTTTCGGTCTAAAAGCTATTTTTACAAAATTACAGACAATCCCACCGTATCAACTCATTTTCGACCGCTGCGCATCGTTTTATGTGAATCTGCGCTCGATTTCTAGGAGATCTAAGATAACAACTATTTAATAAAATGTAACAGCAACCATTACCGAAATGTAACAATATCGCCCTTCTCCGGCTTCGTCCCTTCCCACATTGCGCTCAGCCACACAATGTCCTCGTCACCTCGTAACGTCGGCAACATCGAGTTGCCGCGCACGTATGCCGGATGTCCTATCTTGTCGCAGAAGGTGAATGCTACGCAGCCGCCAAGCACAGCCTGAAAGACACGACTACTTTCAGCTGTTAAAAATATCCACCTTTCCAGCGAGTCCTAAGATTGTCTTCACGACGTGCATCCAATGCTTGCCACTTGATTCGCCGGGGCTTGTGCGATTAACGAGAAGTAATTGGGCCTGATCGAGTCTGAAATAAAAGAAGATATTAAAATGCCTAAATTTTAAAAAATCGGATTCTATAAGAGAAAACACAGAATTTTTATAACAGCACCCAGTTCGAAGCTTGCACTTTCGAAAGTCATTTTTTATTGACTTTTTCCAGGCTAGTTTCAATAACAAGAAAACCGAGAGAATATCTTGCGCTTTCCGCGGCTCAATGGCGGCTGTTTTTATGTTTATTTTTTGTTTAGCTTTTCTAGTACGCGGCGCTACTCTGGGCGAGTGTGTGCGGTGGACTCGGCGCCCGGCTGCCGATTACAGCCGGCTGTACGGAGAGAGTCGATACTGGCCATCTGACTGTCTCATCCCGGGCTTCTCCTCCTCCAGCATGTTGCCCCCAAGAGTTTGTCGTCGCATCGATCCTTTTAATCCCAGCGCCGCGCCCTTTCTTGGCGTAGGCGCAAGGTAGCAGTTTCATTCTCTGGGAGTTCTAGCTTAAAAAGCGTTTATTTTTATCTTATCTCTTGCAAAGTTATATATTTGTAAGTTTATAAATAGTTTTTACATTTATGTACACAGACGTAAATAGGCGCGCACGTAGCATTATAAATTTTCAATCTATTTTTTGGTCTGGTTATTTCTACAAGCCGTTATCAGTTCCCCATGCTTTGAAATAGTCATTCTCTTCCGCAATTAATTGCATAGATTTTGGCGGTAGTGAATTTTCACGGTTTACTGCTTCCCTTCCAATCTCTCCAGGCGTCTCTTTCGTATCTGAAAGCTAATTGTGTATTTTCCAGGCCATGCCGCCCCTTGTGGACCTCGAATTTGAGAATTCGCTCGAATGCCCGGTTTGCCGCATCACGTTCGATCGCCCGATGCAGCTGAGCTGCGGCCATACCCTGTGCGCCGGATGCGCCGACAATCTGGTAGCGCTATTTATCGCGGTTTGATAGTTTTAGTTGACCCACGAGCGTGATGCCCAGCGTGAACGGGAGGGCCTTTTCGGGCACCGCATGATTCAGTGGCAGCGTGATATGGTAAGCGTTTTGTTGTTTCTGTTCATCGAGGGCTTTAGTATCGGAACATGGACTTGCTGGGCAACCGTCGCGACAACAACAGAAATGACGGCGTCCTGGATGCGGCCGACTTGGCAATGATTGGCCTGGGCGGACGATTCCCCTTGGGACGCGCCGGCGCTGCTCCGATCCCATTGGGTGTCATGGATCGCCCACCAATTGATGAGGCGGTGAGTTTTCTGAAGCACTGTTTCTAGTTTGGCTCCCCCAGACTAGAGTCATCGTTGGTTTTCTTCCTGTGACGTAGGTAACGGATGTTTTTGACGTTGGTTTTTTTGCAGGATTGGGACAACGCGGTGCCTCCGTACGATCAGCGTCCCGTTGACCGCATCGCTTGCCCTGAGTGCCGCCAGCTCACTACCGTACCGGTCACCGGCCTTCCGGTCAATTATCGTCTGATGCGTACGTTACTGGTGTTCGATTGACAGCTCCCTCTAGAATTGATCGACAGCATTCGCCGTCTGGAGCGTGCCCAGGGTGCTCAGCAGCCCCCGGCTCCCGCCACCGGCTTCTCGTGCTCGCAGTGCAAGAGCGCGCTCCTGAACGACGTTTACTTCATGTGCGGCCAGTGTCCCCATTTTGTTGGTTTTTGAAATTTTCGGCTCGCCCATAATGGCTTTCTGTATGCGATGATTTGTGTTTTAGCGGAACATCTGCGCCCTCTGCATCGCACGTGATCATCGTCAGCACGAGCCGATCACTGAACGGAAAGTGCTCACGGACGATGATGTCAAGTAACGAATTTTTATCATTCAATATAATGCTTTTCTAGAACACTGCAGCAACGCGTCGAGCGCGAGACTCAACTCGCCATGATGGCACGCGAAGGAATGTTTCTACATCTCACCGGTCTGGAGGGTTGCAGCGAGGTTTTCAGGACGGTGCGTTTTTTGGGGCTTTTGCCGCTCAACGTATTGTTTTTTAAGACTGCCTTTTTGGTTCCATATTCATGATTTACTTTCAGAACATTGACCGCGACATTGGCACGTTCAACCAATTGAAAGTCGGACTGAGCAGCATGAATCGGTAAGAAAATCGTGCCTTGTCAGAGCTTTTTCCTAGTAATGCCACCTACGAACAGGCCGAGTCTTACGTCACCCTCAGCACCCGTGTTCGCGAGCTCATGGAAAAGGTACTGATTTTATCTTTTTGTTTATCTAGAACATTTTTAGACGCGCCGCGATCTGGATATCTTTCGCCGCGACATGGACACGCATCTGGAGCGGCTGAAACAACTCTACCAAGACAGCTTTGACAACATCATACAACAGGCCCCGTTTGAGGCTCCGGCTCCGAATCCTGTCCCTGCTGTAGCCGAGCTACCGCCGGCTCTGGCTGTGGATCTAAGGAACCAATATCGTATGGCTGAGGTACCAATTAGCAGTATTCTTTGTTTGAGACTTGTAGGGGTGGACACTCATCCATCTGCTCAATTTAGATGCCTCCTGATGCCCCTCCGCCTGCCCGAATCTTCTTCGGCATTCAGATGAACCAGGAAGAGACCGACGAGATGCTTGCTGAAGAAGCGGTAACATTCATACTGTCATAGATCTGTTTTTAGCGCCAGCGTCTGCAGGTGCATGGCAATGAGACGTCGGAAGAACCGCCTGCTCGTCGCCGCCGCAAAAATGAGCCGCGGTAAGACCCTCCTTATCAATCATACAAAACCTTTTTATAGCGAGGTTGAATACGTCGAGGTGGCCGACGACGACGTGGTGACGCAACGCGAGGGCACCCCACTGCCTTCGACCAGTCGCCCTCGACAGACCGCTGTGCCTGCCCGTGGTCGCCGTCGCCCATCCACCCGCAAGCGCCCGTAGATGCCAATCTTCTCTTCGTCTTCCCCAAAATTTACCTCTCCGGGTCTTTGGTTGTCTTTGATCTGGAGAAATAGATGTCTAGAATAGTCCTTCAACTCCTCACGCACGCATTCCCCCATCCATTCTGCATGGATCTCAATTGTTCTCGCCGTATCCACAAGCTTTCACTCCCCCTACCCCTTCCACAACCACAGCTCGTACATATCGCACACGGTTTACTCACATCACATTGATTGTGATTCCCTTCTGGTCAGACATTTGCTTGGTTTGGTCGATCTTTTCGAAGAAACGGGATACGGTCATCTGTACACCCTGCTCTCTGCCCCCATGCCCCTATTGTTCTCGTAAGCCGCATTTTACCGGCATGTTAAATCAAAGCATTATTATTGATCTGCGGAATAAAGCCGTTTTGTCATCCCGTGCGGAGTAATAATTTAGTCGTCGTTCTCGGCACTTTCCTCAGCAGCCGCGGCAGCCGTGGTTGCCTCATGAGAGGCCTTGTTGTGCTTGTTGTGATGTCCCTTGCCGTGGTGTCCCCATCTGAAAATTATTCAGGGTTATTTTGGTCGTCTGATCGAAGCTGATCAGTAAGCTAACGCTTATATTTGGCTTACCGGTGGTTCTTGTGGTGGTGGAATAGCAAGAACTTTGCTGCGGCCGCTGTTTGTTCATCATAGTCGCTCATGGCGGCCTTCGTCTGTAGAAATCGGGGTTTATCGTCTTTGTTGAGGACTAACCTGCTCCCTCCTCTGCTTCCTGCCGAGTGTATCGTCGTCCCTGATCTTGGTCAATTTTCCCATCAGCTGAAAAGTAGTTGTTAGGCTATACTTGACTTCAATAGGTACCTCAGGCAACTTCTCCAAGGTGATTGTCAGATTTTTCTTGGCGTCTTCGACGAATTTCTTGTGCTCTTCCTCGAAGCGCTTCACCTCGGTCTGAACCTCCTCATCCTGTCCCTTGGCCCACTCCTCGACCTTCTGCCGGAAATCCTTTCTGGCGAGCGTCTCGTCGGCAAAGATCTTGTGCCACTCGTCCTTGGCCTCCTTGGTGACGTTCTAGAAATAATTCTCTCGAATTTCATTCGTATAGTTTCCGTTTATCTATGTGGTTAATTTTAGCGTTCTTACCTTCAGGAATTCGGGCTCGTGACGCTTGTGTCCATGACGGCCCCAGTGCCTGTGGTGGCGAGGAGCATGATCTCCCTCTTCGCTCGACTGCGGCCGGCAATAGACGACGGCCAACAAGACAAGACAAAGGACAAGATATTTCATCTGAAATGGCGTGGCTGATTTAGGCGATTTTATTAGAGTAGTGAATTCTAAAGACAGAATGATGACAAAAAGAAAGATTCTGGGTAGATGTTTTTAAATCACGGTAGTTTTCGGTGAAAACCGGATGATAGACAGGTGGCTATTTTTGGCGGCTCAAAACTGATGATCCTTTAATTTCCCCTCGGAAAAAACGGCAGATAATTGGGAGCGCGGTCAAATGAGTGGTTGGATGTTTGCGGGGGAGACCGGGCTGATTTCTCAGGGTGGAGGCCGAGGGTATAAGGGAGAGATATTTGCGGGTGGTTGTGCTGAAAAAAAGAAGTAGGCCGACTGGGCTTGTCCTTGGCTGAGAAGTCGAGCCCCGGTCCGACAATTTATAGGCGGCGAGGTGGGGCCGATGTGTGGCCGAGAGTGATTCCATCGGAGGATCACCCGCCTTGCGACCTCCGCCCGTTTGGGGCTTCTCTTTTGGGGGCAATGAGCCCTCGACAAGGGCTAGCTAGTTGTTGGTGAATCACCGTCTCTCGCGCCGTTGATCTAGATCAGGGCGGCTGTGTTTGGCATAGGGCAAATTAGTGGCGGAAATGACGCGATTTTGAGGGAAATCAGGGGTTTGGTGAGGGTTGACTTGGCAAAGAGGCTTAGGATTTGCTTAGACTTCGGCATCGGCCTCGGCGAATACGGTTTATCTGGATCGGCGCGAACGTTATGAAAGCGGCGCATTCGTACGGAAACTGCCCCTCTTGTGAGCGTTGTATTTTTTAAATTTTCTTTCTAATGATGTCGATGCGTATTACTCTTTTTGAATAGTAAGTAGAAACTCGTCATCATGTCTAAAATTGCTTTATACATTTTTATCTTTAATTTTAATCCTTTCGCAAGGTTTTACCCGAACTGCTCGCGGCATCAATTAGCAGAGAACAACGCGCTTCTCCCCCGTACCTCTCCCTCTTGTATGTTGCAGATCTTCCGCTATAAACAAAAATCCGGCTGACGATGTCTCGTCGCGATTTTCGTAAACAAACTTCATTTTGGGGTGGTCATTTTCTAGCGATTCTGCCGCCATCGAAACGCAAAAAAAAATAATATTTATCACCCGTAGTTCATTTGGAGAGCCTCAACGATACGCACAAGGAAGAGGAAACGCATTTGCAAAAATGGGAAGCACACCTGATTTTCTGCAGTGGCACCGTAATCTCGATAGTTAAAATGGCTTAGATTTTCTCTGTCTTTTTGAAATTACAAAATGGCATAACTATCAGGATTACGGTACGTTACTAATTACAATACACGGGGAGGGTTTTGTTATCCGACGTTCTGAAGCGTTTGTCGCACGGCGCCGTTGACCACCTAGAAATGCACCACTCGTAAGAAAATTATCGTTTTTGGATTTTTCATCTCTTTCGCGTACCTCTCCAGCGTATGCTTCATCCAGCTTAAAGTACGTCTCCACTTTCATGTATCGCTCGTGGAAGGAAAGTCTAAAAGTTTCGACAGGATTTTAATTCTCTTTTGGTGTACGTACCGCGGGCTTTTGATGAGAATACCATCCATCGTGGGCAACTTGATGCCGATGGCGAGGATCTCGGTGAGCAGCTGCTCGAGGAATTCGGCCCCAAACAGCCCGAGGTCGGCGAATACGCCCTGGTCGACGTCGTTGATCTGAAAGATTTTTCTGGATGTAGAGTTCCGAAATTCTGGACGGTTTTTAGACACGATTGATTGCAAGCGTAGCAAACAAAAACATTTTTGGACAGAGATAGAGAGAGAAAGCGAGAGAGAGAGAGGGAGAGAGAGAGAAAGAGCGCGCGAGAGAGAGAAATTTTTTAGCCCAAACCTTTGATTCCAGCAATTTGAAGTCGAGGTTCTCGATTGTCGCATTGCCGACCACCTTGCCGTGGGCGATCCACAGCAACACATTTGAGGTCATCGTCGTGTCCGCGCGGAGCACCTGAACTCAAGAATACCCTTTACACGTTTTCTAGGGTTTTTTGCAGCCATTTTAGACCTCAAACCCACCGATTGCTTGGGCTGTGTGGCGTTCTTCCCGGCCCTGACGAACATGTTGATGTTGCCGTGGAGGCGGAAGCGGGCCCGGCTTTCGACGAATACGATCAGCGGCGACTGAATGGGGCAGGAAGAGCTTTAGCACGCTATCCAAAAACCAACCTTCCGTGCCGTGAACAAGATTTCGACTTCACGGTGCGGGAACTGCTCGCCGAGACCGCCGAGAAACTCGCCGATGCACACGCCGGCTTCGCAGGTGGTGTGCAACAGCTCTTTCAGGGAAGGCGAGGATTCGGGGCCTAAAAACAGCATGAATCCTTTAAAAAGTTATTATCAAAAATTGCAAAATCATCAAAATAATTTGTACATAAAAATAAAAAGTAATAAATTATTTATACATTTTATATCTTAAAGGGTATAATATGCTATTAATATAGTTGATAATTCCGTATTCGACGGCTGCGGAAACATCAGAAAAATTTAGTTCTACACCAATAAACCTTCTGAAGTATCCGGGGTCTCCAAAAAACGGACGTCCACCCACCAACAACGATATCCATAAATTTTTGGCGATACGCGTGGTAAAGCAGCGAGTTGGCAATGTAGTCGGTGGCCACGAATTCAACCATGTGCACCGAGCGCGAGGCAGGCACCCGGATCGACGGCGCGAAAAACGGGGTCCCGCCCAGGCCTCGCCTAAAGCGATGCTCGAGAAGCCGAAGAACGGACTTACCACGAAATCTCGCCTTTGGCCATCATGGCGATTGCGCCGTCATTGACAAACGGTTCGGCGGTCAGCCGATAGTCTAGCACGAGGTCACGATCGCGCAGATTTTGTACAAAGTTCAGCAGCGTCGCGTTTTTAAAGCCTGAAAAGGGGACCAGTTCTTGAACACCTCGAAGACGCTCTAAGCAATCCCCGTTGAGAAGACCTACAAAAGCCTCGAAACATTTCCAAAAACCCTACCCAGCTTGCCCAGCTTGCTCTTCGGCGGCTTCAACTTGAACGTCTCGCTGACGACGTCCACGTTTTCTTCGTGGATCGAGATCTGCACAAAAGTTTTCACTGATAAATGCATCGGGCAGCTCACCTTTGTCGGCATTGTGGTCAGCAACGCGTTCATGTCGTGGTCGATAATCTTCTGAATCATCCGGCACATCCGGTCCTCGACCATCGGCTTGAAGTTGCTGATCAGGAAGGCTAGAAGATTCTTTTGGCATTTGTTCTTTGAAAGCTCACCCTTGAAGGCATTGATGAAGAAGTCGGTCAGGATGCCCGTGTCGCGCACGTTCAAGTCGACGTAGCCGATCAGGGCTCGGCATTGGGCGGAAGAGACTTGGGGTACGCCGAGTGCTGTTCTAAAATATGCAAATATTTTCGATTAATCCTTTTTTCGAAGATTACCATTTCGATTTGCTAGCAGGGCGCAGTTTTACGATCTTCTGTTTTCCAAAAAAAAATGATTTCTGTTCGAACTTCGAAACTATATGAATTTTTCAAAACTGCGCATTTTTTTCATTTATTGAATAGAATCTATAATTTAATCATTTTCGGAGACGTTATCTTCGAAAACCTTTGAACAATCTTCATTTCATTTTTGCTTGATTACCCGGTTAAAATAAACTATTCCAGCACAAAATTGGCGCCCATAGCTACAGTTGCCCAAAATCCCACCCTACCTGGTTAATCGCACCGACACGGTGAGGGCGACGTGGCCGAGCAGCGCCTCAAAATGGCCGGTGATCGGGACGGAGGGGATGAGGAGCGGGCTGTTGAGACGAGCCTCGAAATCCCCGGCGGCTCTAAGCACTGCCTTCTGTCGTGCGCACTTTTTGACAGGGAAACCCACCGCGAAACCCCATGTGGAAATAGAGCCCGAAATCACTCACCTGATATGCATCTTTGACATGCTCCACGTGAACATGTTCGGCTCCACCAGGTCGAGCGAGTACTCCTGGGGCGCCCAATATTTGGAGATATGCGCCCCGTAGATTGACACCTAAAACCAAATAACCTTCGCGTTTTGGGAAGAAGGATAAAGTAGTAATATAGCTAAAAAATTAGCTTAGAAAAATAAAGCAAGCGGCTAGCGCATTATCGGGGGGGAAGGACAATTATATTTCTTACGATGCAATTTTTCCAATCCAAAGGCGGACGTGTTTCTAGAACGTTTTTAGTTCCGCCCCACAGAAAAACTTTACA
This sequence comes from Mesorhabditis spiculigera, assembly GCA_958295435.1. NCBI lineage: Eukaryota > Metazoa > Nematoda > Chromadorea > Rhabditida > Rhabditidae > Mesorhabditis > Mesorhabditis spiculigera. Next base: position 1,150,415 of record CATQJA010002657.1, read on the forward strand.
AACTTTATTAAAAAAATGCACAATTTATTGATATTTTCCCAACAAGGGCTAAATTTTTACCAAAATATCGACTTTTTAAACTTGCCTTACAGTTGAAACGTAGTTTTATTCTACTCAAATTTTTTTAAATGCTTCCTACTCAGTTGCTAGGCATTTCTAGAACTACAAAATAAGTTTTATCCCCCCCCCGATAATGCGAAAGAACCGGAAAAGCATCCGCACCTCGCCGTTCTCTATCCGCTCGCGGATCGTTGGCAATGGCAGCTTCAGAATTTGCTCGTTCACCACCTAAAAACAAATCGATCATTAGTAATAAACTTAGCATTCCGATACCTTAATGCCGATCTCGCGTAGATAGGCCAGTCCCGTCGGCATCAACCGCAGCACCATGCCAGGGTTGTTGGGGGAGACATTTTGCTAAAATTGCCGTTTCACATCGAATTTTAAAAACTGCCCTGAATCGTTTTGTGAAGGATTTTTTCAAAAAATGCTAAAAACTGACGTCAAGCAGCGGCGAGTAATCCTTTTCGTACGTCTGGCAAATGGCCAGCAGGGGGAGCAGCAAAATGAGACTCCATCGTCGCGCCGCCAACGCGTCTGGCATCCACGGGTGTTTTGGGATGAGGGCAGAAGTTGGACCCTGAAAATATAGAGTTGGTTGATACCCTAAAAATAGTGCGAGGACACCAAGAAAAATTCAAATAAATCCTGGAAAAAGGTTGGAAAAACGGGTGTCACAAGGAAATTGAAGAATAAGGACAAGCCAAGCCCGCGACAAAAAGCTTCGGAAAATAGCTCGACCCAGAACGAAATCGAAAAAAAGCCCCGAGCTGTGCCGATCAAGACAATAGAAAAATTTTAAAACCAGCGTCTCTTTCACCCCCGAAAAATACCGCTAAAATCCAGAGAAAAGCTCGATCGTCGGAAAACTGGAAAAACTGGAAAAATCCTAAACTGGACGTACAAAAACTAGAAAAGATTTCTAGCATCGCATTTAGCGCCAAAAAATACCGATACCATTCGGCAAAAAGCACATCCGACACTGCCCAGAAAGCTTGGAAAAATAACGAGAAACCAGCCATGCCAGCGCCGAAAAGTACCGCCAAACCCGATGAAAAGCTAGACTCAAGCCCCCCAAAAAAAAAAAATAACAACAACAAAAGACAATAAGAGACAATATGACCCCGTCGTTTCTTGCCCACTTTCCGGTCTGCCCCCCAGCTGATGGCCGACTGACGGGAGAGGAGTTAGAGGGAACGGGTTTCAGCTTCGATCCTCCGCCGATACTCAGCCATCTCCACCGCCCTTCCCTCGCCCATTGTTACTGCACCCCCGGCCACAAGCACACACACGACTACCGCCCCTAAAGGGAAAGTCCTTTCCCCCGTCCTTCCCGGTCTACATGGCATCACATCAGAACCCCCCGGCGGTGCCGAGATGTTTATGGTTTCGGCGAGAACCAGTCTCGAAACGAGCCCATGGCAACTATGACGAGTGGGGGGCGATGGCTTTTGGTCTGGGATTGAGGCATAGCAGTAGCAATATACGATATTCTGAGAGTGTTTCCTTAAAAACAAAGCGCGTTTTCGGGGTCGAAGCGTCACGTCAAGCTTTGGTACTGGACTGTTAGCGGGGGAGGGAGATTCAAGGGCAAACCAAATGTTTCAAGTAATCCCGTACGGCCCTATAACGCCAAAGCAACCATTTTTATAACATTTTACACAGTTTTTAGACATAAAAAATGCAAGCGTAGAAAAAAATTACGAAATTTTTTCACTTTTGTTTGTCAACAATGTATGAAAAATTATAAGGTTTTAGCAATTAAAACCAACTAAAAACGATAAAATACAGTATACATTGTTAACAGGTAGGTATTGGCAGAAAAATGAAAATTAGTTTTCGCCCTGCTAAAATCCCCCCTGCTAACATTACAGTACCGTTTCTTTCTGAGTCTGAAAAAAAATTTTTGCATCACCGCCGGATAGTGCGAAAGCACCGAGTCTATGAACTAGACCAAAAAAAGCGCTTTCAAAATACGCAAAATGCACATCTCAAACCTCCGCACGACTCCAAAGAAAAACCAGCATCCAGGAAGCCGACGCTAAATCGATTAAGCCAAAAGCCGCGTCGCCGATTATGCCTGGCAAGAACTTGTGTGGGCAGAGGGGCTGGAAAGTCTAAAAAGCGACATAGCTGACAAAGGAGATGAGGAACAAGAGAGGATCAAGCAGGGGATCGGCTATCAATGGGGAGATCCAGGTCAACCAACCTCCCTCCACACCATGTCGCTTTCACCGAATCACCCGGCTTTCCCACAGTGCTCATCGGTCGCCCGCCGGTCGAGACAGCTTCTTTTTCCGGCATCTCACCGGCATCAGCGGCATCGTGGCGAAACGGCGGAAAATCACAATCTGGCACTTCGGCTTTCTTTTAAAACGTCAAAATTCATAGCGAAATTTCATAAAGGCGAAATCTTTGGTAAGTTATTTAGGCGATTCCTTGACCGGTTATTCGATATTATGAAATTCGAGATTCCGATACGAAATCCAGGGCTACGATATGTGCATGTGAATTTTTAGCAGCCTCGTATCATCGTACTCCAAAGGGGCTAACCATAAATTCGTTTATTCTCTTTGAATCCGTATACAAGGCGATAATCACAAACAACGCACAAAGCAGAGGTTAATAGTAATAATTTACAATTTTAATGACACGATTAATCAGGCACGGTCCGTTATTTTCGAGTAGCCTTCGGACGCTCTCGTCTCAGCAGCGTCTCCACGTGGGTCGTTTCCCAGTCGAGGTAGTGCGGCTCGAGCATCTCGACAATTTCACTAAAAGTAAAATATAAAATGAATTGAAGAGAAAAATGCTGACCAGAACGTGGGGCGGTCCACTTGGCGCTTCCGGAAACACTTGAGCACGATTTCGTAGATGAAGTACGGCATCCCGTCCGGCTTGCAATGTCGGTAGCCTTCTAAATGTCGATTTTTAAAAGTTGCTAAACCTGAAAGACAAACCTTGAAGTCTTGGCAATATCGTCAAATCGTTTAGGGAGAAGCCATAGGGTACGCATGCGCCGTAAAGTTCGTTGGCCGTGATCCCGAACATCCAGACGTCAGACTACAAGTAATTTTATAAAACTTTTAAAACCAATTTAACCTTGACGCTCAGCTCTCTGGTCTGCCAAGCTTCGGGGGCGCAGTATTTGAACCTGGGTGAATGTCACGGGACGAAAGTCGGAGCTTACGGGATTTTATCCGGATTCTGGTACCTCGTCGCGTAGTCGTGGCAGGTGATTTTCGACAGGCCAAAGTCGGTGATTTTTAGGCGATAACTAAGTGGGCGGATCCGGGGAGTTCACCAAAGGTACCCACCGCCCCGGGTCGGTCGGGTGTGGCGCGTAGAGGACGTTGCGCAGCGCCAAGTCGCCGTGGACGATCGCCGGGGTCAACGAGTGCAGGTACGACATGCCACTGTAAAAATAAGGTTTCTCGAAGCTTCAAAAAAGCTACCGGGCGATCTGCTGCAAAAAGTCGGTCTGTTCGTTGCAGCTCAGACGTCCATTCCCGTCCTTTCCCATCAGAATCTGCTGAAAGCGCGATTTTGCAGCGAAAAATGAGGCAGCAGACGCACCACCAGCTTCTCGGCATTGCCGGTCATTTTTTCGAATGCCAGCTCGACTTCGCTGTCGGTGATCGCATAGCCGAGCAGCCGGACGACGTTCGGATGGTTGAGATTCTGGAGGACAGAATTGGTTAGTTCGCCAGAGATCCCAACCGCCAAAACTTCAATCTCGTTGACCCACTGCGGGCGTTCCATCTCCTTGGAAAGCACGGCAGGAAGCGGCTTGAAGGCGGCTTCGACCCATTTCTAAGGTCAGAAGAAGCGCATGGTCTCGCTTGCTAGCCAAACCTGCTGATCGTCCGGCTTGTCGATGTCGGCCTCGTTCAGCAGAAATTTGCCCTGAAAACCACATTTTTTGGCGAAGCCCGATAGGATATACCGCGTATACAGATCCAAAAGCGCCCGCGCCGAGCTCGGAGTCGGATGAATTTCGGTCGTACAGCTGGAAAACCTCGACTTGTTGGAAAGGTCGAGATCCATACAAAGCGTCGCCGATCCATCTTGTGTTTGCCCTTGATGAAGACGTTGCAATCAAAGATGGATCCGGGTTCGCTGGACGGTTGTTTGGCCTTCAGCTTTTCGAGGACGGCATTTTGTTCTGAAAAAAAATGATGCGCTATGTTCAAGGAGGAGATTTTGACCTTTCAGTACAGCTTCGCGTTCGCCGAGCAATTGGATGGCCGTTTTGCGAGACTTTGCGAGGCATACTGGGTTGCTGGTGGAAAAGACGACGGTGGAAGACTGTTCGAGGGGCTCGGTGACCGGAAAATTACGATTTTGATGCTAATGAAATCCCAAACAATACCTGATCGTAATGCTTGGCCGCCCACTGCTCACACTTCATAACGAGAGCATGGGGGAGCGCTTTGGCTGGCGCCCCGGCGGCGGAACGGCGCACATCAGGCGGCTTGGCATTTCCTAGATCGCAGTGTCTTATAGGGCTGCCGACGGCATGTGTCGATCCCCCCCCCCCCCATCAACAAATTGGCAAGTAGCCAACAGGGCAGAGAGCGCGCCGCGCGGAGAGGCGCAGAGACATTTTCTTTCCAGCGCGTAACTGATTGACTATGCCGTCGGCATCCCTTTAATGACCGTCGACGACGACCTACCTCGGTGATGGCCCCGTAGATCAAGCGGAAGGGCAGCGGGCTGTCGTGGTTCGACAAGTGATAGACGAGGTCGTACAGCGTCGAGTACGTGTTGTTGAAGAGCTGATAGTTGCCGATGGCCGAGCGCGTGATTGTGTATGCCTGGAAAAGCGCTATAGTCGATATAAAAGCGCATGCCGAACCTGAACGGTGAACGGCTCCATCAGCGGGAATTCCTGCGCGGTCGGCGGGTGATCGTCCGACAGATCCCAATCAGGGTTCTCGCTAAAGAGGTTTTTCAAACTGAAAAATGCTATACGGAATCATCCCGTCATCGGCGGTCGGATCTTTCGCCTTTTCGTAGATTTGGCGCTATAAAAAAGAAATATCTCTAAATCGCAAACTTACCATATGTTCGTGGGGCGTGGTGGATGCCTGCTGACGCAGCTGTAGAGCCTTTTCAAACAACTTGTCCCTCAAGCCATGGCTCAGGAAGATATCTTCTAAAACGAGAAAAACCTAATATTTTTCGATATCAAACCTTGCACGTATTTCGACGTCGCCTCGTACATCAGCTTGAGCCGGGTGGAATCACTTTCTTCGACGACCTAAGACGATGATACTGTAAAAAAATCGCCATTGTCTCACCAGCATTACATATGGGCGAAAATCGCGCGGGTCCGGCATTATTCCACGAGGTGAGAAGATGCAAAAGGAACCTAATTTGCGAAATATACATATACCGAAAACACTTATGTAAATACCAGGCCTCAGTGCACCGCGATCCGACGTCAAATAGTTGAAGGCCACCTGGTGGGTGGTGATTCCAATGTACCACATCGGGTTGATGAAGAGGCCAGGATGATCTAGATTCGGTAAAAAACACCGAAGTAGAACTACCTTTATAAAACTTTGTCGAAACCAGATACTTTTCGGGGATGAGCCCGAATTGCGGCTCGAGACGACGCACGGATTCAGCAGGAATCCAACTAAAAAACCATTTCTTTTATAAAAGGATAGTTATGCAAAAAATAAGAACTTCCAACGCTCGTTTGAGGAATCTATCCTTTTCCTCACATATCTTGCGCTAATATTGGTCTTATTATATTGTATTGTTCATCTACCGTCCCAACGCCCATTTCTCGGGCAAGCGCAGATAGTGTAGAGTTTCGTCTGGCGGCAACGCGCCGAGGGCACAGACTCTAAGATATTGAAATCAAACTTTTTACGTAAAACCCACTGGAATTCCTCAGCCACCACCATCACCGTATCCAGCGCCGACACGTTGAGATCGAGACAAGACGTTCCGCCTGGAATTTCAAACTGTTCGCAATTTCCAAATGACTCGCCAAAATAATCCCACAGCACGGTGTGCTCCAGCTCGCCATACTGCTTCTTCTCGCCGATGAGGAATGGGCTGTATGAGGAGGCCTAAAGCTGCGTCAAAAGTGACTCAACTAAACGAACCCTCAGCAGATTGCCGAAGATCTGGTCGGTTCGCAGCGGGAGCCCATCAAAGTTCAGGCCATGTCTAAAGCAATAAATATCTAGATCCAAACTATGACTCACTTGAGGAGGATCTGGGCGATCAGGAAGTTGTCGCCGATCGGAGGCCCGTCTGCTAGCACGGCTTCTAGTTCATCGGAACACTGAGGGTTTTTTTGTCGGAAAAGCCACGAAAAGCTTACTTCGCTGTACACACTGCTGTCGCTGTCCGATTCCAAATCCGGCTCCGGGCTGATCGCCAACGTGGGGAGACCGACCACAACACCACGTTCGAACGTCACCTCGTCGACTAAAACTCATCAGGCAGGCATAACTAGAAAATTACCATCAGGGGCACGCTTTTTCCGGGGACGCCGGACGCAGCTTGGCGCAGGCCCTTCAGCACTGCCCATCGCGAATACGGATAACTGATGGCTTCTTCATTTTGTGAAGCCGAACGTAATACAATGCAATCACTTTTATGCAAAGTGACTTTCGAACTCCACTCTTCTCTTTTCCATTCAGTGTATGGTTTCATTTGCGTAATTCAACGCCATATTTCTTCTGTCTCTGCTTCGAAAAGCTTTTATGACACTAGTTCTACCGACTATGACAATCAATTTGTACATACAACAAGAACCGAACAACAAAAATACGCTGGAAGGAGCTAGGCAAAAAGTAAACGATCAACAATCACATTTGTGAGCATTTGAGGGCCAAAAACGGGTATTCAGGGCTTAATCTTCAAGGCATCCGCACTTGTATGTGGCTCGGCCATCGCTTCTTCCAGTCGTTCTCTTTGCAATGATCGTCGCTCATCAAATAGTAAAGACTCCTATAGAAAGGTTGGAATTAACAATTATGAGTAACCTGCTCAAACGGCTCTTCCACAATTTCCGTAACCAATTTTCTCTTCAATTCTAGGTCATCGACAAACTCGTCCTTGATCACGCGCTTTTTCGTCACTGGGTCGATTACGTTTCCTAAAAACGGCAAGCTTCAGTCTAAGTGAGCAAGCTTACCATATTGCGAAACAACCCGGTCGATTTTGTGCGTAACCGTGGCTGTTGGGCGCTGGGAAAGTTCGTCAATCGAACGGATGAGGACCTAGGGAACATTTTTTGCGGGAATCAGACGACTCACGGTGTCGCCGAGGCCCCCGACGTTGCTCCGGTCGATGGCCCAGTAGTCGAACGATCTGGCGAAATACGTTTTCAGGTACGTGTTGAATTCGTTCCTCTGGCAGCGAACCTGGGGAAGGTGGTTTTACAAAACCGTCAGGCAATTTACCTGTGCGCAGGGTATTCTGTCGATGCCGATTTGGCTCATTTTCACGATCCGGCCCAGCAGCATGTCAGACTTGACGACGGATTCCTTGACGGCACGTCTCATTTTACCTGAAACTGCCAGTTTAGCAAGTTTTCTAAAAGAAACAACGAAAAATAGAAAGTTTTTAGTGTGGTAAAACTTTTCGTCGAATTTCTTTTCTTTGAGTACTGAGCACTCCAAGCAACACTTGTCTGCGAGGGCAATCAAAGCCCGTGAAAGCTCCGGTGTAAAAGTATCGAAATTAATCAAAAAAGCAACGCAAATCAAGAAACAAAGCCAAGAAGACAAGCCAAGCAAGTCGCGAAGAAAACGCGATTGATTCGCATGCCACACTTCACACCACAGCATTTATTACTGTCAACGGAAGCAATGGAAAAACCCGATGAAGTGACTTTCCCAAAGCTAGGTAGTTTGGCCAACTAATACAACAGATTGAAATCACAAAAAAAAGATTAAAAGGTGGATGATACGGGCATGGGCAATGCTTTCCGAATTTCCAAGGATTCGGTGGGCGCCGAGGTTGTTCGTCTAATCGGTGATCCAGCTTTCTTCGAACGAGTTGTCGTGGACAGTGGACTAAAATGAAAATAATTTACTTACTTACTAATTTAAAGACTGGAAAGCGTGAAATCGTGAAGCGCGCACCCTCTTAAGCAGGATCTCCTCGATCTTCTTCTTCTTGTGCGCCGTGTAGCCGTTGTAGTCGGAGATGAACGTCTTGTACCAATCGTCGGACGAGCTGCACACCTTCTTCTCGGCCAGGGCCTCCAGGGCGGCACGGCCGAGGAAGAGGAATTGCTAAAATGCGGAGGTTTGTTATGATCCTAGAAAGGAGTGAACGTACCAGGTCGCTCTGCACGGCCATCAGGCGCTGATCCCGCAGCTTCTTCACGATCGCCGACAGGTCCATGGGGGTGGTGCCAAGGCGCAGCGCCTCCAGCGCCATCACCGCGCCCACAAACGCGCCGGTGCGACCAACGCCTAAAAAACCGGGAGTATTGGGTAGATGCCGAGCACCTACCGGCCGAGCAGTGAATGACGACGGGGCCGCCAGCTTCATCGGAGTGCTGCAGCATCTCGTAGAGGAGACGAAGTGTCGTCTTCGTGTCGTCCGGTGCGCAGTGGTCTTGCCACGCGTCGAAGCGGAAGTGCGTCACCTAAATTTTGAAGTGTCGAATGAGGGAGCCTAGTTGCTGCCTTTTGCGTCTGCCCTCCCTTCTCCACTTCGAAACACGATTTCTGCACGCGCTTCAGCGCCTTGTCGACAGTTGTGGTTTTTACCTAGAAAAATCGGGGGCTGTAACCGAAAATTTTGTACCAACCTTAACACCCCCAAATTTGACCTCGCCGACCGCCTCGCCGAAATACTCGAAGCACTTTGGCTTTCCGCACTCCTTGAAGTCGCACAGCATGACGATCGTCTACAGAAACATTTGGAAAGTAGAAATTCAACATACCGCGCATTTATTCTCGACGACCATCTCCCAAAAGTGTTCGGCGGTGTTCTGGAGCGGGCCCTGGGTGAGGATGAATTTCTTGTCGCCGGTCTGCACCCACGACGCGTGGATGTAATCGTTTTCTAAATATTAGGATAGAATTGTCATTTCAAGTTCTACCAGTATTCTGGAGCTTGACGCGCGAGCTGTCGAGGCATCGGATATCCTTGAAACGGTTCCGTGTCGGGTTCTTCTCCCATACTTTGCAGCTGCCGTCGGGTTTGTAGTGGCGCACCTCCTTGAAAAAGTTGATTTTCAAGCAAAAAAGGTCGTACGGCCTTGAACTTGTCGCGCAGGCCGCGCAGCCCAGTCTTCTTGACTTCGTCGACGAAGGCGCTTCCGGTCTTGGACCAGTCGCCCATACCGGGTTGCGAGGGTGTCAAGGTGGTAGATAGAGCGGATTTTTTGCCTGCGGGCAGTTTGGTGACCGGAAGTCATGCAACCGGCCGAGTATTCGAATATTTATGTAAACCGTTATTCTTTTAAATTTTGGTTTTTAAGCAAAAAGTAAGTAAAAGTTTCTTTAGTTTTTGCGATTAAAAGAAGCACCGGCATCATGGAACAGAAATAAAAAGTTAATAAAAAGTTGCAAATTTTCATTCTTGTCGCGTTTTCTTTAACGTTGTAACTTTTCAGATTCAGTTTTTTTCTCAGGGAAGTATAAAATTGTATTAAAAGTATAAAATTTCATCCTAATAGCATTTTTTCACGTAGAAATCTTTGTAGCATCCATTGTTTAGTTTTTATCATAAAAACAAACCCGCATTATGAAAAAGAAAATATAAGATTATTTTAAAAGCTTCAAATTCTAAATAGGCGTCCAGAAGCTGTCGGGCGTCGGTATCGCGTGCAGCCACTCGTCTTTGCCGCGCAGCTCCGAGTAGCACAGCGTCCCCACCGGCTTCACGCAGTCCCAGCCCTCGAAGCCGCGCGATGACCTGAACGGGGTTAGCTTCTAGAAAATGAGCTTTTCCTCCAGCTTTGTGACCTACAAGCTCTTACATCTTTTTGCAGTATTCCGTGTAATTCCTCGTGTTCGGCGCTTCATACCCTGGCGGCCCGTCGGCAAAGATGGCATCCAGCGTCTCCCGTAGTCCTTTGATTTCTGCGTCCTTAAAGTTAACGCGTTTTTCGTGGTTTTGGATTGCGAAATTGTGGTTTACAAACAGCTCATGCTTTCTTTTAAAACTACCGTAAAAAGCTTCAAATCCGGAAATTCCGTGCTTCGATTCTCGTTATAGTTGGCGCGCATGTGCAGGTAAACGGCTTGTTCTTCTGGCATCTAAAAATAATTATAACTAATGGCCAGAAGATTTTTAGACTCGAAAATCTCTAAAACCCACGTCAACGGTCCGTTTATGATCGTACCACTCGCGCATCGCGTGAATCCAGGGTAGCTTTGCGTACTCGGTGCGGTAGAGGTGCTGAAAAGGATGGCTGTCCAAAATTTGATCAAATCGACTTCTTCATTTTTTTTTGTCGTTCTTATACGATCGCGCTAAAATAAACCTTTCCCATTCTGCCCTGCCAGTAGGCAATCGGGTCGCGCAAGAAGTTGAGCTGCTTGAACTTCTCGAAATCCCACGGGCTGGGCGCCATCGGGCTGGTGAAGACGAGAGCATGGTGGCGCATGGCTAGACCGCCTAAAGCGACACCTTGAAAGTTAAACGTTTTAACTTATGCTTTAAGGCCGATATCAAAGCGCATACCTACATCCTCAGTGATCGGGTCGGACAGGCGGTCCGTCACGTTCAACAGGGTATCGCCTTTTCTAAAAAAATTTACAAAAAGGCATAAAATTTGGATAAGAATAGTGAAAAAAATTACATTTTTTTTGGCGACAAAAAACCCAAAAAAGCTGCGAAGATTTTAATAATTATTGATGCCTTTGTCTAGCCAATACCTAGCCCAAAACAACTCATCAACGTCGTTCATCGTCGTCACCGTGGTGTCCGACCAAACGGCGCAGAAGAAGCACGTGATGTGCTCGGCGCCGTAGAAGGTGTGATCGTTCGGGTTGTACTCGTCGGTGTAGGGCATCCACGGAAAGGGGCGCACGTCGACGACGCCCTAAATTTCGAGATTTCTGAGTTTCTAAAAAGATGGTAACCTGGGCTACGTAATACTCCAAAAGTCTCTTGGTGGTCCTGGACATTGTATGAACGTGGAGGAGAATTTTGCCGACGCCCGCTTTCCGCCACCATTCGATGTTGACAAACATTCGGATCCAATCGTTATACCTTAAAAATTAACGATAAAATCGATAATTTAAAAAATGGCTGCTAGCCGCGCTTGATTCACGTGGTCAAGAAAAGCGGGACATTGCGTTGCGGCAATAGACAGCTGAAGAAAACAAGTACGCACCAAAACAACGGTGCGATAATGCACGAGTTGAGACCTCGCTTATAGTTCGACGGCATCCGGTGGAGCTTGACGTCGGCCGAGAACTCTTTCCGATGGATTGTTATCTAGGTTTTACAAGTTTTTAGAAAAGTTACGTTTTATTCAAACCGAATTTTCTCAAATAGAAGCTTTGCTTGCCACGAATCTCTTGCGAGTAGCTCTGATAAAGCTAGAAAAACTTCAAACATTACCTCATCTGGCAATGGCCCTGGATAGACGATGGAGGTGAACTCCATCTCTTGAAGCTTACAGCGACCCCCGGCTCCTCCTCGACAACCATACGCTGAAAAGCAGTTATCAATTTAAAAAAAGAAGCCCTTACTTCCAAGGGTCTTTGCCCGCTCCAATGGCAGCAGAAAGCCGGCGCCCACGTCGATTTGAATGTCCTGGAGCACGAGCTCGCTGCACACCACGTTGGCCAGGATGCGTATCTTCGGGCCGGCAGGGTCTCTGGATTTTCGGTTCTGGTGTGTTAACATGGGGGGGGGACATTTTTAGGAAACGGATCGTATTGCAACAGTCAGAAAATAGGCAAAAAATCAAACTGGGGCAGCAACCCCTCCCCCCGCTAACGAACCAGAACCAGATTTGCTGCTTTAATTTACTATCAAGAATCTTACCGAATTTCCACATAGGCATAGTAGACGAACATCTCATCGCCGCGCAGACCGCCCAGGGGTAGCTTTACCCGATCCGGGTTGTACGGCTCGAAGGCGTCGATATGGGCGAGGTTCTCGAAACGGTGGTCTGGAAATGGTGGGCTATTATGCGAAGGTGGTACCTTTTAGCAAGCCAAATAGCCCCCCCGACGGGGTCGCCGAGTTGTGGGAGATAGCCAGAAAGTGCCTGGCTATGGCGTTCACTGCTCCGGAACGAGACAAAGACGACGATGGCGGCAATGACGCCCATGAAGACGAATATCCGCCTCATTCCTTCCCCACGGTGGTCTGGAGGAGGATTTTCTAATTATTTCTGGATCACTTTAGAGTTGGCAAAAGCGATCGATTTTAGTTATTAGAATGAACGTTAATGACGGCAATTACTCGAACGATCTGGGAACGTTTGTCGAAAATTTGGCTAGAACGTTTGTCGTGAGTATCGAGCGCTTGAATGAAGCAGCCAGTTCCGTTGCCAACCCACCTCAGCCACTCCATATTTGTTAAGCTGCTCGACCGACGGATCGACACCTCGCACATTCCACTCATTTGTTTTGTTTCTCTTTTCCGTCGTTTGGCGGCTAATAGCTTGTAAGCTCCAACCCTAAATGCTAAAATTTCACGTCTGTTATAGCTGTATTTGCGAAAAAATGTAGCTCTTCTCAACAATTCGCGTGATTTTCCAGCCAAAGAAAAAAATATGTATATCACCCACATTTCTTCACACCAAAAAACGGAAAGAGAAGGACAGCAGGGAGGGGACACTAGAATGGCTTAATATCACAGAGGTCCACAAACATCTTAACACAAAGAAAAAGACACACAGACACCTCAGTAGGTGGGCGAAACAGAGAGCTGGGTAAGTTCGGGATTGCCTATGGACGTGAGAGGAGAGATGGCCCGCCAAAAACGGTAAATGACCCAGAAAATGGCCAAACGAAGCCGGTGCACAACGCGAGTCGCCAGAGAAATACATTTTCGTAAATCGATCGGGTTAACCATAAATAGAATCTACGCAAATAAATTAATGATTGGGATTAATTTAATCTAGTCGTCGTCCTCGTCCTCGGAGACGGGCTGGGCGAGGGCGCGGAGGCGCTTCCTGAAAAAATATTGGGAGTAAAAGCGGGAAATTACTTGTAAGAGGAGAGCTTGTTGTGCTGATCGGCGAGCAGCACGAGAAGGTCTTCTTGCTCTTCCTTGACGCGCTTCAACTCTTCCTCGGTCTGGAAACAAATGAAAACGATAATGCCATTTTATGGAATGCTATGAAATCGATTCATTTTAATAACATTTAATAATTAACAAATTCGAGAAAAATAGAAACTCACCTTTCCATCATGAGCCGCATGTCCGTTGACCGTCGCATTATAGGTAGTAGGGCCGTTGGATTTTTGCTGAAATTCGAGGGTTTACACAGAAAAATAAATGGCTTTGTACCTGTTCAATTTCCGCCTTTAATCGCTGCACCTCGGCCTCAAAGGCTTCAGAGCGCTGTTGCCAGGACTGAGCAGCCGCGATGTGCTGTTGGATCTAAACGTCAGTTGGGAATGGCAAACTTTTCGATAAATAGCTGAACTGAAACAATGACTAAGAATTTAGGAAACCAAAAAAATGAAGAAGCTTTTCTAATGCAAAAAAAAACAAGAATTAGAAGTTTTGAAAAAATAATATGCCGAACTATGTAAAAACTAAAAGTTCGCAAAAAACAAATAATAGAGATCTTTTCAAAGAAAAACGCACCTGTTGCGCCTGCGCCTCATACGCTTGATACCCATAGCCGAGCTGCTGTTCCAGCTCGGTGACCTGGGCCTGCAGTTGATGAACAGCGTGGTCAGCGCCGCCATTTGGGAGCTGAACAGTATCAGGTTATGGACCCCGACTCCGTTGTACCTGGCCAATCTGGAACGTCTGCCACTGCTGGGCCCACCCCTTGTACTTCTCCACCTCGGCCTGCCATTGTTGGTTGATGCTGAAAGAAAAGGGTAGAAAATGACTTTTGGCGCTACCCGGTCAAGTGAGCAACTTGCTGCTGCAGCTGCTCCGTATTGACGGCCGAACTTTGTTTCTGCTCCAATTTGGCGTTCGCCTCGGCGAGTTGGCGCTGCAGCTGACCAACGGAAGACTAAAAACATCTTTCTTATCATTTTTCCAAAAAATTCGGTACCAGCTGCCCTTTCAACCCTTCCAGCTCCTCTTTCGACCGCTTGTAGTCGGTCTTCAGCACCGATATCTCTTCGTCTTGTCGTTTTATCAAATCCTAGGCCCAGATACAAAAAAAAAATTGCGCTAAACAAACCTTGTACGACTCGATAATTTTCACGTCATTGGTGGGACCACCGGCGGCCTCTTTCGAGCGCACCAATCGGACCAAGTTATCTAAACAAGGCTTTATGAAGACAAAACGACGCCCTACGCTCGCTGTTTTTGAAGATCTTGATAAAGTGGTGGTCGAGGAAGAGGTCTCCGGGCTGTTTGGCCAGCGGCTGAGCCTTTTGAGCCGCACGGACCTGGAAAAAAAGCGAACATATTATAACAAAGTAGAAACCGTACGTAGGGCTCTGTGGAGGCCACTCCTTCAACGGCATCAGCTATTACAGTAGCACCAACGCGACGTTTCACCAGAGCGTCGATCGACGATCTAAATTAAATTCTGAAAATCCTCTTCGTAAAAAAAGACAGAAAAGGGGATAAATAAGCGAAAAAACTCCCAACCCCGAAATTTTTTTATAAGAATGAATTTTAGGAAAAATCAAAGTAGGCCCCTGTAATAGCGCATTCTTTACGAAGATTTGCGATAAAAAAGTATCAGAAAACAGCTAAAACCTCACTTTGTTTTCTCGTCGCTCGCATTTTGAAGCAAAATCAGTAGAAGGGTGGCCGCCAAACCACGAGCCACCGCCTGCTCGTTGTCGCTGCCTTCCCCGCATTCTTCCACTAAATTATGGGTAATAAAAATAAACCCCTATAAAAAACATAGAAAAAATAATAGATCTACAGGGATGTCAAAAACTTGCCAATATGCGTGGTGAGGTAGTTCATGAAATCGCCGTCGGCAAAGATTTTCCCGACGACCGAAGGCGTACGCAAGCTCCACACAGCCAGAAGCTGAAGCAATCCGGCACGTTGCTGAGGACGGCGCACACCGAGGGAAATCTACAAACCACTTGCAAAAAAGATGAATTTATCCTCACCAGCATGCGAATCAAATGCGAGAGCAGCAATTGCGGTTGTTCGTCGACGGTCATCGAGAACTGTACACGTAGCAGCTGTTCGCCGAGGTGGTCCACCTAAACGGTGCTAAATTAGATAGTTAAATTGGGCTCACGTCGAGAAGACAATGCAACAGGCACACCGAACCAAACCACGATTGGACAGCTTCCGAAGAGGTAAGCGCCTAAAAAAGCGTTTTAGCAGCAGCAAAATCAGGCCGACCTGGATGACAAGCCCTCCGGTCGATAGTGAATCTGGTGGAGCATGGGCTTGCGGGAGCAAGGTTTCGATAATCTAGAAAATCGAAAATTGAGCGAGGGAGAGGAATGTACCTTTGTCTTGCCAAACTCGTTGTCGTGGAGGTAAGAGAGGAAGGCGTAGAAGACGGCACAGCGGAGTTTGAACGGTTGGCGTTCGGCAGTCATTGAGAGGAGCAGCACAAGCAGGGCGGGTCTAAAATTATTCTTGAGAAGTATATGAATTTTTAGAATAGGAGAATTGCCAGATTTTTTGTTTTATCAAGATTGGCTCACCGAGGGCTGCCGTCTGTCGTGAGAAGGCTGTTGCTCGCAAAATATTCCTGATTGACGTAATTGCCGCGGATCACTTCGGCAACTGCGATGACAGTCTCGGTAAGGATCTAACATCATAAAAACGTTACAACGCTATAAAAAACGAACCTCCACAGAGACGCCAATCTCGGAAAGCAGCACCCGACATAATTCGCTGAGAATTTCTGAAAAGAGGCAAGTTATTCTCCGAGAGACAGCCTACGGGTTTGGTGCATGATTTTTTGAGCGGCGTGGATGTTCTCTTGTAAGTTATCCGGAGACACGAGAGCACGTATGACCTAGAAAAAAATCAAATAAAAAAATTTTGCGATAAACTAATACCTGAAACAGAAAAATCAGATTGGCAGTACGTTGTTTGGCCCATTCAGCGGTCTCGTCAGTTTCTTCGGGAAATACGAAATTGTGGAGTAGGCCACCGAGACGAGCGATTAAGCTAGAAACGAAAGTGGGTGTTTATAAAGCAGTACCTTTATTTTAAAGAAGCCCCCAAAAAAGAATTTTTACTAAAACTCACTTATTTTCTCGGAACAGCTGCTGGTTGTTCGGATTTTTCCGCAGCAAATTCAGAATGACGAACAGGCAATCCTCGATAACAATACCTGAAAATCCCGATAAAATAGGACGATAAAACTGACTGTCAATCGGTTCGCTCTCCACAATGTCGAGCAGGATGGTAAAGGCGCTATCGTAAGCGAGAAGCTGTTGCAGCTGGGAATGAGCCCTCGATAGTTCGCACAACAGGAGGATCGCCTCGTTACGTACAACCTTAAAATGGTGGTGAGGCAATCAGAAAGCGGGAACACTGTCCAAAAGGCAATAGGAATATACAGTACCTCGCGATTATCATGAATCAAGTCAACGAGTCTGGAGACGCCCATCGGCTGTCCTATCACAGCATTCTGGACTTCGGCGCCGCGATGACGAAGCAGCGCAGTGAGGAGTTGCACAGACACCCTAAAAAAATTTCGCTTCTAATTTTCAATCCCTACCGCCTGATGCTGAACTCGAACTGCTCGAGCGTCGACAGGACGGCCGCAATGAATTCCGGCCGTTTGAGCATAACCTCTGCAAGGCGTTCGCCAAGCTCGTCTTCTTCGGGCGCATCGTCGTCCCCGATGAGCACGAAAAGTAGCACCTAGGAAATTTTATAACGAAGTCGGGCCTTCCTACCTCTAAAGTCAGTGAGAGTAAATCGATGGCTGAGCGCTCCTTCGTTAAAATTTCCATAAACGCTCCGAGGCCAAGCGTTCCGACGGCGAGGCGCTGTTTCTGAAAAAAATACGACGATGATAAATTGGACAAAATTAACCTTTGCCATATTTCGAAGAGCTCGGAGTGCATCCCGGCGATCCTCGAGCGCCGTGCAGGTTTCAACCTAAATCGGGAAGATGAACATGTTTTTCAATTTCGCGTAACAGCAAATCCTGAATTCTGAAAAGCACCACGTACCCTCTCAACCAGCCGTTCCACGATCTCGGCCCCATTGTCATCCGGGTCGACGCTGCCGCCGCCTCCGAAAAAATTTCGGAAGTAGGCCATTCCCTGAAATTCAGGAACGATAAAAGTTTTAAACAAGCACTGAGCGTTAGAAAATTTGCAAATGTAGAAAAAATAATGCGTATCTAGCAGATCACTCGAAAAAATGTCTTATTTCACGAGGTGATGATGCAAACGTTTGCTGTCATTTCATGGACTAAAGTTTCTAAAAAATTAGCCAGATTTTTGAGCAGGAACTTCCGAATCGATGCTGTTTAGCATTTTGTTGATGTGGACAACGGGATCCGGCGACAATTTGGCTCTCTGGCAAATTGCCAAGCCCCCGAACTACGGTCCCGCATCCACGCTCGCCGTCAACGGACGGCCACTGATGATAGAAACGAAGCAGTAAACTTGCGAAAACCAGTAAAGTTTTGTCGCTTTTCCAAATAGTTTATTGCAGTAATTCCATTTAAACTATCGAAAGCAATGCAGAAAATTGTCCTCGCGAAGCATTAGGGAAATCACAAAGCCAGACTCCTATTCCAAAAAGGCTACTATGCATGGGGATTATAAAATAGCGGATACAATTCGTTTGATCCTTTTTATTTGTACAGCTTCTCCCACTTGTCCATGATGCCCTCTGGGTCGGCCTTCCAGTTGTCCTAAAAAGAATTATTTTGTTTTAATCCGACGTTGATACCTCAACGTCCTTCCGAATCTCGTCGCTCACAATGTTCCCCTTCTCGTCGACCAATCGCAGAACCGGGATGGTTTTGACGTCGAACTTCCGCATGAAGTCCCTATCAAAAATTCTAGCTAATATTAAACACCATACTTGATGTTCGGATCGCCGTAGGGGATGTAGGCCCAGTCCGGGAGTTTCTTATAGTATTCTTCGAGATCTTCTTCGGTCTTATCGCGCGAGATCCAAACAATTTCCAAACCACGGCTTTTGCCGACCTTCTCGTAGAAGCTCTGAAAGCGAGAATTAGCATAGAAAATCAAACTCACCGATAGCTTCGGAGTCAGTTGGCGACAACTCGGGCACCATCCCGCCGAGAAGTACAGCACGAGGGGCTATAAAATACGTTGAATTATGCAAGCGAAACTACCTTCTTCCCCTCGAAATGATCGCCCTTCAGCTGTCCATCAACGCCCTGCTTCTTCAGCGGCACCGACGACAAAAAGTGGGCATTTCGGGCAGGCACTTGATGAGCGAATCGTGAAGTGGCGGCCGCATCAAAAAGGGCCCTGCTTGCGCGTACAGTCGCCAACATCTGAAATTTATTTGAGTATAAATGGCACGATAACCAACAACAATGCGAATGGAGAACAACAACATCGAGAAGCTAAATGCCAAAATAATTATCACGGGGTAATTGAAAGACAAACAAAGCTCGCTAAGTGGGCAGATCGAAAATAAATAATAAGGCGTGACAGGTTGGGACCTTCTCTATATCAGCCCAGAACCCGAAACCAATTAGTCTTCACTTGAATCGGTGTCGTCGAGCGCCGAGAAATCGAGGGGGATCGGTGAGATGTGCCGAGACCTGGCCGAGCTGAAGAATTCGTTTTTGATCTCCGAGGCGACTTCCTGGGCATATTTACCCAGTATACGGTTCACATTCATCACGTCGATGTCGGCGGTGGAGCGGGCTCGCTTCGGCGTCTTCAGATCTTCCGGCCTGGATTTCGCGGGCAGCGATTGGCGAGTGCGCTTTCTGGTCAACGGCCGTTCCTCACCATACTTTGCCACGATTCCGTCGATGACCTTGGTCTTGAAATCGACCTGTCTCTTGAAGTCGACGAAAGACTCGACGACTGATGAGGTCCGTCCAGCCGTCAAATCGCGCATCTTGACCGATTCCCTTCCGGAATTGTCGATACCTTTATAGAGGATGTCCTCTTCAGCGATGCCACATTTTTCTTGCAACTGCTTGGTCATCGAGCGGCGGCAACGCACCTAAAAAAGTTTTTTTTGTGAGTGAGAAGATTCGCTCAAAGGTAAGACGAGCAGGTTCGCTCAAAGTATCAGATACAAAATTGTTTTACCTCATCAACCAGCAGCTTGGCTCCGGCGATGACTGCATTTTCCATATTCAATTCCGTCTTGTTGCTGAGAAATTGCTTTTGGTCTTTCTTGAGGGTCCGCGCCTGCGCCAGTAACTCGGTTCTTTTCCTCTCGTACTCGACAGTGTCTCCAATGGCCGCATCGAAATTCTCCAATTCAATGTCTGCCGTGTCGAGGATTTGTTCCTTGTACATTTCGAGCTTCTTGACCAGGTCGAGCGGCGTGATCGGGCTCTGAGTTCGGCTTCCGCTTTCTGGCTGTGCTGAAGTGGATGGCTTAGGCGTTTCGGCCGCAAAGTTGACGCTTTTCCGCGTGCGTGGCATACTGTTCAGTCTGCAAATCCATTGTAACCGTGATCAAAGTCTTGGAAGTAGTGAAAAGTGCAATTCTTGAATCTTCGTTTGTCGTGTAGTAGCCATTTATCGGAATTGTTAGCAGACAGAGAAACCGAATCCGGGCGTATTTGGGGGAAACCGGGGGTATGGGGGCTGGAATGAGAGAGTGGGGGAAAAGGCGGGGGAAGAGATGCGAAGGAGAGACAAACAAAAGTGCACTTGCAGAAAAACAACCCGTTGTCAAGCGCTCGAAAAGTAAAAGAAAATCACAAACGATTTAACATATCTTTAAGCAGTTTATAGCAATCACCATGGTTTCGTCGCGCTAAATCGAGCGGTTTATCGCCGGCGCCCGAGACAGCCGACAGGTCAATCCCTAAAAAAAAAATTTACCGTAAAAAACTAGTTGTACCTGGCGCTTGCACCAAATATCGCACTGCGTGGAAGACCCCTTCTGGATCCTCTTGGGAGCAAAGAGCGACGTGCAATGGCTAAAAACCTTGATGAAGCAAGCTCGGAGATAAAGAGCTTACCGTTAAACTACCCTCGCTCAAAGCGTTAGGATTTGCCTTTAGTGAGATCAGCCTTCCAACAATTTCATAGTTGCCCCAGTTACACGCGGAATGGAGTGGTGTCCACCCTTGGCCAGTTCTGGAAAAGCAGACTTGCATTTATGCAAATTAAGCGCACCGGGCTTCAAGATTTGCACCCTTTTCCACTAAAAAGTCGACAATGTGCAGATGATTGTTGTAGGAGGCACGGTGAAGGGCTGTATAACCGTCAACGTCAACTTTCTTAAAAGAAAATGTATATCCATGCAGAATTCCCCGCGAATTCTCAAAAACGAGACGAGCTATTTTTTTACGGATAAATAAAAAACAATGGCTCACTCACATGTAAAAGCTCTGGATCGTCCAGTAGAAATCGCTGCAGCTCCTCCATTCGGCCCTCTTCAGCAGCGGTGAGGTAGCGTTCGACCGGGTCATTCAAATCCTTCGCATCAACGTCTTGGTCATCCTCCTCCCAAGCCGACACAAACATTCCATTCTTTTTCTTCTCTTTGATCTCTTGCAGCGTTTCTTCCTAAATGAGTGAATTTAAAAGAAACACTTCGGCTTTTTTTTGTCAAACAATTGTAGTGCTATCACAATAAAGGTTACATCTAGCCCATGTTGCATTCCAGCTTGATCGAATTCATCCTCGGCTTCGGCCATTTCAAAGTCCTCCATCGGTTCTCCTTCATCCATTGGGAGATCCCTGACACCGAGAATATAACCAACACTCATACCCAAGAATTTACAGGTCGCCGGTTCAACAGTAAAAGCAAAAATCACGCAAATATATCCAGTTGTGCAGAACAATTACTTTCCATGACGTGCCATGATTAAACTTTATCATATTTTTAAAAATTCCTATAAAAACGAAAGCACTGAACCAGCTAATCTCTACCTACTACGACGCATACCCGAACGAGCAATTAAAAAAAATCAACGAAAGGTACAATTGAGAAGCAACGAGTGGCCACAGAGACTAGATTAAGAAGTACAAAATCACGGAAACTACAGGTGGAAAATAATCATAAATCAAAGGGTCGTTCATAAAAGTTTGGTAAAGTCAAAGTTGAGGCTGTTGTCGTTCACGGGCTCGAGTAGCATGAACTGAAAAATAAAAATTATTTTTAGAGGCACCATAAGAAAATAGCTCTTTTAGCAAGAAAAGCTTACTTCTGGATCGGAGAGTGACTTGCTGAGGTGGTTGAGGAAGAGATGGGCCGAGCTGCCGGAGATGGCGCGCGCATCGTAGCAGAGGGTGACGGTAAACCTGCAGTGGAATATGATTTTTGGCTAAAAATAATAGTTTACCGAGAGACCGGCTGCGCATCCGTCGACAGCTCGTTTCGCGTGCCACCGATGGCTAGAATAGCGGCTTGCGGCGGGTTGATGATGGCGGTAAAGTTGTGGATGCTGCCGAACATGCCCAGGTTGGAGATGCTGAAAAAGGAGGAAAATTTTAAATCTATAATTTTGTCAACGTGAATTAGCATAATATATTGAAATTTCCGGAAGTAAGACAGCTGATCTGCCGGTCAAAATGCATTCCCAAGCAGCAATCGCCCCCAGGTGCCCTCTGTTCCTTCGGCTACCCCGTCTCCGCCAAGCCAAGGAAAAATGCAAGGCGCGTGCCCCATTTGCCACTGCGTAAGTACTACCCGGAATTACTGCAAACCAGGGTTGAAAAGCCGCTGGGCTATCGTCTTTTCTCTATAGTAGGATTGCTCAATTTTTGCAGACTCAGCCGCCCCTTGTGACAAAGCGCATCTCCGCGACCGCCTGGATCCTTTGCCTCGTCATGTTCATCATCGCGTAATGGTTTACCCATGGGAAAAATCAGATAGCGGCTGACCAAAAAGGAAGGCATGGGTACCAACGGGTAAATCCTGGACCTCTGTGGGTTTTCACGGGTAGCGGGTTTCTATGGGTAACAAGAAGTATCGGATCAGAATGATTCTCTTTCGACCATTCCTGCCATTCGAAAGCCCAAGAGGGTAAAAATGGGAGACAGGGGGGGAAGGGGGGGGGGAGGGGAGGGGTTTATTTTTCTTGGGGTGGGCCCTTAACACGGCGAGTTTGAAACAATCTTCAAAACAGTGTTTTTATTAGAACAAGCCATTTTATGACGCATTTAAAAACATCAAGGAGCCGCCTCTGCATCGGATCAACGGCTACTTCCGGCCAGTTTGCTTGGAGAAGTTGAGGCAGATTAGCTCGTATGCAACTCAGAGAAACCGTATATTACAAAAATGACTTGTAAAAAAATATCATTTAAACAAAAACAGGGCTATGAGGATTGTTGCAAACTCTCCGTTTCAAGGGCTTTCGATGGTGACTTCGACCATTCCGATCTGATACTTCTGTGTCTTACAGGGGCACTTTTTTTATTGGGACACCCTGTATCCATAAATCGCCGCCCGGGCCTTTAGGTTGTGGTGCTGCTGCTGGATTCCGCTGGTGATGGACCAGTTCAAGGAGATTCGCTACCAATGCCCCCAGTGCCGCACCTTCCTCTAGGTATCTGTATTACGAAGGTATCGTCATTGCCTTTTTCAGCAGTCCGAGGAGCCAGCCATTGTCAAGAACGGTTAAGAAGCACTCACTCACGTCAGACCCCCGAAATTACGGACAGATTTTCTACGCCAACACTCCATAACGAATAAAGATTTTTACGGAGGCCTGATTGTTGCAAATACATTGCATTTCATCATGTTGAATGTACAATAAAAAAAACCGAGTATAACCATGTGCCACTCGTTAACGAGACTATACAGGCTTGGAGCCTATCTATCGTTCTCGGTTTTCAATTTAGACTACGTTCCTGGAAGTTTACAGTACTCCGATCAGCTCTCTGCCAACATTCATTTTCTACGCCAACATTCCATAACTAATAAAGTTTTTTAATGGGGCATGATTGTACAATTATCACCGTGAAATACTCATTGGATCAAAAAGGTGGTCTGCACACGATGAAGGTTAGACACGTGTGATTAAATAAAACCAGAATTCGGTAACAGCTAATTAGCATAGCACGTTCCAACTTCCGGAAGCCGAACCGCGGACCTACTGAGCATAATACACTAAACAGACACCGACACCCGGTCGGCCTGTTCCTCCGGCTACCCCGTCTCCGCCAAGCCAAGGAAAAATGCAAGGCGCGTGCCCCATTTGCCACTGCGTAAGTTCTACCCCGAATTGTTGCAAAGTGCTGTTTCCTTTTCAGACTAGTCCGCCCCTTGCGACAAAGCGCATCTCCGCGACCGCCTGGATCCTTTGCCTCGTCATGTCCATCACCCTGTAAATCTTTTTGCAACACGCTCACGCCCGGCTCTTTAGGCTGTGGTGCTGCTGCTGGATTCCGCTGGTGATGGACCAGTTCAAGGAGATTCGCTACCAATGCCCCCAGTGCCGCACCTTCCTCTAGGTATCAGCATTACGGAGAGAGAGCCTTTTCAGCGGTCGGCGGAGCCAGCGATTGTCAAGAACGGTTAAGAAGCACTCACTCACGTCAGCCCCGAAATTACGGACCGATTTTCTACGCCAACACTTCATAACGAATAAAGATTTTTACGGAGGCGTGATTGTTGCAAATACAGTGCCATCATGTTGAATGGACAATAAAAAAATCGAGTGTAGCCATGTACCACTCGTTAACGAGACTATACAGGCTTGGAGCCTATCTATCGTTCTCGGTTTTCAATTTAGACTACGTTCCTGGAAGTTTACAGTATTCCGATCAGCTCTCTGGCGTTCGGCCATTCACCCGTCCACGAATGAGACGTAGCTTAGACACGCTTGCCCACTACTGTGATTTGGAGTCCGGCAGCCATTGGGTGGTCCGCCGCTAAACAAACCACAACCTGAGCGACCGGGTGATTCACCGTGGCAACAGAGATAGTGAGAGGCCGGTGGAGGGTCGCCCTGAAATTCTGCTCACCATGGCGCCAATCTACAGGCTACGCCGGGCCCGAACACAACCTATTAAAAGCCCGCAGCACTTGGGGAGGCTACGTGCTTCACTTGATCTGCTGTACAGCCATGTTGTTATTCTTGGTCTTTGCCTTCACGGCGGTAACGGCCATCTATAGGTGAGTGAGGAGAGAATAGAGCTAAAAATGTCTGGATTTTCTAAGCAACAACGAAAATTTTAGCTTCTACGCATGGCACGCCGGCTACTGGAAGCGTCGAGGAATTCCCGGACCACCGCCTAAACTATTTTTTGGAAATTTCTTGGAAATGGATAAATTAGAGAAGCCAGCAGTACTCGTCTTTCCAGAGTGGACAAAGGTAGAAATTGATTTTCGACGAGGAAAGAAATAAAAATTATAGAAATACGGAAAAGTCTTCGGAGTCCAAGAGGGAATCCGAAAAGTTTTGGTGATTAGCGACCTGGACATGTTGCAGGAGCTTTTTGTGCGGAAATTTGATCATTTCCATGGAAGGAAGGTAAGTCAAAGGGTAAAGAGGGGGAAAAAGGCGAAATAATAAAATCTAAAGAAAATAATCTAGATGATGCCGATGGCCCCGAATCCCGATACCGACCCCAGAATCCACGTATTCAATGCCCGGGGCGCGCGATGGAAGCGACTGCGTGTGCTTACAAACCCGTCGTTTTCCGTCAATTCATTGAAAAAAGTAAGCGCAAGAAATGAAATTAACTAAACAAAAATTATTCAGATGCGGCATACCGTCGAGGATTCGGCAAAAGTGTTGTTGGGTCATATGGAAAAACACGCGAATACTGGAAAGGGCTTCGATATTCATAAGTGAGGATTAGGGTTGCGCGAAAAATTTATGAAATCTCGGTTCTGGAAAAATTATAAAAAGTGTAATCTAGGTTCTACCAAGAGTACACGATGGATGTGATCGCCCGAGTGGCTATGGGCCAAAAAGGCAGCCGACAGTTCGATAATCCAGCAGTTGCACTAGTGCTAGAGGTACGGCATTGTTAGAAGAACCCAATTCCATTATTTAGACCTTTATGCGACGGGTCGACTCCCCAATTTTCTACTGGATCCTTGGCACGCCATTCTGGGCAGAAATTACCAGGAAGCTGTTCGTCATGACGGCACAGCTGCGCGGCAGCCCGTTCTTGAAGGTGATCAAGCTGATCGAGAGCGCAGTCGAAGAGCGGAGACGACAGAGGGTTAGTCAAAAGCGAATGCTTGAATGCGTTTCTAGAGTGCGCAAACGGAATGGCATGAGCCAAACGACTTTATCGACCTTTTCCTTGACGCAGAAGCGGAGGTGGAGCTGGATGGGAAAGAGATTGACAAGAATTACGTCAAGGTAATTTAAAATAGAGTATTCGGGGAAGGGATCTGTTAAGGGAATAGCCATTTTCATGACTAGAAATTTCGTTCAGGTCGAGCGCAAGCTAGGTAATCAGGAAATCGTCGCCCAATGCTTCGTATTCCTCTTGGCCGGCTTCGACACGACAGCAAATTCGCTATCGTACGTCACCTATCTTCTGGCTACCCATCCAGAGAAACTCGAAAGAGTGGTAGAGGAGCTGGACCAAGTACTAGGCGACGAGAAGGTAAGCGGAAAATATAAAATTGTTAAAAAATCAAGGAATTCACCTACGATATGCTCAACGAACTGAAATATTTGGACAACGTGGTCAAAGAGGGGCTTCGGATGTACCCGCTCGGAGCTTTGTAAGTATAAATTTGCGGGCAAATAAAGATTTTTAGCGCCAATTCGAGGACCTGCATGAAACCAACAACGCTCGGAAACGTCGAGGTCGAAGAGGGGACACTTGTCGTTTCCGACCCGTGGACAATTCACTACGACAAAGAAATTTGGGGCCGAGATGCGGATGAATTTGTCCCGGAAAGGTAAACTCGGTTCTTGTGCAATAGCGGGGGAAGGGGCTGTCCCTTCTTCATTAAGTTCCGTCCATTGAAATAAATTATGGAGGTGAAAAATTTGCACATTTCATTTTCGACCAAAGCTTCAAATTTTCTCGAATTTTCTACGCTTCTAAGAAGTTTTTCCGAATCCAAATATAGCTAAACTTTTGTGAAACCACTCCATACGATAGAACGTGAAGTCAAAGAAGTTTCCAAAAAGATTTTTAGGTGGGATGAAGAACGACCCCGCCATCTTCTCGCCTGGTTCCCCTTCGGCGTGGGCCCAAGACAGTGCATCGGCATGCGTCTGGCATTTTTGGAAGAGAAAATGGCGATCGCCCATCTTCTGCGCAACTACACGATCTCAGCCGGGGCCGAGACGGAGGTACACAGAATTTCTCAGAACCCATCCAAATCTCTATTCCAGAAAAAGCTGAACCTAATCGGCAACTTCACCGTGTCGCCGGCCTCCGTGACTATCTACTTGAACAAACGGGAGAAGCATTAAACCCTCGCATATCGATGTACCAAATGAATTACGGGATAATAAATTTCAAACTCACGTAAAAGTGCCGCCTTGGAATTCGTTGAGCGCCAGCTTGTTCTCCTTCGCTTTTTTCGCCAATTCCTGAAAATGGGTTGAAATTCAGTAACAGAAAATGTACCCTAATTTTCTCCGAGATGGCCAGGATGCCCAAACTATCAGCACCAAAAACAATCGGAGTGATGAGCCCCGTGGGGGTGGCCACAGCTACGGACACGTCGACGTTTTGCATCAAGTGACTAGTTTGATCTTTCCACTGCACGTTCACTTCTGGCACTGCCTGAATAAATCGGGTTGCCACCAGCGAGGCTTTTGCTGTTACCTTCAAAGCGAGCGCACAACCCTTCACCAGGAAATCGTTGATGGACACTTTGATGCCCTGAAATTGACGAGATAGAAAAAAAATATGCTGCAATACCTTGGCCTTCAAATCTTGTCGCAATTTTGTAACCTTGTCGGACAGAATGTCGGCTGACAAATATTCGTGGGGGATCGTTTGCTAAAAAAAGAATTAGACTTGCGATCCAATCTACCTTCGATTGTAGCAACCGTTTTGCAATGACCGATCGGATGTTCGTCAAGGGGATGTCGACAAACTTCTCCACGTGTCGGACCGAGCCAATTGGTTTTGAGGGAGCAGCCGCCTGAAATGAGCCTGAAAGACCGACAGAGATACAATACCTTATCCCCAGATTTCGGCGCCGAGTGCTGAATTGGAGCCGGCTTCAACTTCTTCGCCGAGATGAAATCGAGGACGTCCCTAAAAAAACACATACAAATTCCAGTTAGAACCCACGATTTTAGTATATTTCCTTTGGGCCCGCTCCGTTTGATGCCGTCCTCCTTGATGTGGTATTGATGCAAAAGAAGTCGAACAGCAGGCCCCATGAGATCGGGACTAAAACTTGACTGAAAGGGGGTGAAAATCAACACACTTTTCAAAGGCTGCATGTGCTTTTGGTGCTGCGCTCGTTGTCTGGGGCTTTGCGGACTCCTGATGAAAAGATTAATTTCGGAAAAATTGATCAGACCTGAGGGCGAGCAGCTTTCGTAGGTTCAGCCTTCGGCTTCTCCGCCGCTCCAGAATCCGTGAAAGAATCAAATGCCGCGATGTCAGCTTTTTCTTGCACAATGATACAGCACAGCTACAAAAAAAACGGGTCTTGTCAAAAATGTATTCCACACCTTTCCAATCGGAATGTCTTTTGTGCCAGCCTCGATTAGAATTTTGGCCATAAATCCTTCTTCCGGCGTCTCAAAGCCCATCGTTGCCTGTAGAAAACATGCGTACGAACATAACCCAGTAGCTCACCTTGTCGGTTTCAATCTCGCACAACAAATCCCCTTCGGCAATTGAGTCGCCAACTTTCTTGTGCCATGCAATAAGAGTCCCTGATTCCATTGTTGGTGATAGGGCCGGAAGTGGGACTTTGATATGGGCAGGTAGTGAGCCTAAATATGGCGATTTTGACGATTAGAAATTCGCGAACCCGTTGACAGCTGCCGTAACCCTACAGCGGGTAGCGGACATTCCTGTGTGCTGTTGCAGATCAACGGATTCTTCCTAAAAGGCGTTAAAATCAGAAGCTACGGGGAAAAATACCTCGAGTTCTGGTTGAGGCCGGTGGAAAGGCGGGCGAGGGTTGATCGCGGGCGGAAAGCCTGGCGTAATCGGCCCGAGTTCGAGGCGAGCGTCAGGCTTGGCAGCCGACGCATCCTGAAAGGCCTTCAATAGGTCGTGTAAAATTATTTTTATTTTATGAGTTTTTGGTTGATTATTTATTTGTTTGTAGAATCGGATGTTAGAAGTTTCAATCCCACATTTTTTGGCCAATCAACGCTTAGTTTACGGCGTCCAGACGGACTTTGTAGCGGCGTGTAGCCGAATAACCGCCGTTCTTTCAAGGCAACAAAAGTTCGAGCGTTCTTTATAAAGATATGAAAATTTAACTTTTTTTTTAATAATAAGAAGATTACTAAAAACAACTGGTCATTCGTCTTCTCTTTTCTTCGTATCAATAATCTAATCCTATTAAAAACACAGTTGCAGCGAAAAGCTGATGAAACTTTTCGACGTCTTACAACAGCATTTCAACAATGAACTCTACGAAGAAGTGATCTTTTGCTACAATGTGGCCCTCGACAAGCGGCTAGGTGGAGAGCGAAATGAAGCCATGGCACAGGTACTGCCAGTCTAAAAGCAACTATTTTTTGTAGGTTTTCCTGGCCGATTCCCACTTTCATTGCGGGAACCTGAGCGAGGCAAAGCGTCTCTATTACAACTCGATCAAGCTGTACAAAAGTCTGACACGAGCCGTACCAGCTAAGGTTTGGTTTTTCGGTGGTGCGAGTAATATCGGTTACTTTAGAACCTCTCGGAGGTTGAAGTGCGCTTCCGGTTGCATCAATGCCTCGTCAAACTAGGAAAATCTGAAGAAGCACTCACCGTTTTGGCAGCGATTCCCGCCGAAAATGCTCCGCCGAAGGTTTACTGCTCGGTTAATTGACTTGATTATTTGATTTTAGGTAAAATACGCCCTCTACAAACTGTCGGCCAAATTCTGTAAACGACGTAGTTTGACAAATGATCGACTCAAGTAAACTTGGAAGTGATGATCAATCCGTGATTTTTAGGGACATGGTCTTCAGCTGCCCAACAGCATTTTCCTGTATTTCGGATTACTTGAAGTGTGAGGGCGCGAACGCTGATGGGGATCTGGTAGCAAATTTCGAATGAAAAACATAGTTTTTTAGATGCGAGAGGTAGAAGATGATGGAATACGGCGATACTTGGAGGCCAGCGTCATCAGCGCCGTGTGTCCGTTCAAGGCTGCCCAGCATTTGAGCACTATAGCCCCGGCACATTCTACATTGTACGTTTGCCATTTTTTCAACTGATTTGGATTTTTAGTGTTCGCGTTGAGGCAGGGCGGTTCTTCAATCAAGTCGGCTTGAGAAGCGATGCCAAAAGCAGTTTATGGAAGGCTTTCCAGTCCAACAACGACCTGACCGACGGAATGGGGCTGCTTGCTTATCTACTCTATCGGGTGAGACTAACCGTTTTTTTAGAATTTATTTGTTTCCAGGACGATGACATGAAAGACCTCGAAAGTCTGGCCGTGACGATCATGGATCGCAACGAGCACTGTATGGAGGCGTGGATTTGTTTCGGATATCTGGCCAGACTTCAGAACAAACTCGACCGGGCGCTTCATTTTGCTTTCAAGTAAGTGTACCCCTTGTTCGGAGATAAAGGACTTTTAGAGCGACGACAATGACCGTAGGAAAAGCCCATTCCGATGCGCTGCTGCTGAAGGCCAACCTTTTACTCGATAGAGGTACAACTAGGCTTCTGACATTTAAAAAGTTTAGAGCGAAACGAGTCTGCTGCTCAACACTTGCACGATTTACTCGCCGAAGACCCAAGAAATTTGGATGCATACGAGGCGCTGGTTGGGTTGCACCTCGGAAGCGTAAGTTTAAAATAGAAATTACGATTTGTTTTTAGAACCGAATGCGCGAGGCCAGCTCCGTGCTCAAGCAATGCATCAGCCACATGAAACAGCCACTTCCGGGGCGTGTCCGAGTTCTCGAAGCGGCCATCAAGATGCGTGACGAGTCGTGCAACAAGGTTTTCAGAGTTTTATTTTTGGTATTTGGATTTTAGGATGCTGAACAAATCCTGGAAGAGACCGTCGAGCGTTCACCCTGGCTGCACGACGCTGTGGGGATGCTGATCGACGCCTATAAGGAGCAGAAGTGCCACGAAAAAGGAGCATCACTTTGTCAAAAGATCTTGAGTGTGGGTTTTCATGGGTTTTGGTATTTGGTTTCGATTTTTAGCTAACATTTTGCTTTAGACGTCAGTTCTCGATAGTGCCGCCGCCGGTCGACTTTACGTACAGTTGGCCGATTTCTTGAGCCAGGTATAAAATTTAATTTTCCTTGGTTCTTTCGCGTTTCGACTGAATTTGGTCAAGATAGACGTAGTAACGTACAAACAACGATTTTAAATGTTGGTGAAATTAGCTATTTATTTTAAGTGGCAAGCTGGCTCAGCTTGGAAAATTTTTAATTTCTGCAAAACCTTCTTTTGTATTCAAAGATCTAGGTCTAAAGTAAAAAAAACCCATTGACTCAACAATTTCCAGGCCGGCCAACAAGTCGAGGCCCACGCAGCGCTGAACAAAGCGCACAGCCTCGGCTCGCAGACAGCCCAACAACGACTGGCGCAGCTTGATGGGAAGTTGCGTTGCGTGCAGACACCGGAAACGAATTTGCCGGTAATCCCAGAGCCTTGGACCATGACGCTTTTTTCCATAGGCGC
The DNA here is from genome assembly GCA_958295435.1 of Mesorhabditis spiculigera. Lineage (NCBI taxonomy): Eukaryota > Metazoa > Nematoda > Chromadorea > Rhabditida > Rhabditidae > Mesorhabditis > Mesorhabditis spiculigera. The sequence goes on from CATQJA010002657.1 coordinate 1,181,446, forward strand.
CAAGCACACGTCTACCCGACGCCCCTGGCGCGCCACGTGCTCGCAGACGAGGACGGTCGCCTCCGCAGTCCAGCCCACCCCCAACTCTGCGCCTTCAGTTTAGCTGATCACACAGACTACCTAGAATATTCCATTGCCCAATCATCTCCAAATAATACGAGTACGTACATTCCCGTCAAACTGTGTGCCCCCAAATTGTCGCTTTAGATTAATTCAATGACGATAAATATACTTTACTTTGGTGTCGTCGTGCGCAGGAGGCAACGTGTTACCACAACTCGAGAGCAATTTTTGGTCAGAACTGGACTAGATGCGAGGAGGCAATATTTGTCGGATGGTTGAGAATTGATTATGTGTGTAGGCGGCATCAAACAAACGAATATTTTGGGCAACTTTGAATCGATCAGCTTTGGAATCAGACAACAAACAGGGTTAGAAGAAGTGCGGCGATGATTCCCATCAGTATAATGCAAATAATGGTCCAGAGCAGCTGAGCGCAGCCGCCACAACACAGCTCACGGCAAAACGAGTGGGTTCTGGATGGCGGCGCGGCGGGCTGAATTTTTGGTTCTGGACTGTTAGCGGGGGGGCGGAATTTTCCCCAGTTATTCTGCACGGCCCTATAACGAAATATCAACCATTTTTATAGCATTTTACAGTTTTAGATCTAAAAGTCTACAAGAATAAAGTAAAATTTCGAAATTTTCGGCTTTTTGGTGAAATGTGAGTAAAGTGGCGGAAAAGGTTAAAATTTCGAATTTTCAAAAATGAAAATCTTTTTAAACTTGCTAGGAATAGAAAAATACACTGTGTATCATCAACAGGTGGAAAGAAAAGTGGTTTTCCCTCGGCTACCCCCCTTCCCCCGCCAACAGTCCAGTACCGATTTTTTGGGTATTTTGACTCACGATTGCTTGAAACTTTGGGTGCATCATTGGCGGACCGAGGGGGACGAACATTGGCGCTGGCATGGGGTACCTAATTTTCTGTGCATGTTTTAGATTGACCTTGCCTTACCAGACTGGCTGAAAATCGCCGGGGTAATGCATCGGGGCCATTGGCTGGAATTGTTGGCCGTCGGGCCGCATCTGTGGGGGCATCATCTGAATTTTGGGGGGTCAGATTAACGGAATATTCGCGATACCATAAAGCTTGCTGGGTGTAGCTGCCGCAGTCCACCCGCACCAGCGAAAAATTGCGATGGTGATCTGGATTTGGGTGATGGTTTTAGATTTATGTTTTGTGAATACCTATCCAATAGCGGCGCTCCCGAATGGGCGGATTGGGACGTGGAGTCTCGCGTGGAGTTCATCTGAGTCTATTTTTTTAACGGTGAGTTTTTTTTTGCTGATAGTCGTTTTTTCGTGCGAACTTATAACATTTGAAGTCGACGAGCTCTCAATACATAGTTTCGTTAGGACTCTTTCGTCGGCGTCTTTGGTCGGTGATCGGGGGAACCAGTTTTTTTTGCATATTTTTTGGATCAAATGTTCTAATATTAGTAGCGGAAGTGTTTCTAAACGTTTTTAACTATTCCTAACCCTAAAAATGTAGACTTTTATATAAACAAGATAGCAAAACGGACCAAAATTTCGACTCTTTAAAAAGTAAAATTTTTTTATATAGTTAAAATACTTCCTATTAAGTTACTAGACCTTTCCAGACTAATACAAACCGTCCGGCTTCCCCGATCGAGCGTTGCAACCCTTTTTTAGCTGTTTTCTACCTGTCCCGAATTGGCAGAAGATTGTGGCGACGCCGGAAACGGCGGGAGTTGCTGGATTCTCGGTTGCCATACCGCGCCCGATGAGGAGACCGGTAAAAAATAGTAGTTAAATCTATTTAGATAATTAATGATTAGGCCCTGTAGGCATTTTTAGATATTTCAAGTTAAAACCTTGAAAAAATGTCAGTGTAAATCCATTTAAATAGTTAGCTCCTATGCTTTGTAGCCAGTTTTACCCGCTGCGTTCGGTGGAGGGTGTTGTACATTGATGGACCGTCTCAGCCAATGGCTGTCAATTAGGACAGGCGGGCGATAACAGTGATTGACTGGATGGAGATGACCTTTCTCTCCCAATTTGTCCCAAGGCGGGCCGTGCCCTCAATCTCCACCCGACGCTTGGCTCACCACTAACTAACTACCGCCAGAGATCTCGAATTTAACGGCCGGCTGATTCGGCGGGGGGATTGGAAAGTTGGGGGCTTAAATTCTATAGTTTTTTTGGGATTGAGGGGTCGACGTATTGGTTTGGGTCTAACTTGTCCAGAATTTCGCAATAGCTTCGAAATAACTTTTCCCAGGGCTGATTTTATCGAGTAATCGGAAGGAAAAACGGATCGTTACGTAGCTAATGTCCTAGAACAACCCAAAAAGAGACGGGGAACAATTATAATCAGAGTGGTTCATAGCCCAGTTTCATATGTCGTAAATCCATTCTAAAAAATTAGCTCGCTGTGAAGCGCAGTTTTCACCCGCAAAGCATTGGTGGAGGGTGTTGTAGAATTGAGGACCAGCCAAGGTTTTCAATCAGGAGCGCGAAAAAATTATTCGACGTCTGGTCATGGCGAGACGGGGCCCACGACGCCCCACAACAAACCGCCAGAGATCTCGAATTACGCCGGCTGATTCGGGGGGATTGGAGAAGTTGGGGGCTTCAAATCTAGTAGTTTTTTTTTGGGATTGAGGGGTCGACGTCGGGTCTAACTTGTCCAGAATAGATATTTTTATTAGTTAGAGTTTGAAGGCCGATTGGGAACAGCCCAATTTTTTATAGGGAGAAGAAGCTTTTTTAGTGACTGAAAAAGGCAGAAAGTTTCTATTCCTCGCTATAAGCTCTTTCTAGAATATACAAACTCCAAAAAGAGATCGGCAGAACAATTATAATCAGAGTGGTTCATAGCCCAGTGTTCATATGTCGTCATATCTCCCGCGGGCGGGGGTCGAACCCGGGTGGGGCGCCTGGGAGGCGAGAGGCTTGCCACTGAGCCACGCGAGCATCAGGGGTGTGGGGGTCAGGGGTGAACACGTGCGAGTGATGCCCGGGGGGCGGCGCGCTGGGTTTTGAGATTTCGGTTTAGTTTCGGCTTTTGAAAAGTGTATTTTTTTAAATAGGGGAATTTAGGATAATTTTTAAAAAATTGCCAAACAAACCTCGGGCATGCTCATGCGATGTTTGGCTAGGCGGGCGCGTTCTTCGACGGTACGCGTTTTTTGTTTCTAAATGTTTGGTTAATTCAGCTTTGTAAATTGAAGGAAATAAAGGTTAATCTTTATAAAATGTAATCTATTTATCTAATAGCTAAATTTTATAAAATACAGATACAAGGATATAAGAATAGAGTTATAAGGAGTTTTTTATTCACTATTTTGGCATTTAAAAATGCCTCCATTCCACGGTGGCAATGGTAATATTTTAACGAAAAACCTCTGATAGATGCCGGGCGATGGAGCGTACGGTACCGTGGGAAGGGCGGCGTATCGTGTCTTTCGACCGTTCCCCACACTAAATACCGTAGTTTTTAGTGGGAAATAGGAAAATACCCTGGCATCGACTTGATTATTGTTTTCTTCTCGCGCGTCAGGAGGATCGGCGCGTAATCGCACCTCGGAGGCCCGTTTTTCCTCGGCTTCGAGCTAAAACTCCGAGTTTTTCGAAAGAACGAAATGAAAGTTTTTGCTGAAACCAACGAATACCAACCCTAGCCTCCTCGGCTTCTTCATCGTGTGCCTCGGGAAGTGTCTCCAGATCCAGGCGACCGTCGAATGACCTAAGATACAAAAGGGAAATGTCGAAATCTGGTTATTGCAAATTGCAATTTGCAACTATTACACTATTTTCCCGATATTATTATCAAATTAGCTACTTGGAGCGGAAGCTGTTGGTCAGATAGCGTCGTCGCGTCGACTGGGGGACCGGTGGGGGTACGGATGAGGTACCCGGCTCACAGGTGGACATTGGCTGCAAAGGGAATATGAAGTGAGAGAGCGGGAGAGAGTCAGAGAGCGAGAGAGAGGGAGGGAGAGTGAGAGAGCGCGAGACAGAGCGAGAGAGAGAGCGAGAAGGAGAGACGGAGTGCGAGCGCACAAAGATACCGTACACGCGTTATCGTAGGAAAAACGGTAGACAATTAGGATACTTTAATGAGTTCGAGCTAGAGAAAGGAGAGAGAGAGAGAGAGAGAGAGAGAGAAAGAGAGAGAAAGAAAGAGCGCGAGAGAACGAGAGCGAGACGCTTAGCGGCTTTATAACATATATCAAAATTATGGCTACAGTTGATAATAAGACGCATAAAAATTTATAGAACAACGTTTATTTAATTTTTGGTTTATGTTTCAAATAATATGCATAAATACCGTATCTTAAGTACTGTCACGATGTCTTTAAAACCTTATACCAACCCTCCCAACCAGCAAAAAATCTAACCGACCCTGTCTAGCGTCTGATATGCTTCCTCGGCCGGGATCCACGGCAGATTCGTCTTTGGCATCGTAGCGGAGAATTGAGTGTACGGTAGAAAGAACGGGGACCACTGTCACACCCACCAGACAACATCATTTCCGGAAAGCGGAAACGGAGGGGGGGGGAGGGATGGGTGTTTGTCGGGTTGTTCTTTGCGGGGGGCTTTTCCTCTGACACCGACACTTTTGTGTCGCCCTCTCTGTAATCGAGAACAATCGAGAGGGGCCCGGCTTTTAGGGCTCGGGATTCCGGGGGGATACACTTGACGGAGGCGCTGCCACGCCGCGCGGATACACGTTCGCCTGGCCGGCAGACGTGCCTTTGGCAAATAGCGGTAAATTCTGATTTCCCTCGATTAGAGGGGTTCTTTTTTAAGGGGATCGAGGCAGAGCTTTGAGGCCGGGGATCTTTTGCATTATCGGGGGGGGGGGGACAAGCTGTCAGGGGAAATCAGTTTTTTCTTCAATATAGAATTTTTTAATGAAGTAACAAGGCGTTTTTAAGTTATTTTTTTACTATTACTAAACGCAAAACTACGAATTATTCTTTAAAAAGAATGCAACGTATCGATTTTTCGACGAAAATCCCTAATTTTTAACGTTTTAAAAGCTTCTAAGGTAGTTTTTCTACTCGAAATATAGTTAAATATTCGTAAAAACACTATTAAATTGATCAGTATGTGTTAATAAACATTTCTGGACCTATATAAAAAATTCCGCTGCTCCCTGACCCGACCACCCTCGATAATGCAAAAGTAGCCGCGCGTTGCGGATCGCGGTTGTGGCGACTTGGAGAAATCCATAGCCCAGAAAATCTATAGCCTAGTATGCCTTGCCGATCCCTGTAAGCGTCTAATCGCGATCAGTACTATAGCAGAACGTAAAAAGCGTAACCTCTCGGAACGTCTTGTCTCGTTTTTTTGGGGGAGCGGGGGCTCATTTCGGGGGCTTTTCCTGGTAAGGACCCTTCGGAATCAAAGACGCCGTGGTCTGTTCCCACCAAGGGAGTGAGGGAGAGAGAGAGAGAGAGATGAGCCGATGGGCAAGCAGGGAGGTAGAGGAGGGAAATTGAGATGGGGAGAAGCTGCTGTTTGGAACCGGAAAGCCGTGATGAACATTGTTGCCACATTTGGTAGAAATATGCGTGTGGTTCCGGAAATGAACAAATTACAGCTACGGATACAGTGGGATATCAAAAACCTTAGCAAGCAAATTGTTTCACCGAAAAAAGAGAGGTAAAATGGCGAAAGAGAGGCAGGCTAGCACCGATCATTCAAAAACGGTTTTTCTCAATATACCGGATCGCAGAGGTGAAAACGAGTGTAAAGGCAAGCTAGCAGAGTTTCTTTGCTCCTTCGAAAGCCAAAGACGGGACACAGGGAATATGGGCAATGTAGCAGAGATCTTCGTGGATTTTTAGAGTTTAGGGTCGAGAATTGAAATCTCGATGAGCAGAGTATCGCAAAATTTTCAGGTAAGCTAGCATAGATCCTTTGCAAATAATGACGGATCGTAAAGTTACTAAATTGTAATTTTGCAGGAATGTTTAGGTTTTGAAATTTTTTGAAGACAAAATAGCTAAAATTAACTTGACCGTGTTAAATCCACTGGTAAACCAGCAGAGATACTTCGTTTATTTGACTAAATTAGTTGGGCAACTAGCAGAGATTCTTTGAGTTTTTGGCACCTAAATTCAAATCTGATTAGTCTAGGAGTGCCCTAAAATCCTAGGCAAGCTATCAGAGATTCCTGCGTTTTTTGGCAATACCAACCGGAAGATCAAGCTTGCAAAGTGCTGTAAAATCACAAAGCAAGCGGGGGGTTTTGGTGGGGAGACAAGGGCAAGCTAGCAGAGATTCTTTGAGCTTTCCGGCACGCCCCGGACGACGGCCCCGTACGGCGTTTCTAGGCTACGGTCGAGGTACGGTAAGACATAGGCAAGCTAGCAGAGGTCCTTGAGGATGAATAATTCACGACAATGACGAGGAAATCAGAGTGGAAAAGCAGAAGTGAAAGATTAGCCTTTGGTGTTGGGTGTGTGAAGGAGACAATAGGGGAAGGGAAATGGGAATGCCCGGAGGGCACTTGATTCCCCCTCTGGGGTCCCGCAGCGATATTTGATCTGCAGATCAGCTGGCATCTCGCATTCGGGTCCCAAGTGGAACCCGGGGGGGGGGATGGGCCATTCGCGCCTCCGTTCCGGTCCTATCAACGGCATTTTGGGGCAATTGGACGCGTGCGAAAAATCGGAAATAGGAATGGAACGGAATAAGAATTTAATTACTTCAATTAATTTTTTAAGCAATTTAATTAATATCAGTTAACTGAAATTTCGACAAAGGTCAAATTAAAGCCGAAAAATTAGAAAAAAACAACAGCAAAAATGCAATTTTCCGAGGGATTCCGCTATTTTCCAAAGGACGAAAAATCCACCGTAATCCAAAGCGTAAGTAGGACGGTAATGGAATCAAATAATTTCAAAAATCGATGTTATAGTTGAAAATCAGACCAAGAAAAAAACAAAGCCGAAAAATTAAAAAAATTAAATTGCTGATTCCGAAAATTTCCGCAAAGTTTCAAATAACGCCAAGACACCGTCATTTGTTGTTTTCCGGAATGGTGTTAGCAGAAGCAGCCTGGTGTCTTTAACAGGGAGAGAATCCCCCGGATACAACATCCGGGCAGCAGATGATGGATTAGGGCCGCCAACTGTCTCTCCAGGCTAATGCTTTCGGGCCAAATTCCCACTGAGAAGTGTGATTACCATAAACACGACAATTTAAAGGTAGTTTAAAGCTTACAATTAGAGCGCTTCAAGTTCAGCATTCAGAAATCAAAAATAGGGTTTGTGTCGTGTCGGGATTTTTGCTTTCGATATTTTTGCCTGTCGGGCTTGCTGTCGGGATTATGGTTATCGGGGTTTAGGTTATCGGGATTTTCGTCTGTCGGGATTTTAACCGTCGGGAGTTTCGGAGTCATAGTGAGAGAAGGAAATTGTTTTGCTAATTTGGCTCAGCTTACAGTATATTGATATTTTATTAATCCAAAGCCTAAAACAAAAAAATATCAGCATTATGAGTACGATAACAAGCTAGACACACTTTAGGACAAAGTGCGTTCAGGGGGGTGCCCTAGGGAGCAAAAATGAATGCGTTCCTGGGCCCGGGGGTGCCGGGGTCCTAAGAGCAAACCGAGATGCGTAATGTGGTTATTTCATCTTTTGAGGCGAGAGAGAGAGAGACAGAAAAGCTAGCATGTTCCGAAGCATATTCCCCCTTTCCATCTCTGCATCCCTTTCTCCCTCTCTCTCTCTCACTCTCTCTCTCCCTCTTTCTCTCTCTCTCGGGTGTCTATTTGGTATGCCCTCAAGGCACATCTCCCCCCATCTGGTCCCATCCCTCCTGTACGGAGTGTTGGCCCGTCCACTTGAAGCCAACACGGATCGGCTTCTCTGTGCAAAAGGCGCCGCCCCCAGGGAGGAAAACACATCCACCCCGGGATTCTGGAAGCGCTGCACTTTCACTGTTGGAGGCAGAGGAATTGCACGTAGTGCAGAAAAGGTATGCTTGTCAATCACTCAAAAAGTGAGTTTTTGCAAAGGAAATCTCTCTCTCTGCCGCTCGCGTCCTCTCTCTCTCTCTCTCTCGCTCTCACTCGCACTCTCTCTCTCTATCGCTGTCTCCATCTCTCTCTCACTCTCTGTCCGTCTTTCTCCGTCGCTCTCCTTTCTCTCTCGCTCCCAGTTTCTAGAAACTAAACCAAGAATCGCAAACATTTATTGACATTGAAATTGCGGCATAGAACTGGTAAATGGCAGCTGGATGTTCATCCAAGGGTACGGTAGATAGGTCGGCATGTAGGGAAATGCGGGAACGCTCGTTTTTTCCCAGGCAGCAGCCGGTTCGCTGAAAATTGCCCTACTACCGTAACCCTCGCTAGAAATACCTAGGAGTTTCAGGTGGTTTCGGCGACTCCTTTGCCTTTTCGAGCCCTCCTCCCTGCTTTCGGCCCTTGGTGCGTCGATTTTGGAACCATACTTTCACCTAAAATTTTTATTATTATGTTTTCATCTATTTTAATCGATTGTAAAGATATTTTCACCGCAAATTTCAATTATTGAAATTATTTAAGTGTTAATTACCTGAGTGTCGGAAAGACGCAGCTCTTTAGCCAGTCGAGCCCGTTTTTCGGCGTTTGGGTAGCCGTCTATCTAAAATATTAACGTAATGACCAGGGTTGAAAAGCCGCTTCGCGACTTTTCAACCCTGGCCCCGACTTCTCCAATGAGACTTTACATTCACTTCGAATAATTCCCCGAAACCACAACGCCAAAAATGAAAAAAGCGCCTTTGATGCCTTTATATAGGCTCTCCTCACTTCCGGCGCATGCTAATTGATCCCTAACAAAGAGGGGGACCGAGATTTTTTACAAAAACCTATTCTTAATATCGAAAATACCACTTTTCCCGCAATTTTTAATGTGTGCAGTCATCGCAAGAACATTACGCACCGAAAGAGGTATGATACATACCTCAAACTTCCTCCCCAGAGCCGCTTTTCCTCCGGTACACCCAGACGGAAGTTGCATTCAAATGGAAACACACACACACAGACACTATTTTATAGTAAGTAGGATAGGATAAGTTTTTGATTGGACCAAGGGTCTCTGCTAGCCTGTCCGTTTCCCCAAATAGTCTCTGCTAGCCTGTCGGCAATGCCAAATGATTTCTGCTAGCCTACCTGTTTTCCCAAATGGTCTCTGCTAGCCTCCCAGCTTTCCTATAAATGGTCTGCTAGCCTCCCGTCTTACTAAAAATACCTGCTAGCCTGCCCCATTCCTCAAATCATCACCACTAGCCTGCCTTGAAGCACGATACCTGAAAAGCCATCTCAAGCGCCTGTAGCTGATCAGCATGAAATGTGGTCCTCGGGCGTTTCGGGCGATCCACGTCGAGTTGGAGCGGTAATTCCATGCGTCGCTCTTGTCCATCCCCGCCTACAGTATACGTTTAAATTTCGTACATAGTAGTACGCTATCGTACTATGTCATAACCTTGTCAAAACGTAGTATGGAAAGATAAAATCAGCTGTCGCTATCCCTTAAAAACGCTTTCGAGGGTGTGATCCCGGAAGCGACGGTCACAGTTAGTGGATTGACAAAACGCTTAGCGGGAATAAACGCATTTTTTATATCCTTTTTATTTTTTCCCAGTAGCACTTACCCTTGATGGTGAAGACCTTGACGTAGTCGGGCATCTTTTAGGAAACTGGGCCGAGTGGTGGGCGGGGGAGGGGAGGGGCCCTTGGAGCGTCGAGAATGAGGTCGATCTGAAAGGTTTGCAGATTTTGGACCTTTTAATAACGTGCGAAATTTGGATAATACCGTACTCAAGGTATGTCGGAATCGAAAAACAGCAAAAAGACTGTCACAACGGTGAGAAAGGGGCATGGAAAATCTAGCCAAATAATTCAAAAATAAATTTAATATTCACTCAATATAGCGGTAATTTCAGTGGTAAGATAGAGAGAGAGAGGGAGAGAGAGAGAGAGAGCGAGAGAGAGAGAAAGAAAGAGAGAGAAAGAGAGCGAGAGAGACCCAGGTGAGCCGCACATTAATGGAACTTTATAAACCAGCAAATCCTCAAAAAAAACAGCGTTTTGAACCCAGATTACGGTAACTCTCCGAATAAAAGTACCGGCTTTGTAATTTCCGGATTACAGTAACCTGGTAAAAATGGAATAAGATAAATAATGTGCGATAAATTTAACCCACTAAATCTGGTCCAACCTCGGATCCTAAAAGGCACCCGAATGGGGCCGTGGAGCATGTTATGAATGTGAAGGGTTTTAGAGTCCATATGGGGACTCTTGAAGGGCGAGTGGTGACAGATTGTGCCCCTCCCCCCTGAAGACAATTATCCACACAATAGAATCACTACCGTACCCCCAACCCTCCTCCAATCTTTAGACTCCAACTGCGAAGTTGCCCGATCGAATAGGGTACTCGAATAACATTTTGGTGACCTTTAATTGCTGTATCTTGGAGTTGGTACGTATCTCGGCATTCTCTCTCTCTCTCTCTCTCTCTCTCTCTCTCTCTCTTCTCTCTCTCCCCCTCTCTTTATCTCAAATTAATTCCGAAAACTCCTCTCTCTCTCTCTCGCTTGTTATCTATCTCTTTCTCTCTCATGCTCTGTCACATCTCTTTTTCTGTCGCTCTCTCTCTCACACACCTCGCTCTCTTACTGTCTCTCTCTGCCCATTACCGTACCCAAGCTATATGCCAGCGCTGACAAATAGCGAGATTTTCGAACTTTTGAATCCTCACCAATTTTTTGGTCTTAAAACTCCCAAACTCCACTGAATTCACGATATAATCAGCAAGAAAATGTCAGTCTAGTTTTTGGAGCGGAACAACGAGTTCTGATTGTTGGTCGGCCGGAAAAGTCATCGGGTAAAGGATAAAATGACGAGAGAGGGAAGGAGTCGCTGCTGATAACACTCCTTTAAAAGACACTAAAAGGGAACGTCAGCCAGGTGGGTTAAGTTAAGCGGAAGCGGAAGATGAAGCTCGGGTTGATTTTGGGCTTGGTCGGCTTCATCTCGGCGCGGTATGCAACCTAATGTCCGGAGAAAGAGCAAGAGCCGTAGAGATCGAAAGAGAGGCAGAGATCGAGAGAAAGAGAGAAAGAGAGAAAGAGAGAGAGAGAGATATCAAGAAACCACCAAATTTTGTTGTTTTCCGTGACAATCCGTGATGAGAGGGGGCCAATTTTTGACCCACCCAGATTCCGGAGCAATCCGCAGTGACGGGGGAATGATTAATTTTCGGGGCAAAATGGAGATAAGGGACTGCCGCCTATAAGTAGAAGCTGCTCCGAACCATGGAAAATTTTGCTTCAAAACTTCTCAAAAAACAACCTGATGACGTCGGGATTATTTATATTCCTTGGGTTGCTCGCGTGCAGCTACGCGATAATCGAGTGTCCGGTGCGATTTGATCAGATCCAGGGGAGGGACAGCTGTCTGTACTACTCCTTCCGGTGTATGTTTTTCGATATTTTATTTTTTTGCTTTTATGCGATTTATCTCTCCGCTTTTCCGTCCATATAATATAGACGGCTAAAATACCGAGGGTTTTGAGCTAGAGAAAAATCCCGACAGCCAACATACAGACAGCAATAATCCGACAAGACAAAATACCGACAGCTTTTCTTTATCTTGGTTGTCGACATTTTGGTCTTGGGGGATAGCTGTCTGAATTTCATGTCGGTATTTTTCAATCATCCTGGTATGACACCCGCTTTTTTTAGAAGATAAACCCGGACCGGAAGGGCTCCTCTCCCAAATAACCTCCGCTAGCTTGCCCTTTTCAGATCTGCACCATGCTGATGCCGTCCGAACCTGCGCCCAACTCGGCGGCTCCCTATTTGCAATTCGTTCCGCCCTCGACAATGCCTATATCGGGAATTCGATTGGAGGTGGTCAAACTTTCCCAAAAGCCAAAAAAATAGCTTTTAGACATCAGCCCGTACATTGGTGTCGAACGGAACAGCAATGGGGATTGGATCTATCCGGATGGGGCGAATATTACGTATCTGAACTGGGGGAACACGGGTAAGGCCCTAATTTTTTTTGAGTTTCTCACTCTCTCACTCACACACACTCTCTCTCTCTCTCTCGCTCTCTCTATCTCTCCAGGTATAAGTTTCTCTCTGTCTCCGTCTCTGTCCCTGTCATTGTCTCTGTCTCTCTCCTCTCTCCTCTCTCTCTCACTCTCTCTCTCTGCTCTCTGTCCCTCTGTTTCTTTATCTGTTTCTTTCTCTCTTTCTTTCTTTCTCTCTGTTCTCCCTCTCTCTGCTCGCCCTCTCTCTCTCACTATTCCGTTACAGTACTCTCCAACGACACGACGAACATCTGCTCAATCATGAATGCGACGACTGTCAAATGGGATATGGTTGACTGTACGAGCCGGAGGGCATTCATATGTGATGTGCCGGCAGAAAAATGTGAGCAGAGAGAGAGCGAGAGAACCAGGGAGAAAGCGAGAGAGAGAGCGAGAGTAGAGAGAGAGAGAAAGAGAGAGAGAGACAGAGAGAGAGAGGCACGCCTACAGAAAGCGGAACACCGATTTCAACCTAACTTTTTAGTCTATACCTGCCCAGTTGGTTGGACCCTATTCTCCCCAACGGCCTCCTGCTATCAACTTAAGGTCTCATTAATGCACACATCAACAAAAACACCCTTTTTAGGGCTTCTCCCTGGCCTCAAACGACAAATGGCTAACGAGCAGCCAATTCTCGGCCGAACAAAGCTGCCAGGCCACCGGGGCCCACCTTGTGTCGATCCACTCCGACGCGGAGCTCCAATTCCTGCAGGGTACGGTAGTAGGGCTGATTTTTGGATCGAAATTTCCAGACCTAATCGCCTCGGACGTGACACAGTTGGGCCACGGTGCACCTAGTGGCGGGCTGTCGGTGTTGGCCGCCGTGAGTACGGGACTGTACGGCACGGGGGCGGTAGGGAATGGAAAGTGGACTGATGGGACTGTGGTCGATTATGCGCCGGGGGCGTTGAATGCAAAAAGTCATGTCTGGGGGGTAAGTTGAGGGAAAATAGATAGTTTCTCGTTCTCTCGCTGTCTCTCGCTCTCTCTCACTCATTAACTCTCCCTTGCTCTCTAATTTTTGCTCTCTCGGGCTCGCCATCCGATCTCTCTCGTTCTCTATCTCCCTCCCTCTCTCTCGCTTTCTATCTCGCTATTCCAGATCCAACGTGACGCTACGCAAGGCTCCGGCTGGACGATGACCGGCACTGACCAATGGCCGCGTTACGTCTGCAAGCAACGCGCTTCTATCGTGGCCCCAGCCATTAATTAAGACGTACCTTCACCCCCTAATAAATAAATTATGCATTTTCTATGCAAAATATTGGTACTTTTTCATTATCGGGGGGTGGGGTGGGGAAAGGGGAATCACGGAGCAAAAAACCAGCTTTTCCCTTGGCATTCAGTTTGACCAACAACGTTTTACTAAAATAGACAGCGTTTTTACAATATTTTTACTCTTACGAAGCGCGAAAATTATGTGTGCAATTACTAATTTTTGTGAAAAAAATACAAAAAATCTCGATTTTCGGCCAGAAGAGGATTTCCGGAAATGCCATTTTTTGCTGAATTTTTTTGATAGTTTATCGTTTACCGTTTACCGAATTTTACTGCAAATACTATTAAAATTCGTTGTGTTATTTTACTAGTGATTTCTGGACCAATACAAAAAAAATTAGTTTTCGGTCCTCCATGCAATCGTTTTTACCTTTTTTTAAGGCTAAAGTAAGCTAACTGGGCGCTGTTTTGTTGCCATGTTTTAGCGTTGCTATAGGGCGCGCTAAAACGCGTATAATTCGCGCGATAATTCGGTTTGACCCACGCGCGAAACCCGCATTCTCTGAACCCAAGCGCCCCGGACGGCCAATTTCCACCCCAAGGCCAGGCTGATTTTTAATTATTTATATTCATCGGGGCGATGCTCGTTTCCGGCCCTCAATTTCCATCCCCCTCCACCCGTTCACACCGTAAACGTCGCTCCCAGGCTCGTTTTTGCACCAATGGCGGCTATTTTTGCGCTTTTTACCGGCTTATTAATGCCGGAAACTGTGGAAATTTCCGGGCCGTGATCGCTGCGAGAGAGAGCCGATTGGAATGTTTTGAGATATTCGGGGGGAATTGTAAGGACTTTGGTACTCGAATTGATACTAAAATTATTTCAGAGAGAGAGAAGGCGAGAGAGCGAGCGAGGGACAGCGAGATAGAGAGAGATAGAGAGAGAGCGAGATGGAGAGAGAACGAGAGAGAGAGAGAGAAAGAGAGAGAGAGAGAGAGAGAGAGAGAGAGAGAGAGAGAGAGAGAGAGAGAGAGAGAGAGAGAGAGAGAGAGAGAGAGAGAGAGAGAGAGAGAGAGAGGGAGAGAGCAAGGGCAGAGAGCAAGCGAGGGGAGAGGGCAAGCGATCGAGACGCGATGTGAGCGAGAGTGAGCGAGACACAGAGCGGGAGAGCCAGGGAGAGAGGGAGAGATAGGGAGAGGGAGAAAGCCAGAGAGAACGAGCAAACACTTGAAAAAGAAAAATTGTAATTTAATGTAAATCGGTGTAGTTTTCCAATGTTGTGTTCCATTTTTGTAGCCCATAATTCGTATTCTGTAGTGTGTAGTTTAGTCACTAAACATTCTGAACCCGCTACCGTATGCGAAATTCCGATTGTGAACCCTCGATTCCCCATTCTTCCGGTACTTTCCGCCCATCCCAAAAAACGCGTCGGCGCTCAATTTCCTGTGGTCCACACCTCTTGTTTTCGCGTACCACCGTAGGCCCCTGAAAATCCCTGAAGCTTTTTGGGACGTCAGACCGTATTGACCGTCAGAAATGACCCACTTGTGCTGCAGGGGGGCGTAGAGCCCTGGAAATCCGCTTTTTGTGATGGGCAATTGTAAGCCGGTGACTTTTATTAGGGGGACCCTCGGCTTATGCTTCTAAATTCGGAGCCGGATGCCGCGTTTCGGAATACCCCGCCGCCCAACCACGGCGACGTCGATGGCGGATAATCGGCGTTTGCAACGGGGAGGCGATGACCGCCAGCTAAATCCCGACGACCCAGGGAATATAGCCGACGGTATTCCATTTTTGTGTAAAGGGGAGCGTCGCGTTGTCTTTCGCTTAGTGCTGGCACTGTCTCTTTAAAATTTGGGATAATTATGCAATTTTAATCTACCTTAAATCAGACTTTTCTTAAAAGGCTAATATGTAGGAAAAGAATTTCTATTCGTTTAAATTCGTTTCTAAAATAGTAAAAGAGCTTTAACATTAGCTATCGCTCTCTCTATCTCGCTCTCTCCCTCTCTCTATCTCTCTCTCCCTCTCTCTATCTCTCTCTCCCTCTCCAAAACTACCGTATTTCCCCTCACTCCACCTCGAGACCAACCAGCTCACCCACTCATTCAGACCCCGACTTGCCATTTCCACCGGAAATCCCAAAAAAAATCGGGCAAAATTCCGGGTCAGCCCCCCTCTTTCTATGGAAGGGCTTCGGATTTGGGCGCTCGAAATGGGGGTTTCATTCCGTTTCGGGGGCATTGTCTGTAAACAGGGATTAGTCAGGGAGGGGGGATCTCTCTGACTCTCTCTCACTCTCGCTCCTCTTTCTCCTTCTTTTTCTCTCTCTCTCTCTCCCTCTCACTCTCTCAGTGTATCTCAGTGCTCTATCGCTCTATCGTTCGATGCATCTCTTACTGGATGCAATAAATTCACCGGCGTCGCGTATCGCGCTACGTCAATCCATCCACCCTTGCCTGTCCCTTTAATCAGTCTGTTTGTCACCCCAAATTTGGTAGTCATTCTCGGGGACCCATTAATCCGATGGCCCTTTAGGATTCCGGGTAAATCCCTGGTTCTCTCTCTCCCTTCTCCCTCTCTCTCACTCTCCCCCTCTCTCTCTCCCTCTCTCTCTCTCCCTATAAAGTGTGGGTGTGCCTCGGTCCGTCTAATCCGTTTTGCTTTCGTCTCCCACCCTACCCGGGTCGCCCTTTCATTTCACGGGACCCAGGATCTGGCCCTCTACTCGAGTCGGGGCTTCCGGCTAGTAGGGCCAACCGGAAGGCAGTCTTGCAGAGATCCCTGATGCATTTTTACTGACCATTGATGCGTGAATTTTTGGGGTCGACCAGCTAGGCGACACTTCCGAGCCCAGGAGCCAGATTTCTGGAGCCAAATTCTGTCGATCGCGCATAAAGGTCAGAGCTCGAGCTTTTAAGGGAAAGCTGGCATGGGTTCTTGGGGATTCAGTTTTTTCAGGCACCATCCCTTTAAACAACTCTTGCTCCCAGGGGCTTACCCTTGCAGTACCAATTTGTAGAAGCTCCCGGTGGGGGAGACAGACTAGCAGGGATTCTTGCGGATTCTTGTACCAAAAACCCAGCAAACTAAGCTTGTTCTACGGCTTCCCCTCAAAATTGCAGCCTGGCAGCAAATTTCCCAAATTGCGGGGTGCAACGTGCCCCTATATGTGCGTGTTCCTCGTTTCCGTCATCCGGGTCGGAGAGAGAGAGAGAGAGAGAGGGCGAGAGAGAGAGAGAGAGAGCTGCAGAAGAAGCCGCTGAAGACGTGTATGTGGCCCAGAAAATGAAAAAGCAGAAGATAAACCGGGGAGAGGGGGAGGGCCCAAAAAAGGGCTGGGCCCCAGCCCTGGACAGAGGATCGACCCGGCTCCATGTCTCTCTCTCTCTCTCTCTCTCTCTCTTCGCTCTCTCGCCCCGCCCCCTTCTTCTCCTTGGGCTAATGGGAGACCCTGATCCGTGTGTGTGGGCCCTCGGTGGGCCCTCTCCCCCTCTGGGACCTAGGGCTCACGTCTTCCCCTCCCTCTCCCCCAGTTTTTTATGTTGTCCCTCTGTTCGGCCGGTTGAAAGCGGCCCTCTGGGGGCCCACAACCCGAGGCCCCACGGCCACCCTCTCCCGGTTTTTTACCGCCACCCCCAATTTTTTCTGGTGACCCGCTAACGGCGCGCCGGCGTATGCAAATTTGTGTTGATATCTGAATCTCAGAAGATGAATGTTGCTCTATTTATGGCCATATACCATAAGCTACAAAATTAAGCTCAAAACTGACAAATAAATTTTCATTTTTTTGTGAATTTATTAGCCTGAATTTTAATATGGTACTTTACAGTGTACTATCGAATGTAATATTACATGCTAAAAAAATAGCTCTCTCTCCCTCTCTCTCTCTATCATTAGATGTAGCTCTCTTTATCTCGAATTGCCCCCCCCCCCCACCCTTTTCTCCCCCCCTCCCGCCCCCCCCCTCTCCCCCCCCCCCCCCCCCCCCTCCCTCTCTCACGCTCTCTCGCTCTCTCCCCTTTTTCTTGCTCTCTCGCTCTCTCTCTCACCGCCACTCTGTCGCCCGTGCTCCCCGACCCTACTAACATATTTATATTTTGATAATCCACAGGCTAGTTCCAGACTTCCCAAACCCTTTAAAACGCCCCGTACCTTGATCTCATCCTCAGTCCCCCCTTTTTTCTGTTATGATCCCCCTCCGCAACTCCCATTCATTCCACCCATTTCAATTCCTTTTCTTTCCCAATTTTGCTGAATGGCCACGCGGTGCCCTTTGGGACTTTTAATTCAAATTTTAATCGCAATAATGAAGTGGGTGGAGGGGGGAAGTTCGTTTTTTGCGAGCCGTTTGGGTGTGATGAGTAGCCGGTCGGGGAGAGCCCCGGAAAATAGCTGACGAGTCTCCAATTAAAAGGGGAGAGAGAAAAAGAGGGAGAGAGAGAGAGAGAGAGGGAGAGAGAGACAGATAGCAAGAAAAAAGTGGGGGAGCGAAGTGATGGCCCGGGGCTGCATCCCAGATGAGCCCCGGGAATGGGTGACGAGGGCCGGCGAACCCAGCCCTCTTCCTCTAGCCATTTTGCCCCATCTATTTTTTGTCGATCTGGAATGTTCCTAGTTTAGAAGCGTTCGTTTTTGGTTGTGAAACGGAATTTCCGCTTGAAGGAAACTTCCTGGTCCCTTTAGAAGCCGAAAGAGCTTCCAAGAATTTTTCCGGAATGGTGTCGCTGTGCCGTTAAAAGCGAAAGAGAGAGCGAGAGAGAAAGAGGGAAAGAGAGAGAACACTGGATAGCTAGAGAAAAGAGCGAGGAGGTGAGAGCCAGAAGGCTACATTGGGCCCTCCCTCCGTCCTTCTCTCTCTATCTCTCTCTCTCTGCCTATCTCTCTCTCTCTCTCTCTCTCTGTATTGCATTACGACTTCAAATTCAGAAGAGCATTTTCTAAATTAATTTTTGAATTTTTGACTAAATTTTCAAGCTTGTTTCCGTGCGTTACGCTACGTGTCATCACAAATGTTGCGTAGTGATGGCCTCTAGACAATGTTGGTCTCCTGCTTTCACCCGCCTGAATTCAGCAAAAAATGACCGAACTGCACCTGCTAACCCCATCGATTTCCACCTGCCCCCCTCAATCCCAAATTCAGCCACCGTCATTTGGTGTGCTACGTTTCCAGAAGACGCGCGTCACCCGGCGCTTATCCCCCAGATTTTCCATTTCACACACTTCACGTCTTTCTTTGTCATCCCTGTAATGTTATTTCATGCCCCCGGCCGTGGATCGTCTCTTCCCGGATTGCCCGGTTGTTGTAGTAGATCATCCGTGCCGAGCCGTTCAGTGCAAAATATAAAACGGGTCCCTACGCATTAAGGAAAGGATGTGGGGATTATAAATAGTGCTTAGAAATTTCAATTTTTCTTCCGTAACGCGGGGGGATGAAAGTAAAGGGTCTGGGAAGTGTTAAAGGCTACTTGAAAGCTTGATTTCTCTTGATGTCGCTCTCTCTCACTCTCTCTCTCTCTTTGTCTCTCTCTGTCTCTCTCTCCCTATCTGTCTCTCTCTCGCCCTCTCTCTCTGCTTTCCCTCCTCTCGCCTCTAAGTTTAGGAGCCCTTTTTTATGATTTGCATAGAAATCATGGTTCAGCACCGGAAAAATTCAGACTAGCTCGAGCGGGCTGTCACGGTCCCTTTAATTGCCCTAATTGGCGCCGGGTGTTAGGATTAAATGAACGTGGAGCTCCTACGAACGGGTGCTCGGTGTACCCGCGAAGCACTGGTCCGCGCTGTCTGCTCCGGGATGCAAATTTCGACCTGGCAAGGTGCCAATTATGGCCGCTGCGGGCATGTGGTCAGCAGAAAGGCTCATTCGTGGGGCATCAGGGTAGATATGAGGACAGGTTGGTAGGGCAAAGATCAGGGTTTGAAGCGCAATGTGTTGATCTCTAGCTCTCTCTCTCTCTCTCTCCCTCTCTCTCTCTCTCTCTCTCTATCTCGCCAATTCCATTTTTTTACAATTGTTTTCAGCCGGACTGGCGTCGCCGACGCCCCTCTCCCCGTTGCCGAGGGCCAAACTTCGGAAGGCCCATGCTGTCGTGAGTTTTTTACGGTTGTACCGTATTTAAAGGGGTCGGCAAGGCTTGTGATTCCCGGAATCCATAGCCCTAGATCTGCAAATGGCTAAATCTGAAACTGTATAAGTCAATCGATAGGAAAATAGAACATGGTCTCTCACCCCCTATTCGCCCTTCTCGCTCTCCCTCTCTCTCCCTCTCTTTCTCTCTCTCTCTCTTGGCCGGTGTGGCCGGGTAAGCTAGGTCCCAAACGGGGGAGGGGGGGGGGTTGATCTATACCGTCCCTTTAAAGGGCCAGTGAATGCAGAAAATCCATGAATTTTATCAAGGTGATACAACAGAACCTGTATATTGTTGCCTTAGGGGTCCCTTTATAATGGCCAGACCGAGGGAAATGTTAAAATCCTCGTTTTTTAGGTTGACGAAAGCGACGGGCTTCTCGATGGCATCCGGCAGTCACATTCGTTCGACGAGACGCGGGCCCCGATGCTTGGGACGGGTAAGACACTTTCTCGGTTCTGTGGCAATACCGGGGAGAGTCAGTCTAACGGTGGGGGAATAGCTCTAGAAATTGTGATTAAAACTCCAGAAAACTTCGATTTTTGACAAACTCTCGAATTTTTAAACATTTTTCTAAAGGTGATAAATGGTTCTTCGTCTTGAACATAGTTTTAAAAATGGCTTGAATCGCGTAATTTTGGACTTCCTGGTGCCTTTAAAACCCGAAGCCTGACCCTTGAAAGTTGCCTGATCTACTCGCCAAGGGATCTGATCCCGGTGGGCTTCCGGGGCTTCAAAACACCCCAATTATTTTGGGGCCCAGCGAATCCCCGTTGGCCCTGAGAAACCCCTCAACACCCTTGGACTCCTTGAATTTGTTGGGTTCCAGACGGTCGCCGTCCGGCCTCATTCGACTGCACCAGTCGGGCTCCGCAAGCTGAGGCTCCGGTCCGAGCACCGTCATTCGATCTGGGGCGAGGGCTGGACTTGCCGACTAGGCTGGGATTGACGCTGCCGAACATGTTGCAGGTAGGCGAGAGAGCGAGAGAGAGGGGAAACCAAGCCCCCAAAAGAGAGAGAAGAGAGGGGAGGGAGGGGGGAGGAAGGAAAGAGAAGCCGAAAAAGAGGAAAAGGAGGGGGAGAAGAGCCAGTTTGAGAACGAGCTTCACCTTTTCCAATTTTTACCACTTTCAGATGCACCCAAACTCCCTATCCCCCTTGCCACCGTTGAGCGGAATGTCCGGTGGCCTCTCACCACTCCATCCGGGTCTCTCCTCCTCCCTCACTTCCGCTTTTTCCGCCGTCGACGTGCCCAGGCTGATGGTGCACTCCCCGATTGAAAATAGGTATGGTAGAAGTTTCAATAATTCCTTAAAAAGCTCTGCTGGATTTCCTTGGAAGCACTGAACTGCTCGAATTTACCGTTGGAACACCAGAGGTCAAGCTAGCAGATTTGCGGAATCGTAACAGATCAAACATTAAACCTGTCAGAACTGCTTGAACTTGCTGTGACCAGCAAAAAATATTCTGGGATCGGCGAATTCAGAAAAGGCGAGATGTTTTTCAAGAACTTTTGAACTGCTCGAACTTGTTTTTATTAATCGCGACAAGCTAGCAGGGGGAGGGCTTTGCGGAACTCGCGTTGGTTTCATAGCAAGCCAACTGCTCGAACTTGTTGCCCCCAAAAATCGCGACAAGCTAGCAGAGAGCTTTGCGGCATTCACGAAAGTTTGATGGCGTACCGAACTGCTCGACCTTGGGGGCCTAAATATTAATCAAAGCATGCTAGCAGAGATCATTGAGGAACAAATATTGAGAACAGATCTTGACAAACCCCTTCCTATTCCGCGCTCCATCTACCGTACCCGTCTTTCAGATCCCCGATCCCGGGCCTATCCCCCAGCCATCATCCATCGGCGGATATTCGTCTCCTGACAGTCCCCTCTCCCGATCCATCTGCTCGTCTACTCGGTGCCCTTACCGTCGAGCACTTCAGAAGATCTCCAGATTCCTCGAGGTCGCCAGTTGGTGCGTTTTAAAGGGAACGTGACAAGTTCTGAGTGAAGCTGGAATACGGTAATTTTCCAAGTTTTAGGCGACGCAGCAGCCGAAGTGTTGGCCTCGATGAACAACGCGATGCTCGGGCTGAATGGCCAGTCGTTCGGGCTTGGCATGGGATGGGGCACGGCGGGACCCCAGAAAATCGGATTATCTCACTTATCGCAACAGGTGAGGGTTACTGTACTGTTGCGTAGCAGATTGTACCATGCCGTAAATGGCGGACATCTTGCGTAATGTATCGTTTTTATAGGGTATGCATCCGTACAATAATGTAGCGTGCGGTACTCTACAATACCCCACTGTAACCTTACGCAGCCAATCGTACACTAACGTAGCGTTGAGTACATAAGTGTAGCGAGCCGTACTCTACCGTATCATCTCGTGCAGTGCCGTAAATCGCAACAATAGCATAGCGAAACAAATCGTATCGATACATAGCGTAACCTATCGAAACGTAGCGTATCGGAACGTATCGGAACGTAGCGCATTGTAGCGTATTTTTTCAGGAAAGTGGCGATTCGCTTGGCGACGACGGCAGCATGGGAATTGATCTCGAAGGCTTGGCCCCGCATATCGCACAGGTACCGTAGATAATGAAAAAATGATTTTTCGGGATGGTAAGGTAATTTTAAAGGAACTTGGAAGACCGATATTTGCGCTTCACGACTAAAACACATACCGCTGAAAATATCTAAAGCCCAACAACCAAAATAAACAAAAGCTGTCGGCATTTCGATCGTCGGGATTCTGGTCTGTCGGTATTTTGGCTGTCGGTGTTCTGGCTGTCGGTATTATTACTTGTGGTTGTCGAGATTCGGGTCTGTCGGGCTTCTGCTCCATCGGTTCTGGTCTGTCCGTATTTTCGCTGTCCGCATGGCTTTCGGGCTTATGGCTGGAATTCAAAAATCGGGTCACCCCCCTTTCCCCTCCACCATTCGGCTCAGAACCGACTCACGAATCGATACGGGTCGTGTCGACCTGTTTGTCCTTGTTCCCGTCACTTCCTCCCTCTTCCCCTCCCACCCGATCCAAACCTGCTACGCAGAACTCCTACCCACACGACCCACTTCCACCCCCAATCATTCCCTATTTCCTGCCCTCCAAGAATTTTATAAAAATGCTGCCGGTTAAATACGAGTATCCGGACGTGGATTGTGACTGGGGCCTGAATGAGGTATTTGTTAAAAAAATTGAAAAATATTTTAAGCGTTTTTGCGTTCCAAAAAATGGTTAAAATACTGTAACCAAAACCACCTCCAATTTTTTTTAGATGGCCGCCCAGGCGCAACTGGCCTCGCCCGAGTTGATGGCCCAAATGCCACCCAAGTCGATTATACAAGGTATTTTTAAAATTTGAACTATAAACGATATACAAACTACAAACCAAGCCGCAACCTCAATAATGTTTTTAAGAAGAAGTCCGTAATGGCGGCGGCCGCTTTCAGCTGGTCCGGAAACGCGGAAGGAGCGAGGTATCGGAGAGTACATTACATAAAAAAATGATTTAAAGGTGTGGAACCTGTTCGGACAGGTGCTGGACACGCTGACCGGGGTGCGGTTGCCGTACGTCGCCTGCTACGCGTGCAAGGTGAGGCTCAAGCTGGGGGAGATTTTAAAGGGACCGGCAAGGCATGCCCATGGATTCGTTATGGATTTTCCGTCCCGCAAAACGGAATGCTCACGTGCAAAACTTTCTTATCCTTCTTTCTCTCTGAACTGCTTGGACTTGAGATTGACCAGGTCAACTTTTCGCAAAAATCGCATCTCGCATCGCATCAAATCTATAATCGCAAAAAAAATAACGAAGAGATAGATATTCTTTTTTCGTCGTTCAGAATGAATTAACCAATGCGCTTTTTACCGTACTCGCCGATAGCGCTCTACCTTCAGGTGCTGTACACGGACACGGGCGGCGGAACCGGAAATATGACGCGCCATCGATGCCCGATCGGGACGTCGTATCGGAATAGTATGCCGAGGTAGGAGATTTCTCAATCCTAAAAGCCGCCCTTTTACAGTACCTCCTCGGAGACGGCGGAAGGCGCGGCGACGTCCTCGTTCGACTCGATGTCGTCGGCGCAGATGCCGAGGAAGAGGAGTTGTACGCCGGATCGGAAGCCACAGGCGAATAATGTAAATTCTCTCGCTCTATCTCTCTTCTCTCTCTCCGCCTTTCCCCTCTGAACTCCTCGAACTCGGGGCCTAAGCGAAAATTTCCCAAACATATCGTCAGTTTCAGAACGAAGGTGCCTCCTCCCCACTCCCGTCCTCCAATCGTCAACCCTCCCTCCATAGTGGCCATCCATCGCCCGGTGCAGTAGGCGACGTCGAGAAGGAGCTGCTCGCAGAGACCGCTGCCCGCGCAGCGGCTATTGATCTGCGCCCCACCCAGCACTTCACTGTACGTTTTGAGCTGTCACGGTCTCTAAGAGATCAGGGAAGGCCCCATCAATTAGCGTAAAAAGTTTTCGCGACTTTAAACCTTTGCAGAGCGCTGGTTTCCGCCAAATGTGTGGTCGTCTACTGCTGCTTGGGCGTCGTTACGGGCAGTGCTCACCTTCGGATATTTTGCCGGATGAGGCGATGATCCAGAATTCTCGGGACAACCTGCTCCGCTTCTCGCTTGAGGAGATTAGGAGTGAACTGCGTGGCGTCGGGGTCGAAGTGACGTTGTCGGTGGAGAAGCTTGAATATAAGTGGGTTTTTTATTTTGATAATAGTAGCATAGTGAGCGTGAGAGTAAGAGAGAGTGAGAAAATTAAAGAGAGAGCGCAAGAGAGAGAGAGAGAGACAGATAGAGAGAGCGAAAAAGAGAGAGAAAGATAGAGAGAGAGAGACAGATAGATTGAGAGAGAAGCGGGAGAGAGACAGATTTAGTGAGAGAGAGCTAGATGAGCTGTAAAATGCATTAATGAAACATCATACTTCCATTTTCACTCAATTTTAGAGGCATCTGGAACGTCGTGTGGGCGTCTCGTCTAACCCGAAACTGGAACCTCAAGCACCTCATCATAGGGTTGGTCCAGCTTATGGATTTTTGCTACCACATTCCCTCAAAATTATTAAATAGAATGTGTTTTGATGAACGATCTAACTTTTCCAGTGTCTACCCATCTTCCGTTACGGAATGTGATGCTATTCGGCTCGCCCTGAAACACCTGAACCTGACCCTCGACCCGGAGCACACCAGAACCCTTGGCCTACCGCAGACGTTCGAAAACTTTGAGAACATCCCCGATATTGGCGCCGTGCTCGAGCAGGTAATTTTGCTTAGGAATCACTGCTGGCTTGTCCTGTCCTTAAAAAACGCTGCTAGTCCGGGAATCCTCTAAGAATCTCGTCCGGTCTTCCAAGTCCCTAATGGTCTCTGCTAGCTCCAAAAATTGATCTTTGTCTTCCGTAGTATGCAAAATTGAAGTAGATTCTGGAAAATAGGATTTGAAATCCCGAAAAATACGAGCGGATGTGCGCATTTCCGGACTCACGCCCCCACCCGCTTCGGGACCGGATCCGGAAATGCGTCTCGAGGCGTGGAATGTACTCGAAATGGTCGTGGCCACGAGGGGATTAGGGAAATGGTCGGGGATTAAGTCAGGGAATGGCAATGATCATGTGCATTAGAGGGGGGTGCTACTCTCTTTGTTTAAATTTGCATAGAAAATGAGGGGTGCTACTCTCTCTCTCTGTCTCTGCCTCACTCTCTCACTCTCCCTCCCTCCCTCTCTCTACCCCCGATTTCCAGGTGGTTTCCTCAACCCTCTCCCCCGACCATCGTGCCCTCCTTGACCGTCTCGCCGACCTCCGCCGCCGTGTCGTCCAAGTCGGCGCCCAGATGCCCCATAAATTCCCCCAAAAGATCG
The DNA here is from genome assembly GCA_958295435.1 of Mesorhabditis spiculigera. Classification (NCBI taxonomy): domain Eukaryota; kingdom Metazoa; phylum Nematoda; class Chromadorea; order Rhabditida; family Rhabditidae; genus Mesorhabditis; species Mesorhabditis spiculigera. The sequence continues at coordinate 1,206,778 of CATQJA010002657.1, forward strand.
CGCTGACCGGCGTGCGCGGATGGTAGGGATGAGCGGTGATCCCTTAGATCAAGTCTTTAGGTACGAGGAGTGTCACACATGGCGGCTACACCACGAGGCACTACAGGTGCTCCTCTCCAAGCACTCCGGGCTTCAGGCCGAGGTGGCCGGGTTGCCATGGTCTTCCGTTGGTGATGTCGACGCGTTCCTCGAGCCCTTCCACGAGTCGTTGACGGCGCTGGCGAACGAGATGCAGCCGACGCTGAATTTGGTAAGCGCGCATCAAGTTCGAGCTGTTCAGTGGTACTGCGGCTTTCAAGTAAAAAGCTCAAAAAAATAAGCAGTGAACTTGCCGCCTAAAGTTCGAGCAGTTCGGTCAGCAAAGTTTTGTGGGTTACCTTAATCACCATCGAATTCGAGCAGTTCGAGCCGTTCGGTTATCGAATTTGGCTTGGGCGCGTTGCCGTAAATAAAATTGACGCCGTAGAAGCTAACAAAAAGCAAGCGAGAGAGAGAGAGAGCGAGAGAGAGAGAGTGAGAAAGAGCGTGAGAGAGAGAGAGAGATAAATGGGCTCCGTTTAACCTAATTTCAAGGTGATCCCCGAGTGGTCGGCGCTGGTGCACGAGTGTCGCGTCGAAGAAGATGACGACCGTCTTGCTCCCGGCCTTCGAGCAATGAAGCAGCAGGCTTCACAGCGTCTCGAAGAAGCCGCCTCCTCCCTCCAGCCGGTCCACCGGATGGCTGCTATTCTGAATCCAAGGCTCGCCAGAAGCTTGGCGATTCTGTTCACTGATCAGCAACGGTGGGTCGGAATTTTAAGGTTTTCGCGGGGCGGGCAAGGCATAGATATGAATTTTATTGTGTATCGAACAAAAATTTCAATTTATTTACCTCATTTTTCAGCTCCGAGACTTGCCGACAAATCCGTGACCTGTGCGGGATCGCCCCGCGAAGCGGCGATCGCCCATCTAGTGGATCGTCGATAGGTGCGTAGCGTACTAGAAGTTCTAAACTTGCCAATCCCTTTAGACGCCGACGAGCCATCACGAAAACGTCGTCTTTTCCTGTCCCAGCTCGAAAGCGGCGGCTCAACGGATGATGAGCTGGAATGTTATAGTCGGAGTCAATTCCCGACCCAGCAGACCAGGTACGAATAATAATTACAAAAAGTTACTACAAAAACGTTTTAAGGGAAGTGTTGACCTTTTGGAGCACCGCTGGATCGTCCCAATTTCCGGCGCTTGCCGGGCTGGCGAGACGGCTATATTCAAGTGAGTTTCAGATAAAAATTCTCAACAAAACTTTTCCAGAAGAATCACTGCTAACTTGCCTTGCCATATTTGACTATTGACACTTTATTTTTACATAACTTTACAGAGTTTCCGAAAAAAGACAAAAACTTCTGAAAGTTTTCTTAAAATTTCAAAACTTCTTAAAAGATTTTTTATAGCTTGGTGTTATCAAAAACCACGAAAATACGATAAAAATACATTACAAATTATTGACAGGAAAATTCATAAATTTTTAGTGCCGGCCGTCCCGCTGCGATCCTACATTCCACCCTCGGCCTGCATCAGCGCCCCAGAACTGGCCACAACCCTCATCCTCCGGAGGGCTTTTGAGAATGAGACTGACGACTGACCTATCACTGTCCCTTTAAAAACTTTCAAAGCAAATACACATTACAAGTCAATAGCCTAGTCCCTTTAAAGGGACCGGCAATGCAACTTAAGTTTTGTCCATAAAACCCCGATTTTTCGGTATTCAGATTTCTATTTCCACAGATTTCTAGCTGATTTCTTGCTGTCTGCAATTCGCACTATTCCGTAGTTGTGCTTTTTCTTTCCCTGTATGCCCATAGAGGGTAAGGAGGATGAGTTGAACGAGTTGAACTAGTTCTTGCTCCCCTTCTACCCCCCCCCCCTAAACACCCCCAGCCATATCAGCCGGTTTTTGTCCTGGGTGTCGCGGCAATGTGTCGTTACGTCGTCGTTGTGATTGTGTGCATATCTTCTTTTTCTGGTTTTTTATACAGTTTCTTTTTTTTACCTAAGTCATCGCCCTATATAATTAAGAAACCCCCGAAATATATAAATATATTTTGCTACGGGTTTCCCCTTCTTCTCTACTCCTCCTCCTCAACTCGACTCGATCTCCATATCCCCAAATTTCTATGATTTTGATCTCAAAATGTATTACGAAACGTGGAAGTTGGTTGTGGAATAAAGTTTTGCCGTTTGTGGCAACGAATCGCTGCTAGTCTGCCTTTTTCGGGGTTTTGAACGGCTAAAAATTCATTCGCGTAAATAGAATATTTTCAAAGCCACATTTGAATCTTAAATTATTTTTTCGAAACTTTTTTACGTCCAAAAAATTCGCCTTTTAATTTCTTGCGTTTTTAGAAAACAAAACCACCTATTAATGCTACAAAAATGCATGAAACCCTGAAATACTAATAGCATAAAACTATTAATTGGAAATTCCGCTCAAAAAGCTCCGAATTTTGTGAGTTTAAAACCACCAGCAAGTCCCGAAAAATCCCAAGAATTCCCACAAGAAAATACGCAAATTAGCAGGCAGGTGCCGGGTGCGCCTTGTACGCACCGGCCGGAAAATCCCGTTGCCGCGAAATTGCGGGGGACTGCGCGCCGGCGCGGGGGCGCTTGATAGCCGGCCGGGGGCAGAACTTGCACTTTTTTGGGCGGGGAATCGGAAGGTGGATTGCGGGATGGGCGGAATTAGCTTAATTTTAAAGGGGTTGCAAAGGCAAAAAGTTGATGATGTCGAAATCCTTACTGCCGAATTTTCATAATTCGAAATAATACCGAAAGTTCATAACGTTGAATTCATGATGCCGAAGTTTCGTAATGCCGAAAATTCGTAATGTTGAAATTTCGTAATGGAAAACTCTGATAATGTCGAAATTCATAGCGGAATTTCAAAATGCCGAAAAGGGACGAAATTTCAAAATGCTCAAATTTACCAATGTTGACATATTAAAGGAGGCATTTTTCCAGAAAAAATCATAAAATTTCGAATTTGCGAAATTTCGACATTATAAAATTTCGACGTTATGAATTTCGGCATGAAAGTAACCTGGAAGTTAAGCAAATTGTCCGATTCTATGCCGCTGGAGCCCGCAACGAACGTTCTAGATTTTGACAGCTTGCCAGGAACATTCCCAGCCCCCAGATATTTTCCGGGCCATGCCGGGGATCGGCAGGAAACAGGCCGGTGGCGCTCCGGATCGGACCGTTTTCACGCCCCCAAAATCATAGGCTTTCCTCTTTCCTCTGTCCTCTTTTTGGGATTGGCTGATCCGGGCTGCATGCCCCGAGGGCACATTTCCAATCTCCCGCTCATGCTCAAAACGGGTTGACCCTCATCCGCCCGCCCGAAAGAGGAGAAAGAGCAAAGCATTGGCGTGCTGCTGCGGCTTTTAAGCCTACTGTTTACCGGGGGGGAGCCTCGTGGAAAGTCGCGCCTATTCGTCTTCCTCCTCCTCCCCCATTTTTCCGCAACCATCCAGTTTTCGATCAGCATCTTTGTGAATTTGTTTTCCCCTCGCCGGCTTCTCGTTTGGCTTTTCGCGAAAGCTCGTTAGTCGGGTTTGCCTTTCCTCGGCTCCGAGTTTGAGGTTGGTTTCGGACTTTCTCGAGCTGTTCTGTAATTTTTACGTGGATATCTGCGCTATTTCGCTTTAGAAAAGCTACACTTCAAGGGACCGGAAGTCGGCCGCAAGTACGCGCTCAAACGTGCGCAAACGACGCGCTGTTTAAGCTCCAGAGTCCCGAATTGCTCGAGGTTGACGCTCGCCTTGTCAGTATGGCATCAAGTTCGAGCAGTACAGGGCTGCTGTGCTGAAAAGCCGCGTCGTTTGAGCACGTTTGCGGGCGTACTTCGAGCGCGTACTTTGAGCGCGTACTTTGAGCGCGTACTTTGAGCGAAGTGCCAGTCCGGTGAGGTCCAGGTTAAAACTTTACAAGCCCATGTTTTTCGGGGCTTTCATAATTCCGAATACTCCCATTATTGTGCGGCCCAATCTCGATCTCATCCCCCAGATTCCGCAGTGCGCCTTTTAACGCGTGCGGTTGCATCGGGTATCGTTGAGGAGCGCTCGAGACACAACGCATCCACAAGGAGTTTAGGCTCCTTTTAAACAACACCTATTTTCTTAGTAACGTCCTACTGATTTAGAATCGTCCTTAGAAAATCTCGAACCAGTTTTCAAGTATCGAATCGGACTCCTACTTGCTGAGTTATGCTCTTAAAAGCACCCATAAGGAAGCCCCCCCCAAAACCCCGATTGCTACACACATCAGCAACAAGCCCTCGGCCGAACTTGTTGCTCTCCTGGTCTCGGGCGCGATATATCTGCAAATTCTCGATGCCCATACAAAAGGGCACTTCTTCACCTTGACAACGCCGAAAAGCCCCTTCCCCCCACCAATCGAACTTTCATAGGCTACCCCCGAATTCGTGCCCATTCAATGGCAAGTTCGTGCTCCCCGCCTTTAGGCGGTGCGAAAGGAAGCGTATTGCCTTGGGGGAGCGCGCGCTAGGCACTACCGCTGCGGAGGCCGAATCCGGGAGCATGAGGACGAGGAACTTGCCGTGCCCTGCCGGGTATTGGACGGACCGATGACGAAAAACAGACAGAGCATCAGAATTTCGGCAGACAGACAGACATACGGGCATTCTTTTGTTGAGCCTGAGCTGCCCCTCGTGCTCCTTCCGCCACTCTGCCACTAAAACCCTATCATTAGCGCTGGGGCAATGGGCTGCCGATGCCTAAACTGCCGCTCCCCCGGCTACCGTAACCGTTGTGTGTTTCAATCACAACGCAGCTTCTCATTATCGCTTTTTTCGCGAGATTTATGGGAGTTCAAACTCCGGCTATATAGTCCGGTTTAGAACTACAGTTTCCGTTGGTTATTGATGCCAAGCTGTGGGCGATCTTTCTCACTCTCTCTCTCTCTCTCTCTCTCTCTCTCTCGCTGTCTCTCTCAGGGATTACTGCGGCTCTACCCGTCATTAGTCCTTCTTCGGAATTAAGCACGCTTCCGAAAACCAAGACAACTTTCTCTCTATTGCTCTATCGGCCTCTATCTTTCTCTGGCTCTCCCTCAGTCTCTCTCTCTCTCTCTCTCTCTCTCTCTCTCTCTCTGCCGTTACTCTCGTACTCTCACCCGGATTTCTCTGTGTAGACTCAGCGCTCCTTTAAATTATACAAACTCCAGAAAATCTAGATTTTTGGCTTTTCTCTCGCTCCCTATCCATCCTTCTATCTCTCTTTCTCTCTAGCTCGATAACGATTTCTCTATCTTGGCTCTCGCTCCCCATAGATCTATTGCTCGCGCTCTCTCGCTCACCAGGATTTCCCAAGATCAACTAGCCTCCACCACTCCTTGAGCCACAACCCCAGAGCACCTTTCTACTCCTCACTACATCAGAACTTACACAACGCGTCTCTCTACCGTACCCACCACCCATCCTTGTACTTCTTGCTCGAAAACCCGTCGCGTCGCGTAGCGCACCCGAGGCCATTTCCTCCCTTTTCCCCTCACCCGATCTTCCTGCCAGCCCCACCTTTCACTCACCATCGCCGGGCACTGTTTAGCCTCCCCCCCATCCCATTCACTTCAGAATGTCCACGATTGATTACGGTTTTTAGAATCTTAATTGAATCCGAAATTTATTTTTGGGAAGATTGCAAAAGATAGCGAGACCACTTAACAGAAAACCATTAAACATAGAAACTTAAAAATAACTTTTAGAACTGAAACTACCATTAAAAATACTGGGAAAAACCCCAGTTATTTTTCTTTCAAAATAATGCAACTTAATTATGTCGAAATATGTTATTAGAATTTTCATAAACTCCGGAGAAACTCCAGAATAGCCCGCGAAAAATCCAGGATTTAAATTTTTCAGATGCGATATTATGACATCTCAAAATCCTCAAATGTCGATGTTATGAATTTCGATCTGAGCAGTTTCGGCATCATGATATCAAATCATTAGAGTATTCTATGGTTCCTAAAAGCTGCCCCGAATCCTTGCCAGTTTAACTTTTTGCTATTGCAACACCCGCAAAATGCCCAAAATCCAACCCTCCTCCTAAAGCCCGCCGAACGGCAGGCCAAATAGATCGAGCCCACCGATTACCGGAGGTGAAAAATTGAAATCCGATCCGACCCGACGCTTCCTCATCACGTAGCGCCCACCGTTGCTTCTGTCTATGAAATTTTTCAGCTTCTATCTTTCGCCTTTTCCTTCCCAAAGCATTTAGAAGCGAAAACAAACACAAAACCCCTATCCCGTTATAGCCAGAATACCATCCCCCTTCCGCCACAGTCCGTGACGCGTCCGCCCGTCCGGTGATACGGATGGATCTGTCGAAACGGAACGTTGTCACGCCGCAACAACGAAAGAATGGACTCTACCACATTTACGAGTGGAAGGACAAGAAGGTCGTCGAAGTCAGCAGGTGCGTCATTTTGGAGACGTTCCATTTCTGTTCCGCTTTCTTCCTCCTCTGTTTACTCTCGCTAAAAATCTATGCTTTTTGTCAAATCTAAAAATATCAATACTGTGAGCAAATCGCAACTTTCTTCCTCGTTTTGCTCCTAATCCGTTTCCCAAATGCCGCCCTGTCATGCAGCTTTCCCAGAACCCGCGGCCAGTTTCGATTTCAAAAGAGTAGCACCCCGCATAGAGCGGCGCTATTTCGGAATAGGGGACCCACTTTTATAATACCAAAACTGGGGTTTGTGCGCTGTTTTCCTGGAGAGTTTTGTGCGCTGGTTCCGAAAAAACACCTCACTAACTTTAAAACCTAACATTTTCACAAAAAAAATTGATTTTAGTTTAATGGGCTGCCAGGGAACCTAGCGGCGCAGGCCCGACTTTTGGCTACAATACACTCCTAGCTCCGTTTTTTAGGCTTAAAGCGGCTCTGGCAGCACACCGATTACGGCATTTTGGGGACCGGGCAGAGACGCAGAGTTCTGTCTGCGTCTCTCCTCTGGGCGCGCTCTTTTTCTCTCCCTGCCGCGACGCACCCGACCGCGACGCTTCCACGAGTCGTGGAAAAAGGGGCTTGCTGCCAGACGCCCTTTAAACGTATGCACAAATAATGCTAAATGCTAGTAAGCCCGATCTTAGATTCATTGAGACCAAGCCTAGGCGACCCAGATCTACGTTAACGTGAGTAGAGCCCACCTGTAAACTAGGCCGGCTCTTCGCCCCCGTAACGTAAAGTAAGGTCGCGATAAGCTGTTATTAAAACACGAAAGCGTGTGTGTTCCACTACATAGAATATACTTAGCGCATGTGTGTTCCAGTCAAGTCAAGCTCAAGCCAAAAATATAGTAATCCAAGTGGGTTTCCTAGCAAGTTCGCTGGCCACGCCAAGACCTCCCGTCTCATGTCCTAAAGACATCCTATAAAGATAAAATATTTTTGTACAAATGTACGTTTTTGCGGGCTGGGACACCGTATTTCGGAACAAGCGCGCAAAATTACACCAGAAGAAGTGGTTTTTTTAGAGTAATCAAAGTGGGTCCCCTATTCCGAAATAGCGCCCATAGAGCTTTACCACGAGGCGCCCTTTGATTCCAATCCATCCAGACAGCCCCCGGGCTGGCCAGCACAATGGCTTGCCATGAGGAAGCCCGCCATGGAACTGATAGTCGATGCCCCCGATGTCTGGCACCTTGCATTTAGCCGCAAGCCATCGAAAGACGCCCCTGTCCAATAGGAAAATTCTTTATGCGAGCGGCCGGTAGCGCAACGCTGTCCGTACGCCCTTCGGCATAAATTCTCGATAACGCCCCGGAAAACTTGCACAGACGCCTGCATCAACTTGGACGTAAAAGTCGTTTTCAGATTCAACCCACTGGATATCTTCCTAGTCTGTCTCGTCCCCTCGTTGACCGGATGCATCTCAGCAATCGTCATCGCGCTCCTCTTCCATCATGAACAGATCTCGAACTACAATTGGCAATGCGGGGTGAGTGCAACGTTTACATCCGCCAACAACTTGACGGCTGTATCTGACAAACTGTCCTCAGCCACATATCAGCGAAAAATGTATCCGTGCTGACCGGTATTCGCCCTTGGATGCCCGCTTAACCCCCATGCTCGAAGCCTCCCTCCCTGTCAGACAGTCGTAGGGAAATTAACAATTTATTATAAACATGGGATCGGATAGACATTTGACAAACTATGAAAAATAAAGCACAAGTGTGCCGAGATTTTACAACGAGGTCTAGCGAATAAGGTGGTTAAAACGGACATCGGCTAACAACAAAGTGAAAAGTGTGAAAACATAACAAATGGGAACCGGGTGAAGTGGGGGTAATAGTATAGGGGACAAAAAACCCACAAGCCTATTAGTGTCGTGTTCAGGTCAGTGCTGGTGCATGTCGTGGAAGAATTGGCCGCCATGAAGAGACAGTGTGCCGTTGCAATACGGAGTCATGTTCGACACCGGGGTGTGCGGAGGCACCATCTGTGGGGCGTCGGCGTGCTTCGGGTGCGGATATGGCGAGACCGGTGGGGCCGAGAATGCCTCGTAGACGGATGGGCTAAAAAGCGGAAATTTATAACAATTAGCTCGCAAGAATATGGAAACTTTGTTCCGTTTACCAAACCACAATAATTATACCTGAGCTTGTAATCGAAAGATGGTGAATTGAAGCCCGGTGAAGGAGGAACCATGTGGAACGTCAGCGGGCTCGGAGAGTTGCGATGCGTGTAGATGCATCGTTGGACCGACAATGGCGAATGAGCGTTGAAGCGAGGTAGAGCTAAAAGCAAATCACCTTGAAAATTATCTACTACTGACCATGCGCATTGCGATACGGCTTGAATGTGCCATTCAGTATCGCAAGCTCAATCAGCTGTTTCCGCTTCAGCTCATCCGTTCCATCGGGTAGTGGGTTGAGCAGCTTGCGCACGTTGCGAACCGCGTTGTCGAGCTTCATACGCGCTCTCTTCTCGGTGTCTTCGCATTGAATGAGCACGTGTAGTTCCTCATCAAGGTGTTCCCAGTTGACCTTGCCACGGTTCATTTGTTCCTAGGACATCAAATATATAACAAAAAACGATATAGCTATACCTTCTTGCGGTCACGCATCGAGCCCTTGCCGCGCACCATCATCTTACAGCCCGTTTCCTGCTCCAATTGTTTGGCCGTCATACCGCGTGGGCCGAGAATGCGACCGATAAAGTTGTACTAAAACAAGCACATTGTGCAAAAAACACACTTTACCGTTGGGAACTCTGCGGTCGGGACAAACAATTTTTCCGTCAGAACCACGAGTGGACCGGTCTCGTCAGGCAAATGCAAGTCTTCAGTTTCAAATTCCGAGTGGAAGATCAGGGCCCGGATGCGAGTAATTTCTAAAAAATGACTAGAGCGACACCCAAACAACAAACCGGCTTCAAGGAGGCGCTCAAGCGTCGGAAACAACGGTGAAAAGGCTTCAATTTGTTTCTTCTCCTTCACGAGATCGGCCAAGTATTCCATCGGTGGCTTCGGGCTGCCACACTCCATCACTAAAAACAGATACAACCGATACACCACAATCACGAACCATTTTCATGGTCACTTGAGACGCTGTCATTGTTTGTTGAATGTGTGCGCTCGCTGTGGGTCTTCTGCGGGGAGAAACCGCCGGAGCTGTCGCTGTGAAGCAGGGAGACGTCTTCAGATGAGGAGTGGGCCCCGTCGAAGGCCGCCGTAATGAGCGTCTTTTTAGGCACCAGCGAGGTCAATTCGTGATCCAGCGACATTGTCCTGAAAAAAAGAAAAATAACAGCGAATTGATATTTGAGAAAACCCCAAAGAAAAATGACAAAAAATTGTTCACGAAAAATAAATGGCGACTGAAAAATGAAATCGGCCTAGAATTGACTACCGTAGGAATTCCATAGCGCACCAAACAACGGATCCGGAAAGTGGAGCGTCACGGAGGCCAGATAATTTTATTTTTCCAAATATTCTGGCAGCTAATAAAAAAATTAATGCGACGAAAAATAAATTAATTTTAATAAAATTTATTTATTTATTTATAGAGAGCCCGACTTCCCTCGCTATCGCGTATCATCAACCTCCCTTTGGAGCGGACAATATGGCAAATGGTCGTGCTCTATCACGCCCCAATGAGGGTCATCGAGCTGACGACTGGCTGTACGTTGATGCTTTCAATAAAATCAATGCCTTCGTTTAGTCATCCGCTACAAGCGCCTCCGCGCTCACGTTGTCCCTAACCCCGAGCTCTACGAGTTGAGGTAATTTTATTCCTTTCCCTCAACTTTGACTTCCAGCCGATACGTCTACTTTTGGTTTGGGATCGTCGAAGTGGCATTGATGATTGCGATCTCGATAATCGGAGAGCGAGAAAACATCAGTAAGCATTTTTGTGCTTTTCTGATTCTAGCTTCAGAACTACACGTGATCCTCTTCTACGCCTTCGGGCTTATCGGGATGGTCCATTTCTCCACGAACATCTACTGCCATCGTCATTCGCTGTATTATTTAAACCCATACGTAAGACTATATTTTAGAAAGTTAACGCATTTTCAGGGAAAAATCGGGTATCGCTTCAAGATGCTGTTCTTCTGCCTTTACCTGGCCTCGGCGCCGATCCTCTGCGCGTCGTTTTATTTGTATTGGAAGGCCTGTATAACGATAGGTATTGTTATAACTAGTTTTTCAGTGGTTTCCCCATTTCAGCTTATGACATTTTCGCGATCACGGAGTATTCTGGCGTCGTCATCAACATTGCATTCCATTGTTTGGTCTTTTTCGACATTCGGCACAAGGTATTGTATTAAATTTCCTTTTTTTTAACATATTTCAGGTCATTTTCTCCGTTCGTGAATACGTGCCACTACCTCCACAACTTACGGATGTCGCCACCAATAAGACGGCCAAAGACAAAGACGAAAAATGTTGCACATGCCGGTCTAAGGGATAACTTGTACACTATGCATTTAATATCTATGAATTCTAGTCATGTGAATCTCGGATAAATTGCTCAAAATGTGCTTTTTGAAGGGACACTTCATCGGCTTTCCAGAGATTTGTTTCAACCGGCGTTTTTGTGCCCACCAGGTTGACTCGATCCCCAGTTCTCCGGGTCAGCACAAGTGACAACGACTCTCGGCGCTCTTTGCGAAAACGCTCAACCAAAGAGCTTTGTGCTCAAACAAATAGTAATTGTTTTGTTTACTTTTGGAAAGTTTTACTTTAAAAATGAAGGATTTGGATATGTCTGTTTAGTCGATCGACCAAATTACTAGGTTTTTACTGTTTTTTTACTCTGTGTTTTTCTCTTCCAAAGGCGCGTCACTGCGAAAAAATCTCAGAAAATATAAATACATTTCAGGCGAATGCTTCAACGATGCGTGCGGCCACTTCTAGCGCAACGTTTCATCTCAACAAGTCTGCTGCGACGAGCCGAAGCGCTAGAAGCACCCGTTGAGCCCGGAAAATTGCGGCGCAAGGTCGAGGGCGTTGTTGATGCCTATGAAGACTATATCGGGATCAAAGCCGTCAAATTGGCTCAAGCGGAAGTTATGGAGGTAGAAGGATAACGCTTGGCTAAAAGGTTTTTTAGTGGGAAAACCGCTTGAGCGATGCCCAGATCGTGCGAAGAGAAAAGCAAGCCGAGATCAAGAGCATTCAGCGGAACCTGAAGGACATACACAACGAAATGGATAGGACGTCCCGTGGAGAGGACAGGTGCGAAACCGCTTTCTTTTTACAAAGTTTTTAGATATCTCCACCTACTCACAGAGGAGCATCAATTGATCAAGAAAGAGAAGGCGCTGCTGGAAGCATTTGAAGGGCACGAAACGGCCGAGCGAGAAGCCTTTCATCAGTTGAGCAATAGGTAGAAAAGCTTCAAACGGCTTCAAATAAGGCATTTTCCAGAGTACGAACGAGTCATGAAAAGGAGCGGGAGCGCGTGGAGAAGACGAAATGGTGGTCAGTCAGCGCATCGCTAATCGGCGCCCTGCTTGGAATTATCGGGACTACCATTGGTGGGTTTTAATCTTTAGCTTTATTTCATTATGAATATTTAGGAAACGAATTGCGTATGTCAAGGCTGAAGGAGATCGTTGGAAGCGAGAGGACAGAAGCTTTGGCCCAAGCAGTCCATGAGCAAAATCAGAAGGTATATATTTTCCTGATCTACTTTCTAGTTTTCAATTCTAGGTATCCGCATTCCTCATCGATATGCGAAAAGCACTGCACGCTGAAGGTTCCTCCGACGCCACCCAAACGCTAACCATCGATACCAAAGATGTTGAAAAGGTATCTTTAACTCTGTTAGAACCCAGACAATTGATTCCAGCTTATGAATGAAATCCGCACGGAAAATGAGCGGTTGGCTTCACAGATGAGCGAATTGAGTCGGCTGGCCCGGCTGGAAAAGTCGCTGGAGACCGAGGGAAACGTGGTAGTTGACAGTGTATATGGAATAAAGTTTCTTAGGTATACGTTGGCAACGATATGCAACGGCTACTCGACGAAACCGAGAAGAAATTGGAATCAAGGATGAAACTGCAGACGCTCATTTCTGTGGTTAGTAGAAATTTCGAAAATTTAGCCACCATTTCTAGGTGTTCCTCTACGCGGCAATCGGCGTCACGATACCGCTGGCCTTCGCCTTCTTCCGCGGAAACTAGGAGCGCGCTCGACCAAAGCCCACTGTATTTATTTTACGAGTAATTGCCTTGCCTTGTTTTTGTCTGTCTCCGATTTGCGTCGTCTGGCCCGGTTCCCCTCTAATGCTTGATACGGGTCCCCATCTAGGTGTTTGTGAGAATTGTCTCTGGATTCTTAGGAGCTTGTGTGTAGTGTATAAATGGTTAAGTAACACGTTTATTTACTAGCCCATTGTTTTAAAAGCGAATAAAATTCACCGCTAACGTCTCCCGCGCCGTCCCTTTTTCCAGTTATTGTTGATCACATTGTTTTCGCGCCTATCATCGTCGCCTAGCGTGATGAAGTCGTTGGGGCGGACGAGTGGGGTCTAATTTTTTTTTGTATTTTCAAAGAATTTTTACTACCTCGATGACGCGCTTATCCTCAAAATCGAGTTCATCTAGCTGGCGCATTGTGTGGAGCTTTACGAGGAGTAGTTTTACCTTCAGAGCGGCTGTTGATTTTTTTTGATTGACTTACGACATGTTCGAGCTGGTCAATATTGTGGGAGTAAACCCGCGAATCCGGGAACGACACGGGCGGCAAATCGGAGCGGTTGAAGAGCCCGGCTCGGCGCATAACCTAAAGGGCTTCTTCTACATTTTTTCGCCTACCTTTCCGGTGACGTGCTCCACAATTTCGTAGTCGTTGGTTTGGAGCCGAGAGTCGTTTCGAACCTGGAATCCATGAGGGTCAGTATATCCCTCAAAAGCCACCTGCTCAAACTCGTACATGACAATCATGATGAACATGTTGATCAAGATGACAGTGCCGGTGATCATGAATATGATGAAAATGGCCGAACCTAAATCGGGTTGAAGTATTTTTTGCGTATTTCAATACCCAATGGTGACGCGCTGATGATGTCCGACAAATCGAATTTTCCCAACATCCCAGATATTCCGGACTCGGTGACGGAGAGCATGTTTCGGAACCGCTCCAGCTGAATTTCGGGTTATTTAAAAACTTTTAGCTATAAAACCTTGTCGAACAACAGCAAAAATAGGGCCGAGTTGAAAGCCATGTTGACGATGCCGAAACAAATGGAAAATGAAGCCATTTGACCGCCAGCCTTCGAGAGCGTCATGGCCAAGACGGAGATGCGGCGGTTAAACCTGAAAAATTAGCGGTGATTTTCTAGCTTTTTGCTTGCCTTAGAATCCGAATCATCCGTAGTGACACGAAGAACACGACGAAGGCGAGCAGCCAGGTGAAATACAGCTCATAATCGCGTTGTTTTCCCAGGTTAATGTACACATTACCATTTGTGGCTTTGAACTCCTCGGTGACCTAGAGATATCTACAGTTTTTAAAGAAGAAGCTAAACACACCTGGACAATGGCCATATAACGAAAAGCGTAGGCGTAGAGGGAGGCGCATGCGATTAGCATCGTCAGGAAATCGACGAAATTCCAGAATTCCAGCAGCGGCCTGAAAGCTAATTTTGGAAAACGCTGATCAAATACGTCAAGCCATTTCGGATGATGCTGATGATCTGATAGATAGTGATGACGACCACGTAGCAAATGTAGAGCGACTCAAAGTAACCTGACATCTGGAAATGAAAAATAAAAGTTGAAGATGGCCTTTCGACTCCCTACCGTTCCGTCAGCTCCTCCATTTTCCAGTAAGCGCACCGTCTCGACCCAGTAGGACGGGTAAATCGCACCTGGGCAAAACGTAAATTTCAGGAGCTTTTCAAACCATCCGGCGGCTTCTCCAAAAGTAGCTGAACAACGGCAAAGTAGTTTGTCTGCGCGTTGTAGATGGAGAATTCGGTGATGATGGCCCGGGTGTGCTCGTCGATCCAGCTAGAAAAAGGAATCATCAATCTTTCGGGTTCTTTTGCAATATCAGGGGGGGAACACATATGAAAATATAGGTCTTTCTACACTTTTTTTTTGACCATTTAGAAAAGTAAAATTTATAAATTTTTACTAAAAAAACCGTTTTTCGACGTAATGACCAAATGTCGAACCAAATAAAAAAATTTTTAGGTATCTTTCTAAGTTTTTTTAAAAAGGCTTCTCCAGTTCATACGTAAAAAATTATAAAAAACATTAAAATAGCTACTACTCCATCTACTATAAATTTAGGCCCTTGAAACCGCACAAACCCGTCGACCATCATCTGCCCAAACATTTCCTGCATCTCGTCGGTAGTCCCGTCGAGGTTGGCCGCGTAGCCTGCACTCGTGTAGCTGTCGTGGTAGCCCATGATGTCACGGCCTAAAATAACTTTTTTTTAGGCCTTAAAACCCACCTTCCAGCTCCTCGGCCGTCCGATAGATGTACGGGACCAGCGAGTCGTTGTTGCGCATGTCATCCGTGACGTTGGCCAGAATTTCGCCCCATCCCGGTGTGTACCCGCCGACCGTCACCTCGTATCTAGGAAGGTATTTTTTTGTAATGTCTTACGTATGATAAATGTAATTGGGCTAATGGGTTGTTCTTTGTTCTTTCAAGTTAGCCAGAAGCGTGTAAACCAATGAGAAAAACTTCAGAGCCTGGCTACAAAAAAAATACCAGGAAGTTTTTGGAATCTTTGTCTGAAAAGGCGCGCAATTTTTCGTAGAAGATCGTAATCGACTTTGTTTCTCGATTTTTCCATGAGACTTTATATAAGATTTATAGAAAACTTTTTGATTTTCCAACTGAAAAGAACAAATACGCCGTCAGTGGACAGTAATCGTGGATAGGCGCCCCGCGTACGTTCCTATTCAGGCCTCTTTACGTCAGCATTGCAAAATTTATAAAATCTCACTTTTTATCCGTAACGCCCTCACAGCCATTGAAATACTTGGCGACGCGCTGGTCGGCCAACTTGCAGTTGACGTTGGAGAATGAGCGGACCTGCCGCACCGTGCCGTATCCCATAGCTCGAGAGACCTAGAAGAAAAACGGATAAGTTTTATATGCCAATTTCAGGTTTACCTTATCGTTCAAAAACCCTCTCATATCCCACGCCGGTTGGTTGTCGTACCAAGAAACGCGGAGTGCTAAAAAGAGAGAAATGGTAGAGATACACTCGATTTACCTGTTGCTAGGGTCACATTCAGCCACACCCAAAAATCTTCCGCCTTGTTGATGTCCATGAAGCCGGTGGCGTCGGTTTGCGGGTCGAGCACGAGCAGCTGGCTGACCTGGGCAGGATTTGTTAAGAGTTAAATCCTGGTTTTAACTTATAATTATAATTATAATTTTAATGTAATTCTTTTTAGCGTTACCTGTTGCTGATAGTAAAAGCCGTTGCGGTCGCGACAATAGTAGGTAAGTCCGAGGAGAATGCCGAGCGAACATAGGAAAATGATCACTTCACGCGCGGTCGAGAAGCTAAAAAATATTTTTAAACAACCTTAACGACAATTTAGCTAATAAACTGTCGAGTAATGAAGAGAAAAGTAAAATTAAAGCCATAGAAGTGTCGACAAGCTCTGAACTATCACATTTTTGTAGCCAAGGCAGTGTTTTTTAGCTCTTTGGCGTTATCGGCCGGGGGCAACTTTTTTGTATGGGTCGGGAAGTGCCTAGTAACGTATAAGGATAGGCTTTAATAGTGTTTTTTTAGCAAAATCAACTGATATTTCAATTGGAAAAACTATTTAAAAAAACTCTGAAAGTTCGAAATTCCGTACGAAAATCGGCGATTTCGGTCCCAAAACCGAAAGTAGTATTTTACATAAAAACTTGTAGATTTCGCTTAGGAATAGTAAGAAACCGTGAGCAACACTTATTCTTGTGATATTAGAAAATTGGTCCTAGCAAAAACAAAAAAAGTTGGTCTCCTCGACTTACAGCTGCTCGTCACGCATTCTGCCGTCTTTCACTTCCTTGATTCGGTTGATGCTTGCCACCGTTCGACTCAGTTCTCGATTTTCGGGAGGTACTGAAATTTAGTTTTGACTTAAAAGCTGTAGATTTGAACCGTATGCGGGCTTGTCGATGACGCCGTGCAGGGTGAGGTAGGCACGCTCGGGGTCGGTGACGATGCCATAATCCGGGGTGCAGTAGACGCGGTAGAGGGACACGATTAGGCCCTGGGTTAAGAAAAGAGTAAGCGTATTCGAACTAACAGACACAGTTAATACAGGCAGGGTTCTGTTGCATTATCGGGGGGTGTGGTGTTGATCATGGACGGAAAATCAATTTTTAAGTAATCCATTTTATCTTGATTTTTACTATTATTGAACGCAGAGACTTCACAAACTTGGTTAAAACAAGCCTAAAATATTGATTTTTTTGACCAAAATTTCGTATTTTTGAATTGATAGATATCTTTTAAGTAGCTTTTTATTTGAAAAAATCGTTAAATTTTACTGACGACACTGTTAAATTCGAAAAAATGACGAAAAAAATGGGATAATAGACTCCCAGGACGTCACCCCGTTAATGAACCAGAACCTAAACACCCACCTTCAGCGGTTCCGTCACAAAAATCCAAAAGAGCATTTGCATGAAGAAGCGCCGGGCGAAGCAGTACTGCTCCTCCACGTCGAGTTTGATGGCTCCCTGAACGTCTTAGAATTCGGAAAATTTCGCTTTTTTTTACCCATAACGCGACGATGCTCACGCCCATGAAGCCGAACACGCCCACCGTGAACAGCCCCCACTAAAAAGTACAAAATTTCCATGGTTTCAAAATTATGTAAGTAAGGGGGGAAAAGTAAGCTACCGTCCAAAGCGGGTTCCACCGGGGCGGCTTCTTGAAGTCGGGCACACAGTTCTGCACCTGGATCATCTGCCATTCCTCAGGCGACGAGCAGACACCCCTGAAAATTTCCGCTTATGTTTCTAAGAAAAAGCGAGAAAAAGTAAGAAACTATAGTACGCCCCTTTTCACGGTGAAAGTTTTACGAAAAAAAGCATGTTTTTTTTTAAAATTATTGCGAAAAACGACAAACCTCGCCAATTCCGGTAGTACAAATGACGGGATGAGCATAATTAGGGCCAATGCCAACCCGGCAACAACCTATAAAATTTCAATTTGATTTTAACAATTCAAGCTCACATCCGTCCAATTGAAGAAGTAACCAAAGATGTTCAGCTCGGGCCCGAGGCCCTGGCCGGTGTAGTTGGCCGTGTGCGGGGTTGAGAACACGTTCGCCGTGATGCCGACTGAAAAATTAAATTTAGAGCGGACCTGGGTTTCCTGTAAATTTTTACCAAAAATTCGGTAGCAGAAACCCCTGCAATCAAAATCCCGACAAATGCCATAATCCCGACAGCGAAAATCCCGACCCACCGAAATCCGAAATACCGAAATACTGCCATCAAAAATGCTGACATGAAAAATCCCGAAATTCACAGCCCCGACAGCCTAGATCCCGACAGGCAAACGGCAGAAAGTCCTAATCCCGACATCCAAAATCCCGACAAATTCCATAATCCCGACACGAAAACACCGATAGCCAAAACTACGGTATGCCAAATAGTTGTTTAAAGGATGCGCCATTCATACTAGCTTTAAAAACATATCTGGACCTTCGCTGTCGGTATTTTAGTCTGTCGGCACTTTGACTGTCGGTATTCTGACTGGAATTCGCCATGACCACAAAAACGTACTGCACAATATGGCGAACATGGTCATCGTGTGGTAGTCGACACCGGCTCGGAGTCGATTGGGTGTACCACCGCCTGAAATTGACCCAGCTTATCTTTGACTAACAAGGAGTCGCTTTTAGGTGCTTTTGGAGTTTCGGGACGGGACCTAGCTAGTTCAATAGAGAAAAAAATTCTGAGCAACATACCATTTTCAAAAAGTGCTGATCGATCAAGGTGTTTTAGAAAATTGAATTTAATTAAAAATGTTCCCGGTATCGGCACCCTTGTGGTGATTTGAGGTGATTTACGGCGGTTGAGCGCCCCTGCCACATGGGGACTTTACGCGTCATGGATCCCGTCCAAGGCATGGCCAAGTGGCTAGTGCGTTGGCCTACGAAGTTTTTTTTTTTTTACCTTTTGCCACAAGTTCGATTCTTATTTATCGTTAACTTTTTGCCTTTTTGCTAATTAAAATTTTATGCACCGATAACGGGTTCAAGAAACAAAAAGCAAAGGGGTTAGCCAGCGCGAAGATTCGAACCCGAGGCAAAAAAATGTTAAAAAGTTGGTAAGCAAGTGCGCTACCAATACGCCAATGCAACCTGTGATGGAAGCCTTGGCGGAGGGTTATGAATGGTGCCCGGCCAAGCCCCGACAACGACGTGAACCGAGGAAATGGACCCAAAAACTAGAAAAAAATCGCGAACTTTAAATTAAATTTTCTAGAATTCCTTTATCGATCAGCACTTTTTGAAAACGGGATGTTGCTCAGAATTTTTTTTTTCTCTATCGAACTAGCTAGGTTCCGTCCCGAAACTCCAAAAGCACCTAAAAGCGACTCCTTGTTAGTATTGATCCGCAACGTAGTATTAAATTGAAATAACTTTCCCTCTAAAAACCAAAGAACTAAATTACGCACCGCTCCACTGGGCGATCCAGTTGATCTGCTGGGCAATGTTGTGCATCCAGAAGGCCTCCTTGAAACGGTGTCGCTTTTCCAGTGGGGTGACAGGGATCAGGCGTTCCGTCTAAAGCTTAGGGTTTAGTTTAGGCTTAGGCTTTGGCTTGGTGTCGGCTTGGCTTAGGTTTGGATTAGCCTTGGCTTGCTTGGGCTTGGCTTAGGCTTGGCTCAGGCTTGACCGTAGAATTAGGCTTGGGCTCCGGTTAAGCTTGACGCAGGCTTCGCTTAGGCTGGGCTTAGGCTGGGCTTAGACTTGGCTTAGACTTGGCTTAGGCGACGGCTTAGGCTTAGCCAGAACCTTGGTATACGACTGGGCGAAAGCTCACCTTTCCATCCCCACTCTGTTGCCCGAACCAATTTTTTACGTTGAAGTAGTAGTTCTTGTTGGCGTGCAGGTCCTAAATGGAAGATAAACCGTGACTTGGCTACCGTAACCCAATAAATACCTTGATAATGACGCGGCTACAGTACCAGGATTCTCGATGGCCGATACCTTCATGGTCGATCCAGAGTCGTATGGTTGAGAGATCGCCGAGACTTCTAGAGAGTGAGAGTACGAGAGTGAGAGAGAGCGAGTGAGAGAGATACCTATGCGTCGTCATAATGAATCGATCCGTATGTCCCCATCGGAATAACCTCTTTGTCCCCACGATCTCTCCGTCGGTGTACAACTTCCGCCTCAGCTCCGTCCCCTCCGACCCTTCGATGTTGATGAACACCTAAAAAGCGTAACTAGCTTGTAATTTTGAAGGAGACAAGACGCCAACTACCGTACCCCGGAGTCCGTCTGGGCAAACATGGCGTAGCCCGTCTCGACGCACACGACGTACGGGTACGTGTCGTTTCGGTGGTTGTCGTCAAGGGGGTGGATAAAGGCCTAGAAAATATTGTGATTGGCTTAATGTTAGCTAGCTTGATCTTAAGCGTACGCCTACACCTAAGCTAAGCCTAAGCCAAGGCTAAACCAATGCTAAGCCAATGCTAAGCCAAGGCTAAGCCAAGGCTAAGCCAAGGCTAAGCCAAGGCTAAGCCAAGCCTAAGCCAAGGCTAAGCCAAGCCTAAGCGAAGCCTAAGCCAAGTCTAAGCCATAGGCTTACCGGTGACCACTCGTATGAGAAGTATTCCCTCAAGAAGCACAGGTAGAGGAGCATCATGTGGAAGATCATGAAGAAGATGACGATCTGGGCGTGGCAGCACAGCTAGAAAATGTTCTTTTTTTACTCTAAAAACCCGCCAAAAAATCCCGAATTTCCGGCCCTTTGAAAACCCACCACATATCCCTTCTCGATGTAGCTGTACACGAAATCGGCCGGGACATCGGGGGCGTAGATCCCGTTGGCGAAAACCGTGAAATGGGTGGTGGCGCACCCCACTTCGGCGTCACCGATGACAGGGGGTGTACTTGGCTAAAGAATGCTATACGTACCGTAGGCCCGAGAAATGCCCACCGTAACTCCTTGATTGTCGTATCGATCTTCGGCATCCAAGAAATAGTAGCAGCCCTTGGTCAAGACGCGAATGGTGTAATCAAAGTATAGATTGCGCTCGAATGTCCAGTTTCCTAGAAAATGTTCTCTCTAACTCTCTCTCTCTCTCTCTCTCTCTCTCTCTCTCTCTCTCTCTCTCTGTCGCTCTCTCTCTGTCCCAGACCTCGCGTTTCGTCGAGGCGTCATTAGACCGGGAGAGAGAGAGAGAGAGAGAGAGAGAGAGAGAGAGTGAGAGATAGCGAGCGATATAGAGAGAACAACTGAAAAACGCCAAAAGCTATATAAAAACCCAAATACCGTACCGGTATATCCGGGCGGAGTATCGTATTGTACAGTGTCGTTGGAGGTTGAATTGGCCCCCGCCATCACGCCGACTCCAATGTAGTACAGCCCGGTCATGTTCAGCAACACGTCCGACTCGACGAAGTAGGCGTTGTTGCCTATAAGATGGGCTTTGGATTAGGCTTAGCTTAGGCTTAGCTTAGGCTTAGTTTAACTTAGGCCTGGCTCACCTCTATAGCTGCTAACTTGAAACCGGAAATCGTGGTCTTCATCCCTGGGACCCGGCAGTGATTGGTAGGACAAGAAGATCCAGACGTCATTTGCAAACGGCCGATTCAGCGTCTGCATCTGCAGCTCGATCACGATCGACGTGTTCCACTGTACCGTGTAGAACGCGTGGATGTCCAGGATCTTGTAAGGGGAGATGTGAAAAAACCCAAAAAAGCAAAAAGCAAGAAATCACAACCGGCCGAGATTGAACCCGGACCCCGTGCCTAGTAGGCTAGCGCACTACCCACTAGACCACTATGGAATTGGTTTTGAAACAGGTCAAAATCACCTGATAGGATTGGAAGGTGGCGGTGAACATTTCCACTTGCGCAGACGCCGTTGCATTGGATGGGCCGACGATTGAGGTTTGCTCGGTGGCTTCGGTGACTCTGAAAGATTTGGTTTTAAAGTTTTCTGGAAACGTTTTTAGCGTTTTTTGCATCTAGATACGCATTAAAAGACGCGGAATTTTACGGGCTACGCAATGATACCCTTAACGTAGCCTGAAATTACTCAAAATACCAGTAAAAATAGAATTTGTCGTTACACCGATTTCATTTTTTTGTAACTTTCCACGGACAATTTTAATTTTTTTTTACCGTTTCGAGGTTCTTAAAATGCGCAGGAATGGATGCAGAATTTTTCAAGCTACAAAATGATACTCTTAACGCGCCTTAAAAATGTACACTTACGGTATGACGGTCCCATTTTCCATGTCCTTCAGGCTCAAGTCGAGCGCACCAGAAGTGATGAGGAACTGCGAATTGTCCGAGTACATGTACGGGTTCACCTGAAAATTTACATAATACCATAAAAAAGTGGCAAAAATGAAAAATGCTGTTAAGACAGATGGATTACGGTAGGCTACCCACCACATAGCAAATCATCGACGCCCTGATCGTCGACTCGCCCGTCAGCGTGTCGTTCAGCGAGGCCGGCGTCTTCGGGAAGGTCGTCTAAAAAGGATGAATTCCGATGCGCTGCTGATTACCGTCCATGTGTTGCACTCGATCGGGTTGGCCAGCACGTCGGTCGCGTTTCCGAGGCACACCTAAAAATGATTGTGAACTTCTGACTTCACAGCTCCTTGAAAGAGTTTCTAGTCCGCTGTTAAAGCTTGAAAAATATACAAACTACCCATCTATAACCTCGATAGAAGGCGGGGAGGTTGCAGATTACAAGCTACAAACGTTAAATACAAACTACAAAAACGCAACAGGTATACCGACGCTAAGAATTACAGGCTACATCCCAGACTACAGACTACAAATGTTTGGTAGAAAGCGAATGGCTACCAACGACAAGCTACAAATCTAAAAAAATCTTCAACTACTTCCGAGGCGACAAAATACTGACCTCTAGGCTACAAACGACACACTACAGGCTAAAAATCGCAAAATCTAGCAAGGAACACCGGGACTACAAACTAATGAGTTCAAGGCTACAAATCGTACAAAACTTGAACGGATTTCCGAGACTACAAACTACTGACTTCAAGGCTAAACTACTGGCTTCAATACTACAAGCTACACACTACAAACTACAGGCTACAATTCTCACTAATCTTGTAAGGATATCCGAGACGACAACTACACTTCAAGGCTACAGATTACAGCCTACAAACTACAACCTCAGAGTTAAATTCATACCTTCAGCGTGTTTCCCCCTCCCGTCTGGGTGATACATTGAGGTAAGGGGCCATCTAAAAAATCCATTAAGTCAATTTTTACAAACCCTACTTTTCAATGCCGTCGCCACCAGCATGTCCTCGACCGCAGATAGCATCGATTTGACTTGGGCGGCCATTTGGCGGGCCTAGAAACAAAATGAGCTCATTTTAAAGGAACCGAGAAGACAAATCCATCAGATTTCAAAGTTCTGGCTCCCTGAAAAGCATAAAAAATACTTAGAGACTTACCAATTGCTGCTGGATGAGTTTTGTGGCCTCGAGGGCCCACTCCTCCTCTGTGTACTCGTCGACGTAGCGGATTTGACCTTAAAGGGGGCGTGACAGGAGGGTTTTGATAGATTTTTCGGGAAAAAGTGTAGGATATGCACCGGATATTAGCTTCGAAATTATTCCTAGTGGTAGAAGTTCTCTTATGGTCAGGAATCCTTCTAAGATTTTTTAGTAAGTCTCAATCCAAATTTATCTATTCTCTGACCCGCTAAACCTTGAAAAATTCTACACTCTCCGTAAACGTACTCGCATCCTTCGGCAACACATCGAAAATGTCGTTGTAGTTGAGCTTCTCGTAGGCCAGGCAATTCTGCAGGTCCTGTGCCGATGGGTTGGCCAGGGCGGCGTCCATGGTGTTGAACAAGTCGGTGACCATTGATAGGGATTGTTGGGCGACCTGAAAAAAACAGTTATGGAGAGAACGAAAGAAAGAGAGAGAGAGAGAGAGAGAGAGAGAGAGAGAGAGGGAGAGAGTGCCCTCAGTGACTTGAATGTTCCTTTAAAACCGACCGCACTCTGCTGTTCAGGCGTCAGCGAGCTGCCGTTGGCCCGGATAAAATCTTCGGCATTCTGCAGGACGGCCATCACTTGTTTTTGGGCCGATTGGTCGAGAATTGTCGCCGTGGTTAGGGCTAAAATCATTGAAAACACTTCCCAAAGAATCTCCGCTAGCCTGCCCTCTCCCAATTCCTCAAAGAATCTCTGCTAGCTGGCCTTTCCCAATTCGTCAGAGAATCTCTGCTAGCCTGCCTCTCCCAATTCCTCAAAGAATCTCTGCTAGCCTGCCCGCTCCCAATTCCTTAAAAAATCTCTGCTAGCCTCCCCCTCCCAAATTCTCAAAGCATCTCTGCTAGCTTACTCTCTCCAATGAACCCAAAAATCGTTGCCACCTGTCGCAGTTTGTGAAACTTTCCCCCTTTAAAGGCCCATAGAAGGCAAACCACTCACAAACATCGCCAAGCTGAATGTCTCCCTGTGTCGTGAAGGTTCCTTGGATAATTGCGTATCCGTCGGACCCGTTGCGCACGATTAGCCCGTCGTCGATGAAGATCCGCTGACCAATTCCGACCTAAATATTCTAGTTTTTGGGGTTTAAAGGACCGGTCAAGTCAACATAAAAACGCAGGGCATCTTTTCCTACCTCCAGTGTTGTATGGACATGCACAGCGGCCCCTTCAGAAATCTGCCCACTCGAGATCCCGATGTAAGTCGCGAAGTACTGAAATGAAATTTGCTATCTGGTTTTCTGACAAAGCTACCGTAAACGTGGCTGATTCCAGAAGTAGATTATCATCGATCGTCTGGAAGAGCAGGGACGTGCCGTCGTAGCTCACGGAGACGGATGAGTAGCTCTTTGTGTCACCGCCGACCATGTTCATCTGAAAAATCAGAAATTGCAGAGATTTTTGTGGAGTTGGCAGGGCATGTTAGCAGAGATACTTTGAGGAATTGGGAGAGAGCAGGCTAGCAGAGATTCTTTGAGGAATTGGGAGGGAGCAGGCTAGCAGAGATTCTTTGAGGAATTGGGAGGGAGCAGGCTAGCAGAGACTCTTTCAGGAATTGGGAGGGAGCAGGCTAGCAGAGACTCTTTCAGGAATTGGGAGGGAGCAGGCTAGCAGAGACTCTTTCAGGAATTGGGAGGGGCAGGCACAGAGACTCTTTCAGGAATTGGGAGGGAGCAGGCTAGCAGAGATTCTTTGAGGAATTGGGAGGGAGCAGGCTAGCAGAGATTCTTTGAGACATTGGAAGAGGCAGGCTAGCAGAGATACTTTGAGAAATTGGGAGGGAGCAGGCTAGCAGGAATTCTTTGAGAAATTGAGAGAGGATCAGCTAGCAGAGATTCTTTGAGGAATTGGAAAGGGTAGGCTAGCAGAGATTCTTAGATTCGTCTGAGGAGACTTTTTATTTTCTGTACCAAACACCGTAACCCCTCTCCCCTACCGTACCATAGCCGTTCCCTGCATGGCAGCACCGGATATAAACGCCTCGCGCAGCGAGCTCTGATTGTCATAGGATTGGAACGGAATGAAGGTGCCATTGAGGACAGTCACGTAGCCCGGGGAGATGTCCGGAAGCCAATAGCCTAGAGGGGCTCTTTAGAAAACCGTCGAAGACCTGCCGGTGACGGTGGAGACGAACTGCATCTGGGCATTGCCCCCGGCCGTCTCGAACGAAATTGAGTAGATGCCCGAGGTGGGCGGGGAGTCGCAGAATGATGAGGAGATGCCTAAAGGGACTTTGCAGGCAGGGGGTCGATGGTTTTGAAGTGTGTTTTGCGCGCCCAAAGTTGCTGAGCTTAACCATGGTTCTAAGGAGTTGGAGAGTTGAAGATAGCGAGAGAGAAAGCGAGAGAGGGAGTGGGAGTGAGAGAGAGAGAGAGAGAGAGAGAGAGCGAACGAGCGGGCGAGCGAGAGGGAAAAAGATTGAGAGATTGCGTGAGAGAGCCTGAGAGAGAAAGAGAGCCAGAGTGAGAGAGAAACCCAGGGAGAGCGTGAGAGAGAGAAAGAGATAACAGAGTACGTCTTCATTTTTGTCGTTTTTCGCAACAGCTTGTCCTCAAATTCACCCACCCTCAATTCGGACGGGTTCAATGATAGCGTTAGCTAGTTGTGGATCAAGTGAGGCCGAATTTTGTAGCTAAAAATCCTTCATTTTCTACCGCTACCGTAACCCTACCGTAGACCCCTGGATCGAAATCGCAGCCGTCGTATTTGTCAGCGACAGCACCTGCATTTGGCCGCCACTAAAAAGTTTCGACAAATTCTGAAAAACCCGAGTTTTTGCCTAAAAGTGAGCGCGACGGGCTGGCCGTTGAAGATGACGGTTACGGTGGTCGTGGTGGCATTTATTAGCGTTCCGGCAACGAGATTCGACTCTAGATTCGAGTCGGCCTGAAAAAGTGATGATCTTGGCACTTTTAAAGGGACTGAGAAGTCAGGAGAACCGGTTACGCTAGGCAATAACCAGCGCTAGAGAAGGGTGCTTTTCTCCTGATTTTTATTTTGACGATTTGGGTATTGTTGTCAGTTTCCGGCAGCGTACTATTTCCGCTTGCCCGTACGTTTAAACGTACCTGCACGCTGACGCTGCCCGATTGTATCGGAAGCCATGTGGTGATCGACGTATAATCTTGAGGAACAGATTCCGAGTCCGAGAACAGGGGTACGGAAGCGTTCCACAGTACGGTTTGTGTCGTCGATAGTTGCGTACCGTCGCTGCATGTGATCTGGCAGTTCGATATATTAATTTTCTTTTTTATATACAGTACTCTTACGCAATACCTAAAACTACTTCTTACACACCGAAGTATCTCCATAGAGCGTGAAAAACGAGAGCGGCTCGAAGATTGACGTGTTCATAAAAGAGCCGAGGGCAACGTCGACGTCAGTGTCGGATAGGAATTGGATGGATGTGGATAGCTTGGTGATGTCGTTGATCACCTAAGTACGGAATGGTTCAGGATACACCTATTTACGCCTTACATTGACGGCTTCGGGGGTTGTCCTGGATTGGAGGATGCCAGGGCGGACGTCGCCCACGATGTACGCATTTTGGCCCTCGATTGTGATCTGGAAAGTGTGATTGGGAGGGGCAGGCTAGGAATTGGAACAAGGCAGTCTAGCAGATATCCTTTGAACAATTGGCAGAGGGCGGGCTAGCCAAGATACTTTCCGAAATTTTAAGAACGTGGAAGCTTTAAATGAGGCAAGCAAGCAGAGATTCTTCAGGAATTCCTAACTCCCTACCAAGCTCATCGCCGATACGAGGGTGTACGTCTCAGCGATGATGGTGCCGTGTAGAACTTGATAGGCGCCGAGGTACTAAAATTGGCATGTTGGTATAGATTGTATTTCCAGTCTACCCCCGAAGTCCCGGAGATCGACGTCGTGAAACTGTTTTTTAGGATGTCGGCCAGGGAGGAGAGGACCTAAAAGGAAATTTCGTGTCACCACGCCTTAAAGTTGAATTTTTGCGAGAAAACGTACCGATTGGAGCTCTTCTGGTGATTGGATGGTGACGTTGACGAGTTGGGCAAGCATACCGCTTGCCATCTGAAGGTTTTTGAGTTTTAGAAGAAACGTATAGTAAAATGGAGCTAAGAAGGCACCTAACATAAATTTAATTAATTTAAAACGTACGTCTGTCAGCCCTTGCGTACGATTCGTAATCTGCGCTTTCACCTGCGCGATCAGGGCAGCCGTATCCGTCGTACTGAAATTAAAATCGTGCGCTACGCAAGGATACGCATACAGTAATTTGCGGTATTGTAACGTAAGCTAAAGAAAAGTACTCTTGTGCACTAAATAAATCAATTCCGTGCGCTCCAGGAAAGCTTTATATGCTACAGTACGCTACCATACACATTCATTCGGCCCCGTACACTTTGTATGCTATCGCACCCCATCGTACTCTGCCGTACACTTGCGTAGGATAGGGCGCTCTAAAACACGTTACCATAAGGTACCGTGCCTCCCGTAAGTTACAGTACACTCCCGTGGACTTCCGTATATGTACTCCGTACACTCCAGTGCAATGTCCTACACTACCGTACGCTCTCGTACATTTACGCTACGCCCTAGTACACTACCGTATTCCACTCACTTCACATTATACGGTGCCTTCCCGCTAAGCACATTGTTGAGGAAAGCGGAGAGCTGGGCGGCGGTCTGTAGATGATCAACGTCAGAATTAACGACCCACGTTTAACATACCGTAATGTTGGCGATAGCATCGGCCAGCGCAGTGTCGGGATTGTTGCTCTGAGCGGCTGCTAGTTCGTTCAACCCCGCAGCTACATTATCAAGGGCTTCCTGCGTCTCAGGTGTTATTCCACGAAATACGGTAGCTGTCGATAGGAGTGTTGTGGAGGTGGCTACGGTAGATGGGCTATCAGATGTGGTCGGAGATGCCTGAAAATGGGAAACTATACTATTAATGCGTCAGTATCTACGTCTAGGATATTAGAAGTCGAGGCCGACGTCGTTGAGCTGGTCGGGAGGCTCGTCGAGATACTGCTGGAGCTTGTTGAAGTAGAGGTTGTCTCGTCGTTTCGAGATGGAGAACCTCCATCAGGTACCGTCGTACTTGTCGAACTTGTTGAGGTTGACGTAGAGCTCGTACTTGTAGATGACGTCAAGGTAGAAGTTGATTCTAATGAATCTCCTGTCGTCGATTTGGAACCAATCATCGTTGTAGAATCCGACATCATCGTCGAGTCCAGAATTGTGGTTGTTTCGGTCAACTCCCCATTTCCGGTGACAATCTCGATAAATGTAGTCGAAGGGCTATCCGTAGTCGAGGTCATCTCGGTCGTGGTCGGCGTCGCCAAGCTGCTTGGACTTCCCGAAGACGTCGCACTCGTCGTGGACATGGCTGAACTGCTTGAACTTGTTGAAATTGTCGTCGTTGGCTGTTCTGTAGTCGGTGCATCTGAATCAAAGATTTTTTAAGGTTAAATGAAAGATTCTGACCTGTACTGGCGCTACCACCGCTGCCGCTTCCATCCGAGTCTCCGCTGCCGCTTCCACCACTATCTCCTCCACTGTTTCCCCCACTGCCACTTCTGGTCGTCGAGACATCTTCAAGCAGTTCAGTGGTCATTTCGGCTTGTGTAGTTGAGGTTGCAGCGCTCGGCGTCGTCGAGCTGGTCAATTTTCCAGA
Source organism: Mesorhabditis spiculigera (assembly GCA_958295435.1). Lineage (NCBI taxonomy): Eukaryota > Metazoa > Nematoda > Chromadorea > Rhabditida > Rhabditidae > Mesorhabditis > Mesorhabditis spiculigera. The sequence goes on from CATQJA010002657.1 coordinate 1,235,643, forward strand.
GCCCATCGTTGTCGTTGACGAAGTTGAGCTGGTACTTGTAGTAGTAGTGCTAGTACTAGGCGTAGTCGTCGAATCATCTCCAGAGTTTCCAGATCCAGACGATTCGGTAGATGATGAATCCGGGCTCGTCACTTCTGAAGTCAGAGCCTCGGTCGTGGTAGGTTCTTCTATTTGTAACCATTAAAAGCTCTATTTTCCTCACCGGTGGTGCTTGTCAGGGTGACCACGTCGAGGATGATGGTCAGATTTTGTTGCCGGGATGGCACACTTTTCGATTGTGCCCACAAGAATAAGCGGTATCTAAAAATTGTGAAAAAATATGGAGCTACAGTACTGCAGACTTTTAAACGGAGAGTGACAGCAAGTATCTATTACTACATTAACGCAGAAAAACGTCTTACTTTCCCAGGGCAAAGTACTCGTCGACGGGGTGGAAGCCGAGGACGCCATTTGTCAAAACATATTCGGATGATCCTGAAAATGATTCAATTTAGCTAATTTTACATTTAACTTGGCGTTTAAAACAGTTAAAACCATTGAAAAAAGCTGATTAAAAGCATAAAACCATGAAAATCGAAAGTCAATATTTTCCATACCATTTAAGCAGTCCGATTCGAGCAACGGGAGGTAGACGGCCAGCGGGTCCGCTTCCGGATAACAGTACCAGGTGTAGTTGACGGAGAGCTGAAACTTTCTCTCTATCCCCCTCTCTCTCACTCACTCTTCTCCCTATCTCTCGCTCACCTTATCTAGCTCTCTATCCTCTCACTCGCCCTCACTATCTCTCGATCTCTCGTTCTGGATCCCTCTTTCCCCTCTCTCTCTCTCTCTCTCTCTCTCTCTCTCTCTCTCTCTCTCTCTCTCTCTCTCTCTCTCTCTCCCTCCCTTTCCCTATTTCTCTCCTTACCACTGTATCAATATTCGGATCCGCATCAAAAGGCTGCCCGAGGCATACGGTAACTTCCGTCTCATCGGCCATTCCAATAACTTCTCGCGACACCAATCCAGTCGATGCCACAATGTTCACTACCCCACAGGCTGTGTAATTCACCACATGCTCGAATTCTACAGTAGGAACTATTACGTTATTACGCTGGATTACTGTACCAGCCGTCAAACACACATTATGATTTCCCAATTGCTGCCCAGGGGCGAGGTATAGCGTTTCGGCGGTGTAGTTTGTACTCGAGAGTCCATCTGAAAAAACCACGATTACGGCAATTCCGTTACAGTACGTAGGGTCCGGTACGCAGATAGAATTGTACAGGATTTTTCGGAACTTATAAAACCAGAAGAATTGAAAAAGTCCTAAGATGCGATAGTACGGCTACAGTACAGCTACAGTATTCCTGTTTCGATAAGGCATATGTAGTAGTGTACCGGATACTCCTAGTTACAATAGTTACGCTACAGTACATCCGTGGACGTAGTGTACCGTACAGTACCGTATTTTCGCAACGCAATGGAATATTTCGAAAGAAATTTTGTGTTGGATTACGGTGGCTAGGACTCGAATATCCGATTTTTTTTGAATGATGGTAAAAATGCAACAATGACACTTAATACCGTAACCCAATTGTTTTTCGAAACGATCGCTCCATAAAATTTGGCCTCTTCCTAGAACATGCCCCAACTACCGTACCCAGCGCCCAGGTGTACTGTGTGATTGTGCACGGGCTAGCCGACGAGGTAGTTGAATTGACGGCAAAGCTCCAGTCTCGCTGCACGATGGCCGTCGAGTCGGGCAGGGAGGTGAGGTCGAGTTCGAGAAGGGGTAGGCATGTCTAGAGGAGCATCGCGTAGCCAGCCGTAAAGGTTAAGAAAGCTACCCCCAACGAGCCGCCGGAAGTGCCAGTTGTCGATGGTGTAGTTAGTATAGCTGTGGTTGTGTCTTCAGATGTCCCACTAAAGGTTACGTTTTCTATAAGCTGACCCAGCTACCGTACCTGCTCCCGCCACCGATGATTATACTGCCGTCATTTGTTGTAGACGTTGTTGCTAAAGAATTGCGACTAATCGATTACGCTACGAAAGAATCGAGATTTTGGCACCTGACTACCGTATGCTTTAAGAAATAATCGATTACGCTATTTAATTCGAAAGGTATTTTCAATTTGAGTATGTTAAAAAATCAACTTTAAAACGCAAAAAACGTACGCTTCGATCCCGATGTTGTACTTGCCAAACTCGGCCCTCCAGTAGATGTACTCGTTAAAGTAGTCCTAAGCATTTGTTATATTTTTACTTTTTTTAGTAACGTACGATCCGGAAGATGACCCGCCAGAAGATGATCCCGACGATGTCGACCCAGAAGACGTGGAAACGACAGATTGGGTCGTTGTTCTGCTACTAGCCGTCGAGGTTGAACTTGGCGTACTTGTGCCAGAGCCGCCCCCTTGAAGTCGTTCAATTTCGTAAATTTTCAGTCCCACCTCCTGAACTCGAGCCCCCGCTTGTACTTCCTGGTGTCGTCGTGGCAGTAATACCGCCTGAGCTGCTTCCACCCGAGCTTCCACCTCCTGAGCTGTCCCCGCTTTTCGCTGTACTCGTTGAAGTCGGGGTGGTTGTGGTGCTGCCGCCTCCTCCACTAGTTCCGCCAGATGACGAAGAATCGCCTCCGGATGTCGAGCCGCCGGACTGGAGGAGTTCAAATAAAAATATTGAGTAAAAAGAATACCGTGGATCCGCCAGATGTTGAGCCGCCGGATGTTGAACCTCCAGAAGATGACGAGGATGATGGGGTGGTAGTTACTGTTTCAGAAGATCCGGATGAACCTCCGGAAGTCCCACCTCCGGTGGTTGAACCTCCTGAAGTTGAGCCGCCGCCACCAGAGGTTGAACCTCCTGAAGATATAGTTGAAGAAATGTGGTATCAGAATTTCGAAACTCCTAATGCCTTAACTTCGACATGACGGCAATTACCTGAACTGCCACCAGACGTCCCGCCTGAGCTGCTTGAAGTTGGTGTCGTCGATTCTGAATTTCCGCCCCCGCTACTGCTACCTCCACTCCCGTCAGAAGTGCCTGAATCGATGTGCTTTTTAGAATCCGCCATTTTGAACGTACCCCCAGAGCCGTCGGTAGTGCCTGAACCTCCTGAAGTTGAGCCTCCAGAAGAGCCTCCTCCGCCAGATGTACTTCCGCCAGATGTGCTTCCTCCAGAATCTCCGCTAGTTGAGCCACCGCTGCTTCCTGAAGAACTTGTTCAAGTCAGCGTCTGGGGTGCGAGAGAGAGAGAGAGATAGCTATCGCCAAAACTCACCTCCGCTGCTTGGTGCGGTAGTTACCGTAGTTCCTAAATGAACTTTTTTGAGACTTCAAGGCTACGAATTACCGCCAGAAGTCGAACCCCCAGACGTTGAGCCGCCCGAAGAGCTGCCACCACCTCCAGAAGTTGATCCCCCCGGATGAACTTCCCCCGGATGTGGTACCACCTGAAGATGACCCGCCTGAGGTCGAGCCACCCGAAGTGGAGCCACCCGAGGTTGATCCGCCTGGAAAAATCGGGCGTTCAGAACGTGACTTCTAGCTGTACCCCCTCCACTCGTCGAGCCACCACTGCCGTCGGTAGATGAACTGCCGCCTGGAAAAGAGGTTAGAGAAAGCGAGAGAGAGAAAGTTTTTCAGGCGACTAACGGCTCCGAAATGATGTTCACCTCCGGAAGTTCCTGAACCATCCGTAGAAGCTGAGCTCGCTGTGCTCTGCGTCGCCACAGTAGTTGTACCCTACATTGGACCTTTTAGCAATTTTTACCTTTCCCTACCGAGGTCAAAATTGCAGTCGAAGCTGTACTTGCAGAAGATGACGTCGAGGTAGCTGGGCTAGTAGAAGTAGACGACATCGTCGACGTCGAAGCAGATGGCGTAGAAGTACTAAAAATAGTTCTCCGACAGTTTTAAAAGGCCGTCCGCCAGCCACCCGAACTGTTCCCATTATGGCTTGGCACAGTTTTTTTGGACCCTATTTTTATGATGCCATCTGAAAGAGGGTGGCCGAATTAGCAGGGTGGCATAGTTTTGAAAGTTTAAAAAGTTGATTTTTGGGGTTTAAATGGCCGTTAAAGTTGCCGACATCAAAAACCTATCTCGAAAATTACTGGTCCAAATTTGCAGAAAATTTGTGACAATATCTAATTTTGGATGGAGATCATTTCTCTAATACATTTCGAAACCTGAAAACGGCTGGAACATAGGAATCTCGCGTACCAAAAACAGTTTTTTAAGATTTTCTACTTAATGGGAAAACGGCGGCATCCTGAAAGTAGCATAGAAAGATGCGCCAATTTTTTCTACGTCGAATGATGTGTCTTTTAGGATGCCGCCGTTTTCCCATCATGTAGAAAAGTCGTGATCTCTGGAATCAACAAAAGTAGCCTTAGAAGATCGGGGGCTGCTAATGAGAAATATAAAGGATTGCGAAAAGCATCGAGAGATCAATGCCACCCATTATCAAAAAAGAGCAAATTTAAATTCCTCATCTACGCGAAGTTGGGTACGGAGGGGAATCGAACCCGCGATGGTTCGCCTGGGGGGCTCTGGGGATAGAGGCTAGAGGGCGCCGCCACCTCCCAGGCGAACGACCCGAGTTCAATCCCAGCCCCCTTTTAGAAACCGAATTTCTTTTTGCTCTTTTTTGCAATTGACTTGGCTGCGCTTCTAGAAGCAAGTGGGTAACTCCCCGTTTGCAAATCTGGATGGTTTTCTTTTTTTCATCAAGAAAATGCCGGTTTTCTAGATGATGGGAAAACGGCGGCATCCTAAAAGACACATCATTCGACGTAGAAAAAGTTGACGCATCTTTCTATGCTACTTTCAGGATGCCGCCGTTTTCCCATTAAGTAGAAAATCTTAAAAAACTGTGTTTAGTACGCGAGATTCCTATGTTCCAGCCATTTTCAGGTTTCGAAATGTATTAGAGAAATGATCTCCATCCAAAATTAGGTATTGTGACAAATTTTCAGCAAATTTGGTCCGGAAATTTTCGAGATAGGTTTTCCATGTCGGCAACTTTAGCGGCCCTTTAAACCCCAAAAATCAACTTTTTAAACTTTCAAAACTATATGGCCCCACGAATTCGATTATGCTCTATCCGATGGCATCAAAAAAACAGGGTCGAAAAAAAACTGTGCCAAGCCTATTTCGGTCCTCCCGCAAACGGCCTTTTAAAGCCATTTATAGATCAGAAGGTTGCTTACCTGGTGGAAGCAGATGAACTACTCGTCGACGCTGTTGTTGTACTCGTTGTTGACGTTGTTTCAGTCGTGGTCGTCTCCGGGGTGACGATGTAGATCGTGACAGTAGATGAATCCGTTACAGCGACAGTACTTGTACTTGTCGGAGCCGGTGTACTCGTTGAGATCGAGGTGGAGGTCGAAGTCGAAGTGGAAGTTGGACTTGAGCTCGACGTAGAAGCGGAAGTAGAAGTAGACGTAGATGAACTCGTTGTAGACGCCGTCGTGGTCGTCGACGTGGCGGGCAGCGTCGTGGAGCTGGAGGTGGTCGGTGTCGTTGAGGTTGATGAACTCGTTGCAGTCGTCGTTGTCGTGGATGTCGACGGGGTGGTAGATGAACTAGAAGAAGTAGGCACCGTCGTTGTTGTCGTTGTTGTCGGCTAAAATCGAGAAGATGGTTAAAATGTCACGGTAGCTTTTGATATGTATTTTCCAAGCTAGACGTAAAAAACTATTTATTCGCCAAAGCATAAAACAAGATAATCTGAACTACAAAAAGCAAAAAATAATCTAAAACCCAAATCGTACATTAATTTACATATTTAATGGTATCCTGTTGGTAAGGTATCAATTTTTAGCCGGCAGCTCTTTTTAAAGGTAAAGACAAGGTATCCCTAGTTAATTCATACCCAAATAACACAACCATGCCTTACCCATCCCTTTAAAATGCCGCCGAGAAGCGAGCGTAATGAGTCAAGACCGGAATATCAATTCTAGCCGATTCGACACTAAAGAAGGGCTTCACCTGGGTGGTTGTAGTTGTCGTTGTTGTAGGTGTACTTGTAGCTGTCGTGGTAGCCGTAGTAGTTGTAGTAGTTGTAGTTGTTGTTGTTGTTGTCGTGGTTGTGGTCGTTGTCGTAGTTGTCGTTGAACTTGCCGGACAGGTCGTGGTCGCGACGGCGTCGCACAGAATTATTGGGCCGATGGAGGTGTAACTAGTCGTCGTTGGCACAGCAGTGGTGGTGGTCAGAGTTGTGGCTGAAATTTGGAGATGATCAATCCTAAGCTGAGCCTAAGCCTAGGTCAACTTACTTGTCGGCGTCGTCGTTGTGGTGGTAGTTGTTGCCGTGGTCGTAGTAGTAGTCGTCGTCGTCGTCGTCGTCGTCGTCGTCGTCGTAGTTGTCGGCTTCGTCGTCGTAGTCATCTTCGTAGTTGTCGTCGGCTCCGTATAGTTACAAATGACGATCGTGTAGTCCTGGGCGAAGACGGGCGGACCGTAATCCTGGAAAAAACGTACGGAAAAACGTACAAACCGTACGTAAAAATACTATTCTATTTATTCTATTCTATCTATTCTATTTTCTCAGCTTACCAGCAAAAACAAGAAAAGTAGGAGGAATTTCATGGTGCCCCTGTCCTCCTTGCTGACGCCGGATGGTGATAATTCCCTAAACCGCACCGGAATGGTACCGTATTTTGTTAAAACATGCAATTATCCGAACAAGAGAGCTACCGTATCTCTGCCGAAACAAAAAAGTTGGCAAATAAATTGGGAACGGCCTGGGGGATTCTTCGGCCTGGTCGTCAGCCTGGTTGCCGGGAGTCGCCGGGAGACCCGATTTTGTGCCTCAGCGACCGGATTTTTTCTGAATTTCCTGAATTCCGGCCCCGAGATTGATTTGCATCATATATAAGAATTCGGAGGAACTGGAATGAGACGGAAAACCCAAAAAACTGAATTAAAAATTTTGACTTTCAATAAGAGCCCGTTTTGCACCTGAAAATCTCCGAAACAGTCCATTTCTATACACTTGACGGTTGCGCGCGGCTGAGCTACTCGGTTGCGTTGATGGGTAATGGAAATAATTTATTCAAACGGCTGTATGCAAATTTTTAGCAGCCCCACACCACAGCCAGCAGCTACAGCCGGCGGCACCGCAACAGGCCGGAATAGCTGGTGGGTGGAAGGTTTCATTAGGCTCTCCCGGCCTTTGTGAGCAAAACAAAGCAAAAAGCAAAAAAAAATTGCCGCGGAGATTCGAACTCGTGACCCTTGGATTGAGAGGCGCGGGGGCTACGGTTTACTTTATCCCCCCCCAGCCGGAAGTTTTTCGCTATAACTTTTTTATTTTACATTATTGTAGGCTCAAATTAAAACTCTTAGTATATTTTTCGACGCTCTATCGAATGGCGTTGAAAAAATCCCGACAAAAAGCGAAAATACCGAAAACCTTGAGACCATTCGGCTGTGGGGGGTAAAGTAAACTCTTACCAAGCACTTTTCGTTTTTTAGTATATTCATGTTTTTCCTTTAGAATCCTTTAAACATCAACATTTTCGTCTTTAGGAGCTGCCGACGGCAAGCCGCTCCAATGCAGCCCACAGCACCAGTCAAACCCCTCGCAGTACATCTCCGTCAGCCCGGTAAGTCATTTCGTTTTTAGCCCGAGCTCCATCTCCTGCTTCTTTCAGCTCTTCCTCCAATTCGACGGCCCGAAGGAGGCGACCGCCGAGCTGACCATCAAGTTCGTAGCGGGCAGCTTCATATTACTGGGTTTCACAAAAAAAAACATTTTTATAGTGTTAGAGATCAAATTTCCTGATGTTCATCTACTTCCAGGCAGTCATATTTAGTGCTATTTTATTCCCCAGATTCAGAGCTACATTGTTGGACAAATTACAGATCTGTAGCTATATTCGGAGTCGAGATACGAAAGTTTTGGGTCGACCAAGCGCGATTTTGCATAAAAACTCCTAAAAATGTTGATCTAGCCGTTTTTTTTCTAATTTTAGCACGCATATAGCGCCGGTTCGATACACAGCCAAACCTCTTTTTAAGTTTGACCTTTTAATTTCCTATTAGAGCCCTGGCCCCGTACAACTACCGGTTGGCCTGGCGCGTGCTCGTTACGTCGCCGACGCGCTACCTCGTGTCCCCGTCCACCGGCTTCTTGATGCCCAACCAACAGGTCAAGGTATCGCTCGGATACCTGGCCGTTAGACGCACTAATGCCAGGTGACGGTGACGTTGCCCGACGTCAAGAAGTACCACAAACGGCACCGCTTCCTCGTGCAGGCCATCGTTTGCCCCGATGCGCTCAACAACCGCAGGGTAATCGTCTAAAAACGATCTCGAAAACGTATTATTTTCCAGCGCTATAGAAATATATAGCAACCAGCCCAGCGGCTTTGCCGCTGCAAGCGGCTGGACTTCGGGCTACCCGCTGTGCGCTCCCTCCCCTTCGCCGAAACGCGCACGACCTGGCTCACTATGTCCCCCACTCCTTTTACTAAGAAAAACTTTCAAAGTTAACTTTAATAATTTAAACGAAAACTGTTTCTTAATTTTTTTATCAGTTTGGGGGTTTCTGACCACGCTCTATCCGAATCCGAAGAGAGCTAAGCTCTAGCTCTTTTCCCCTTCGAGTCGAATTCGGCTTCAGACAGACGGACGCGTCAAGAAAATTTTTATAGTTGATGATGGCGTTTCAAAAAATAATTTTCAGGAGGTGTGGAAAGAGATTGGCGACGGCGTCGGCCGAATCACGGAAATTCAGTGCATCAGGGTCGCTACGCAGTGGGGAAATCGGAACCTTACAAAATGGGTTTTTCTTCCAGCCGTGGCGGACTTCCGGCCACCTCCCCGTCGACCCCCACCGGCGAGCAGGCGCCGATCACCGACGGCCGCTCGACGCCGACCACTTCACAGACGGGCGTCGTCCAGGATGGTGCGCTTGAAACTTCAAATTTAGCTTCCCTTCCCCACGCTAACGCATCAGCTCCAAAAAAAGCTGAGGACTTACAGAACCACTGGTGACGCACATGGCACCGCCCGATCCGGTGGTCGACGAGGCGTTGAACCACGAGGTGAACCTGTTCGTCGACCGCATCACTGAGGCTCTTGGTAGGCGACGAGATCGTGTCTGCGGAAAGCGTTCTACTTTTTCAGGCAAAAAGCAAGATGCAGCCTGCCGAATGCAGCGCTCCGTCAACGAGATCAAGCTGCTTGAGGTCCTATATGCATAAAGCTTCCTCCTAAAGTCGTGCTTCCCTGCAGGTAGAGCTCGATCGTCTGTCCGCCGCCCAGATCAGCCTCAACGTCCACATCAAGGCCACCGTCCAGGACACTGCGGTACAAACTGAAACGTGCGCCTTCTTGACATCTTCTCTATTTTAGGGAATGGCCCTCCTTCGCGGCATCCACCACGAGTCATCTTAAAAACAAGGAATCACGTTGCTACTATCTCTGTGCTCATCATCCTGTGTAATCATCACATCATCCAATTAATTTCATTCGCGAACGACGTTAAACGTTTATTAAAACGCGCATCCCGGGAATAAAGTTTCTCGACAAAAAAGGTGTGATACAGAAGATAAAAGATGCAACAATGCAAGAAAACAACCGAATTTTGGAGAGTTGGCATTATTTGTATGATTATGGTTTTGGGGGATTGGAAATACTGATTTGATGAAAGAGAATTGGGGATCTTTAGGCAAGGGCTAGATATGATTGGCTTTTTGCAAATTGCCGGATCGGGGAAAAATCAGGGCCAATCAAATCTCAAGTCTCGACCTAAGAAACCTAGAAAAACCCATTATTGGAAAGATTTCGGGAAAGCGAGGGCGGATAGATAAAATCACTCGCCAGTCATGACACGTTGCAAAAATAACAATAGATACTGATGACATGGTATTTATCAGAAAAACGGATAGAAATTCAATTGGCATTAGCCAACAAGAAACATTTATGATTGGCATCAATCGGCAGACAATTCTCAACGACACCCAAGGCAGCAACAACAAACATAAAATAACAATGACCCGAAAAGCGCCTATGAATCGCTACCGTCATCCGCAAAAATCTCGTCCATCCCCTCGTCGTCCTCATCGTAACCCGTGCCGTAGTAGCGGTCGCCAAAATTGCCCATTCCCGGCTGCAGAAAGCCCTGCTCGTTGAGGATCGGGTCGACCTCGGCCACGACCAGCCTCACCTGAAGAGAAGCGGTAATAAAGGCTAAGAAAATCACGGCAAACCTTGGGATATGCGTAGGCAATGTTGGCGATCCCCTGCTCGCTCATCAGCAACGAGACGAGCACAATATTCTCCTCGGGGACCTCATGGTCAAGGAGGACCCGTATCGCCATCACCGCTGCACCGCCTGCAAAAAAAACTCGTTTAAATATCCATACAATCCCATTTGTTTTAACAGTTTTTTTTTACAAAATTATGTATATCTCTAGTGTGAAAAACCTAAACCGACCAGTGCAAATGTTGACGTCCATGAGCACGATGTGGTGGTCATTCTTGATCTCCGCGGGCAGCCGGAAATGGAACAACTCAGGCGTGCCACTCTCGCGATTCGTCTGGATGAGGAGCTGGCCCATTTTGCAGTCCTAAAAATTCAAAAAATATTCGTTGCCGAGCAAAAGCTTCACCTTCACTTCCTGCTTCAAACTTTGTTCCATCGTCTCGCCGGCTCGCATTATGGCCACACCACAGACGGCGGTGGCTCGTCGCCGGCCCTCGATGCTAAAAACGGGCTATTTTCTAAATGCCGAATTTTAATTACAGTGTTTATGCCGACATTGGCTGAGAAATTCTATTAGTTACATAAAAAACCAACATTTCGCCGTTTTCCAGTTCGATTTGTGTCGACTCGTAGGGCATGTGGTTCAGTGTTTCGGTGAATAAGATGCGGAAAAGACGATCGGCATGGAAAATGAATCGATCCCTGGAAAAATGGTTGTACGAAAAATCGTCTGGAGTTTTGCACACAAAAACTGCCGAAACCATTCTTTGAAAAACATACCGGTCAGTATCTCGGTCTCTGATGAAGGTGAGCAATCCCTTGACTTGAGAGTTCGGAGGGAGCGGGGTCACCGTCGGCGGCAGCGTATTCTCCGGCTTGACCATGTGCATCCGCTGCACATGATCTCGATCGTAGCCTGAAATTTATATATAAATACGATTGTAACGATAATACGACGCTTCTTCTCTCTACACCGGTCGCCAGAAACTAACCTCGTTTGGACAGTTCACTCTGGATTTGATTGTAAAGGAGCCCGACTCCATTGCTGTTGTCACCTCCTCGAGGCAGTAGCAGATCAGCCTTCTGAAAACAGCTAATTTGTCGCCGATTAATTATAGCCCACCTTCATGTCCACGGCGATAAAACGATCAAAGGCCGGCTTGACAAATCGAAGGTATTGATCGAGGACGCCTAAAATTTCAGGTTCCAATGAAAAAGTGGAAAACCACCATTGATATCGCGGCCACGCTCCTCAATATCGCGCTTGAGTCGGCGGCAGAGACGAGTGTCAGCATCCGTATCAACAAAGATCTGAAAAAAGCATTTACTAAACAAACTAATTCCAACAAACCGTCAAGTCCATCATTTTGAAAATCTCCTCCTTGTGGAATGCCAAAATCCCTTCAAAGATCAAAATGTCGGCCCCGTACATCATTTTGCCGGTTTTCTCGCGGGAATGAGTCACGAACGAATAGACAGGCACCTGGAAATAAGGTTAGCTGATTTGGAAAAACATAGCGTTTAGGCACAAAGAAACCGGAAACGACTATTAGGCATCGAGCAAAAACATACTTCCACCGACTTGCCCTCCTTTAGCCGCTTTAGACACGAAAGCAACAGATCGAAATCGAAGGCATCGGGGTGGTCAAAGTTGTACTCCGAGCGGGCGGCCAGTTCGTGCTCTTCCGGGGAAAGCACCTAAAAAGATTAATCACCCCCAAAATGAAAATAAGAACCTTGTAGAAGCTGTCCATCGACAGGATGGTCACCCAGGGAAGGTCCAGCTGTTCGACGATCAATTCGGCAACGGTCGTCTTTCCACTTGCCGAGCCTCCACAAATTCCGATCAAGAACCTAAAAATTTGGGTTATTTCTGCGATGAATTCAGAACTTTTCACTCCAAAAATTTGTCAAGACTCACGGCTGCTTGCTGTTGCCGGCCGGGTCGTACCAAGGAGGGCGACCTTTTGTGTAGATCCGCTAAAGCATAGGATTTTTGCTTGGATTACGTAAAAGGCACTACCTTGCCCTCCTTGGTACTGAGCAAGTGCCGTTCCCGGCTTCCGCTGATGGTTCGAAGACGACGACGAGGCGATGGCGTTTCTGTCGGCGACGACGGGGTCGATGCCCTTTCATTCAGGGAGGAGCCATTCGAGTTGTCGATGTAGACCGCCGCCTGCAATCGAAAACGTTAATCCCTGGTAGGAGGTACCTATGCAAAGCAACAAAGCCTATTTGGTTGCCAAAAAATTGTGGTACCTAGGGCAGGCCAAATAGGCCCGGACTAAGATCGGGGCGACGAGACTGATCATCTCCCTACTTTTATCAGTTGCTAAGACGTTTAGAAGCCGATACATGTACGTTAAAGTCAATCAGTCAACCCACAAAAACAGCAAAATCTTCACAGATTTTCTTAGCTTTATTGCCCAAATAAATTCTAACAATACGGAAATCATCAGCGCCGTCGAGTCTATATTTCGGCTAATTTGAGCAGAATTTTAGCCCGGGTATCTTTGACCTCCCCCAGATAGACCCACCTAAAAAACCCTTTAGACATACCTAATTAAACAAAAAACTCTGCGATCAAGGTTACCAACTTCCTCAATCTTGACTCCCTTGGACGGCTTGCGCTCGCGCTTTCCGGGAGACTGGCTGTTGGTACTCACCATGGTGGCGCTGGTCGGCTGCTCGGCCAGGTCTCCTGAATCGACCATCGAATCACCGATTATAGCGCGGAAAACAGGGAGGACGATGAAAGTGGATGGCTGAATGAATCGACCGAGAGTGGAGGGGGACAAATGGCCGAGTCGATGGCTCGTGGGAGAATATATTCTATCGGCGATCTGATCAGTCCGGCCCGCGGGAAAACAGACGCGCCGGCACGATCCATTCCCCCACCCACAGACCGATTTATCGCATTTCAAATCGCTGCCGGGTCGCAGGAAGCAAAGCGCTAGTTGACCGTACAGTGGGAGGCAGTGGCAATAAGTCAGTAGGTTGTCTAGGGGGGTGAAAAATTAGCCGGTCTGGGTAGTGGATTCATAATCTAGGGAGAAAAGAAGACACTAGTCTGTTAGCGGTGGGGGGCGGTAACTTTGGCCTATATCGACTGGTCTGGTCGCAGAAATAAAAAACGTACAATTTAACAGGAAGCTTTTTACACGTTTTAAAGCATATACGGTGCTTAAAAAATTATTACAATTTTGGAATTAATGTATTTTTGATCAAGTTCTAAATTTTGAAAATTCTCTAACAACCTCCTTTTAACTGCGAACAACAATAAAACCACTAAAACTATGGACATTTTGAGAGATAATGGACCTTAGCGCGGCTAGAGAGCTTCCTCGCGCTGACAGAAACGTACTAATACCAACAATACAACGTTATGGCTAAAAGCCAGACTAAAGCAAACCAGGCTTTTGTTTTGATCTGGTTTGCCCGAGGATTTTGATACAATCCTTGCGGAAAAAAACCCAATTCGAAACGCCCAAAGCCCAAAACACACACACGCTATCACTACCGACCAAGACTCCCGCATTGAGTGCGGGCGCCGCCTCTAATCTTAATTGAACTGACGGTCTGACTAATTGAACCGACAGGAAACGACGGCAACAGTGACCTTTACGGCCCGCAAAGATAAGAGGCGGGGTTTAGCCGGGTCCCCGTATTGACACTAAGCGGGTCCACGATCGGCGCGGGGTCACTGCCCCGGATTATTGCGTGTATAGAAAAACCGACAAGCGGCCGGCGGGGGAACGCCTGAGGGACAAAGAGCGCTCGGTGTCTGGCGGGGCCGACTAATTCGATGATGCAAAATGCTAAAATTAGCGGATGTTCATAAAAATGCGACGGGATGAACATCGAGGAACAAGAGAGGTTAGGGTGGAGCTCAAGAATCAAAAGGAACGTTTTAAACTGTTCTATTTATATCTGGCGGGAAAATTCTGGTTAAAAGGATAGCATATGAATCCATCAGCGGGAAAAGGGAAGAAAAGGAAAATTTATTTGTTATTGTTTTTTTCTATTTCAACCTGAAAAATAATGTTCACAAGAAAACTATTGTATGTACGGTGAACATTGGTTTATCAAAAACAGATGCAGAGAAAAGATATATGCTTCAAATACGGCAATGAAGCGAGCCATAATCGACAATTTAACGTTCAAAAAAACCAATTATAAAAATTAAACCCCATAGAGGAACACCAAAACAAAGTGCGCTAATTTAGGCCCAGCGCTGGCGCAGTTTTTCGAAGGCAAAGTGCGCCGCGGGAGTTTCAAAAAGAGGCCCCGGATAGATATTAGGGTGAGATGAGAGGGGAGGAGAAGCCGCAGCGTGGCACGGGGTCCCCGTCCCACTGGCCCTCTTTGCAACTGACCCCGGGGGCTCGCCAGCCCGACCGTAGCCGCTCTTTTCGGCAAGCCAAACGGGGGGCGAATAGAGACGTCGGGAACCCAGGAGGGTGGGCTCTCTACCCACAAACAGCTCCTCGTCTCGTGCGGAGAGCCGTTGTTGACAATTGGACGACGACGAGGCGCTGTTTTCCGGCGGGGAGTCCTTTTTGCGTATTTGGGGGATATGGGGGCTAAGGAATGGGAAGCGGCGGGAAAAGTGCAAGCGAACCTACGGGGGACCGCCCAAGTCATGCGGGATCAGCGACCAAAAATAGAGAACTTGTCATCTTGGCGCGCGTGGCGTAAACTTATTTGGTTGAAAACTAAAAGTTTTTGCGAAATCATACAAGCAATGTACCAAGCGGCTCGCTCGCGCGAATTTTATTGTTTAGTACGATTTTCCTCATTACCACAACAAAATTTACTTTTTAATTAAAAATTTAGACTTTTTAAATTCTAATAAATGCGATTTTCGATCGATCGAAAAATTGAGGTGTTTAGTACGTTCGCTCCCGTTACAAAAACCGTAATTGGTGTAATGTGTTAAAAAATATTTCTCTTTTTTTCTATAAAAACCAAATATTTTTACTTTTCTTTTTAAATTTACGTCGAATATTAAGTTTATTTCTTCCTTCCTCCGTTTTGGAATCCCTCACACTCTCCGTGCATGCTCCCCGCACCGTGCTAAACCCAAAACCCCTGCTCGTTTTCAGGAACGGCATGTTGGCCCGGCGCGAGCTCCTCGTCCGCTTTGCCGTCCTCTTCATCGGCTACGGCTTCACAACGTTCTGCCGGCGAGTCGTCTTCATCTTTCTCCAGGCTCTCCACGATGACCTGGGGGTGGATAAGGGGAGACTCGGTATTGTTTTGTTGCGTTATCGTTTTTTGCGAAAGAGAAAACACATGCATGTGCGAATCGGCGGCTACCCACTTTTTTTTTAATGATTGTCATTTTTACTCGTTTATGAGGATGTATCGTTTTCCATACTTTCTTCAATTCTCACGCTTTGACCTCCAGTTCTCCCGTTTTCAGATGAATTTGAGTGGAGACTAGCAGCTCTGATTCAACCAACAAAAGTGCCGACGTCTAGCTAGCGTTTGGTGGGGATTATTTCGAATTTTTAGATATATTCTCACTTTAGATTTTTGAAGAATGGTGGGCTATCACCCGGAGCCCATCAATGGGAAAGAGCTCTCCTCAACCGAGCATAGTGAAGCGGGGTTGGCGAGTGGCATAGCGACGCGAGCAATTATACAGGTAACTTTACTTTGCAAGATACTGATAACGTTTTTGTTTAGCCGCTCGATGTCTTGAAAATTCGCTTTCAACTCCAGGAAGAGCCAATTCGCGGAGGGAAAAGCGGAAAGTACAAGGTAAAACTGACGACTAGAACGTAAATGTTGTTTTAGGGAGTCATCCAATCCATACGGCTGATCATCAAAGAAGAGGGGGCAATCGCTTTCTGGAAGGGCCATGTCCCAGCCCAGGGTCTTTCAGCCGTCTATGGCCTCATGCAATTCGCGTCTTTCGAATGGTTTACAAAACAGGTATAGCGCCTTGAAAATTTCATCCTTTTCTTTTAGACAAAACTTTTAATAGACCCGCCCGACTATCTGGAGAAGGGCACGGATTTTATGTGCGGGGCACTGGCCGGTTGCGTGGCGATGACCGCAGCGATGCCTCTGGATGTCATCAGGACGAGGCTAGTGGCGCAGGGAGCGGATCAAGACAGGGTGATTTTTCTTGCATTTTTTTGTTTGTCTTGACGACGCCTGGGTGATTCTTGCTGTGTTCTTTGCTTAACAAGGACTCTACTTATTTGCAGGGGCCAGGCGGGGCGAATTTTTCCTAGAAGTCCCGATATACCGAGGAACGTCGTAGAAAATATTTGAATCTGTTTCTCGTAGAAATTTATACTACTTTTCAAACGGATTATAAACGTGGCAAGCTAGTTGAAAATTACGATTTTTGTCAAAAAATCTAGTTTTTTGGGTTTTAGTAAAAATTGTAAAGTTTGTGCGTTTGGGAATAGCAAAAAATCAAAAAACTGTAAAGTAGGAACATTTGGTCTCGGAAGAAATCCCCCGGCCCCTGAAGCTATTGAAAGATTAAAATGTCAAACTTTTTTTAGGTATATCGTGGCACCGGGCACGCAATGATGAAGATTTATAAATATGAGGGCGTTGCGGGATATTTTCGAGGGTCAGTCCCTGCGGTTTTTTTTCGATATTCTTAATTTAGGTGGGTACCTTCGGTGGCCCAAATTGCCCCTTTCACCGGCCTACAATTTATGCTGTACAACCAGTTCCTCGAGTGGTACCACATGTTCGTCGAGGGCAAAGATTCCGGTATGGTCTTTCGATTTTGCTAATATATGTTTGTTTAGGAGGTGCATTACTCTGCGGTGCAGCGGCTGGCACGGCTGCAAAAACGGTGCTCTACCCGCTCGATATGGTCAGGCATCGGTTACAGGTGATTTTAGTACATTTTTGTAAAAAAAACCTAATTTAGATGCGCGGTTTCCAAAGAAAGGGCTTCGGCAAAGCCTCCGAATATAGAGGCCTGATGCGGACCATAGCCCATGTGGTGAAGCACGAATCGATTTATGGGCTTTTCAAGGCAATTTTCTTCCGAATTTTTAAAACCACCATTTTTAGGGCCTCTGGCCATCTCAAATCAAGGCCGCCGCCAACTCGGGCTTCTCCTTCCTCTTCTACGAGCTCTTCTGCGACGTCCTGCGCGCGCGGAAGGCCAACAACGACGACAACTAGGCACTTTTAGGTTTTTGTTTGTCATTTTGCAATGCTTGCGGGTTCTCGTTCTACATTTTGCTCAATTCTTGTCTATCCCCCAGATGCTGCTTTCTACGATTTTTATCCTTTTATCCTGTACCCTAATGTTCTTTAGTGTTCTGTTTGGTCTAGATAAAGCATAGTGAGTGTGATTTGGCAGCCGATTCGCACACAATTTTACAGAGAAGACACAAAGTGGGCAAAAAGGATTTGCGAGGGTCAACTTGATTTTTAGGGATCCTCGTCTCAACGCAAGCCTTTTGCTACACCGTGTCCAAAGTGTTGTTCGCATTTCTTTGTGATCGAGTCAATCACCCAAAGGTTGGGCTCGTTTTAATGCAAAAAAAGTTGCGAATTTAGCTAATCGCCACCGGAATGGTTGGGATCGGGGTGGCGACGGTGTTCGCGTCAATGAGCCGGAACTATGATGAGCTGTTCTATTCGGTGGTGCTCAATGGTTGTGTTCAAGGGGCAGGCTGGACCCCGTCGACGCTGTTGGTCAAAAAGGTATTCGAAAAGCGCAAATTGAATTCTTCGATTCAGTGGAGCCCGAAGGAAGAGTTTGGCTCGTGGTATTCCCTTTTCGGGATCGCAAACACGGTCAGCGGCATGCTGCTCCCATACGCTGTGGCGTTATTCTGGCGACAAGCGCTTTGGTATGCTGGTAAGCTTTAACATGCTTTAAAATTACTATGATTATTTATAGGTGCCGGAACGCTTGTGTGGCTGTTGATTTTCTACGTATTCTTGAAGGAGGACTTTGTCGAGCCCCTTGAACATCACGCAGCGCCGAGCAAGGAGAAAGCGCGTGAAACGTTGAACGTAAAGGGATTGTATTTAACTTTATACATATTTTACCCAGGTTTTCACCTCGACCGCCGTTTTTCACGTGGCCATATTGTACGCGTTTCCTCTGTCGGTATGCAGGTGTTTAAGCATAGTGAATTAGTGAATAGATGCGCACGGTATGCGAAACATGGTTCCCCGTCGAGTTGACCGAGAAGGGGATGTCACCAAGTGGTTTCCAGTTTTTCCTTGAGGCTGGAGGGTATGGTTTTTTGAGCTGGTCAAAATTGAGAGGTTTAGATTTACCGGTGTGCTACTCTCCGGATTGATTGTCGACCTGTCGTCGCGAAAGATCGGTGTTGAGGTAATTTTTGGACTAATGATTTCGTAATTTTGAATTTTTTGGTGAAAATTCAAACATTGAAAAGTCTTAATTAGATTCTTATCGAGCAACAAAAATTTTTACTAACAATAAGAAAAATCAAAAAATTCAGAAAGCCGTCCGACTGTGCGCATATGCGTCGACGGTTCTCATGATGGCCGTGATCACCCTCAGCAGTCTCTGGGTTACGGTGAGTTGCCTTTTAGGCTCTTTGTTGTCTGCCGGGTTCTGCTCACGTCCAATGTGTCGCCGCGGCTAAAGGACACTTTTCCAGGCCGCCCCGTCGCTTTTCGGCTTTTTCTGCGGCGCCGCTTTCCAGGTGAGTCATCGTGATCGGCGGGACGTGGGAATCCCGCGGGCCAGATTTGTTTGAATCGAAAAGAGCGACGAAAAATGGACCGGCGGCGATTCGTGTGGCCATGTCATTGAAATGATCATGGAGCGGCGGCTAGGGGGGGGGACCGAAAAATTCGAAAAAATCTGGCTTTCGAGGGACTTTTTTAAATTTAGAGCCGTGAATCCGCTAGTTCGGGGAGTTCGAGGACTTTTTGCAGGCCAAAGCATAAAGACCTCAATTCTTTAGATCGGAAAGTAGTTTGGTGTTTTCTAAAAGATCGTAGGAAATTAATGAAAAGTTTTATGCTTATTTTTTTCAGGGTTGCATCAACTGCTGGGGGCTGGCCATCTCGCGACTGGCCCCGGTTAGCGTCCAGGGATCGGCAAGCGCCCTCATCTCGCTGATCGCTAACGGTGAGCTTGATTTCAGTGTTTTAGCGTTTTAAGACTTTTCTTAAAAACTTCAATTTTAGGTGGTTCCGTGCTGGCGGGCGCGCCTCTCAATTGGCTCCAGGGCGCTGAGGGGATTTCGACGTTGGCCCCGCTATTCTTTGCGCTGACAGGTACCAAACTTCTTACAGTAAAACGCCTAAAATTTTCAGTTTTCCCCGTGCTCGTCTACACGCAACGCATCCCCATCGTCATGGAGCCAGTTGACGAGGCGAGGAAAACCGAATAATTGTTTTTCCTGTTTTTTTTTTGGGATTTTACCACTTTTACAAAGCTTTTTCTAGTCCACCGTCTAGGCCACTTTTTGCTTGAACTTTTTAGGGATTCGCTTCTTGTTGTTATGCCATTTTACGGGGGATTTTCGCGACAGTGCCTTCTTTTTTTTACGGGCTTCGGGATAGCCTTGCCATGCTTCTGATATTGTGTATATTGATAAAGCTTGTAACAAAAATTTATTAAAATCATGACGCGACCATGTTGCGCCCCGAGTTATCCGAGCTGTCGACTTTTGCCCGAAACGAGACCACCGGTCCTTCGCCCTGGAAAAAGGTACTTTTTATGCTTTGTTATTTTGTCAGGTGTATAAGCTTTCAAGCTATTTAATTTACTTCAATTATCAATAGGGTCTTTGGCATTATCGGGGGCGGGAAATAGTAAAAAAAATTCAAAACTAATTTTGATGTTTTTTCCCTATTACTGTTAATAAAAATACTGTTTTTTGATTTTCATGGTTTTTTAACTAAAAGCTGGGCAAAAATCTATAAAAATGACTTATATTTTGTTATAGGACCGTACCGAATCACTGGGAAAAAATTAGGTTCCCCCGCTAACAGGCTAGTCCCAGAGTTTCTCGGGTATTTCGGTTTCTAAATCTAAAATTAATACATTTTTATTAAACGGAACCAAGACAAAAATAATTTTCTCATCAAAATTTCAATTATTTGGCACTTTCCGGTGCTTTTTAAAATATCGACACCGCCCCTCCCTCCTCCGATAATGCAAAAGAACCATCTTCAGAATCAACCCGTTACCTTTTTGGCCTGGGCCTTGGGCAGTTTTGTGAGGATGCTGTCGCGTTTTGTTTGTACGCTAAATAGCGGGATTTTTTGTAGATATTTTTAGAGGTTCTCACGTTAGAACGCCGACGGGCACGTCAATCTCCTGGGTGCACGGGTCCTGCGTGGATTTTATGCTGGAAAAAGTGATTAAAAGTTGTTTGAAAAAATGCAATTTAGATACCTTTCAGCCGTCCTCACTTCTGTCATCGGCTCCTTTGAACGGGCGCTGTTCACCTTGAAGTCACTAAAATGGGGTTAGGAAAGTAGCACGAAATTTCCGAACGAATCTGGCGTTGGTGTCTGCTCCGTCTCGCCGCGTACTACTGGTTCTGGCGGCTAAAAATAGATAGAAATACAGATTTTAGCCAAAAAACTGGGTTTTTGGCATTATCGGTGGGGGGCCGTTTTTTCCTAGGATCTAATTTTTCAATACAAATAGTGGAGGTGTTTTTAAATGTGTTTTTACTATTCCTGAACGTGAAAACTTCACAAATTTTTATTTAAAAATACCAAAAATATAGTTTTTGAACAAGAAAGACAATTTTTGACGAAAATTTGGAGGTTTTCCAACATTTTTTTAAGTTTTTACTGAACTTTTCTAGTTGAAACACTTTATCTTAACTTACTAGGAATTTCTAGACGCCCACAAAAAAGTTCAGTCCCCCCCCCCCGATAATGCGAAAGAACGAAAAATTGTTACCCGCGCCGGTGCGTCAACGGGCGAGCGCTCGTTCGAGTCGTCGTTGTCGCGCGCGTCCTGAAATAGACGTCGTCGACGCGTGGCGGGCACGTTGCGTCAAACTACGCTCCGTGCAGCAACGCGCCTGCTACACAATAGCGCCTAAAAAGCTGCTTACATTTGAGACGGGCGTCGCCTGCTTCAGCGCCCCCTTGTTGCAGTTGACGATCGTCTAAACGGACTAGAATTTCAAGGAGAGAGAGAGAGAGAGAGAGAGAGAGAGAGAGAGAGAGAAGAGAGGTATCGACCAATTTCCCACAATGATCAGCAGCGCGATGGAAAAGACGAGCGGTTGCAGGGTGTAAGAGAGAATAGCGTATAACCAAGTGTTAAGCATTTCTTGTCATACAGTATCGACAGTCGAGCGAGTAGAAAAATGGGAATGAAATTTCTTGAATTTTTTGTGGCGGGAAATATGCCAGGGATCGTGTTCAAATCGCCATTTTGGTAAAATATGCAAATAGCGATTTTTTAGGATTTTTGAAGCCTAAGCTAACAAGGAAATGTGAAGCCAAAACCAAGCCTAAAGCCAAGCGAAGCCAAAACCGAGCAAGGGCTAAGTCAAACCTAAGCCTATGCCTAAGCCTATACTAAGCCTAAGCGAAGACTAAGCCAAGACTAAGCCAACCTGAAGCCAAGCATGAGCCAAGCCTAAACCATTCCTAAGCCAAGCCTAAACCATTCCCTAAACCAAGCCTTAGCCAAGCCTAAGCCAAGTCTGAGCCAAGCCTCAGCCAAGCCTGAGCCAAGCCTGATCCAAGCCTGGCCAAGCCTGAGCCAAGCCTAAGCCATGCCTGAGCCAAGCTTAGGCCACTCCAGACCTTAAGCCGACCACTTTTCTGTGATTTTAAAGGTGGAGTGACAAACCTTCCCCCTACTTTCTAGTCTCGATTTTCCAGCTCTGATAAAGATTTTTGCTGTTGGTTTTGTGGGATGTAGTGGAATGGAGGATTGTCTTTTTCTCTAGGGGTGGCAGTTGAGAGAAAACGGATCCCTTCCTTCCCTTCCCTTAGAGATCTTTCAGCTTCTTGTCCCTTATTTTCCCCCTTTTGACTGTCTCATGCCCTGAAGGGGGGAGAGCGGCTGTTGATTGATCCAAAAGGGTCTCTTGCCCTCCTCTCTATGCCACTAGGCCAACAAATGACTCAATTTTTGGGTGATTTTTCGGAGGTATTTTCAAGTCTTTTGCCGGTCGTCGTCGATAGGTGCGTAGCGTAGTGGTGTCGGAACTGATCCGAGACCGCGACACGCAACGCAGGCGCGCTGATTGGCAAGGCTGCGACGGCGTTGCGCTACGGCTCCGCTTTCGCTCTCTCTCTCGCTCTCTCTCTCGCTCTCTCTCTCTCTCACTCTCTCTCTCTAGCTCATTTGCTCTTTCTTTCTCTCGCTCTTTTTATCTTTCTCTCTCGCTCTCGCTCTCTCTCTCTATCTCTTTCTCTCACTCTCGGTCGCCCTCTATAGCTTTTTCGCACCCTCGCCTCGCTCTCTCTCGCCCTCTCTCACTCTCTCGCTCTCTCTCTCTCGCTCTCACTCTCTCGCTCTCTCTCTCTCGCTCTCTCGCAAGCTGCGACTCACTCACAATCAGTTCAAAGTTCCTTTAAACCCAAAAATCCCCGGTCCAAATCCGGCTCTTCCCCCTTGTTGAGTAGGTCAGCAGCTGTTCGCCCAAAAGATGACTGCAGCTCTCGCCAGCGCCCAATTTGCGCATCGATAATCTGTGCGCTGAAAGGAGCACCAGTGATGGGCGTGGAGGGGGGGGGGGGCGAGGCAAGAGCGACGCGCACATTCCAAGCGTGTCCAGTGGAAAGTGGCGGAACTGTGTGAAATGGAAGGGGAATGAAGAGACTGACTGTTCCTCGTGATCCCCCCACCCCATCACCATCGATAGGCCTCGTTTTGGAGGGGGCTTCTCTCCCTCTCTCTCTCTCTCTCTCTCTCTCTCTCTCTCTCTCCCTCTTCCTCCCTCTCTCTCATACAGTAACCCAGGTTACTCGAGATCCCCGAGATGCCGCTCATTTTTGGGTGCGCATGATCCCCCGGGGTCAATGATGGGGTTTTTCGTAAGGGTTTGCTGTCGCTGTCCCCCTGAAAAAGCTCGGGCTCAGTCTTGCGCTCTCTCGCTCGCTCTTGCTCACTCACTCTCCAGCTTTCCATATTTTTTGCTTGAAACGTACTGTTTTTTTGAAACAAC
Organism: Mesorhabditis spiculigera; assembly: GCA_958295435.1. NCBI lineage: Eukaryota > Metazoa > Nematoda > Chromadorea > Rhabditida > Rhabditidae > Mesorhabditis > Mesorhabditis spiculigera. Next base: position 1,258,971 of record CATQJA010002657.1, read on the forward strand.
TTTGTCTCTACAGGTCTTTGCTCTTTCTCTCTATCTCGCTATCTCTCACTCTCGTGCTGACTGTCTCTCCCTCTCCCTCGCTCATTCTCATCTGCACATTGCCAAATGTTGACGCTTAAGGTACATAGTTTTAAGCGCTGCGAACGAGTTTCGCATTACAAGAGCTGGGTTGAGAGCGAATTCGAATCGATCCACGGTCTCTCTCTCTCGCTCTCGCTCTATGTCTCTCCGTCGCCCAAAATACCGTATCTATTGCGTTGTCAGCATCCCCGAAATGCCAATCATTTTTGTCTCACCCCCGATCCACCTCCATTCCGTTCATTTATCATCTCAACTCGATGCGGGCATTTTTTGGGTTTTGACTGGAATGCCAGGTTCGCTGTGGTTTTGCGCCGATCAAAACATTCAACGAATTTTTTTTCTGTAGTTTTCTCTTTTTCCGCTCTGTTTCTCTCTCTGTCCCACGCGCTCTCTCTCGCTCTCCTATTAAATTTTATATTTGCAGTTTGTATAGTATGCGCTATTTCTAAAACAATGAAAGAAGAAGAAAAATCCGTGCTCACCCGCATCGAGGGGCTGATTGTCGAGGAGGAAGAGCGGAAATTGATGGCCGACCAGGAGGACGACAAGAAATTCGTTGGTTTCCTAAATGCTTTCTGCGAGTTTGCCTCGATCCAGTGCTAGTCTCCACTCCTTTAAAGTTTAAAAATCTGGAAAATAAAAATTTTTGGACGAATTTTCGTGGCCTAGTGGCTAGCGCTCTTGCCTCTCAATCTAAAGGTCGAGGTCTCGAACCCGGACGCAGACATACTTTTTGCTTTTCACCCCAAAATTCCGCGACTTTCCAGAAGACACCGTACGATATCTCGGGCTCGGACCGTCGTGTGAAGTGCAGGCAGAAGCGCGACCGTCCGCCCGTGGCCACTGAGATAACAGCTGACCCGGCCGGGCCCTCAGGTGGGCCATTCTCTTCTTGTGTCTCTCGATTTCCCTCGTTGACCAACCGTTCGTTGGCCACGTGCCAACTGCCGATTCCTGGATGCTTTTTCGATTTTTTTTTCACCAAGGGCCCCCTGTCGTTTTTTGGGGTAGGGTTGGGCAGGGTTTCTTGGGGGAAAGGTAGGCTGGGAATTCCCAGAGGGGCAGAGTGGAGTTTTAAAGGGGTGGTGACGGGAAGGGCTTGGCTGAAGTTGAGGAGTCCAACCGACTTTTATGGCGTAACGGATTAGGCCGGTTTTACTGCGATCTCTCACTCACCCTTTACTCTCGTTATTAACTGTCGAAATCTCACTCTGGCTCTCTCTCTCTCGCTCTCTCGCTCTCTCTCTCGCTCTTGACTCTCTCACTCTCCCTCCTTCTCACTCTGTCTCTCTCACTCTTTCCGCAGAAAGAAAACTTGCAATTTTAAAGGGAATAGTACAGGAATTTTCAGAATTTCAACTGTAAGTTCATCATCATTTCGGCAACATGCTAATTTACATGCCGTTCAATGCCGCGTTTCCTCGCATAATGGATTGCTGGAGATCAAGGCAGGAATACACGAGATTTTTATCCGAATTTTACCGTAGGCCTCCCCCTCTTTTCCACGTGCTAATTTGCATATGGCGCCCTGCGCCTCGATTGCGAGAAAACGAGACATTTTGAGAAATTCCGTAGGTCCCTGTCGATTTTTCCAGCACCATAATTAGCATGCGACCCCGGCCTGCCTTTGGATGCGGGCTTTTGGTGCCCCTAGGATATGCCAAGGAGGAGGATAATCCTCAAGAGCTGATGGTTGACCCGAAAACAATGGTAAAACTGTCAGCAGGGAGGTGTCCCGGTGACAACCCTGTCATTTTCGAGGGGGATTAGGGGCACACGTCTTTCGGCTCATTCTTATTCATGGTAGGGATTAAAGGGTTGAGCTCCTCGGAGACATCGGGCTTCCGTGGCCTTTGTCGGCACGGAGGTACGGTAGGCCAGGAATTCTGAGCAGAATACCGACAGCCAAAACCCCAAATACGAAATCCTGCATTCCAAAACTTGGCCATGCAAAATTTCGACAATCAGAAATTGGGCAGTACCGCGACAAATTAAGAATCCCGACATCCAATCCCCCATTGAAAATCCCGAAATTGAAAACGGCATTAAAAAAGTTGACAACCAAAAATCTGACATCCAAATCTCGAAAAACGGTATGCCAAGCGCGATATACCGACAAATTCAAAATCCCGACATCGGAAATCCCGACAGCCAAACCCGACCAACAAAATGCCGACATTTCAAATCCCAGACATCCAAAATCCCGACGCAACCATGCCGGCATGCCGACAGAATTCAAGCTTATTCATGACCCGGATTATTGACTCTCTCGCTCTCTCTCTCTCTCTCTCTCTCTCTCTCTCTCTCTCTGACTCCCTCTTTTATTCTAGCTTTATCGGCCTGGCAGGTGCGGCAATTTAGGGAACGGAGATGACCGGTTCGAATTAACCGGAAGGTCGGAACTGTCCGGAAATTAGTGCGCCTGTATAAAATCTCGATTTGAAGACGCGGCTGCTTAAAAAAACAGTGGTAAAGGGATGTCCTTCGCCACCTGCAAACGATCCCTCAACACCCCTCCCCCATTTCGTCGTCAAATCGAGTGTCAATGGGCCGGAGAAGACAATCTGTAAGAGACGATGGGTTGGATGAAAACAGGAAATCGACCGAAAGGGGTGTCAAAGTATCGCCCGATTTCGTGGGCTCAATTTTTCGGAATTCTGTGCTTTTTCCTGCTTCCGGAATTCTCTGGAATTTGTTTAATTTCGTTAAATTTTACTTTTCAAACGGAAAATCCTTATTTTCGACAGGCTGCAAAGTGCCGTGCCGGAAATACCGTATTTGTAAGCTCAAAAACTTAATTCCTATAATTTCCCGATCCCTCCCCTCGATTCCGTTCTATACCTAATCCCCTCCCCTAAATTGTGACAGTCCGTCATTGTGTTCGGCGCGCGTGGCCCCGGCGCATCGACCATAAAACACGAGAGTCCCCGTCTGTCGCGTACAAAGGAGCGTAGCGTAGCGCCCCGGTGAGATGAGTTATTGTGATCCGGGGCCCTATCATAAACTCGGGGTTGACCCCCGGATGGGCGAGAGAGAGAGGGAGAGAGAGCGAGAGAGAGAGAGATATGGGGGCAGCTCGTAAAATTTTCTACCGAATGCCATTTGGCAGTGTAGGAATCGTGACAGGTCCTTGCAGAGCTCTGGGAGTACGGTATGTTTTGCATACAAAAGAGCGTTTGCTAAGGGCATTGAAAGTGGGGTTTAAAGGAACGAGCAAGGCAAGGCAGAGGGTTTTTCTTTGGATTTCCTATAGATTTTTAGCGTGTGGGTGTGCGTTACGCTATGGTATCCATACTCCAAAAATCCATAGAAATGACTTGTGGGTGCCGGAACCAAATCGCTACCCCCCCCCGCGCTAAGAGTCCAGTACCCGTGAAAGTTCAAATTACACATGAAAATGAAGACGAAATTTTATGGTATAAGATGTGATTAACGCATTGACAAACCCTAGAAATTCCTCCAATTTTTAATATTTTCTGAGGCCCCTTTCCAAATATGTAATTTCCAAGATTTCCGGGGTTATCGACCTGACACGACTCTGGGCTATTTACCGAAGCAATTAGTGGATGTGTCGAGTGGCCCATCCTGCCTGTCCTCAAATAGGACCCACTAGGACCCAGTGGCCATTGCAAATACCCCCTAGCTATAATCCCAATAATTATAATCCGGTAATACGGGACTGCTAATTGTCATCTACTACCTTGCAACCGTTTTCGCGCGCTCTGTCAATACAACGGATTACCTGGGGTCAACGTCAGGAACTGGGGTACGGTAGCTAGGAGTATACGAATCTGCGTACGTTTTGGATATTGTTTACGTTTTTCGTAGTACAGTCGTGGACCGAAATGTAACGGAACTCAAGGCTCCGTCATGTTTTAGGAGCTTTCGTATTGTCCGGGAGATCAACTTTCTTGCTTAGAATCGATTTTTTTCTTATCTAAATCGATGAAGGGTTTTTTTTTGAGACTGTTTTTCCAGCTATTCGAAAACTTTGACTTTACAAATTTATGTTCGGAAATAGAAAAATATAGCTCTTCGTCCAAAAATTCCAGACGCAAGGTTTTAGTGTGTCGAGATTTTGGCTATTAAGATTTTGTCTTGTCGGCGTTTTCGACATTGGGCTTCTGGCCATCGGGATCATGGCTGTCGAGATTTTACCTTGTCGGCATTCTGCCCCTCGGCATCTTCGCCTGTCGGGTTTTTGATAAAAAAAACACAAGAAAAACACTACCTAAAATAATTGAAAATGTGATATTTTTAGTGATAATAGGCTTAGGAGGTTAGATATTCTTCTCGGGGGTTTATAGATAAGATCTAGATCCACTCTGTGAAGGTAGCCGCTGAATGAGCGATGATCTCCCCCCCCCCCCATCCACCCTACTCACCGTATGCTAAATATTGCCCCCGGCTAACGTATGCTATATCCATTCCACAACATGCCCCATCACTATCTCGGGCCGCCATCTTTTTGTGGGGTTTTTGCGATGTGTATCTGCTATTTACGGAAAATATCTCAAAAATATCGATTTTTCAATGTAGGAAATAGCATAAAAGCCGATAATATCGGTTCTTTTGCATTAGCGGGGGTGGTGGGGGGCTTTTCTGTTTGCTTTTACTTGTAAGCGCGAAGAGCTTACATTCTTCATAAAATTGCCAAAAAATTGCGATTTTCGACTCAAAATATCTGGGATTTTATAAACATTTTTTAGATCTTTTAAATAGTTTTTTTCCCTTTGAAATATGGCTAAATTTTACCAAAAACATGATCAAGTTACTTTATACTAACTAAGACCACTGGGCTTATATAGAAAAATCCCCCTCCTCCCCCCCCTGATAATGCGTAAGCACCGGATTGGTCTAAATAGTTTTTTTTCAAATCAAAATACCTCCAACGAAATCCGCTCAAAGCCAAGTTCCGACCCTGGATTAGCCATTTTTACCACCCCATTTTGAACACCTCTTCAAGTTCCCACGGCAATATGACAAATGGGCCATGGCCGGGTCGCCGCGTAAAAGTCGAACCTGTCTTTTTGGGTATTGCGGCGTACACCTATTGACAGACGATCCCTGCAGAGCCCGGGCCATTAGAGCGGATATGGGGATCGCGGATATTAGGGTGGGAAAATCCACGGGGTAACTCTGGCTTTGGGTAGTACGGTACTTGCGAGTAAGTTTTAGGCGGTTCTAATGGACTGGGGCCGAATTTGACGCTGATTTTTGTGTCGCGTTCGGTAGAGCGTTGCGTAGGCCTACGGTTTTGGCGGAAAGAAGCAAAGTTCATACTGAAAAAGCTTCTGTTTTCTAGCCGGTTTTGAAAAAATTCCACGCAAATACTGTAGGTCGCATGACTGCCAACACGTACCTTGCTTGAGGTAATATTTTGTTAACCTAAGATATCTTCTGGGTTTCCCTTGCCAATCTCTTTAAAAGGAACGTAGAAGAGACAATTCTAATCGAATGATTGTACGTTCAAAGCTGTCACTTTATGTATTAGCAAAAATGGCTATTGGCTAATTGCCAGTCCCCTCAAATATCCGACAAATTTCCGATACAGCACGTCAAGTTTTGAGTTTTCAGATGGGATTGGCGATGGCCACCACTACCTCCCTCTCCGGTTGGCCATGTAAAATATTTGGTCAGCCGGCGGAAGAGAAGCCATCACAGGGTGGGGGTCTCGGTCATTTAGCCAACCACCCCCCCTCAGAACTGCTCCCTCAGACAACCAAAAAACACTACCATCGATCGTAAATCCCATAGATTTTGGGTTTCCTGTAATTTCAAGGCCAATTTTATCTTACAGAAGCTTTACGGTCAAAAACGAGTTTTTCACGATCTTTCGGGCCGTAAAAATATTTCTTGACTTCCGCTTTAAACCAAAATCCCAACCTGGCGTCCGTTGTTCCGCTGCGCTCCGGATTCCACCCCTAATCTCATGATCCTGGCCCCCTTTGGCTTATTGTTAGATTCCTTATCCTCCTCAGGGGCCACCGATTTGCATATCGTCAATAGGTGTGTGGCGGACTTGCCCGAGCTCCTTGGCTCCATTATACTCAAGTGGGTGCATCAGGTCAACGCGTGCAGCGTAAACAGTTATGCTACGGAATGGAGAATTGAAAGATTTAAAGGGCGAGTGAAGTGGTGGATTTTGGGTTGTTAGGCCCTTTAAAAAGTTTAACTCTATTGTAGTTTGGAGTTGTAGTCCGTTTAACGCTTTTCTTTCGAGTACAAAGAATGTCCTCAAGTCTTCCGCTCTCTCTGTTTTTCTCTGGCTTTTTTTCTTTCGCTCTCTCTCTCTATCCCTTCTTTTCTCTCACTCTCTCTCTCTCTCTCTCTCTCTCTCTCTCTCTCTCTTTCACCAGTTTTCAACCCCTTTTCAGCCACCCTGCATAACTGGTTAGGTGGTGTTGAGGAGGTCGAGTGAAAGAGAGAGAGAGAGAGAGAGAGAGAGACGGTCAGTCCCTTCAATTCCGATACATTCCTCTGTCCACCCTCCCTTCTTCACACCCCAAGGTAGCCCAGTCTCTCAACTTTCACCCCCGGCTAGTTGCCCCCCTCCGCAGTTCCGTTATCCCCGACCGGCTACGGATATTCAAATTTAGGAGCGGTGATTTCCCTCTGCTGGCTACTCCAGGACGTTTCTGAAGGAATTCTGCTCCTCGCCTTTACGAATTCTCAAATCTTCTGCGGAAATCTTCGGAAAATTTCTGCTATTTACCCTAAAGCGTTCTTCAAGAATCTCTGCTCGCCAGCCTATACCCTCCCAAGGAATCTTTGCTCGTTGCCCTACCCCAAGCACGATTTTTTCTGAAAGGGCCAGTTAGAATCGCAAAATCAAAGTTTTTCACAAATCGCTAGCGTAGGCATGCCTTCTAAGTCCCTTTAAACTCATGGCAATCCTCATAAAATTGTCACACGCCATTCATTCCGCCTATATACAAATCACACCACAACGGTAACCATTCCCAGATGCCAAAAATTTAAATAAACAACCCCCGGGTCGAATATTCCCCCCATATGTTTCCTGAGCCTCAGGACCCCGGGCGTCGAAATGTCAAACCGTCGATTTGTCTCCACATCCACTTTCCAAGGGCCATCACTCAATCGAGGGGCTACATGTGTCCCATTTGTGCAGGCCCGGGGGTACGGTACCCGGCGCCCAGATGTGGCCCACGGTGGTTTTTTGGGGCCCACCTTGATGGCTAGGGCCAGGATTTCCCGCACCGGTTCATAGGATGATGGATAGAGAGAAAAAAAGAGAGAGAGAGAGAGAGAGAGAGAGAGAGAGAGAGAGAAAGAGAGAGAAGGAGGGAGGGAGGGAGAGAAAAACACAGAGAGAGAGAGCGAGTGAGCGAGAGAGAGAAAGATTCTCATCCATTGCAAAATCCATAGACTTGCCTGTTCCTTTAATAATTAAAGTACGTTCCGTAATAAATAGTGTTCCTTTAAATAGTGAATTAAAGGGCGGTTTTAGCGTCATTTGATATTGTGTATTTTTTGCAATGTAACGTAGTGTTTTTGGTTACTTTTATGTTTTTTATAGCTGAAATTAAGTACAGTATATAGTTGACAATTTCTGACTCCTCCTCTTTTAATGTGTGAATTTATAACCTCCATCAATCAGCCATAAAATATATGCCTAGGTGGGTGAGAGGAAATGACTCAGCCCCACAGTTCCCTTTTACACCTATGGCCATCCCAATATTTTGCTTTGTGAGCCATGCGTCCCCCCGGAAAATCGACCTCTTATCTGTTTTGCCAAAACGGGGTGGTGGGCTGCTATCCGCCGGGTTGATTCGCTCCAAAAACGGAGTGATTTATCATATTTTTAGCGATTCCGTTACGCTCCACTTTACGCAAAACGTTGTATTTAATTCTTAAGATTTTTCAAATTTTTTTGCTCCGTTAAAACCATAAATAAGAAATTGGTTGGTGATTCCGCTGCCCTCCGCCACGCTCCGCTACGCTCCGCTTGTACGAAAGTCAACCACCTAAATTTTTTTTGGTTTTCCAAGACTTCCAGGTCCCTTTAAAACCTCGAAAAGCTAATTTTTAGCAGATCCGGAACGCTTTCTTGCTTTTATTTGAAATTACTTAAAAGCTCGTTTTAGCCTAATGTACGCTACATTCCTATCAACACTTTCCCTCCTCGGTGTCCTATGACACCGTAATAGCCTCAAATAGCCACAAAATAGCAAAATATCAGCCGCGGGAAATGCCAAAAGCATCCCCTAGCCGATCCATCCGGCTAACCTTTTCCGCTTAAAAAGGCCAAAAATCTGGGCCGGGGAATAACATCCGAAAATATGATCCATCATCGGGTGATTGGGGAGGGTGTTCTGTGTCTGGCTTTCTCTCTCTCTATCTCTCTCTCTCTCTCTCTCTAGCTTTTTGATCTGTCACTATCAATTTATCTGGGGATTTGAAAAACAACAGGTTTTGGTTGAAATCTCGGCTCGAAAATTGTGAAAATAATGGATTGCGTATTGTAGTTGCTAATTTTGGGTTTAAAGGGACCTGCAAGGTAGAATTTCCAAAGCTTGAGTAGCCCGAAAACCGACTTCAAATCTTCTGTCTCTCTCTCTCTCTCTCTCTCTCTCTCTCTGTGTCTCTCTCGCGCTCTCTCTCTTTTTCACTCTCTCTCCCACGTCATGCTCAACCTATTATTTCTAGTAAAATGCAGGATCTCGCATCATTGTGGCCCCTTTTCGAGCAATCTTGGGAACTTAAGCCAGGTAAGCCAAGCCCGCAAAGTCGATTGGATTTGGTTGCCAGAAACCTTGATTCCCGCCCTCAAAACTGAAGGGGCAAATTTTTTGAGGGAAAAACAAGGAGGGGAGGATGACCCGATTTGGTGGAGGCTAGCGGGCCGGCTCGCGCACTTTCCGCGCCTGTTAGTCCATTTTCCGGGGAGGTCGACCTCTCGTTTTAGCCGGAAAAGGAATTTCATGATTTTCAAGGCTTGGAAATCCGTGATTTTCTGCTTCTTCTCTCGGTTCTGAGTAATTTTAAAGGTGTTGGCAAGTGAAATTTTGACCGGATTTTCTTGAGCTCGAGCTTTTGAAGAGTTTGGGATCCTCAATAGTTTACTAGCTCTCCTCAATGGTCTCTGCAAGATCTCCTCAATCTCTTCTGCTCATGCTCCCCAATGTTCTCTGCTAGCTTGCCACATACCCACAAAAAGCCGGTCCCTTCGTCCAACTCTGAAGCTCCTCATCCCCACTCCCTACCTCTTACCCAGTCTTCTCCTCTTCCTCTACCCATTCCACCCGTCAAGAGGTGTCAAATGTAGTACCGCCAAAGGAGACAATGCCCACTGTGTCCCATCCCCAGATATCCCCCCATAATCGAGTGCAAATCCGCTGGCTGTGAGGCGCGACAAAGAAGCGCGGGTCGGGACTGGGGCCCAACCACGGACTGTCTGCCGGGTCCAATTACAGATTGCCGGGCTGGGCCCTAAAATGCGGGGGTATTTTAGCGCTCAAAGGGCCGCCACGAGGCTTAGGAGCACAAAAACAGACAACAGGTTAATTGTTTTTGCATAATTTGTATAATAACGGTAAGAAAGTCTACTTCGAGGTTGCCTCCCACATGCTTTAAAAAGGAATTCAACACAACAATTTAATTGATAACTAATTTTTCCGATTTTTTACCCAAAAACCCAAAAAAAATCGTAAGTTTCTCTATTTCTAAATTAGTTGAGAATTCTGGGGTCCCATGGCCAGGGACTAGCTCCGGGTCCAATCCGCAAAACAACTGCTCCGGGCGGGGGTCGAACCCGCACCTCACGCTTTCGGCTCCGATGCTCTACCTATTGAGCTACCGGGCACGCGTAATTTGTGTATTTAGGATTTTAGCGTTTACAACGCCTATAGCCTACCAGAGCCTCCCTATTTTATTTGCGCGAAACCCACATAAAAAAATACAGTTTTTAGGAAAACCGGAAAATCGCCGTTTTGCAAAATTTACATAATTTGCATATTTTCAGGATCGCTACTTTTAATAGCGTCATAATCCTTTAATACCCTGCTATTAAATATACGATAATAATAAAAAAGTAGTGGTGTCCTTCTGTCTGAAGCCGAATTCAACTCGAAGGGGAAAGGAGCTAGAGCTTAGGGCTTTTCGGATTCGGATAGAGCGTGGTCAGACCGCCAAACTGATGAAAAAATTATGAAAAGGTCTTCGATTAAATTATTAAAATAAATTTGAAAGTTTTTCCTTAGTAAATGGGGTGGGGGAGGAGGCTGGGGTGATTTTGGACATAGTGAGCCAGGTGGCGCGCGTTTCGGCGAGGGCGGTAGCCCGAAGTCCAGTAAGCCGCTGTAAGCGGCTGGTACGATAATAACTTTCCGGCTTTTTTCTATAAAACTCGGGAACCCCTAATTTAGAAGATTTGCATAATTTGCATATTGTCAGCATTCCCCGACTTAAATACCCCTCTAACCGCTGATCGTGGAGTTTTATCGCTAAAAATCCGATAAATTTGACTTTTCCAGACCTTAATCTGCATAATTTGCATATTTGTTTAAATCCCGATTTTAATACCCTTACAATCCCTGAATTTTAAATAGGCGCGGAAACATGCCTAGAGTTTTTAGTCAGGGAATCCAAAAAAACCGAATTTTCCAGACCCAATATTCACAACTTTCTATATTTTGCATATCTTCTGAATCCCTCGTCTTTAATACCCTGAGGCCCCTGAATACCCTAGTGCTAAATAGTATCCTTCGATACCCTCTTGACCGGCTGTCAATGGGATGGGAAGGGAATGGAAGGGCACCACCACAACAGAGTCAGTAAATGCCCCCGAGGAGAAGAGGGGGGATTATCCCCCCCTCTTCTCTCGGATACGGTAGGAGCCGAAAGGGCGAGTTGTGACAGCCGGATCCCCCTTCAAATGATCCCAGCATGGGAAAGTGGGTATCGGGGGGAGAGACCATTGGGGAAATGGGATCGGGCGGAATTTGGTGGAGTTCGTAGTACATCGTCAATGTTGTCGTTTGTAGTTTTTCGTAGCTTTTGATAGCAGAGTTTGGACAAAAGCCGAGCGTATTTGAGGGAAAGAGCGAGAGAGAGAGAGAGCGCGAAAAGCGAGAGAGAGCGATAGCGCGAGAGAGAGAGAGTGAGAGAGAAACAGAGCGAGAGAGAGAGGGAGAGAGAGAAAGCAGCCTTCTAAACTACCGTATCCCTCTTGCTCCTTCCTTATTTGGGCTATTCATCAGAGCTTCCCCCCTCCCTCCCATCATTAGCCTCCCGGCCCTTCCGGTTCCTCCTCCCATTAGGCGCTGTCTTTGCAGACGATTTTTCAGGTTACGAGCAAGCGAGAGAGCGCGAGAGAGAGAGCGAGAGGGAGAGAGAAAGGCTGCAGATACCATCTGAAATGGGGGCTTCAGGGGGACGAATCTCAAGATTTTGGTTGCGAGGCCGTTCGCTTCCTGCTCAGGTCTGCGGAGCGGGGCGATTCCGATCACGATTCGCCTATTTTCAGTTGTTTTTCAATTTTTGACGAAATAATGAATTAAAGGGGCGATCGGCGTGTGACTACTATGGATTTTTTCACTCTCTCTCTCTCCCTCTCTCTCTCTCTCTCTCTCTCTCTCTCTCTCCCGCAGTCACTCTCGTCTCGTCTCTCTATTTCTCTTTCTCTCTCCCTCTCCCTCTCTCTCTCTCTCTCTCTCCCTCTGCCACCAAAAATCAGTATTGATCTGAAAATCAACCATATCCCGTTGTTCCCCTTGACATCAGTTTTCAGGATGTTTTTTTGTCTGTTTGTCAGTCCATCCGTCTATCTGTCCATTTTGTCTGTATGACCTTGTTGTGGATTGGGGCTGGGGGGGCGGTCGATCCGCGCCCCGCGCCCCGCGCTCGGATCTCCCATTTGCTGATTCAACCGTCCGGCTCCTTTCCGCTCTTTCTCCCTTTGCTCTGCTCACGGATGATAAGGCTGTGCGAATCGATTCATTGAAAGACATATTGACACACACAGGAATACACACTGAGAGACATACAGAGGGATAGGGAGCACGAAAATCGGGCATTTCCGGTTCGATTTTCCCACTCTTGCTGTTGTTATTAGTCATTTAGATCAATTTTTAGTGATTTTGGCAGTCTATTTATTGTTATCTGCTGAATTTCACTGTCACGGCCCCTTTAAAACGTTAAAAACTAACGATTTAAGCTATCATTTATGCAAGTCAGGGGATTTTAGAAAATTTGGCGGGTGACCAAAAGTTGGCCAATTTTTTGACTCTGGCAATCGAAAGAGAGAGAGAAAGAGAGAGAGAGAGAGAGAGAGCGAGAGAGAGCTAAAAATCCCCTACTTTTCCTCTTCGCATAAATCACCCCGAAGATCTCTAGTACTTCCTCCATCCGGTTCATCGTTTGCTAGCCGCCACCTCCCCCTCGATTCTGCAACCATCCCCCAAACTCGTTCACGCCGCTAGGACGGTTCAGCCCAAGACAGTTCCTCTATATCCGGTGCTCTCTCTCTCTCTCTCTCTCTCTCCGTGACTCGTTTTCTAAGCCCATAAATTACATTATCATTTCGATACACTCTTGAACTGCTTGCAGACGCTGGCTCGTTTAAAGGGCTGCGGACGCCATGTGTCGATCCCCCCTCATCAACAAATTGGCAAGTAGCCAACAGGGGAGAGAGCGCGCCCAGGGGAGAGGCGCAGAGACATTTTCTTTTCCGCGCGTAACCGATTGACTATGCCGTCGGCATCCCTTTAAGGGCTATGAACGGCTTGAAATAGGGTCAAAATGATTTATCATCATGATGATCCCATTGATCCCAAGAATTGTAAATTCCAATCGCTCCTCGATTCTGAATCTCGAATTTTCCTGTCTGTCGCCGTCTCTTTAAAACCCAGGAATCCCCGTGAATCCATTGAATCGGGCTGTACCTTTTTTCGTTGATCCCGTTCTTGATCGATCCTCCCCCTTCCATTCAAGAGTGATCTCGCCCTCCACCTCTTTTTCCTGTCCTTCTCCTCATCTTTTTTCTGCCCTCTTCAACCCCCTTTTCCAGCGGTCATGTGCCGGACGTACTTCACAAGTGTTCAAGTTTGGAAATCCGGTTTTTGCATTTTTTATTGATTTTTTTTATTTGTTCTCGCTCGCTCTCTCTCCCCTCTCTCTCTTTCTCTCTCTCTCTCGCTCTCTCTCTCGCCCGCTCTTTCTCTCACTCTCTCTCTCTCTCCGTCTCTCCCTCGCCCTCTCTCTCGAATCGCTAAGTGCATTTTAGTATTCGAATTTCCCACATCTGGCAACTGGTTCAATAGTTTTTCACCCACTACCCGATTTTTGGGACTATTCCTGAACTCCTAAATGTTTTTTCAAGATCGGGCCACCTATTTTCTGCTAGGTGGGTGTTTTTTTGGGCTTCCACATTCCTTATCGCTCCAATTTACGGACGGACTGGACGTTACCAATTTATGGCTTCAAAGAAGTTCAAAGTAGCAGGGGGCTCTGAACTATTTTGCGCCTCAAAATGGACTTCTCTAGACGATTCTCGTAATTTAAATAATTTGCTCAATCGCATTAAAACGGTTTCACACAAAAACGCCACATTATTTTAGACAATACAAAAAAATATCGATTTTTTTTCGACTAAGATGGCAAATTTTTATTTTTGAAGACTTTTTCGATAGTTTTTCACTTTAAATTTAGTTAAAGCGTGCTAAAATGAGCATTAAAATCTTCACTATTAGGTTGCTGGATTTTATGAAATTCTGAATTCCAAAAAAACTAGCTTTCCTCCATGATAAACCCCCTTTTTGAGCCCAAGAATGGTCCTTGTCGAATTTTTCATTACTTTCCGAATGACCCCCTTATTTTGACCTCATAATCTTTCGTTTCTCCTGTCGAAACCCGATCATCAATCGAAATATTCATCTTTCGTTTGTTGGTTGTCGAGACCTTTGCCCTAAAAGGAAAGCCGCCATGGCCATCGAGAAGGTCGAATACCTTCTCCGTCACCCACCCCACACACACATCTCGACCTTTCCAAACGATATAAGCCTTCCTTTCTGTCTTGTGTCGACCATCGGGCTTTTCATTTCATTCATCCCATCTCCGGGTGATGGTGACGATAGGATTGTGAGGGAATCGACAGAAGTTGGGTAGTACGCGACGATACGGACTAGTACGCAGAAAAGCCAGGTACCACAGACATGCGGTAGCCATGCCTGGCCGGTCCCTTTCATACAACATAGAATTCGGAATCGACTAAGAGCTTAAATTTGTAGTCTGGAGCGAGGAGGTTCATTCCGGAAGCTAACTACAGCCTGCGAACTCGTACCCGAAAAGGCAAAATCCCGACAAGAAAAATCTCGACTCTTATAATCCCGACATTAAAAATTCGGTGTCGGCATTTCGCTGTCGGAACGGCTGGATTTTGGCTGTCGGGATTTTGGATTTTCGATTTTGGTTGTCGAGATTTTTGCCCTCGATTTTTCGAATTTCGGCATTTTAGCTTTCGTTATTTGGGACCCCGGGATTTAGTATTCGGTATTTCTTGGACGTCGGAATTTAGTCTCTCAGCATTTCGAATCTCGTTTTTTTGGCTGTCGGGATTCTCAATGTCAATATTGGCTGTCGCAACTTCAACAGTCGAGATTATGGTTCGGACTTAGATCTCCAACTATTCCCTCGAAATCTCGGTCCACATTTCCGCCCAAACCCGAAAATGCGGTATTCTAGGGCTGTAGGAAGACCGGGGCGACCTTACCTCCTCTCCCTCGCCCACCTAATAGGCTAGCGTTCTTCGGTATGGGAGCGGAAGCCTGAAAAGGATCAAACGGGACCCCAGCAAAAAACCGGGGGAGGAAGCGGATGGAAGGGGGGGAGGAAATGGCCTTGCCCTCTTCCTCACAAAACCCTTGCCACTTTTTAGGAGGGGTTAGATCTGCCTTGAGTCGAGGGGGGAACCTCGATTGATTACCGGTGCCTTTAACCGGCTGACCCTCAATTTATAACCCCAGAGCCGCGGCCATTTCGGGTGTTATCTCGCCGCAGATCTCGTGACGGGGTTTTGGGGAAGTTTGTTTTAAAGGGAGTGCGAAGTGAGAGGTTGGAAAATTGCCAGGATTGCCTAGGAGAGTCCAAAATTTCCAGAGCGATAGAACCAGAAAAGAGAGCGAGAGAGAGCGAGAGCGTGTGAGCGTGACAGAGAAGCGAGCGAGTGTGAGAGTGATAGAAAAAGAAGAGAGAGAGAGAGAGAGAGAGAGAGAGAGAGAGAGATAGCGGGGCGAGAGAGCGAAAGAGTCAGAGCCAGGTAGCTAGAGAGAGCAAGAAAGAGAGACAGAGAGAGAGAGAGAGAGAGAGAGAGAGAGAAAGTGAGCGAGAGTGCGATAGTGAGAGCGCGATAGAGAGCAGGAGCAAGAGAGCCAAATCACCTTTTTCAAACAGAATTTTTCCGAAGTAAAAATTGATTTCTCGCTTTCCAGTCCCTTTAATTTTCGGCCTTTTAGGATCTAAAAATTATATTTATTAATTTTCAAAATTAGGTCCATAAGCTTATTTTTAGCACCCCATATGTTGCCAGCCCCCAATTTATGGCGCTCCCGATCGGCGGGCCCGATTTTTTCCTTCAAATTCCCACCGCCTGGCCCCACGGGCCTACCGTATCCCCCATGTGCTCAAAAAAGAAGAAAAGAGACGGGTATGGGTGTCTCGGGATCGCGGAACTTTCCGATGGGTGCCCGTCGGCGGCAAGGTCTTTGATCGGTGCCCTTCCGATCGGGCGGGACCGTGACAATGGCCGCTTGACCATGGGTACCGTAACCCTATACGCCCGTAGTGTAGCGGAAATTAAAAAACTCCAAAGAGCTGCTAAATCTTGCCCCCATTGATAACGAAAAACGATCGTAAATTCTGAAAAAAATGAGATTTTCATGTAAAAAATTGTGTACTGGCAATAATGGCAAAGAAAATAAATCAGCTCCTGATATCGAAAAACTAGTATGCAGATTCAAGTACGGTAAAAAGTTAAAATACCCTAAAATCAGGTTTTTAGTGCTATGGTAGCCCTAATGACCCGCGCCAAAGCGTACTGTATCGGAAGTTCTTGGAAAATAAAAATATTTTTTTGATATTATTGCGTTTTTGGAAAGATGGTAACGGGAATTATTAGAAAAACATACGCTAGTGTACGGGCCTCAGTTTTAAGGAGTTAGACGTAGAAAAACCCAAAAAATTTCTGCGTAGGCTACCGTACTCCTGGCGACGGATTTTGTCGGAATTTTTCTCAAAATGAAAAATTAGGTTAATGTAGCTATTTTTTGCTGTGGATTACGAACTGTCAAGCTATAGGCTACAAACTACGCCAGACTCCACGCTACTGCTGCTTATTTTTGGCGTTCAAAAATTAGGTGCTTTTGGCGCTTCGAGCCTTGAACTCCGAGCTACAGACCACAGACTTCAAGACAACCGTCGGCATAGGTTACCGTTACCAAGCTACCATAGTCCAAGCGAGACAAGGAATGGGTGTCAAAAAACCCCAATCGGACTGGGGCGCCGTTTAGCCAGCAGACAGCACCCCAAAAAATTGTGGCCCCAAGCACCCCGCGTGCCAAATAGGCCATACCGTACCGCAAATGTACCATATCCCCACGTTGAGCGAGGCGGTGCGCCTTTTAGGAAAACACCGTGAAGTAGGTGGGGGAGGCAAACGGATTAGTGGTGGGTGTAATGGCCCGGGGGTGGGTTACCGCATTTTGCGGCCAGCGGGGCGCCCTTTAGGGACTCACGCCTCAAGGCTACGGCGGCACTACGGTCAGGGTTGTATAAAGGAGCGCGGCGTAGCGGTTAGGGCGTGCCAGTGCTCCTCGCGCTCAAATTGTTCCTGCTCCTTATCTCACACCTAAGCCTAAGCCTAAGGCTAAGCCTTTCCCATCCCTTTAAAATGTCTCTTTCCTGATCATGCTCCTGATTTTGCCATGAATTTTTTGCCTTGAATATCCCTTTAAAAGCTGCCATTTCAGAACCCAACCAACCCCCGAAACGCCTCCCGCCCGCCGCGCAAAACCGCGAAGCTACGGAAGTGGACGCCGCTGACGGTGGGTAGAATTTTTTGAATTTTTTCCTTTTTTAAGTTCATGCTTTATTCATGAAGTTTTTGAAGCCACCTAAGTTTCCAAGTCCCTTTTCAAGCTCAAACTACACCTGATAGGACCTGCAACCCGGTTTAAACTATTCTACTGCTCACCGCATTAATAGACACCTTCGCGCTCAGAAGCTTTCCCTTGAAGCCCTATACTCTCTGGCTCACCTCGAACTCCTGCCAGCCAAATTGGCGTCTCGCGCACGGGCGCGCAAGCGCTAGCCGGACTTCCCGGTGTGGTCAAGGGAGTGAGGTATGATCCGGTCTGGGCCGAGAAGATGACCGGCAGGGCTAATAAGTAGGGTTACGTCTTGAGACTCGTCCTCCCCCCCCTCCACTTCCACCCGGTTTGTGCCCTCCAGCTATAAGGGACCGGTCCCTCTTCCCGACCACGGGCCAATCTCGAGGGCAATTGGGGAGGGCCGTCAAGAGGAGTGTCGCGTAGCTGAGCCCGAGCTCGGCCTCCGGTTGATGCCCGGTTCCCCCGGGCTATCTTTCTCTGGCTTCAGGAGCGTCATCTCGGAATGATCACCACTACGGTAGCCGCCCCCATCAAATAGGATGATGGTCCCCTGGCCTCTAGAGGAGGGGATTATGGAATACGATACAGGAACTAGAGAGCGAGGGAAAGTGGGAATGGAGTCTCGAGAAGTTGAAACCGGACCGTTTGGCTGATGGATGGAGAAGCGGATGCTTAGGCTTGGGCTTAGGTTTGGGCTTAGGCTTAGGCTTAGCTTGGCCTAAGCCTATGGTTAGGAAGGCTTAGGCTTTCCCTCGCTCTCTCTCTCTCTCACCATCTCTCTCGCTCTCTCTCGCCCGCGTTTTCGCCAGGTGCCCATATCAAATCGATGCCAAATCCAAACCCGAAAAATCCATAGCCTTGCCTTGTCGGTCCCTTTAAAATCCGATGCTCCGTTCAGCGATATCCGGCTCTTGGCTCGTGCTCCTCCTCTCACAGCCTGCACCGGTCCCATAACCATTTGGCCTAATCAGAGGCTCCCCCTCACTTCTTGTGGTCAGGGGATGGGGGGAAGGAGAAGCCATTTGAGGAGTCTCGACCCGGAGGGACGGACAGGTCCCCCGTTCTCTCTCTCGCTCTCTCTCTCTCTCTCTCTCATCCCTCTTCCCATTATCCCAACAACATCACCCCCTCACTTCAGAGGGGAGCAAGAGCAGGAGGAGGAGCCTCAAAAAGGACTTCCACCTGGCCCGTTTTGGAACGGCTGCTGCTCCCTCATTCCATCCAGGTGTTCAAGCCCGGGGATAATCCCGCCGGCTATATCTTGTCCTTTTTGATTACGGATTTTCACCTAGAAGCCCTTTAAAGGAACGTTTAACCCAAACTTTCGATTTTTCGGCTGTGGCCAATTGGTAGTGATCGGGCCTACGAGGTAAATGGCCCAGGTTCGAACCCTGGCCGCGATTTTTTTTGCTTTTTTCTGATTAACCGAGATTTTGGGTTCAGCGTTCCTTTGGCACAACTTTGACACGACTGGGAGGGGCTTAAAAGCGCATAGTGAACTTTACCGGGGTTGGAAATCGGTTAAGTATAAGCTTAAAATTGGGCTCAAAGACTAAGATTAAGCCTAAGACTAAGCCTAAGTCTAAGCCCGACCTTAGCGCCCCTCTTCTTTCGATTGTTGTGGTCTGGCCATCAGTGGCCGGTGGGTGTCGATAGGATCTGTTCGCAGTCATAAAATATCGTTGCCGCCCCGGTGCCAAGGTTATCATAACCTTTGTGGTCATCCATATCTGAGCCAGAAAGAGAGAGAGCGAGAGAGAGAGAGCGGAGATCTTTGCGGATCCACCTTACCACTTGCATTGTTGACCACGTTATCTTCTTGTTTTTTACACTAGTTGCATTTTTGAAAAGATTTTTACAGAACCTATTTTTATATGTGCAATACAGTGTCTATAAAAATTAGCGTAGAAATATTCAGCATTTTCCTTACCGTAATCGTCTTACGCGTTCTAAAGGGACTGAGAAGCGACTCGTTTTCAGCATTTTTTAGTGGACTCTTCGGCGTTTTTGGCATAATCACAGCCTATTCCTTTAAAGGAATTTGTATCGGCCAAAAATCGTGATTGCTCCGTCCTTTTTTGTCGCGAAACTCCTCAAAATCCCTGACCATGCCTTGGGAGTTCTTCTCCGGCTGGTTGAGACCCCCTAAAATACACCTACTTAGCCCCCGGTTCTTTAGGATGCCAACGGAAAACGGTTCTTTACGACTGTCGTTCTCTCTCTCTCTCTCTCTCTCTCTCTCTCTCTCTCTTCCGCCTTCCCGCAACACACATGTTTTTTGGCGGCCGCATCCCCCACCAAGAAAAGAACAGAAAAAAATTGTCGATCCACGCTGGTCGAGCGTTAGGACTTTAGTTATTGACTGCACTTCCAACTCAATTTGGTGCACAAAAATTCCCAGAAATCAACGTAATCTTTCCTTGGCCTTTTTGAGCTTCAGCCCGATCGAGTACCACCACTCGCGTGCTCTAGCTTTTTTGGGCGATTTCCCACAGTCCGCCCGTACAGTCCCCTACTGGCTGAATGAGGGCCCACTCGCGCTCATTGAAGGCTCATTATTAGCCAAGGGATTCTCGCACGCTTTTATTGAGCATGAGGCCTCATCTCGGTGATTTGGATAACCAGGAAAAACGAGTGCTACGTGGGAGAGAGAAAGAAGAGAGAAGGAGAGAGAGAGAGCGAGAGAGAGAGAGAAGAGAGAGAGCGAGCATTTTTCAAAAATACTCTTCCGTCCGCAGGCCACACGATTTCAACCGGAAATTTTACCCGATCGGTATCACCGAGCGGCTGATACCCGGGCCCCCCTTTATCGTGTTTCTGTGCCGTTTTTGCGCGGCGCTTTTCGTAGTCTCGCCCCGTCAGCCGGGGGGGTCTCGTCGTGCATAATGAGAACGGGTGGGAGAGCAGAAGCCCCAAACCCCCCCCCCCCTCACCCACCCAAAAACGAATATCGGCGCTCCCGATAACCTCCGCTATCGATGGACCGGGGGTCATTCTTGGTTTTTACGCTTGACCCGAAAAATTGGGAATTTTTCAGACCATACTTGCTATTTACATAAGTTTTGATGCTTGTTTTCGGGATTTGTGTCGATCGGCGCCTAGGGAAGGCCAAAAAAAGAGTAATTTGCATAGTTTTAGTCAATCACTGTCGTTTGATATAGAGCTTTTAGAGCTTTAACACAAAAAAATTACATATTTTTCCATTAATAGTGCTAAAAATCTATATTCACTCTTATTTAGCATTTATTAAGCAAAAAAGCTACTTCTGAATCTTTACGATTTTTACCAATAAGCGCATTGATAGCAAGGTTGTTGATAGGCTTAACAAATTATAAAGCTATGTAAAAAGGCCATTTTCCAGCTTTCCTATAAAAGAGGGATTTTGATACATTCAAAAATCGCTAAAAATGAGCATCTTCAGATAGCTAAAATTTTCTGAGTTCCCCCGTCCTCCATTCTAACTCCAAAAATCCACTTCGATACCTCCTAACTTGGCACCCATCCAAGCTCACTTTTTGATTAGCCCCGGGGGCAAAGATGACGGAACCCCCGACCGTCTCGAAACGGTCCTTCCCCTCCCATCATCCCCTTTGACAGCCTAAACCGGGCCCCAAAAAACTCGCCGGCAAAAAAACGGGATGCAAATCGAAGGCGAAGGAGGGGAAGAGGAGGAAGGGCACAAAGCCCTTCCGCCTCTACCTGCAGCGCCTGTCTACAGGACTCTTTCGGAATCCACAGCCACACCTCTCGAAAAACCTGACCTCACCCTCCTCCTCATGCTCTTCTTCGCCTCTTCAACCAGCTAACCGGCAGAACCGGGAATGTGGGGAGAAAGAGTTTTGGTGTTCTCTCTATCTCTCTCTCTCCCTCTCTCTCTCTCTCCCCTCTCTCTCTCTCCCTCAGGCGCATCACAATTCAACTGTTTCCATATCGATTCTGACGGTGGGTGGTTGCTGGTATCGTGCCCTCGGGGCCGATTTGAAATTCAAATCTAGATTGAGCGGCATTGTCTCTATTAATGCTTATTTCTTGGCTTCCATGTTCCTTTAAGAGCGCCAGTGTTTCCGGTTATACACGATTTTAAGCGTTAAAAATTACATCGATTTTTAGTCGGCGCTGGCTTTAAAGGAGCTTGAAAGCCATTGTCTCTCTCTCTCCGTCTTTCTCTGCCTTCTCTCTCTTCTCTCTCTCTCTCTCTCTCTCTCTCTCTCTCTCTCTCCTTATCTCTAACTAAAGTTTTGGGGAACTTTCAACGTAGTTTTCGCAAAACATTAGCGCTTAATCGGACAGTCTGGACATTTTAATTGTGCCTGAATTTAAGTTTCTATTTTTTGTACGGGATTACCGTAATCCATAGCTTATTTCTTCTTTTCCGAACTCCATATGCAAATCCCCACAATTTCCAGACGCCAGGTGGATAGGTAGCAAAAACGTTTCGGTAAAGAACCCACTTTTAGCCCCCGGTCCCCCAAAAAATCCCCTCACGACCCAGCCGGCCCAGTTTAGTCTTTCCCTAGCTACTTGTAGTAGGAAGTGATGAGGCTGTGTGTATGATTGTGTCTTTTGTTGTAGCCCGTAAATACCCTGGGGTGACAGTACCCATGGCCCGAGTCAAGCCGCAAAGGCCGGAGATGCGACTTGGGAAATGGCCCGAGGGCCCGTCGAACCCTTAGGGCCCATCCTGCAGGATTGGAAAGGAACTCTGCCTTTTGACATTCACCGACGCTACTCCGAGATACAACTAGCTACCCTTTGGTCGCCAATCATTCTCGATCGGTATTGTTTTATCGTCCTTTATGTGTAGTGCTGGATTTGGTATTCGAATGCCGACAATTTTAATTCCGGATAAAAATGCCGAAATCGGACCTGTCGAAAACTAGAATTTCGAAATTCAATTTGTCAAAATTAGAATATCGAAATTCAATTTGTGAAATCCTGCCGGCGAAAATTAGAATGCCGAAGTTCAGTTTGTCGGCATTTCGCGGCGTCAAAACGTCAAATTGGGAAAACTTAGCAAACGCCGACAATGCCGACAAACCAAATTTTGGAAAACTGAAATTTTGATGAAATGACTTGCGGCAGTTCAATTTCGAAAAATTAACTTTTGAAAAAATTAAGTAAGTAAATTTAGATTACTATTAAGCAAAATCCCGACAAAATAAAATTTCGACAAAATGAATTTCGAAATCATAATTTTCAACTGATTTAAATTAATCTCAAATAGCCACCGCCACAATTCCTCTACACACCCCACAACTTTTGGTGATCAATCATTCGGAGTCGGCATTATTTCATCGCCGACACCGTAGGGGTACCCCATTATGGTAGCCGTGTTATCGCGAGATCTCGAGTGCACTGCCATTGGTTTATCGACTGCCCCGGAGAATCCATAAATTAACTCGGGCGCCGAGGTGTACACAGGAAAGTAGCGGAGTCACTGGCAATCTGATAGCGTAAAATTGGGTACATTACCGTGTTATGCCATTTTTGTAGCTGGTTTTGTAAAAAAACCTTAGCAAAAAAGTACGTATAAATACAAATTACACCCCCAAAATGTGCAAAAAGGGCTTTGGTATGGGCTTAAGCTTGGGCTTAGGCCAGGCTTAGGCCAGACTTAGACCAGGCTTAGGCTTAGGCTAGGCTTAGGCTTAGGCTTACATAGACTTAGGCTTGGCTTCGGTTTATTCCAGGCTTAGGCTTCGCTTAGGCTTCGGCTTAGGCTTAGGCTTAGGCTTAGCGTAGGCTTTATGTTAGGCTTAGGCTGAGCTTAGGCTTAGGCTTCGGCTTAGGTTTGGGCTTAGGCTTGAACTTGGGCTTGTACTTTGCTAGACCTACGCCAAGCCAAACTAACATCCCGCCGTACCAAATACCCACAAACATACCCCGGTAGCACCCCGCCGGCACAGATTGGTAATCCCGAGGCCCCGCCCCCCTTTGCTGGGGCTCCTCTGGGCCCTTGGGCCACACCCCTCCCCTAACTATTAGCCCTCCCTCCCACCCAGTCGTGTCAAAGATCCCACGCCCGCTTCCTATTCACTTTCGATTCCGTTTGGCTACAAAATACATCCGCTACCGTTTCCGCTTCTCCCATTTCCGCTTCCGCCTCCCATGCCTGCATCTAGACATTGAATTCCGAGACAGCCCTTCAGGCCACTATGGACGAGCGATTGGCACGGCTTTTGAAGCTGTGGATCGGTGAGTGGACTTTTTAAACGGATATTTTTTTTTATCTCTGTTCATGATTTTTCCTGAACTGAATTTTGTCGCGCTATACCTACAGTAAATTAGCATACGGTAGCTATTTTTTTGCTTAAAGGGGCTCCGAAATCTGGTCCACGGCCCCCTGCTGTGATTTCTGGCAAATAGCCAGATGCGACCGCAACGCGACCGCGCCTCATGGTCTTTTGCCTCTGTTTGGACGCGAAAACGCTAGAATTTAAAAATTCTGATGCTATTTTTGGAATCTTCGCCAAATTTTGATCATTCTAGACTTTTAATTTATGAAAATTGACCAGAGAATCGCCGAGATCGAGAGATTGGGTGCCTTACAACGCATTACGACAGGTAATCGCCGCGCACTCAAAATTTCGTTTTCGCCCCAAAAAGAATCCGAATTTTCTCAAAGATTTTACGTTCTTTCGCAATGAAACCACTTTTCTGGCACTTCTCGCCAGTGACCCTTGCGTTTTTTGACCAGTAGGTTCAATCCCCGCACGCACGAATTTTGACTTCTGAGCCCCTTTAAAAAAGCCCTAAACGTCTAGACTTTGTCAAGCCAAGTGTCAATCGTCACGTCAAAATTTTGAAAGTTGAAGCCACGCCAAGCTAGGGTATTAGGGATACGGCTTAGCTAAGCTTTAGTTAAGACTTAGGCTTGGGCTTAAGCGAATGTTTAGGCTTGGTTTGGCCTTAGCTTGGGCTTTGTCTTGGGCTTAGCTTAGGTTTTGCTTGGCTTAGCTTCGCCTTAGGCCTAGCTTAAGCTTAGATTAGGCTTAGCTTGGGCCTAGACTTGGGCCTAGGCTTGCGTCTAGGCTATCAAAAAATTACCTATCGTATTTTTACCAAGTTTAACTTTGCGTTTTTCTCTCTGTAGAAGCCATTTTCTTATAATTTTCACAAAGTGGCTCTTTTTCTGCCATCTTCCACTTTTTCTAAACCATCATTTTTTATATTGAAGTAATACCGTAATTCTTGGTTCCCTAGCTCCGTTAAATTCAATATAAGCCATAACTCCCATCGCTCCCTAATTTTATATTGCGAAAAAGTGTGTTCTCGTGTTGCGAGTTGCATAAAATGGTCCGATCGACCTCATCCTCCTCTCACTCCATCCCTCCCCCCTCCTCCCCAAATCATCTCCTCAATAACCGGCGGGCAAAAAACGGAACGCCGGCGGTCCGGCTGAACGCCTAGATAAGGTTCCCCCAAAATTCACACGGTTTTTGGAGGCAGTGATTTATTGAGGTTTGGTGGCGCAAGGTTGCATTTTCGGAAGATTGGAATCTCGGGACTCGATTTTCGGGGCAGGTTATGATGATTAGTGGCGGGTGTCGATTTTTGGTAACTTTTCTCGGAAATTTTTTGGACCGAGGATCCGGCCGCTGTCGTTTGTAGCCAGCTTTGGGGGAGTTTGAGCTTTGGGAAAATTGACGCTGAACCTCTACCTCGTCTCTCTCATCTATCGTCTGAAGCCAAGGCTTAGGCTTAGGCTTAGGTTCAGCTTAAGCTTGGGCTTACGCTTAGGATTAGGCTTAAGCTTAAGGTTTAGGTTTAGGCTTGGGCTTAGGGTTGGGCTTAGGGTTCGCTTAGGCTTGGGCTTAGGCTTAGGCATGGGCTTGGGCTTGGGCTTAACTGAGGTTTTGGCTTAGGCCTGGGCTTAGGTTTCGGCTTAGGCGCTCCAAGATGAACATCCAAGTTTTCATAGCCTAATGGGTTTTCTAAGTCTGCAAGATTCGACTTCTCATACTCTGATTTTTCCGAAAACCTAAGCTTGCTTAAGTTCTATACTAATTGCGCGATTTAAAATTGTAACATACCATAGGCTTTTTTAGTAGCTTCGGCTGTTTTCACTGACTTTTGGTCCAATTAGTTGCCGACCCCTTAAAATTGTTCCCCGTACAGTACCGTACAGTTTTTGAGCCCTAGAAAAACCCGAGGCATCTCTTGAAAAACATGTGGCCTGGGTCGTCGCTCACAGGTGTCCGTTTAGGGACATTTTGGAACGGATCGAAATGAAAACAGACAAATATGTCGGCTGACAGACAGCATGAACAGTAAGGTGCGAGAGAGATAGAGAGAGAGAGAGAGAGAGAGAGAGAGTGCGAGAGAGAGCGACAAAACAGAAGAACACGCATCAACCCCGATCCCTCATCATCTTGCGCGACAGGCCCATCTCGGGCCGTTCGGTCGAGCCGTGGCAGGAGCCTGAAGATTACGATCTTGACGCTCCCTAAAATTTGCTGTCCCCACCCGCTGGGTGGTGAAGAAGCCCATCTCGCAACACATACACACACAAGTAGACGGGGGCAGACGCATTCCGATACAGTACTCTTGACCCCGTGGGGGAAGATGGACGGACTCGCCCTATTTCGACAATGGTACAACGGTGGGCTTTATGTAGGGGTAGGGAATAGGGATTCGCTTACGACATGGAATTCGTGATTCTTGAGAGCTTTTCGGTATAAATAGGCTTGTAAATAAGTTTATCTTGTAATTTGGGAGCAAATATCCTTTGATTTTCAAGCTACGCCCTAGAAACGATTACGCTATGTAATGCTACACGAAAGTGCTTCTACAGTAACTTTTTAATGCGATTTTTATCGCCTTCAAAAGCATACCGTAACGCTTCCAAGGAAGCCCTGAACCATTTTGTAGCGTGCGCACAAAGTACGGGCGTCAAATGGAGCCCCGCGTAGCCGTATAAAACTACGAAACGCGCCAATCGACGCGTGAACTATGTGTTTACTACTTTTTCACTTCGATTATCTCTAAGACAAATTCTAAAAACTTTTAAGTTACATATTTTGCCCAGAAACCCGAAGACAAAAGAAAAAAGGGCCCGCCCAAAACACCATGTCGCTAATCGCGCAGCTGGACCCCAAAAAACATCCTTTCGCGCATTCCCCCCGCGCCAATCTTCACACTTCATTATGGCTCTCTGTACCCGGCGGAAAATGCCAAGCTATATGGCAACAAATAGCCCCCATCTCGCTACCTTTTCCATCCCCCTTGCCACACGAGTGTCCATAGAAATGGTGCGGAAAGGGCGCTAGCGCTGGCTGGCCGGCCGCTTGGGGTGACTGCTTCGAGTCGGGGGACCCCCGCCGACTTCTCATTGGCTTGTTCTCGACCCCCGTTGAGAGGGAGATGAGTCAGGGATGGCACCAACAAAAGGACGAACACAATCGGGTCGACGACCCTGGGCACCCACTCGTTTGTATTCATCGCCTCGTAGTACCACACTTTTTATGGTGGCGGCACCGCACCAAGGGATTTCCGCCGGCAGGTGAAATGCCATTTTTTAAGCATCTGCGCCTTTATCGGCGAGATCTAAGGATTTTTCCGGGGTTTCGATAAGGCTAAAGCTCATCTTGACACTAATGAAATAGTGAAATTCTGAATTTTTGCGTGAAAATGTTACATTTCATAGTTTGAAACCGTACCGAAGCTTCACCAATGTGCTAGACTACGCCTCGCTCCACGGAACGGTTGAATCGTCTGCGGATGTCGCGGATTTTCATCCCGCTGCCATTTTTTAATGTACAGTACAGCTTTAAAGGGTTTGAACGGGGTTTTTGGGGTCTAGAACACGATTTCGTACGGCTACTATGGACGCTAAAAAAGTACTTACAAGACGCAGCTCGAAAGTCAAGTTAAAGACGGGTTTTCTGAAAAAAAAAACCTGGTTTTAGATCAGAAAAAGATTTTTTCAAGCAGGCTTCCTACTGGGTGTTTTTATAAAATGGGCGCGAAAGGGCGTAACCAACGGCTTGCCTGGATTTAAAAGAAGCTGGTTTCCTTATTTTTGACGTCAAATTAAGAATTTCGATCAAGAAGCCGGGTTTTCAAAAACAAAATAAGTAAATATCTTTCTCAAAACCCGAGAAATAACCCCGGGTAATCCTTATCATCCATTCTCCCCCAGATAACCCAAAATCCCCGGGGAAGCAGGTGTGCCCCAGCCAACCCCCGAAATCCGAATCGCAATTCAAAAATGGCGGTCCCCGTATTTCTGGGGATGTCCGGGTGGTGCGGCATTTCAGAAGTGACGCCCGAGGGGGCACACCTTGGGAGGGCGCCTTTAACCCCACACCAATTACCACCAATAATTCCCTTAGCCGAAAGAAGTTTCAAAACGATCACCGCCTTTCATAAATTAACCGCCCCACCCAGCCGCCCCCCATAGAGACACCCTAGCGATGCTGTTAATGGCCATAACCACTTCATTGACACGGCACTCCTCCGTGGTTCCATCATCCAGCCCATACTACCGTTGGTATCTACATATTTTTGACGCCATTCAATTATCACAATGCTGGATATGGTCTCACTATGGCTCACAAGTCTCCAGAACGGCTCGATGATGCGCTTTGGTAAGCTACTGCTACGTTGGCGTACGTTCACCTCGGCCTTCCCCTTTAGAAGGCTCGGTTCCTACCCTAAATATCGAATGAAAAGGTTTAGAATGTGTCTTATAAACCGTAGGAGTAAAAACATAGTAGTAAGCAGATAGTTCATGCGTCGATTGCCCTGTTGCGTAGTCATATGCGGCTACGCGGAGCTCCATCTGACGTCGGTACTGCGTGCGGAGGGGAAAGGGCAATTTCGCGCACCGTAAATTGAACAAATTTTGGAGCGTTTTAAACCTTTTTTAGGTAGGCTCGTAAAAAAATTATGAAAATTACCAAAAAGATTATTTGTTCTTTAAAATACCTAAAAAATGAAAATTTTTAAAGAATGTAGTTTGCTCAAAAACCCATGAAAACCCCCCAAAAAACCCTATTTTCTTACTAGTTCGGTAAATAAAATAAATTGCGTATTTTTATAGGCTAAATGGGTTATGATCTCTATAGCACAGCTTTTTTTCCTGCCCAAAAATTCCTTATTAACTAACCCTGACCCCCAGCGTCACGAATGACGCACCCAATTCCGCTACAGCCAAAACAGACATATAGAACGTGCAGACCCGCCGGCCTAGGATGCCATTGTTTCCGGTCTGGCACTGGCCCCAAGCCCTCCTATCTGCTAACTACCATAGGTACACCAAAAATCAAAAGCCCGGAATTTGCCGCGGGGTGTGATAGTCGGGCGTATAGTCTCTCACCGGCTCCCCGCCGACTGGCTGTATCAACCGGAAACGGGTATTTTCGAATTGTCCCCCCACATCGCCTTGCCTCACTCCGCTCCTCCCTTCGTCACACTCATCTTATCACACCCAACACCCCCACAAAAGCGATCCCCTTTTTGACACATGGCTTCGGAGAGCAATTTAAACATTGAGGATTAGCTTGTTGTTATCTTTGGAAAAAGAAATAGGGTAAAATTGAGCATGATTCAGATTTTTTACGCGATCGTAGCTATTACCTAAGTCCACTTAGTTTTTGTCCAATCTCTCCAATGTTAAAAACTGCGCTTTCCTAGGGCTACAAAAACTTGTTGTGGATTGACCATAAAACCAGAATCCGCCGAAATATTGGACAAAAACCAGCCCCCTATGAGTTTTCCCCAAGAAAACCACAAAAAAACGTAGTCCCAATTGGCGACAAACAATTTGCATCTGCCAAATCTACGTACTTCCGCTTTTTGAGCCCGAAATTTGCATGCGGGTAGTCAGCTTCTCGGAAATCCGTACAATTACCTTATTCTCCACCGCTTGCGCGACTCCATGAGCTACCGCCTGCTCGAAGCGAGCGAGTCCAACCCGGGCTATGGGCACCAGTCCGACGGGCGCCTCCGCCGCTACATTTATTACGGTCCTTTTTTGGTTTTTTTAGATCTCAAAAAGGAAACTAAGAAGTTTTTGGAAAGTCACGCTTTTTTGCCTTGTTCCGCACTACACTCGGAACGAAATTGCGTCCATAGTAGCGTCGCGTTGACCGTTTGCGGTTTTTACGAAACCTCGCAGATACGGATTGTTTTTGGGTTCCTTTAGCAAATGCCTCTTTTTTTCTTTTCGTTAGCTTATAATCGTATCGATTTGAAATTTGCAGCTCTATTTTTAAAACTATAACATTCCGGGACTGACGTCGCAATTGCTGACAATTCGTGGCGACCAGGCCACTAATCAGAAACCCCCCGTTCTCTCTCCCCAACCCGCCTTCTTCGATTATTTGATCGACCACTTTCATACTTCGTAAATCCATTCATCCATTCATTCTCGACCCCCTCGGCCGGCTCTCTCTCCTACCATCCCGAATTCCCATGTTTTTGTTTCTGGTCTCGCGTGCCCCCCACCCGCCCGCACCTCCGCTGACCGGCGCCATTGACGCCATTTTTCTGCGGAGGCGGCCCGAAAATGGGCAAAATTCGCACGGCTTGACCCGTTTGTAACAAGAAACGTGAATTTATGGCCTATTACGGATGCTTTCATACCCTTATCGAGCTTTGAAGCCTTACGGCGATATTTAGGACGCTAACACCCTTTTGGGGGTGTCGCAATTGACAATTCGCAATGTCCGCCGACGAGAATCGGTTTGTTGATGTACTGTCGGACGCCCCCGCTCGCGCGCGCAGTGGCGCTGCCTTGTGACAATCTCCTCCATTTCAACTTTCCCCACCGTTCTTCCCCGCTTTCTTTCGATCACCCCCCATCGGCCGGCTATATTGATCTGATAAGGGACGGCTTGTCCCCCCATCCTGCTGCTCAACAGGAAGTGACTCCCCGCGGGCCCACCACCTCTCGTTTTCAGCCCGTTATCGCTGGCCAACGGGCCACCCTGGCCGTCCTTTTTCGAGCTTTTCCCCCTCCCCCGACCCCCAAGATGGCTTCCGGTACCCCGGGATGATCATTGCTCTCGGTTTTGCGTGCCTGGATTGGAATTTTGGCCTTTCTAGATAGTTTGTAATTTTCTCGTTACTTGACTTTGCTCTTGAAATATCTATGTTTTTGCGTCTTATTGTAGGCATCCAAGGGCGAATTGAACCTTTTTGGGAAACTATGATTAGGTGTAACCACTGACCCTCATAATTGGTGAAAAACTTTGGGGCTTGGGGGGGTGGGGTTTTAGGTCATTTTGGGCTAATTAGTCGTTTTCTCTGGCTAGGCTTGGCTTAGGCTTCATAGGCTTGGAGTTGGGTCAGGTTGGCTTAGGCTTAGGCTTAGGCGGGCTGAACTTAGGCTAGGCTTAGAACTGGTTTAACCTAGGTTAGGCCTATGCTTAGCCTAAGCCTTAATCTGGTCCTTAGCTTGGCTTCGTCACAGCATCACTGCTTTTGGCTTCGACTTAGCTTTGTTCAAGCTCAATTTAACTGTGCTTCGGCTTAGCTTAGCTTAGGAGATGAGTATTGCGCTGGATTAGCCGACAAACGGTCAGTAGCCAAAAAATGGCCCCCCAACTTCAATAGTACCAAAACTTCTTGCGAGAAAGAATTATGAAACCGACCGGCCTTGGCTCCGACTTTATCTGACCTATGAATCATCCCGCTTATTGATTAGGGGACCAAATGAAAATGAATGGGTCTTGAAACCGCCTATATTTTGTTTTCCCCACTTCCAGGATCTACTTACTAATCTCGACCTTTTCAGCCGGAACTCCCGTGTGCGGCCCCAACGGCACGAACCCCTTCTCCTTCAACACGCTGTCGCCGTTGATGAACCAGCAGAATGTCGCGTCCCTGGGCGCCACCTCCTTCATGCCGTCGCCCTCCGGCCTCTCCAGCGTCAAGGACGAAGCGGAGGTGTGTTTTAGGGATTTTTGCTTACACAGCTATTTCGTCAAAAATCCTGAATTTGTTATAGGATAACTACTCCTACTGCCAGCCCAATCTCTCGCCATCTATGCTCACCCCAGTGGCTCCCGGCGACACGAACATTACTCTCTGGCAATTTCTGTTAGAACTTCTTCGGGGCAACGAACGCCGGGACCTCATCCAATGGACTGGGGTTGTCGATGGCGAATTCAAGGTAATATTTTGCATCGACTGGAAAAATGACTAACTGATTCAGAAGTTTTGTTTTATTTTTAAATTTTATGCCTATTTTTTCTAAATTCAAACTAGGCAAAAAAAAAGTGCCACCCAACCTTCTTAGCTCACAAAACTCTTGAATTTTAGTTGTTGGATGCTGAAGCCGTCGCCAGGCTCTGGGGCCAGCGCAAGTCCAAACCGAACATGAACTACGACAAGCTCTCCCGCGCCCTCCGCTACTACTACGACAAGAACATAATCAAGAAGGTACTACTCTATCCAAGTATACGAATTCATTGCTTAGGTGACCGGGCAAAAGTTCGTCTATCGTTTCGTGCCCGGGGGCAGCGACCTGCCGCCGCCGGCTCCTATTCCCGCCTATGTGAGGAATATGAGCCCAGCCCCGAAGCCGGAAAAGAAGAAGCCGGTCATCCAGCAGCACTTGGTATGCCTTTCGCACCTAAATTATCATTAACTGTTTTTGCAGGCTCCTACGAAGCCGAGAGCGTTCCAGACGAAGGGGGAGGAGATGACCTTCTTCAGTCAGCCGCCGTTCAGCTTGCCGCTGCCGATGGTGCCCGAGCCAGCGCTTCCGCAGCTCTCGCTCAAGCCATCTGGCCTTATGACGGTTTCAACGCCTTCTCCTGCCGAGAGGTGAGATTTGTCTTTATTTTCAAGCTGACTTTTTTGTGGTCGTTGAACCGGTTAAAAACGATGTATTTTTCAGCCACTGCAGCCCGAACAGCGTCGGCAGCTCGTCGGGCGTGTCTTCGGGCGGCGAAAGCAGCCAGACGATGTGCCCCTCGGGCGCCGCGTCTCGTCCGGCCTCCAGCCATCGCCAACCATTGCACATCGGCTCGCACACGCCCACCGACGAGGAGAACCAGCCGCCGCATCTCGATTCTGCACGTCGCACCCCGTCGGCTTTCGGTGTTCCCGATCCATCCACTTCTATCGAGCAATCGGTAAGCCATGTTACCTTTTGCGCTCATTGTCGAAAATTGCCTAGCTTTAAAGGGATGCGTAAGACAAGCGTTTGATTTTTTTTGCTATGGATTTCATATGGATTCGACCAATTTTGGTTGCATTAAATTCCAAGATTTTATTGAATTATCCCTCTTTTCAGCCTGTTTCCCGTAAGCGCAAGCTCGCCGAACCGGCACCGATCAGCCGCTCCGACTCGACGCAGAGCCGCAAGCCGCGCCCGGATCCGTTGAACCTGACCGGCCTGGCCGAGCCCGAGCCATCGCCCACCTCCAGCCTCAACGACGCCCTCAACGCATCGAACAACCCATTTGCGCCGTCGAGCTCGTCGATGAACCTGCTGCAGTCGCCCTTCCAGCTGTCGCCTTACATCATGCAGGGAATGCTCTATCAGGTGCGTTTTTCAACAAAATTATCCCCGCAATAAGATGTCTCTCTTGTACCTTTTCACGTGCCTTTGACCATTAAAAATTTTGATTTCAGGCTGCTCTGTCGGCTTGTCTGCCGCCGTCGCCGTTGGCCAGCTTCTTGGCGAACTCTCCGTACCTGGCCAGCCCGATCGGCCGTGCGCCGCAGGTCTTCCAGTTCCCTCCGTCGTCCGGATCGGCGACGTCCCTTTCGACGGCAGTTTCCACGGCCCTGCTCTCCCCGGCGGTACGAATCTTAATTTAAACTAATTTTGAGATGTTTTTTTAAAAGTATTTCCTAAACTTTACCTTTTGCAGATGTTCGGTCTTGGCACCAACCCGTCGTCCCGCATTGTGGAGGAGCTGCGCACCCCAACGGCCCTCCGGACCCCGGTGATCCCGCCAAACACATTCAAGGTACCGCTTCTATCAGCAATTCTACATAATATCAGTTTTCTTAGATTGAGAACGCCTAATGACGAACGTTTGACATCAGCACTTCCGAGCCTCATCGCCATCCACGAGCCCGGGTCCCCACCGACTGTGCGCTTGTTGCTGAACAAGTCATCCACCACACGCCACCACATTTCTCGTTTCGTCAGTTGTTGTCTGCCGTAGCATGTGTGTGTATTTCTTTTCCTTCTGCTGGCTCTCTTTTTTCGTCTCGATGTTTCTTTGTGCACGGGCATGACTGTATCCCTTATCTCTCCTACCCTCATTTTTCGGTTAAGGTAATTCTATTTAGCACCCCCACCTAGCAATTGGGTTCTGCACCTCGCGCGCGCCTTGCCCCTCAGCTCTAGTCCCAAAATTCTGCGCTCTGCCCTGGGCTTCGCTAATGTAATGGGCCCATGTTTCTTTGTGTTGATCTCTGCCCGGGAGATGAGCTCTTTGTTCGTAGCACTAACCCCCGATTTAAAGTGTGTCCCCTCTTACTAATGAAATTACATGCGATACAGTACTATTCCTCTCCCACCCTGACTTTGCACGACTGCAATGCATTATTCTCTAATCCGCAACGGTTCCCCCGGTTTTTGTGCGCATTTAAAAAATGTTTGCCGGAAGCGCAGTGTTTTATTTGAATCGTTTTGTGCTGGAGATAAACCTTTTTTGAAACGCTGCTTCCTCCGCCAATGAGAAACGTGATTGTGAATACTCCACTAATGTGCCTTGGCCAGCGATTTTCGATTCCGAAAACTCCGCCGCTTGCCGTTTCATTTCCCATCGGATTTACTATGTGTTTTCGTGGTTACATATGCACTGACGAGATTTTATGCTCTTCCTGCCTCTTCCCTTCCTTCCCGGATTGTTTGGTTAAATAGAGAAAATAAAAAAGTTTAGATAAATTCTTATCACATTCCACAAAAGCAAGACAGGCGAAAAACACAGCGGCACATCCCTTGCAGCAGCCCGGGGCGAAATTGACGGCCATGGTGCTCGGAGCTTCTGGCGGGGGAAAGGACAAATAGCCCGGTGTTATTAGCTAGCGCAAACAGAAGTGTTCGGGTGCGGAAGGTGCCAAGGGCCCCATCGCTCCCGCTTCCACATCCGCATTCCCACGGTAAGCCGCAGGCGGGAAGATCCGCGTGGATTCGAATATGCGTCGTTTTGCCGCGATTTTTCAAGGAGTTCTCGAGGAGGTGAAGCTGTGGATGACGTTTCCAGGGATTCGGACGACATGCAGAGAATGCAAGGAGTACAGCCGTACGGAGGAGTGTGGCGTTTCTCATTTAGCGACAATTGGCAAATATCGTTGGTATTAGAAGATCCTAGCTAAAATTTGTATATAACCATACTTATAAAAATACTTATAAATAAAATGTGTACTGCTACAATGTAAAATATACAACGAATTAGTAATTTTTACGTATTAGAGCATTTTTTAACATAAAATCGCGCTATTATCGAGTGTAAATACTTCTAAAGATCGGCAGTTCGAAACTTTTACGAACCTAACCGTGCGACATTTGCTAATTTTTTAAATAGAAAAGGACCTTTGAATTTTTTTTGCGGAAAAGCCTGATAATCTTTAGATTCGTGCGCAGTTTTCTTTGCTATCTTTTTTTGAAGCTGTGCAGCACAAAGCTAAAGCCTTGAAGCCGATATCGCGATCCCCAACAAAACTACTGCGCAGAAAAACACTTCTTGGTGATGTGGCGCCATAGCGCGCGAGCTCTTTTTCAAGTCCATCTTCGATTCGGCGGCCGAAACCCGATCCTGAGCCGACGACGACGATGCTTGGGGCCAGCCGGGCCACCGATAGATAGGCTTGCACCCCCGTGCGCACACATATCACCAAAAAAAACGCCGGCACCACTACGCTCTAATTGGGAGGCCCCCGACTACGGTACCCGGGGTGCAAAATATTCTGGAAGGTGGTTGCGATGGATTTTTTTGTTCTTCAGTTTTATAGCTTTTTCCTTGGCTTTTATAGGCTTGATAAGGTAAAATTTACGTATTTTTCATTACTGTGTTTTATAGCTTGCTTCGGGCATTATGAGCATCATTGAAGTTCCTTAGGAATTTTCGCGCTATTTTAACCTTTATAAATTACGAATTCTTCACGTATTTCGGCTAATATTAACCTTTCACCCCTTAAATTTTTGCAGAAGAAGAAGAAAATTCATTCTCCGATTCGCGGCACTGGGTCAATATTTTTTTTCGATGGGGCTAAACCGAAAAAACTGCAAGCTGACCGGGGCTTGTCCAAATATTTGGCGGTGGCGCCGTCCGATTTCCAGCAGTTGGGTCCTCTGATGATGATTTACGGTGCTTGGGAGAAGACCAATTGGAACGAATCAATTTTAAAATCGGTATTGTTGAAAATTAGCAAAAACGGATGTGAAAAAGCCTCAGTTTTCACAAAATTTGTCTTAAACTTTTGGCCTTTCATCAAATTTTTCAAGGTAGCTAGACTCGGCGTTTTCTGGGCTTTCGGATGATGTAAAAATCATTTGAATCCGATTCTCCCACGCGGAGATAGAGCGATTTCCGCTGGCCCTCTGCATGGAGCAGTCGGTAGAGTGGTCGCCTCTAAAATTCAGGATGAGGGTTCGAACCCGACCGACGACGAACTTTTTGCTTTTGCTCCAAAGGTTATTAGCTAGTCTCTCGCTGGGTCCCTGAAGTTGCGCGCGCGTCTCAAACAGTATCATGCACAGCGGGTGCGCGGAATGTGGCCGGGTACGGGCCGGGGTGCGGCTCGAGCAGCTTCTGTGTGTACACCCACAGGGCCACAGGGAGGGAGGGACCCTTATGCAAATCCACACGCAGCCCACACAAACCACAGTACGGACAGACAGAAGCGGAAGCACGGGCTCTTCCATACACACTCGCTAGACTAGATGACAAGATTCTGGCTGGGGGATTCATTAGTTTGGTTGTGGAAAATTCCGGGATTACGATATTTTTATTTCAATTTTTTCTAACTCTCTCGATCAGTCTAGTCTCTCGACCTCGCTCTCTCTCACTCACGCTCTCTCTCTCTCGGCGTCTCTCTCACTCTCGCTGTCTCTCTCTCTCACTCACTCTCTCGCTCTCGCTCTCTCTCTCTCTCTATCTCTCTCTACCTCTCGCTCTCTCTCTCTCACTCTCACTCTCTTAGTCACTAATTTCTCCTAAATTTTCAGCACACAGCTGGCTGATCGGGAGCTCTAGCTCAGATCCATGCCATTACCCTTTTCTCGCGACCCGGTGGGCTCAAGGAGTTTTTGGGACCATGGTCCATATGCCATCCCCATCCCAGATTCCGTTTTACACCTTGTGAACGGATTTTCATGCTAGTCACGGCATTTAAAGGGACGCACAAGGCAAAATTTTATGGATTGGTGTCGATTTCTGGTCGCAAAATTGTGTTCTCCCGGCCTTTAAAGCTTAATGTGACGCTTTCTGGTTTCTTCTTCCGTTCTCTCTCTCTCTCTCTCTCTCTCTCTATCTCTCTCTCGCTCGCTCCATCTTCATCTCTCGCTATCTCTGCCACCGTTTCTCTGTTTCTGTCTTTCGCGGTCGATCTCTCGCGCTCTCGCGCTATATATTTTTCTCGAGCTCCCTTGCTATCCCTCTCTATCGCTGTCTCTCCCTCTCTCTTCCACTCTCTCCCTCCCTCTCTCTCACTCTCTCCCATCTAAAATTTCCGGTCCCTTTAAAAGCCCCCCGTTTTGGGGGGGTGTGAGGCAATTTGCGAGTGGGTGGTTGGTTTCTGAGTTCAGCAGTTGGGCGGGAAAGCCTCCCCGGAGGCTGTGCAACGCGATCCCTAAAGGTAAATATCGGGGGGGGAGAAGCAGCACCAACCACATCGCCACTCCGCCCCGCACAACCCCCAATCACTGGCTTTCAGACAGACAGAACGACATATAGACAGACAGACAGACAGACAGACAGAGAAACCTATGATCGACACATCTGACAGAATGGAAAATGGACACAAAACGGACGATCAGACAGAAACGGATAACTTGTTTCTGCAGGATTGCGCCCCTTGGTGCAGCACTATTTTGCGCCTATATTCGTAGATTTACGTCTTCCCAAGGATCTCTGCTAGATTGCCTGCATTCTATTTTCTTGTACTAGTGCATTAGCAAGGCGGCCTGGGTCTACCGTACCCCAGTCCTGCCGAATTCCGATTATTCTCCAAGGACCTCTGGCGAATTTCCCAGGCCATCGAATCGTCCGTCTCATCCGTTGGGGGCAGCTGTTTGCCCATTGGCCCCCGCGTTTTCCGCTTCCTTCCTATCGACGGCCTCTTCAGGGAGCCCATCCAAGCCGCTCCAACTTACGCGCGCTTCTCTTTTTGCGTCATCAATTTGCAAAATTTTACTTTAGCTTCGGCTTAGGAGTGAGCATTGGCTTAGGCTCGGCTTAGTTAGGCTAGGCTTCGATCTAGGCTTAGGCTTAGGCTAAGGCTTAAGGTTAAGCTTAAGCTAGGGCTTAAGCTTAGGTTTAGGCTCAGGCTTGGGTTTCATCTTGGGCTAAGACCTAGGCTTAGCTAAGACTTAACTTTAGGAGGTACATCTAAAATTCAGCAGGATAACCCAAAAATTTCTCCTTCCAGCTCTCCAAAAACTGTAAAAAAATTTCTTAGAGAACGTACTCGAGCCCGACACTTTGTCTTCTCTGTTGTTTTGATTGAATAGCGGACGAGAGAGCGAGAGGTAGCGAGAGAGAGAGAGAGAGAGAGAGAGAGAGAGAGAGACAGAGACAGAGAGCGTCTTCTGTATCCTGTGAAGTCGACCCGTCTATGGGCTGGGGCTTCTTCTGCTACTGCTTGTTACTGTTAGGTAGCATTTCGATACGTTAAATTTCCATATCTCTCACTATATCTCTCTCTCTCTCTCTCTCTCTCCTTTAAAACCCTCTGCCTGCAGGTCCCGCCCCGTTAAAGCTTAAATTTTCGACTTCCCGGTCCCTTTAACCAGTTTCTTCCATGTCACCGTCCCTTTAAAATGTTCCCAGGGCCGGTAACAAAACCCCTGCCACCCCATATGGTGATGAATTAGGGCTTTGATGAAATGAGTTTTGCGGGGGCGTTTCGGGTTGCACCTCGGAAGTCGGTCTCTCTCTCTCTCGCTCTCTCTCTCTCTCTCTCTCTCGCCGGCTATTTGCTTGGAAAGGCTACACCCTCGATCCCCTGAAGGGGGGAACGGGGGGCACATCTCTTCATGAAATTTCAAGAAGCTACTCCTCAATTTGTCAGGACATTCAATTAGCATTTATGGCATGTGCACTAATGAAAATTTTTATTTTTCTTCAAAGCAGCCGCCTTAAAACCCGATTATTTCACGAAATATTTTAAGCCTTAAAAACACGAGACAAATGAATTTGGAAAAGCGTGTTTTATCCAAACTAGACCAAGTTAGAATTTTGAGGTACAGTATTTCTTTTAATTAGATCTTTTAAAGGCCATTTGAAGTCGCCCTTTCGCGCATCCTAGACCAATAAATCGACGTCTTCTTCTTTTTTCTCCGTCTTCTTCGGCTTCTCCCTGCTTCTCCTCCCTGACTAATCCTCTTCTAATGGCCCCCAAGCAGTGTGTTTCTCTTTGTTCCCATTGCCTCAAATAGAAAATTCTATATTGAAGGAATCACCCTTTTTAAATAGCTATTTTTGAAGCTTCTTTTTAAAGCCAAAATTTCTGAATTTCAGTAGGTGTTTCCAGGGACTGCTCTCTTAACGGGGGGAGGGGGGTGGAGATACCGGAAATAATTTTTCATGCGTTTTTTTAAACTTTTCAGCAATCAAAAATACTAAAAACACTATAGAAATACATCCTAAACTATTAACAGGCGTTCAGGCGAGAAAATAAAAATTAGCCCCCGTTAAGAGTCCAGTACCTGATCAGCTTTAATTTAGTTCCTAGACTTATTTACCGCTAAAAACCTTATTTTAGCCCACGCGATAGTTGCCGTACGTACTCCCGCTCCCGTACTCACCACTCCATTTTATGGGCCCTAGAGGTGGGCCCTAAGCAAGACTAGGGGCCCACAAATGGAAAGTTCATTTTTGTGAGCGGCCAGAAAAAGAGAAGGTCCATCCGCAGGCCATAAAATTAGCAATGCAACAGACCCCCGACTGGGGGTGGTCTAGGGCCCAGTCTAAATCGAGTGGGCCCCGGCACTAACTGACCGCTAATTAGGGCCCAACCCCCCGAGTTTAACGACCGTTCTCGAGTTCTCGACTACCGCTTTTAAATCCTTTGAAACCGGGCGATTTCGGACCATAGATGGGGGGGTGAGGCAGATTTACAAGCGCCCATGAGCTTGGGGGGCCCAGGTGGCCTAGCTGTCCAGAATTTGGTGTGTACGGCGTATCGGATTTAACATATTTGGTCTGTTCTACCGTAATATTATAATTTCTAATTTCGTAAAAACAAGAATTTTAATTTTTAGGGTTGAAAATTGTCTAAAAAAACTGCTACAAATTTTTTCATCTATGTGGCGTTATAATCAAGTAATAATAACCTAAAATTAAATGCTTTAATAATGCTTTTGGTAAAATTTAACTATTTTTAAGTCAAAAATTATCGAAAAATCATCCAAAGTTTTTAAAGTTTGGGCATTATGAAGATATTTAAGCGGAAAAATCGATTTTTTTTGTATTGTTCAAATTTTAAGAAAAATTCTAAAGTTTTGGAGTAGGAATAGTCCGTCCGATAAATTCCCCAACCCCCCGCCCCGATAATGCCAAAGCACCAATTTCGAAAGCGTAAAGAAAACAGTTAATTTCGATTTATGGAAGGCTTTTATGAAGTTTCTCTTTCTCTTCCTCTCTCTCTCATTCTCGCTCATTCTCTCTCTATCGCTCTCTTTCTCTTTCTCTCTTTCTCTTTCTCTCTCTCTCTCTCTCTCTCTCTCTCTCTCTCTCTCCCTCTCTCTTTCTCTTGCCCCAAAATCGAACCGTTCCCACCATCTCAGCTGTTTACAATGGTTTCCCCTCAATTTTTCTGCTCGATTTCCCTTTTTGGGGAAATGTGCCGGATAGTACGAGACTGTACGAATTGACGTCTTACAAGAGTTTGGCAAAGAAAGCCGCCGGGCGAGAGTTCGTTCCCCTCATTTGCATATTCTTTTCGCATTCAGAAAGACCCCGGGCTGCACCCCTTTTTGGGAACAACATTCCGAAGCACCACTGTGTTCACCCCCACACGCGCGCTGACGCATCATCTTCGTGCGCGTTTTGACGGGGTTCGGGTATTGCGAGTCGGGAGAGATATTACTTCCACAATAATCACTGCTGGTTTGCTCATCGGGGGTAGCGCATTCCTGAAGAAACTTTGCAAGCTTGCTTAGTGACCGGAGCTTTCATAAAGAATCTCTGCTAGCTTGCCCGCTGGTCTAAAGTTCCTAAATAATCTCTGCTGGCAAGCCCATTGATGCTCAATTTCCTAAAAATCTCAGCTAGCTTGCCGACTGATCCGAAAATTCCTAAAGGATCTTTGTTAACTCGCTCGTCAGGGTAATGTTTCAGATTCCTAGGGAATCCCTGCTAGTTTCTTCGATTCCTGAGGGATCCCTGCTAGCGGGCTCGATTTCTCGGGCATCTCTGCTACCTTCCCCGTCCCTAAAGGATCTCCGCTAGCTTCCCCGGTTCTCAAGGAGGCCATGCTAGCCTACCCGATTCTCGAGGAATTCTGCTAGAATTTCGCCGATCAATCTCCATGCAAAAAGTCGACTCAATCGACTTTCCCAATCCCCGCTGCTGCTCACTCCCCAATATAGAGCGAAATCCGAGCTGCGCAAACAGCGCATCCAGCCCCCTGCCGCCCATTTTGCCTGCCGAATTTTTGGCCAGAAAAGGGCATCTCGAAACGCCGCGTTTTCCATGCGAATCCGATCCCCCTCGGCCGTAGAGACGCTTTAAAAGGAGCCGCACGGGCCAAAAAACAAACGACGTTTTGAAATCCGTTCTTACGTAAAATTCGAAGTTTTGGGGTATTTCCGGATTTCGAGAATTTAGGGGTGAATGAAGGTTTTGCTCGTTTTTTACAAAAATAAACGAATTTTAAATGTAGAAAAGCGCCAAAAATACCTCCTAAGAACGTTTTGGCCGAAAAATCGGAAATTTCTATATCTCTAGAATTTTACGCCTTTCTAGATGCAAATTTGCCAAGATTTCATAATTTCTTTGTTGTTTAGTAACGCCAAAATATAAAAAGCCGATTTGCTATTTAAATATCATTAAAATCCAATTTTAGTTTTCAAACAAAAATATTCTGACTAATTCTGGGATTTTTCTGAATGTAGATTCCTTGATTTCCATGAAGTTTATACACTTAAAACACGCAGAAACCAAGTGATATTTTTTTTAAATAGAAAAAATTTAAACTGCAGCAATTTAAAATTTAAAATTCACTACAAAAATTTTATTTTTGTCGAAGGTGGAAAATTCAGACCTGCTCAAAACATGCAAATTGCTAGATAATGCCCATTTTTCACCTTAAAACACTCAAGAACCCCATAAATCTTTAGGTTCAAATTTACTCGTCCTCCCCAGTGTTTCCCCGAGGGCACAGCTGTTGTTTCTCCTTCACTTTTTATCCAAACCCAGCCCCCCGGCGTTGGTTTTTTCGGATTTTCTGTTCCCTAGACCCCATTAATACCCAAATTTGAGGTCATTTCCGACAGTTCGTTTGCTGGATAAATGGATTCTGCTCGCTTGCCCGCCGGAAAAAAATTTCCTAAAGAACCTCCGCTAGTTTTCTTGATTTAATTTAGAGATTTAGCATTTCTTTAAGGTTTAGCCTCCCAAAGAATCGCTGCTAGCTTGCCAATGTCTTGAATCCTAAAGAAGCTCTGCAAGCTTGCGCACTGAAACTGGCCTTGCCTCAGGAATCTCTGCTAGTTTTCCAGGATCGATACGTATCCAAAAATTTCTGCTAGCTTGCCGGGTCGGTTCAAATCCTAAAGAGTCTCTGCTAGGTTGCCCACTAAAACTTTACCTTTCCTCAAACGGCACTGCTAGCTTGCCCGTCGCGTATAATTTTTCCAAAAGAATCTCTGCTAGCCTGCCTTGAAAGCTTCATTTTACAAAAATCACCATTATCTACTGAAATTTCCCCAATAATCCCTGCCTGATTGCTTATGCCAGCCTTCCTAAGCGGACTCTGCTAGCTCGCCAAATCGTCTATGGATTCTCAAAGATCTCTACGAGTCATCCCCCTCCTTCAGATTCCCTAATCGTCTCTGCCAGATTGCCCTTGTAAGCGTTCCTAAACGGTCTCTGCTAGCTTGCCCGAACTGTCTAACGGCTCGCAATAATCACTGCTAGTCCTGACCACCTTTAAATTCCACAAAAATCCATGCCAGTTTGCCCTTCTCGGCCATCCCACCCCTTCCAAAACCCGCTCATCTTCTGCACCTCAAAATTTTTCGATTTCCACCTCGATTTTCCGATCTCAATCTGATAGCAAGGGGGGGGGGATGGGTTGGCGAGCGAAACTTCTCTATTTGAGTTGATTGCTGGCGGCGGGGGGGGCGATGCCGTTCAGCCGGCTTCTGCCTCTCCCTATCTCTGGGTGTCTCTCTCTCCCTTGTTCTCTCGCCATCAGATGTTTGCCCTTCCATCCTCCTACCGGTGAGTCCACCGCCATCTGATCAGCTTCCATTCCGGCCATTCACCCAACGCCCACACGCACCAAATCGACGCGGTCATTGGGTGATTGTTCTCGGGAAATTCGGCTGCGGGTATTCACGGGTTACTGTAATTTTAAAGGGATTGAGCTGATTGAAAACTTTTCTATTTTAGGGGCTGAACCCTTACCCCGAGTTCTCTATATCATTCTCCATCTCTCGCGCTCGCTATCTAATTTGCTTTTTCGCACTCTCACTCTCTCTCTCTCTCTCTCTGTTTCGCTTTCTTTCTTCTCTCTCCCTGCTTCGCTCACTCACTCTCTCTCTCTCTCTCTGCTTCGCTCTCTCTCTCTCTCTCTCTCTCTCTCTCTCTCTCTCTTTCACTCTTAGTCACTTTTGTCTCTCGGACTCTCACTCCCTCTTCCTCTCTCGCACTCTCACTCGCTCGCTCTCTCTCTCTCTCTTTCACTCTCTTTTCTTCTAGCATTATTTTCAGGAAAATCAGCCAATACAATTCTCCGACCAATCCTGCGTTTTAATTTTTTTATGGTTTAAAACGTGTGTGGCTGAACTAGCCATAAAATTCCACCAAGCCTTGACCATCCCTTTAAATTCAAAATCTATCAGCTCCATCGATGACAAATCCGTCAAAATACCTTACCCAACTTCCAGGAACCGTTTCGAAATTGCAATGCAAACATTAGCGTCTATCTCCAACAGTAGGGGGGTTGCCATCCATTCATTTTGAAGAGGAGAAGCAGGCTGTGTGTCAAGCAAAAGATGAGCAAATAGTCAACTGCTACAATCATCCACGTCTCTTCAACCAGACCGGCTGCTTATTGTTGCCAGTATCGATTTGGACACTATTTTTGCTTGTGATTTCTGTCTCAATGTCTCTCTCTCTCTCTCTCTCACCTGACTCACCTGATCCTTCAGTACCAAAAGTAAAGCCCTAAACCCAAGCAATAAAATATGGAACCCCGGAAGAGTTATGTTGACATGATAAGCCGTTCCTTTTCAGACCTCCAAAAATTTCTTTGTGCTTTTTTAAATTCCCTAATCTAGTTTCCGCGATTTCTCTGCATTTTTCCATGGGATCGATCGATCGATCGACCGATTTCTCTGCCTCTTAAAGTTTAGCACTTAATTTCCAATTTTCCAGCCGAATCCACTACCCTCGACTCGCGGGGCAACACCAGGCAGAGAAACTACGAGATGCGCCTGTGGCTGCTGGTCAGCTTTGCAGTGACAGCCGGGTACGGTAGGAGGGATAAAATTTAAAGCGGATTCAGTTGTTTGTCTCTCCGTCTCTCTCTCTCTCTCTCTCTCTCTCTCTCGCTCCCTCTCTCTTTCAACGAAACTTTTTTGGACACATGGCCAAACCTTGAATACAGAAAAAAATTGAGTGTGCGTGAGCGCGAGAGACAGAGAAAAAGAGAGAAAAGAGAGCCAGCGAGAGAGAGAGAGAGAGAGCGGGATACGTTTTACCCTCATTTTCCAGAGCCCTCCGCCTCCACCAACACAGCGCCGCCCCGCAGCAATGTGTGGATCTCCAGTGCCCGGCCACCTCTTTTGATTACGGTATTTTCGGTGCGTTTTAGAAATGGGCAGATTTTAGGCAAGAAACGCATCGTAAACGAGGAGACACTCAGCTCGGAGCCATGCCGGGATTGCTCACAGTGTGCGGCGGCTGGATACAGGTTTGTTCAGGGAGGGGATTTTTGACGGCAACAATCTTTTCTACCTTTTTTGACTAGCCAGTACTCTTCAAAATTTTAATTTAGAGAACAGTTTGACATTTTTATAAATTTATTTTTATTATTTTCAGTGTCTGTCTGAAGCCGAGGCTGCTCAACCGCTCTAAACGTCAAGCTTCAACTCAGCAGGTGTGGATTTTTGTGGAAAAA
Organism: Mesorhabditis spiculigera; assembly: GCA_958295435.1. Lineage (NCBI taxonomy): Eukaryota > Metazoa > Nematoda > Chromadorea > Rhabditida > Rhabditidae > Mesorhabditis > Mesorhabditis spiculigera. Next base: position 1,303,661 of record CATQJA010002657.1, read on the forward strand.
TGGGCAGCTGTCGCGCTCCCTTTAAAGCAAAGTTTTGACGCGTTGCGTGCGCATTGCGGCTTCCAAAACAAAACTACATCGCCTCTCAACATCTTGGCGCCTTTCAAAAAGGCGCAACGCGCCCGCGACGCGCTGAATTTTGCGACGTTGCGGTCGCGTGACGCTAACTCTAGATTGCCGCGACGCAACCGCGCGGCGCACGCACCGCGTACGCAACGCGTTCATTTTTGTCAGTCTGTTCCAAATATCCCTAAATTTTCAAGATGTCAACATGCTCATGCGCGCACGCCGTCCCGGCCAACTGCCACAACCGACTGGCCAGCACCACCCACCCGGCCAACATCACCATGCAGCTCTACAACGTTTGCTACCACTCGGGTATGGATTTCTGGCTTCAACATCCCTTTAAAATGTCGAAACCCGCTTTCTACGGTTTTTTTTCTAGCCCTCCAAGCCCCAGTTGCTGCTCTTGCCGTCAACTCGAAGAAGAACGTCATCGTGACGGTCGAGCCGTTCTGGGAGGAGCCCTACTGGAAGGATTTGGACCTGGAGAATTTGACCTTGACGTACTCCTATGTTGTCAAGGTGAGTGCGACTCCAGTTTTGGATAAGGAGTAAGTCTAGGTCAAGACTAGCAAGCCTAAGCCTCAGCCTAACCAAATCTTCCAGCTCCCCGACCACTGCGACGGTGACGTCATGACGAAGGAGGACACTTCCGGCGTGCCCACCCACATCTGCACGGCCCAGCTGCGCATCGGCATGAGCACCGAGGACAAGGCCGGCGAGGACGAGTACGAACACTCTGAGGTCAGCGCAAGCGGCTTATTGCAATTTTGTCGAAATAATATTTATCGCTAAAATGAATCCAGACGTTCTTATCGTGCTCATGCTCATGCTCATGCTCAAACCGCCGATTTTCAGAACTACCAGTACGATGATGATCTCCCGCCGGAGGTCGACTTTGACCGCGACGTCTTCGCCGGCGCCACGCACGTCAACTTCACGTACAAAGTGTCGGTGCGCAGGCCGCGTCAGCTGCGAGTTCGGGTGCGGAAACTCCAAATTATTAAAATTCTTTTTTTAGCCCGGCTCAACCGACCCGTTCGAGGACATCGTGACGGTGGTCGAGTCGGAGACGCTCGTGCACGACATGAAGCCAGAGATCTTTGGCACTGGGCTCGAGGATGCTGGTGTTGCTCAGGGAGCTGAGGGTGTGTTTGTCGAACCTATTAGTGCATCCGCCGAGGGAGAACGAGAGTGAGGGGAGCAAGAGAGTGAGAGAGCAGGAGCTAGAAATCGATTGTCTAAACTAATAACTTTCCCTTTCAGTCCACAAGGAGCCAATCAAGGGTGCCGACGTCACCAAGGAGGACAAGGTTGCCGAAGCGTCCGTAGTAGAAGAAAGTGAGGAGACCGTCAGCGAGGAGGTCAGTATCATTTTCCTCTGTTTAATCTTAGAAGCAAATTTTGAGCTTCTTAAGTTTTAAAGGGACCCGGAAGTGAAAATCCATAAGCAATTTCGACTTCCAGACGCCTTAAAAAGCTAATTTCAGCAAGGAGAGGCCGAGAACATCCCCGGAACCGACTTCTTCGCCGATGATGCGCAAAAGAAGAAGGAGGAGGACGGGGAGAAAGAACATGAAGAGGAGGAGAAGGAAGAGAACGAGGTGAAGGAAGACGAGGAGGAGGGTGATGAAGCCGATGAGGCAGAAGAGGAGAAACTGGCCGCTGAAGCTGCGAAGGAGAGTGGGGAGAAGAAGGAGGACGAGGAGAAGGAGGATAAGGTGAGTCGTGCTCAATCCAAGTGACGAATAAACTCATAATTTAGGACGGAGATGAGGAAAAGAAGGACGAAGAGGAGGAGAAGAAGGAGGACGAGAAGGAGGGAGAAGAAGCTGAGAAGAAGGAGGGCGAAGAGGAGGTGGTGAAGGAGCTCGATGGGGTGAAGGAGGACGAGGTCAAAGAGGACGAAGAAGGAAACGAGGATGGAAGCGGAAGCGGAAGTGAGGAGGAGGATGATGAGGACGAGGAGGAGGAGGGCAAGCCCTGGCATTCGGTGAGTACGGGTTTTTAGGTCATGCTCACGCGTTTCTGGCTTCAGACTCTCGCTATCTTAAAAACCTAAATTTCTAGCACATCCGCGACTTCTTCTCTACGGAAAGCCGATGGCACCTGGCACGATGGGTGTTCGCCGTCACCGTCGCCGGTAAGGATTTTGAAAAGCTTTTTTGGGTTTCTCCGATTCATCGTCTGAATCGTGATTTCAGGCAGCATCATCTTCATCTGCGTTGTGTGCGGCGCGCGGCGATGGCTCGTCAGGAAGAAGGTCGGTTTTGAAAAATTAAACCTATTACTAAAGTGCGTGAATTTTTCTTGAGAATTTCTCACTAGCGAGAGCGAGAGATTGAGAGAGAGAGACAGAGAGAGAGAGACAGAGCGAGAGCGAGAGAGACGCAGGGAAAATTCACCGTTCATTTTTGATGAAACGAAAATTGCTGAAATTCGCTAAAATTCGAATGAAACAATTTCCGAAAACCTGCCCTCCTTGGTGACGTCGGGGCCTTGCAAACCTGAAAAAAACTGACCATGCCGGGTTTTTCAAACTATCAACTTTTTAACTCGGAATTAAAGCCCCCAAACGGTTCATTTTAAATTAGTAAAGTTTAGAAGGAAATTTTACTTGATTTATTTTCCAGCACCACCAAAAGACGGCCAACGGCGTGCGGTACGAGGCCGCCTCGCAGTCGACGTCGCATCAGCTGGTGAGCCCCGAGCGCATGCAAATGAACCCGTAGAGGCGGGGGAGGCATAAATTGCATAGCCCACCACCCCCAACTCTCCCCGTACCCCAAATCCACTAATGATGCCGGTGTCTCGTTTTTCCTATATGCTCGCCGCTTTGATTTTTAAAGGGGTTGTGAAGTCATGTTGTAGGTTTTGGATTTTGGCTTTACTGTCCCTTTAATGCATATTTTAATGTTTTAAGAGGGTTTGTGAAGCCATATTTTGCATATAGATTTATCCTTTGCGACTTCACAGCTCCTTTAATCGTTATTTCGCTGTTTTAAAGGGCTTGTGAAGTCGGATTCCGCTGATAGATAAACTTTTTTAGACTTCACATCTCCTTTAATCGATATTTTGCTTTTTTTCAGGGGCTTGTGAAGTCGGAATCAGTTTATAGATTGGCTTCTGCAGGCTTCATCAGCCCCCTTTAGCCAGTCTTAGACTTTTTAAGGAGCTGTGAAGGCAATAACTGGTTTTTGGATCAACTTTTCCAAGCTCCGAAGCCCCTTAAAGCGGTCTTAAATCTCTTAAAAGACCTCTGAAGCCAAAAAAAATTCTATGGACTGCATTATCGACTTCACAATCCCTTTAAAACCGACCCCATTTCATTCAGCATTTTACTTTTTATACCCCCCGCTAAACTATGCTTTAAAATCCCCCAAAATGATTACCATAGCAATATCTAGCCATATCCCCTGCTCGATTTTTCCCCAACCCCCCAGAGATTTGCATACCCGGCAATTTGCATACCAAAATTTGCATCCCCCGACTCCCCGCTGGCCGCTGAAACGTGTCTCTAGTCAAGTTGTGCGTTTTGATTTTTTTCCTTGATATTTTTCGTTGTTCTCAGGCCCCCACCCCCTTGAGGTTTTTGAGCAAAAAAACCAACCCCCCGCTAGGTTCCCTGTCCCTTTAAAAATCCATATTTTGGAATAGACGGTACTTTGTATATGCTTTTTTTATTAAGGGATCCGAATCCGAGATCTATTTGTCATTTTGATTACTTTGCTGTTTTGCAGGCTCCAGACTACAAAATACAACTCCAAAAACGCTATTTTGTATTTTAATTCCATTTTCAAAAACCAAATCTACAGGCTACAAATGAAAAATGAACGCAAAATGCGATTTTGCATATCTTAAACTGTTCAAAACCATAGGCTCTCAACTACAGAACTAAGACTACAAGCAACACATTACAAAACTACATACTATATACTACACACATTATAGCTACAGGCTACAAACTACATAATACAAAGCCGCCAGAACTGCAGTTTTTTAATTTCCAATCCATAGACAAATTTGGACTCGGATTCCGGCCCATCCCCTCGCAATAAACCCTTTTCCGCAAGGCACCAATCTCCCGTTCCTCCACTCGATTTTCTTTGTTTTCCTAAACATTGCCCTGGCCTACCGTACCCTACCGTATCCCCCAAATGTCGTTGTGATCCGCGCCGTTCCGTTAGTGTCCCCGCATATCACAGCAGCCCCCCTTCCCCTTCTCCCGCCCAGAAAACTGAGATTTTCTTGACATTAATTTTGTTGTGTGCCCCATCTACCGTATCCCTGTCCCGCCACGGGGCTACCGTACACCCTACTGACTCGATAAAAGACACTAAAACACTACCATACCCCGCAACTACCGTAACACAGGCGAGTGGAATAACCCTACGGCCATACAATCAGGTGGCTTAGGCTTGGGCTTAGGCTTAAGCTCTGGCCTAGACTTAGCCCTCCCCGCTTGGCGAGTCATGACAAGTCGATTTTGCAAAAAAACGGAACGGAGCGAGAGAGTGAGAGAGGCGAGAGAAAAAGAGCGTTTCTCGTGTCCAATCTTTTGCTTTTTCACTGTTTCTCTCTCTTTCTCTCGCTCTGCTCTCTCTCCCTCTCTCTCTCTCTCTCTCTCACTCTCTCTCCCTCTCTGCACTCTTTTTCAGTATTTGGTGGCTGAAAGTTGTGGAATCAATAAATGGATATGATACTTGTTCACAGGCAAGCCAAGTGGGGGGATAGCTGACATCTGATGGAGGCCACTAAAATTTAAATACCATGTAACAAGGAAAACACTAATTACAGTACAGAAGGAAAGAGCGAGGGAGAGAGTGATGAGAGAGAGTGGGGAAAGTGAGAGCGAGAGAGAAAAGGGAGAGAGAGAGAGAGAGAGAGAGAGAGAGAGAGAGAGAAAAGGGAGAAAGAGGGGAGAGAGTAAGAGTGAGACAGAGATAGACGGAAATTTTCGTGCTCACATGCCCGGACCCTTCTTATTTAACGAACCCCAGTATACAGAGTCAGTGATACAGAAAAATCCAACCCATTAATAGACATTAATCCACGTATTATTTAGCAATTAGTATAATAGCAATAATTTTAATTTACGACGCACGGTCAGTTCTTACGTAGTCTAGACTTTTTTGGTTTTCCAGGATTTATTTTAGCAAAAAAAATTGCAAATACAAAATTAAGGCTTGAGGATCTTGGTAAATAACCGCCCGGACTTGTGTAGGTATGGAAGGTAATGGAATATTTAGCCGGCTGCCGAACAGCCCCTGCTAGACGATGCCGCGAAGAAGGTGGATATCGAGACGAGCATGGATGAGATTGCTTACAGATACAAGTGAGATCGGAACTGTAGTTGACGATTCCTACTCTTTCTCTCTCTCTCTCTCTCTCTCTCTCTCTTTCTCTCTCTCCCTCTCTCGCTCTCTCGCTCTCTCTCTCTTTCTCTCTCGCTCTCTCTCTCTCTGGCTCCCTCTCCCTGTCTCTATATTTCATGCTCCGATCGCTAGAAGGGTTCAGTGTTGGGGCACCCTATAGTGCCGACTTCTTCAGCTCGGCCACCCTCTCCCTGAAGAACATCGCCGCCAGCGACATCGACATCTGCGCACTGGTTGGAAAGGGGCGCTTCGGGTCGATACACCGTGGAATGTGGCATACGGAGACCGGAGGGACACAGGATGTTACAGTTTATTGGCTACAAGGTACGCTAGGGAACTCTACCTCTCTCGTTCTCTCTTCCTCTCTTCCTCTCTCTCTCTCTCTCTCTCTTCCAATTTTACGTTTGTTTCCAGCGCAAACTGCCCTCACGGAAGATGAAATGAAGGGGTTGGTTCGAAGCTTGGAGGTCGGGATTCAAGCTGGAACTGCTGCGCACCATGTGTCTATTCATGGAATTGCATATAACAATGGTTAGTTTAGATCTCTCTCTCTCTCTCTCTCTCTCTCTCTCTCTTTCTCTCTTTCTCTCCATAAAGTCCAGCTATTTCAGAAGCAGCCCTCGTCGCCCTCGACCCACTCTGGGAGCCAGATCTACGCTCGGTTCTTCGAGAATCCCGGAGCGCGAGATTTGCTTCCGGAAGTTTACGGTAGTTTGGCCATCTTTTAGGAAAGCCTTTCTTTTAGATCTGCGTCTTTCCTCTCTTCAGAGCGGCTTTTTTCGATGATGCGAGGTGGGTGATAGCGAGAGAGAGAGAGAGAGAGAGAGAGAGAGAGAGAGAGAGAGAGAGAGAGAGAGATAAGAAGAGAGAGAGGGAGTGGGAGAAAGCCCTCATTCTGTTTTCCAGAAATTGCCACCGGCGTCGAAACGCTTTGCCGAAGAAAAATTTTCCACCCGACCCTCTGCACGGCCAATATCCTTGTCGGCGATCGCGGACACGTAGGGAAACTAAAAACTACGAAATACACCTATGTCTAGATACGAATCAGTGGCCTCGGCCTTTGTGAGCACCGGGCCTTAACCGCCCGCAAAGACGAGAAGACCCCGAAAACGATGCGCTGGCGATCGCCACGGCTACTCCAAGCAGTTCGGGATACACGGCTCGAAGAAGCCGACCTCGTCTGGTCTCTTGGGGTCGTGCTCTGGGAGATTTCGTCGCTAGGTATCGGTTTTGCTTTGCTTCGTTGGATTCCGGTTTGAAGGTGGTACGCCCTACGCGAGAATACGGGATGACGCCGAGTTGATGCTGCGGATACCTAAAGAAACCGCGCGTATCGACCACCCGAATTATTTAGGGCCGGCTATGTAGGTTTTAGCTGAAAAATATTTCTATCTTTCTCTCTTCTCACTCTCTCTCTCTCCCTCTCTCTCTCTCGCGCTTCACGAATTCTTTTAGGAAATCTCTAATCGACGAATGTCTTACCGTCGACCCAGTGAAGCGAATAGACCTGGAAACTGCGGTCAAGCGAATCGAGTGCCTCGCCGTTGACGCCCAGGTTTGAACATCTACCCCAGCGTCATCAACAAGTTCAGAAACACCTACTACTGTTCCTCCCCTTCGATGAAGCCGCCGACGAGCCGGCCCGCGCCTCTACCTCCACCTTCATCTACGCCCCGATCCTGCCACAACTCGAATGATCGACGTTTCTTGCGAATGATTTTAATTCGGCCTGATAAACATAAAAACACACCTTAATTCCAGATATGCAAAAAACAAGACAAATCGACGCCCGTGCAAAAAATACAAAAAAATAGAACTTTTGGGTGCTTGGGCATTATCGGGGGAGGAATTGTCGGCGAGGAACTTTTCTTTTAGGATCCAATTTTTCTAACATCGCAAAGAAAAAATCGTTCTAAAATATTCTCACTGTTCTAACACGTAAAAACACACATATTTTTATTAAAAAATTAAAAAATCTTGATTTTGGCGCAAAATGGCCAATTTCGAATTTGCCAATTTTTTTTCAATTTTGTATTTTTAAATTTCCAAAACTTCTTAGTAAATTGTTGGGCATTTCTCCACTTATTAGATTAAAATTCATCCCCCGCCCGGTAATGCCAAAGCACTGAATTTTGCCAGGATTTAGAATTAGCAATTTAAATAACGATTACGATACTCGCATCTGAAGTTTCGTAAGCTCAAGGCCAAGCAAGTTTCCATCATTCACAGTTCGCGCAGCCATGATGCACTGCGAGTCGGAGGGCTTCTGCCAGCACTGCAAGGCCTGGGTCCACGTGCCGATGGGCGAACGGTTGCCGATGGTCATTTCCGGTTTTTGCATCTTCTGCTCACTCAACCTGGTTTGCTAGTATGCGCGATCGCGATCTGCTGCATCATGGCGTTCGTCGGGTGGATCTACAAGGAGTGGCAGCTGAACAAGGCTCGATTGTCAGGGTCACCCTATATTTCTTGGTTTAGACATATTACGGGAAAACCGACGAGGAGCAGCAGGAGGATGAGTGGGTCGAGGTGAGGAGATCAAACTCAAATAAAATACGAATCTCTTAGACGTTGGCCATCTTCTCGCGACCGCACGCCCGTTACAAGACCCCGCTCGGCGAGCATCGGGCAGCCCCGGAGCTCCAGGTCTACCAACGCAAACCGACGCGAGTCTCGATTAGAGCTGTGTAAGCATTCTTGAATGGTTCCAAAATGGGTACTGGACTGTTAGCGGGGGGGGGGGTTAGAGGGGAAACTAATTTTACGCAGTAATCCTGTATGCTATTATAAAAAATCCAAACCATTTTATGGCATTTTACACAGTTTTTAGATATAAGTTCATAAAAACGTTTAAAAATCTTCTAAAACTTTTGAATTGCTTAAAAAAATGCATAAAAACGACCAAAAAAGTGGACATTTTCGTGCTTTCAAAAAATGTAAATTTTTGTTGATATTAGCAATCAAAATCTACTAAGAATATTTTAAAAATAAGTTATTTTTTATTAACAGATAACAGTTAGGTATCGGCTGGAAAGAAACAATAATTAGTTGTCCCCCTGCTAACAGTTCAGTACCCCCATACGCCACTTCAGCCTGGACAAGCAGAAAGACAAAGAAGCGCCCGTTCCCCAGAATCAACTCATCTTCCAAGTCGACCCGGGCTGCCAGCGTGGCGACGAGGTCCAAAAGTGCATGGAGAAGGACGCGGAGGAGCTGATGCAAAAGCCGACGGCCGATTGGCCCCTCGATCTGGCCCACATGCTCCATCGGCTCATGGAGAAGATGACCGACAAGAAGTACGCGGTTGTCGTGCCCGCGCGTGGCATCACCATCGGCGGCGAGAACTTTGTGCTGGGCACGCTGGTGACCAAGTTGACGCTCAATGTGCAGCACAGCGACTTGAAGCTGATGCTCGTCGCTATTGAGGTGAATTTGGGGGGTATGAGCGAGTAAGACACCAAGAACAACATGCTAAATTTTACAAGCATGTTTTATGACAGTTGTTCGGTTCTTGCGCAATATCGGGGGGGACGAACCTTATTCTTAGGGTTTCAATTCTTATAAAATGAATAGCGAAAATTTTTCGGAGCTAGTTAAGTTTGATGGCCCCAAGGGCGTCAAAAATTTTTTGCCGATCGGGCATCCCCGATCGGCGTAAAAACGAGTATTCTGGGGTAGTTTGATGCGCTGAGTTCGAATTTGTCACTCTTAAAGTACAAAAATTTAATTTTAGACTACAAACTACAAAAAGTCGAAAATCCCCAAAACACGCCAAAAACACCCCTCCGGGGTGGTTTTTCGCGCTGTATCCGAATATAAAAATGCCGCAACGCGTAAACCCGTATATACTATACACTACAACGCAGAAAATCTGAAAATTAACAACAATACATTTAAATGCTGTGAATCCGCAAGCCTATCACGGTTAACGTGATTATGCCATCGGGTCCCGCGGGTATAATGTTATTGCAGCACGCTATAAAAGCCGATTTCTGAAATGAATTTCACTTTTATGCTCAAGCATGAATGCTAGTTTGGACCAGCCACGGGGCTTCGCTGTTTTGGACCTTGCTAGGCGGTACCCCTTGACTACTTTCGCTGTCGTTATTATGACTGGTTGTAAGCCTGGGACCGCTTCACAACACTCGGACTTGTCCCAAATGTGGCTTACAAGTCATGAAATGATAAAATATAGGGGTTTGCGCCTTGCGGCATTGCTATATTCGGATTCAGCGCGAAAAACCACCCCGGAGAGGTGTTTTTGGCTTGTTTTGGGGATTTTCGACTTTTTGTAGTTTGTAGTCTAAAATTAAATTTTTGTAGTCTAAGAGTGACAAATTCGAACTCAGCGCATCAAACTACCCCAGAATACCCGTTTTTACACCGATCGGGGATGCACGATCGGCAAAAATTTTTTGACGCCCTTGGGGCCATCAAACTTAACTAGCTCCGGTTTTTCGACCAAAATTTTTTTTAGATTAATTTTTAATTGTTTTCCACTTGAAATAAAGATAAATCCCCTGAAAAAACGGCAAGGCCACAAAATTGTGTGCAGGTGACACAAATCCAGGTGACGCCGCAACAGGAGCGCGAACTCGAGGTCGAGCCGACCCCCTACACCAACAGCTATCAGTAAGTTTAAGCGCGTTTACTACCACATACTTTTCTATGTAGTTACCTTCCAAACGGTATACGCTATTTTTTCCAGATCCGGCCGTTGTCGCCCACCTCCCGGCACCACGCCCGCCAAGCTGAAGCCGGCCTCCCAGCTGCGACCAATGATTGCCGCTGATTTGGTAGCACAAATCAAGCTAAGCAAGCTTCGCAACGCCTAGAGAACGCCGAATCGCACCACCACCACGATGCACACCGCCACCACGATGCAGAGCATGCCCACTGAGGTGAAAACGAAAGGAAAACCAGAGAAGACTTACTTTTTCTTAGTTCTCGGCCATCCAGACGCCCACCGCGCGCGCCGCCCTCAACAAGTCGAAGGGACATGGGGTCGGCTCGGCCATCAAAAACGTTAAAATCACTTTAGAAACGCTCCGTCACGACGATCACCACCAACACGGCCGTCCAGTAGCGACAACGTCACCGCCAAGCAATACCCGACTCTTATAAAGCTACTAAAAACTCGATTGTGATTTGAAAAATGGTGAAACTGTGTCCAGAAATAAATATGGATACTTGAGCTGAAGCACAAATATAAGTGCCTTCTTTATTTTGTAGTTAACGTAGAAAAAACCTGTGACTTTCATGACATTGATCCATAATTTTAATTTTGGTTTTTTAAATTTTTGCCGTTGGCGACGGCCATTGAAAAGAAGGCGGCTAAAACGGGTCAAGCGACCGTATCCGCCTGATTTCTCTCTGCGTCTCTTCTGCTGGCCCGCCTCTCTCATCTCCCTCGTATATTCGGAATGGCTCCATTTCAAAAATACTTTTTCTAAAGAATTTTGCCAAAACTGCTTTTAAAATATCAATAACCGTGCTGAAAAGCCCTTTTTCTCCGTTCCTTGAGTTGTGCCAGTTATCACTCATGAAAAACATCTTCACTTTTCAGATGACCACCCAAAAAGATGAGGCATTCGAAGAAGACGCCGTTGACCTCAAATTTCCAAAGGAATTCGAAGATCCACACTGTGACTCCCTGCTGATCTCCGAAGTCTTTTTGCTACTCGAGCATCGGCGGCAGCAAAACGATCAGAAGGACGAAATCGAGGACATGAGCGAGGTGTTCGTCAAAACAATGAAGTACGCAAGTCGCTTTTCACGCTACAAGAACCGCGAGACGATCCGTGCCGTGCGCAACATTTTCGGCGCGCGAGAGCTGCACAAATTCGAGGTGGCCCAACTGGGGAATCTGTGCCCGGACAGCGCAGAGGAAGCGAAAGCATTAATCCCGTCGCTGGAGAACAAGGTGGAAGACGACGACCTCGAGGGAGTGCTGAAGGAATTACAAGCCAAGAAATCATTTCAGTGAAGAATGTATTTTGCAATTTTCAAGATTTTACGGGTGTACGATTTGATGAGTAAAGGCTTTCTACGTTGAAAATCGAAAATCGCAAATTTATTATGACGACAAAGTCAAATACCCGGACGCACTGGAAAGACTAAATCACAATACGCTAGCGGTAATTTATCGCAATTTACAACTAAGTTAGCACATTTTTGTTATTGGTTAGTCTATGTGAGAGCGGTGATAGCTAGTGTAGGTCGGCGCTTGCGTAGGATGATCGTACCGCGTTGCCGCCGGACAATTTCCAATTTGTAGAGTTGCAGGAAGCGGCTGAACTAAATAAAACTCGTTTAGTTGTTGCTGAAAGATACCTGTGCAGTTTGTGTTCGTTCTTTCGCGCGTAGATCGATCGTTAATTCGGTTGAGGCAGGATCTTTGGAAAATCTGAAAAAGCAAAAAAGGGTGAAGTGATGGCAACCATACTTTTCCAGCTTGCTTTGAATGACGGACATGGCGGTCGACGGCTTTCCCGATCGTCGTCGCCGTTCGGATGCGGATGATGGGCCAGCGACGTCTGCCTGAAAGAAGATACGTGAGTACAGCAGACTAGGCGCAGCGATACCTCTTCCATTTCGTTGCCGGCGTATCCGACCCAATCGCTCTGCTCATCATCGGCGTCATGGTTGCGTGGGGAGCCCGAGTCAGTGGAGCAGATGTCGGATTCTTCGACCTGCCAGTCCATTTGCGAACCTAAGCAAAGATTATGTCCCAAATGTCAAGAAACCATCGCCGTGGTCCTGGAGGCGGCGTGGTTCGCGTGGTGGGCCGAGTGGGACTGGAGGATCTACCTAGAGAATTAGTTTAGCATTTTCTTACTTCTTTTAAATAAAGCGTTTTTACAGTTAAAAAGCGTAGTACCTCCATCTGCTTTGGTCGTGTCTTTCGTCGTCGCCGTACCCTCTTCCCAACCGCCGATTCTGGCAGCGAATCGGATTCCAACGTCACCCCTAATTTGAGAAATAGTTTTGATGCCTCAAAAATACCTGCCACCCGGCTCGCCATTCTTTCGGGCTCTTCTTCCGTTGCACTCATTGATCCGCGTTACCCTAATTACGGAGTAGTGATTTTCGCTTGGAAGTGTGCTTCGCGCAGCCGAGACCACCAGCGCCAATTTGTATCTCTGCCGGATATAATTAATGGTTGGCAAAGCCTGTGTTTTCCGTCCAATTCGGAAGCAAGAAAGCTTTATTACTGACCAAAAAACCGTATCACATTGAGGCCCCCACGGAGGGGTGATATCAACAATCATTACTTTGGAAAAAGAATCCCGATCACCACGAAAAACCACAGACAAAAGAACTAGAAGAAAAACACAGAAACTACCGAACCCTTGAGTGTATGGGGGGATAGTGCGCTGAGACAGGAAAGCGCTTTTGAGAGCATAGCATACTCGTAACGGTATTGCTCGGTTGAGATGTAGTGGAAATGGGTGGGTGGAAATGCGGCGTAGATGGTACGAGACTTGCTTCTACAGCTCAGAGTGCTCCTCTTCGACGTCAATCTCCTCCTCCTGGGCGGCCTTTTCAACAGACTCCTCGTGCTCAGGCTCGGCCTCAACCTAGGACAAAACATATTGGAGTTAGAAAGATTCTAAATTACCTCGGCATCCTGGGAAACCTCGAGATTCTGGCGGATCACAGCTTCGATGCGCTCGGCGAATCCGACCTGGTCATCCAGGGAGAAGCCGGACCTATAAACCAAAAATAAGATACGTTTTAATCGACTTCACCTCAACGCAGCTGTCTCGAAAAGCAGAGCGGCCGTGTCCAAACTCTTCTTGTCCTCTTTGTCGGCTTCAACACGGCGAAGCAGTTCCCTGACGACCGGGTGGCGTGGGTTGATCTCGAAGGTCTTCTTCTGGGCGGCATAGAAGTCGTGGGTGGGATCCTTGGCCTTGGCGTAGGCCTGCGACTTCATGATGCGCTCCATGTTGCCGGACCAGCCGTAGCTCGAAGCAACGAGGGCCGATGGCGACTTGACGAGGCGTTTCGACACGACGGCCTTCTCGATTTTGTCCTTGAGGGCCTTGTCCTTGAGCCAGTCGGTGAGGGGCTCGAACTCCTTCTCGAGTTCCTTGTGGGCCTCTTCGCCTTTCTCGCCCTCCTCGATCTTGATGCCCTCCTTGGCGACGTTCTGGAACTTCTTGCCCTCGAATTCGGGCATGGCCTGGATGCAGTACTCGTCGACGGGCTCGGTCAGGTAGAGGACCTAAATTGAGGAGCGTTAGAACCAAGTTACGCAATTATTTGTTATTTGAGGGAATCTAATCGTAAGCACAAACCTCATATCCCTTGGCGAGAAGGCGCTCAACGAATGGCGAAGTTTCGACCTCCTTGCGAGAAGTGCCAGCCATGTAGAAGATGTGCTCCTGCTTCTCCTTCATGCGCTCCACGTAGGTGGCCAAAGAAGTCAGCTTCTCGTCGTCGTTGGAAGACTAAAACCATGTTTTTTTAATGAAACTGATTTGTTACCTGGAATCGGAGCAGCTTGGCCAAACGCATCCTGTTGGACGGGTCTTCCATCACACCGAGCTTGACGTTCGTGGAGAACTCCTTCCAGAAGCTGTCGAACTGCTCGCCCTCGAGCTTCTTGATCATGTCGAGCACCTTGCGGACGAGCTTCTTCTTGATGACCTTGAGGAGCTTGTGCTGTTGGAGGTTTTCGCGGGAAACGTTGAGGGGCAAATCGTCAGAGTCGACGATACCACGGATGAAGGAGAGGTACTTGGGCATCATGTCGGCGAAGTCATCGGTGATGAAGACGCGGCGAACGTAGAGCTTGATGTTCTCGGCAACCTATCAAATAAAGTTTTGAGATTTTGTAGATAAAACTCACCTTTCCGTAGTTCTGGAACATATCAGTGGGCGAGCTGTTGGGCACGTAGAGGATAGCCTTGAAGGAGACTTCACCCTCGGCGTTGAAGTGCACATGGGCCAGGGGCTTAGTCGAGTCCTTGGTGACGCTCTTGTAGAACTCGTTGTACTCCTCATCTTCGACTTGGGAAGGCTTGCGCATCCAGATCGGCTTGACGGTGTTGACCTTGTCCCAGTCCCAGATCGTCTTCTCGACCTTCTTGGTCTTCTCCTTCTCCTCCTCGACGGCGCCATCTTCCTTGGGCTCTTCCTCCTCAATTGGCTCCTGAAAAAGGTAAAGTTAGTTTCCAGTACGAGTGGATATTATTCCCGATAGGTTAAAAATCGAATTATTCGGTACCTCGACAGTCTCGGTCTTGCTTTGCCACAAGAAGATGTTGAAGTTGATGAACTGAGAGTACTTGTGGACGAGGTTCTTGAGGGTGTCCGGCTCCAGGAAGTCCATGGCCTCCTCCTTCATGTAGAGCGTGATTTGCGTTCCGCGCTAAAGAAGAGTTTAGAAAAGTCGAAAACTGAATACCTTGAGCGTGTTTCCGCGGGGGTCCTTGGTCAGGGAGTAGCTGGCCGAGTCAGATTCCCAGATGTACTGGTCATCATCGTTGTGCTTGGTGGTGACGACCACGCGGTCGGCGACGAGGAAGGCCGAATAGAAGCCGACTCCGAATTGACCGATCAGGTCCTAGAAAATTTGCAAATAATCGTCGAAAGGAAATCGTACCTGTTGCTGCTCTTGGCTGGTAGCAGAATCCATCAGCTTGCTCATAAACTCGGAGGTTCCGGAGCGGGCGATGGTTCCCAAGTTGTTCATCAGATCCTTCTTGGTCATGCCGACACCCGAGTCGATGATGTGGAGCACCTTGTTGTCGCGGTCAGCCTTGATCTTGATGCTGGTGTCATCGGTCTCGCGGAGTTGGTCGGGATCGGTGAGCGAAAGCAGGCGGATCTTGTCGAGGGCATCGGAAGCGTTAGAGATCAGCTCACGAAGGAAGATTTCCTTGTTGCGGTAGAGCGAGTTGATAATCAACTTCATCATCCGGTTGACCTCCGCTTGGAATTCGTGTTTTTCAGCGGCCGCTCGGAGCTTCTTGACCTCGGCCACGGACAGACCATCGAGCTTGATGGCTTCTTCTTCCCTAAAAAAGTTTAATTATTATTATTCAATATCCGTAATTATACTCATTCCCATACTTGCAACGCCATCAATCCATTCCCCCACAAGCCTTATCAATATCCGCGGAAGGCTTCCCGGTTTTTATGGACTGAAGTACAAAGGGGTTAAACAAATAAAAACCGGTGGAGCCCCACCCCAGACGTTGAGAGTATTTGACGAGAAAAGTAAATGTCCGAGGATTTCTTGGCCTTGGGCGGTCTCTTAGTAAATAGTGGGTGACCCCACGCAGCCCGGTACGGCAAATAAACCAGTCCGTTACCCGACCAGCGCGCCAGCCTAACAGTTCCGCCTAATGATGGAAAGAAGGAAGAGGCGTCAAGGTGCCCCAAATAATTTTTTTGAAAAATAAAAGAAAAGTCAGGTCACCCAATTCACGATTTCCCAGGAATTAAAAGGTCAACGCAAGTGGCACCAAAATTTATGTTTGCTATTGAAAGTGATCAGTACCCAAAAAAAAGAGCACTTCCGGTTATTTTTACAGAGATAAAATTTACCTTGCAATCGTGTCCTGATCAGTTCCCTTTCCTTTGCCGGTGTTGACCTTTCCGTTCACATCATCTACCTCATCTTCGGCGCTGGTGAAGGTAGGGTAGATCGCTGCAAAAGACCAATTAGCTATGATCGATACAGAATAACCTACCGATAGATGCAACTAGGAAGAAGAGTAGGAAGAGAGCAGACGAGCGCCTCATCGTCGTGCTTCTC
This sequence comes from Mesorhabditis spiculigera, assembly GCA_958295435.1. NCBI lineage: Eukaryota > Metazoa > Nematoda > Chromadorea > Rhabditida > Rhabditidae > Mesorhabditis > Mesorhabditis spiculigera. The sequence goes on from CATQJA010002657.1 coordinate 1,319,870, forward strand.
GAAGGAATGGCCGCTCAGATAGCCTGTGGGGGCCCTCTCAGTACTTAGGCGACGTGTGCAAACCGAGGCCACGCCCACCGGATCTAAATAAGGATTCTTGGCAAGCTTTGAAGATTGGGCTCTAAGATCGAAACAGAAGAAATGGGGTAAACCGGGGTGCGGAATAGGCTTAGCCCATGCCCGACTCGGGGTCAAGGCCGATATAGCCCGATGTGGACGATGGGGGAACGGAGAATGCAGCAACTTTTTGAAAAAGGGGCGGACCCGGGCGACCAATCGCAGCCCGTTGCCCCGGGCCAATCACGCGTGGCCCCGAATAGCGATGCGGGCTGGGCGACGTGGAGATGCCCATATTACATGGGCAAATCCCCCACAAAGCCTATTCTTCGCCTGGGAAACACGACAAATCGTTGCCGCGTTTGCCTTTTGACTTTGTGCTATCGGAAAATCGGTGGGGAATAGCGCGGCGCGTGGCAGGAACGTTGAAATGGGTCAGGGGCGGTGAAAAACGGAAATTTGTAAGGAAAAATTTGAGAAGTGTAATTTATGTGGACTTTTCAAAAATTAATTTTTACATCGACATCGTGGAAAATTCCGGAACATTCCGAATAGTTAATTTTAGACGGAAGACGTATTTAGGTGCTTTCGTACTGATACTAAAATGGAAAACTTTAAACTCTAAACTCCAAATTTGAAAAGTGCGTCGTTTGATCGATTTTTTAAGCTTTTATGCCACGGGATTTTGATTTTCTTTTCTCTGCCTTTAAATTCTCGCTTCATTGCTTTTCACACTCTTTTAAAAAGTTTATTTTCAGGGTAGAATGGCCGAGCAAGCCGAACCGGTCATCGATGGGGCTCCGGCTGCGGCCAATATGACCTTTTCCTTCTACGAACAGGTAATTCTTTTTATGATTAGTTTTTGAACTCGATTTAGGCCACCGCCTCGCTGGTCCTCTACGGGCTCTCGCTGCTCTGCATCTTTTGGGGCGGCATCAACTCGGCCAACTTTGTGCGGCGGTTGATCAGCAAGAAGCGCTTGATTGAGGTAGCTCATTTTTAGACTGAGAAACGTTATTTTTAGACGTCGATCACCGTCAACGAGGCTCGCAAGTTCCCGATCACGGCCTCCATCGTGCTGTTCTCCCTCTACATCTTTTTCAAGTAGCGTTTCGACTTTTTATTTACTTATATCTTTAGGCCTGACGGCAAGGCTTGGCTCTGTGGGTTCCTGGCGACCTACGTGCCGACGCACGTTTCTGAGAAGCTCAACAAAACGCTGCTGCCCCAGGAGGGTAGCGTTGGTCTCTTCCAGCGTATCGAAAGCCATGTAAGTTTTAGGTTACAAGACCCATTTATTGTTATAGGTCCCCGAGAATGCCAAGTACCTGCTCGAGTACATCCCCACCGTCACCAAGCAGCACTTTATGACCTTTCTCCTCGTGTTCCTCTGTTTGGAAGGTAGAATTTATAAACGCAGGCTCAATTACACCTTTTTAGGCTGCGTCGCGTTGGCTGGAATTCTAAAGCCCTTCTATCAGCGATTCTTGCGAATTCTCCCCATTGGCGACAGGTTCGAACGGTTTTCTGGGGGTATTTCTTGTCTTTTCAGGTGGCCCCGCCGCAACACTCCGTACCTGATCTCCTTCAAGAAGGGAAAGAAGGAAATGGATGCTGGAGATATCGAAGAGGCTGGAAAGAAGGATACGGTAAGTTAACTCTATAGAACTTTTTAGATCTTCTAAACTTTTTCTGGGTCAAATTGCTTTTGATTTTTTCACGGTAGCAAAATGGTCCTTTCTTTTGGAGAGGAGAGAAAAGTTCTGGAAACGGCGATTCGTACAAAAATTTGTCATCACAACATTTCTTTACAATTCCTTTTTGCTAGCAAGCCGCCGGAAAAGCCGATAAAACGCTGACAATTGTGAGAATGAGGATTTTTTTCCAGGAGTACCTCTTCAAAATGGAATACGACAGCCACGACCTGATCGGCTTTGTCCTGTGCTCGGCGGTCGCCATCTCCCATCTCTACCGCAGGTACTGAAAAAATATATACCTAAAAACTGACTGTTTAGACACTGGGTGACCAACAACATCCTCGGCGTCGCGTTCTCCATCTACGGCATTGAGAATCTCCACCTCAGCTCGTTCAAGGCAGGCAGTCTGCTGCTCTCCGGCCTCTTCGTCTACGACATCTTCTGGGTGTTCGCCACGGATGTTATGACTTCGGTGGCGAAGGTTTGTTTCTGGGGAATATTTGCGGATTAGGAGTAGCTTTTAGGTTAATTTTAGAGTTTTAGGATAAAAGTTTTAGCTAATATAATATTTTTATCGCTTTAGATCCTTCGATACGGCTTGAAATTCTGAGCCTACAGATCGGAAAGGCTTCAAAGCTCCGGATTTTTTAGCAAAAATGGGCGAGGCGAAATAGGCTCTTTTAGAGCGATTTTTCACGAAAACTGGTATCGCTCAGCAGTTATTTAAAGAACAGCTGTTCAGAAATCCACGTTCTATCGAATGAGCAATTGGCTGAAATATTCCCCTTTTTTGAGGAGTTTTTCCAGTTGGAAACTTTATAAATTTCAGGGCATCGATGCGCCGATTCTTCTCCAATTCCCGCAAGACTTCTACCAGAACGGGTGGCTGGAGGCCAGCAAGCACTCGATGCTCGGTAATTTCCTTTAGTTTTGCCCATTATTCGCGATTTTCAGGGCTCGGCGACATTGTTATCCCGGGCATCTTCATCGCGCTCCTCCGCCGTTTCGACCAGCGTCTTGGCGCGCAGGGCAACAAGCCGAAGGACGCGAAGGGACGGTTGGTTTTAGCTTTATTCACTGAAATCAATAAATGTCTAGGTATTACTTCATCACGACGATCATCGCCTATATGCTCGGCCTCTTCATCACCATGGCCGTCATGCACCATTTCAAGGTTTCGGTTAAAAAAGCGGATGTTTTACTTGATCTGTTTTAGCGCGCCCAACCCGCCTTGCTCTACTTGGTGCCCACGTGCCTGTTGATTCCGATCCTTTTGTCGTTGATTAGGTAAATTTTCAAAAGTTTGCTTCGTATTTCTGGGGAATCCGGATCTTTTGTCCCTACGCTCGATTTCTTTTGCAAATATAAATAGAGGAAAAGGAAATCCTGATACCCCGGAAATAATAAGGACCTAGCATTTTCCCTATTTTTTTTTAATTGCAAAAGATACCGATTTTTCGACCAAAATTCATTTTTTTGATCATTTTCTATACTGCGAAATAGTTTTTGCTGATGAAACAGAGCTCATATTTACTGAAAGCTCTATGAAAATGAAGTACTATTACTATGAAGTTAGAGACGTTTCTGGACTTCTAGGAAAAAATTCGGATCCCCCCCCGAAAATAGCAAAGAACCTTTAAATATCATATTTCCTCATTATATCTTTTTAGGGGCGAATTCTCCGACCTGTGGAACTACGACGAGGGCCATCTGATCGAAAAGGACGATGAAGAGAAGAAAAAGGTCACCCCCGCCAAAAAGAACAACTGATCTCATCGACGAATAATAATACGTATTTCTTGGGCCCCCATTTGGTATCACTATATGTATTATTTCGGGATATATAATCGAGGTGCCAAAAAAGCATTCCCCCACGCGCTAGCACGAACTCTCCAATGCATGACTAGTCCGCCCTCCCCCCCACACAACATTTTCTGGTTTTGTTTTTCTGTATATCTGGGTTTTTGTGGCGCATTCGCATATCTCTGTGGCTCGCTTCGTTGTTGATCGTTGAGAATGATAAATGGTATTTATTTTTCAAAACAAAATAGATTTCGTACAGAATTTACAGATTTGGGCGTTGATACACACGCAGATGTATTTCGCCGCTTTTTGTTGAGGTGTCTCGGAAATGTCAGAAGTTTCGGGAATCAATTCGAAAGTACAGCTTGAGATGCGGGGTTTGGAGGGATGGTATCGGCACGTTGTGAAATGGAATCGAACACAGATATAATTATTTAAATTAATATTAAAAAAAACTTGGTACTAGTATACTTTGGGGGGGGGCCAAAAAATTTTTTCGGCCAAAATTTCTCATTTTGCACTATTTTGTTCAGTTTTTCATGCTGAATCGAATGCACATGTTACCAGATTTTTTATTATTGCAACAACATAAGAATTAGGCAAGAATAACAATTAATAGCAGGGGTGGATCTCCTTTATATGCGACCAAAAGTTGAAGAATGGATCGCATGCTTAGGATTAGGCTTAGGCTTAAGCTTTGACCTAGGCTCAGGCTCAAGCTTAGGCTCAGGCTTTGGCTCCTGCTTTGGCTTTGGCTCAGGTTAGGCTTAGGTATACTACTGAAACACTATTGAAATTACTTGTAATATAAATAGTTAATTATTACTAGAAAACATGATATAAAAAATCTGGATACACTTTCATTGGATTCAGCACGAAAAACTGAACAAAATAATCGAAAATGAGAAATTTTAGTAGAAAAATTTTTTTGGCCCCCCCCCAAAGTATACTAGTACCAAAAACTTAGATAATGAATTATATTCGAAAACGTGCTGACACCATCGCTTCAAAGCCAGGAAAAAGAAGGTACTATTCAAGTTCGCGGCGCCAATTTTGTGGTATGGTTATGTTTCGGCTAATTATTTCTGGTTTCAAGCTTAGATTTAGTTTGGCATAATGGATATCTCTTCCTAATGGAAAAAAACGGAAAAACCGTAGCCTAAGCTTAAAATACAAAGTGGCCACCACCAACTTGAATAGGATAAAGAAAGAAATTTCGCCGTAATGTTATGCAAGATTTTTAGGGGAGTACCGGTGTGATGAGATCGTCACATTCGAAAGGGGCAATACAGGGGGAGGGCAGCAGTTGACGTCGGTTTTAAAGCTGAAACGGCCGGCTCTGGGCGGCCGCCGCCGCACCGTTGGCGGCGGCCACGCGCGACGACGAGATTCTGAGCAATTGCAGTTGGCGGATGGCGGCGGCTGCGTTGTACGCCTGAAAAAAATGCATTTGAAGCCAGGAGACGACCTTTGCAGAGTATTTAAATTTTTGTAAACTCTATGTTAAAGTTTATTCATAGTTGATCCAATAGCTATAAATAATAAAACAATAATAGGTCTTAAAATAGGACTAGTAAGCTGTGCAAATTGTCGCTATTTTTTCAAACCTTCCGAAAACGCTATTCGATAGTGCATGAAAAGTACTATGAATTCCGCCTACAGCTCAATGACTGTGAGAAATAGCAGGAGTATAGAAAAACTATCGGCGAAAATCCCCCTCCCCCTAACGACCCAGAACATGATATTCAACCTATTTCATACAACTATTAAACGTAGAAAACACGAACGATAGAGCCGAAAGCTGTCGACTTCCGGTTAGCCGGTTGACCAAATGAATCTCGAAATTGTTATAGCTATTAATGTATTTCCCTGTGTATATAAACCCGATATTGTAGGTCAATTTGGGTGATGTATCAAGTTTCATCTCTCAAAAAACTAGCAGCGACCGCGTTGACTCCGCAAAATTGATATTAATATCTCGTGGGATTGTATCTGCTTTTTAACAAGCCTTAATAAGCGTTAATAGGCTGAAAAGACCTTTGTTTTTACCTTTTTCCAATTCCGCTTCGCCAGGCTCTTCTTGAGATGCGAGGCCACCGAGCCGTGGATGTCCTTGGTGTACGCCGTGTTGCCGCTGATCCTACAGAGGAAATGATGTTTTTAGTAACTTCGAATAGTTCTACACTTTCTCGCATTACATATCCTACCTTATATAATTTTGGCGCGTATGTGTGTGTGTGTGTGGATGTCACTTTCGAGGCCCGATTTGAGGGCCTTCCCGTGCATAAAATGCCCTAATTTTTCGTCACCCGGGGGAATCGACCCTTCTGTTTCCGATGGCGTTTTCAAAATTTCGATAAAATACAAGTTTACAAAGTTAAGGCCGGTTTTATTCATTTTTGGGGGTCCCTGATGGCTAATTTGCATAATGCGAGAAAATACAAATTTCCTCATACTTGCCAGTTGCACTCGCGCGTTTGGCTGCCTCATTAGAGCTGCCTCTCATTGCCTTTGCTCCCCCTTTCCCGGCAGTCACCTCGGGGCAGACAAGGGGTGTTGCGAGCGCGCTCCCTAGCGTTTCATGGTATAGTGGTTAGAGCGTCAGCCTGCCAATCTTGCTATCGGGGGTTCGATTCCCGGCTATCGTATTTTTTTGCTTTATGCTCGGAATGCATGTTTCGAAGTGTATTTTCCTGTAGGGAGGCGCTATTCTGAAGGCAGTCGTACTAAACTGCGTCGCAGGCTAACGAATCCAGCTAGGCACTGAAACTAGCGCCGCAGGCTAAAGCTTCAGGCTAATTCCTCAAGCTAGCGCCGCAGGCTTTAGAACGAAGCTAGCCGCACAAGCTAGCGCCGCAGGCTTTAGAACGAAGCTAACCGCAGAAGCTAGCGCCGCAGGATTAATGAAAAAGTTAGCCCATCAAACTTGCGCCGCAGGCCAAAGAATAGCCAAGATCAAAAAATCAAAAAAAGAAAAATCAAGCTAGCCGGTCAGAATTGCGCCGCAGGCTAAAGAATTAAGGTAGCCTCACACAAGAGCGCCGCAGGCCGGAAAATAGAGCTGATCTCTCAAACTTGCGCCGCAGGCTAGGGGATCAGGCTAACCACGCAAGCTAGCGCCGCAGGCTTAAGACAGACATGGCCGCTCAAACTCGTGCCGCGAGCTTTGGAAGGAAGCTAGCCGCAGAAGCTAGCGCCGCAGGCCAAAAGAACGAAGCTAGCCGCACAAGCTAGCGCCGCAGGCTAAGAAAGGAAGAAGGTATCTCAAGCTTGCGCCGCAGGCCTAAAAAATGCTGGCAGCTCAAATTTGCGCCACAGGCTTAAGAATAGTTCAAGCCTATCAAGCTTGCGCCGCAGGCCTTATAACGAGGCCAGCAGCTCTAGCTAGCGCCGCAGGCTTAAAGAAGGCGACAACCCCTCAAAATTGCGCCGCAGGCTTTAGGGCAGAGCACTGCACTGAATCTGGGGCCGCAGACCTAAAAAGGAAGCCAATCTATCGAGCTTGCGCCGCAGGCATTGGAATGAAGCTAGCCGCACAAGCTAGCGCCGCAGGCTTTAGAACGAAGCTAGCCGCTCAAGCTAGCGCCGCAGGCTTAAAGAAAGAGGTAATCGCTCAAACCTTCGCCGCAGGCTTTATCTCGAAGCAAGCCGCTCAAGCTGGCGCCGCAGGCCAAAAAAGGGGAAGCTAATCCCTCAAGCTTGGGCCGCAGGAGGAGGTAGCGACCTAGCCGATCAAACATGCGCCGCAGGCCTAAGAACGAGACTAGCAGTTTTTTTGCAGTACAAAGAGGTTTGCATGGAAGATTGGGTTTTTCTTTCTTCAAGGGAACTTTATGTGCAAGGGCGCTCGATTAATAGGGCCTAGACGGGATCCAGCGGGGGAGAGTCGCGAAGCGGCTCCTCCCCCGCTGGTCGTTTTAATAAATATTGCTGCAACGGTTTTTCAGGTTTAGGACTCACCAAGGATGGGCAAGGGCCTGCTCGCACGTATAGCGCGCATCCGGGTCACAGCACATCAGATGTGAGATGAAGTCTTTTGCTGGAAAAAGGCAATTTTTTATACTTTGACATTTTCAGATTGATATTTTTGCGCCAAAGAATCCCTAAAAGCCGCGGTGTCGTCGGTCGACGAGCGTGCGAAAGTAGTCGGGGGCCGATTAGTGGCGTCGCGGCTGACTCGATTACGTTCAAAACGGATTTCGGATTACGCAGTTAGGCGTGTGAGTAGCTTTTTGGAGGGCGTCACGTGGATTTCGGACGATTTTGGGGGTCATTGACGTGTGTCAAGCGGCGTGACGCTATAGCGGCTTATCGGGTTGTTGTTTTTTTTTGAAAAAAAGCGGTTTTAATGAATTTTAGTGCCAATCAAAGTGGTGACTAATGAGAGGTAGATTAACTCGGTTTACAGCAAGTTTCGGCCGCTTTTTGAGTGCATCTAAGGCTAATCGCTTTTGAAAAAGTAGTACGTAATGAGAGGTGGATTAGCGCTGTTTTCAGCAAGTTTTGTGCGCCTTTTTCGACAATGTAGAGCGAATCATTTAGGAAAACAAAGAGTGATTAATCGGTGGTAGATTCCTTCAATTTTCAACAGCTTTTGTACCGCTTTTCGTCATTCAAAAATGGGTTCGCTAATTAGGGATAGATTCCCGGCTTTCGGCGAGTTTTGCGCAGCTTTCATGGCATTTTAAATGTCTTTTAGTTTAAAAAAAGGGTTCGCTATTGAGAGGTAGATTAACAGCGTTTTCAACACGTTTCTCCTTACCAGAATCGGAGATTTCGTTCCAGTAGGGAGCATCAAACTCGTATTCACCCTTGATGATTTGAGCAAAAAGATTCGCGTCGTTTTCGTCGTAGAATGGAGGGTACCTGGAAAATAGGTTAAAAAGTGTCTAAAGTTGCTATTTTTCATAGTTTTTTCTCTGAAATCCACCGTTACGATGAGGCTAAGCATCGCTATTTGTTGATTCTCTCAAATTTTACAAACTACCTTATTATGTTTTTACCTTAGAAAATTTATTAAGGGTAATTGTTATTTGAAAAGTTTTCTTTATTTTTGTAAATCCATAGCCTCGATCACGTTTTTTATAGTTTTATAGAACTATTTGCGTGTTTTTTTTTAGGAATTTGTGCCTAGAAAAATGTATTAACTAGTAAGTGTAATTTAAGGGTCTAATTTTTGTGGTTTCCATTATTTCTGTCAGTTCTAAAAATTCCCCGTTCCCAGCACGTTATTTTCCAACACTTTTTGCGGTTCTCCGGCTATTCCGGTCCCCGAGAACGTGATGAATGTCTGGGATAACATGCGGGACCTCTAGAGGGCCCACCCGGGGCAAATTCCAGGATGATCCTCGGATTTGCCCCGAGGTCCCCATCCGGTGAAATCCGGTTGCCGGCAACAATTTGGCCCCCTCCTGGAAACCGAGGCCGGTTTTTGGATTAGATGGAGGGAAAAGCTTCTAAAGGGGGAGCCGTTCAGGTTGATAGGATTTTTTCGGAGACTTGGGGGGCCCCGGCTCGATTATCTGGCAATTTTCTGGCGGCTGTGTTTTGGGCGAGATTCACCGGAATCACATGGAAGCTCTGTTTCGGAGCGAGAAAAAAGAAGCGATTCGATTCCAATGAGCTGTTTTTGGGGGCGCTTGAACCTTGGAGCTCGTTTTTGTACTTGGGCCCGATTTCGAGCAAAAAGCCTGGACTTCAACCAGCATTTCGTCTGCCCAGACCTGCGAAAAGACTATTTTCGGCCAATTTTTCACCTGGACACCGACCAATTGTTAAGGGCAGCGAAAACAAGCTGAAAATTCCGTGAGAAAGCGTATGGTTTTGAATTGTGGAGGGAATTCAGCGGTGTAAATCGGAAGTGAGTTTCTGGAATGGAAAAGCAATTAGGCGAAATGCCGACAAGCTAAAATACCGACGTGGGGAACCAGGTCTGCATTTTCAGAGAGTTACAGGCGGGTCGTTCGACATTCGCAATGCCGACAGCAAAAGGGTCCAAAACTAGATTGCTAAAATGCCTACAGCTAAAATGTCCAAAGCTCAGTTGCTAAAATGCCGACCAAAACGCGAAAGCAAAATTGCCAAAATACCCAGTTAAATGACGTAGGCTCCAAAACGCCGACAAGCAATCACTTGCCATCGAAATGTTGACGGAAAGCAGCCTTTTAGCTGTCGGCATTTTGGTGTCGGTATTTTAGGTTGCGGGATTTAGTCACCCAAAATTTTTGGAATTTCGGCATTGCGGCTTGTCGGCATGTTCGTTGTCTGCCATTACGGTCGGAAATAGCTAGACAACCTAATTTTTAAAAGCTTTTTTTTAACTGAAAAAATCCTGTCGACCCCGAGAAATAGCGTCTCAGCGGTTTTTAGCTCCCAACCGGTTGAGCGGGATCATAAACCCTGCATGCGTTATTTTCAGAATACCTAGATGAAATGGCGAGATCTACGCACGGCTTTCTAAAGCGCCGCGCGCACGTGCATGATTCATGGCATTCCAGTGAGCTCAAAATCCTCGCCAGCTCTACCGTACCCCGGCACGGCATCGGGCGCGTTGAGCCGAGCCGGGGGGATAATCCTTTAATTAGCGGCGGTGAAGCCGGGGAAGCCCCATCGGCTTTACCAGGTCTTCCACCAGCCCATCTGGCCGATGGAATGTGCGGGGGGCATTCGGGGGCAAAATTTTTAGTTTATTTTGGTACAGCGAGTTTGAAAAAACGAGTATCGCTTGAAACTGAATTCGTAAAGCTAGCTTACCCGCAAAGTAGAATGTAGGCGATGACGCCAATTGACCACACGTCGACGGCTTTCCCGTACGGCTTCTGCTGCAAAACTTCCGGGGCAACGTAGCTGAAAAAAGGGGATACGTCAAAAATTCAAAAGCGGGATACGCATAGAATCGTAGCGGCAACTGGAGCCTGGGGTAGCCAGGTATTGGCAACGTTACGTTACGCTCCAATGGACGTGCAAGCCTTTTGAGTGTCAGACCTTATTTCAGGCCCAGCGATGGGAGGGAGAACTAAAATGTAGCGGGCGCAAATTTGGGAAAGTAATGGCTCCGCTATGCTCCAATAGACGTACGAAACGCGTGATTTCTCCACCTATTTTTTTTGTTTACAGAAACTACTTTTGTTTACTACTTTTTTTACTTCGTTTTGACCTTGCAGGCCGACGAACCAAATGTTACGAGCGCATACGATTAATATGCCTAGAGTAGCGCAGCGTAGTCGAACTTATGGCTACGCTATGATTCTACGGACACGCAGCACGCAGGCAAATTTTTGGCAGTTTTTGCCCTAAACCTACCCGGGTGTCCCGCACGCCGTCGCCATCACGCCCGAGTCTTCCGTCTTCGACAGCCCAAAGTCGCTGATCATGATCTTGGACTCCTGAGCAAGAGATGGTCAGAGAAAAAGAGCGAATTTTCATACCTCTTCATGGTTGTAATACAACAAGTTCTCGGGTTTCAAGTCCCGATGGACTACGCCGTTGTCGTGCATGAAGGCGACGGCGTGGAGTACCTGGAAAAAAGTTAGACATTGGAATCAGGACTTCTAAAGAATCCTAAAGAATTTATGCTAGAGAGAGAGAGAGAGAGAGAGAGAGAGCGAGCGAGAGAAATCTCCGACCTGTCGTATGAGATGTGATGCGTCCTTTTCCGTGTAGCTGCCCTTGGCGACGATTCGGTCGAACAGCTCGCCGCCCGTGACCAGCTCCATCACCAAGTAGACGAACCCCTTCTCATCATAAGTATCATACAACTGCACAATGTTCGGGTGGCGTAGCCTAGAAAATCTAGATCCTAGAAATTTTGCGCGTTTACATAGATTTTCGTCTTTTTTTTTGCTTTTAAATTGTTCTATGGTTTTATTTCTATCCTAGATCGCGGATGACATTAAAAAAGTCAGCATTTAATTAAATTTTGATTCCCGGACGCCCAGACAGTACATTCTATGCGGTTTACAGTATTCCCGCGCGTACACCGCAAGTTTTTAGAAATTTTCCGTGTCACTCCGCCCCCAGGTTTTTATGTTGGAAATTGTCAGCTGCCCCACGCACTGCAAAAAGTTTTTTGTTGTGCCTGGCGTCTCATACTCGGCAGCGGAATTTGGGGGAGGCTTTAAAGGGGATGGGACAGCAAATACAGCTTATTAAAACACTTTAATTTATGGATTTTCAGGTCTTTTAAAGGGATGGAAAAGGTATGACTAGTGATTGGCTATGGATTCGTCTTTCCCTTGTTGAATCGAATACGCTCTTTGACAATAAAAAGAACATTTTTATTTTAAATTGAATTTCCCCTCCCCTGGGCGCCCATACAGTACTTTCTATCGTAATTACGGTATGCGCACGCGTGCGCTACACATCTATACAATTTTTTTCTAGTCAGCCTCGCCCCCATGGTTGTAAAAACAAGGGTTTTGTGTTCTAATGGGAAAACTGAAGATCCAAGATGCATAGATTTTTCGCTTCACGGTCCCTTTAAATGGAGGGTGATACAAAACGTCAGCATTTATTTTGTTAGTACTTTCTATAAAAATTACATCGTTTCTACCTGTACCCGCGCATTTTCACATTTTTAGTGTCACTCCGCCCCCGGGCTTAAATGTGGGAAATTGTCAGCCCCCAGGCACACGGCAAAAAATTTTTTGTTCTGTCTGGCCCGCTCATACTCGGCAGCCGGAATTTGTTGTGGTGCGTTGGCGGGGTGTGGATGATAGAGGGGGGAGCGCGAAATAGGTTGTGCGTCAAGGGGAGTGCTATGGAATGGAGGGTGACGAGATTACACGCCAGTGGCCCCGGGCTCACTTTGGAGGGCACTCTAGAAGGGGGGGATAAGCCGTCGTGATCTACCCTCCGGGGGTATGTAGAAGCCCTCGGGGAGATTGAAGAAATTTTTAGGTTTATCTGCAAGAATCGCTTTTAAAGGAGCTGGGAAGCCGGAGGAATTCGGATTTTCCAGGACACCATTGAGAACCGGTTCTTGAAAAGGAGTTAGAGCTTTAAAGAGAATTTTGTTGGAAATCGAGGAGTAAGAAAAAAATAGAAGAAAAAGAATTTTGGTGGTGATGAGAGAGATAGAGAGAGAGAGAGAGAGAGTGTGCCAGAGAGAGACGAAGATAGAAAAATCTATAGACCAGCCTACCAATCCCTTTAAATCTGTTGGAAAGCGCATGTTTCTACCCCTCACCGCGCTAGGCGTCGACTTCTACGCGGCATTCCAAAAGACGCCCTCAAAGTCCTTTTGATACTCCATATATCATGCCAAATTTCTCCAGAACCGAGGCGTACTTTGGACTGTCACGTAACTGTCGAGCTGATTTTAGAGTTTTCAGAGATTTCAGTGCTCCGAATCTGTCTTAACAATTCCTTTAAAATTCGATCTCAAAAAGCAGGTGCCAGTTGTCCCTTCCTTGACTATAATTACCTCCCGGGGCGCCTTATAGTCTTGCGGGGCTGGGGATTGGGAATGTTGGCCAACATTTGCTTCCGTGGACCGTAGGGGTAGACTAATGAGAAAAGTATACAAACCTTCCGAACCCACGTACACGAATTTTAGGCTTAGGCTTAGAATTAGGCTTAGGCTTAGGCCTAGATATCCTTTAAAGCAAAACCCTTTAAGGAACGTCCATAAAATTTATAGAAAACAACTCACTTCCTGAGCACCTTGATCTCATTCTCGAGGCTCTCCTCTTTGCCCTTCAGCGCCTTCTTGTCGATGCATTTGACGGCGACGAGATGGCCGGGTTCTGCTTTGCACTCGGCCAGGAACACCTGGAAATTCGGGATTTCCGGGACATCCGAGGGGCTTCAATTATCTCCCTCCTCCCCATCCAATTAGGGCTTTTTTGCGCTTTTTGTCGCGTAATTGGTATTGGGCAACAAAGAACCGGGGAATTATAAGCATTTTTAAAGGAGCTGTCAAGACTTCAAACTGTCGAAATTCATAATACCGAGATTTGATAATGCTTATATTTCATAATGTCGACATTTTATAATGCTGAAATCCATGAAATTTTTGTGCATAATATTTTGGGCATTTCAGATGATTGCTGCCTCTAAATGTCGACGTTTTGTAATTTCGACTTTATAAAATTTCGTTATTGTCAAAATTCAAAATTCTGAATTTTCGACATTTTCAAACCAATTCCATAGCTAGTAGTTCGGCTCTAGAAAAATGTTGCAGTTGGTAGCCGCGGGCCATTTGCAGGCGGGTGCGCGGATCTGTTCTCGCAAAGCCATAGCCCACGGTTCCCCGCTAGCCCTTATCACCCCCTGAGCGCCATCCATCGCACAGCAGCGTGGCGCAGTGGAAGCGTGCTGGGCCCATAACCCAGAGGTCGGTGGATCGAAACCACTCGCTGCTAATCGTTTTTGCTTTTTTGGAAAATGATTCAGGGATGAGAAGGTAATTTTTTGCTAGCATAGAGAATTGCAAGCTTTCAGTTTTTTTACAACTTTTCGCATAGCTTTGTGATGTAAAATCTTGAAAAGTTTCAGGATTCTTTCGGAAACAAGCCACAAAAATTAAAAAATTAAACTAAATTAAACTCTTAAATTAAAATAGAATTTCAGGAAAGTGGAATTATCTTAAATAAAAAAATTGAAGAAATAGAAGCTGAATAAAAATACAAATCAAAATCTCTAGACGATTTTCTAAACAATTTTAGTTCAATTTAACCGAAAGGTTCTAAAATAGGTTTTTTTGGAAAGTAAGAAAATTGAAGAAACTGAATCCAAGGAGTTGCACCAACCTTCGAAAACGCTCCTGTCCCCAGGACATCACGGAAATCGAAGCGATCGCGCACATTCGAATTGTCGCGCTTCTTGAAGAGGGGCATTTGTGTGTATGCCTATTTGTTGAAGAGGGCGCTGCTGGTGGTGCTCCTCTTCTTCTTCTGAAGGGATGAGGAGGGCGGGTCGGCCGAAAAAGGGGGGGGGGAGGTTGGGTCTCTCGACACACCGGGAGGAGGGGGATCGATGTCCAGAGGAGTGGGGAGGAATGGGGGGAGGGGCCACACACGGCTTCTGCCCCTCCCCTCCTTCTTCTCATTCCAGAGAGTTGCTTTTTGGGGGGCGGGTGTTGTCGGGCGTCTCCGGAATTTGGGTGTATCTGGGGACTTTTTACGTCTTCCTCTCCAACTTCTGACGGTCTCTCCGGAATTCAGAAGCGTCTGCCCGCACCTCTGCCATTTGCCCGATGCCGCGCCAAAAAGCGCCCCCTCCCCCCGCCCCACACACACAATCTTTTGCTGCTTTTGCTGGGGGGGCCCTCGGCCCAACAGCGCGAGGAGCACACCCCGCCAATTTGTGACGAATTCAAAATAAGCGACAAGGGCGAGAGGGCGGGCCGGAAACGACGGCTTTTTAAGGGTTTCGGAGGCAAAAATTTGAATTTGCTAAATTACAGTCCCCGAACGTTCGCCAGATTACAGCACCTGCTGAAAATTGTTGAATTAAATGCTACCAATTGGGGACGGCTTCAAAAGGGATATGCAAGCCGAAAAGAGCGTTTTAAAAGCGTTCAAGAGGAAAAATTTGAATTCGGGCACATTACAGTAAGGCGAACCTTTACAGCACCGGCTCGAATTCGTGACATTACAAGCATCTCATTTGTGACGAATTTCAAAAAAACGACAAGTGCAACCGGGCAACCAGAAACGATAGTTTTTAAAGGGATTCAGACAGGAAAAGTGGTTTCGCTAGACTACATTAACCCACACTCCGGCTTGGCTTACAGTACTCTAACGGAATTCCCAGGCGCTTTTGGCATAAGCCGGTAATAACCAGGCAGGCTGGCGGGGATTCTTTGGGAAAAGGAAGGTCAGATTAAGTTAAAATTAAATTAAATATTTTTAAGGAAATGTTTAGCATAGCAAAGATTCATGAGAAGGGGTAAAAGAGCTGGAATTCTGGAGCAAAGAACCTAATTCCAACCCCGCTGCCATTTCTGGACGCTCCAAAAACGGGGGCCCGGAAACGTTAATTGACTGTGGAGGAGGAGGTGGAGGCGGAAAGGGAGCCTCTAAGAAAAGGTGAGCCAAACACAAAAGACCTTTTTTGGGAGTCGATGGCAACGCCCGGGACGGTGGAAAAGGTCCTGGGAAATTCCGGGGGGATCGCTTGTGTATTCTGGACTCAGCTTTTTGACGAAGCTAAAAAGACTGGGGTCTCGGGCTCGCTTCCTCGGGCTCAAAACACGCTGAAATTCCGGCTATTCACGAGCCTTAGAGCTATTAAATGGACCGGCAAGCCAAGTCTAGCGATTTATCATGGATTTTTCCACACCAATGGGCTGCAGCGCGCTAAGCGACGCAAGATTGCGCGCGTTGCGTGTCGCGGCGACGATGACATCCTTCTGAAACCAATGGCATATCGGCGCCTGTTTCCTCCTTTCAAACACCAGAATAAGCATCTTTTGTCGCCAAAAATGGACAGCTACCCGGCGCACCAAAATCCTCGTACACTGGCCTTGGGTTTTGCTCGGGTGAATGCGTATTTTCGTATAATCCGTACATGTCGACACCCAGACAAGGTAAGGGGTAGATTTTCGCACTAGCTATTGGCAGTAGTCTCATAAACTCCTAATTAACCCTTGGATCTCCCCGGCTCCAGACGACCCTTCTTCCTTGATTTGATGGCCGTTCCGCTTACACCCTCCGCATGGCCTTGCAGGGTACGGTAATTGGGGCACGAAATATTGCCCGAGACGGCGGGTGCAGGAGGGGATTGGATTGGCTCTCGGGGCAGGGGGAAGAGATGGGCTCATTCCGTCCAACCGGGTCGGCAGATTGCCTTCAGAGAAGCCGGAGATGAAGGTCGGGGTCGCTTGGATGAAGCCGATGCTAGCGGCCTAAAGGGACTAGGAACCCAAGAAATGCGTTGAAACCTACTCGTCAAAATGAAAAGAGCACCGTCTTCTTAACCCCCCCCCCCCATAGGTTTCAATTAGGCTTGCTTGGAGTTTCCCAATGCAATTTTTCTCCTTTCTCACGGTTTCTGCCTGCCTTCTTGGCATATTGTTGTTATTGGGAGTGGATGTTTGGGGGTGAAAGTCATGGGGGCAGAGAAAAGGCAGTGATGCATTCCAGAACAGACCCCCGGTGGGTCCACTTGCTTCCTATGTACATTAGATGTAGAGGAGGGAAGTGTATCAAACAGAGCGGAGAGAGAGAAAGAGAGTGTCGCTCCCTCAGAGATCGTGACATCGACCTTTGATAGATTGAAGATGACATCCTCAGAATACGGGCCCTAGCTGCAGATATCGGAATAGCAGCTGAAAGAAACAAAACCCTGAAAAAAATGCCAAATTTTCTGGAAAAGCGGGGCTAAAAATCAAAACACCACACAGTAGGTGTGCACCCAAAGTACCAGCAGGTATCAATAATTCATGATTTATCTCTTGTGCATCAAATGCCCGAATCGCTCGATCGCAAAATTTGCCAATAAAGTGGCGAGTTTGCTGGCGAATACGAGGCTGATCAGGACGAGTGGCATTAGGAGACCGATGAACACGGAGCGTACTCGTTTTTCCTCTCTTCGCGGTATTCGACTCTGGAAAGCGTTTTCGGCTTTGGATGGCGACATAGGTTTTGTACCACTGTGAAGCAGATGGAGAAGGATAAAGGCAATAACAATCTATTTATAATGACCCACCACTTCTCGCGTTGCGTTGTACGACTCGAGCTGCTCCATGCCGGGGCCGCCTTCGTAGGTGATCGTTTCGCCCCAGCGTATTCTGAAATTAGCTCGAGCATTTAGGGGGCTGTCTCAGCTATTTCACACATTCTCTCGCGCTCTCTCTCTCTCTCTCTCTCTCTCTCTCTCTCTCTCCCTCTTTTCTCACCTAATCTCCACCTGCACCGGGACATATTCTGGGATTCCGATCGAGGTAATATTAACGTTCGGTTGATTCCAAGTGCGATGAAGCATCTCGATTCTAAGTTTAATATAATGTACGACCGTAGGAATAATAATAATAAGTATAATCGTTACAGTAGTGCCCAAGTTTGGCTTACATTTCCCACAGATGCCTCATACAATGCTCGTTTGGGCACTCAGCCATCACAGCATTTCCCGTTTGGAATTGGTAGATGAGGGGATCGAGCTCTTTTCGAATGATGCCTTGTCTAAACATGTAATAATTGTTATAATCTTTACCATTATAATCCTCTTTTTTAAAATACTGGGACCAGCAACCTCACTCTACTCAAAAACTTCGAAAAACTTACGGACGCAGCTGACGGATGCCAAACCCGATGGCTTCGCGAAGAATTCCAGTCACAAAGGCGTCGTCGATCTAAAAAATATTTGAACCTCAGCTCAAGAATTACGGTAATATATCGCATCCGCTTCACGGCCTCTTCCATGGCAGCCAACGCTTTTTGAGGCAGCAAATAGGCGGCGCCGGCGCAGTACTTTGGGTAGAAGCGCTGCGGGTAGGCCTCGTCGGAGACGTACCTGAAAAATTAGGCGGCTGTTATCTAGCTAACCACTTAAAAATCCTTGGGTAGCAACTTACCACTTACTGTACGGGTTCCTGACGACGTTCGTCTGGTTGTAGGAAATGGCCATGCAGAAAATCGTGCTGGGGTCATTGATTCTAAAATTAATTCGGAAATACAAGATACCGAAAATATCCAAAAGTTATTACAACTTACTTCCTATTCTCAATAAACCCCAATAGCGAATAGACGTCCATCACGGCGTCATCGTCAAGGTGGAGCACCCATTTGGTATGTGGGCATCTGGCTTGGGCATAGCGCATCCAGGAGAGTTTCTGAAGGGAAGCTGCAAGTCATCAGGCTGGTCTCTCTCTCTCTCTCTCTCTCTCTCTCTCTCTTTCTCTCTATCTTCTCTGTCTCTCTCTCTCTTTCACCTTGACCGTCATATTGAAGTAGTGCTCGACAAACTCGGCTTGCAAAATATCGTCATACTGCTCGGCCTCCGTTTCCACCCATTTTTGGATCAATTCGGAGTCTTGCAGCCCCAGAACGAATACCACAGAGAAACCGAGCTAAAAAGTGCACTTACTGAATTCCATTTCATTATTAACTGAATTTTTAAGCTTTATGTTTTGTAGTAAACCCAAAAAGTTACTCACCTTTTTCTGAAGCTCCATACTAGCATATGTGTCTCTGATTGCCATACGACGCCCAAAATTTTGGGCAGCTAAGTGTTGAATAGTTACAAGAAAATTCGGTAATAATCCCTGTTCTAAAACTGACCTGAATGAATAGCCACAAACATCTTGTTCCCCCACAGGCAAGGATTTCTTCGGGCCGGCTGTATCCGGTACGGGACCGGGGCCAGCAACTATAACTTTTGTATACAATTTGATTTTTAACAACCAACCAAATCAAAATATTCGCCCTCCGGAACAATTGTAATCTGCGGAATTTTAGGCGGTGGATGAGATGCGGCAATGGTTTGATTTTCGGGTGAGTTTTCCCGAGGGCCATGCGAAACTAGGGGGCTTGTGGTTGGGTCTAAATAGGATTATGACTTTTTTACTACAAGGCTACCAGGCAGTAAAAGCCGTGGTGCGGTAAAAACAGTAGGTATTTCTAAAAGTGGACAATTTTGGCCAAAACGTATATAGAAATACCAGAGATCGATGCATTGCTCAAATTTTCTTGTTGTGGGGAGGAAGAACTCGGTTCTAAAACGTTTTTATAGGAACTTATAACCGATAAATACCTGGTAATATGCTATTTTGCTGGACAACTGGTTGAAGGGCTGAGAAAACAGTTGTATCTTCTGAAAAATTATTTAATGAGCTTTAACTAAAAAATTTCGCGCGAAACCCGTTTCGCCTACTTTCAAAGCGAAAAACTGACTTTTTAAAGAATCATTTAGCGTTGTAAAACCATTAGCCACAGGAACAATCTCTGCAGTAGCATTAAAATATAACAAAAATAATATAGCAATCCTTAGAATCATATATATTTAATGTGTAGGCGGGAATATGGATCGGAGGGGGGGGGGGGGGGGTTGCGGGCACGCACCTGAGCACCAAGCATCCTCACCAGCGCACCAGGCGGTATCGAGCACCTAGATCCGAATCTTAATATGCACGACGGCACTTTTTCCCTGGCGAGAGGGTGAGAGGCGGAGGGATAATTAGCAAGAGGGCCATAAGAGGCGAGCTCACCAAAACAGGCGGCAGCCAAAAAAATGAGCCTGTGCACCCAAAAAATCAGATTGAATACGGGCACGGCAGATGGACATCGGGGGGGTGGTGGGGAATGATCGGTTCACTAAAGGGATCGCGACATAAGAAATTCCATAGATTGAATGAAAGTGTGAGAGTGAGCATGAGGGACAGTGGGTGAGAGGGAGAGTGCCAGAGAGAGCGAGAGAGCGAAGAGAGAGAGAGAGGAGAGTGAAAGAGGGAGCGCTAGTAGGGCACCGTTGCATTATCGGGGGACCCGACTTTTGTGCTTAAGATTCAATTATTGAATCTAATTCCAACTTACAACTTTAAAGGAATTTCTATGCAGTCTATACTAGCGCTGAACCCAAAAATTCACAAATTTATATCGTAACTTACAGAAAATATGAACTTTTTGAAAAAAATTTAAAAAAGGAATGCTAAATTGACGATGGAAAGGAAGATTGAAAAAACAAATATACAGAAAAAGATCAAAAAGGTTGAATTACTGTATGGAGACAGTGTAGAGAGCCCAAAGGTGTTCAAAAAAAGCAAAAAAAACACCTGTCGTGCGGCAGCTGAAAAGGACACCCAAAAATTTACTTGGCGAGTCTCAATTTGGAGCCGGGTATCTTCTACTAATGTGCTTTATCATCCTTACCATCCTATTATTTACTATATACGCTGTGACTATTAATGCGCAGTGCGAGCGCTATCTGAATTGTCTGGATTGCGCTGGGGCGCAGACGGTTGGGTATACTTGCCGGTGCGCTTATAGCTTGGATATTTTTTCTCATAGAATTTTCAGTAGTTTTGGAAGCCGTCGCAAAGTAAAGAAAGTAGTTTTGTAGTTTAAAACAAATATTCGCTAAAGAATTACGATATTACGCTAAGATATTATAGATGGTGCCTCGACAGCGGTAGTTGCGTAAACGGCCTGCTCGCCTGCTCCACGTACACGGTGATCACACAGTACAATTGCCCACGAAATATCAGCCAGATTGTCTTTCCGGTATGTCTACTGTAGCTAAGACAGGATTTATTGTAGCACGGTGCCTCGAATAGCTTTAATCAATACTACGAGGCTGATTAAATTTTGATATAACAGGATTTTGCCCTTCAGTACTACCTCTTGGCCAGCCGCATAATCCCGATCACGAAGGCGGCAAACGCGGTGCTTGATCTGTGGGCGAAGGAAGATGTCCTGCCCATATTACAGAATATGCACAATGACACCACGATTATTTACTCGAACACCGTCGTCTGCGATCACGTACGAGATGGGTTTCAGCCAAATAGATGCAATTTTTAGGGAATGGCCTCGGTGATTGTGGCCGCTATTGAGCCAAATCGAGAAGCCGTCATTGCCTTTGATTCGACTGTCGGTTTCGATGAGGTAAGTATGGAAAAAACAGATCAAGGTGCTTGAGATGCTTGAAAAATCCTCTTTAGATCATTGCACAAATCTTCGACTTTCTACTGAATCGACAGGAAAAGTTCAGATTTGGAGGGAGAGTGCTGAAATATTACAAGTGGCTTTGGGCATGGAGAAAAATGATGAATATTTTTAAGTTCCTGCTTTTTCTCGTTGTGGGACAATGGGCTCAACGACACGATGCAAGAGTACTTTGCACCCCGGAAAAATTGGAATATCACGGTAGCCTCAGCTTGAGCTTTCCATTTTCTGCAGAGTGCACCTGATTTTGCATATTTTGCTCCTAGAAAAATTGTACTTCGCCTTCCAAAAAATAACAATGCAATAGGTGACCGGCGCCGGAATTGGTGGTTCGCTGGCGTCGATGCTAATCCCGGCCGTTGCCACATTGTTGCGGTTGTCAAATATCAACCTGCTGACGGTCGGCCAGCCGCGCACCGGCGACATCACTTTCGCTATCAGTGTCGAGAGCAACGTAAGTTTAGCTATATATTGTTAAGAAATCGCTAGTTCAGACCCATTCGGCTTTCCGTGCGGTCGTAGGCGCCGATCTACTGGCCGACATGCCAAAGCGCATCGGCGATTCTCTAGACTTGGCCCACCATTTCGCGTTTGAGGTGAATTTGGTAGACTACCCCAAATACTGGCATCCTCATACTAAAACACCGAATGCGAAGCGTAACGTTCAAAACCCCGAAACCCAAAATTCGATACGTCGTAGCCCCGAATTCAAATTACAACAGTCGACCACCGACCAGTTTCGGCTTGATTCGGCTGTTCTAAAACCGATCTGTTTCCGACAGTTTTGCTGACAAAACCCAGATACCAAAGTACGAAATATCCTAACTACAGCAAAAATACAAAAAAACATATTTGGAAAAATACACCTTGAAAAAAATCGGGACGACCCCATAGTTTCAATTAGGTGCTTTTAACTTGATAGTTTTGGAATTCGGACTCTCAAAAAAATTTCGGATTTTGTACTGCGACGGGTTATGGAACTTGAGATTACTGTTTTCGGTTTCAGCACTCAATCTAATGGGAAAACACATACTGGTTGACACCAAATCAACATAAAATTAACATCTCAGGTATATTTTCCCGATGGCCTCGACGACCCTTACCATATCTGCGACCAGCCCGAAAGCCCCTATTGCAGTAATAGCGTCTTTTTCAAAGTACCCTGGCTTAATATGCTGTATTTCGTGAAGCTGGAATAAGCTCGGTGCGTCCGACTACCTTCTATTTGCAACGCTTTATCCAAATATCCGCTTCTGAAAAAACACATATCCAATTGAAATCGTGCAAAAATAAACGGTAAAAGACGCTATATATGTTTCCTTCGCAATCTCACTACCGGGTCAACCAGGAAATCCAGAAAAGAAAAGATTTGAAAATGTTTGATCGGCAAAAATCCTAGAATTTCATGGTATAGCATTATGTGGAAAAATCAAGTAGACGAACGAATAAGGCAAGCTGGGTCAAAATCGGGGGCTCAGAAAAAGGCGTAAGTGAAAGTTTGCATAAATATACAAGTGACGCCGGGCGCGGTTTTCAGTTTTTTGGCAGTTGCAAGTCTTGGGGGACGGGGTAAGCGAATCGGGCTGATAAGTGGGGGCCAAAAATCCGGAGAAAATCACAACACAAAACGTTCATCAAGATTGATCACCTTGTCAAGCGGAAAACGTAAAAGAGTGAAAATTGCTTCAAAAAATCGTTAGAAAATTAAAATAACGCTCGGTTGCGTACAAAAAACGAAGCGATACTGTGGTAGAAATCTGTCATGTTACCCCTAGCGACAAATCTCCCTGAAGACAAAGACGACGAAAAATCAAAAATATTGGAGAACATTACGATACGTTGCGGTAGCTTTTGGTCGCACAGCGAGAAATCGATGAGGGCATGCTGGCAAAGAGAATTTGGGAAATCACATAGCGCAAAATTTTTCGGTGCCCTATTTTATGTACTGCATCAGGTCGTCGAACTCCTGCGAGTCGGCCAGCATGTCAAAGTCGGCGCCGGGTGAAAATGTGGAATCGACAATGTCCTCGTCGAGTAGACCGGCAAATGGAGATGGGAGGCCGACGAGCTGGAATTGTGTGGGTTACGGTGGAAGGGGAAAAATGCAGAAAAGGCGCATCTAGTGGAAGTCGAAAATTGCGAGTTGCGAACTTTTACTGTATTTTTAGGTGCTAAATTTGGTGCTTAGGCTCATTTATGTTTTGCAATGGTTTAATTTCAGAGCGCAAATGCTAAAATAAATTTGCTTGCGTTTCTGGAGAAGATATGTGTTTTCGCTTACAAAAGTGCCCCAACTTTATAATATTCTAAACCACGCAATTTTTTCGTTTTTGCGAGATCAAAAAAATGGCGTTTTTGGCACCCATGGACGTTATTGGAAGCGATAACCATTGAAAAACGTACCGGATTCTCATAGCCTCCAATCAAGGAATGTGCCGTGCTGGGCGGGGGCCCGGCGTCCGTCTGCGTCTGCGCGTCCACCTTTTTCGTGAACCACGTCCTATAAAAGAAAATCATCATTTGTTTTTTCTAGATTACAAACCTAACGGGCGAATTCGTTGACTCGCCATACAATGATGGCGGGCTGATCGAGCCTAGCGAGATGTCGGCCGGGTTTTCGAAAAGTGGCGGGGAGCCGGAGGAGGAGGAGATCTGTGGTGGTTCCTCAAGCTGAAATACAACTTATAAGGTATCGAAAAATTAATAGGATACCTTGAAATCGCCAAACATCTCGGAGAGAAGCGGGTCACCGCTCGCACGGCCGCCGAACGCCTGGCAGAATTGCATATTCTCGCACATAACGCCGGATAGGGTCTGGAAAAGTGGGATTGGTTTGAATCCTTGGCTTATCGATAAAGTACACATTCATCAACTAATTTATATGCTTTGCGCTTATATAATCGTATTTCATGAGCTCTTCGAAGCCCTGAGATGTTTTCTTTTGTTCCCGAATTTTTAACTTGGAACTCGGATAATGTATTGGGTCTTAAAAATCTTACAGTTAAACTTAGATTATAGCAATTACAGCTTGAACCCACCGCAATGGTCGGCAACAGCAACAGCAAATTGCCAAACCGGCTGCTCGCCGTGTAGATGGGATGCAATTCTTTGACGATCTGGAAGAGCATGTCCTGCAGTTTGTCCCGCAGCTCGGAGATCGAGGCCCGCGCGTGCTCGGAAAGCCCCTTTGCATCTGAAATTTGTTGTTAAAGTGGATCCAGACAAATGTATGATAGAAGCTAAATACAAAAGCGCTAGTGACGGTACTGACTTGGGTTGAGGACGAGGATGGCTTTGAGTGGGACAATCTCCTCCTCCTTCAGGTTCATCCGCCGCAACGGGCCCACCAGCTCGTTGAGCGTGCGGTCGATGAGGTTGTTGGAGAGTTGACTGAAAGTAGTTGATGATGATGATATACAAGATCATTAGGGGCTACTAGTATACTCCAGTCCTGCCATTTCCCCTAAAACCCATTCCGCGCTGATCTCTGGCGCCACCCCAATCGAGCTACAGCCGGACCGAGCTTTTCCGAGATTTCCCCTTCCCCCCAGCTTGACGTGTTGCTTTGCCCGAGCGAATATGACTGATAAAAGGCAGCAGGAATTTACGACTTGATTGCCCGGTTCTACGGGCAATTTCACCCGGCGCGCTGTGGGCAGATTTTTAAGAGCGGCCCTGGCCTGCTGACCGCTGTGGCTCAACAAGTCCAAAGCGTTGAGAAAATTGTGAATGACCAAAGGGACGGACGGCACCACGAAAAACAGGCCCGAATTTTCGTTGCGTAATCTAACAGACCCATTTCGAGAAAAAGACGCGCTAAAACCCACTTTTGCTCGTTGAACTCGGGCGGCAACCGCCGTGGCACGTAAGAGTGTGAGCACAGGCATAAAATATCCGGATTTTTCGTGTGCTGCGCCGTCCGTGCCGAGAAGTTGAAGATGGTCAACGGGGCGTAGCACTGTTTCACGAGAGCAACCTGGAAATGGTTGTTAGAAAAAAGCTCAGTTTGTGTTTAGGTTTGTTTCTGTTTTTCACGTTTTTTATAAGCCCAATTTTGATAAAGAGCCGTTAAAACAAGGTAGAAAATTCGAGAAAACCCTACCTTATCTTCGGTATCGTTAATATCCGCCAGTTCGGAGATGCAATCCACCCAATCAACAGCGGCAATGGCCCGTCGGTGAGCGATGGCCGGTAGTTCTTCGACGCGGGCTTGCCGTAGCGGCTCGTAGCCGATCTGTAGTTTTTAATAGGTATAGATCTCGCTCTTTACTAGCTGGATCAATTGCGGTATTAATTAACTACCTCTGTCCGCCGGCCATCCATCAACGGCTTCGACTCGAACATTTCTCGCAGCGAAAAGTTTTTGAGGTCTCTTTTTGAGGGTGGCTGAGATGTCGGCTCATTTCGTTGGCTGACACTTTGCTCGCCTTTTGCAACCTGAAAAAAAACAAAAATAATTGATTAAAGGGCACGTTCAGGGACGTTTTTTTTTGGAAAAAGCAAAGATACTTGCCGCGGCCGGGGGTCGAACCCGGGCCCCCCGCTCGGGGGGCGCGGATGGATACCAGTCAGCCACAGCTACAACCTGGCGAGGGGCCGAGGGGCGCCCCACGCCGCAAAGGAGGGGGATGGCCTGTCACAGCACGGGCCGGCCGTGCGCGCGGTCCCTACGTCCATAGGGTGTACACGTTGGGGCGAGTACACGGCCCCTCCCTGAACGTGCGCTTTAAGTCAAAGTCGACGAAGTAAAAACTACTCTAAAAAACTTTAAAACTCTAACAATAATTTCAGACATTTTCTTGGCTTCCTAGGCTCCTTTAAAGGCATTTCTGCTCGCTCCAACGGACGCTCACCTTTGATTCAATGTTCATCAACTGTACAAGTAATATACGGACTTCCACCTGCAGCTTCCGCGTCCAATCGTCCCCTTGTAAGCGCATCTGAAACCGAGGGGTTTACGGTTTTTTTTCATCGATTTTTACAATTGCATTTCTGCTAGAACTTTTGCTTTTGCCAATTTCTATTTTTTTGATCTCGACGCAATTCCCTACCATATGATTCAGCAGCTCCTCATCGATGTGCTTCTTCCGTATCCGGGGCACTTTTTGCTTTCCGGTCAGGTCGCGGTCGGGGCGCACGGCTTTCGGGTCCATGCCCACCTCGAGGCAGCGGTTGAACCGGCAAAACCGGCAGCTGTTCCGTTGGACTAGAAGATAGAAGAATTTTTGGAATGCTTCAGCTGGTCTTACATTTATCGACGACACAATTGTTTCCGAATCGGCAGACGTAGCGATATTTACCAGTTAACGTCCGCCGGAAGAAGCCCTTGCCTGCAAATTATGGAATGAGCTTGATCTCCTTAACTTTATCTCTCTCTCTTTTTTTTTAAGAATAGCTCAAACTCACATCCATAACAGGCCAACACTCCGTAGTGCAGCTTTGCTTGTCCATCCCCGCAGACCGCACAAGTAGCCTCACCCGGCGAGCCAGAGCTTTGTGGCTAAAACAAGGAGCTTGAGCTCAAAAATAAGCTTCAAAAACTCACTCTAGAGTCCCGGATATTGTAGGAGGGGGTGGCAGTGGAGGCGAGCACCAGAGGCATGCGGAGTGCGCTAAAATTTGGTGATGCAAAACCTGTCTTAGCTGTCTAAACTTGACTTAAGGTATATTTCATATGCCTTGAACAGCTTAATAGCTCGATCATAAACCAAATGATAAAGTACATAAATATTTTTCGCTTATGAAACTGATATCAGAAATCAAAAGTCCAAAAACGGCGCGCCGGGGGAAAATCCCCGGGCCGAATGGAAACTATCGACGCGCAATATCCATGGAAAATGACCGAAGATAGGGGGAAAGAGAGAGAGAGTGAGAGAGAGAGAGAGAGACGGACGGAGAGAGACGGAAACGAGCCCCCTATCTTACAACTGCTGATAACCTTGAGAAATGGACATTGCAAAGCGGCCACTGGGGAAATGGATGACCGGAACGGATCATTTTCGAGTTATTTTAGGGAATCGTTTTTTTAGGATAGATAAAGCCGATTTGCTATTGGTTTTTCAAATGTTATTCTAAAGATAGGGCTCCACAAAATTTTCCATGGCGAAAAATCAAAGCATTGAGATGTAGAAACATCGAAACTTCTGAGAAAAGGGCCTAGAATCTCAGTGCATTTCGCGTGTTGTCGAGCGTCATTTAGCCCTATCTTACCGTTATCAGTATACTACTTCTCAGAGACGAAAGATACAGGTTTACTGCCAACAGGGCAAAAGCTACTGATCGACCACTTGGACCGCTTGGCTGTCTGATTGATGGGATGGCATTGGCCGGAAAGCGATCTCAGAAGATCATTGTTTGAACGGTATAAGCTAGATATACTTATTTAATACTCCTTAATGTTTAGTTTGCATATACAAAGCTTTGCCGGATAGGATTAAGAGGGGCGAAAGGTTAATCCGGAGTCTATGCTATTTTTTACCCAAACCTTCCAAAATCTACTCGATATTTTTTACAGTGATTGCAAAAAAAACCTCCACACCTACCGGCCGGATTCCAGGGTACACGAAAATATTTGCTGAGGGAGGTACAGAGAGAAAACACGTATTGCATGGGGTATCTATCAAAACTTGCAGTGTACTGCAAGGAGTTTCCGCCCGGAACATTTGGGATTTTCGATTGGTTAGAGAGAGAGAGAGAGAGAGAGAGAGCTGGAGAGCACGCGAATTCCTTGGGTTCAGAATAAATATGCCGTGTTTGTTTGCGATTTTGGTGTGTTTCTCCGGAAAAGGCAGGGCACATGAGTTGTGTACCATTGATTGGCTGCCGCCTAGTTGATTTTCCCTTTCTCTCTCTCTTTTTTCTCTCTCTCGCTCATCTCCTTGATCCCCCTAGATCCGTGTATTTTGATTTTTGGGCTGCCGAACTTGAGGTACTATGACTGCGTTTTTCCTAAACCACCGTTGGCTTAGGCCTAAGCTTAGGCTTAGGCTTAGGCTTGGGCTTGGGCTCAGCCTTAGGCCTAGGCTTTGATGTATGCTCAAGGTTAGGCTTAGGCTCGAACTTAGGCTTCAACTAAGCCAAATTTAAGTCCTAAATCCCACTCAATTTCCTCAATACCCTTTCCCTGCATGCCCTTTCCCCCAAAAAAATGCTAATCCGTCCAGGGGACCGGGGCAAGGTGTTTGTGTGTGTATGGATGGATGGATAGGTTGAAAAGAGCGGAGTTTGCCTCTCGACAAAAATGAGAGTCTCGATAAAATCTAGCATCGACGGCACGGGAAAGGAGGGGGAGAAGGTGGATGTTTGAAAATAAGCCCCTGAAATCCATAGAACGATTGGACGCGGCTGATCGGTATCGCCTGGTCAGGAAGGTGGAAGGGGTATTTATGTGCAATCCGGAAAAATAGTAAGAGGTTAAGCTAGGGTGTCCGGAAATGAGCGAATGAGTGAGAGAGGAGAGAGCGAGAGAGAGAAAGTGAGAGATACAGGGCGAAAGACACCTATTTGCCACACTAAAAGGTGTGAAGCCAAACCCGAGAAAGGTGACCTCGAGCTCGAGCTCCTGAGAGCGAGAGAGAGAGAGAGGAGGAGAGAGAGAGAGAGAGAGAGAGAGAGAGAGAGAGAGAGAGAGAGGGAGCCGACCGGACTACTGAAAAATGAGAGAAATCCCCTTCCAGAAACCCCGAAACCGAGCCCCGAAACGTCATAAGCACAATGGAGAACCATGCAAGAAGTGATTTGGGTTGAAAGATCAAACGATCCCAAATTTAATGGCATCATTGAAACGGGGTAGTAAATGTTTCCGGCCCGGAAAGTTCTGCGGCGCATTGCCGGATGCCGTTAATTCAGGAATTTGAGGTTTTTGGCGTCAGCTGTCTGGATTAGCGCCAATTTTAGCCACTATAAAGAGGAGGCGTGCTCCGTTTTTTACTAAGCCTAAAACGAATAAAGGGCACAATTTTTTACTAAAAAATGGAAAATGGATTTTCGGCCAAAATGTCCATTTTCGACATGATTTCCAATTATTCAAGGTCTAAACCAAACAAACTCTATAATAAGTTTGAATCATTCAAATTTTTCGGTTCCTTTTTGCTCCGTCCGTTCGCCCGCTCTTTCGACAAAACACTGTATCCCCATACTCACTCGCGTGGTAGCCGTGTCAAAATTGGGGCACATTTTAGGGATAACGAGGGGGTGGGTGTGAGAGTGTGGCATTGGACGATAGGATCGATTGGGTTCAAAAAGTTGTCGGGAACCAAAAATTGGAAAATTAAGAAACGGTATAACTATCATAATAAATAAACGGTATTAGGATCATTACGCTCAAAGGGAACACCTCGTACCTGTGCTGCCGGGCCAGCGTCTTCTGCTGTATTTGGTACTTGGCCTCGAGCACCTCCTCACACTCCTCTTCCTCCCCTTGGCCCTCCTCCCAGTAGTCGTAGTCCATTTCCGCCGACGAGCGCACCTGAATCTGCAGAAATTAATAAAGGTTTTACACTTTTAAAATCTCTTAAATTATCTTAGAATGTAGTTTTTTGAAGGAGGGAGAGAGAGAGAGAGAAAGAGAGAGAGAGAGCGCGTGATAGAGACTGAGAAAGAGCATCAGTAGTAAATACTTTCTAAGTGTTAATAAGAAGTATACAAATTATTCTACGCTTTTTAGGAGTATCGTTTGAAAATTTTACAAGAATCATTAGGTATATCAGTTTGCGAGGTCCTTCCAGACGAGGTAACCCCTCTGTTTTCGCTTTATTTATCGGCAGGGCAAATAATTCGCCTCAAACAGAAATTTCGAGGGCTCAAAATTACTCGGTTGTTTGCCGGAAACAACGGGTAAGTAATCCGGAATTGTATATTTTAGCTGATTGATGTAAAAAACCGAGATCCAAAGCTAGCTTTTAAAACTTACAGTATACGGGTACATCGGGGGCGGCATCCGGCGCGGCGAGAGAGGGCGCGAGAATGAGAGGGGCTAGAGACGAAAAGATGCGGCAGACGGCAAGATGGGCGAGATCGATGGGAGAACTATCTGAATTCAGAAAAATTTGTAGTTTGACATTTTAGTACCGATTAAAGGAAATGAAGAGGCATGAGGGAAAAATTACGAAGTACTAAACTTGAAAATCGGTCCAATATTCGGGTTAGCACAAGCTAAATAATTTTTTTCTGAGATGTTCCAAAAGGCTGGAAAAGGGCCAATACTTTACAAATATATTAATTATAATTTTATACAAATTTTCGGGTTTAATTCACAAAAATGACAGGGAATCATTTAATTTCAAAATATGTTTCGTCAAGGCAAAATTTAAACTGCTTTAAAGGGACGTGAAAGGCATAACTGTGAATTTTTTGGTCGATTTTAGATGGGCGATCGCGATACGCAACGCGACCGCCACGCGCCCGCAACGCTTCCGCTGCTTGGCCAGCGTCCAACCACTGTAATCCGTTACGTAATGAACAGACGTGTTGTGTTGCGTTGCGTGTTGCGGATGCGGAAAAACCATAAAAAGCCGTTTTGCGTTCTCAAACGCTTAAAATTACTAAAAATCTCTCAAAAATAACATGAATTTGTAGAACAATTGGAATTTTTTAATAAAAGGGCAAAAAAACATCCAACCCCTTTAAAAACCATGCAAAAAGATGGCAAGAATTTTTTTGATAAATCCGGCCGGGTCCAGTGGTGGCAACCCGGCCGGGTTTTCCCCGGCGGCCCAAAATGCGGGCTTATCTTTTTGGTGAGAAGTGTGGGTGGCTGAAAGATCGGAGGGGATGTGGCATACACGTAAAGACAGACAGACACACAGACAGACATACCTAGATAGATAGATACACACACTGACAGACCGAGAGCCCCACTTCATTTTTACAAGGGCTCCCGGCGGTGGCCGGGCGGTCGGGCGCTACAACATTCGGGCCGGATTAGCGTGGCAACCCCCGGACCGTGTAGCGACACCAAAATCGATAAGCAAATTTTTCAGGGCATCAGAGAACTGTCCATGGGGGAGTGCAGCGGAAACTACGTCGTACTTTGGAATGTTTTGGATTTTGGCCATACTTTTTAAAGCTTAACTTTTTTAAGGCACGGTCAAGACAGCGGAATTTTTTCCCGATAATCGAGATCCTGACAGCGAAAATATCGACAGCAAACTCGAGAGCCAAAATACCGACAGTCAAGTTCTAGGTAGCCAATACAAATCCCGATAGCGATAATGCTGACAGAGAAAATCGCAAAGCAAAAATTCCCACATCCAAGATACCGACAGCCCAAATCCGGATAGCTATAATCCCGACAGCGAAGATACCGCCACTCAACACTTCGACAGGCTAAAATCCCGATTGTGAAATACCGAAATAATGCCGACAGAAATGCCGACCAGGTCTAATCCTCGAAATCTTGTAAATGCCGACAGGCAAAATTGCGATAAGCAATATATCTGGTTAGAAGGAAGTGGCACCGAAGCCGGCCGGGATTTTGGCTTCTTACAAGCATTCCTGTCGGGATTTTCGTTGCAATTCTATTCCCTGATGATCGCATTAGAGAGTTAATTTTTTTTCAACATTAAAAATCTCGGAGCAATCGAGTGTAGCAAGTAATGTTCCTTACTACACTCTCCGGCTAAAAATTCGTCATCCGGAAAATTGCGGACCCAACGGATTCGCCAAGTGCAAGAACTAACGACGTGCGCAGCTCGTACTCCTGCTCCTCCTGGGGGTTGCCCGCTTTCCGGGGCCATTTTTTGGGGGCGGGGGTGTCATTGAAGAGAGAGAGAGAGAGAGAGAGAGAGACAAAGAGATAAATTGACAGAAAGACAAACTAACCGACTGACAGACAGAGACAGCCAAACACAATCGAGACAAAATGAGAGATCGAGCCGGGGGGTAGGGGTTGTGGCCTCCAAAAAATAAGAAAGCAATCCTCGCCCTCCACCCCGGCGGCTTCACGGAAATCAAACCGTCGCGAGATCATTGACGAATCTTGCGCCTCGCGCGCGCCTTATTGGTGGAAATTCCGCGCCGCCGGAAATTCCGGAAACATGGAGAAAGTTTAACGCGTCCACACATCAAAAGGCTAATTCGCAATCAAGGTCGTCTAATTTTGGAAAAGGTGAAAAATGACGGCATAGAGTAATTGTTCTAGCTCTCTAGTTATAGCTAGCTCTATCTCTCACTATTTCGCCCTTTCTCCTGCTCTCTTTCTCTCTCTCTCTCACTGAATCTCTGACTCTCTCTCTCGCACTGTTGCTCTCGCGCTCTCTCAACCCCCTCTCTCTCTCTCTCTCTCTCTCTGAATCTCTGACTCTCTCACTCGGACTTTTTCTCACGCACCCTCTCACTCTCTCTATCTCTCTTCCTCTCTTACTCTCTCTCGCTCTCTCTCTCTCTGCCTGTTTCGCTCTCTCTCAAAAGCTTACAGGTATTTAAAGGCCCCAGCAAGGCTCCTCTATAGATCTATCCGCACGCGACACGCAACGCACCTGGCCCTGACAGCCTATCAACGGATTACGCAATGTAAAAGCAGACGCGCAGGTTGCGCATTATAGCTGTAAATACACAGTCCTTAAAAACACTGAAATGGATTGTAAAAATCGAAAATTTGTAAATGATGGCAGGCTAGCAGAGAAGCTTAGAGAAATCGGCACAAAATGCGCAGTCTAAATGTTGTCTATCCCAAAGCAAGTTTCAAATATGTTTAAATGCGCGGTGGCCGTTGAGTGATCGCTGATGTAGCGCGCCAACCGGCGCCTCCTCATCGAAATAATTTGCATAATCCAGAAGCGCCTGTCGCGGCAAACAGGCCACGCCCCCGGTTGCTCCCGGGCCACAACATCAAACGCCAAAAACTATTGGGGTAGCCGGTGATTTTTGAAGGGCAGATTATAGTGGGGGAAGAGCAAGAGATGGATATGCAAATTGGGTTCAAAGGATGTACCCGGAAAATCGAGGGGTAGCAGGCTAGCAGGGATTTTTGGGAATTTTGAGCTTGCGAAAAACTAGTAAAATTCGTAAAGTGAGCTGAAAGGGAGTAGAATAAGCTGAAAAAGACAAGAATTTACTTCAGAACACAAACTCCAAACTAGGCCATCCCGCGAAAATCACGGCAAATGAAATCACTGGCTGGCGGCTAGGTGGGAAAAATTCAGCTCCCCCCTCCCGCGACTCCTACTATAAAAGGATGGAACAACCGCAGATAAGCTGTCGTGTAGAGAGCAGCATCGCGGAATTCGAATACAAAAAAATAGTTGAGCTTATAAAAATTATTTTTGGAGGCCTGTAAATAGGAAAGCTCGTACAGCGGCGGGTTATTTTTCTTTTGCCGTAAATTAGAATGTGAACATCTTAATTTATCGAAAATCAGTTTGTCGAAAATTAGAAAACTGTCGAAAACTAGCTTGTCGGCATTATCGCTTTGTCGGCATTTGCCAGGCGTGGAAATTTGAATTTGCTAATAATAATTTCGACAAACCGATTTTCGACACAGTGGTTCTCGAAATTCTTTCAGGATCTTTGCTAGGCGGCAGACAAGAAAAATTTCTCAAAGGTTCTCTGCTCGCCTGCCAGCCGTGAAAATTACTCAAGGGATCGGTGCTCCCCTGCCAATTGCCAAAATTTTCCAAAGGATCTCTGCTAGCTTCCCAAGCAAAAAATCCTTAAAACGATCTCTGCTAGCCCACCAGTGTAGAAGAATTCCTCAAAGAATCCCTGCTAGCCAGCCCTCTCCCGATTCCTAAAAGAGTCTATTCTAGCTTCTCAGCCAGTAAAAATTCCTCAAAGATCTATGCTAACTTGCCAGTCTCAAAACAACTTCCTCAAATGATCTCTGCTTGCCTACCAGTCAGCAAAAATCAGCCAAGAAAAAAAATGATCGCCTGAACATGAAAACACGGGGGTAATTTGAGGGGGTGGCTGACCAAAAGCCGGGCAATAAATAGAAAAAAGGTGATTGTTTGCAGGGAGGGGAAAATTACCCGAGATGGGTCCCGTGGCCCACCCACTGTCTACCCCCAAAAGATGCCATCAGCCACTGTACCCACGGCAAACAGTACACCGATACAACCCAGGATTAATTGGGTACGGTAAATATGCGCGCGATGGGGCACGATTTAGGGTTCAATGAGAGCTCAAAATGGGAGCAATTTGGCCGTGTCGGCGGGAGTAGCCCGGAAATGGGAAAGGGAGAAGCGGATGGAAATAGATTGCGGATGGAGAAGGATAGTCTTATGCCATTTTTGGATTTTACAGATGTTTGGAAGGCAAAACGTATCCTTTTTCGAGCATTTTCGACATTTTTGACCAACATTTCGAAAGAGAAAACTTCAGAATCTCGGCTGTCAGAATACCGACAGCCAAAATCCCGATGTATTCCTGTTGCTAGCTTGAATACCACTTCCTTCAGAACGGCTATTTCGCGTTTCGGGATTTTGGCATGTCGGGATTACGGCTGTCGGTATTTTGATAAGCCGCGATCTTGCCTGTCGGGATTTTCGCTGTCAGGCTTTTGACTCTCGGTATTTTATTTGTCGGTATTATGGCTCAAATTCATTGGTAACTTCTTTAGAATACCGTAGTCAAACTGGCATCTAACATATTTTTAAGCCAGTTTCAAGAGTTTTAATCTTAAGCAATATTAAAATAATACATTTTTGATATAGCGAAATGGCTTTTATACGAAACTTTTAGAACGTGCAAGGTCCACAATTACCTACTTCTAATATAAAACTTCCTCAAAAACTTGGAAATGCGAGGAACCAAATTCTAAAACGCGCACGTCTGAAAAATCTAGATCACCGGCGCACTCGGCACTGATTTACATACGTAGGCGGGCCAACGCGGAAAACATACTAACCTATATAACCCGGTGGATTGTGTGGGTGTGGCGATCGGTCAAATAAAAATCCGACATAAAATCCGGGGCTACAAAATAGATATAGCGCGGCGAGATACAACCAGAGGCGCATTTGAGGGGAAGCAGTCGGAAGTAGGTTGTTAAAAATCCCGACAAAATTGCAAAAATATCGAAAAGATCTGACTCGGCACTTGGCCGTATGATGTTCGGTTATTAGAAACCATAAAGCCCACGCAGTTCCATTCCCTAACCACAGGGGACGGATAGGAAAATCGGTACGCAGCGCTCCGATGCGCGCTGAACTGTCCACGGACGGTGTAATTCGTACTATCTAAGCGGAAAAATCCCCCAATTTTGCTATAAATGACGATTTTTTATATAGAGTTATATATATAAAGCTTAAGCCAGCCATGATCAATTTCTACAGTCCAAAAATATCCCGGCCGCGATGACTGGGCTTTTCCCCGGCGCTACGGCTTATATTCAGCGGCATTGGTCCCGAATTGGCCTATGAAATTTCGCTAGTTTTTGTCAACATCTTCGTTGCATCGTCTTGGCGACGCTATGATCGGTAGCTGCTGATCAAGACAAATAGAGACAGAGAGAGAGGGCCCAGTCGCGTTCAAAAAGTTGCCCCGCGCGGCGCGCGGTACAATCCTTGTTTTCTTGGGTATCCCCGGCGACGGTAGACCATTGGCGTTGACGAGGTGATGGGTGAGTCAACGGTGCTTCCTAAAGATCACTATGTATGGGATAAAAATAGATAAAAAATAGAAATAGAGTCGAAAACCTTTACAAATGAGGATCGTGAAGAAAATGAGGTAAAGTGGGTAAAGCTTGGCTTATGCTTGGAATTAGGCTTGAGCATGAGCTTTGGCTTGGACTTGAGTTTAAACGAGATCTTAGGATTCAGCGCCAGTGTTCGCTTAGGCTCGGGCTTAGGCTTACGCTTGGCTTGAGTTTGGGCTTAGGTGGGGCTTAGGCCTAGGCTTGGCGTCGGCTTGGGCTTGAGCATAGGCATATGCTTGGGCTTGGGCTTAAGTCAAGCTTAGGCTTTGGCTAAAGCTTAGGTTTAGGCTCAAGCTTAAGCTTGGGCTTAGGCTTCGATTAGGTTTAGGCTTAGGTTTAGGCATAGGTTTAGGCTTAGACTTGGGCAGGCTTCGGCTTAGACCTAGGCTTAGGCTGGGCTTAGGTTAGTCTTAAGCTTAGGCTTAGGCTTCAGTCAAATGTTTTTGTTTTCTTACTTAGTTTCTAACCATTTCTAGCCACTGGGTTTTTCCGATAATATTTGCAAAAGTTTTGAAATCCGTTTTTCCTGACCTCCAAAAATAAACAAACCCTGAGTCAGCCGGTTACTCTTTAAAGATCAGCCCCCTATTGACATAGCGAGGGGAGGGTAACAATTTGAACCCCTGCGAAACGGTGGAAACACCTCAATTCTTCACGAAAACATGATTTACACCGTTTACACAATGACGAGGCAAAGAGCCAGAAGAATGTGGGTGGGCGAGCAAGACTTCAAAAATCATGTGAAAACAGGATTAGAGTAGAATAGTCAGGTTTGAGAAATTAGGTGGTAGCTGTGGAGGGTAGTTTTTGTAATTTAAAGGAGCGTGAAAGCCTAAAAGTGACCCCCTAGACCTCGACAGTTCTCGCGGTTTCTCGCGCTTTTGAATAAGTTTTTTGGGGAGTTAAAAATTGTAGAAAATAGAACAGTATTTCAACTTCAAAAAAGCTGCCGCTAAGATAAGAAGAATTGTTTCGAAAACCCTCTAAATAGGTTCTAGAAATCGAAAATGCTTTTTTCGATCAGTCACTAGTGCGAGAAATTTGATTTAAATTTGCATACAATTCGCGCAATCGGTCTAATCGGCTTTTTTAACAAAACCGAACAGCGCGGTAGCCTTCAATGAAAAAACGCCAAAATCCCGACAGCAAGCGCGCCGACAGCCAAAATCCTGAAAGCGAAAACCCCGACAGCAAAAATCCCGACGCCCAATATCCGGCGAGCCGAATTCCTAATATCTAAAATACCGACAGGGAAAATCCCGAAAGTACAAACCCCGACAGGGAAAATCCCGTAAGCCAAAATACAGAGATCCAAAATCACGACATGCAGAATAGCTGTTTAATAGGTTTCATTGTAAAACTTTACCTACAGAGTAGTAGCTCAAGAATATGTCGGTATTCTGGCTGTCTGGATTTTGCCTGTCGGCATTTTTGCTCAAATTCTATCCAAATTTATAGTCCGCTGCCGTCAAGCGCAAAAAACGTAATAGCCATCAAAAAAATCGGGCACTACTACCTGGGAGACAGGTATAGGGCACTCGAATCCCCCCTTCCTCCCCTATCTACAAACGGTCATAAAATGCAATTTTCCGAGAAGCTGCTATCTGCAGAAGCGCAAAGACTGGCCGGCGGGGGGCTTCTGCCTTTTATCTACCCCAGAAGCTGACTGAAAAAAGGGGGTTTTGGAATGCGTTCACGTGTTGGCCTCTTCTGGGAGCTACCCGATTTTTGTGCCGGACATCATCCGGGAGTTTCGCAACCAGGCGGTCGGCCCAAACCAGAAGCCCGGAGCCCCCATGATCTTCTTTTGTCACCCAGGAATTTGGGTGTTTGGATGGAGGGTTGGGGGATGGACATTCGAATAACTGGGGGCCATCTGATGTAAGATGAGCTGATAAGGGCCGATATAAAGATCACGAAATCTTATGCATATCGTGGGTATATTCGGTCTATTGCCTCTGTCGGAATGCTGGAGATGATTTCGCCAGGATGACGTTTTCTTTGGTTTCTAAGGCTACGCTTCAGTTGAAGTTTCGCATTTAGGATTTTTTTAGCTTTCCGCTTGAAACTCTGTAATATTTTTCATTAAAAATAGCGCCCTCTTTTTTATAGTGATCTGCGCATTAGATAAATTTTTTGGGCATGCAAATAGTAGTTCGTATAGCCCGTCAAAAAACGCATTTTTCAAAGTAAGTGGAATTCCTCTAATTAAATTGTACTTTTGGCCACGCGCATACTCGACAATCTGGCTGATGCTGTTGCGGAGATCAAGTTCAAGCAGTTCAGAGCGAGAAGACACGATAATCTCGACAATCAAACGATCGACAGCCAAAATCCCGAGCCGTCAGAAATGCCGACAGCTGTTTAAAAGAAAGTGGGATTCAAAACAGCGTCAAGAAAATGTTGGGATTTTGGTTTTCGGGATTTTGGTCTTGAATGTCGGGATTTTGGCTGTCGGGCTTTTGGTTGTCAGAATGTTGGTTGTCGGGATTTTGGCTATCTATTACGACTATTACGACTGTCGGGATTATGGCTATCGGGATTTTGTCGCGGTTTTTGCACTTGGGATGTTGGCTGTCGCGGTTTTGGTTGTCGGCATTTTCGCTTTGGGGATTATTCTTCTCGGGACTTTGGCTGTACCTAGGTGAAAAAGCACGACGATCCCCTAAAAGGCCTATCCCCAAGCCTAAAATATACAATTGATTGCCCTTCTTTGCAATACCGGCTTCAATTAATTAATAGAAAATTTAAATAAATTTATAGTTAGTGTTTTCTGATGACTAAAAAACAACGCGGATCCTCGAAATCAAACATCGCTCCCCGCGAGTTCACCCCACGATCAAACACATGCTAATCGTATCAGAGACAGAAGGGGGGCAACTTTTAAAAAGCATACACACGCATGCTGACACACGTACGGCTCAGACGCTCTTCAGGAGGTAGGGGAGAAGCCAATCCAGCCACACAGCCACCCAGGCGCTTATCAGAATTGCCGGGCCACGAGAAAGAGAGCGAGAGCGGTTGTAATTCTCACATTACACGAGGGCCCGAATTAGCCTCGAGTGAAGAGGTGAGGTGGAATAGCCTCGTAAAAGTGGTCGGTTTCGATTTTTAAAGGTGTTGCAGTGGGGAAAGTTCGATTTATGGAAATTTGGGAATTAGCCAAACTCTAAATTTACTCGGCTTTTGTCTTTACAAATCCTTCAAAAGGAGCTTTAAGAGGGACCGGAAAAGAATTTTTTTGCCGAACCCTGTCGTGTCTTTCTTTTTCTTTCGTATTTTCTTTTCTTTTTTTTCTCTTTTCTCGTAAAAATGAAACCTCGATATTTTCGACAAAAGCATCTTCAACAAAATGTCGACAAAGTGATTTTTGGCAAACCGCCGTTTCGAAAAAATTTTGTTTGGCAAAATCTTCTTCGACGCTGAATTTCAACAAAATCAAATTCCGAAAAAATGTCGACAAAAGAATATTCCACAGGTTGAATTTCAACAAAATGATGTGCGAAAAACTTAAATTGGCCATATTGATGGTCAGGGACGTAGCGTAATACCGGCCCCGGGGTCCCGGCCCCCCGAAATCGGCCGGGGCCCGAAAATTTCATAAGGGGGGACCCTTATGATTTTCATTTTCTCAAAAATTTTGCTGCCTGCGGCGCTATTTCTTCACTTTTTTTTACGGCTATTTGTAGAGCTATGTAACCTTTTTTTCAAAAAATGTTGCCTGCGGCGCTGTTTTCTCGTTAATGTTTTGTGGTTTTTGGAAAAAATTTTTGGGGGCCACCCCGAAATTTTTTTCTGGCTACGCCCCTGTTGATGGTCAATCACCCAGCGATAGAAAGGTAGGCTGGTGAGTTCTTGCGTCAGACGCAAAACATTTATGCTTTTTATGCTTGCCTTGCGCGTCCCTTTAACCCCAAAAATGCAAAACCTATCAGTTGCAAGTTTGCAGTCCCGAACACTTGCCTGTATCCCCAAAGTGCTACCGACTCTCGGGTAGTATTCTTGTCTGTGTGTGTGTTTGTGTGCTTGGTGTGCGTGTGCGAGGATTAGGGAGATTGGAAATGGGGGCTCTCCGATCGGCGGCCGGGCTTATCAAATCGCGTCACTACGGCATACCAGACTGCTGCTGCTGCTGGTCGTGGCCCACTTCCACCACCAATACTACCCCCAGAACTTGTGAACTTTTCGAGGAAACGGATTCTAGTGGATTAAAGGGACTAGGAAGGCACTGACGGTGAAAAAAAAATTAGCATATTCGATTTGGAAAATGCTAATACTACGATCTAAGAGCTTGAAAACGCATTTTAGGGATGCAAAATAAAGCCGACCAGGGTTGAAAAGCCGCTTCGCGACTTTTCAACCCTGGCCCCGTCTGCCCCGTTTTATCCTTCACTTTGCATAATTTTCCTGAATTCAGATGACAAAAAATGAAAAACTACCTGTTGAGCCCCTTTATAAAGTCGATGCCCACTTCCGGTCTACGCTAATTGTTCCTAACAAAGAGGTTTTTACAAAAACTTAAATTTAAGTTCGAAAATAGGTGATTTTGTTAAATCTGATATGCGTGCAGTCATCTCCAGGCCATTACGCATCTAATGACGTGTCATACATACCTTAAAATTGATCTCCTATCGAGATATCCTCCGGACAGACATCCGGAAGTGGACGCAAAGTGGCACACACACACACACAGACACTATTTTTTTATATATAGTAGGATTCAGCGCCCTGGATCTAAATTTGGAAAAAGCCAGAATCCCGACAGAAAAAATCCCCACAGCCAAAATCCCGACAGGAAAATAGCTGTTGAAAAGGAGGTGGTATTCAAATAGCGTCGAGAATCGGCCAAGTTTTCAGTCTGTCGGTATTATGGCTGTCGGCATTTGTGCTGTCGAGATTTTGCCGTGTCGGGATTCTGCCTGTCGAGGTTTTAGCTGTTGGGATTTTGTATTGCAGGGCCCCAAAGTAAAATCAGATTTTTTTCCATAGCAAAAATCCTAAATTTGCAGATTTACTCTACCAAATTAACTATTTAACCACGATTATTTAACCTATTTACATGATAATACCGTAGTTTTAGTTTCTATTATTCCCTTGATTCGCAAATCAACAAAAAAATGTACGAAAAATCCTGCAAAATTGTTGTCGATAGGAGCACGACGGAAGGGGGTACGCAAATCTGTTTCGTGAATATTTCGACCACCCAAAAACTGGACACAGAGGATTTTCGGGTGAGTTTTGGGGAGGCGCTGTTATAGACCGGGTGTGGGTATAAAATCAACACAATTACAGTCGGATTACCGCCGGGGGTATTTATGGTGGGGGACCGTTAGGCGGCACACTCATAACAATGGACAGGGGTGGAGCATAGCACACACACCCAATGCGTTGAACACAAAAATCATCTACAGTTTAGAAATGCTTGGCGATAAGCGGAAGCGTAAAAACCGCTTCTTTAAAGTTGAGTTTCTCTAAAGTCAATTGAAAGCTAGAAATCGTCACGCAAACGCACTGAATCTGATGACGGAGAGACGTAATAAAAAAACGGTAAATAGACAAAAACTATGAATTATAAATATTGAACTTTATAAAAATTGAGGAAATTATAGACTATGAACCTTTAAGTATTGGAAATTGTGTAATTTGAAGAGCGAACGTCAGACCTCAAAGTAAACTTTAGAAACACGCGCGAGTTCGAAAGGACGAGGGAAAACGTAGAGTACGCGATTGTAGCTCAAAGCATACCTCCATTTTAAAAATTCAGACCTAAAATTCCTTC
Source organism: Mesorhabditis spiculigera (assembly GCA_958295435.1). Taxonomy (NCBI): domain Eukaryota; kingdom Metazoa; phylum Nematoda; class Chromadorea; order Rhabditida; family Rhabditidae; genus Mesorhabditis; species Mesorhabditis spiculigera. The sequence goes on from CATQJA010002657.1 coordinate 1,361,447, forward strand.
CGGTCTCTTTAAAAAAATACTTGGACAAATTCAAGACCGCCAACCGCTTCTAAACGCTACGGATCGAAAACGAACAGTCGTATAGTGACGGAATCCCGGGTTTCGGCTCTGGTGCGGCAAAATGGCAAAATGACGGCAGCCCCACCAGCCGGTCGCATATTCTCAGATGGGCCGTATCGCATAAAACTCGTAATGGGGGTAGGGTCGGTAAACTTGGCATCAAGCCGACGGGGGAAGAGAAAGCTAGGGTCGAAGCGCGCGACTACGCGATGCACCAAAATACGAATTTCTATGTATTTGTCAAGACCCGGTGACCCAAGGGGGCTCATCCGGGCGCTTTCGAGTGCCTTTAAAGGAGCGTAGAAGGAAAGAATTGGATTCTTTATAGATTCACGCAAAGCGCACCTCACTTTCATTGCGTAATGAATTACGGCGTTTGCGTAGCGTGCGCGCTGCGTATCGCGGTGTTAAGAAAAACTGTAAAGAACGAAACCATAGGTATAGCTTTTCGGTCGCTTTAAGGGACCAAATCAGGCATCCCGATAGCACGCCCATTCTGTTGCGTAATGGATTAAAAGCGCTTCGCGGCGACTTCGCGGCGTACGTGTCGCGATTCGCGGTTTTGAAAAATCTATTTTGAGGCTTTTCGCACCCGCTAAAGGAACCGGGAAGTTAAGGCAAAAATACAAATAGGATTTAGATGTTTACATTTTTACGAAAAAACCGCGCCGAGACCGGAAATGATGTCAGAATGTCAGCGAAAATTCACTGCTTCGCAAAAACGCACTGTGCTCACACAATTTGTCTGGTTGCCGAGCGGGCTGGGGCAGTGCCGACGAGTTGGTGGGGCTCTAGCCCAAATTATCCGCCCGCGTCCCGGGATGTGGTCAAAAAGTGGCCTGTGCGCGCTGCGGGGAGGGACAGTCTATCGAGCATCAGGTTGTTAGTGGAGCTGCCGGTGCGTGCGGGGTACGACCCAACCCAATGGGTGGACTTTGCCTATCTCTCTCTCTTTCTCTCTCTCTCTCTCTCTCTCTCTCTCTCCTCGTTTTCTCTTTATCGCTCTTTCTCGCCGGGAACGGCCCCATCGTTAGTGAAGAACTGGTAAAAACCAAAAAATCCCCTGAAAATTCAGTTACGAAACTAAAATTATAAAAAAGCCATTCCAGAGGATCGGCGCATTAATGGGAGATAATCTAAATTTCACATAGAAAACGCATCATCTGGTCATATAGTGATTTACTTATTGGAATTTCGACTAAATTGGCTGATTAAAATCTTTAAAAGCAGAAAAAAACCTAAAAAAATGGCGATTTTGTAAATTTTAAAGTTTTTAAATGTAGCTGCAAATTGATTGGGAGTGATATGAGTTTTGTTTACCATGGATCCCGCCATCGATTTGCCCTGCCGCGACACGCAATGCGCTCGCGCTGATCTCTGTTTTAAGCGGGTTTTAGTCGCTTACGCAATGCAAGTGCGAGCGTGCGCGTTGGGGTTAGCCAGAAGGCCGACAGTTGAAACTCGGATAAGCAAAGTGTCGACAGTCAAAATCCCGACTGCAAAAATCCCGACAGCCTTAATACGGAAAGCCAAAATGCCGACAGCGCGAACCCGGACAGCTAAAATGCCGACAGGCCTTTTAATCCCTCATTCGATAGCCCAGGTCAACTGCAAAAAGCTCAAACTCCACACCCGCTACGGCGGCTCAATGTTAACAATCGCGCCCAGGTGGGGGGGTTATAAATTCTCGACGGGGTAGTGCGGCCAGGTGGCAAGCTGATGTATGGGTGCCGAACAGTGAAGCAACACAAAAAGGGCAGAAGCCGAAGGAAAATATCTCTCTCACACCCTCGCTCTCTCTCGGTCTCCCTTGCTTTCTCTCTCTCTCTCGCTGTCTCTCGCTCTCGCTCACTCGTTCTCTCTCTCTCTTCGCTACTGATATCCGCAACAAGGCATTTATCTGCAAGGCGGAAGACACCCCCTAATCCTTTCTTCTGCTACGTCCACACGGAGGTACGTCCGAAATTCCCAGAGCCTTGGAGTTTTTACAACCACAACTCGCTTATCTCCGCTTACGGGGGAGATAAGCCCCGGAAAACCACCGGGGCAGCAGTGGCAGAAAGCCTGGATTGTTACTACTACATCCGCAACGTAAATTGGAGGATTTAAAGGGGCTGGGAAGCGTGAGAACGACCGGTACCATCGACAGTCAGAGAGAGGTCGAGTTACAGAGAGAGTTCGAGTTAAAGAGAGAGCGCAAGAGAGAGAAAGAGAGAGAGAGAGAGCGCATAGCCAAAATGCCGACACCGAAAACACAGGTCAGCCAAAATGCCGACAACCAGAACCGGGACAGCAAGAATCCCGACAATCAGAATTCTGGAAGCTAAAAGCCCAAAATCACACCAAATTCCGAAAGCAAAAATCTAGCTAATTCCAAATACCGACAGTGAAAATGCCGACAGCCAAAATGCGGCTATGTCAAACTACCGACAGCCGAACCTGATTCTTGACGCAAATTTGAATGCAACTTCCTTTTAAACATCTTTTTTGCATGTCGGTAGTTCACTGTCGGTATTATGACGTTTCCTAATCAAAGTCGGGATCGTTAAGTCAAATTCTTGGGCCGACTAGTCGCTTTAAAAACATTGTTTGTTCGATGTCAAACGGATTGAGCTTCGATCCGACGTACTAAACCCTTAAATAAGCATAATAAAAATAATTCGTTGGCTTAAATAGCAAAGACGATTTAGGAAAATTGAATGGTGATACTCTGGCCAGCTACGGCAATCTGTAGCCCAGACAGTATCGAGTTCACGCTGATTTGCAGGCCGGCAGGCGGAATGGAGCGCAAAAATAATCCGCGCTGTTGCCGAGGCTCGGGATTTGCATAAGCCTCAAAACCCGAGTGGGGGAGCTTCCGAAATGGTCGTCAACAGGAAAGGAGTGCAGCTCCCCCCCCCCCGGCCAGCCTCAAACTGGATCCCCCTATCGTATCGCCATTCTTTATACCATGCCCTGCCCTGTACCATACCCGAAAAGGCGGAGGTCGGGAAGTAGTGAGGCCAAAAGTGTACGCTGATACCCGTGAAGAGTTGCATAGTGTAGTTAAGCTTTTAAAATACAGGCAATTAATTATCTAGCCATGAAAATATCCATAAAACGGGAATAAAAAGCTGGATAACATGGCAAATTGAAAATGTCCGACTATTACCAGAATTTTATTTTTCGAAATTTCACTTTGTCGAAATTTCACGTTTTAGAAAATTTGATTTTGCCGAAATATCATTGTAAAAATTTATTTATCTCAAAAATGTAGAAAAATGCAATTTTGGCGTACTAAAGTTTCGAAAAAAATGAAATTTCGAAAACATCAAGTTTCGACAAGGCGAATCTCGACAAAGGAATCTCGAAAAAATGCAATTTCGACAAGACCATTTTTGACAAAGTGAACCTTGCAAAATGGTTTTCGACAAAACAAATTTCGACAAAACTGAATTTCGGCATTCGAATTTTCGACTACTGTAATTAGCATATTTAGAGGGCGAGAATCCAGATTGTCATATTTGTTTTCATTAACCCAGAATACAGTAACGCACCAAAACTTCTGGGAGCTCTGAACAGACCGAGCACGAGAGAAAGAGCTAATCCCAGAGAACCATTCCCTACCAAGGCTTCCCTTCCAGGCCCCTTTAAAATCCGTCAACATCCTACCACGAAATACTACTGTATAAAGTACAGTCGCGTAGCCGGGGCACAAAACTGTTTGGATGATGTGTTTGTATGGGGGGTATTGCCGAGTGTGTCGTATCGAGACCATCGCGTCAATCGGTTTGCACCCCCCGCCCTTCCTTCACCCCTTAAACCGTGCCCCATCAACCGTATCACCCGAAGAAGCCGAAGAAGCAGACGAAGAAGAAGAAGGGGAGGCAATCGACGTCAACCGGGGCGGGGGGTAGTGTCGGATGGGTGCTTTTCTATAGCGTGCCCCCCAACAGGCCCCGACAATGGCTGTGGGGGATGGTAAGAACCGTGCGCGAGAGGGAAGTTTCCACATTTTAATCCGCGACCGGATATTGTATGGTTGAGTGGGGGAGGCGCAAAACTTGAAACTCGGCGCTTGATACTACCACCAAAACGTCGGTCAAATTTTGATCGGAGACCTTGACAAAAAGGATGAAATTTTGGGTGCAAGAAGCGGATTTTATCCGACTAAATTTTGTGGATTGGGACGTAAGAGAGAGAGCGAGAGATAGAGAGAGAGAGAGAGAGAGAGAGAGAGAGAGAGAGAGAGAGAGAGAGAGAGAGAGAGAGAGAAGGAGAGAGACAGATAGAGGGAGAAAGGGAGAAAGGGAGAGAGACAGACAGAGAGAGAGAGAGAGAGACAGCGAGAGAGAGAAAGAGCGCGATAGCGAGAGACAGCGAGAAACAGAGAGGCCTTCCCTCTGACGTGATGAGGGCATCAATTGTATATATGTATTGTTGACGTGGACCTCTGGGTCATTCATCAACACAAAAACACAATCACAGCTTTTCCCTCCAGCTCACTCTCGTTCTCTATCTCGCTCTCTCTCTCTTTCTCTCGCTTCCATCAGCATCATGCCCACAGACAACCGGAAAACAAATAAAAACGGTCCATCAGATGGGGGATTTTCGACGAACGGCCGGAAAACAGGTGGGCCTCCTGATAGGGTCGATTAAGGAGCCTGTGAGGGCAAGAGGAGGGTAATTACAAACTTACCTTTTCTTTAAGATTTCAAAGTATTAAATGGCCATGCAATAAAATGTATAATTGCAAATTGGTTCAGCTAATTTCCTGCCACCTCACTTTGCTCTTCAAAAACTGCCGCTATCTAAAGCCGTTGGGTGACGCCGGGGCGGCGGGCTTGAGCTTTAGTCGAATAGGTTTTTGATGGGATTAATCCCCTGATCATTCGATTAGAGAGAGAGAGAGAGAGAGAGAGAGAGAGAGAGAGAGAGAGAGAGAGAGAGAGAGAGAGAGGAGAGGAAGAGAGACACACCGAGAGATCGAAACATAGTAAATTCCACAGGCTACAGAGGACGTTTAGCTGGTGTGATGGCAGGTTAGCAGAGATCATAGATCAGAGATCAACAAAACTAAACGAAAAATTGAGGTAATTTTGAAGCTACTGGAATTTTTAAAGTTAGAAGGTTTGGGCGGGACACCTATAATTTGCTAGGCTCGTTTTGCCGTGGCAAACTAGCAGGGGTTCCTAGGGATAAGAGAGAGAGAGAGAGAGTGAGAGAGAGAGAGAGAGAGAGAGAAAGAGAAAGAAAGACAGCGTAAGCACAAAACAAAAATTGGGAAATTAGCCTCTCACTACGAATTGCAACCCCCTCTGCAACCGTCTAGCCCGCGGGTGATTTGGAAAAGCAGAAACGCTGAAAATGGGCAGCGCGAAATTGATACGAGAGCCCTTGCGGGGGGGGACAGGAAGGACTGATGATTGATTAGTGGGTCGGCACATTGATTTCCTTCCCTTCCAAATTGAGATCTCACCCATCGGCATCATAATATTTGAGAGGGATCTTTGGAATATGAAATTATTAACAGAATCGTGGTATAGGTGTCCTCTTCTTATTAAAATAAAATCGCACAAAAACTATTCTTTTATAAGTTTAATTCGTTTGGAATGTCAATAGAGATATTTTTCTAAATTAATTTCTGAGCACAAAAACCGTAAAATTTTTTATAATTACGAAAATTTCGATTTTTCGACCAAAAATGCCCGATTTCCGGGCAAAAAGTCAGAATTAGGAGCTTATTTTAAAGTTACTGTATTGAAAAGTAATAAAATAGTCGATATTACAGTTTGGATACTCGACCATGTGAAAAATCCCCCCCGATAATGCAAAGAACCGTTTGCGGCGCTGATTTGAATACGGTGCGTTTTGGAAAGGAGAGAATGGCTCTAATTGTTCAGCATTAAATTTTGAATTTACAATTTAAAATCTAGGAATATTTTTTAAATTATAATTGTGATGAATCAAGCTTCACTTTTTATTTCTTAGAGAACTTTTAGAAATTTACATCTCACATGTTACTCATTTTTCGCGGGACGGTAAATACCGTAATTGTACAAAAAAAAATACCGTATTCAAGATAGCTTACAAAATTCCACGAAATAAATTTTATATTGCAGTAGTATATAGTGCGACAGACCCCCCAACCCCTAGAGCCAGCCGGTGCATGCCAAAGACCCCCCGACCCTAGGGCCCCTGACAACATGCAGAAGACCCCCCACAACAGTTGTTTTTTTTGGGACTGGGACCATGGTCCCAGGGTAGATCAGCTGTTCCAGGCACCCTTTCCCCATGGTCCCAGGGTAGATCAGCTGTTCCAGGTACCCTTCCTCAAAGCCCCAGGTGATAGATCCCCTGTCACCGATTCTCCTTCGTTGGCCCCCATTAGTGAACGGCTGTTGATTGCATAATGATTACACAACGAGTTTGAGGTCAGTCTCTCTCTCTATCTCTCTCCCCCTCTCTATCTCTTTAATGTGTAAATCTATCTTCCTGTATTGCTCTCTATTAGTGTAATGTAAATAAATCTTTGTAAATTACCAATGAGTTTATTCGGCATCGGAAAGATTAAAAAATACAACACATGCAATGGGAATTACAATGTGGCTTCGAAGTCCATAACCAGGTTTGTTGGTAAAATATATTTGGTAAAAAATGTGTTTTGTGAAAAAATGTATTTCGTAATATGCATTTGTAAAAAATGTATTTCGTAATATGAATTTGTAAAAATGTGTATTGCATAATTTATTTGTAAAGCACAGGTTCGGTCTTTTTTCGGTTCCATATTTTTTGGATGGTCCCTTTCTTGGATCCTCGGGCCGCGCTCCGCAGGCCGTTTCTAGGTCAGGATCCATTACACTGTATCCACTCAAAACAAAGGCCCGTGACGTCAGTGTTGCGCAATTAGCAAAGAAGGGTACCTGGAACAGCTGATCTACCCTGGGACCATGGGGAAAGGGTGCCTGGAACAGCTGATCTACCCTGGGACCATGGTCCCAGTCCCAAAAAACAACTGTTGTGGGGGGTCTTCTGCATGTTGTCAGGGGCCCTAGGGTGGGGGGTCTTTGGCATGCACCGGCTGGCTCTAGGGGGTGGGGGGTCTGTCGCACTATATACTACTTATTGCTTAAATATAAAATATAAACATCAAGGATCCGTTAAAAGACATTTCTAACAAAAGCTAGGGCACCCTTTAGCGCCTGACGGCTCCACAGGGCTGAGTTGGACAGCCGTCCACCACCGGCTTGTGAAATTTTTGCTTTGTTGACTCATTTTTGGCACTCGAAAAACAATTTGCAATACAACAAAGTTGCAACGTAAGCATCGTTTTTATTGCTCAGCCGGTTTTGGCTGTATGGGAAACGCATTTTTCGAGTGGCAGCTAATACATTATGCAAGGTATCTCCTCGAGGGGCCCTCGACAATAGATTACACAAGGTAAATGTGGAATAGGAATGGCGTCAAATCCGAAAAAATCGCTTAGAAATCCAGGAAACAACGCTCATAACCGATTATTCGAGGAAAATATTGGGCGAAAAAATCGTGATAAAACAATTTTTTAGTTTTAATTTTCCATTTTTTTAATTTTTCAATTTTTCAGGCTTAATTAATTTATATAATATTGATTAAGTCTGAAAATCGATTCCGCAAGGTAAATTAGGCACAAAAAGCGTATTAAAATTGTTAAAAATCGACAGTACGATCCCAAAAAATAAAATTATTGAGAAAAACCGATTACGAGAGGTATTTCGAGGACGACGACTACAAACTACAACTGAAAACAGTAAGAACGGCATCTAAAGTTTTCTCCGGCGTCACAGCTGTCTCGAATTTCGCTATAAATGACTAGCGGGGGACAGCTGGCGTAAACAGTTCTGATCGGGGCAGGGGGACAGATGAATCACTCTTTTTCTCTAGATTTCTCTCGCTCTCTCTCTCTCCATTGTCACTAGCCTGGGGGCAAAAACAGGATGCCAGAAGCATATATTAAATGGATGGGTTGACTCAGTGGCGCCGTCGATACCTGCGGAATAATATTTTCCGGCCGGCATATAAAGTGGGTAAGATCTTGGGGGGCTAATGGGTTGTTTGTCGTTTCTTGTTTGTGGTTTTCATGTCGTCTGCCGAACGGGCGAGCAAGGCCATGGATTTCCCCTGCATTTCGGTGCACGCGCAATACTCAACGCGCGCAGCTTGGGCGATTTCTAGCGATTCGGGGAAAGATCGGCTCTCTGTTTCTTTTTTACCTAGCGTAACCGGTTGGCTTGTTGTCAATCGTAGTTTAAAGGCTAATTGTAGCGGGATTTAAAGTTCCTTTCAAGGGACAAAGAAGATCCAGTAGATCAGGGTCATCGATAATTGACAACGAGCCAACCGGAAATGCTAATACAAAAAAATGGCCGGAGAGCGGGGCGAAGCAGGAGGGAGCAAAGAAGATGTACTGATTGTATTGAAGATTGTATTGACTGTACTAATTTTAGAATTAAAATCAATTTTATTCTAATTTACCTGGACCTTCCTGACGCTTTAAGTTATTCGGTGCAGAACGCTCTGGCTCCCAAGTCCCTTTAATCCGTCGGCGAGCCGATTCCAGGGGCACTTTTGGCGAGGCGGGGGCTAGACTTTGCGGAGGGGGGGGGGGGGAGCGAGATGATGGGTGGTTGAACTCTTGCACGGACGGGGCTTTGCACTGCTGGGTTGCCTTTGGGATGGAATTGTGATAACGATTAGAGAGGAGATGAAAGCCAAAGGGGGTAGACTAGGCTTCTGTATCGCATTTTCAGACTGATCAACGGAAGGAGCGGGGGGATTGACCCTGGGAATTCCTGGGTTCGAGACATTTTGGGGCAGACAGTCAGAGGAGCAAGAGCTGCCGGCATAATCTGGACAACCAAAATATCGACAGCAAAAATACCGACAGGCCAAAATCTCGACAATCATATTCTGGAGGCTACTTTGCATGGCGTTTCCTCGCTGTTAAGCAGGTATTTTGCATGTCAGTTTTGATCTGTCGGGTTTTCGGGCTGTCGGGATTTTGGCGTTTTCCCCGGAAAAGCCAATGCTAAATTATAGTTCAAAAATTTGCGCATTAATAGCTGTGTGGCGAAAGCTGTAAAAAGTGAGAAAGTTAAAAGCACACCGAAGGGTCGATTCCTAAAAGAAAAAATACGGAAAATCGGCGGATTAGCAGAGGGCCCATTAGCTTACGACATGAAAAGCAAAATTAGGAAAAGCATCCGCACTCGAAAACGCTTAAAAAACAGATATCAATCTGTAAAAAATGTATTTTTTTAAATTTCGCTTTAATTCCCGATAAAACAAAATTAATTAAGTCCAAAATTGCAATAACACCACTAAAAACCGATGAGCAATCGAATCGCAGCCGATTTATCAGACATCGCGGCTTCTCCACGCCATCCCTCCCCTCCCCCCCTCGTTTCTCAGATGATCGGCCGGAATTAGCATTCCGGCGGACACACATTCCCAGCCGGAATGTCGCCCATTTTTCTTTTCTCCCCTTTTTGGGATGGGCACAAGCTAGTCGATGCTAGAATTTGGGCCATGGATAACACGATTCACGTGAGGATGGTGGGAATGCTACGATTCGGGAGCGAACAAGATCATCCGGAAAACTTTTGGGCATGATTGTCAGATGGCCGATGGTAAAAAGTAAAATTGGGGAGATCGAGAACGAGAATGAGTCCGAGAACGATGGAGAGAAATATAAAGCGCGAAAGAAAGATATAGAGAGAGGGAGAGAGA